>OZ007591.1:342470251-343930251 GCA_963931845.1 Maratus michaelseni | reverse complement strand
TCGATTACAATGCCAAAACACATGCTTGGCAACAAATGAAAGAATGCGCGATATTTGCTAGTTTTCGCCAAATTTTGGTGACATTTGGCTAAAAGATTGGCTTTTAGAATCTTAAGTAATTGTCTAGAAATTTCCAATAGAAGCCGAGATACATGATTCAACATGTCAGAGTAAATAGAACGTTCTCGAAAACAGATATTCAACGAATCAGGGTACATAGAACTGATTGTTATATTTTGTATCGAGAATTTATTGTTATATCGAGATGAACACAAAGATAATTTTAACCGAGCATAGCTTGGTCTTCCCAGCTGTTGATTTTTTTCATGTCAAGTTTAATTAATGCGTATATGGATAATATTTATTTAAAATAATTACTAATGTGTAAGGTTCTATTGATAATTTGCTCAAAAGTATAAATTTAAAATCCAAAAATAATATTTTTATAAAAACTTCAAATCAGTTATTCTTTTTTTAAATGTAAAAATGCTAATAAGTTTTAGAACACTTACCACATCCAATTTCGTCAGCCCCATCCTTACAATCCTTTACTCCGTCGCATACTTCATGCTTGTGAATGCAAAAGTTCGAAGAGCATCGAAAGAAATTCTTTTGAGCACATATCAAGTTTTCTGATTGGAGAAAAATGTTCTAAATTTCTGCGTAAAATTGCCCCAAAAAATCATAAAATATTTTTTTAATCCCTACTGGAATTTAAAAGAGTGCAATTGCAAAATTAAAAGTAAAGAATGAATAAAAGAGAGAGAAAAAAAACTATACTTCAGTTATTGCCATTTAAACATAAATTATCTAAACACTTTGCTGTCCGGTCACGAGTATACTCTTGTTTATACAGAAATATGAATAACAGAGAGAGATGAGAGACTTCTGACGTTTAAACATAAAATAGCTAAACACTTTGTTGGCCGATCACGAGTATACTCACTTTTATACAGAAATATGAATAACAGAGAGAGATGTGAGACTGCTGCCGTTTAAACCTAAATTATCTAAATACTTTTTTGGCCGGTCATGAGTTTACTGATGTTTATACAGAAATATGAATAACAGAGGAAGAAAATGAGAGACTTCAGTTATATCCATTTAAACATAAAATATCTAAACTGTCGGCCGATCACGAGTATACTCATGTTTATACAGAAATACGAATAACAGAGAAAGAAAATGAAAGACTTCAGAGCCTAAGCTAGTCATCCGAAGAAACTCGAACGCTAATGTTAAGTCTATGGGAAGGTTCTTGACAGATTTCTCGCTCGCATTTTAATATTTTTAAATGATTTTTTGTGCATAGGATAGCTGAGGCTGACTCCTAACGGAACCGGTTCCAACCGGTTATGAAATTGAAAATGTCCGCTTATAAAAAAAACTGTAACTAAAATCAAAAAAGTAAAAACTAACAACGTTGTTAGGAAGATCGGCCTCAGCTATTGTATGCAAAAAAAAAAAAAAAAATCATTTAAAAATACTAAAATGCGAGCGAGAAATCTGTCAAGAACCTTCTCATAGACTTGAGTGTTTCTTAACGTGACTAGTGTAGTTTCTTCAGTTATTGTCATTTAAACGTAAAGTATCTAAATATTTTTTGACCGGTCACGAGTATACTCATGTTTATACACTGAAGTATCATTAAATTAAAGATAGACAGTGTTCTGAAAAAAAAAAGATTGGCGATGCTGCCTCATTTCTACGCATGTGCGGATGCTACCATATGATATATGTAGTTGGATGTATAAGGCTCTATAAACAACTGTTAATAGACGCATTAGATCAAAGAAAATTAATAGGTTGTAGCCCTTGGTCATTCCATTTCAGAAAGAGTTCAACAACGCAGTTTTATCATTCCACAGTATCAAGAGTAGGACGAGAAAGCAAGGATATCGACAAAAGTAGTAGTAGTATTTGTGTAAACTTTAAAGAATAAGCAAGTTTGAATGAATTTCAGCTTTACCGTATGCAGACAGTGATATCAAACCATAGCCCAAGTGATCATCCAATTGTATAAAGAGGTCATACAGATAGTCTATAGACACAATGTGGTGCGATCGATCCATCAAATTCGCTTCAGGTTAAGATGATGCAACAGAGTATCACTAGTAAAAACATGCTAGTGTACTCAGCATCTTGCTCCAGAGAATACTGTGAATGGACCATTGGAGATTAGATCTGAGTAGCATTAAGTGATGAGTCTTGAATACGATTGCATCACACTGACTGTATGCTAAAAATATGGCATCAGGTTCAAGGAACCATAGGGTTAGAAGAGTACAAGGTCATGTCGACTCAGTGATGAGCAGAGATTTTTTTTTTTTTTTTTTTTTGGCAGTGTCTGGGATTTAGGGTACTTGTACAAAGCACACCCTATGTGCCTCTAAATACTTCAAATGTAACATGGGCGATCACTTCATCTTTTACTGCTTTTTCTGCCACCCGAGAGGAAAGTTTTAAGAAGAACAACTGCTTCTGCCATAGGTTCCACTGTCAATTACCTAGTTCAGCGAAAATTCGACCAACGTGTCTTTACTGAAATGACCATAAAGAATCACGAATTTAAATCTCTTTTAAAACACCGCAGTGGCGCGGACGGTTAAGCTCGGTTCCCGTAAGATCACCGAAAGCTAAGCAGCATCGACCAAGGTCAGTGCTTGGGAGGGGGACAACCTCTCTCGACTGCCGCTTCTGTGGGACCGTGTACGTTAATGGGAGCTAGTGCATGTAAAAATATGTTCGGGGCTCCAATGTCCTCCAAGTTTAGTATAAGCGTTACCTCTGGGGGTGCCAATCCCGGTGCAGGTCTCTCATCTGGAATTGGTTCAAAATTAGGAGAAATGCTCTAGAAGTCCAACCTCTCTTGAGGCTATGGTACCCCTTCTTTCAGAGAAGTGTCTTGGCACTTTCTCTGACTCGCCAACAACAACAACACCATTGAGTTACTTTTTAACAGTGTGTGCCAGCACGTTATTCCGCAACAGTGTCTTTAACTGATTTATGGAAATTTCTGGTTTGAATTTAGCATGCCATGTCTTCTAAACACTTCCATATACTTGTTGAAATCGTTGTTCGTTATGTGACAACCTATTTTATGGCCAGAGGAGCCGCAACTCGTTCCCGATCAGGTGTATTTAATTCAATGGCACTTCAGTGTATAACCAAACGTCATTGATAGAGATGTGTTTTGAATAATTAGCCAGCTATAATCTTTTTTTAAATATAGTGTTAATAAATCATATCAGAAATATGTATTTATATCATATATTCAGTTCCATTCTGCTAGATTATAAGAAAATTTATATTAAATCCATATACTGTAAGATTGATGCATAAACTTGAAAAACTATCTATGCAACCAAAGTTTCAAAGACTTTCTGAAAGGGACTGGGCTTCTATTGTTTAAAACCAATATTTCACAGAAAATCAGTACTTCCGTAAGTAAGAGTATTTTACTTAAACTTTCACATTTAATGTAAATATGATATCACAACAGCTCAATGATGTAGCGTAGAGCGGTCCAGGTGTGTGTGTGGGCTTCTATTGTCTAAAACCAAGATTTCACAGAAAATCAGTACTTCCGTAAGTAAGAGTATTTTACCTAAACTTTCACATTTAATGTAAATATGATATCACAACAGCTCAATGATGTAGCGCAGAGCTGTCCAGGTGTGTGTGTGTTAGGGGGGGGGGGTGCGTTTCACGCCGTCCAAAAAATTTATAAGTCTCGGGAGCTATTGCATAAAAAAATATAGCAAACAAAACATTAGTAGCTTCTAAAGAGGAGGCGCAACATTTTGATTGCCCCGAACGCATAGCCCCGTTATACGGCATTGCGACCTGATATGTGAGTGAGCATTTAATTCCAACACTAATCTTGAACTGCAACTGTTGTCTTGTGATAAAGGTTAGAGTCTTTATTAAACGACGTTTCTCTAACAACAGTTGCAGCCTGAAATTCATGTTGAGATAAAACATGCACGTACATCATAGCTGGTGTAATATCATCATAAGATGATCTTCAGGAAAGTCTTAATTTGAATCAAATGGAAAAAAAACTTACGAGGTTCTTTTTATATTATTATTATTGCATAAATTTAAATTTAGATAATATTTTCATGTTATTTAATTACTTTTGAAATCTACAACAATCTCATTTTAAGATTATATTTATCTCTGGAAAACTCTGCCTACATGAAAATGTTTAAATCGTATCGACAAAAACAGGTGCTACACTATAGCGATGGCAAGTAAGATAAATAATTACCTGTAGTAAACTGCAATCGGAAAGATAAGGTATAAATATCATCGTACATCATATTTTCGTAGTCGAGAGAAACTGTTACAGTTATATTTACATCGTTTAAGGCAATTATTGGCTTTCGGCGGTTGTCTTCACCACAAAAGGTGTAAGTTTCACCAACTCCCTTCACGAAGATTTTCATGTACATAGAAGAACAAGACTGTTGAGAAAGAAAAAAACATTTGTACTCATAATTCTTAAAAAACACTTTTTAAAAGTGTAGTAACTAAACATTAAACAATTGTGGATTATTATTTATTTTTTTAATAGAAAATTTTAAAAGGCTAATTGGAAATACAATTTATACTCATTATGCATATGTATCACAACTTACCTTCTAGAATATATGAATGGTATAACAAACAAATATTTAAGAAACATTTTAGATATTTATAAGATTAAAGTCATTATTAAACCTGTAAAAAAGTTTAAACCTATTGTATTAGAAACAATCCTGCATAAAGTAAGCAATAATGCATTGATTCGTATCCCGTAACAGGGGGTCACGTGCCAGTATACTTTCGGACACAACATTTTTGTAAAGTAAACTGACTAGTAATCATGATACAAAACAAATAAAAAAGAAAACTGCCCAGTTAAACTAAGGGCATTGAGCTCACAGGCTATTCACATTAATTGTATATTATACACTTATTTCAAAGAATTTGAAATAAGCCCCTCGAAAAATAAAGAAATCGACAATATATTAAGGGGGGATCATCCCCCCGTTCCCCCACCCCCTTATAGTTAACAATTGAACCCCCAAACCTAATCAGGGAAGCCCTTTATTACAATGAACATATATACTAAATTCGAAGCAAATCGGATAATTCTGCATGAAAAACCCATTTATCTAAATTAAGGGGGATTACCCCCCCCCCGTATCCCCCTTTATACTTAACCAATGAACCCCAAGACTAACCAGGGAAGCTCCTTACCACAATGAGCCTATTATATACAAAATTTGAAGAACATCGGATAATTCTCCATGAAAAACACATTCATCTAAATTAAGGGGGGAGGATAAGCCCCCCCCCTTTACCCTCTTTATACTTAACCAAAGAACCCCCTAAACTAATCAGGAAAGCGCCTTATCACAATGAACCTATATACAAAATTTTAAGAAAATCGCATAATTCTGCATGAAAATCGCAGTTATCTAAATTAAGGGGGGGGGCAGCCCTCCGTTGCCACCTTTATACTTAAACAATGAATCCCCAAAACCAATCAGGAAAACGCTTTACCCCCATTAACCTGTATACAAAATTTGAAGAAAATCGGATCATTCTGCATGAAAAACTCATTTATCTAAATTAAGGGGGAATTAGCCCCCCCTTTCCCCCTTTATACTTAACCAATGAACCCCCAAAACTCTTCAGAGAAACGCATTATCACAATGAACCTATATACAAAATTTGAAGAAAATCGAATAATTCTGCATAAAAACTTATTTATCTAAATTAGGGGGGATTAACCCCCCTTTCCCCCTTTATACTTAACCAATGAACCCCCAAAACTATTGACAGAAGCGCATTATCAAAATGAACCTATATACAAAATTTGAAGAAAATGGGATAATTCTGCATGAAAAATTATGGGGGGTTAGCCCCCCATTTCCCCTCTCTATGCTTAACCAATGAACCCTCAAAACTAATCAGGGAAGCGCCTTATCACAAGGAACCTATAAACAAAATTTAAAGTAAAACGGTTAGTTCTATCAAGAGTTATCGCGTTACGTACATACATACATACATACGTAAGTACGTACATACAGAACCGGCGGGCACATAAGCTCTCAGGCTTTGATAGCCTGTGAGCTAAAAAGCCATTCTGATAATACTTTATGCTTTAAATTTGTATATAATTGTACAAAAATTCCAAAAATTGCATAAATCGAAATAGGCAATTATCTCTATAACTATTAGACGTGCTGGAGAAAATCTAAACTAGATTCGGAATCAGAAACAACTAATTTCGGTTTTGTGTCAGAGCAAAATTGCAAATTTGTTGTTCAGTTTTGTAGAATGAGAGTGCACTTTAAACTTTTCTTCGACGACAACAATTTCATTTTCAGAAACAACAAAACCACAACAACTATTGTTCGAAATTCTACTTCCAGCAGTACAAATTTGAATAGATGAATCCGTTTCAATGATTGTATTAAATATAACATGTTTGCCAAGATGAAGCCGAGAATTAGGAGAAATCTCTTTTACATATTTAGAAAGGGATTCTATAATTAATACATACATATCCGAGACATAAATATCCGAAATTTCCTGCATTTTTTAAACAAATAGAAACAATACTGGTCAAGACTCGGGATTCCTCCTAAGAAATTGTTCTAAAACATTTACAAGAGGACCGCCAAACATGATGCGCACAGATTTTGATGAGTTTAAAGTATGTTGTAGGGACAATACCCCTAACTATTCAGGTCAAAGGTTTCCTTCAAATGGACCTTAGTTTTCGAGAAATTTCAGGTTAAAGTTCCGCTTGTGTTTGAAACACTCATTAGTTTGACAGTCTTAGCAAGGTCTCCGTGGCACAAAGCTAGAGTTCGCAATTCGAGTCTTGGAAGTGAGGGTTCTGTCCTGTCATGTCCGTTTTATCTTTATAAAATTAATTCTATATATATTGGACGCGTTACAAGTTTTATGCAGAATTATGAATTCTGCATCTTTGAACTTTTTTATATTTTCCTAATAAATTCTATTTACATTTTTGAATTTTTCCAGAAAATTTACAATATTTGCTTTCGCAATGAAATTTACAATATTTGTTTTTGCAATAAAATTTACAATATTTTTTTTCTCAATTTTGAAATTAATATTTCTATTGACGAAATTCCAAGCTAATTTATATCTAGATTTTGTTTAAAATTTATTGTTATTTACCATTTATATTTTAATAATCGTTCTGAAATATTACTTTTTTTTTTATCTTTATGGAATTTTAAATGAAATTTTGACATTTTTTATAACTTACAGAAAATATTTTTCATCTCAAATCTTCTAAACGTATGTATGATTAGGTAATTCCAATAACATATCTTGAAAGGAGTAATAAAATATTAAAGCAGTAACGTTTATCTGGAAGTTTTAACCAGTCATATAACTTTTTTTATTTTATCTAAATACATTTTAACTGTAAGTTCAAACTCAACATAATTTTTGATTTTCACAAATAAAAAATAATATATTACAATTATTTTTTTTTTCATTCTAACAAGTCGGTGTCATACAGAAAAATTCAACTAGAAATGAAATATCGTGTGTAAATTACAATACATATAAAAAAATATCTGAAAAAAAAAAACATCGTCTGCAATGACTTTTACAGTAATTTCAGAATAAATAAAATTTTCTTTTTATTCATTTCGTTTAGTTTTGTTTGTAGACAATTACCACGTTTGAAGTAGTTTCTTTTTCAACTTTTAATGCCTTTTTTAATATATTTATCAAAATTTAAGTATTTAAAGGATATATAATATGCTAATTTATCCATTCTTCTAATATTGTTAAAAGAATTTACGTAAATAAATTATTTAATGTTTTTTTTTTAATGCTATATTCTGTTTTGAATATTTTTAGGATATGTATCACACAATTAATTCCAATATTTAATAAAATAAATGTCGATGTCGGTGACGGTGACGGTGATGGTGATGGTAAATATTTTAGTATTTCACCATTTAACATATTGCAATATATTTAGAACAAATTAAATTTTAATAGAATATATATTTCTGTTTTGTCATTAACTTTTTATTTTACTTAATATTATATATTTAAGGAGCTACTTCACTCACGCAAAAATATCCACTTGTTAATGCTAATCCTATGGAAGAGTTTTTTAAAAATATCTCGCTTACATTTCATACTTTGAAACGATTTTTTTTTAGGATGCATTGCATCTTAATTCATTGGATAGCTGAGGTTGATCTCTACAAAGGGCCTTTTTTATTTTTTAGATTTTCTTTGCAGTTTTTTTTATGAGGATACATGCATTTTTTGGAGATCGAACTCATCTATCCAATAAAAAACAAGTGGGTAAGTGTGATCGAAGATCGCTCAAAGGGTTTCGTTTAATATTCCTTTCAAAACACTTCCTTTCAAATCCTTTCTTTAATAAATTCAAACAAATTCCATGTAGCAAAAAAAAAAAGTCATGTTTTTTATAAAGTAAAAATTTACCGGTCTATTTTTTCGTTTTTTTCGAATATCTAAACCAACCGGATAGCGGGCCAAGCCCGCTATTATATTCTGTCATACTAATATCCGTTATACGGACTAAATGCAATATTTAAAAAAATAATTTCAAAATTAAACAAATTGTACACCTTCAAAATGTTAAAATATGCGAATATTTCCATAATCGGATTTTCATCACGATTCAATATGTTTCTCAAACTCATATATTTACTATTCTCTATTATTTATATTGATACTCGGTTTGTATTATTCTCAAACATTTGAAAAATTAGTTAAACTTCCCATATGGCGTCAGATTTTCTTTTTAATTCTCTAATTACGTGATATTAATCTGCTTTGTGTACTTACACATACTCATACTCCTTGTATTATTGAGAAATCTTAGACATTTTCCGTTTATTACGACTATGACGTCAATCAATTTTATTTCATATTAATCCTTTTTTCATTTGGTGAAACTTTTTATTTCATTTTTCACGTGGAAATCGTCTGATAGAAAATTAATTATTGTAGAAGGAATTTCATCGTGGATTTTTTAATTTTTGGCATCGGCTATAACGAAAAATATTTAAATTTAATAGGAAAAGGCTGTTAGAATTTTTTTTTTATCTCTATTTATTAAAATAATACGAATTTTTCAAATTTTAATATTTTCAGCTCTTTACAGCTGATATTCTGATTTATACACAAAGTTTCAACTCTGTAAGTTACACAGTTTTCGAGAATGGCTCTGTGACAGACAGACAACGGAGCGGGAGGAATAGGGTTTCGTGAGATGAACGAAACCCTAAAAAATTAAAATATTGAAATGCAATCGAGATATTTTCAAAGCGATATCTTTTACTAATTTTTTTTCTCCCATAGGACTAGTATTAGCGAGCGGGTGTTTTCACGTGAATGAAGTAGTCCCTTTATTGCACACTAGAGCAGCATAAGTTAATTTAAAAAAAAAAAAAAAAAAAAAACTATTGCATCCTCATATATTGTTTTTAAAGCTTTTGGACGAATTCGTACATAGTTAACTAGAACTCCATTCTTAACAAATCAGCTGTTTTAAAGAAAGCAATTTCAATAGTTTTGGTTGTAGTTTTCTTCAAAAATCTTCAACATTCAATACCTCGAAACTTGCATTTTGTTTGTTACTTTGTTTTACACCCGAGCCCATCAATCATTGATAATCTTAATTGTTTAATTTATTTTAAATGACAACTTGAGCTTTTACCGTAATTTTCAAATTGCTAAGCAATTGCTTCGTTGTATACAGCGATAGGAAGAAAAAAAAACATAATACAGAAGGAAGTTCACAGTTGATAGAAATGTTTTTGATTGAATTTAAGCTAGCTTCGAAATATAAAAATTTAGATTTTAATATCTGCATACCTTACTAACAAAAAAAATAAATAAACATTAATTTATAAATGTTCCAATATTACAGACACTGGTTTTATTTTATATGCAGATTCTAAAACAACTTTTACAGTGATATATTTTCATTGGATTGAAAATATTTTTAAAACTCCAGGGAGATTCAAAATGATTGGTCTAATTACAAACTTAAACTAGTCGTTGGGGGCCACCGTAATACTTACCCATCATGGATATGCATAATGTAAAATATTAAAATAAAAATGTGTAAACTACTTATAAAATGCATTGCAATTCAAATAAAATCGTGGCTTGATGACGTCACAAACTTTAAAGGCTCGATTACTGAATTGCTTGAAAGAAACATCCTTATAACTCCAAAAATAATAATCCTATTAACTAGCGGTTTATTGCATCTGATTAAGCGTCCAATTTCCAATTAAAATATATCTTTGAAGTGAAATTTGGATGAAATACAGGGTCGTGAAAAATCGAAGAGTGTGGAAAATAAGATTCCAAATATCTCGGCAACTCATTATCCGATCGACTTCATGCTTTATGCAAAATTTATGTTTTTTTATTGTCTTTTATATTCATTTCTTAAAATAACCAATTTCGAAAATTTTTATATACCTTTTATCAGAACGAATATTTTAAGAGTCCGGAAAAAATAGTTCCGGTTAATGGAGGTTATTGAAATGAAATAGGCTTCTTCCCATTATTACATATACTAAGTACATACCAAATTGCAAGTCTCTATCTCAAATTTTTCGGGAGATAGAGCGTTTACAGACACACAGACACACACACAGACACACAGACGGACGGCAATTTTTTTTTTTCTAAAAATATGTTTTTCGGAATCTCCAGTGTCTGAAACGTGTAAATACGTCAAAATATTTTTTTCGATTTTCAAAACGATTACAAGACTTACCCTATACTACGTATGATGGGTAAGTAAAACTAGTGTTCTTCGTTTTAAATAATATATTAGCTAGAACACCCATCCAGATAGGGCTCTGTTTCATTCGATACAATGTCCTATGCTTACTTATAGTGCAGTATTAGTCATACTACAAGGTTATTCTAAATGATGGCCCCATTTTCAAAAAAAATTTATTTATTAAGGTACAAATGCAAAATGAACAATCTTTATACCAATGAAAAGAGGAAATTTCAAAGTTTTTTTAAGACATTATAAATGTTCAATGTGTCCACCGTTTGCTTCACGACAAACATCTACGCGATAGCCAAACTCGTCCCCCACACGAGGAAGCGTATCTGCTGTTATTGAGTGCACGGCTTGTACGTCCTGTGTCCGTCCCGCTGCTACCAACAACTCTGAACGATCTGCGGAACCGTATCACTGCTGCCGTGCACTCAGTAACAGCAGATACGCTTTCTCATGTGTGGGACGAGTTTGGCTATCGCGTAGATGTTTTCCGTGCAGCAAACGGTGGACACATTGAACATTTATAATGTCTTAAAAAAAACTTTGAAACTTCCTCTTTTCATTGGTATAAAGATTGTTCATTTTGGATTTGTACTTTAATAAATACAATTATTTGAAATGGGTCCATCATTTAGATTTTAGAATAACCCTGTAGTTTGAATGACCACGATTCATCTTAATGCTATATATCTTGTTCACCCTCGTTGTTTACGCTATGTGTATTTCTCTCACGCCAGGCTTAAAAAATGTGTATTTAATTTAGAAATGACTTTCGAATTCAAATTCCCTTTTTTCTTTAAATATAAATAATATTGTATTTCACCTAAATAAAACTTTTATAACTATCTTCAAAAAGTACACTTCTTATACAATGGAAGAGGATAGTATGGGAGAAATGCTCACACGCGAAAAAGACGAGTTAGTTAATCTGACTTGTGTATGACGCAGCATATCTCTTTAGTGACCTTGCGACAGTAAAAAATAATGAACTATGAATAAAAATGAAAAAAGCTCTTTGACAGGAACAAATTAGTAAAACATAACACAGAATGAACGTTAAAGTTTTGTTTTCGTACTTTATCATCGTTCTACGTGACACAGCTTAGTCACATGGACAACAACGAAGTTCCAGCCAAGCATGTTTACAGTCACTGATACCATTATTTGCGTTAAGTCATGACATGAATCATATCTCTAACATATTCAAATAAAAGCTTTCTATAATAGTTATTTCAGCGAAAGAAAAAAATGACTAATGTTGCTTTTCAAATCTCATAGCAAACATTGATTCTAGCTGACTCCGTGGACTAAATTAAGGCTGTAAAGAGTCATTAAAAGCTCTCAAACAAAACTTTGAATTTTAATCTGTATTGTGACCAAATATTTTCTTTCTGTCATCTATACTAATATTATAAAGTAGTAAAGATTGTTTATTTGTAGGGGGTAATCTCTGGAACTACTGGAGCGATTTCAAAAGTGATGGTGGCAAATTGATGATAACAATCCCTGCTTCAACATAGGCTATATTTTATGTCGATGCAACTAGTCCCAGGGGGGTGCAGGGACGAAAAACGTTCTAAAATTTCGATTTTTTTTATACTGAAGGAGCTACAAACATGAAATTTGGCATGGTAGTTACTTATACGATGTAAATGCTCTCTAAGAAAAATTCTAAAAAAATTCGAAATTTAAAAGGGTTAGATGAGCAAAAAGCATTCTAAAAACATTCTAAATTACAATTTCTATGGAATCTCTGGAACTACAGAACCATTTTCAAAAGTGATGGTGACAGTCCCTGCTTCAACATAGGCTATATTTTATATCGGTGCCACTACTCCCAAGGGGGTGCAGAAGCGAAAAATGTTCTAAAATTTCGATTTTTTTTTATACTGAAGGTGTTAGAAACATGAAATTTCGCATGGTGGTTACTTATAAGATGTAAAGGCTCTCTAAGAACAAATTCTAAAAAAAATTTGAAATTTATAAGGGTGCGATAGCCGAAAAGCGTTCTAAAAACATTCTAAATTACAATTTCTATGGAATCTCTGGAACTACAGAACCATTTTCAAACGTGATGGTGGCAAATTGATGGTAACAGTCCCTGTTGTAACATAGGCTATGTTTTATATCGGTGCCACTACCATAGGGAGGAGGGGTGCAAAAGCAAAAAACGTTCTAAATTTTTGATTTTTTTTTATATTGAAGTAGCTAAAAACATGAAATTTGGCATGGTAGTTATTTATAAGATGTAAATTCTCTCTAAGAACAAATTCTAAACAAAAATCGAAATTTAAAATTGTGAGAGGAGCGAAAAGCGATCTAAAAACATTCTAAATTACAATTTCTATGGAATCTCTAGAACCACCGAACCCTTTTAAAACGTTATGGTAGCAAATTGATGGTGACAGTGCCTGTTGTAATATAGGCTATATTTTATGTCGGTGCCACTACCACAGGGAAGTGCAAAAGCGAAAATCATTCTAAAATTTTGATTTTTTTTATAGTGAAGGAACTAGAAACTTGAAATTTGGCATGGTAGTTATTTATAAAATGTAAATGCTCTTTAAGAACAAATTCTATAAAAATTCGAAATTTAAAAGGGTGAGATGAGCGAAAATCGGTCAAAAACCATTCTAAATTACAATTTCTATGGAATCTCTGGAACTACAGAACCATTTTCAAAAGTGATGGTAATAATACCTGCTGTAACATAGGCTATATTTTATATTGGTGACATTACCACAGGGGGAGTGGAGGTGAAAAAGCGAAAAACATTCTAAATTTTCGATTTTTTTCGACATTAGGGTGGCTTAATTAGTAAATTTCTGAATTATCTGTGGCAGTAAAATTTCCTCTAATGAAAGTAGGCCAACGAATACCACTTGGCATTTTTCAAGAATTAGGCAAGCAAAGCCGCGGGTTTTGCTAGTTGTTTATAAAGAAGCTCTCATTTGACATCAGGATTATCATTTCGAATCGCCAAGTATTTACGTTTACAGTATTAGAATATTATCGGAAGTAATCCGTTTAGTATGATAAACACGCTTTCCTCTTAATTGAAATGAATTGACTGACATCTTCCTCTCTTTACTTGTTTCTAGGAGCGCAAAGTCTAGTGATAGTTATAGCGTAGGAATAAAACCTATCGACCAATCAAAACTGGGACTTCAGCACCAAAATAAGAAATATATCTGTAAACTTAGAATACCGTATTTATCTGCCGTTGAAATGATACCTTACAATTAATATTTTAGAAATTATTCAGCTCCGAAATTGTCCAGCTATTTTGTGTCCAGCCTGCATATATAATCCTGTCAGTACCAAAATGATATAAACGACAATTCGATGACAATATAATAAATTATAACACCTTGTAATAATATATTTCTTTTAAATGCTAAAAGGTGTAAATTAACAACATAATACAAATTAAAATAACTTTTATTAGGTTTTTTAGGTTTTTACTTGGTTGTTTATTTTTATATCTGTAACCACGGAGTAACTCGAGCCACAGTTTCGGTAAGTTAAAAGAAGCCGCATCTTCTGTGGATCGAGTTACTCCGTGGTTACAGATATGAAAATAAACAACCCAGTAAATATAAAAGATAAAGTGCGTAATTTTTAAAAAAGTACATGAAAATGAAATGATGGCCTTTTTAATAATAACTTCAAAGCCCGTGCAGTTATGGAATATTCTCATTTGTTTTTGAAAATGACTCTGAGTGAGTCGAAACATGTCAAACAACCTAATAAAAGTTATTTTAAATTGTATTATGTTGTTAATTTACACGTTTTAGCATTTAAAATTAAAAAAAAGACAATTAGATGTTTAAAAAATTTTGAATTTTTTATATGCTCCAGAACTGGGTTTCTTTTGCTGTTTGTTTGTTTTCTTTTAAACAGTTTTATTATAAGGAGCTTTTTAAAATAACTTCGAAATTCTTAGTATTAATGTTTAATGCAAGACTTTTTTTCATATTAATGCAAGAGTAAAAAATTTCATGAATCACAAAGTTTTTTTTCCCTTAATTAAAAAATAATACTTAAACTTAAACATGGCTTTTTCATAAATAAGGTAAAACCAGGAGAGATGGTGCGGTCGGAGAGATTGCGCACATAGGGGTTCGGGGGGAAGGAGTAGAGTGAGCACGCAGCGACTCCAGGTAGTTGTACAACAGCAGTAGTGGAGTGTCTACTTGAAAGTCCATGTTGATTGTTTTGAACGTTTAAGATAAAGCATTGTTATTTTGTTTTGTTTTCCTAAAGCAAGTGCTTGAATTTTCATAGTTATTCATCAGAATTTCTATAGAATGTCAGTAGTACAAAATATTTTAAACTTAAAAGATTTCTCATAAGCTACTAATTTAAACTAACAATGTGAACATCAACGGTTCGTTTTAGTAGCGGCCATGTTTATATAAAAGGCCGCGCAATCTCTCCTACCGAAATTGGAGAGTTTGAGCATTTGCTACTAGGAGAGAGGGCACATTGTTTCCATTAGTTTTCATGCTAGGAGAGATTACGCAGCTTATTGGTAAATTTCCATAAAAAATGAAAAATTAAAATGAACTAATTTTAAGTTAAACGTGTTATCAAGTAACTTAATGTTATTTCATAATCTTATCTGGACTTGCTTTTTCTGATGCTTTAGTTTTTTTCCCTTTAATTAAAATTTTTTAATCGTTTTTAAAATTATTTACTCCTTCCGATTCTTTAATCATTAGGTTGAAATATTCACTTCTAATACAATAATATTTGTTCACTAAAACCTTACAACAATGTCATTTAAGTATAATTATTATTGTTAACAATTTAATTGTAGTTATTATTAGTGACAATCTCTCCTACCCATGTGCGCAATCACACCAACCCTATAAGGACAGATTGCGCAAAATAACTTTCTTGGTTTTATTACAACTGTTTTATTAAATTACAACATAATAACAAACTAGCAATGGAAATGCATAAAAAACAAATGAAGTAAAAATTATTCATGGATAGTTTAGCAAAAAATTTTTATTTAGATTTTTTATTGTTATTCTTTTGAATTGTGCGCAGACTGTCCTAGCTTTACCTTATGGGAAACTAAAGAATATCTATAGTCGATTACTTTCCAAATTAATATTTCAACTGAATGTTTTTGTCTTTTTAAGAAATCCTACTAAAAAATATTTTATAATGAATTGCTACTGTTTAATCATGCAACACATATTAAGAGCCTACACTCGTCAGTATACGACATTCGTAAGCTAATGTTAATCCAAAGGAAATGTTTTCTACAAATTTTTCTTCTGTATTTAAATATTTTAAAATCATTTTTTGTCGTTGTTTGTTTGTTTGTTTTTTGCATATGATGCCTGAGATCGAAGATTAGTATTTTTTGGCTAATGTTTGGCCAATAAAGGCTAACGTTATCTACAATGTTATTTATCCACACACACTTTCATTTTAGGAACCAGTAGGATCACCAGGTCAGAATGAAAGTTCAAGAGAAATAGAAAAAGTACTATAAAACTCTGACGTTAGCCTTTGACCCCAGATATCCTATGCAAACTAAATCGTTCAAAAATATTGAAATTCAAACAAGAGATTTTTAAAACACTTCCGTTGATTTAACATTATATTTCGAATGTCGTATACTAACGAGTGTAACATTTTAAGCATATTTCATTTAATTTTTATAAAATTACCAACCATATTTATATTTTTTAAGTATAAAAAGTTACTTACGCTGTCACTGAATTGCAATTCCTTTAAATCTAGACGGACATATGAGTCTTCAGGTACTTCTATAAACCAACATTTCGAATAACTAAAGTAAGAGTAAGAATTTTGGCTGTCAGATATTTCTCCAGAAACCTGTGTCATTTTCTCACAGTTCTGTCCATTCACCATAGCTGAAAAATGAAATTCGAATTGAGTAAAGCTCCAGGAAAACAAAATTTTTCTGCTATATGCAACAGATTTTTTCGGAATTTAAAAATAATCAGTAACAATTCGCAAAATGCATACAGCACCAGAATGTTACACAGGGTGGTTCCTTAAATCCGTTTCGCCTTGAATAACCGGTGAACCAAGGTTTGTACAGCCATGAAAGTGGTATCTAAATATAGTCAGATGATGGCATTTTCCTTCACTTTCGATTGTATCAGCGATTGTAACGTTACAAGATGCCCTCAAAATACATATTTTTTCGAAATTAATGTTCGAAAAAAATATGAACTGTAATCTAAGACTTTTTCAACAGAAATCGATTTCTAGAAGATTCAAATGTGCGAATCCATAATTATAGATCAATCGGTATAGTAGTTTTCAAGTTATATTTAAGCAAATGGGTAAGTATGACGAAGATCGCACAAAGAGTTTACTTTAATTTTCCTTTCAAAACACTTTAAATTTTAATTAATAAATCCAAATCATTAATTTATAACTAAACTTATCATTAATCAACACACTTTATCAATAAGAACATAGATGGCAGCACCATTAACGTTAATAATAAAATGATAACAAGAGGAAGCTATTTTTTAAATAAAATTAAAAATATTTAAGAAATGCATTTCAAACAATTGCAACAGCATATGTTTGTATTATGTTGTATGTTTGTATATTTGTATATTGTTTTGTACAGAAAAGCATATTTAATTATAGAATTTAATTTTAGCTAAAAAAAAAAAAGAAAAAAAAAAAAGAAAAAAACCCTTAAAATGGCAAAAAACTGCGCAATTTCTTTTAATTAAATCCATCGGACAATGAAACGTAAAAATCTAAAATTTCAACTTCCGTAGTCCCTATTAGAAATCAGAATTTTTGGGTTAGCTCTACCTCTGAACCATCTAGCCTTCGCGAAAACGACTGAAATTAAGATTCTGTTGTACATTTAAGAAAATTGCAGAAATGGTCGGATGTCATTAAATTAATTCATTTCATTAAAATAATATAAGACTTTTTCAAAATTTTATGATTTGTCGTGTGACAAGACGTACTCAACAATAAGAATGCAAAATTTCAAGTCTCTAACATATACAGTTTCCGAGTATGAACTCTGTGACTTACAGACTGACAGAGGAGTGAGATGAATAGAGTTTCGTCAGATGAACGAAAATCTAAAAACTACTCGTATTGCTATCTGTTTTAAAACGATTATAAATGAATTTAAGAATAAAAGTTTCAAATTTTAAGTATGCATAGTTCCTAAATTACTCGAAAGAATTTCTATTTGGTATTTAAAAGTAAAAGTTATCGGATAATCTAAGTATAATATAAAAATTAGGCGTTAAATTTGAAATTTTAAAGTTTGGTGTAATTTCAGTATGTAGACGACCTCACAATAAAATTTCATTATAACAGCATTGTAGAAAAAAAAACTTAGTAATTGTGTGTGTGTGTGTCTGTGGTAATGGTTCGAATAAAGCGCAAAAATTGTTATATCATAATTTTCGAAGAAGTGTTATATAAAAAAGACGAATCATTGCATGAAAACGAACAAATAATTGCTTTAGTTATACAGTGCGTTTGGAAATTTCATGTAACTTTTAAAATTTATAATAATAAAACGATAATGTGTCTAGTTTAACTCTAAGATGAGAACGCCTGTCGTTACAAACTTCGGCTTAAAAATATTCTAAAGAGGAGGGAGAGAGATATGACTATCGCTAAAAATACCGCGAACGTGACTATTTCCCTTGCATTAAATACACATTAAAGCGCAATCACACCTGCTACGTAAATGAACCTTTAACTTCAACAGGAATCTCAGACTGTAATTGTTGTTTTATACTACAATTGTTTTCAAGTTGATTCCATCCCCACAATTAATAACTACAAATGGATTTGCTATTAAGAATTAAAAAATCATAATAATAACAAAAAACAGTTTTCCAATAGATAATAATTTCCTTAGAATTACATTCCTTGTTTTACTTAAAACTGAAAAAAGTAATTAAGATCATACATTGATACCCTTTTAGCATGGTAATGAAATAGTCAAAATTTTGTCCAGGGTACTTTAAATCTCGAGTGGATCACATTTCAAAGGGGGTTTCTTTGAGACCTTTAGCTGCTATGGCTGTTGTCTCGTATTATCCATTTATTAACATAATCTTAGAACACATGCAAGATTTCACACAATTTTTCTTTCTTTATTTTTACATACTTAGTTGACCTGCCCGTCGTTGCCCGGTACATTAAGAAAATAGCACGAAATAGCTGAGAATCACAATAAAAAAATCGCGAACAATATAAAAATTGCTGCACGAATTCCGAATAAACTTTATTGAAAAGAAAACAAAATTTGTTATATTGGGCTAGAAGATTAACCCGTCTTTGCATGAATTTTTCTTTTACAATTGTGTTTTTTTATTCATATATTAAATATTAGACACCAGAAATTTTAAAATAGATTTTTAACTTTGTTCAGCAACATAGTTCACGGGAAATTTACTGCATTAATATTTCTATATAAATATAGTGGTGGCGAAGAAGTTGATTTATTTATTAAAAGTTAAATAAAAAGTGATGGAAATTTACATCACTATGCAATTAAGGGTTAAAACGGCATTACTTTTACTAATGTGGAAAAACTGCAACGAATCGCGAAAAAGTGCTAAAATATCAAAAATATCAGGGAAAAAGTTTACTATATTGGGCTAAAAGATTAAAACTGATTACCTATACGAATGTTGAAATATCTCTGTAAAACGCGAAAAAGAAATCTAAAAAGTCCATAAAATTTCTTTCGAACATTTAAAAAAATTGCGAACGAATTTCATTGAAAAACGAATTTCCAAACGAACTTTACTGAAAAGAGGACAAAATTTACTATAATGGGCTAAAACATTAAAACTGGTTCAATTTTACTAATGTGGAAAAATTGTCACAAATTATAAACACCCCATAAAAAATTACTAAAAATTCAAAAATCGCAAAGTTTACTACAGTGGACTAAAGCATTGTAAACAGAATTCGTTCACGAATGTCAAAAAATCAACGCTAAACTCGAAAAAACTCTAAAAATTGCATTGAAACTCGCGGATTACAAAATGAACTATATTAGACAAAATGTTGGATACCGAATTATTTTTACGAATGTAAAAAAATAGCCTGAAACGCCATCAAGTGGTACAAAGCGCATTTAAATTCGTAAAAACGTCAAAAATCGCACAGGACAAAATTTACTATGTTAGGGGAAAAATTTGAAATCAAATTTTTCTTTCATAAGCCAAAAAATCACAACAAAGCACAAAAAATCACTAAAAATTGCATTAAAAACCAGTAATATATCAAAAATCACATTAAAAATCGCTAAAAAATCAAAAATCGCGGAGGTCAAAATTACCTATTATTGGCTAAATATTAAAAACTGAATTCCTTATACGAATCTCAAAAAATCGCATTGCTAAAAATCGCATTGAAAATTTTATTAAACACTGCTAAAAATACAAAAAACGTTGAGGATAAAATTCTCTATATAAGGCTGCTAGTTTGAAACCAAATTCCTTTTCCGTATGTCAGAAAATCACCGTGGAACGCATAAAAACATTAAAACTATTAAAACTCTCAGAGATCAAAATTTACTTAGAGTGGACTAAAAGTTTGAAGCCAAATTCCTTTTGCAAATGCCAAAAAATACCCGTGAAACGCGAAACACGCTTTCAATCACATTAAAATTTGCTAAAAACAAAAAAATCACGGATGGCAAAATTTCCTATATTATGCTAAAAGTTTGTAACCAAATTCATTTTACGAATCCCAAAAAATCGCATTGATAATCGCTAAAATTTCAAAAATCAGAGAGGACAAAATTTACTAGGTTAAAAATTTGAAATTGAATTCCCTTTCCGAATGTCAAAATATCGCCGCAGTACTCAAATAAATGCTAAAAATCGCATTAAAAATCACTAAAATTCAAAAAGCTTAAAAGACAAAATTTAATGTATTAGTCTAAAAGTTTAAAACCACACGCCTTTTTCGAATGTCAAATGATCGTGGAACCCGAAAACACGCTAAAAATCGCATTACAATCGCTAAAATTCAAAAATCGTGAAGGACTAAATTTAGTAGGCGAAAAGTTTAAAACAGAAATCCTTTTACAGATGTCAAAAAACCGCTACGGAACACGGAAATTCGTTAAAAATCCATTAAATATCGCTAAAAATTTCAAAACTCGCGTAGAAAACAAAATTTATATTAGGCTAAAAGTTTGAAACCTAATTTATTTTCAACATTATCTAAAATCGCAGCGGTACGATCGAATAGAAAATTGCATTAAAGATCTCTGAAATTCAAAAATGGTGGAAGACAAAATTTACTATGTTAGGCTAAGAGTTTGAAACCAAATTCCTCGTTCGAATGTCGAAAAATCACAGTGGAACCCGAAAAAACGCTAAAAATCTCCTTAACAATGGTTAAAATTAAAAAATCGCGGAGAGCAAAATTTACTATATTAGGCTAAAAATTATAAACCGAATTCCCTTTCTGAATGTCAAAATATATCGCCGCGATATTCGAAAAAATGTTTAAAATCACTCAAATTCAAAAATCTTGGAGGACAAAATTTACTATATTAGGCTAAAAGTTTGAAACCAAACTCCTTTTACGAATGTCGAAAAAACGCTAAAAATCTCATTAAAAATTCGCTAAAATTAAAAAATTACGGCGGACCAAATATTGCTTGTATTAAACTTCAATTTTAAATTTCCATTTAAGAAAATAAATCTATACTAATATTATAAAGAAGTAACGATTGTTTTTTTTTTGTTTGTTTGTTTGTTCGTTTGTTTGTTTGTTTGTAGGGGGTAATCTCTGAAACTACCGAAGTGATTTCAAAAGTGATGGTGGAAAATTATGGTGACAATCCCTGCTCCAACATAGGCTATGTTTTATGTCGGTGCCACTACCCACAGGGGGGTGGTGTAAGACCGAAAAACGTTCTAAAATTTCGATTTTTGTCATACTGAAGGAGCTAGAAACATGAAATTTGGCATGGTAGCATGGTAGTTACTTATAAGATGTAAATCCTTTCTAAGAACAAATTCTAAAAAAATTCGAAATTTAAAAGGGTGACATGAGCAAAAAGCGTTCTAAAAAATATTCTAAATTACAATTTCTATAGAATCTCTGGAACTAAAGAACCATTTTCAAAATTGATGGTGGCAAATTGATGCTGAAAGTCCTTACTCCAACATAGGCTATATTTTATGTCGGTGCCACTACCACAGGGGGGTGCAATAGCGAAAAAGTTTTAAAATTTCGATTTTTTTTATATTGAAGGAGCTAGAAACATGAAATTTGGCATGGTAGTTACTTATAAGATGTAAATGCTCTCTAACAACAAATTCTAAAAAAGAATTCGAAATTTAAAAAGGGTGAGATGAGCGAAAAGCGTTCTAAAAACATTCTAAATTGCAATTTCTATGGAATCTCTGGAACTACAGAACTATTTTCAAAAGTGATGGTGGCAAATTGATGGTAACAGTCCCTGCTGTAACATAGGCTATATTTTATATAGGTGCCACTACCACAGGAGGCTGCAAGAGCGAAAAACAGTCTAAATTTCGATTTTTTTATACTGAAGGAACTAGAAACTTGAAATTTGGTATGGTAGTTACTTATAAGATATAAATGCTCTATAAGAACAGTTTCTAAAAAGTTCGATATTTAAAAGGGTGAAATGAGCTAAAAGTGTTCTAAAAACATTCTAAATTATAATTTCTATGGAATCTTTGAAACTACCGAACCGATTTTAAACGTAATGCTCGCAAATTTATACTGACAGTCTGTGCTCTAACACAGGTTATATCTTATGTCAGTGCCATTACCCTCAGGGGGTTGCAAGACCGAAGAACGTTCTAAAATTGCAATTTTTATTATACTCAAGAGATTAGAAACTTGAAATTGGACAATATAGTAACTTATAAGATATACATGAGCTCTAAGGACAGTTTTTAAAAATTTTGAAATTTAAAAGAGTGATATGACTGAAAACTGTTCTAAAAACATTCTAAATTACGATTTCTATGGAATTGTCCAGGACAGAAAATTGAAATTTAACAGGGCTGATACTTTTTATGACACAAGTGCACACACAGAACAGTTTTTTAAAATAAATCGAAATTTAAAAGGGTGAAAGAGGAAAAAAAGTTCTAAATTACGACTTTTTTTTATTTTTACTAACAGGATTAGAAACTTCATATTTGGCATGGAGGTTACTTTTAAGATACAAATGCCCACTAACAATGGTTTGTAAAGAAATTCAAAATTTCAAAGGATGAAATGAGCGGAAAGCGATTAAAAAAAGTTCTAAATTGCAATTATTATGGAATTGTTAGGGGTAGAAACTTAAAATTTTACATGGCTGCTGATTTGGTCGCACAGAACAATTTGAAAAAAAATCAAAATTTAAAAGAATTAAATGCGCGAGAAACGTTCTAAAAACGTTCTAAATTACGATTTATTTGGAACTATTGAGGCTAGAAACTTAAAATTTCGCCTGGCTGTTTCTCACATAAATCATCACCCAAGAACAGTTCACTAAAAATGCAAAATGTAAAAGGACAGGAGCAAAAAAAAGAAAAAAAAAATCGTACAAAAATTGCAATTTATGTGATACAGCTGGTATAGAAGCTTCGTATTTGGTATGGTGGTTAATCTTAAAATGCAAATGCTCGCTAAGACCAGTTTCTAAATAAAATCGAATTTTAACAGGCTGAAATGAGCAGAAAACGCCTAAACATTACCTTCAACAAAACCTTCTACATTATGATTTAATTGGATTTATTCGGGTTAGAAACTGGAAATTTAGTATAGTTGTAACTTTTAAGATGCAGACGCTCGGTATAAACAGTCTATTAAAAATTCGAAGTTTAAAGGTGTAAACTGAGCGGAAAACTTTATAAATTATGTTTTTTTTTTATAAATTGTTAGCGATAGAAACTCAGAATTTAACATGCCTGTTATTTTTTATACGTAAATGCTTCCACAGAACAGTTTTTACAAAATTAGAAATTTAAAAAAGGTGCAGAAGCAAAAAACATTCCAAAACTGCGATTTTAGTGATGCTGCTGGTATAGGAAGTTGAAATTTGGCATGGTGGCCATTTTTAAGATTTCAGTGCTCGCTAAAAACTGTTTCCATTAAAAAAAAATCGAAATTTGAAAAAGTGAAATAAGCTGAAAAAGTTCTAAATACCTTCTGAACAATGATTTATCTGAAATTCTTAGGGATAGAAACTTGAAATTTTACATGGCTTTTACGATAGAGACACAAATGCATCCATAGAACAGGTTTTTTTTTTTTTTTTTTTTTTTTTTTTTTTTTTTTTTTTTAACGTGAGCAGGAACAGAAACGTTTTAAAATTGTAATATCTGTGATATAGTCGTTACAAAAATTTTCTTAATTAGTGTGGCTTAATTAGTAATTTCTGAATTATCTATGGCAGTAAAATTTCCTCTAATGAAAATAGGCCAACGAATACCACTTGGCATTTTTCAAGAGTTACGCGAGCAAAGCCGCGGGTTTTGCTAGTAATTAATAAAAAGAGACAATGCGTAAGTACCTTACAAACATACGATATGAAAATTGCTAGGGATGTATCGTGTTAAAGAATTAATTGATGAAAACCTTCGATAAAAATTGATTACAAGAATTCATACTAATAATTATAATAAATGAATTATGAAATGCATTAAAGAAAAGTTATGCGTACTAGTTATGGTACGCGAAGGGTATATGAAACATTATTATAAAAATGAAATCAGCATTCTTTTCAAATTTAATCTACAACATTACCTTGTACTTAAAGCAGCCATTCAATATAGCACATTCAATATAGGTATTATAACCACAATTAACAATTCTGAACTGTATCGGACTCTTATGAGACTTGGGTGCTAAAACAAAATAAAGAAAATTCAAATTCTTGTTTCACTTTAATTTATATATATATATATATATATATATAATCTTCAGATCCTTTTTAATAGGGTGGCGAAAAATACAAAAGGAAAACATAGTATCAAGATTGATCATGTATGTAAAATTTCAAATAAATCGTTTTACTGATGTAATGTAAACAAAGTGCAACTTTTGAACATCATGCAGCAACAAAATTAAATATCTTATTTCGACACATAATATTAACGTAGGCATATTTTGTTCTCAGAATTGGGGTTTTAATGTATAAAAATTAAATTTGTACTATGTGTTTTCAGCTCTAGGGTATCAACATTCTTATAAAAATAACCAAAACTGAGCACCATCAAAATTTAAACAAATTTAATAGGGTTAATACTTACTCGTAACGGAGAAACAAGCGTAGAGTAAAAAGGATGTAAAATAAATCATGTTCATCTTTATTCACTTAAAGATTTGTCTCAGTCTACCTTGTACTTTTACCAATCTTAAATTGCTCATCAAGCAAAGCTATATATATAATGAGAAAAAAACTTTTTCTTTTTCATATAACAAGAAAAAAGTAACATCTTTATATAGCTTGGTCTAAAGCAAGCTGTTTGTTTTTACTACATCCTGACTGATAAAGTAGTTTAGGTTTGATAAAATTTCAACACCATCTTAAATAAACATGAAATTATAGAGTCGCATAGATAACGGAAGTGATGATTTCCTATTTCACAACATGGTTTCCAGCGGTCAGTGCACATACACGTGAATACAGCAACGATACTTTTAATAAACATATACAGGATATATATGATATTTATATATTATTTTATATGGAAACGTTTGAATAAATGAATTTCAAATTTCTTCTAAATCTACACGCTGATTGATTATAATAGAAAATGGTACTTTCGTATTATAGCGGCTCCGAGGATGTATCTCCAAGCCACCAAGATTTATCACCAAATTATAAAGCATATATGACATTATAATAATATTTATGATGTATATAGCATTTCGTGCCGCATATTGCCTGGTTATCGCCTGGTGTCATATATTACGCATATACAGGATGTCCGAAAAGTCTGGAAACGGTCAAATAACTCGAGAAATATACATCTGATTGAAAAACGGCAAAATGCATGTTCAATATTTTTGAAAAATCTATTTAGGGATAAGAAAGTTTGCCCCCCGGGTGGGGGGGGGGGGGTAGAGGGGCAACTTTGAAATCTTAAATGATTACCCCCATTTTTTATTACAGATTCGGATTCTATGGGAAAAAACTACGTAACTTTAGTATTGAACATTTTCTTCGAAACATTGTAGATGGCGCTGTAATCGAGAGCAATGCTGTGAGAATCGTTACCATTGCAATGTCTGGAAATGCTCGAATAACTCGAGAAATATACATCGTATTGAAAAACGGAAAAATGCATGTTCATTAGTTTTGAAAAATCTATTTAGGGATATCAAAGTTGCCTTTTTTCTAAAATATTAAACACGTATTTTTCCGTTTTTCAATCTGATGTATATTTCTCGAGTTATTTGAGCGTTTCCAGACATTGCAATGGTAACGATTCTCACAGCATTGCACTCGATTACAGCGCCATCTACAATGTTTTGAGAAAATGTTCAACACGAAAGTTACGTATTTTTCCCCGTAGAATCCGAATCTGCAATAAAAAATGGGGGTCATCATTTAAGATTTCAAAGTTGCCCCCTTTCTCCCCCGGGGGGGGCAACTTTCATATCCCTAAATAGATTTTTTCAAAAATATTGAACATGCATTTTGCCGTTTTTCAATCCGATGTATATTTCTCGAGTTATTTGACCGTTTCCAGACTTTTCGGACACCCTGTATATGACATATGAGGGGGTCGGAGCAAGAAAGTGCGAAGCCACATTTTGTGGTGAAATAAATCTAACACTGTAATCTGTTGCTTAATATTGTAAATTATAATATCCAACATATAATTTGTTTCTAATGTCACTTGGTGTCAGTATATGTCCCAGGTTTCGTTTTTGTCCCAGATTTTATGCCCCCAATGAAGATAGATAATTTACAAAAAATGTAATAGTAATATCATTAAAGTAATGCCATAGTATTACTCAGAATATCTCAAATGCTACTAAGACATTGGCGAAAACACATTAGGTTATATATCTTGATTTGAGTATTTGATCAAATTTTCAAATTGAAAGATCAGAAGTTCAAAAATGTGGCTTGGCACTCTCTTGCCCCGACCCCCTCATATGTATAAGATGTATATGATGTATACATGGTACATAAGACGTAAGTAATCCTCTTTAATAAAAAGGTACGTGTTGCTGACGACTGGGAATTTCGATAATCGTTGCCACAGGAATCTCGGAAAATGAAACATTTGAAGTTATTGAAAAAATTAATTGCTCGAAAAGTATTTGTCAGAAAATTGTTAGAGAAACTGCGTTAGAAAGGTAAAAAATTGCATTTTTCTTGATATAAATTTCAAATCCACTGATTATGCACTTTTTCAAATATTGAATTTCAAAAATTACCAAATTTCACAATGGAGTACTATAGCGAAAACTTCACGCGTAAAAAAAAATAATAACAGCAATTTGTCAGCACGAGTCACAAATTATAGTAGCCGTATTATTCTGTTAAAATATAAAAGTGAATTATGATGTCATGAGTGCAGGATTTTTATTTAATTTTTCGACAAATACTAGATGCTCCATTTCTTTTTAGTTGTGAATAATATAGGTTAATTCACGTTATTAAAAATGTAGCTATAAAGCATATAAATCAATGGAAAACAGTAAGTAATAAATTGTAAACGTAACAGTAAACCGTATTAAAAAAACACAACTTAGTGAAATAAGTATCCGTTTTTATGTTATTTTAGGATATTCCAGGTAAAGGTACAGATTACTTTAAAATACAAGGTTAAATTCACCAATATATTTCGTTTGATTCAAGGTTCTTTTGGAGAAACCGACCAGCGCAGCGGGCGTAGTCTGCTAGTATGTATATAATGACGTATATGGCACATATATGAGCATTAGAAGTATATATATATATGATTCATATATTAAGCTTTCCTATGATCTTGGCGAAATCTTAACTGCGATCTTTGCGTAATCGCAATTGTAGGAGCCGCTATAACATGAAAGTACCTAGAAAATTGGTCAGATTACGAATGTAAAAACTTCTGGAAGTGAAATGTAAATTAATACGGGATAATTCAAAAATAACTGTCAAAAAAAAAGAAAGAAAAAAAGAAAAGAAAAGGCAATTAAAGCGTACTGATACCAGTGCCTGATTATCAAAAGGGCCCTTTGAGTCTGTGCCCTGGCACGAAATTTCCAGGGTAACCTAACATGTTTCATAATTTTATTTAATATATTTGTAAAAATTTGCTTACTATTGAAATTGACACCTTTAAAAAAAAATAATAATTAGTGCTCATTGGTATTAAAATGGCAATAAAAGTTGCAAAATTCTCATGGGAAGCAGCTGATGTTGAAACACCTTTTTTGTATTCCGATGGTTTTGGTTTCTTTGAAAATTAATTCCATTTTAGTAATGTTAATTTAAAAAAAAAAAAAAAAAAAAAAGAAAAAAATTTTTTAGAATTCTTGTTTCTGATACCGCGTAACTATTGCATTTCTTATCTTATTTCTTGTCGAACTATTGATTTGTTGTTTAACTATTACGAAAACTATGAAAAAATATTGAAATCGCTTCAATAATTTTCGAAAAACAGGTATATTAATTAGGA
Source organism: Maratus michaelseni (assembly GCA_963931845.1). Lineage (NCBI taxonomy): Eukaryota > Metazoa > Arthropoda > Arachnida > Araneae > Salticidae > Maratus > Maratus michaelseni. Next base: position 343,901,748 of record OZ007591.1, on the reverse strand, counting down.
ATGCACCGAATATTCGGTATTCGGCCTTATTGCCGAATATTCGGTATTCGGTCTATTCGGGCTTATTGCCGAATATTCGGTTAACCCGAATATCACACTATTCGGACTACCGAATATTCGGCTTGGCCAAATATAAAAATGTTTGGGCGGCCGAATATTCGGCCAAACCGAATAATAATTAAAAAAAAATAATAATATTTTTAAAAACCTTACACAACTTCTACTTTTAACTGTAAATTAATAAAGATATTGAGAATAATTAGAAATAGAAACATATTTAAATAAAAAAAGATGATTTTACAATATTTATTTGCTGTTTGAAAAGTGTCACTTAAGAAAATTAACCTTTTCTAACTACATTCATTACAATGAATGATGAGTACAAATGCAAGTTCCTGAACACGGTCTGTTAAATAATCTGTTTCTTGCTTTTTCGCAAACAGAGTGTTTCTAAACAAAATGGAAAAAAAAAATATTAAGAGTGATAATCATCAAGACAGACAGTTTTTGTTCAGAAAACCAGGATCGGAATCCACTTAATCAGTCAAATATATAGTGTATCTCACTCCAGGTCAAACTTGGATTTTTGTTTGTTACTTTAACAATAATGAAGATATTGTAATTATATTTTCGACAGAATTACTTTGATTTTGTGCAATATGATAATATGACAAAAAGTGTTGGAAATTACTACCATTCATATCTAAACAACACTGAGCTAGACATTCCTTTATTCAGAATGCAACTGACAGTAACTTATACTGTGTTACTGGCCAAAATTCAATCACTTCCAGTGATATCATCATCTTTTATACAAGCAAAATTAATATGATACAAATCTTGCTGAAATATCTTTATGATTGTTTTATATCTTCAGTTGTGTCATATATATTTCGGCTTGTAGGAACACACCCAGTGTTTTTGATTGAATGTAGCATATTTCTAATAGAATTATGTAAATTGAGATATTTCTTGTTCAAACATTTTTAATCTTGACCATATTATCTTCCCTTAAAGTTTATTACCAATTGTTAGGAACAACCTGTATGTTTACAACCACTCAAAATGATCGCTCACTCCAGACACTGCTCTTTGATGCATTTAAAAACTTCCTTGCAAAAATCAATAGGAGCTGAAACGTTATAACTGTGGAATTGTCGCCATTTGAATAGATAGTATTATTTAATTACTTATTTACTTTAGTTCCTTCCTGACAAATAAACAGTATATGACTGTAACAGTATATGACTGTTTTTCTTTCAATTCCTTCAAAATTTTTCTTTCATTTTAAAATATTTTTATTAGAATATAAAAAAAAATGATTTTTGTTTGTTTTAATTTACAGAAGCAGCCATGAAATTTAAGATTTAATTAATTAAAAAAGTTTTTAAACTATCCTCTTGTTAAATAATAACTCAAAGCATTTTTTTAGTGTAAAGTTTACTTGTAAAAAACGAAACAAACTGTAAGAGATGGCAGATCACACTTACAACTAGCAATGTTTGCATAGGAAACCATGGCCGCAGTCCATTTATTCAACAAAAAATAAAGTATATCTACTCCAAGCAAAACTCTGATATTTATGTAGACATTTAACAATAATGGGGATAGTTTAACGACATTTTCAACTGTCTTACCTTTCTTTATGCGAAATACGAAATCACGAAAAATGCTGGAAATACATAATAATTCGGTCAGAGACATCGTATAGAATTTCAACTACATTTATTTCAAAATATGGGCCACCTAAGTTCAGCACTGTTTGGACGTGGATGATCATAACTTCCATTAATTCTTGTGATATCGTTGCATTTGACATAAAGCAAGAGAAGTCTATTGAAAACTTCGTTATTGTAGCTTCATTATTATTAAAGTCTTGATCAAGAATTCGTGTTGGGCTTTGGAGTGAAACTTTTCGTGTTTTTGATTGAACATATGGATTGCCATCCTGGTTTCCTACACAATTTGTTTTTCGTGTGCGTGTATTCTTCCACCCTTTGAAGATTGTTTCATCCTATTTGAAACAATTTGATTAAATGTGACTAAATTAAGTGTAACTTAAATAAATAGTTTTATGTTGCTTTCTGTAATATCCTTAATAACCCTTACTTCTGGTTTTTCCACATTCGTACCTTTTTTTATCATTTAAAGGCGGTATTTTCCGAAATACCGTTTTGTTTTTAAGATTCCGTTATACACAGAAATGCAGCTAATTTGACAATAAACCAGTTTATTGGGACAGCACGTCACACAGAACATGAAGAACACACATAGATATACACAAGGATTAAGCACAGTAGCAACAGTTACATTACTATTCCTTCTATAAAAACCATTAAATTTATTTCCATAACATGCCCAGCGCATGCACACAACCTTCCACTTTGGCCCCCCGCCAAACACTCCTACTGTCTCCCTTACTCCGCAGTAGAAGAGTGAAAAAAAAAGGGTTGCCATAAACCTGACGTCATCAGGCATGACACTTTCTTAATGCATTGTAATGAAACTTTAAGATAGTAAACACCAAGATTAAATGAATCATACTCAGTGTTGAATTCAGAGACTTTTGTCCTTGAGGGATTTCTGTGGCTCCGGCGGGGGGGGGGGGGGGGGGCATTGTAGAATTCCGAGGGAAATTTCACTTTTTAACCATTAAAAGCATAAAATCTCAAATCTTCCGGGGGGGATTCCCCCCCCCCGGCCACACCCTGAATTCAACACTGATCATACCTAACATAGTTGCTGATTGTTATATACAGAAAAAGGTAGCATTATGATCTGTTTTATAAAAATGGCGATTCGATTAACCAGTGATTTTAATAAGCGGCGACTATTGGGCTAGCTAACCCCCTAGAGCCGATTTCTATCTGAGCCACTGTTTTGCACCTTTTAGCAATTAAAAAAAAGTATATAACAACATTAAAATAAGATACCTTAAACGTGTATAAAATGTTAAGATTATTGGTGTAAGGAACATTGCATAAAACATTTTTTAAGCTTATCAAAGACTATGTTTGAAAATTTATAAAATTTTAAAGCTCTGTAACTCTAAATCAAGATAAAAAGCTAGATACATAGTGAATATTAAATCTTCATTTAGGAGTACAGTAGAAGATCTTTATAACGCAAACCTAAAAACGCAAAGTTGTGCGTTATATAGATCACCACATTTCGCACGTCATTAAACTTACCTTGTAAACATGATCAAATATGTCTAAAATATGATCAAATATCTTTATATTGAATTTCTTGGGACCAGGAGTGGTCCAGATTACAATTTTTTTGCATAATATAGATAATTTCACACAATGTTAAATATATTTTATAAAGTTTGTCCAAATATGCCTAGACCAAATCATTTATTATATTATTCCTTTAGAAATGTTTCTACAATGTGGAATGCAGGTGCATTGCACATACATTGCTTACACCAATAATGCAGGTTATAAACCAACTTACGTTCGTTTGTGAAAATAAATCTGCTATGTTGGAAAGGATTTGAAGGTTTTCAGACGTTGTTATTTAAAACGCACGAACTAGAATAATTAAAGATCTTAAATGAAAGTCTCTAATAATAATACATATAAGTTCTTTAAACATGTAAGAAGCTATTACCTACTTCTTGAGACAAATTTCTTGCGTAAACCTTCTAAAATGGCACAAAACCATAAAAAAGGGGAATATACCAACATCCTCTGGACGTCTTACTATGATTGTACAGATCCTGTAGTTGTCATACTACATAAGAACTATCTTACTGGATATTCTGAGAATATGAAGATCGAATTATTCGATATGTTTCTCCTTAGAAAAATCAATGGTTTCTGTTTTCGGACGCGCACGCGTATTAAACTTCTTCTTTAATTTATTTTCCTGCTTCTTAATCCCATAATTGTCCAAAAAATGTCATAAAAAGATATCCGCAGGACGTAAACAGGTGTGACATTTTGACAGTCAATGGCTATTCTATGACTGTCTATAGGACAATTTCAATCATCCAAAGGATACGGATTATTCTGAATATGATATCCTCTGGATATTTGTAGGATGTCAGTGTGTTGTCTTTGCCGTAATTGGTTCCATAGTCAAATGGCGCATTTAGCGTAAAATAAATGTTTAAAATATTTAGTGGTATTTACACCTGCCTCAAAATGTTTGTTTCCCTCTTCTAGCCTCCACCCAACATATATTTGGAGCAACATGTCACTAAAGGAACTTTGTGCCATAAAACATCATTCAACCAACCAACCAACCACCTAACATACACATTTTAAAATATTTAAAAACTTTATTTTTTTTCTTTTACGTTTGTTTGTCCTACTTGCTTTTGAAAGAAACGATAAATAAATAATCAATTATTTTTTAATGATTTATAGTGATTGCATGCTGAGAACTAGTCGGGTGTGCCAGTCCCAAACTTTCTTCTATCTCATACAAGTTTCACATTCACCAAAATCCAATCACCACTAATTTATATCAAGGTCTAACGGAATCTAAAGTTTTATTAATTTCCGTGCATTAGTTTTTATGACTATCGCTAAAATCGTGTAAATCCTGAAAAATACTGCATAGCAGCGCCGCCGATTGGGATATTTACACCAAAACGTAGTCAGCATCTATTTATGTTAAAATCTAACAAAATCTGAAGTTTGGTGAACTTCTGTGCATTATAATTCTATCCACCTGTTGGGAGATTTAGACCAAAACCTAATCAACAACAACTTATGGCAACGTCTAACTGAATCTGAAGTTTAATGAAAATCTGTGCATTAGTTCTTGAGATATAGCTATCGTGAAAATCATGAAAAAATTAGCATAGCAGCGCCACCTGTTGGGCTATTTACACCAAAACATAAACAGCGTCTATTTATGTCACAATCCAACAGAATCTGAAGTTTGATGAAATTCTGAGATATAGCTATAGTAAAAATCATGAAAAAGCATGGAACTAGGAAGGACTAGTTCGTAGTTCCATGTGAAAAAGTAGCATAGCAGCGTCCCTTGTTGGGATATTTACACCAAAACATAATCAGCTTCTATTTGTTTCAATGTCTAACAGAATCTGAAGATTGATGAAATTCTGTGCATTAGTTCTTGAGATATATCTATCGTGAAAATCGTGAAAAATGTAGCATAGCAGCGCCACCTGTTGGGCGATTTACACCAGAAACTAATCAGCACCAATTTATATCAAGGTCTAATTGAATCTAAAGTTTTATTAAATTCCGTGCAGTAGTTCTTGAGATAGAGCGTCCATAAAATTTATTTTTTGTCACAGACAGACTAACAGACAGACTTTTTCTAAAACCAGTCAAATCTTGTTCAGGACCTTTTAAAACGTACAAATCCGTCGAAAGCCGGAAGTCGAAAACTTTCATGAATCTAACACTTTCTTCTTGTAAAGATAGAAGAAAATAAAAAGGGACCATTAAAAAGATTGAGGCCACTGGCCACTTACCATATTTCCAAATATTTATTTTTAGTTGCCACCATCAATATACATTTCTAAAAACAGCGTCCAAAAGTTAGCAATTATTTTTATGGGACGACAGAAAAAACCGTAGTGAAAGAAATAGGACTTTGTTGATAAAAAGGAAGAAAAAAGTGAAGAAAAAATTGCCCGCGAAAAAAAAAAAAGTTACTTTAATTAAAAGCATAATAAAGGTTGTTTTTACAGATTGCATTAAACCTTAATGTGTCCTGTGAATTAATACCATTTTCTGATTATTATATATATATATATATATATATATATATATATATAATGGATCCTTTATGTTTAAATATAAATTATCCGTATCGACAGTTAATTAAAAAATATCTCAAGTAAAGTAATTATTTCAGTAAAGATTTTAAAAACAATCGATTCAATTTCATTTAATATTCCTATCAAAAATTTTATTTCTTTTTTCACTTCTTAATATTTGCGTGTGTGTGTGTGTGTGCGTGTGTTCGGAAGAATAGCTTTGAGAATGAATATACACTCATTTAATAAAAAATAATAATATTTAAAGATTGCTCAAATATTTTTTTATTTAAATCTTTATATATATATATATATATATATATACAGGGTCATTCATAATTCCCTCCGGGGTTTCGAAACGTTATAGTAAAAAAACGAAGACGAATATGAAAAAAAGAAACATATGAAATTATTCCGAAACTATTCAAGTTTTACTTACATACATTACAGGTGTTCTATGTGTGAACTCTTGGTCACACGGCATACATCCATGCGATAGTCCAGTTCCTGCCATACTCCGTTTCTTTAAATCTGAATCAGTGGTGTCAGTTCAACGGGCCTTTCGTAATAAATATCGAAAACAGGGACCAACTGACAAAACAATTCATGTGTGGTACCGGAAATTTAAAGAAACGGAGTATGGCAGGAACTGGACTATCGCATGGATGTATGCCGTGTGACCAAGGGTTCACACATAGAACACCTGTAATGTATGTAAGTAAAACTTGAATAGTTTCGGAATAATTTCATATGTTTCTGTTTTTCATATTCGTCTTCGTTTTTTTACTATAACGTTTCGAAACCCCGGAGGGAATTATGAATGACCCTGTATATTACATCCACTGTAGTTTTTATTTATTTATTTATTTTTAATTGATCTAAGTTTTTATACAAGAAAAATGAAAATAAATGTTCTATTCTAAAAAAAAAAATATCTTGCTTTCAATATCTCATGAGGAAAGTCTCCCTAAAGCGCATATTAAGAATATATATATGTATTAAAAATGCTAATCGAACTACTCATGAGCGTATAAAAGAACCAGACATATTTAGCTGCGGAGTCTGAATAAAAAATCTGTAATAAAATAAAATATTTTCTGAGTAGTTAGCGCAAAAGAACGCGATTTGACGTGCAATACTTTTTCCTCGTCAAATGCAAGTGATTTTAATGTATATATTTGAAAATTCTTGGTTAAATGAATGAAGAGAATGAAATAAATGAATGAGTATTTATAAATTTATTATTTTTTCTATAAGCTTATATAATATAGATACAAGTTTCGTATTGCTGATTTACACGGTTTAGGTGGCAGGTTAAGATGAGTTTAAAGTGTATTTTAACAGTAACTGCCTGATTAACAAAGGTCTCACTAAGGCGGTATTCAAAAAAAATATTTTTCCACGATCAACAACTCAAAATTTTGAGACACATTCTCAGACTCATTTTTAAAAGTAACAACAGGAAACTTGGCGGCGTGATTTATAAAGACATTTATAAGGGTCCCATGTTTTTTTTCGTTCAATTAATTAGAAATTGATTTACAGACAATTATTTTCACAGTACGATCATTGTTTTTTTGTTTCCAGCGCTATCGCTTCGGGAAATTCGGTTCAAAATGTCCACTTTGACAGCATTTTTTGAAATATATTCTGCCTTTATCAAAAAATCGAGACAATACGGACATTATAAAGTTTCTGAATAAGAGAACCTGCCAATTGGATGCATTTTAGAGCAAAAATGAATTTACAAATGTGTTTCAAAATAAGCAGTTTGGATTTGAATACACCCTTATACATATTAAGCGTTCCAAGTTAATACTAGAACAAGGCCGCACAATTGAAACAACTGCGCTACCTTGTGGACAGAGGGCATAATGCCAATGCGCGCCCTTTTAGGATGACGTCATTATGTATGACGCAAAATGTACCATCTGCACATCTGAGCATATTTTGCGAATCTGTACTCAGTCGGGGAAGCTGTGTATCTTTTTTAGTAGATCTATTTCCAAATATTTTTGATACAGTTTGTTTTGATAGCGATATGTATATTTAAAAAAAGAAAACATTCAAAATACAATATTAGTTTCGGGAAAAAAGGAATTAATGCTTTGTAGCACTAATTCCTTTTCACCCGAAGTTAATATGATATAGTAAATGTTTTTTTTAATATACATAACTCTATCGAAACAAACTGTATCAAAAATATTTGGCAATAAATCTAGTAAACAAGATACACATCTTCCCTGACTGAGTACAGATTAGCAACATATGTTCACAAAATGTAACTATACTTTCCAGCAATAAAAATTGCCAGCGGAACCGTGCGAGGATTTCGCTCTGCAATCTAATATTTTTTGGCAATATCTAATATTTTTTTAAATGCAGGTTTAAACTTCAAAAGAAAAATCAAGGATAAAAATATCTTCAAAAAGCATTAGTCAATCCAGAGTATCATCTCATTTATTCCATCAAAGTTACTATAAAAACTGATCGATGATAGCAAAAGGCACGCGTTCACAACAACAGTTTCGATCTGTTTAAAAGTATAAAACAATATGAACCGCATTTTAGTGTTTACGGACTATTTCCTGTTTCCTGTTGAAAAAGAAAATAATAATAATAATAATAAAATAAGTGTTACGTACACAAGAATTTATTATAGTCAGCTAATACAACGTACAAAAAAACGCACAGGTTGCGATCAAAGGTTTTGTGGATTTCTGAATTTTGCACATTTTTAGGTAATTTGCTTTGTTTACATTTTAAGTACTTGCCGGATTTATTCACGACCAGCAATTAATCGCCAGGTTCGGCTCAGTTTATCGAGAAACAAAATGCAATTACAAAAATGTAACCAAAAGAAAATAAATAAATGTTTTGCTAATTTTATGTCCACAAATCTTGCAATTAGCATTTTTTTTCCTCGCCAATAGCAGTTTTTTTTTTTTTTTTTTTATACCGCTAACCAGGCCCCTACCTGCCCGGCATGAATGCCTAGCTTAACGGGTTAGTACCTGGGTGCGGGGCGGAAATCGCCTGATCACAGCATGGCTGTGATCCACCTGACTATTGATTTGTTCACATCGCTGCTGTGCTTGCTCTCTTGTGATTTGCTACCGCTATCTTTGTTTGCCGGTTCAAGGTTTCTGTTTAACTTTGTTGAATTGACAGATTTAATAGGTCTCGTAATTTAGAACCTTGATCAGGTGACGAGACCCTCACCTGACTAGGCACCCCCAGAGGTATTATTCACAGGTAACTTGGAGGGCTTTGCACCCACGACGGACCAATAGCAGTTTTATGGTTTGAGTGAGTGTACAAATTAGAAACAATGATTTGATGTTCAAATAAAATGTTTTAGTTTCTGTTATTATTTATTATTGAAAACATTTTGCATTTTAAATATAATGAATGAAAAGGGCATGTGTTATACACACACACACACACACACACACACACACACACATATATATATATATATATATATATATATATATATACATATATATATATATATATATATATATATATATAAACTCGGTTTGTGGTGTCAGGTGCCGCCATCCGAAAAATCTACAAGAGACCACGCCATTTCTTCCGGTCAAGGGTCCATTCTTCCTCCAGACCCCTATCCCTCATGGCTTTTTTTTATATCATCCATCCAGGTCTTTCGTGATCTTCCTCGTTTCCTCTTTTGGTTTGTTCTGTAATTAGATGCGATTTTGGGTAGTCTCTCGTCACTCATTCTTTTAACATGGCCATACCAGATTAGTTGTTTCTTTTGGAGATCGTCTAATATGGTTCCCTTTATTTTCATCATTTCTTTTATTCTTTCATTTCTTATTCTTTCTATTCTTGATATCCTGCATGATCTTCTTAGGGCATCCATTTCCACTGCTACTGCTGCTAATTTATTTATTTCTGTTTCCATAATTCTCCATCCCTCTGCTCCATATAACAATATGCTCTTTACAATAGAATTGTCTATATTATATTTTCTTTTCCTGGAGATCTCCTCGCTCCACCAAATAGAATTTAACAGTTTTACAGCCTTTCTTCCTTGACAGATTCTGTATTTAATTTCCTGTGAGTCTGTGCCTTCTCTATTAATGTCTACACCAAGGTATCTATAATACTCACAGCTTTCTATTTTTTTTTTTGTTATTATTTAAATTTCGTTCTGTCTCATTTCCTCCTATACATAGGTATTTGGTCTTACTAACGTTCATGTAGAGCCCCCATTTCTCACATTCTTCCTTAATTTTTATCGTCATTTTCTCTAAATAATTTTTACTTTTTGAAATTATAACTTGATCATCTGCAAATTGCAGAGTGAAAATTGATGTTCCTTTCACAATTTTCTTTCCAAATTTTCAATGCTTCTTCAACATAAATTTTAAAAAGTGTTGGGGAGACACAACATCCCCTGTCTGAGTCCTTTATCTGTTATAAAACCTTTTGACAGTCTTTGGCCTATTTTTATCTTTGTTTTTGATTGTCTGTAAAGTTCTTGAATTGCACCAATAATATTTTGATTTAAATTCATTTCCTTCAATACATTCCATAATTTTGCGATTGGAACGTTATCGTATGCCTTCGTAAGATCAATAAATAGAAGACGAGTTTGATTTTCCACCGCCATTTCTTTTTCAACTTGTTTAAGACAAAATATATTATCCATACCTGATCTTCCTGCTCCAAATCTACTCTGCTCTTCACTTTCCTTCGTTCCAATTTCTTCCTCAATGAATTCTTTTAAGATTCGTCCATATAGTCTACTAAACGTTGCTGTTACAGTAATGCCACGATAATTTTCACATTTTTGTCGGTCTCATTTCTTATATATAGATGTTAAATATTTAATTCTCCATTCTTCTGGTGTTTCTTCCCCGTTTAAGCATTTTTCGATTTAAATTTTCGAAATGAATGCAATATAGACGCTGGCGATGAGAACAACATTTAGCGATTTATCAACTGCGCTGGGCTAACTTAAGAGGTTACTTCACTCACACGAAAACTCACCCTTCCTGATGTAATCCTATGGGACAGTTATTTATAATATCTCGTTTGCATTTCAATATTTTATTGTTATTATTATTTTGCATTGGATAGCTGGGGTTGATCTCTACGCAGGCCGTTTTTTGCTTTTTCGATTATGTTTACAAGGTTTTTTTTTTCTAAGATACTTTCATTTTCGGAACCGGTTTCTAAAGTGAAAGTATCCTCATTAAAATAACTGCAACCAAAATCGAAGAAATAACAAACGGCCTGCATAGAGATCAACCTGAACTATCAATGAAAAAAAAAAGTCTAAATATATTGAAATGCAAACGAGATAGAAAATAATTGTCCCGTAGGTTTAACATTAGCAGGCGGGTGTTTTCGCGTGAGTGAAGTAACCTCTTAAAAGTACTCTTTTTTTACGCTATTTGATTTTCCTTAACTTGATTTATATATACATATGTAAATGTGTATTTTTGTAATTGATTTAAAACTATGCTAGAATCCTAAAAATTATGTACACAGATATGTTTTCGGTGACAGTAAAACAGCTTGATATTTTTGTAACTTAATTATAAATTAATAAATTAATTTAATGTGATTTTTAAGTTATCCGGGCGTAGGTGATAAGTCACCAAAAATTCTATAGGATTGCTACAACTGCATACGATATTCAACAATGGAGATAATTATGTACCAAACTACGATCTCTAAAATATGCCAGCTGGTTGTGAGATTGCAACAATGAAATTTTTGAAACACTAAAAAGTAGAAAATAAAGTATTACATGTTACAAAATAAAATACAATATAAAGAAAATAGAATTAAAAGAAAAAGTGTAATATTTTCTGAAAAAAAAAGCTTTATTTTTCATTCGTGATAAATCACTTTATTAAATTTAAAACAAAGTTTATTGGTATTATTAAAAATTGGCTATAAATATATATGAGGCATGTGGTATCATATCATATGAGGCATGTGGAATAAATATAACGGCTTTAAAAACGTATTTGCCATATTATTTGCTGTACCTGATTAATGGCTATTTGAAAAATAAATTACAACTTTTCTTTAAGTAAGAAATTGGATTTTTGGGAATAAATTAAAAGAAGTTTTTTTTAATACATTTCATTAAAGTTCCATTAATATAAACCACAGTTTTTATTTAGGTATGGTGCCTTATCTTGGCGTATATCAAAAACAATAGGTATCGCAGAAGTGCCACATAAATAGGTTCTTAAAAATTAAGTTGCAGAAATAAAAATGCATTTTTTAAATAAAGGGTAACAGCTGATACATTTATGCCTACTTTTTTTTCTAATTTCATCAGATAGTGAAACAGAATGTCAAAGATTTAATACTAACATTATGAAATAAAACTGAATATACTTTTAAAAGTACTTCCAACAAGTTATATATATTTTTTAAATAATGAAATATCTCCTAAAACAATCTTGAAGAACAAATAAACAAGTTGGAAATTGTACATCAAATGTGACAAACGAGGTGCGTTCGTACTATAGCTAGTTATATAAATATTCAGATCTTGATGATTTTTAATTCTGTGAAATGAATTCTGTCGTCTGCAGATTCATTTCTGTCATAAAATAAGTATCTCGATCGCTTGACGATTAAACCTCGGAAGCTCCTATAACAAGAAAGCACTGATTTTTTTTTTTAATTCAAATTTCTTAATAAATATTTTTATTAATATCTCCTAAATTTTGATTCGATTTTTATCAAATTTGAAATGTCTCGACAAAATTCTGCAAAGATAATACATCTTAAATTTCAAACCATTCGGTTCGGTAGTTTTTGCGTTGTTATATACGGACGGACAGACAGACGGACGGACCAAGCGACGACAATATGTGCTACGTATTTATATAATTACGAACGCACCTAAAAATAAGACAACAGTGTTTTGCGAATGAAATAATCGTTTGCGTTTTGGTTTGCCCATGCGCAGTTATTTCACAGATATTACAACAATTCTCGAACCTCTAGTAGTTCACCCTCCTTCCGCTACATGGCGTACGACCTTCATTGACGTGACCTCGGCGGCCCCCTCTGCCATATATCTTGAAACACTTGATATGTATGCGTTTTGATATTGACTAAGTCGTTGGTTCCATGGCAACAATACTCTTGTTGTCCCCGACACTATAACAATGTTGAAGTCAAATTGACAGTGCTCAGAATCGGACATAAATTTTAGTTTGGAGCATTTTTAATCAATTTAAATTTTGTTCTAAATTGTAGAATACGAGTGTTAATTTTCTTTATATATACATATAAATATATATGGCAAAACCGTAGTTATAAAAGTGTATTTATTTAGGTTAAAATAACTTAAATTAGTCCAGTATAAATAGTAGAAAAAGTTTTTCCTAAATAAATATTTATCATAACGTCGTTTTTTTTATTATTTCATTTTGTCGCCAACCAGCAATCACCAAAGACACGAAATCTTCATAATTTTTGTACGGTCGTTATATCGAGGTTCGCAGCAATTTTCTTTTTTTAAACGTATATATCCTCATGAGACGAATAGTCTGTAATTTTTCAAGTTTTTCTGAGAATGCTCTTGTTAGTTCAGTTTGTTATAAGAAAAGAAAATACCTGACAAAATGCTAATTTTAATGATTATTTATATTAGATTAGAAAAGTATTACTTTATCTGGAGGTTTTTAAACCTTGCTTTCGTACAGTAAAATATACATATATGTATTTTCTATAGTGTTTTAAATTGAGAATATCGATAGGAAAAAAAAGTATTTTAGAAAATGCAGAATACAAACATTTCAACTAAACATTAAAGGCAGACGATGGACGATTTCCTTCTATCAGTGAAAAAAAAATATATAATACATTTTTGCCATTTTCTTCTCGTTGAATAGTTTTTCGGAAGTTCCATGAAACTTTACCTTTTTCCCCCCTTCATTTAACAAATATTTAATTCAAAGAGGGAAAAGGTATAGTATGTTTTGTACATACATTTAATTCGAATCTTTTTCGAAAATAAAGAATATTTTAATTTAATCCTTCAGTTTAAAAAAATATATATATATTCGAGGAATATTTTTTCACACCCAAATAAATCTTAAACTTATAAAAAAACGAATTTAATGCATTCTGTTCTAAAAATCAGGATTATTTTTAATTTTCTCTATTTAGAAGTAACGTTGAAATCATTTTTTTTATTTAAGAATTTCACTATATGAAAATTATGTGTTTTATTTTCTTTTTAAATATTTACTTTAATAAATTGTGCTATCAAGTACTATTTTTTTACAGTCGCATCAAATTTTTTTTGGATTTCAGTAAATTTTATCTGAAATATGTCGGTACAAAACAGAAAATTTGACAGCTATGATGAAGCGGCTTTTTCTGAAGATTCTGGTAAGTTAAATGTGTTTATATTGAATTTTTATTATTAAATTGTAATTTATACTGCATCAAAATTAAATGTTCTGTTCCTGGCAATTAGTTCCTATATTTGAAACATTTTGTTAAAAACAAATGCCTAATTGACTGAATGGAACAATTTTTTTTCCTTTCATGTGCTTAAAATTGTTCTTCTCGGTTTGCATTGTTATTATGAAGTTATATGCTATTGTTATCTATTCATAGTTTTCTCTTTATTATAAATGAATTTAAAAAAATGATTCAATAATTTTTTTTTGTGAATATTACACACAGTTTGGGATTAAGACAAACTGATTACGGGTTCCTCAGAGACTCAATTCAGAAATTCTATTTATGTTATACTAGAAGGTTTGGATATAAAAACGTCCGCAATGTTTTTACCGTTGAATATTAACAAACCAAGAAAACTAACAAACTGCGATTCACTAATATAGTTCAATTTTCTTAAATATATATAATTTTAGAAATTATAGGCGGGGGGGGGGGGGGGAGTTTCTAAAACATGTCTCGTGTTATATAGGGTAAATGTGCCAGTAATGGACACCCTCCAAAGCTTTTGGTTTATAATAAATAAATAAATAAAAATTTAGCTTTTATTATTTTTTTCCTAACTTTCCCTTGCATATTTTAAAATCTGAGTTATTGTTTACAATCTCAATCAAACCAACCAGGAAGCAGTAGGGCTGTAGTACGGGTATACTTTGGTATACGTGGCATAGCTTCTGGGTGTTTTTAACCGTTTTAGGGGGAAAGTACTTCCGTTACTAAAATATAGAAATCATTGAATGCACCAGGATTTGCGATAAATTTATCTGAAAAACTTTATTCTGAAGCAAAACTTTATTCTGAAATTCTGGTGTCATTGGGGCATTTGGAGATTAAAATTATGTGGGATATATAATATTCCACCGCCCTTCAAGGGGTTAAAGAAACTCAGTATATCCTCTGTTTCTTGAATAACTATAGCGTATACTCTCTGTTGTATGTTTTCTGGTTCTTTACTACAGAACTGGGAAGCAGAAAATATTGTTTCACAATTCCACTGTCTTTTAATGAAAATTTTACTAAAAAAGCTAAGAGCAGATTTTACTTAATCTTCGTTATTTTCTTGCAAAAATTTCCTGTTTTTGTTTGATTGAAATATAAAACATTAATTTTCTATACTATTGGCCATTTACAAAATTTAGTTTATTTTTAAGATTTTAGGGTCATTATTTACTACTGTGATGCTTGATTAGTCAATTTCCAATAATGGATACTCCATATGACCATTACTAAAAGCGTAATTTCAGTAATGGTCAGTAATGGGCTTTGATTTAACTGAAAAGCTACGTAATCGAATTTAAATTGAAATTGTACTTATCAAAAGATAATAAGAAAAAAATTTTTACAAATAAGTGCTTTTAATTAATTTCATGTGGTTAATAAAATTTTTAATATTAAACCAGATGGCCTTTTTTATAATTCTGCCTTGCATAATTTTATAATCTGCCAATTAATCAAGCCAATCAGAAAGCAAAGAATAATGTTCAAGAACACAGAAAAAGGAGGGGCTCAAGCTCTCCCCATTCAAATAGGGACAATTTTTTAAGTCGCGCGAGTTCTAAAAAAAAAAAAAAAAAAAAAAAACTATTACTTGCTCTCTTCAATGTTTGACTATAGCATTGCGCAGAATAAAATTTGTACGTAAAAAACATAGCCATGTTAAAGACATATTCATGAAAAATTCCAAAGTTACTACTATATATAGTTTATTTTATTTTATTTTATTTTTAGAAAAAATACTCTAAATTACTTTCCATCAACCAAATCTAAAAAATGTAATTGGATTTTCTAAGTTGTATTAATATTTAAAAATTGATTGTACATGCTTGTCTGTTCATCTTGATCTAGCAAAGGCATAGCTGTCAATCTTCTGTGTTTTCTTCAAGTGAAAAATAAAAATAAACATAATTTGAATCAGCAAATTCATTTCATAAAATGTGTCTTGTATCTATGCACTACTTATTTGATTACATTTATTAAGTATATTTTCTGGTTCAAATTATGTTTGTTTAAATTGAAAATTAACAAAACGTTGGCAGCTACGCAAAGATGTCGTATAAAGTTGTGCTACCGACTATAGCTAAAATATACCTAATTGCACACAATACTTAAAAAATACCCCATTGATGAATAATTACCAAAATTTGCCCATATTCATATATTTTTGCCCGAATACGGAATCGTACTGAATTTTTATTAATCGCAGTAATCAATTCTGAAGAATAATTTCAACATCAGAGGTGACATATATAAATTAAACTGATTTTCATATTTCTTGAAATTCAAAAATCTTTTGAATTCCTTTTTAAATATATTTTCAGTATATTCTAAAAATTTACACTACGGTGATCTTATAACAGTGCCTGGCAACATTTAAAATGAAATACGTTCTCTTTTTGAAAATTGTTTTATCAAAGTAACAAATTACTTTTGAAAACGTTAGTACTACCAAATAACAAGACAGCATTATGAAATTTTCGTTGAAGTTAAAGTTTAGTTTACTCAGATGCATTGTAATTTCAAATGAAAACTCCAAGAACTTTGTCTATTGGTAGTCTTTTAATAATCCATATTCATAATTTGCCGATTTAAAATCAAAATTATAACATTGTTTTACAGCTCGAAATTAACAGTTAAAACTTTATGATGGAAAGCCGCCAGATATCTGTATAAGAAGGTGTCTCAACTATTTATCTTCACTACCCACATTTCAATGAAAATTTCTAGATTGACGATGATTAATCATAGGCGTATTGGATTCATGGAAATTTTTTACTTCCCGCTTTCGACGGATTTATACGTTTTGAAGGTCCTGAACCGGAGTCTTCGAAATGGCTCTTTTTACCAGTATAATCTACAGATATAATCTACACTTTCTTTAATACTAGCTAATCCTCCCGGCGTTGCCCGGGCCCGAAATATTAATAATCTGTTCTATACGAATATGACTGAAATCTGTAAGGCTATCGCAATCAAATCGAATGAGACAAACCCCAGTCGAATGAGCCAAACCCCGTCGTAATCGGGTACATAGAACCATATATACTCCTATAGTTCCACTTTCCACCGCCAGGGGGCGCAGTCTGTTCTGGAAGAGGCCTTTTCAGAACACTTGACCCAACCAAATTTCCTAGTAGAATTGAAATTTAACTACGGGTAAACACTGCCAAAATAGCGGAAAACGCGAAAGTGGGTTACGTAATCGATCGGTTTCTAAAGGGTTAATGTAGATAGAAAACCCAACCGTGCATTTTGAAGAAAATGAACGTGTCTATGATCTGGAGTCTACTGTTTGTCCGTACTTGCATTTCCCGAGTCGATGCCGATTTTTAAATCTGGACCAAAAAAAGGAAATTCACGTGAGGGAGTTTTGGAAAGGATTTTTTTTCGGAGGGTTAAAATTAATTTTTTTCAAAACGCATACCAGATTTTAAAAAACAAAGGATATAGATTAGGCACGGTATTTTTAGTTTTTCGTATCTTGTTTATAAACGCCAATTCGGATTTTTAAAGATAGGAGAAATAGTTAAAAAAGCAAAAGTGACTTACGGTTAAAAACGTTTTCAAAAGGGTTAACGTGATTTATTTTTTAAACTAAAGGTTTCTGCCTAAACCCGATAGAACGTAGATGTCTTTAGGTGTGTTTGCTTTTTGTTTGGTTATTTTAGAAAGCCGATGCCAGATTTAATATATAGCAGAAAATCGGAAATCGCAAAAGAGAGTCCTGCACACGAATTTTTTTGAAGGGTTAATATTCGTATTTTTCAAAAACAAATACAGATGTCGTAAAAGAAATAAATGTAGATATTGTCTGGTATTTTTAGTTTTCCGTACCTGTCTCTGAATCGCCGATGCGAATTTTTAAAAATTGCCAACATCGCAAAAATCGCAAAACGGCATATAGAAAATATACTTTTCCGAAGGGTTAATTTTTGCATTTTTTAAAACCAAAGGTGGCTTTGAAAAAGACAAAGATAGTTCTTTAATTTGGTGACCTTCATTTTTCCGTATCTTTTGTATTCCGGTAGATGCAAGGCTCGGAAAACGGGAGAAAATAAAAAACATGAATTCGATGCTTTTTGATTATTTTTTTTTGAAAGGGTTAAATGTAAAATTTTTTCAAACCAACCAGATCGTCCGAGACGTAAAAGTATGTTCTTTTAGAATATGTAGACGGTTTTTCTGTATTTTTAGCCGT
This sequence comes from Maratus michaelseni, assembly GCA_963931845.1. NCBI lineage: Eukaryota > Metazoa > Arthropoda > Arachnida > Araneae > Salticidae > Maratus > Maratus michaelseni. The sequence goes on along the minus strand of OZ007591.1, from coordinate 343,883,329 downwards.
TTGTCCATGGCGAATTTAGAAATACTTTTAAGAAAAACGGAATGTCTTCTGCTTTCTTTCTTCTGTTCCGGAAGATACGGAAATTGGTTTCTGCACATGCGCCAGCTAAATTCAGAATAATGACTTTTTCATTTGTAATCTTTGATCAGTTTTTAATTGATAACTACTTTAATTTTCAAAATATTAAAATTCTGACGTAATGGTGCACCAGTAGAGGGTTTGGACTACCTAAATCTAAATTTGCAGCCTTCTAGGTGGGCTAGATTTTCCTAGCCATCGCCAACAGACACACACGCAGACACACAGTGCGAAACTTTCTTTTATTAGTATAGATTTATAATCTATAGTTATGTATAGCATTATCATCTAAATACACCGAAAAATATTATTAATTGCTAAATAAAACAATAAATAATATCAAAGTACTATCGTAAACAATCCGTACAAACAAACAAAGTACATTGAAAATTTTAATTAGTATGGATATCGCTTGAGACGTCACGCATAGGAATTTGCTCTTAGTGTCAGGCCCGGTAAAAAGAGCAAACAGCGTCATGTCGGAGGCCTCGCCTGAACACGATTTGATTGTTTTTATAAAATGTCTGTGATAGTCTGTCTGTGAGTCTGTCTGTCTGTTTGTGTGTCTGTCTCTCTGTGTGTCTGTATGTGACAAAAATCGTGTGGGCTCTCTATCTGAAGAACTAATGAACATAATTTAATAAAATTTTAGCTTCAGTTAAATCTTGATATAAATTGGTGCTGTTTCATTTTTTGTGTAAATCGCCTATCAGGTGGCACTGCTATGCTGTTTTATTCGCGATAGCTATTAATGAGTTAAGTAAAAATAATAACAAGTGCATACTCTGATTTCTTTACCAATTTGAATACTCGTGTTAAACTTAATCTAGTGTAATCACGTATACAGCATGTATTGGAGTTCCAAATTATCTGCGATTTATCTGATTCAGATATCAGATCAGATGCTATGATCAGTAAGGTAAACTGGATGAATTAGGTCCTCCAGACTCTACCGGGATGGCTCGGTTGTTAGAGCATTGGCAGCTTCAGCCAAGAGATCCCAGGTTCGAATCCTGGCCCGGACATTGTTCGCCAAGTTGGAAAATTACAACTCAACAAGAGCATAGTTTAGAATTATTAATTACATAGTTTAGAAAGATAATATCTAAGTTCTCTGATGAAACTTGTCAAAAAAAAAAAGTAAAGAACTACTGTAAAGGCTGAATTAACCGGAATGTTCAGAAAATGCTGATTTCCAGATACTTCAAATGTCCGGATAGTTCAATGCTACAAAATCTGTATCTGATGAAAGGGGCACCGGTAAAATAGTGAAACAGAAGATCTTTTACCTGTTTTCCTGTCGAAGTCAGTAAAATTATTCTGATTTTATTATTTTAAAATTTATAGTTGATAAACTTATTTTTTTGCCAAAAAGTTAAAAATATTTTTTGTTTGAGTATACTTTCTAAGTTTATTTCTTAATATTAGGGGGAAGGGAAAAAGTGCTGTTTGTGTTCATTTCTTTGGTCAATTTATGTATAAGCCACCAGATTAAATAACTTGGTCGACAGTAAAACTTGGTCGTCCACCTGGCGACCGCATTTGTCAAGCCCTGGTTACAACTACAAAAATAATGAATGCAGTTAATATATTATGCGCTAAACCACTCTCGCTAAAACAGGATAAATGGTGTGACACTGCAACAGCGAAATATTTTAAATAGTTGAAAGTATAAAATATAAATAAAAAATAAAGAACGTAATATTATTTTCTAAAAAATAGTCTATTTATCATTTAATATCATTTAACATTAATTAAATTATGATTATACGCTGAAAAAACAATTTAGAAATCCTGAATAACGTTTAAATAAAGCCTTTCTTCTGTTGCCATGTCCTTAAAAAAGAAAGAGGGAAAAAATATTTGTTTTAATAAGTTCGCTAGTTTGCGCTTTCTGTGAAGCGTAAATCAAAGCGGTGAATTTTCCATAATTGGAGTCCCCGCCAAATTTACAATGTAAATTTGTGGGCACTACGTGAATTGCAGTCATGAAATTAGGCTTGATTTTTAAAATAAACAATGAATGCTTATAAAAGAGGGTTTTTTTTTTTTTTTTTATAGAAAAATCTGTTTTTACTTTTATTTAAAAAATATTAGTACTCAGTTTAAAGTCACTCTTTATGAGCTGGGGGAAAAAAGGAGGGGGATAATGAAACACATATTTTCATTTTAAAAAGCGCAGTACTTTCCAAATGATTCAATACATGCAAGTAAAATTAGGTTTTATTCAGTTCTAATATTTATATTATTAATTATCAAGTTCCCTTAAAAGTAATTAATATAAAAATCTAAATTTTTAAAACTTCCTTCTATAAGATAATTCTATAAGATAAAGATGCAACTCCTTTTTTTTTTTTCAGACTTGAATCTCAGTTTAAAAGACAAAAATACGCCATCAACGACAACAAAGGTGGATGTAAAAAAGAGAAAAGGGGATTCTGAAAAATATAATATGAGTAATATATTTTTATTGTTTGTGTTCATTCGTTCTTTTAATATCTTACGATAACGTTTTAAAAAAGGGGTACTTTTCCAGTATAGGGGCCTGGGCGAGAAAATGAAATTTGCAACATATTTTCTGGCAACCTATTTACTGTTTCATATACATAAGTAATTTTTTCTATATTTGTACAATTTATTTAATAAAGTATTATAAAGAATCCATTTATCTATTTTTATACACAAACGAAAGTAAATTGCATAAAAAACAATAATTATATATAAATAAATAAAAGGTTTATATATCTATATAAATACATATATAAACAAGCATAAAAATTTATTAGATTTGTTTTCATAGCTGTTTACACATTTGACAACAAATCTTACTTTCTGAAGGCCGAATTGTGGCTAGCTTTTTTTTTTAAACGCCAAGGCCACTACAGTGGAAAAGTACCAAAAAAATCTATTTTTTTAATAGTAGAATGGAAGATCTTGGTAAAATAATTACTATAATTATCAATATATATGTATATATATTTACAGAACTTAAACAAATAGCAAAGAAGCGGAAAGAGACTGCCAAAGACCGTTTGCTCAAATGGAATAGCTTTTACACCAGTAAAAGTTTTGGAATACTGATCCAATGCACAAAATGTAATAAATGGCGCAAGGTCGTGGAATATGAGGAGGAACATGAAGTACCTGATGACTGGTGTTGTACAATGAATAGATCAGGTATAGCAAAATCGTATTTAATAATAACTAGGGCATCCAACACGGGCTTCCCGGAATAGAGAATATATGTAAAAACCATTTGTTTTTTCCATTGAAAACTCTAATAGATTTTTTACATTTAATATTTTTTGTTTAGAATGCCCCCTAACAACACCGCAGAGCATTTTTATATGAAATATGTCAATTATATATTCAAATAAAATTTTTAAATTTATTAAAAGCGGTACTTTCGCATTAACCTCGTGCCAACAGTTAATAGGCGAGGAACTCGCTAAAATTTTCGTTATCTACAGCAGTTTTCTTATTCTGATAATTTCAGCGGTTTTAAGCGCTTATTTCAATTACATGTCTGTCAAATGTGAAACAAATGCTGAACTTTTTATATTGTTTAAAGTGTAAACGGATTAATATTTTGTAATCGTCTGCAAGCGATAAAGATTGATTTAAAAAAAATCATGCTTGAAAATTAATTTAAAAGCTACAATAACTATTATGGCTTAAGATAAGATAAGTCAATTAAGATACAGTTTTAAAACAAATTGCATTTGAAAGAAGATTTTTTCCCCTATATAACGGTGCAAAAAATTACAATGTGTGACGTTTAGAGATTTAAAAAAAAAAAATGATGCAGTAACAAAAATTGCAAAACCGAAATTTTATCGTCAAGTGTTGCCATTCGCAAAATGACGTCAGCGTTACGCACGGACAAGATTGTCATTTATAATATAGATAGATAGACAAAGAAATTGGAGTAGTAAAATAATCCTTAAAATAATTTGGCTCTAATGTAGGTAAAAATGTTGTTTGAATGATAATAGAACTAAAATGCCTATTTATCATATCATTTAAATAAGTGAAAAAAGGTTATAAAAGAATGAATGATGTCATATATAATAATAATGAACAAAGAAATTGGAGTAATAAATCCTTAAAATAATCTGGCTCAACTGTAGCTAAGAATGTTGTTTGAATGATAGCAAAACTAGGATTAATATTTGTCATGTCACCGAAATAAGAGGGGAAAAAATTAATAAAATAATAAGTTAACAGATAATTTTTTTTTTCATTCATTTTCAGCAACTAAGATTGCGCTATGAAAGTAAACAAAATAGAAAAATCATGCGCAAACATAAATTATGAAAGATTTCCAACACTTCAAGAGTACTTTAAGCTGTTTCTCAAATGACCTGCTCAACAACGCGAACCATGATAACCATAACTGTACAAAGCTATACACTGTAAAAAATAAAAATAAGTCTAACGATAAATTATGAATAAATGTCAAGACTATAATTCAGGGTAAAATAAAATATAGGCAACATCAAAGTGTTGAGTTAAAATACCAGGAAGAAAATACAAAAAAGAAAAATAAATATATTAACATGGTTCTCAAATGACTTTTTCAACAATGCGAAACTTTCTGACTCATTTTTAGAAGCAAAGGCATAAAATTGGCAGGCCTGTCTATTGAATGGATTTGGAATCCAACTGAGTTTCCTTTTTTTTGACATATAAATTACTAGCTGTTACCCGTGGCTTCGTTCACGTAACATTAAAAAAAGAATAAATGCATTAATTTAGAAAAGCATTTCATTCGATAATTAAAAAACATATATAGTTAACCAAATCTTTATCACATTTTATAGGAGACAATACGGTATTTCTTTGCTATAGAGGCCTTAACATACCCCTGTCTGAAAAAAGGGATATTTCACGCCAAATAATATATACAATCGCGAAAATGAAACTGCAACCAATGAAAAAAGAAGGGCCCAGTAAAATCGTGAAAATCGACGAATCCTTCTTCGTAAAACGAAAAATAACACTGAGAGAATTCTTCTATACAACAGTGCATTTTAGGTGGTATTTGGTGTGAAATTTGTATATGTTTTCATTTCTAAATGGGCATTATTATATTGTTTATTTGTATAGACATGTGTTATATATCTCTTACTACATTATTATCAAGGGTCAATCCAGGCAAAATTTGCGGCCTATTTTGGGAGCCCTTCACAAAAATCTATTTAATAAAACAGTCCCCTTGACATAAATAAATTTAATAAAATTATCCCTTCACAAAATTATTTTTAATTAAATATGCCCTTTCATATAATTTTACAACTTTCCATACTTACTCGTATTTATTATCAAATATTTGAAAACTCAAGTTTTATTTCTAATATGACGTCAATTTCATATTCAGTTTCTTAAATAATTAATTTCATTTTCATTTTTTAAGTGGAAATTTTTCATTTGAAAATAAATTGTAGAGTAAAAATTATTATTCGAGATTTTGATTTAGTTTTGGCAACGATGAAGTATTAGCAACGGTAAAGTAAATTTAATCATTTTAAAATATTAGACGAAAAAAATGTCCATTTATTCTCTATGAAAATAATGAAATTTTGAATTATTAAGAAAAATATTTCAATAAAATAAACAAAAACCAGCCTATGTTCACTTACGGATTATAATCAACCTATATGCAAAGATACATGATTATTAAATTCTCCATTTTGATGCTGGCTTCAGCCTAACATTTGCACACAATCGGATTTATAATATTATTAGGATTGAGTTATAAGCGATTCGTATCACGTGACAACACGTTTTTGCTCTTTCTCGCGATGAAGCATTGGGATATTCGGCTGCTCATATTCCATATAATATTTAATATAGTATTTATGTTCTAATTTTATTATGATTTTTTTTTACTATATTTTGACAAATTTTTAGAAACAGGCGTTAAATTTTGTAGAAAACCATGCATGCTATAAAAAAAATCATGCAAAAATATATTAAAATTTTAAAGAAATCGTTATATTTCCATGAATATACGTGCTATTTTTACACAAATATTGTACAATATCCACAATGTCATATGCTGCAGCGACAGATAATTTCGTGCATTTTATTTTACAGCGTGATCCCAAACATTATTTTTTTCTTCAAGTTGTTGTTGGTCCCTTAATTGCCCTCGTGATTAAATCTTCGTTGAAAAATATCAGGTCAAACAAGCTCCTTATATTCCCGAAGTTCTAGAAGAATTTGTCAAGTATATCTCTAAGGTATTTGTCAAAATGTGTAAAATCGATCTCAAGTGTCCGTTGATTTTGCGTTCATGATTAAATCTGTCTTAAAAATATCAAATCAAACATGTCCGTTATATTCCCGAAATTCTAGACAAATTTGTCAAGTATATCTCCAAGATATTTAACAAAATGTGTAAAATCGAAAAGTGTCCGTTGATTTTGCGCTCATGATTAAATCCTCGTTGAAAAATATCAGGTCAAACATGTCCGTTATATTCCCGAAGTTCTAGAAGAATTTGTTAAGTATATCTCCAAGATATTTGACAAAATGTGTAAAATCGAAAAGTATCCGCTGATTTTTGACATACTTTTTTGACAATGTTCGTCATTGCCCACAACACTAATGTAAACATTTTCTGGATAAATAAGTTGGTCGGAATTAAGTCCTCTTTTTCTTTAAAAATTGATTTTGCATTCAGATGATGAAATCTTCTTTTCAATTTTTCGAAATGACTAATTTTCTTCTTTCCTAGAAATCGCACAATGACAAAGTCACATACATCAATTGACAAATTTTGTGGATCTTCGATGATTTCATCAGAATGTTCATCAAGTGAATCAGGCTCGGTTGAATGATGAACACTAGAACTGCTCTCACTTTCTGAAGATTCGAGGCTTTCCTTTTTAGTGTTTTTACTTTTCTTTCTTGAGATGGAATGAGTTTTTCTTGATTTATGTTTTTTATTCAGTCGGCGATCTTGTATTTCTTCTTCAATCTGTCTTTTAGTTGGTGTGCTTGTTAAAATTTTTGAAGATCCTTTATTTTCCCGTTTTGGATAATTAAACTTTAGGGAAGGCTTGTATGTCTTCTGGAGTCACTATGTTTGGTTTAACTGTAATTGTATTACTTCTTGTTGGGGTTAATGGTTGATCTGTGACGAAAGATGATAAAAAATCATCTTTAGAAGAGATATTCCTGTTTAAGGGATGTATGCCAGTGATTTTAAATCCATTTATTATGTTAGTTGGCATCTTGGCTTTAGGATAGGCAATTCCGTTCAATTCAGAAATTCTATAAATTGTTATTATTTGAGCAGGATGATTAGTTTGTATAGGAGTAAGTCCATGATCTAATTTACTTGATGTTTTAAAATATACACACAAAATATCATTGTTAACTGAAAATATTTGGGAGTGCTTCTAACTTGATTCACAAGAAATGTCACTTTCTTGAGATTTTTGTTTTCTCACATAACGTTTTAAAGTCATCACATTAATATGAATGGATTTTGCTAGACTTTTAAAACTGGGTCCATCTATTACAGCCTTCACTGTTGCCTGTAAGTCTGCAACATTGATGCTTTTTCTGGGTTGAACACGTCTTTAGGTTTATAAATACGTGGGATGACTGTAAAAAGTAAAGATAAACACAGAGTTCTTAATCACTGCAATAAAATGTACCCTCTATTGCACAAATTAAATTTTTAGCTTAATATATATATATATATATATATATAGACATAGGGTGTTTAAGACTTGGTTACCTAACACATATTAATTGGAATTATACGTTCCTAATTTATAAATAGGTTTCTGACTTAAAAATAATCCAAAAGTAACCACAAAACAAACCTTGCACAGTCACCATGTGCTTGCTAACCATCGTGTGCTATATGGTAACATTCTATCTTTGTCAACCATCCAAAATCAAGGTAACCATAGTCCAACTAATATTGATATTGTCTAAATGTGTCTTGAAAGTCACAATTGGGACTAGGGGTTAATAAAATTTAACATTAATTTAGCTTAACTTTGGGGACACTTGATCTCCAGGATCAAGTCTTCCCATACAAGGGGAATCAAGTGTCCCTAATGTGCATGTATTGAAAAAATAATTGTTAAATCAAAAGTAAAGAAACTCTATTGGATTTAAATAATGACATTTAAGCAGTAAGGAATGTTAGTAAATTATATCAATCAACTTAAGTAATTTAGTTATATTAAGCAAAAAATAAGAAACATAAACTACCTACTGAAAAAGAAGCTTGATTGTAAGAAATTAGATATTCTTTTCTTAGAACAAAAATAAAAATGGGTGAATCAAATTCTGTTGTCAGATCTGTTGATATGGAATCACTTTATTAGTGTTGCCGGTTTCAGAGACTTAAATGCATTTTTTCCCTGGTTTTAGACCTAGGGATCAAGTCTCCCTAGTGATCAACTCTCCCAAGTCTCCCCTATCTATTTTTATATGCACAAAAACAGAAGCTTATGTTTTATAAAAATTTTTGGTTAATAGAATTACGCGAGGTGGGTGATTGAAAAGGGTTTCAATTTAAATGATGCCGCGCGAGGTGAATGATGCCAATTGAAACAAGATTTGGCGAGTTATCACAGGCGCGCATCTAACATAAAAGTAACCATTGTGGTTTTAAAAAATGTAGTTCTAATATAGAGTAACACAGACCAATTCGAACAAATTTCCGTTCTGGCGGTTATTTCTGAAAAGTATTTTTCAGTGATGTGAGTTTTCCAGCTGAATTAAATTTTAGTGTGTTATTTGGTGAATATATCATCTACAGTTACGATACAGGGCTTCCTAAAATAATTCAATACATCGTCACGCATGATCAGTTACTGCTTCGAGGGATTTTCAGTTATGTTATGAGTTTTTTAACTGAACTAAATTTCATTGTTAATGCAAAATGGCAAAATAACTTTTCTATGCTAACACTATTGTTGCTATAAAAATTGACGTTTCAAATCATACTATAAAAAGTCCTTCCGGCCTGTACCGGGAGGAAAAGGTTGCTTTCCTATATCTTCGTTTTAAAATTTTAGCTAATGTTACTCGAAACAGCAAGCTAAAATGCAAAGAACCCAATTACAGAACATAAGAAATTTGCCAAATTAGTTAGCTATAGCCAAGTTGGCTTCATTTATGAAAACTTATTTTGGTCGCCAAATTTGGCGATATTTCGCCAAATGTCGCCAAGTTTGGCGAGAATTTGGCGCTAACGGATATGAATATATAGTTTTATGCGTATGATTGGGAAAATGATTACAACAATGAAAGATAATCATTTGCGAGAGGTCGCGTTCACTAAAACATAAATTAATCGTTGAATTTTTGTAATGTGCTATCTTGTTTCAAAATGTCTGCCACCCTAGAATTTCAAACTACTGTATCTCAGCCGTTTTTTAAGATAGAGGTAAAACAAAAAATACTCCGGAATCCTTGTATCAAGGCCTAACATTTAATTAAAAAATAAATTTGAATTTTTAACTTTTTTGTATATTTATTTTAGTTTTAAATTTTTAAATGGCCGCCATCTTGAAACAAAATGGCGGACCAAGCTGGCCAAAGAACTCGGTCGAGACACTGGTGAGCTTAATACACACTATTAGTTTCATCGAAATTGATTTATAAATACGAGTGCTATCGTATGACATAGATCAGATATATATATATATATATATATATATATCAACATTTGAACGGAGGGTGGTTTTGAGGTCTGGGGGTCATGATCGGTGAAAATATACCGAAATTTTCCGGAATTGCTTTCCTCCGAACGGCTGCAATAGGTAGCTTTATACTTTTTTGTATTGAAAGCTACCTAAAATTTGTCACAAAATTTGCCTCCAAATACTAATTTGGAAAATTCTTGATATCTAATCTTTACGACACACAAGAATACATATTGTGCTGTCCTCTAAAAAAAAACATTCAGTGTGAAATGTCCCCTCCCCCCCTACTCCCTCCATAAAAAAAAAAACCCACCCAAACATTTCATCAAATATTTCACTGAAGTAATTTTTTTGTTTCGTTCTGTTTCTATATACCATTTACAATACTTCACATTTTTTTTTTTTTTTTTTTTAACTAAGAAGTGTTTATTCAGTTTTAAAAGAATTTAAGTTAATAAGTGCAGAATTCTGGCAAAACACGACTTTCATTTTCACAGATTTCCTTGTTATAATACATGTTAGAATGATATGCATTATTTTTTTTTTTTTTTACGTTAAACCACTAATATGTGAATAAAGTGTTTCAATTTCAACTTATTATGTCATGTGTGACTCAGCTGGTGTCCTTTCAGTTGGAACCTTTAAAAACCGAGATTTAAAAAGGAAACCTATCTTTGTTTTCAAAAATGAACAATAAAATGTACAAAATTATTTTTTAAATATTCATTCTTAAGAAACATAATTCAATTATGAAAATTTAGTGTGCATTTCAATAATTCAAAGAATTTTTTTTTAGTGTGTCATAAAAAAAAAACACTTTTGCAAAAATAAAACCCATCCAACTTTTTTACACCATTCACTGGTATCAAAAGTATAATGAAAATTAAAAAAAAAAAATCTATGTAGAATTATGGTTTAAAAATAAATTATAATGAAAAAAAAAATATTCCTGCTATCTAATATTTTCAAGTCTGAGTGCTACATGTGATTATTTATTTATCTATTTATTTTAGGTAACGGGTTATTTTTTGGAGAAAGTGGAATTTTTCTAAATTCTCACTTGATTGGCTGCTACTTTTAAGCTGCTAAAATACATTGATAAACTGAAAATGGTCCAGCCTTGGCCATCTTAGCCAGAACAAGCTGTGAAAATTTAGTCATGTTTATTTTATTTATTTATTTATTTATTTATTTATTTATTTATTTATTTTGTATTCTTTATTTCTTTATTAGACTTTATGTAGAGAAAATGTCAAAAAATGTTTTTTTTTTTTTTTTTTTTAAAGAACAGCCCAATATATGTATATTTATATAATATTAACTTACTAGGCAGTATGTGTGTGTGTATGATTGCGTATATGTATGTGTACAATTATTCATGAAGAAAATTGAATTTTAAAGGGACAAGAAGCTGTGATGAACCAGAAAATACAGAGAATGTAGAACTTGAATTTTCTCCAATGAATTTCATACCAGGAACCATAGTATGGGCCAAATATACTGGATATCCATGGTATGTTATTTCTGCGCAAAGTATATTAAATATTTCTATATTGCCAACTTGTCTAAAAAAAAGTCTAATTTTAGTCTTTAAAAATCGAATGCAACCGTTTCTGAATTTTACTGCTTTAACTTAAATCATTAAAAAATATATCCCCATTTTAATAAACATTGCATATTAACGGCTATTGATAAATTCTTTAAATACATCACATTTTAGTCACATTTACTCATTGTAAACAATGTAAAGTATGGGGGGGGGGGGGGGAATGCGAACGCTGACTGGAACTCCGGTTCTAATTAATGCAAGAAAAAGGACAGCAAATTTAAAATTTTAAAAATTTCTTTACAATTGTGTGTAGTATATTTTGTCAAGGAGTCGTCTACATAATAAAATTAAGCTAAACTTTTAAAGGCTCAAAAGTAACACAATTTTATTTGCGACTGACAATATACTCGTTCTTTGCACGATAAAAAAAAAAAAAAAAAAAAAAAAACTCTGAAGATAAGAGGCGCAACGCTTCCATCGATAAGAATAACGTGTGTAAAAGTAGATAGACATTTTTCCCATAAAAGTGGAACAATGATTGTTTAAAAGAGATGCACTTTGCAAATTTATTTTCGGTTTAAACCAGTGGTCCTCAATGTGGGGTGTACGCTCCACACAGGGGGTTTAAATTTTCAGGGGTGCATTTCCAGATTAGCAATTAACCCATTTATTCCAGTTCTTTTTTGAAAAAGTAATGTTGCAATTTTTAATAAAAAATATGAATGCAAATTCCAAAAATTAAACGAAAAATAAATTTTGCTTTTACTTTAAAATTGTTTCTTTCAAAAGTGCAAAATATAAGTTTAACCGGAAAATGTTTACAAAAATTGTTATAAATTTTTAAAAATTGAAAATTAAAAATTAAAAAAATTAGACACCTTTGTTTTTCCCATATTTAACATTCCTTTGTACTTTTTCTGCCTATTAAAGTATTTTGGAATTTAAATCTAATTAATTTTTATAATATATAAACTAGCTACTACGAACCTTATGAAATTAATAAATACAAAAATAGATATCAGAGGAGGAAATATGTTAGTAGTAAATTTTTTAAGGCTATGATGCAAGTTTCATACACATATATGTCAACTGGCGGTAATGGGGAAGGGAAAATTACTAACAGAGAAATGTTTTGACAGGCAAGGTAAATGACTGCTTAAAATTGATAAAAAATTGTTATCCAGAAATGCCTTTTGTGTGTTATATTATTCATAAACAATTTTAGTATTAAAAAATATTCCACCTGTTTTTAATAAGATACTAGAATCAATTATAAAATGTATTAATGCTATCAAATTTAATAACAAATCTGAGAACCGGGAAAGAACAACATAACTAATCTAGATATGAATATGAAGATGTATTGCTTAGTTGAATTTATAGCGTTATGTTAAAAATATATTTGTGACTACATTTATACTAAAAAACGTCGAAATGACGTCATTGTTAATCACTCTGTGATTGTCGGCACGTATACGAAACTTATAGGGTGCACAGAATCCTTTAATTCGAATACCACTATATCTATACAGTAATTTTTACCTTATATAATCATTTATTTTCAGCAGTTAAGTAAAGTAAAAATTACTATTTGGAAAACGTGGCGTCTAAAAATTAAAAGCTCGGCATACCGTTGCGAAGGGATTAAAGTCATTTTAAGAATTTTTGAGTGTGAATTAAATAATAATAATCATATGTTACAGGAAGCATAGTCATTTTAGAGTTGCTTAGGTGGGCGTGGCCAAACTAAGGTTGGGAATCACTGGTTTAGACTAAGACTAAAGTAGTACATCACAAAGATAAAATGATTTAATTTCCACGAAAATCTCCAATAATTTGCACTCGTTTTTGATTCCATGTGCGCTTAAATTTAAGGTTCGTAAACTTAAAAGAATATTCGAATTTCAATTTCAATTATACTCTGTCATGATAACAGAGATAAGTTGCCGAAAAATTTGGCCAAATTATTTCCCAATGTAGATAAAATGTCGGAATGTTGTCACAAAAACCTAAATTTTAGGTTCAATTAAAAGCAAGAATATTTCATTATCAATATGAAAAAGAAAATCTCCAATAATTTGCACTCGTTTTTGATTCCATGTGCGCTTAAATTTAAGGTTCGTAAACTTAAAAGAATATTCCAATTTCAATTTCAATTATACTCTGTCATGATAACAGAGATAAGTTGCCGAAAATTTGGCCAAATTATTTCCCAATGTAGATAAAATGTCGGAATGTTGTCACAAAAACCTAAATTTTAGGTTCAATTAAAAGCAAGAATATTTCATTATCAATATGAAAAAGAAAATCTTCAATAATTTGCACTCGTTTTTGATTCCATGTGCGCTTAAATTGCGTATAAATCAAGCTGTGAAACAATTAAAAAGGCTAAATGCCAAAATCCACCGTTGAAAATGAGTCAGTTTTTGTAAGAAAACGAACACTTTCTAACATGAATTTGAAGCGAAAATAAGTCTTGAAATTCTTACTATAAAGTAGAAATTAAAATAATTTTTTTTTCAACCAATTTTTCTTCAAATTTTGACGAAACTGTTTTACTACATTTATAAAAATCTAAAGCTATATTAGAAACTACGTTTTTTTTTTTTTTTTTTTTTTTTTTTTTTTTTTTTTTTTAACATCCTATTATTTTCACTAGTTAAAATGTTTAATATTTCATCCTTTTATAAACCTGTAAGCTTGTGCATCACTGTTTTCAAATATTAACTTACGGTTCTAATCGACCTAAAATATACGAAATGCTTCCGTGTTGACAGTGATGTTGCGTTTAACAGAAAATGTGCATTTTTGTCCATCATACTGAACATTTATTGACAATGGAGAAAAAAAAAATAAAGTAATTTGAACTCGTTTTTTTTATTCCATGTGTGCTTAAATTTAAGGTTTGTAAACTTGAAAGAATATTCCAATTTAAATTTCAACTATATTCTGTCATGATAACAGAAATAAATTGTCAAAAAATTTGGCCAAATTATTTCCCAATGTAGATAAAATGTCGGAATGTTGTCACAAAAACCTAAATTTTAGGTTCAATTAAAAGCAAGAATATTTCATTATCAATATGAAAAAGAAAATCTCCAATAATTTGCACTCGTTTTTGATTCCATGTGCGCTTAAATTTAAGGTTCGTAAACTTAAAAGAATATTCCAATTTCAATTTCAATTATACTCTGTCATGATAACAGAGATAAGTTGCCGAAAAATTTGGACAAATTATTTCCCAATGTAGATAAAATGTCGGAATGTTGTCACAAAAACCTAAATTTTAGGTTCAATTAAAAGCAAGAATATTTCATTATCAATATGAAAAAGAAAATCTCCAATAATTTGCACTCGTTTTTGATTCCATGTGCGCTTAAATTTAAGGTTCGTAAACTTAAAAGAATATTCCAATTTCAATTTCAATTATACTCTGTCATGATAACAGAGATAAGTTGCCGAAAAATTTGGCCAAATTATTTCCCAATGTAGATAAAATGTCGGAATGTTGTCACAAAAACCTAAATTTTAGGTTCAATTAAAAGCAAGAATATTTCATTATCAATATGAAAAAGAAAATCTCCAATAATTTGCACTCGTTTTTGATTCCATGTGCGCTTAAATTTAAGGTTCGTAAACTTAAAAGAATATTCCAATTTCAATTTCAATTATACTCTGTCATGATAACAGAGATAAGTTGCCGAAAATTTGGCCAAATTATTTCCCAATGTAGATAAAATGTCGGAATGTTGTCACAAAAACCTAAATTTTAGGTTCAATTAAAAGCAAGAATATTTCATTATCAATATGAAAAAGAAAATCTTCAATAATTTGCACTCGTTTTTGATTCCATGTGCGCTTAAATTTAAGGTTCGTAAACTTAAAAGAATATTCTAATTTCAATTTCAATTATACTCTGTCATGATAAGTTGCCGAAAAATTTGGCCAAATTCTTTCCCAATGTAGATAAAATGTCGGAATGTTGTCACAAAAACCTAAATTTTAGGTTCAATTAAAAGCAAGAATATTTCATTATCAATATGAAAAAGAAAATCTTCAATAATTTGCACTCGTTTTTGATTCCATGTGCGCTTAAATTTAAGGTTCGTAAACTTAAAAGAATATTCTAATTTCAATTTCAATTATACTCTGTCATGATAAGTTGCCGAAAAATTTGGCCAAATTCTTTCCCAATGTAGATAAAATGTCGGAATGTTGTCACAAAAACCTAAATTTTAGGTTCAATTAAAAGCAAGAATTTTTCATTAATAATATGAAAATCTCCAAAAATGGATAAATTACGCTTGAGATTTGAAACGAAAATATTATAATGAACAAACGTGCGCGCCAGTAAAAATTTCTAAAAATTTAAATTGAGCAGATTTGACTATGCCTTTTTTCTTTCAGAAAATGGCAAAGAATGGGGCAATTTTTATATGTTTGCATTAATGTTCCTTCATGTTATTGTTTTCATTATCATAATTATTAGTGTCTTATTTCTTTGCTCTGAAAAATCGGTGGCAAAATTGTGTCTCACATTGAAGCATTGAAAATTTGATTTTTCTTCGTTTTTCGATCTTTAGAAATTCGAAATTGAAAAATAAGAATATTCTTAGCGAACTTCTGAATCCAAAAACTTTATTCCATGGTAAATGCGAATTCTTTAAATCAATATTTTTTAGTGTTTTTCTCATTTTAAACCTATAAAATTTGACTTATGAAAATATCGCTTGAAGTAAGTATGTAGAAATAACGTAGAAATTACGTTAGAAATAACGTACATTCCAATTTTTAAGTTTCACGTGTCTTTTTTATGTTTTTTCGTCAGTTTCGCCCCTTTAAGGTTTGTTTTTTATCAAATCTATGCTTCATTAGCATTTGATACCTAGAGGGAACATCCATGCCCAATATCAAATTCTTGAGTGGTGAAACAATACCTGTATCGTATTTGAATCCTATAATAGATTTTGGCAAAAGTAACGCCAGTTTCACAATTTTAAAGTTTGTTTTTTTATCAAATCTATGTTTCATTAGAATTTGATACTTAGAGGTAACATAACATTCATGCTTAATATCGAATTCCTAAGTGGTGAAATAATCCCTGGATCGTATTTGAATCCTATAATACAGATTTTGGCATAAGTACACTCTAAATAAAATCCATAAAAATGCAAGAGTTTTTCCGTTAAATTTTACGGAGAAGTTTCATTTTTCCAAAACAACAGTACAATTTCCGTAAATGACATTAGTTCCGTAAAGAAGATTTTAAATTCGTAAATATGCAGAAAATTTTCCGTAAATTTAATGGATTTTTCCGTATTTCTTACACAACTGTACAATGTCCGTATTTCTTTCAAAACAATGCCATTTCCGTAAATGAATCAGAGGCTTCCGTACAGAAATCGCCTTGTTTGAAATGCGAATTAAGATTGTTGTATTTACTAGAGTTCTTCTAGGATCCAGGTCTGAACCAGTCCTACCCGTGGGCCTATTTTTTTGTCATTAGACTCGGGCCAATCCTGGAACTCATTCTAACCGGGGTTGTGTTTGGGCGGTAATTTTTTGTGAAAATAACAGTGATATTTTTATTTTTTAGTGAAATCTTTAAAAATTTATTTTATTTTCATAAATTACAGAAAAATATTTTTTTAAATCTACTTTTTTTTATATAGTGCTTTAAATTGTGAATTTTTTCACAGACGTTTTAAAATTTTATTTTAACTTTATTAACGTGAAGCAATATTAGGTTATTAAAGGTTTCATAAAATATTATGTTTGCAAATTATCGATATGTATATTGTACTGAACAAAACTGATTTGTCTTATAAATTTGTGAATTAAACTAAAATTTATTAATTTATAAATTATAATTTTTTACAAAGTTTATATTTTTTTTCTTTAAATTTATAAAAGTAATTAATAATTTTTTCTTTACTTTCATAAAAATGAAGTTTATTATTTTATAAAGTTTATAATTTATTTCGTTAGTTTATAATTTTATAAATTAAACTAAATTAATTAGTCCAAATTTAAACTTACCTATCCCAAGGTCATTAATTTCAAAATTTTCTCTAAAAATCTATTTTTTAACTTTAATATTTTTAAGGTTTCATAAAATAATATCTTTGCAAATTATCGGTATGTGGGTATTAAACTAAACTGATGTGTGTTATAAGCTTGTGAATTAAACTAAAATTTATTATTTTATAAATTATAATTTTACAAAATTCATAATTTCTTCTTTAAATTTATAAAAAAATAATTAATACCTTTTTGTTTACTTTATAAAATTATAAACCTCATTTTTATAAAAGTTTATAATTTATTTTGTTAGTTTATAATTTTTATAAATTAAACTAAATTAATTTAAACTAAATTATTAAGTCCAAATATAAACTTACCTATCCTAAAGTTATTAATTTCAAAATTTTCTCTAAAAATCTATTTTTTCGTTTTGATATTTTAAAAATTATTCATTTTAATAGAACCATACACAAAAGCTCGCAGCAAAGCTTAAATATAATAATTTAATTTATTATAAATTTCTTTGTTCACATAAGTTTTTAAACTAAAAGATAAAGAAAATTTACTTTAATAGCGTGTAATAAATACGTCTGCTTAAGAAAATTATTGTTTTTACTGGAATTGATAAATAATTCAACACACAAATTATTTTAAAAAGTATATGTACTATTGCAAAAAGAAACAATCATTACTGTTAATACAATATTTTACGCATATAATACATAAAAAATTTAAATTTATCTGTTATAAAGCATCAAATAATAAAGCAAAATATAGAACAATTTTGAAAAGAAAATATTAAAAACATTGGATCTCTGAAAATATCCATCTAACTATAAGAACTTCAAGTTATTGCATCATTAAAAGAATCTCAAATAAGTAACAACATTTGAGTAAGTGATGTGTCCAACCGTAGTGTAGTGGTCTGGCGCGCTCGTTTAGTAAACGGAGGGTCTTCGGTTCGATACTCATCGAGGGAAGTGGTGGTTGTTTATTAAAAACTCTCTCAGAAATGAACGGAAAAAAAAGAAGCGTATCTATCTCTTATAAGATGTTCCTTGAGAGATAAGATTTTTTTTTGGTCCTATAAAATTTATTTTAACGACATAAAAATTTCTAAAAAATACGGAAGATATCTGTTATAAAACGGAAATTTAAAAACGGATATTTCAGAAATCACGGAAAATTTCCTAGAATTTACGGAATTTTTTTCCCGTTAAAATTCGGAAATAGTACTGCCGTCTCGACTGCCAGTACAATTTCCGTTATTTTCAGGAAATTTTTTTTACAGTGCAGCGCTCGTTTCACTCCTTTATTTATTTTTTTGTTTTAATCAAATCTACGTTTCATTAGCATTTGATACCTAGAAGTATCATTCATGCCTAATATCGATTTCCTAGGTGGTGAAATAATAATTGAATCCTATAATACAGATTTTGGCATAAGTAACGCCCGTATCAACCTTTTAAAGTTTATTTTTTATCAAATCTATATGCTTCTTTAGCATTTGATACCGAGAGGTAACATTCATGCCTAATATCGAACTTCTAAGTGGTGAAACAATACCTGGATCTATTTGAATCCTATAATACAGATTTCGGCGTAAGTAACGCTCATTTCACCCCTTTAAAATTTGTTTTTCCTCAAATCTATAGGCTTTATTACATTTGATAGCTGGAGATAACATCCATGCCTAATATCGAATTCCTAAGTGGTGAAACAATATCTCGTCTCTTAGGATTATTATGTAAATAAATTGTTTTGTTATTTTTTAGCTATCGGATGGTTTTAATTCCAGCCTTTAAATAGTTATTTATATTTAAGTACGTCACAAATATAATAATAATGAAAAGGATGCATTTTTTTCGCGAGAGATGGGCGCTGATATTTTATATTTTAAGACAAGAGCACATTTTCAAGATAAGAACGGTAATTTTTATGGCTGATATTTTATCAGGATGCAATTTAACCCTCAAAAGACTAGTGCGGCGCACTTTATTCATACTACCGTCTTAAAATGAATTCAGTTTATAGCAATTATTTATAAGCAACAATAATAATAAAACGATTATCATGAATAATTCTTCGCAATATAAGCTTTTGTATAAGATGTTAGGAGGCACCCTATAAATACAATAAGGAATTTGTAAAAGCAGTTTAAAATTAATAAATATTAAAAACTTACTTGTCTTAAATTATGTTTATAAGTGTGTGTGTGTGTGTGCGCGCGCGCACGCGTTTGTATACATATAAAATGTCATTTACATTTTTAATTTATATACAGGTGGCCTGGCATGGTCGAAATTGATCCAGATACAGAAGAATACGTCTGGTTAGAAAAGAACGGAAAAGTAAAAAAAAAAAAATGTCTTTTTTTTAATATTAAATTTTACTTTTAGAAATTGAAAAGGGGCCTCCTATATTTGGAGCAATTAACATATAAGTTAATTTTTTACTCGTAAAAAAAGTTAAACATTCTAAACAATCTACATTTACAGTTCAATCTATATTACAATTACACAAAAAGACTTATTTAGAAATACTTTACATACAACACTACTATTTTCAAATTGTTAAAAAATGTGCATGTATGTTGGATATCTATGCGTTAATGATTAATACTATTCAACAATAGACATGTTAAATTTCCTTTGAAAGTACTCTGGAAATTACATTATTATTTTTAATCCTGTTATAAATTTTCAACTATATCCTGATTTATTTATTTATCTTTATTATTATTTATTTTTTTACAGTGTTCTTATAATATAACCTTCTTAGATGATAAAGTGACCCGTGCTTGGGTATCAGCTTCATTTGTACGTCCTTTTTTAGACCCACAAAGACATAAAGTGAGTTTTAATACATTTGTTTTTATATTTTATCGGCATATTTAAAGAGAATTTTTAAACATTTTCGTTAAAATTTGATGAAGTCATATGCAAAAACTATGTGCGTCAAATTTACGCAAAAACCTAGGCAGGTGAATATTATGATGCTGCGCAACCATTCAGCAACATTATTTTGTTCAATAATACAGAACAAGTAATTACACTAGACTAATTTTACCACAATTATTTCTAATTGGTAAAGAAATAATATGAAATATAATCTTCCCAACTGGCCGAAAAAGTCCGGGCCAGGATTCGAACCCGGGATCCCTTGACTGAAGCTGCCAATGCTCTACCAACTGAGCAATCCTGGACGAATATATGGCTGAACTAATTCGCCCAGATAACCTTTTTATCCCAGTTGGGAAGATTACATCTCATATGATTTCTTTACCAATTATAAATAATTGTGGAAAAATTAATCTAGTGTAATCACGTTTTCAGCATTTACTGGAGGTCCCATTACCTATGATTTATTCTGTTGTGCTGATTCAGATATCAGACCAGATACTATGATCATTTAAGGTTAACTGGGTAAATTAATTCAGCCATATTCGTCTGGGATTGCTCAGTTGGTACAGCATTGGCAGCTTCAGACAAGGGATACCGGTTCGAATCCTCGTCCAGACTTTTTCGCCATGTTGGGAAGATTACATCTCACAAGTAGTTAGTTTAAAAGTTAAAATAATATATTTAACTTTTTTCCTCTAACCCGTATAAGTCTCATTAAACAATTTATTACTACACTAATTAACCGTTATGCAATTGTAATAAATGGGTTACAATTTCAAACACTATACATATTATTAAAATAATAATCCTAAATTATAATATACTGTATTTTTTTTATGTTGTCTGTGCAAGGTAATTTATACACTACAGGTGAAACACTTTTCTAAAATGAAAAATATTGTATATTCTAAATAACAACATCTTCATTCCGTGGTAATTTCAGAATGTTTTGGAATATATTTAAACATATTTAATTTTTTACTTTCTTCTATCTTTAGAAGAAGAAAGTACTGGATTCGCGAAGCAATTCGACTTCCGGTTTTCGGTGAATTTATACGTTTTGGAGGATCCTGAACTCGATTTGACTCTTTTTAGAAAATGTCCGTCTGTAAGTCTGTCTATATGTCACAAAAATTTTGTGGCCGCTCTATCTCAAGAAATAATGCATGGAATTTAACAAAACTTTAGATTCAGTTATTCCCCGATATACGTTGGTGTAAATTGACCAACAGTTGGCGCTGCTATGCTACATTTTTCACGATTTTCATGATAGCTAAAATCTCACGATCTAATGCTCATAATTTCATTAAACTTCAGATTCTGTTGGACCTTGACATAAGTACACGGTGATTACGTTATGGTATAAATAGCCCTACAGGTGGCGCTGCTATACTACTTTTTTCATGATTTTCACGATAGCTAAATCTCAACTAATGCACAGAATTTCGTCAAACTTCATATTATGTTAAACGTTGACATAAGTTTTTGTTGATTATTTTTTGCTGTAAATCTCCCTACAGATTGCGCTGCTAAGCTGCATTTTTCAGGATTTACACGATTTTAGCGATAAGTCATGTCTCAAGAACTAATGCACGGAATTTAATAAAACTTTAGATTCATTTAGACCTTGACATAAATTGATACTGATTCATTTTTGGTGTATGTGAAACTTGTATGAAATAGAAGAAAGTTTTGGGATTGGCACATTCGACTAGTTAAGTATGTGATTGTGAAAAAAACTATGCACAGAGAGGTTTTCCTTTCAAGTTCAATGTTGTTCGTTTAAACTACAGTACCTGGAAGACCCAGCCTCACTTGAAACATTTTTGATAAATTCTTTATTATGTTTAAATTAAGGCACAATTTTACTGTTTATTTCTACGTAAAAATGAGATTTCTCGTTTCTGAAAAAGCTGACCATTCGTGTTTTATTTTCTGGTATTTATTATTCTTACATTTATTGTTATTGTATTTATTATTCTTACATTTATTGTTCTTATATTTATTGTTCTTATATTTATTATTCTTATATTTATTCTTATATTTATCCTGATATATATTCTTATATTTATATTTTGACCAAATTCACGATGATGTCAAGATAACAATTAAAGATTTTTGTTATAAATTTTCGCATTCGTTAACTACGACATTGGTTGATTATCAGGGGTTTTTCTATACAACATTACGGATGAAACGAAGTTTCTCTGTAGGTAATTTTTTTTTTTTTTAATTGTTTCTCCTCTCATCTCTGGAAAAAGCAACGTACAGCATTCCATGTACAAAAACAATTATCCGTAGATAGACACCAATGAACTCGAAGGCTCTGCTAGTATACTTCGTGTATGATTATTTCATTTCCCAACCTAGCAGGGAATTGATGTCTTTGTACAATACATCCAAGTTAACCTTTGCTTGAATCGAGTGTAATTCGCTGATATGCGGATAAATTTCCGTTAACAGTATTTTCAGAACTTAAAGAAGAAGGAAAAGTCAGGCGTCAAGCATAGATTATGAAACACTTTCCAACACTTCCAGAATACTGTAACGGAAATTCACCGTTTAAATAGGGAAATATGATACCTTAAATAAACAAGGTGAAGGTCAAACCGGGCGGGGAGGCCTACCTTTCGGCATAAGCTCAACTAACACCGCCTAGCAGGTATCTTAAATACACAATTTAGAAAACGCATAACACATTTGAAAACCCAATTTTAGCAATTATTGTTCATAGACGCAAAGATACTCGAAATATTTTGTGAAGTCCTGTATAAGATTTATGGATTTATATATATACTATAGAAAATTACAAGTTGAACTGTGCAAATTGAAAAAAGCAGCTGTCTGTGAGACCGCTGTTACCAATTAAGGATTAATCTTTGGTAATCGAAATGTAAGCGATAGAGATAGTTTTTTTTTAATCATGCATGAAAATTATTATTTAAAAAGCCATTAAAAATCAATAAATTGAGATACATTTTCCCAAAGAAATTACATTTCAAAGAACAATTTTTTTCTCTATGCGACGGCGTAAAAACTGTAACTGCGCGATGTTTAGAAGTTTAAAAAGTTGTAGTAAAAGAGAAATTTATTGGTAAGTGTTTCCACCGTTGATATGACATCAGCATTAATCATAGACATGTTTCTACTGCATAATATAGATTTTCAAACATACTTATGAGAAATTACTTAAGCTTTATGATTGTTTTTTAAACTAATTGTGCACATGTGCTGGAGGTAATTGTGATGAACATGTTTCGTTCACATGTGAACAAAGCATAATTAAACATACCGACGCGTCTCGGTTCAAAACGTTTGAAGTTTGTGGTTTTAAAGCTTTTAAAGATATGGACAGCTTTTAATGGATTTTTTGCACCTTTAAGCAAATGAATACATTCCTGACTTGTACTTCAATTTCTAAGAATTTCAGTTACATTATTAAGATGAATTGTTACTCTAATAAGCTCCCTATTAAATTAATGACACAAATGCTTCCGAGATTAACAGCCCCCCCCCCCCCAACACATAAAATAAAACCCTATACATTTTAAATTTCCAAATTGTCACAGACTAAAGTTTTTCGGAACAATTATCAGTTGTAACCTATTATTATTGTTTTTATATAGAAATCGATTTCAAGAAGCTTCAAATATACGAATCCAAAATTATATCTTATTCTGCCAAGTAGTTTTTGAGTTGTGCTTAAAAAGCTACCCGCATTACTATCTGTTTTGTAGCGATTACAAATGAATTTAACGTTAGGAGTTCCAAACTTTAAACCTTCATAATTCCTTAACTAATTGAGCGACTGCCTTCCCATTTGGTATTCGGAGGTACAATTTAGGCAGGCGCAGGCGCGGCAGCGTATTACTGCTTATTTTACTGTTTATTACTGTTAATGTTGCGGAATAATACTGGAAGCTGGGGTGCCAGTATTATACTGTAAAATCAACAATTTTTTTTTTTTTTTTTTTTTTTTTTTTTTTTGCAGAGTAGTTATTGCGATTTAAAGAGCATATCGCAAGCACTTTAATATGACAAATTGTCTCGTAGAATTTGCAGTATGCAACGCAATGGTTCAACATGGGCTATACCATAGAACAGAGGTTCTCAAACTATGGTACGCGTACCAGTACTGGTACGCGAAGCTCTGTCTGCTGGTACGCAGAAGTTCGATACTGATACGTGGAATAAAATACAGAATGCAGCATATTATTATGGAATCAAAAACGACTTTATTAACTTGGAAATTTTCAAAAAAATTTCGAATGCGATTTAGGATCTGTAAACACTTTTTTTTTTTTTTTTTTTTTTTGTTACGAGAAATTATGTTATAGCAGACTTGCTGAAATTCGCACACATCACTTGTGATACAATCAGTTTTTCAGAATTAAAAAATATAACTATTAGATTTACATGGACAAACATTGATTTTTTTAAATAAAGATCTAATTTTAAAATTAATGAATGAAGTATTTTTAATTAGTGGAAGAACTGTTTTAAACATGCTTTGTAAATGGATTATCTCAAGATAAAGCCTGTATTGTTGGAAGTAACAGGAGCTTGTGTGAGTAGGAGGAATTAAAACAAAATAAAATACCAAGTGTAATTTATAACTCATTGTTCTCTTTGTACTACAAGAGCTTCTAGGGGGTATTAAAATAAAAGTTTTATTTCAAACATAATTTATAAATTAATTCATTCTGTTGATAGAAATATTTTTCTTCTTTTGTACAAAATGTGTATAATTTATTTCTATTTCATGGAAATCAGTTTTTAACAGAGTAAAGTTATTTAAATTGGTGAACTGAAATCATACAAAAACTGTTGTCACATAAAGTGCGGATTTGAGGTAAAGCATTGTACATATGTATTGAGATGGTATATACATAAATCTATGAAGAAACTTCTAAGTGTTTGCCTACTGCACGGCAATATTTTCGCATTTAAAGGTATGCAGATTATTAATACAGTTGCGTTGAGCCTATTTTAAATGCGCTAACTAAGCTTTGGATAAGAAATTCGTTTCTCATTTGAGACACCCTATGCGACTACATATTACGAAAGATGAAAGAAGTGAACTTATTCAGCTCTCCTGTGATGGACTACTGAAGTCCACATTCAAAAGGATGAATGTTACAGAATTTCCATTGGTGAGACATCAGAGTCCCCTCTGATATTGCCAAAGTCTGCTTGTGTTGCACAACATATCTTTGTGAATGTGCTTTTTTCTCCTGCGTTATATGAAAAACAAATACATGAATAAACTAAACATCGAATCTGACTTATGACTACAGCTACCTAATATTGAGTCAGACATGTGGAAGCTATGTTTGATAAAACAAGCCCACACTTTTCATTAGCGATCGAAGCAAATTAGTGCAATCAGCCTACTATAACAGTATATGAATCAGTGTGCGCCAATATGTCATTAAGTATTATGGCTTTTTTCCTATACCAAAACACTGTATTTCGATATTGTATGTATTATTAAAATTTAATAATGATACTACTCTTTACTAATGTCATTATAAAGCAGTCAATCTAAGTACCAATTTAGTAATGTAATCATTCATTTTTAAATGCAATAAAACATACTATGACGGAAATGCAAAAGTCCGGAGATATATTTCGCTTTAGACAGGTTCTTTTTTACAGGTTTTTCTAGATTAGCTTTACGTTTGTTACCTGGTGGTACGCGGAAGTATGAACTACGATTTAGTGGTACGTCGGTCTAAAAGTTTGAGAACCCCTGCCATAGAATAAAGATATCCTTGTTCGAAAGACTATACGTGTTAAATATAACCAATATACCGCCCACTGTAATGTACATAGGATAAAATCGCTTTTAATTGAAAATTCCAGGAAGATGTTTTACATTTAGTATATTTTCTTAGATTGCACACCAACTACATCCAAAAGCATTTTTGATGCAACTGCATGGCAGCGGTTCATTACTATTTATAGGAACCTTTTTGTTTATGATTATTTCAGTGTTTATGTGCGTGGTCGATTACATACCGCTTAAATTCTTATTTTATTTATTTATATGTGAAAATTTGATTGCTTTTGGCAATTTAGTAATTGAATATTGCATAGAAACAACTGAATTATAAATTATTTACATTGTTTTAAATGCAAACGGATTAATCGTCCATAATTGAATTGCGTACCTTTTTAAAAATATTTATGCTTGAAAATTATTTTAAAAATCATAAAAAATCAGTAAATTTCAGTTTTTAGACATTTCATTTGACAGGACATTTTTTTTTTCTATTCGCCCGAGTAAAAATTAAAATTTTACGATTTTAAAAGTAAAAAAAAAAAAAAAAAATCCGTAAAAGCAAAATTTATTGGCGAGGTTGTTGCCACCGTCAGTAGGACGACAGTCCTACTGACGTCCTACCTCTTACTCACGGACTGTTTTTGCTTTATAATATAGATTTTTTAAACGTCAGGTCTCTTTAATGGACTTACCTCGCATAAGTAGACAGTGTGAGTGTTCTGTCTTTACACCACATAATGGTGAGCGCACAATAATTAATTGATTTTGAAAACCAAATTCTGCCACTGTTACTTCTAGTTTAACCGTCTATCTCTGCTTATTAAATTCCCAACTATTCCCAACTATCTATAATTCTAAATCTGAAAGAAGAAAAAGAAAACAGCGAGTCAAAATTTATTAGCGTTTAATTAAAGTCACTTAGCAACACCCTGTATAATTATTTGATATATGCATAACATGGGCTTTTTTTCTTTTTCTTATGACTGAAGTATCTAACTAAAGGACATTCCAAGTACTCTTCATTGATAGCAGCAGCAGAAATTAAAGCAAGACAAGCCATGATGATGACTATTCAGGTATATTTACTATGAAATTTACAATTTAAAACATATTTTTTCAATATATAGTAATCATATGTATAGTAATTAAGTATAGATAAAGTATGATGTATAGCAGCGATTCTTAAATTCTTGGTTACCGCGGACCCTTTTCCGTATTTCATGCGTCTTCGCGGACCCCACGATTTACAACTGGAATTACTGATATTCATTAATATATCCAGGGTGCGTACAAACCTTACTTTCGAATGTTTATCTTATTTAATCACAGAATTTGTAACAATTTTCTACGATTTAGTAAGGCAAAAATTACAATTCGGAAATAGTGGTGCTCAAACGTAAAAACCTTACTCATCTTGTATGTCAAATACAGGTTATAAAAACTAATAAAAAAAATATAAAATAATTATACAGTACATTTAAACAGTATTCTTAGCTTTTCCTTTCATTTCTTTCGCAAGATTGCTCTCAAACGGTATTGGGTTGTTCGGATAGTTCTTTTCGTTTGGGAAAGTTGGTACGTACCGGAAAATTCTATCATTTAATTATTATAGTGATAATTTCCGATAGCTAATGTCTAATAACTGACGGGTAGAATTTTTTGGTACGTATTGGTTTTCCCAAACAGAAGGAACTTTCCGAACAATCCAATAGATAACTGACAAATTTTACATTGAACGCGATGCCATCGAGGATCCTCGGACTGCAGACCCCTTGGGGTCCATGAACCACAATTTTAGAACCTTGTCTGAATTCAAACGAATTCTATTCAACCGAATAGAATTCTCATGATGGACGTAGATTGTTATTTAATTTTTGACACTGTGATAGCTACTTTTGAAGTATTAACACGTATGACGTACAAAAAAGTTTTGGGATTGGCACATACGATTAGTTTCGTTAATCTTTAATCAAACAGAATATTTTAACGAAATGTGTGTGTACTATTGTCAAAAGCATGTACCAAATCTTTTCGTATAATACCTCATTCATAGTTCTGCATTTTGTATGTGCATAGGAAAAATATGTCGACGTGAGAAATAATATATATGATGTGTTCTACAATTTCATTTTATTCGTATTTATAATGTCCTAAGCTGGTTCAGCAGTGAACTATGAAGTTATTTTCATTTGGAAAATGTTTACTGATTGAATAAGAATATAATGCTAGGTTACAAAATATCTCCACTCGTATCTATGTAATGATATGATTCAAATGTGCATAAATATGTTAAGTTTATATTAGATAATTAAGTAAAATTAGTACTTTTAGGTAGATTTCGTAAGAAATACTACCTATTACATTCTCCCCTATGTTGGAATTTCTGAAAGATTTTTTGCAGATCAACGCCAATTATGACTCCTAGAACCCGAAACCACACCCAGTTCAAAACTTCCTATATATATATATATATATATAACTTTTTTATGGACACGATAACTTCCATAATTCTGCACAAATGTCTTCAAAACTGATGCATGAAATCAAGGGGCATAAAATCTAGGTCAAGTTCGTTAATAGGCAAAATCTAGCCAAGGGGGGGGGGGGTCTTATTCTGAAAACAGGAAAAACCATAACTTCTTAATCATGATACATATCGAATCCGTTTAAAGTTATTATTACTTCTGGGAAAAAGGCGTAAAAGTTATGTATGACAAATTTTTAATATAATTAAAAATGGCCTCAAGGGGGAGGGGGGGGGGGTACGGGTTTAACCCTTTCCGACACAGACAAATTCTGTTCGTAAAATGCGAAATTACTGACTGACACCGGAATTTACAAACGACTTTTTTTTAGAAAATAAGAACTCCTTATTTTAAGCTTTCATTGTAGAAGAAAAATTTTATTAAAATATTCTTGGTGCCGAATGCTAGTTTGGAATTAAAATTAGGTGTTCCCGGAGTGGGATCACTGTGCCGGAAAGGGTTGAGAAGAAAAAAATTCATAACTTCGTCAATTCACAAGATATCAAATCCGCTTAAATTTATTATAAATTGTCTTAATATTATCTACAACTTTTATATTGACAAGTTTTTAATAGGACCAACTCTTACAACAACAAAACAATTAAAAACAAAAAAATCCTTGCCGGCTCCGCCTACAAACACAGGTAGATTTCGAAGCGGGTGGTCCCAACTGCCACGTTATGGCAAAAAGGTCAACTCTTCTGCAAATCCTAATAAACAGGCGCCCCACTGTCTGCATTTTCGAAATCTACCTATGGCTGTAGGCCAAGCCGTCAGGGATTTTTTTGAAATATGAAAATTCTAAACTTTGGCAATTTATTTTTCTTTTTAATTTATGCATTTTTGCAACTTAAAAAAATCTAATAGAAATATTCATACTTATAAATCTTTCCAGGAACGTTTGCAAAAATTCAGTTTTGCACATCAATATAAAGGAAAATGGGGCTCTCCTCTACCTTCAGGTAAAATTTAATGGTTTTCAAATCAACTTTTTAAAAAACAAATGCAAAAATTATATTTAAGTTAATTTATGTACCATACAGATGATTCAGATGAAGATGAAATGGAAGAAGAAAAAGACTTAACGCGGATGGTTCTTGAAGAAATGGATGACATTGAATCAGTCAATTCTACTGATTCAGGTATATTTATGTAACTTAATAAATTTTCTCAGTCATAATTCATAAAGAAAAAAATAGGAGTTTTTGTATCATTGATTAAGTTAAAGTTTTGAGGTTAAAGGAGAATTGTAAGTAGTAATAGACCTCCATATAATTAAATGGATCTCACCAAAATAAGAAAGAAAATTGCATTTGATGTTTTTTAACCATTTATCTATTATTAGCCAACACTGGCGACCAGTTTAGTCTCCTTTAAATGTATGTTAAGCATTGTAATACGTTAATTTTATTCATAATTTTTTTTTGCCTTAAACCTTCGCCAAACCGATAGATTCTAATAGACAAATCAAGAACTTTTGCGATTATGGTAGCATTTCACATATTTTTGGTTTTTATATATTTCATCTTTCTTGACAAAAACCGCTTAGCCAACTTAAGCATCTATGCTTCATGTCCGTTTCCTTATCAATTGCAATATGTTCGCTAATGCGGAGATCCTTAAACATATTAAGTAATTTTCCGTAATTGGGTCCATTGCCAGTTGGCGTATTATAGTTAATGTGATTTGATGCAATGAAGTCTATTTTGTGAAAGTCTTTAATGATATCCACATTTACACTGAACTATAGTGTTGCTAATTTCTTTTTTGTTTCTAACTAACTTTGCTGTAGATTCTATTACGAAAGATTAGGAAATCTATCGTTATTCTCATCTAAAAAGGTCTTAAGTAATGTAATATAAACGGGCTACATATTATGACACGTAATTTTCGAGTATGGTTTGGTGAAACATTGAACTTTTGGAAACCATTTTTGATAATAACATTCCCTTTAAACCATATTTGCTGTCAGAACTTTTGACCCGTGACTTACAATCTGATTAAAATTCACGAACTTCCTTCTAGATTTCGATCTCTGTTCGACTTTGTTTTTCTCTGCTCTCCTTTCTTGATATAATTCAGGGGTTTTCATAATTGCGTAAGTCCCTTACTTTGGCATTTCTGCTTAATGTCTACTGACTATTAAGATCCGTAACAGGTAAATACGCCGCGCCAACATTGGCGCCTATAATTCTAATTACATCAAACCGTTTTTTCTCTCTATAATTAATATTATGTTGTAGAAATATAAAAGACAATTGAAGACGCTTTTATTGATGTAGTAGATATAGATATATATATTATATTCATAGGTATATAGTATATGATTAGAATATATATCTCATATTCATTCGGATGGACATACATATGGTGGTGGGTATAACCAGGGCTTTACAAATTTGAAAAAATCTGGTAGCCAGGTATAAATTCTAGTCGCCCCCCCCCCCTGTTATTGATTTTCAAAAATGAATTAAGTGAGAAAAATAATAACAAACATAGTTTAGAATTATTAGTTACATAGTTTAGAATAGTACATAATTTAAAAAGATAAAACTAAGTTATCCAAGGAAACTTATCAAAGTTATATATTTGTGAAAAAATAAATAAAAGGAAATATTGCAAACTCTGAATTATCCGACATGTTCGGGAAATACTGATTACCTTATGCTTCAAATGTCCAGATAGTTGAGTGCTACAAAATCTATATCTGATGAAATAGATAAAATAGTGAAGCCGGAAAACGATTTTTTGCCTATTTAGACTATCGAATTAAAAAAAGTTAAATAATTCTGATTTAATTATTTCAAAATTTGCATTTAATGACCTCTCTTATTTTTGCCAAATTAAAAATAAAAGTTTTTTTTTTTTTTTTTTTTTAAATATAATTTCAAGTTTATTTCTTAATATTTTGTTACTTTGCCGCATCTATAGTGAGACATCTTACAAGAAATTTAATTCAACATTTTGATGTTCGCAAAATAACTCGAGAGTTATTACGTAATATTCTTTGCTAAAAAGAACAGAAAACAGTGCTGTATTAAATTGAAATCAGCAGCCGGTTGAGGTTTACTTTGATCCAATGATCTACGATAAGAATTTTAAGAATAAATAATAATAAAAAAATACCTTACCCATCTGAAGTGTAATTTTTATTTTCATTCACTATAGATAACAATCCAGACAAAACAATGTAATTATAAAATATTATTGAGAAACAACTGAGAACCAGACACTTGTCGCCAAGACAGAGTGACGTCGAACTAACTAATGTCCAACGTGTGTGGTGCACACAGACGCGAGGCGCCAAGCATTTTAAGCGGGGAAGAAATATTTAAAAAATACATATTTTTATTAAAATTAATTATTCTTCAAATTTTAATTAAGTTTTATAGTTTTACTTCGAATGAATTACTTATAATCACTTATATGTTATTATTCTTTAAAATGAATGAGACAGATTAAACAGTTTTAATTCGGGACACAAAAATCTGATTTGAAACATACAATAAAGCGCAAGCCTTTTTTATCATTCCATCAAATTTTTAGATGACACATAAGTTAGACTAATCAATATTTCTTATTGAAACTCCCCCCCCCCTCCCCACATTTTAATCACGTGACATGCTCAGTGTCATCGCTAAGACTTTTTATTGGGGGGGGGGGGGAGAGGACCTTAAATTGCCAAGTCAAATTTCAGTATTTGCCAACTCATTGAAAAGGAAAAATAAATAGTTCTCGCCAATTCAACAAGTTTAATAATATTCCCAATTAGATTTGTAACTTTTGACAAGTCCATTAAAAATAGAGAGTATATTATAGTTTTTATTAAAGTTTTATGCAAATTTGCCAAATAAGAGTTTGTAAATTTGCCAAGTGTAATAGCATTCACAAACGTTTGGGGGGGGGAGGCTCCCCCCCCGTCCCCCCCCTTAGCGAGGCCTCTGGACATGCTTGCCGACTAGAGCGGAAAAGAAAGGCGTTTTATGTGCATGAAATGGAAAATGCTTTTTAAACTTAGGTTTAGA
This sequence comes from Maratus michaelseni, assembly GCA_963931845.1. Classification (NCBI taxonomy): domain Eukaryota; kingdom Metazoa; phylum Arthropoda; class Arachnida; order Araneae; family Salticidae; genus Maratus; species Maratus michaelseni. The sequence goes on along the minus strand of OZ007591.1, from coordinate 343,850,760 downwards.
CAAAATGTTGTTTGTGCTCATTTTTAGTTCAATTTTTGTAAAAAAAAATAAATAAATAAAACAAAAAATGTCAGATTAAAAAACTTAGTCGCCAGATAAAAAAAAATGGTCGCCAGTGGCGACCTGGCGACCGCATTTGTCAAGCTCTGGGTATAACATACCGCCAATAAAACTACCATCGTAAATATCTAATCTAAAAGCCATCGATATGATTTTATGTGTTTAATAAATGTATACTAAATTACTTTTTGTTTTATTTTACTATTACTAATGTTTTTATTCTATATTATTTACCATTTTTAATGATGAGTCCTTTTGGGTACAGCTGTTGCAGACGCACCGGGGTATCATTTTGGCGCCAAAATAGCGATTTTATGCCTGAAAAACCCGGCGGTTTCGGCTAGATTTCGCTTCGTATGGCAACCCGGTAGATCAGATTCCGTATGCTTTATAATAAATTAAATATTGTGTGTTTTATAATAAACTAGCTGTTACCCGTGACTTTGTTCACGTATCATTAAAAGAAGCCTAAATGCATTAATTAAGCAAAATATTTCATAATTAGAAACGTAAATAAATAAATAACTCTTTATCACATTCTATAGGAGACAATACAGTATTTCTATGTTATAGTGGCCTTGACATAACTAAGTTTTAAAAAAGTGAAATCTTGTGACAAATAATTACGAAAAGAAAACTGCAACCAATGAAAAAATGCGGGCCAAATAAAATCGTGGAAATCGGCGAATTGTGTAAAAACATACATCAAGTTTACCTGGTAAACCATTTTACTTTTAACGCCTTTGTGAAATGTTTTAATAGCCATCGGTCAAAGATAATGGAAATAGTATATTCTTTTTCATTAAATTCAATTCTTGTGAATAGGGAGCAATAATTGTACACCTAAATGCAAGGAACTTAAATTTGCCTCCTTGATTTAATCTATAACTGAACAAAAAATCTTTATTTCTAAATGAAAATATGTTGAAAGACGATTTTTGTTCTCCAGAATAAATTGATTCATGAAGTTTGAATATGTGAAAATGCGTTTTTATTTTTCAAAAAATTTACTGTAATCAAGATATTTTTTTCTTTCAACATCTATTCAAATTGAAAATAAATTCTTTTTTTTTCAGTTTTAATGAGAAAAAATATATTAATCCGTTTTATTTTTCATTTTTTATCCACAAAAATGGAATAATTTAGTTGCCATTTTTAGAGAAACTGCGTTAAAATTTACAAATAATAATAATAATAATAATAATAATAATAATAATAATAATAATAATAATAATATACCGGTGTTAAGTAAATCGCGTTGCGTTTGACAATTTGAAAGGACAATACAAACAAGCGTAATAAGAAAGGTGTAATACAAACATGCGGTCAGATTTTAATATAATAGATTTGTATTTATTTTTCTTTTCCTAATAATCATGGTGTGGTTTTTGGCAAAAAACTCTCATCTGTATGTAACTGATATTCATGCTTAATAATCAGCATAGATAAAAAAAATAATAATAAAATTTTCGTTTTAAATATGGCGTGAAACTCATCTACTTTCTAAACTTACGGATCCTTGTATTATTAATGTAAGGAATTGATTGACGCTCCTTGTAAAACACATTTGAAAATTCCCGTTTTATTTCAACTATGATCACAATTTTCCCTCGGAGAAATCTCTTTTTAATGGCGTAATTCTTGTTAATTTTCTTTTTCTGGCAATCAGGGATTAAGTTTTAGCGTAAAACTCACATTTGTATGTAACTGGTATTCAAGCTAATTATTAATCAGTATCGATAAAAAATATTTCAGTTTTTCTTCTTCAATATTACGTCCATTATCTATCTACTTTCATTAAACATTGATTTCATGCTCCTTGTACTATTACGAACATTTCAAAATACATTTATTTCTGACGTCATATTTGTCCAAGCCGAGGAGGATCCTTTTCATAGTTCCATGGTCCAAGCGAAATCTATTTTTAATAATATAATTATTGTTCATTTTTCCTTCTAATTATAACGCAGTTTTTGACAGAAAAAGATCTTTTTAATGTAACCGATATTCATACTTCATCTATAATAACAAATACTCCATATTTTTGTTTCAAATATCACGGAAATTCATCTTCTTTTGAATTCTTTTTAATTTTCATTTTTCACGTGAAAATCTTTCAATTGAAAATTAATTGTTGAAGAAAAAATATTTTTTCGTGGTTTTATTTATTGGCAACGATCAAAGCCCTAGCAACGATAAAGTAAAATGGTTAAATTTTATGGAAAAACGTCCATTTATTCTCTATGAAAGTAATGAAATTTTTAATTATTAAAGAAAATATTTGAATAAAATAAATAAAATCTAGCCTATGTTCATTCCCGGGTTATAATCAACCTAGATGCAAAGATACAGGGTAATTAAATTCTCCATTTGGACGCTGGCTTCAGCCTAACATTTGCACACAATCGGATTTATAATATTATTAGGATTAGGATTAAATATTGTGTGTTTTATAATAAATTAATCCTTTTGGGTGTTTTATAATAAATTGTGTGTTTTTAACACTTTCCAACCTAGTTGAAAAGTGTTTATGACTTCGGTTTGTCTGGCCGTCTGCCGTCTGGCCGTCTGCCGTCTTTACGTGCTCTAACTCCCGTAAATATGCTCGGATTGCTGTGCAATTTTTATATGTTATTGTCGTTATCTATAGTATGTTCGCTATTTCAACTGAAGTGTGTAGCACTTATAGTTTTTTTACAGGGACACTCAAAAGAGTTCCGTTACATTACGGTCTATGGGGAAAAATCATTTGCGGTTCATTTTAATGATGTTACACAATTTCTAACACATCGTAATTGATATATATCACTAAGGTGCATTACAAGAAGCTTAATATGGAATAGGGTGTGCATAGGACCTATAGTTACTTTACAGGGACAGTCAAAAGAATTCCGCTACATTACGTCTATGGAGAAAATCGTCTGCGGTTTATTTAAATAATGTTTCACTATTGTAAACGCATTGAAATTTATATATATCACTAAGGTGCGTTACAAGAGGCTTAGTACAGAATATTATGTGTATAGCAGTCATCGTTCATTTACAGGGACACACAAAAGAATTCTCTACTGTCTGTTAACAATAATTCCTGGAAGTGCGTTTTAAGTTACTGAACGCGATTTTAAATTTAACTCACTTTTTGTTTATTACGTGGTGTGTATAAATTCTGTAGATCCTATACAGGGAAGCACAAAAGTTCGCGAACACATTTCCGTTTATTTACAGAAACTCCAGAAGGAGAATTTTAAACTGTGCTACGCGTTTCTTAACTTAACTAAAATTTAGCATCCTATGTAGTACATATACAAATCTAGAGATCATATACAGGGCTGAATAAAAGTATTCGGATATTTTTCCGAATATTGTATATGATGGAAATTCCTGAAATTACGTTTTTTAATATGTTATGCTTTTTCCAATTTGTTTACTTCGGTGTTATCTTTCAGCTTATTAAACGGTAATGATTTGTAAAAATATTTTAGAAAGGTTGGAAAGTGTTACATAATCTATGCTTGACGCATGATTTTTCGTTCTTGTTTATTATAAAATAAACTATTTCATAATAAACAAAAAGTAACATGATGTTTTATTAATTTCACACAGTTACCTGAAAATTGTGTTTTCTCGCCAAAATGGTCCAAAACAAAAATCGTGCCAACCTCGGTGCATCTACGACAACTGTTCCTTTTAAAAATGCTATTGGCGGGATTTGCGCCCAAATAACTTAAAAGAACTTAATGATGTTATGTATTTTATAAATTTATATTAAATTACTGTTTTGAACGCGATTGGTCATTAACAATGGTAAATATGATTGGTGATTAACAATAATTTTCGTTGGTCTCTCTTCCTGGCACGTATAATTCATAAATACCAAATTGACTGACAATTCTTTTCAAAATTTCATTCATTAAATATTATTACATGAGTTGTATTTGTTTGCATTCAGCTTACTTTAAGAAAAGATCCGGAAGGAAGTTGAGCTGTATAGCACATAATTATGGTAGAGTTTGATTGTTTCACTAGTACGAATTATTTTTTTGACACAAGGCTGTGGTCCAAAAATTTATTCGCGGAGAACTTACTAATATTTTAAACGTTCACGACGAATGAATGTTTGTTTTTTTTACATTCATGGATAGAGAATTTGAACCGCGAACCTAACTTCAACTGAAGTTATTGCAGAATATATACATAACTGAACGTAAGTCATCGCTCAAATATTAATTTATTTTGCACGATCCTTCTAAAAATGTAACTTTCATGCAGTTTTATTCGAAAAAATAATTTTGAATAAAAATGGCCGTCTGGCATATGAAAAAGTGAAGCGGCCATCCCGGAACTGTTGATGACAGTCACATGACTTACGCTTTTATTATATGGAATATATTATTATTATTATTATTATTATTATTATTATTATATGCAAATAGAAGTCATTTAATTAGAAGCCGTTTTTTAAATACCTACATAAACAAATACAATGGATAAAAACTGAAGCAATTTATTTAATGTAAATAAATCTGAAATAATTTATTAATTACAAACATAAACGGGCATAATACTTCATCATGATTGTCAACTTTTAAAATGGCGATGTGTAAAACAATGCGTAAAGAATCTTTTATGATATTTAATCTTTTTTTTTTTTTTTTTTTTTTTTTTTTGGGGGGGGGGGGGGGTTGTGCACATTTTTTTAAGTAACATATGTTTTTTTTAAGTAATAGCAATATTATCTTATATGAAATCATTGTTTGAGGCTTGACTAAATCTCATTTATATTGGTAGCTAGATACTCAAAATATTATTATTATTTTTTTTTTGTGTGTGTGCGTGTGTTTGTGTCTTATAACTTTGGCATGTATGTTTAATATAATTTATCATTTCAGCTTAATTTTGTAATCTTTTTAATATTTTATTAAAACATATTTAACTCATTTCAGATTGCAAATCTCTTAATTCTGTTGAACAGAAGAAAAATGAAACAAATAATCAATTTGGTCACTGTGAAATTTTCACAAAAGATAACTTAGAACATAAGAAGAATCAAGCAAACAGAAATAAACAACTAATTGAGACACAATCCATGAAAGAAAGTGGATCAACTAATGGAGATAATGTTGCCTATCTTAAAGAAAATGTTAAAGAAGAAGCTAATTCATTAAACGAATTGATTGATGAAACAAATGATCTTGATGTGGACATATCACATGTAACCGAAACAGAAAAAAATCTAGAAACATTTGTTGTGTCAAAAGGAATCATGCGAACCTATTTAAAACTGAAGGAAACTGCCAAAGCAAACAAAGATGTAACTTCTTCAGAAGAAGCAGAGGAATATATAAATTATAGTTCTAAACATGAAAATACTTTGATGAAAACTTCAAAAACAAAGAATAAAAAAGCTGATAAATTAGAAAACTTGGATACAAAAGAAAATCAAGATAAAAGAAAATCAAGCTTATTGAAAAAACATATGGCTGATACTACGTCAATGGATGAAAAAAAGAAACAAAACAATAAAGAAAAAACATTAAATAATTCTTCAAACTCTAAATTTAAACCACCAGTGAGAAAGAATATAACTGCTTCATATGAAGACAATCAAAGTAGCAAAAGTATTAAGAACAAAAAAATTGCTACTAATGTAAGCAATTCGGACTCTGCTATTGAAGAGAAAAATCTTGCGAAAACAGAAATATGTGAAAAAAACCTGGAGGAAAATAAACATTTGGATAAAACAAGTACGACAGAGGAAAATATATCCAGAAATGTTGAAAATAATAGAAGTTCTAAAGAAGATATAAAATGTGAAAACAGCTTGAAGAAAAGTGATATTGTAGAAGAGAAAATCTTAAATTCTTTAGAAAGCAAGTCTGTCTCTATGCAAGAAAATAAAAACTACACAAATTATGATTCTAACACCAACTTTCAAGAAACGTTAAACGCAGGAAATAACAAAGACAACATAAAGCAGAAAAAGAAAGCATATAAGAAGAACTATGAAGAAGCTTTAGCTAGTTCAGACTCACAGGATAATAATGAAAATTACGATATAAGAAGCAAATCAACTAACTTTATGATGCAGAAGAAAAGAAATATCTTGAAGGCCGACTCATCAACGGAAGATTTACATGTCTCAAGTGCTGGAACTTCAGAGCCTACAGTCACATTGAAATCCTCAGCAAGACGAAATGCAGGCAAAAGAGAAAAGAGAGGAAAGAAATCTTTCAGATATGAAGTTGAAAAGGAAACAGAAGAAATGAAACGAAAACAAGATAATGAGATTATATCTGCATCAGATGATAATATGCTGAAGGACATTGCAGGTAAAGGAAGTTCTAAAGAAGAAAATGTTTCTTTGTCGCTCAAAAAGTATTCCATTTTTAGAATTTTATAATCGCAAGAATCAGAAAAAGATTCTGATCCTTTTGAAGCATAATAATTTTTCATGAATTCACAGCATTATACTATGTTCAAATAACGTCTAACTAAACTATCTTAAAAAATTCTTAATTATTAGATGGGTGATTTTCTCTTTACAGAACAATATGAGCATTATATATTTTTTTTAATTAATATATTTTTCCCTTTTCAAATTGGGTTCTATTGTATTTAGGAACTGTCTCTAAGTAATAAAATACTGTCAGCAAAAATTTTTCACAATGTTAAACACCCAAAAATAAAATTTTATGTTTCAAATAGGCAGAGCAATGGCAAAGAGAGACAGGGGAGGGGGATTGACAATAACTAAAGTCAGCTTGACAACTATCATAACTACTATATGCACAAAAATGAAATCCACTTAAAGATAACTTTGAAAACTCAATACAAATAAGACTTAATCGCTGATTGAGCTTTCATTACAAAATTAAAGCAAATAAAAGACAGAGTAATGACAGTCTATTAAAATACTTATTAAAATATAACTGGAAATCTCTAAACTTTATTTGTCCATGCTTGTTTTTGAAAAAAGAATAATTCAAGATAGCTTCTCTGATGATGCCACTGTTCACAGGTGGAATTCTGGGATAATATGACTGTTGCCAGATGATAGAATCATTATTTACATTTTATGACAGGGGAGTAACAACAAAACTAAAGGACATTTTCCATTATTTTTTTCAGAAAAATACAAACCATGAAAAGTCTTTATTTTTTCCATTTTTAGAATTTTATAATAGTTTGCAATCATTTAAACAGCAAATGTATCACAAATATATTTGAAGGGCAACTTTTAAAAACCATTTTTGTTGCGAAAGTGCAAGCAGGGACACACAAGGGACTGACATTTATCACTTAAAAAATTAATTTGCTTATATTTATAAATAATATGTTTCATCCCACTATATAAACATAAAAACATGTGATTACTATTAATTATATTCTAGCATTCTGTTTCAGTTTTATACAAGTTTATTCATTATTTTTGAAGCGGGGACAGGAATTTCTCTGTTTAGAGAAAATGACCCATTTATTACACGTTAAAAAAAAATCTTGAAGAAGAAAACTTAATGAATTAAGAAAATACAACATGCTTCAACTGTAATTTGCTGTTTGAGAATAAAATTATATTCGAAGAGAAAAAGCTTTCCTTCTTCAAATATGAATCTCAAAAAATAACTACACAAACATTTCTTGTTGGAATGATACATTAGATACACAGTGTTGGGTATAAAAGTACTAAAACAAAAATACTATTTAAACACAAACATAAATCAATTCTAATGAATTTAAGTATAAATGCAGTATATATGAACAAAATAATATTTTACAATTTTGTTCTTTGATTGCAATTACAATTTTTTTAAGTCATGTTATAACTTTTTTTTTTAAATTAAAAAACTTTTTTTTTCATATTTTCTCTCCTTAAACCCTCAAAAACTTTGCGGTAAAGCAGTTTTTTGAAATTCGTATTGGTTTAGAAATTATCCGCCTTTTTGTGTTGCAGTGAACAGGCTCATTTATAGCGTATTGTGTGAACTGTAGAAACAAAAGAATTGAGAAAGAGGAAGTGCAGGAGGCTTCATTGTATGAGCCTGTTATAGATAATTTTATATAAGCTGAAAATTGTCAGTGTTATCTATGTTGTTTAAAAACGTTATAAAATTTTAAATCTGTTTTCCTTAAAACTCTGTTTTATAAATATCGGTACCAGGTAGAACTCGAGATTGGATCGTCCGATTTGGTTGAAATTCTATGTTTTTCTAGTATATACTACATTTTAGTCCCTCACGGTCGCGTTTTCCTATATCCATTTTTTTTTTTTTTTTTTTTTTTTTTTTTTTTGCCCGATTTAAATTAAAAAATTTTTGTAACTTACATTTGAACAGCCACCATTTTCTTCAGAATCGAAAAATTGATCAACCCATCCGATAAGCACTACAGAATATCGCAAATTTTTAAGGTTTTTATTTAGTTTTTTTGTTACAGATAAACAGATTCTGAGATTCCTCTGGTACCGCGGAACACTTCACTTTTTGCACATCCCTGTATCAAAGGCCGCCAGAGCACCATTTTTTGAACCAATTTCGAAATAAAAAATAGTTTTTAAAACTTCAAGATATGCTTTTTTATTTACAAAGAAAAATCATTATAATTAATGTGTAATTGCGGTAAAAAAATAGCAAAAAAGTGGAGAAATTTTCTATATCTATATATTTTTTTAAGTTATAACATGCCTTAAATGCTCATATAGATGTATTTTAATTTTCATAAAATGAACCCATATAATATTTAAAAGTGTATCCTTTTACATTTTTAATATTTTCCCCCTCTTAATATATAACAATCCAAAATAAATTACTTTTAAAATCATTATTCTTCAAACAAATTAATTTTTAAAACAAAACAAATAAAATCATTGTCAGAAAAAAATTACTTACCATCTCATATCGCAAAGCATCTATTCACAAAGTTGCACTGAGAAAACTGACACTTTCAAAATCTGAGTAAATCGATGTTTTCATGTCGTTATGAAACTTTTTCTTTAAAATATGGCGACCCAATGCTTTCAATTCTGAAACACCAAAAATACTCAGAATATTGAAACATGGACATACTCAAAACTGAGCACATAGAGGTGAGTTCATACTCATTTTTGAAACATGGACATACTCAAAAATGATTAGGATCAGTTCAAACTCATTTTTGAAACATGGAAATACTCAAAAATGAGCACATAGAAATCAGTTCATGTTCACTTTTGAATCATGGACATACTCAAATATGAGCACATGGTGTTTTATTCTTGAGTGTGTGTATGTTTTCAGAAATGAGTATATACGTGTTTCAAACTTGAGTAATTTTGATTAGGAGCCATTTTGACTATGCGATATACTCAGATTTGAGTATTTTTGGCTCAGTTTTAAAAATGTCGTTTTTAGAGTGTGGTGTCTTCTGCTTTTGCAAACTCTTTCCACACAGTTACACACATCAAATTTTGTACTTATGTAAGCCAGAAATTTTCTTTTTCCATTTCTAAAATGTTGCGCTATTTATTACTATTTAAACTAATTTACTTCAATTGTTCTCTTTATTATTTTTTCCATTCGCTTCACTGTTTTCTCCGTTCGGTCTTAAACGTTTAGTATTGCATGCAATTATAAAATTAGAAGATATATTTTGTTTTGCCATTATGCATGTGTGTGCCTTAAAACTTTAAGAAAATTGCACTAAACTTAATCGAAATTTCAACCTAGCTATCTAACAACAGGTGCAAGAATTTTAGGAGTGTAATCTTTAAGAAGTAAAGGTACCAGAGTCCTTGGCGGCGAATTTAGATTTTTATAGCTAATTCGATTCGTCTTATTGAGCTTAGTAATTTGATGCCCCGCATATCTACTATTGAGTTTAATAATAACAGGGAGACGAGTCGAAATTCAAAATTTCGTTCATTTAAAAACAGTTTCCGTAAAACAAATAAATATGATTTAAGTTCACTTATGGTTCTTACACTGACATACATTGGTGTTAACTACTATATGGTGCATCAACGTATTTGTCCAAGAAGTGAGACGAGGAAGTAAAAAGGTCGTTCTCATGCATGATCCGATAACTCTGTTTTTGAATCCTTTTTCGTTTCACGTTGAAGACGTGCAAATTAATGTAATGTGTATGCCTGCAAATTCAACCAGTCTCATCAACAGTTGGATTTGACGTGTTTCCATCCTTGGAAAGGTCTTTGGGAAAATCATTCATTCAATACTATATTTTAGTCAACAAATTAAATATTTCCCTCATGACTAGAAACAACATCATGAAGCTTCAATCATTGGCACAATATCAGTTTTTATCAACTAAGTTCATCCCCTGTGTTCAAGTATGGATTTTCCCAAAAAGGCTACATTGATAAAGACGAAAATTACCTCATCCCTACAAACTACTGTTTTAAAATTCAAAAAAGGATGCAGACTTTGTTTTAGTACGTCGTCGAGAAGTGGAAGCCTTTGCTCGTTATGCTCACTACGAGAAATATTTTTGATTTACTCACTTCTTCGGAAAGAACATCAATTGTGTCAACAATTGATTATCATCAATATATGGCAGTGAAAGTACCTTAATTAACCTTATTTCATGCTTATCCTTTGACGGCAATTGTTTTTCAATAAACGAAATTTTGAACTTTGACTCGGTTCCCTGTCATTATTAAAACTCAATAGTAGATATGCGAGACATCAAATTACTAAGTTCAATAAGACGAATCGAATAAGCTATAAAAAAATCTAAATTCGCCGCCAAGGACTCTGGTACCTTTACTAAGGTCCGTTTTATCAGTCATTGGTTACTGGGATTGACAAGTGCAACAGGATTACTACTGTGTATCCCATAAGAAAACCATGGGTAGGGTTGCTACTTTCAAAGCAGTGTAGGATATTTACCGATTCTAGCTGGCCAAAAGTCAATTTTTCAAAAATGTATCCTATCGTAATTTATTTTTTACCTGGCATAGCTTAATAGTTGGAGCGTTGTACCTTGCAAATGGTTTTGATATAAATATAAATGTTTGGTCCATGGACTAGAGCAAAGTTGGTGTTTCTTAGTTGTGGAAAAAAATCAGTATTTTTGGATACAGTTGTTCTATTTGTTATTTGAAACGGAATGAAAAAATGTGCTTTGGTATGGTTGCTTCTGAAGAAAATATAGACTTAGTTTTATCTGATGTAAGTGCATAAATTTTCCACATATGAATTGTTACTTCGTATTTACTGTCGCAATAACTTTTCCTATTTAATATATATATATATATATATATATATATATTTGGATACAATGTAAAACATAATGTAGAACTTTTTTCCTGGTATTTTATGATTCCCCCACTCTTTACATCAGGTTCTGCTATGTAGAAATAAATATTCAATACAGTATATAATATACAATTACAAACATATATAAAGAATTCCCTTCTGTTCGTTGGACAATAATTATAAGAAATTGCTGAGGCAATGAATAAACATTTTTGTGTCTATAGACTTAATTATGTAAGAAAGTTATTAAGAAAATCCTCTAATCAGGATATTTTTAATATAATATTGTTTATTTCAAACGCTTTACCAACTAGTAAAATAACTTTATAAAAAATAAAACAACTCTTTTTTTCTAAAGTGAACTTTTGTAACCCTATTCCGAGTTGTTACTTTCCTAAGAAATAGTAGGAAAGTCTCTAGATTCTGAGAGCCAGTATGAAGAGCTTTTGGATGATGAATTGTTTAAATGCATTTCTAAGCAATTTTCATTAAAGTTGTCAAATGTTTGTTTTGTATCGGAATTTCTAATAGATTATTAGAAAAAATAGGTATTTTTTTATAATTTGTTATTATAATAATAGAAAAGTAATTTTATCACTTTAACTTTCATACTGTTAACAAAGTATCATTACGATTATCAATAAGTATCAAGTAAGTAATTAGATTAACTCATTTATTACCAGTCTTAACCCATTCGGGACCATTGGTGCATATATGCACCCTCAAAAAGAGCATACGGAATTTGTTTTAGGCACCAGTAAAAAATAAAAGTAATATTTGGTTTCTCTAATTAGAGCATTTTTGTGATAGTTTAATCCTTAATTCCATAGTGATGTAAATTTCCATCACTGTTTATTTAACTTTTAATAAATAAATCAACTTCTTCGCCACCACTATATTTATATAGAAATATTAATCCAGTAAATTTCCCGTGAACTATGTTGCTGAACAAAGTTAAAAATCTATCTTAAAATTTCTGGTGTCTAATATTTAATATATGTATAAAAAATCACAATTGTAAAAGAAAACTCATGCAAAGAAGGGTTAAGTAAAGTTAGCTTTTTTAAAAAAAAAGTGGTTCCAACCGAATAAAATTTGTGTAAAATCCGCCGGTCCCGAAGGGGTTAATGCTTAAAAAGTGTTTTATCTAATTGAAGTTATCCATAATAAATGTCAAATACAAATTTCACATCTAATGTCTCAAATTATTCAATTTCCAATTCAAATTAACCTTATTCCGAAGAACTTTTGACTTAAAATCTAATACACTTTCTTAAAAGAAGTTTAATGTATTATATATTAAAAACAAGCAAACAAAAGAAAAAAACCATCGAGCTCAGCAGAAAGAAATTCAAAAATAATTTTGGCCAACTAGAATCAGTAAATATCCCACCGTCCGGAGGTTTTAAAACTTGTTGGGAGGGAAGTTCGAAATACAAAAGCGATTTCGGTGTGAAGACATAAATGACTGTGGTGATCTATGGATTAAACGTGGGAAAACTGTCAAGAAAATAAAAAGTGCTAGACTCCCCTAAAATGATGTCGAGTGACTTGTTATATCGCGTTCACATTTTGAAAGTTAAGTCACTTAGCTTTACTTTTTTGAACAGGACAACCCGGAATAAGGCTTCACCCGTTCACATAACCAAACATTTTAAGAGACTTAACTTAGCCAAACAGATGTCTGCGCATGCGCATAAGTTGTTCAATTTGTAACTGAAATTCTAACTGTACATAATTATCACTGTTTTTACCCTGTGCGGCGGCGTGTTAAACGAATAAAAGTTGAAAAACATCAATCAGATAAGCTAAAAGCTGATTAATTACTTGTTGAACTCGATTCGAAATTTAACACATTGACGGACAGTAGGAACAAGTGAAGTTCGAAAATTGACACTATATGTTTTTGTAATTTTTTAGAATATTAGAAGTATAGTTTTACTCTTTTTGCTTAAATAAACTTAATTTTGATTAATTCAGCACCTTTAATTAGGTTGCACTACTCCCTTCACAACCACGTCAGGGTGGCTAATGGTCAACAAAAAATACAGTCAAAAAAAGTGATAAACACCAGTATATTCTTATAGAAAAATTTATGTTGATTATTCGTTCAAATAATAAATTTGAATTTTTCTATAAGAATATACTGGTAATTATAATTTTTTTTACTGTATTTTTCCCTGACCACTAGCCACCCTGAACGTGCATAATGAAGCTGCAACTCGTATAACAAGTGGAAAACGAACTTCAACCTAAAAAATTGTTTCCAAAGCATGACACTGGGCTTCTACTTGTACGCCGGTAAATGCACATTTGTGCTGCTATAGCCGTAGTGTCTAAAAACGACCGTTTCGTTTTAGGCGGCTATAGCCGTCATGCCACATTGTGAACTTCGCTTTGGCGGCTATAGCCGCAAGTGGCCGTCAACGTGTAAAAAGTAATTTCAAATAAGAAAAATAGTTCAGAAGGCAGAATTCTACTCAACACATAGTTAAGTGGGCATTTCAAAGTTAAGCGAGTTTCAGAAGCTTGCTCAAAACGAAAACTTTGATTCCGGATCGGCCACTTTCAAAAACTTCAAGTTAAGTGACAACTATCATAAACTGAACGCGATGTTACCCTGGCAAAAGGCCCGAGCCGAGACCCGCTCAAGGATTTTTTTATGACAGTCACACTATACTTACGACACGTAACTCATCTCCTCCATACTCTTTTCAAAAGCGGGTGATCGGTTTTGGAACGAATACTGAAGGCTAGTTAGATGAATGCCCCGGACGAATACCTGGAACCAAATATTGCAAGATACTTCGTCAATTATTGTTGATATCTCGCCAAAAAAATCCAGGATTTTTTTTTTCGCCGCTTTTTTCCCTAATTCAAACTGCTTACTTTCTTTTCTAACACATTCATGAAGTTGTCGTCATTCGTAATTGCACAAAATGTATAGTTATTCGGATACTATTAGAAATAATAATCTCGTACAGATGAATTATCCACTCAATTATGCACTCAACCAAAGAAATATCGATAAATCTTCAAACAAATTATCGAAGAAAGATTTCACTTCATCAAGATTATACAGGGTTCGTACGGGTCCTGGAATTTTAAGACCAGGAAATTATTCGGTACCAGTATTTTCTTATAGATAATCTCTTCTTATATAAGGTGAAATTTCGGACGTTTGAGCTTGATGTAGTTTTTAGAAAAGTATACTGGTATGTCACCTGGAAAAGTAACGGTACCCGTACGAATCCTGTTATAAACAACCTACGCACTTGAATAAAGCGAAAGTACTCAAAAATGATATAATACCCTTTTTCCCCATCAATCTACAATTAAAGAACTCATAAGTGTTTTAAGGACAATTATGCTACAACGAACATTTACAAAACTTTCTTAATGATCCATAAACTTTATAAACTGTGCTATAATAGATTGATTGCATATTATTTCAGCAATACTGTAAAATATGTTTTTTTTCCAGTGATCACGTCACAAGATTAATGAACTAAGTATTTTATTATTAGAACTAATTTTCTCTTCTTCAGTTCTGTGCAAAATGTAACGCGTGTAACAGGGGTTAATGAGGCTTCTATGATAATACGTTCAGTATATATAGATTAGTAGTTTATGGTATTTGTGTTTGTAAAATTTAAATATTAAAATATAAGTTTAAATGAAACCATTCGTCTCTTCTTCTTAAAGATATAATTTAACCCTTTAACGGGAGGTGGTCACAAAACAGGATACCTAATTTTAATTCCAAAACTGACAAACGGCACCAAGAATATTTAATTAAAATTTTTCTTTTATTCAGTACCGGAATATAAGCAAGTTTTTATTTTTAAATAAGTTCGTTTGTAAATTCCGGTGTCAGTCCATTATTTCATCATTTTGCAAACAGACTTACTCCGCGCCGGAAGGGGTTAACACAATAAAAATAAGATTTGTTTCCAGTGAACAAAAACTAACAGTTGCTATGCCAGACCTCACAAAGAAAATACAATTTATCGAATATAACAAAGAATTCATCGCACGCCATACTTTGGATTAACATCAACAAAAGTTACAGCAATAATTGAAAAATTGAGGAGGACATCCTATATAATCCTATGGGATGATGTCCTCAATTTTTTAATTATTAATGTAACTTTTTGTGTTTTCACGATATTTCACTGATCTTTTTATATGAGTTGCCTTATCGTTTTGACTATCAAATCATGACAAAAAATCTTTGCTGTAGTTTGCTCATGCGCAGTTAAAATTTATTTCATAAAAATACCCATATTTCATCAAATAATCAATATACAATAGTCAATATATATATATATATATTTGTCTTACGTGGCGCGAAAATAGGGCTGAATTTCTAGCTTATTGTTGGCAACAAAAGTAGTTTCCAGAGCTCAGACCAATGAACAGACTAGATTGTGTTAGATAGATCAGCTCCGGCTCCAATATGGCGGTCAGTGTCAGAGCAGTGAAAATCAAGTTAGCAAATATTAAAAATAAAATAACATGTACGTAATCCAAAGCGTCTGAGATTATTCCTCATTTTAATTATGAGTAATATTGCTAATTTCAAATGAATTCTCAACTCTTATTTAGAATTTATTTATGAATTTCACTCACATGAAAAATGGGAGAGAAGTAAAAATATCAACTGTCTAGGTTGCACCTGCTGCCATCTGCTGCAGAAATTTATAATCAATTAGAATAGTAAAATGTCGAACGAAATTTAAACAATCATTGATGATAAACTATCTTCCTATTACGTAATGTTTTTTTTTTTTTTTTTTTTTTTTTTTTTTTTAAAGGAATAAGCCTTACAATATTACAGGTGCAATAAGTTTTAAACAAATTATGTTTCCAAGATCCTTTATTCATAGTATTTAAATGATTTATATGCTCATTAGTAGCTCCAACTAAATGCATTTTTAGTTGTGTTTTCAACAGAGTTCAATTACTTTTTTACATAAAAAAAATTGTGAATTTCATATGTTCAAATGATTTATGGTACTACTTATTCCGGCTAGAATTACTGCAAAAATAAAAAGGGGCGAGCGAGCGAAGCGATCTGGGACCGTGTAGTGGTCTCAATGTGAATTGCTTAGCAATTCACGGGGGCTTGGCGAGCGTTAGCGAGTAGGGGGCTGAGCCCCCTAGTATATAATATTTTAATTACAGTATACTATTTCTACGATTTTTGTCAAGTTTTTGGAAAGCGGTGTTAAATTTGGCTGAAAACTCTGCATGCTAGAAAAAAAAAAAACTTTTAAAATTTTCACAGAAACGTTAATATATGTTGAACAGAACCTACATAGTCATTTGCTACAGTGACAGACCATTTTTAGCATTTTTTGTATTTTATTATTAAAATTATTATTGCTCACCCTCCAACCCCCCCCCCCGCCCCCCGCCCCTAATTGTCCTCGCTACAAAATCTTCACTGAAAAATAGGAAATCAAACATGTTATTTACATTCTCAAAGTTCATGGGCATTCCGGGCCTTTCCTCACGAGTTTCAGTAAGATATTCGACGAAACGCCTGAAATTGGTTACTGACTCTTAATTTCTAGAAACCAGTATAAATTAAAAGATTAATAGTTTAATCAGTTCAGCAATTTGGCGTTTTAAAAAATATGTGGCTTTTAGAAGATAATTTCTTCGTGGAATCTTTGAGAGATAAATTCTATAACATTTTATTCTTTATTTACCTTTTTTAAGGAAGGGGTTATCATATACTATAATATTTTAATTCTGATTTGAAAATTTTAAATCTCATTAAGCGCATTTTCTTTATTATTATTATTATTTGTGATTAGTTTGTGAAAGATTCTTTCCAAATAATTTCTTTTTCCGGCATTTTTATTTATTCATTTATTTATTTTATATTTTGCTGTTTGAGACTTTTGTCTAGCACTATAATAAAATCAATAAACCAACTTTGATTCGATGTGCTCAATTTTTAATTATTATTATTTTCCAAAAGATTTGAGTAAGGTTTTTATCTGTAAACGAATGTATGGAGTACGCCCCCTGGTGGTGGAAAGTAGAACTACAGGATTTTGCAGCGCGCGCACAGCACGCTTGCTATACGGTGCCGGAGGCAGCGGTGACACATGTGGGAGTTTTGTTTGGAACAAAATGCGCACCCTAGCGGCGGAAGGTGCAACTAAAAGATTTTGCATCGTGTGCGCTCCAAGCTTACTATATAGTGCTGCAGGCAGCGGGAGCACGTGTAGGAAGTTCCTTTATATCAGAATGCACCCCCCTCTATCGGCTGAAAGTGGAAATAAAAAAAAAATTCTCGCGTGCGCAGCATTTTAAAATAAATATTTTCATACTAAATCGGGTTAAAGATATAAAATCATACAAACTTTAGGTTTCTGTAATTTTATCACGGGCCTAGGCAACGCTGGGTGGGTCAGCTAGTTCAATATAAAAATTTTACTCAACATCAGACAGTGATACTATAGCGTCTAGAATTTCTAGTGTGGAAATCGGCAAGCGAAAACGCATCTAAAACATTACATTAAAATATTAAAATTTCGAATGATGAAATAAAAATTACTTCAATAGAAGGAAGATTAATAAATTAAAAGTGGGATGACAGCACTAGTCATTAACGCGAATTAATAATTTAAAGGGAATATGTTTATAAATAAAATTAAATTTCTGAAATTTTTGAAGTTTAAATAAAATCTAAAATTTCTAAAAACAAAAAATAATTAAACAAAATTTAAAATGCCGAAATTTCTCAAGAATTTAGTGGTTGTTCAGACAAAATTAAAAATTTCCAATTTTCTCAACAAAAAAAATTGTTTAAACGAAATTTTAAAATTTTAGAGAAAGTTTAAATAAAATTTAAAATTTTGCGATTCTTCAAAAAGAGAAATTTGAATTTAAAAAAATAATTGATAAACTATTTTTCAACAACTTCTGGCCTTAAAATTGAAAAAAAAAGTTACAAAAATTATGTAAAATTGAATTTTTTAGATAATAAAATCTATTCCTTTTGAAATAATTCAAACTCCGGCGCCCAGCTTCGAACCAGAAACCTTTCTAAACAATAGACAAATGCCCTGCCACTGAGCCACCTAGTCTACGCGAAAAAGACTGAAATTAAAGTTCTGTTCTAAAATCTGAATCGCGGAAATGTTCGGATCTCATTAAATTAATTCATTTAATTAAAATAACATGACTTTTTTCAAAATTTTATGATTTATCGTGTGATCGTAGGTATTCAGCTGTAAGTATGCAAAATTTCAAGTCTCTAACTTATACGTATTCCGAGAACGAACTCTATGACAGACAGCCAAACAGATGAGTGAGGCGACAAAAGTTTCGTCATATGAACAAAACATGTTATTTGTACTGTCTATTCAAAATTTTTTTATTGTTTTCTCAACGTACAATCAAAATTTAATTAATATTAAACTATTAATTTGAAAAAGCGTAATTTTTTAAAAATATATTATTCTTTATTTTTATTATTTTATGCTATATTTTTATTTTCACTTTATTTTTTATTGATATTGTATTTTCTAGTTTTTAGTGCTTAAAATATTTTATTGTTGTAATTTCAAAGCCAGTATATATATTTTAGATAGCATTTTTTTGCACATAAATAACTCTGTCGTTGCAACTCCTATACTATTGTAACCGAAAATGAATATTTGGCGATTTTTCAGCTGCTGTAGGATAAAGGGAAAATGTCTTAAACATAATTTATTCATTTTTAATTAAGTTATAAAAATAAAAATATATTGTTTCATCGTAAGCACACCTGTGGAATTTAATTTTTATAATTCTATCATATGAAGAAGTAAGTGGAAAATTCCATCGTTACATACATGAATGAAAATAAGTAAAATAAAAGAGTGTAATAATAAATAATGAAAAGCATAATTTTTGTCAATTTGTAACAACACCGATGTCTGTTATCTGTGAAACCAGGTAAAGAAATTAAAAGATTCATAGTTTAATCATTTCAGCAATTTGGTGTTTTCAGAAATTCGGGGCTTTTAGAAGATAATTTCTTCGTGGGATCTTTGAAAGATAAATTCTTCTTCTTCAACGTTTTATTCTTTACTTACTTTTTTTTAAGAAGGTGGGGGGGGGGGGGGTTATCATATATACTATTTTAATTCTGATTTGTAATTTTTAAATCTCATTTAAACCAATAATCTTTATTATTATTATTATTTGTCATTAGTTTGTGAAAGATTATTTACAATTAATTTCTTTTTCCAGCATTTTTATTTATCCATTTATTTATTTTATTTTTTGCTGTTTGAAGTTTTTGTTTAGCACACAATAAAATCAATAAATCAACATTGATTCCATGTGCTCGATTTTTAATTATTATTGTTTGTCAAAAGATTTGAGTAAGATTTTTAACTGTAAACGAATGTATGCAGTGTTCTTTTCTTTTTATTTGTACGTGACATAATATGTAATTAAAAAAAAACATTTACTACTAAAGATAAAATTAGTAAAATTTCAAATGTTTATTAAAAGATATATAATAGCAAAACAAACATTTTAGAGCAGAAAAGAATCGTATAATTCATTCCCTTTTACACTGTAGTAAAATCTAATATAAAATTCACGAAACTTAATTTATAATGGAATTTAGACATGCAAAGATATAAAATACACGCAAATATACATAATAAAATTAGACATTAAATGCATCATTTTTTAATTAGTTTTTCTTAATTGAACATGCACAGAATATCATAAATGCATTTATTCTAAAAATCGACCATGCTAGTCTTGTGTTGTTGCAATCTTTGACAATTTTCTTGTGATATGGCGAAATGTAGACTCAATACAAAATGCATTCTTGGAAATAAAAAAGAATAAGCTCCGTGTGATAAATATATAGAAAAAAATATGTATCTATTTAGCCACATACTGCATTGAAAGGCTAATACAGGGTGTGTCATAAATTCGTGCAAATTAAAAAAAAAATCATAATAAATCATAATAAAAGAAGTAATGCTCGGAAAAAATATTAGGCTTGCGCGAATACAATCCGAGGGACATAGGATTTTTTTTTTTTAACCATGTATAAAAAATGATTTCAAAAGTAACCGAAAGAGGGACTCACACAGATCCTACTGAGTAGAGATCCTACATTAGAAAGAGATTGGACATTGACAAAATGTCCGCCATGTAAGTTCCAAAGCAAGTGGAACGCAGTAGAACGCAATGCATTTTCATCACCGTCTAACACTTTTTATTGTATTAAAATCATGAAAAATTCGTTTTATATGCCTTCAGAGAGTCATGAAAATACATTCCCGGAATGTTAGGTGGTGATGAAAATACATTGTGTTCTACTGCGCTCCACCTTCTTTGGAACTTACATGGTGGACATTTCCTCAATGTCCAATCTCTCTCTAATGTAGGATCTCTAATACTGAGATGTTTTTTGCAAATCAGGACTGTACTCCAAACTCCCCGTTTCCTTAAAACGTAGTACTACATTATGACGTCATAGACTGTAAAAAAAAACAGTATCCCATTGAATGAAATAGGTTTTTATTTATTTTTTTTTTTTTTTGTTGCGCCTTCAGTCTTTTTTGCATGGGAAACTTTCGTAATGCAATAGTTGTGGATTCACCATTCTTGTAGAAAAGTTTAACCACCAACGCTCGATCTGGTAAGGATAGAATGCTGCCGATATGGAATGACGAATCCATTCCCAGCCAGGTGTTTTATTGCAAGCCTGATTTACATAAAACGTCTCAGTATGACGTCTAAGCGCCCTCTTTTGACTACATTTGAAATCATTTTTCTTATACATGGAAAAAAAATCCAATGTCCCACTGATCATATTCGAGCGAATCAAAATTTTTTCCGATCATTACTTCATTGAGATTAATTTTGACACAAATATTCAAATTGGTAAAGAAATGAAGCTGATTCAGATATCAGTCCAGATGCTGTGATCTATATGGGTGAAATAGATCCCAGATTTGTCCGGAATTGCTTAGTTGGTAGAGCATTGGCAGCTTCAGCCAAGAGATCCCTGGGTTCGAATCCCGACCCGGACTTTTTCGATTAGTTAGGAAAATTACATCTCATTACTTCTTTTATTGTGATGTTTTTAAGTTTGCACGAGTTTATGATGCACCCTGTATAAAAATGCCTGAAAGTCTAAATTATTTTTTTTCCTTCAAATTTTATGTAAAAACTGGCGAATTGCAGCCCTCTGATAATTAAAGTCTTTTTCTTCGTTTTTGTTTTCGTTTCAAAGCAACTTTTGCATACAGTATAAATCTTCACGTTCCTTAATTAAATATGGGCTGTTCTGTACCACATGATTAAATGATCATTGTCTTTCAGTATAAATTTATCAGGACCTAGAAATAACAGAAAAACATACTTTAAAATCAATTTTCACTTTAAAATATTTATAATGTATACAAATGAGGAGAAAAACTAGTCTTTGGGGGCCACCGTAATATTTACCCATCATGGATATATATGCATAATGTAAAATATGAAAATAAAACATGTGTAAACTATTTATAAAATGCATTGCAATTCGAATAAAATCCTGGCTTGATGACGTCATACTTTAAATGTCCCAGACACTGAAGTATGACGTCATACTTTAAATGCTCCATTACTGAATTGCGTAAAAGAAACATCTTTATAACTCCAAAAATGATAATCATATTAACTATGAGTTTACTGCGTCGGATTAAGAGTCTTATTTCCAAATGAACTATATATTTGAATTGAAATTTGAATGAAATACAGAGTCATGAAAAATCGAAGAGTGTGGAAAATAGGATTACATATATCTCGGCGACTCATTATCCGATCGACTTCATTCTTTATGCAAAATTTGTTTTTTTTATTGTCTTTTATATTAACTCCTTAAAATAAATGATTTAGAACATTTTTATATACCTTTTATCAAAACGAATATTTCAAGCATCCGAAAAAAATAGTTCCGGATAATCGAGGTTACTGAAATTCTGTCTCTTCTTCTCGTTATTACATACTAAGTTCATACCAAATTTCAAGTCTCTATCTCAATTTGTTCGGGAGATAAGCGTTTACAGACACACAGACAGACGGACGACAAAAAAATTTTTCTAAAAATATATTTTTCGAAATCTCCAGTGTTTGAAAAGTGTAAATCCGTCAAAAAAAAAAAAAAAAAAAATCAATTTTTAAAACGATCACAAGATTTACCCTCTACTACGTACGATGGGTAAGTAATAATCTGTCAAGTGCGTGTTTTATTCGCAAATAAAGAGTTCCTTTCAATAAAATTATTATTTACTAATTTGAATAGTTAAAAAATGTTTGCTAAAATAATAACAAACACTTTATAAAGAAACTTAGAATTATTCTTCAATAAATGAATTCAATTGGAATTAACAAAAAGGTGACTATCACTATGATTTTCCTTACTTAAAACAAAGATCTTGTACGAAGTTTAAATTGTTATTGGGCCAAACACACTTCGAAAGGATGTCGCAAAGTTGCAACGCTGTCCTGGTCCGTGCCGCGTTTTCCTAGATAGGTTTTTTAATTAATATCTCGGCTAATTACCAACAAATTTTCTGAAAATAATTATTAACAAACCTTGGATGATTCCGCGTCGATAGGTACCTTGAGCGGCCATCAATTCCGGGGCGTCTGCAAAATAAATTTTGTGTTGTAACATGGGCTGTTCATTCTCTCGCAATTTCTTTTTCATGAGCTCTATGTCTGTTTGTCCTGACCACTGATCCAAAAGCAGGAGGGTCTGTTCGTTTCTTATGGACTCTTTTCCTCCCATAGGACCGTGTGAAGAGTCAGTTCCTGACATTACAGACAATCTACCAGTTATTATATATGACCAACGACTTTTGACTTTCTTCTCTTTCATTATTTCGAATAAGTACCAGCAAAATTAAACAAATTGTGGGATGTAAATTATCGGATATCTCGAAAACGGCTCATTTTCGACGGGTAGTTCCATTGAGTTTATACTCTACACGACGAGATCTTTAAAACGATACCACCTTCGTCTAAATCAGCGACTAACACTTCTTGTAGTTCCCTAGTAAGTATGAAGAATTGCAATGGTAATGGTTTTAATATTTCTTCATTACTACTAACTTAAGTGAATGCATATATTAGATTTAACGAAAAAATAACTCAAAAATGTTTCACTTACTTTCAGTATGGTGCGTGACATTACCGTTTACCTGATCGCCTTTGTAAAGCAACCAAAATTTCCCAGCTTCAGGATCATTTATAATGCCCGCAATTTCATAGATATACATCTGGTCGGAGTTCTGTTTATAGAGGAATCTGTAAATTATGAATGTACAAAATATAGATTGTTAAAATGAGTAAAGATACGTGTGAAACAGAAATGAAAGACATTGAAATTGACTGATCGGACAAATATAGTCACGTATCAAATACACATGATCTTACATAGTTAAATATATGACACAATTATTCTTTTACTTATAGAGGAACTTCGGGTATTATGAAATAGTCTGGAAATATGGAATACCAAGGTTTCTGTTTGGTAACGTGCTGAGGCCAAGCGGCAATATCATACACTACTTAAGAATGCTTCCCTAGAACGCACAGTTCGTCGGTCGGCGTCAGGGCGCGTTGTGTGAATAAATATTTGTTTTTCGTCTTTGGAAAGTTTCAGGAGATAATTTTTCAGTATTTTTTATTCATTATTAGAAGTGTAATATGTTTATATTGAAATTAAACGTAATGTAAATCGAAATACTAACAGTTTATGATGTAACACTCGTTTTTTACCTCGCGTTTCACACCAATAAACATAAATTTTTTTCCAAACCGCTGGTTGTCGGGTTATATGGAATGCCAGTATCCCATAATACTCCATGATTATTGTGATGTAAAGACATATTCTTATATTTGTGATTTGTGCAAATCTGAAATCTGAACTGAAGTACATTGGCTTACAACCTAGGCACTCTCTTGATACCATTAAATCTGTTTTTTGCTAAATTTTGTTCATTTTTATCCCCTTATTCCATATTTCCCGACTATCTCATAATACCCTGTAAAAAAGTTTTTCAATATTATTATTTGTTTGTATGTGATGAAATTTCATAAAAGGATTTTTGTCTACAAATAATTAATCATAGATAGTTGATTTTTTTTTTAGGGTTTCGTTCATCTCACGAAACCCTATTACTCCCGCTCCGTTGTCTGTCTGTCACAGAGCCGTTCTCAGAACCTATATAACTTACAGAGTTGAAACTTTGTGTATATAGAACTGAATAACTGCCATGAAGCTCAAATTATTAAAATTTGAAAAAATCGTATTATTTTAATAAATAGAGATATAAAACCAAAATTCTAACAGCCTTTTCCTATTAAATTTAAACATTTTTCGTTCTAGCAGTTGCCAACAATTAAAAACCCACAATAAAATTCTTTCTACAATAATTAATTTTCTATTGAAAAATTTCCACGTGAAAAAAGAAAATGAAATAAAAAGGTTCACCAATTGAAAAAAAGATTACCATAAAATCTCGAAAGTAACCCCCCTACCACTTTTAAACAATTTTGGTTTTCTTTTCCATTCCCGAATATAAGCCCCCCCCCCAAAAAAAATATATCCATAAAATCTCGAAAGTAAGCCCTCCCCCCCCCCCCCTCTCACATACAAACAAAAATTTTATGCACAAAAAATTGATTTTAAAATCTCAAGGGAGGCAATTTTCATTCTTTTGATATTTTTGACAGATTTACACTTATGTTTTTATATGATGTTAATGAAATCCTTCCTCTCACATGAAATGTCTGTTTCCCTTCTATGCCCTGTCTAACATAAAAAGTTTGAAAACTTGAGAATCTTAAATCCTTCTGTACTTCTTTCTGCTCACTAGTAACGTAACAATTAGTAAAGAAAATCAATCTTCTACACTACATTCTCCCTTTCCATCCAAAATTTATGCGTCTTCTCCCTCAGCATAAAAAGTTTAAAATCTTTAAAACTCTTTATAAAAAAAATTATGCTATATTTGTTGCTCTCTAGTAACAATAAATAAATAATCAGCCATTTAAATTTTCTCTCAACCACCAAGATGTCTGCTTCCGCTCTTTTGCCTCCCCCCAGCAAAAAAATCTTTAAGACTATATTTAAAAAATATATTCTGTCTTACATGTTGCTCTCTAGTAAAAATAGGTAAATAATCAATCATATAAGTTACCCTCCACTCTACTCCTCTCTCTCTGAAACTTACACATCTCCTTCCTTCCCTCCCTCTCCTCTCAGGATACAAAGTTTAAAATCTTTATTAAAAAAGTTGCTGTCTAGTAACAATAAATAACTAATCAACCATTTCAATTATCGCTTTACCACCAAAATGTCTGCTTCTTTCACTTAGCCGAACCTATTAAAAAAAAAAAATAAATAAATAAATAAATAAATAAATAAACTATTTATAAAAAAAAATCCCCTGTTCTCTTTGTTGCTCTCTATTAACAATAAATAAATAACAAATCATCTAAATTACAAACTCCTTCCATCGAAATTCATATTTCCCTCTCATCCAAAGAGTACAAAGTTTAAAATTTATAAAACTCTTATGGGAAGAAATGTTATGTCCTACTTGTTGCCTTCTAATTTGTCACCTACGTTTTCTGTCTACTCCAAAAGTGTCTGCCCCCCCCCCCCCCCCACACACACACAAATTAAAATTTTTAAAACACTCTATTTTTTTTAACTGCTGTATTTATTTCTCTTTAGTAACAATATTAATGAATAATCAATCATCTAAATTACCCCCCTTTCTCCCAAAAATTCCACTTCCCCCTCTGTCTTCTCACTCAGCAAATAGTTTAAAATCGTTAATATTATTATTATTATTATTATTTTTTAATGTTGATCTATTTCTTATTTTGTAGTAAGATAACTCATCTCATTTACATCATCTCATATAAGTATCACTCCTCTAAAATCATCATTCCGTTCGAAATTTTTTCTCTGTCCTATTATCCCAAAGAAGAGGAGTGGATTTCTAAATATGTGAGAGGAAAGCAAAAATGTTCATCTTTTTTGCAGTTTGGCTGTTCTTCCCTGAATCACGTGTATGTTTTATGTTTTGAAATAAATATGTTCTCTAAAAAAACTCCCCTTCTATTAACAAAATATCAGCTGTAATGAACAGCCAAACTACAAAAAGACTAAAATCTTCTATTTGCCCTCCCCCCCCCCCCCCTCCATGTCTAGAAATCCATCCCTTTTTCTGGGGATGGAGAATGGAACTTTAAAGGGAGAGTTAGATGATCATTTATTTATTGTGGAAGCAAATTTTTAGAGGTGTGTGTGTGGGGGGGGGGGGGGGAGCAATTTAGATAATTATTTAATTATAGTTGCAATAAAGTTTTCAATAGATTAAAAAAAAAACTTTTAAAGACTTTAAAGTATGTACTGGGGGGGGGGGGGGGGGACAAAGGAAATAAAGAGGACTTTTTGGAAGGGAGGAGGGTATAATGTAGATCGTTATTTAAATATTGCTGGGAAAAAATCACAAATAGAGCAGAAAAAATTAAGAAGGAAACTATGCATTTTTGGTACCAGAGGGGTGCAAAGGAGGGGAAACAGTAATTTTGAGAGCAGATTTAGATTATTGATTATTTATTGTTATACAATAAAATAAGAAATTAAAAAAAATTATTTAAAAAATGATTTTTTACAATTTTTATTTTATTTTATTTATTTATTTTTTTTTTGAGGGGGGCAGAATTTTAGGGTTGGGAATTTATTTTTATTTATTTATTTATTAATCTACCGAAATACGGAAGATTCTCGCCCCTTTTTTTAAATTTTACAGATTTTAAATTTTACGAGATGCATTGTAGGGGGAGGATCTTCATGAGATAAGGGTGGTGGGAGGCAGGGGGGAGAAGTAGGATTTTAGGAGAATGGATTAATTTAGGTGTAGGTTGGAGTTATTTATTTTTAATATAGAGTATTTAATAAGTCTGAAAAGAAAGTTTAAAATTAAAATGTTATAAAGGTTAAACTATGCTTTTTTGATACCAGAGGGGGGGGGGGCAGTAATTTTAGAGCAGATTTATATGATTGATTATTTGTTGTTACAATAAAATAAGAAATAAAGAAAAATATTAAAAAAAATGATTTTTTAATTATTTTTTTAAAGGGGGGGGGGGGGCAGGGATTTTAGGGTGGAATTTATTTATTTTTTTTAATCTGCCAAAATACGAAGACTTCTCGCTCTTTTTTTTTTAAATTTACAATTTTACAGATTTTAAATTTTACGCGATGCATTTGGAGGGGGAGGATCTTCATGAGATAAGGTTGGGAGGGCAGGGTGAAAGAAGCAGAGATTTTAGGAGGTGGGGTTAATTTAGGTGGTAGGTTGGATTTATTTATTTTAATATTGAGTATTGAATAAGTCTGAAAAGAAGTTTAAAATTAAAAAGTATAAAGGTTAAATTATGCAGTTTTGGTACCAGAGGGGAGGGGGGGGGGCAAAGGGGAAACAGTAATTTTGAGAACAGATTTAGATTGACTTTAGATAGATAGTGTTTATTGTTACAATAAAATAAGAAATTAAAAAAAATATTTAAAAAATGATTTTTATTTATTATTTATTTTTATTTTTTATTTTTTTTTTTTGGGGGGGGGGGCAGGATTTTAGTGTTGGGAATTTATATTTTTATTTATCTTATTATTATTATTTTTTAATCTGCCTAAATACGGAAGATTCTCGCCCCTTTTTTACTTCTAAATTAATGATAAAAACAGGTTTTTAAATGATTTTAAAAAAATCCTGATTATAAGCCCCCCTCCCAAATTTAACCTTTTTTATTTTGAAAAAGAGGGGGCTTACAATCGGGATTTTACGGTAATATGAAATAAAAATGATTGACGCATATTGGTAATAAAACGGAAATTTTCAAAGATTTCTCAATAATACAAGGAGTATGAGTATGTATATGTACAGAAAGCAGAGTAATATCACGTTATTAGAGAATGTAAAAGAAAATTAATCTGACGTCATATCGGAAGTTAAACGGACTTCTCAAATGTTTGAGAATAATACAAAGTGAGTATCAATATGAGTAATAGAGAATAGTAAATATATGAGTTTGAGGAACGTATTGAATCATGATAAATTATTGTGGAATGATTATGGAAATATTCGCATATTTTAACATTTTTAAAGTGTACAACATGTTTAATTTTGAAATTATTTTTTTTAGTATCGCATTTAGTCCACGTGACATATATTATTACTACAGAATATAATAGCGGGCTGGTTTAGGAATTCGAAAAAACGAAAAAATAGACCGGAAAATTTTCACTTTATAAAAAATATGACTTTTTTTTTTTGTTACTTAATGAAATTTATTTGGATTTATAAAAGAAAGGATAAAGTGTTTTGAAAGGAATATTGAACGAAACCCTTTGTGTGATCTTCGATCACACTTACCCACTTGTTTTAAATTGTTTTCGAGTTTTAAACAATATCGAGCTGTGATATTGCCTCAAACGTAAATGGTATTCCATAATAACCAAAGTTTCTCTATAACATGTTTTTTTATTTTATTTTTTTTTTTTTTTTTATCAATGTTCAAAAAATTTTAAATAAAATAATACTCATAATAAAGGGAAGGATTTTTTTTTTTTTTTTTTTTTCGAACTAGATAATCATCTTCAAAGTTGGAGTAGCATAGCTGAGGTTTATTCCAACAGAGCGAAAACAAACAGATAATATTTTTTATCTGTACCTACGATTAAGAAAATCTTTAGATTCTATATTCGTGGAATAAATTCTATTCACACTACAGAGTTGTACATTAATATATATAATAATATATATAATATATTAATAATATATATATAATAATAGAATATATATATATAGAATAATATATATAGAATAATATATATATATATAGAATATATATAGAATAATATATATATAATAATAGAATAATATATATATATATTAATATATATATATATATATATATATATATATATATATATAAGGTGTACTATTTACTGCAATTTAATTAAAAACAGTGAATTTCATTGGTTCACACCTCTTACCTACACTTCTACACCTATTTACAATTTCTGTCCCTCTCTTATAGAAATAATTCACTGGGGAATAAAAGGAACCAAATTAAGTGTAAAAAATAAAAATAAAAAACTAAACCTTCTTTCTTTAAAATTTACAAAATACTCAACTTATATTATAAAGTACTAATGTGTGCGTCGCTCCATGCTGACATTATAATGATGCGGACAATAATGTGGTTAAAATGAATGAATGTTATGCTATTTTTTTCAATGGATATTAAACAATCGTAACGCTATATTTCTATGGGGAAAATACAAGTTTTGGGCCGACGTTGCCCTCCCCCCCCCCTTTATTGGGTTATTGGATTGATATAACAGAGAAAAAAAAGTTAATAATAATAATTCGAGAAACAAAAAAAAGGTTGTTTTCATATTATTCTAAATATAACTTTACATTATTGTAATAAACAAATTGTTGAGTCACGTGGTAATAGATTTTTAAAGATTCATGTCTGAAAATTATTTAAACTATCTGAGATATGTAAATTATTTTTCCAACCTATAATCGAAATTTAATTGTAGATAATATATTAATTGAGAGTTAAATTCTGAAAATAATGTATTGTCATCGAGAACACAGAAAGAGATATAATTTCTAGAACTCTAGAACTTCAGTAAGTCAGTGAAAAATTGATTACAAAATTTCATCTCTATATACATGAACTAAGTTTAGTTAAATAAAAGCGTGCAAAAAATAATTACTAATCACTTTCTATTCTTGCGATTTTTTTTAATCGTTTTCAGAACGCTCGGCTTTGCTTTAAAAAATAAAATACGACGACGTCACGATGCAATAGCGAATAATAATATCACACATTTAGTTTTCCTAATGACAGATGTGGTTAAAACTAACATTCGACATGTATACATCATATCATATATTCTAATACGAGCAAATCTTGTGTGTGGTTATATATATATATATGCAAATTTTATCTTAAAAACGGCTCTAACGATTTTGACGAAATTTTGTATCTTACCGTTTTGGGCACCAGAAAACCATTGGGCTAGGTCCCGTGTTCGAGAAAATTCGATTAGTGGGTCATTTTGGGTCAACAAGGGTCAGGGTCAAGCTAATTCTATCTAAAAAACGGTTCAAACGATTTCGACTAAATTTTGTATCTTACCATTTTCAGGCACGAGAAGACTATTGGGCTGGGTCACATTTTCGAGAACTTTCGATTAGTGGATCATTTTTGGGTCAACCCGGGTCAAGTTAATCTTATCTAAAAAACGGCTCTAACGATTTTGATTGAATTTTGTATCCTATGAGTTTCGGGCACGACAAAATCATTGGGCTAGGTCACATGTCCGAGAAAATTCGATTAGTGGGTCATTTTTGGATCACTGTGGACCAAGCTAATTTTATCTAAAAAACGGCTTAGACTATTTACACTAAATTTTGCATTCTATGGTTTTCGGGCACAAGAAGACAATTGGGCTAGGTCATGTCTTCGAGAAAATTCGATTAGTGGGTCATTTTGGTCATGGGTCATTATGGGTCAAGCTATTTTCTCTTAAAACCGGTTCAGACTATTTAGACTAAATTTTGTCTCCTATGTTTTTTGAGCACAAGAAGACTGTTGGGATAGGTCTCATTTTCGAGAAAATTCAATTAGTAGGTCATTTTGGTCATGGATCATTATGGGTCAAGCTATTTTATCTTAAAAACGGCTCAGACTACTTAGACTAAATTTTGCCTACTATGTTTTTTTAAGCACGAGAAGACTGTTGTGCTAGGTCACATGTTTGAGAAAATTGGATTAGTGGGTCATTTTGGTCATGCGTCGGGATAGTTGAACTCAAAGCAAATTTTGACCGAGCATAGCTCGGTCTTCCCTGCTCGTATATTCTAATACGAGCAAATCTTGTGTGTGGTTATATATATATGTAAATTTTATCTTAAAAACGGCTCTAACGATTTTGACGAAATTTTGTATCTTACCGTTTTGGGGCACCAGAAAACCATTGGGCTAGGTCACGTGTTCGAGAAAATTCGATTAGTGGGTCTTTTGGGTTATCAAAGGTCAGGGTCAAGCTAATTCTATCTGAAAAACAGCTCAAACGATTTTGACTAAATTTTGTATATTTTCGGGCAAGAGAAGACTATTGGGCTGGGTTACATGTTCGAGAACTTTCGATTAGTGGTTCATTTTTGGGTCAACCCGGGTAAAGTTAATTTTATCTAAAAAACGGCTCTAACGATTTTGATTAAATTTTGAATCCTACGAGTTTCAGGCACGACAAAATGATTGGGCTAGGTCACATGTCCGAGAAAATTCGAATAGTGGGTTATTTTGATCATGGGTCATTATGGGTCAAACTATTTTATCTTTAAAACGGCTCAGACTATTTACACTAAAGTTTGCATCCTATGGTTTTCGGGCACGAGAAGACTGTTGAGCTAAGTCACGTGTTCGAGAAAATTCGATTAGTGGGACATTTTGGTCATGAGTCATTATGGGTCAAGCTATTTTATCTTAAAAACGGCTCAGACTATTTACGCTAAATTTTGCATCCTATGGTTTTCGGGCAGGAGAAGACTGTTGGGCTAAGTCACGTGTTCGAGAAAATTCGATTAGTGGGTCATTTTGGTCATGCGTCATTATGGGTCAAGCTATTTATCTTAAAAACGGCTCAGACTATTTAAATAAAATTTTGCCTCCTATGGTTTTTGAGCACGAGAATACTGTTGGGCTAGGTCTCATTTACGAGAAAATTCAATTAGTGGGTCATTTTGGTCGTGGGTCATTATGGGTCAAGCTAATTTATCTTAAAAACGGCCCAGACTATTTACATTAAATTTGCATCCTATGGTTTTCGGGCACGAGAAGACTGTTGGGCTAAGTCATGTGTTCGAGAAAATTAGATTAATGGGTAATTTTGGTCATGGGTCATTATGGGTCAAGCTATTTTATCTTAAAAACGGCTCAGACGATTTACACTAAATTTTGCATCCTATGGTTTTTGAGCACGAGAACACTGTTGGGCTAGGTCTCATTTCCGAGAAAATTCAATTAGTGGGTCATTTTGGTCGTGGGTCATTATGGGCCAAGCTATTTTATCTTAAAAACGGTTCAGACTATTTAGATTAAATTTTGCGTCCTATGGTTTTTGGGCACGAGAAGACTGTTGGGCTAGGTTTGAGAGAATTTGATTAGTGGGTCATTTTGGTCATGCGTTCAGGATATTTGAATTTAAAGCTAATTTTGACCGAGCATAGCTCGGTCTTCCCTGCTATAATGCAAAATAATAATGCAAAATAATGCAAAATATTATATACACCGAAGGGCCAAAACATGACTTTCCCCACATTCTGCAATGAACTCGCCTGGATGACGTGGAGAGTACGTGATCAAGTGTTATTTAGCTGCTGTTGGGCAGTCTCAGGAATCATTCTTGCGCTTACTTCTGCGTGTGATGCTAAAGGCTGCTGATCTAAGTCACTGTGATAGAGGTCATATTGTAATTGCCCAACGGCTCGGAACGAGTATCTCCAAAACTGCACGACTCTGGGTTATTCGCAACCTGCCGTTGTTAGTACTTATAGAAAGTAGATGAATAATGGTGAAACCAGCAGTAGACGCCATGGCGTTAGACGTCCTCGCGTTATCAATGAAAAAGGACGTCGTAGACTGTCCCGCTTGGTGAAGCAAAATCGGCGACAGAAAGTGTCTCAGCTGACAGCCCAATACAATGCAGGTCCACATAGAATTGTGCTTCGGAGCACATAGTTCAGCGGACACTGATATAGGAGTACGCAGCAGACGCCCCACTCATGTGCTTTTGTTGGCCAAGTGTCATCGCCAACTATGCCTACACTGTGCCCGGGAATATCGTGATTAAACCATGGATCAGTGGAGAGAGTTGCCTGGTCGAATGAATCACGATTCGTCATTCATCACGTCTTTGGCCGTGTCAGGGTACGCCATCTTCAAGGCGAACAGTTGTTCCCCCAATGTACAGCAGGTCATACACAGGCCAGTGTATTTATAAGGGACGTTCTTACAGGCGTCTCTGGGACCCACCGTTGTTGTAGTAGAACAGACGATGAAAGCTTCGGACTATCTGAACATCATTGTGAGCCAGTTGCACCCTTGCATAGCGTCTTTGCACTACAACTCTAAAGTGAAAGCTGGGTTCTTGTGCGGTCATCTCTGTCATCTCTCTGTCTTCACAACTGGAAATGGAGTCTTCCAGTTGGACAACGCTCCATGTCACAAGGCTGTAATTGTGCTGGAGTGGTTCTAGGAACAAAATGCTGAATTCTAGATAATCTCCTGGCCACCTAACTCACCGGATCTTAATCCGATAGAGCACATTTGAGGTATCATGGAACGGCAGCTCAGAGCTCAAACACCCATATCGGAATATCCTGGATTTGCATGACCGCTGCTTAAACATCTGATACAGTCTGTCTCCGGTAATCTACCAAAGACTTCTGGCATCCATGCCAAGGCTGTTTTGCGGATCAAAGGTGCGCCAACGCGTTATTACGTAAATGGTCCTATTGTTTTGGCTTTTCAGTGTATATATATATATTAGGTTGTTGCAAAAGTTCTGTCGTATTTTAATACCTTTAACACCGTTAAAATTTTGATACCTGATAATTTTATTATACCTGCTTGCTTTGAACTGATGGGTAAAATTGTCAGGTATTAAAAATTTTACCGTTTGGTAAGATTGAATTTTGTTTATAATTCAAATAAAGTTGATCAGCAATCACGGGTTGCTAGTTTGTAAAAGTGTAACTACCTTTGATTTATAACAAGAGTAGTGGTTAAAGTCTGAACTTATCAGCGAATGCTTGTGAACCGCCAGGCTTCTTTACGTAAGTGAACTTTCATTAATTAGTAATTTTGTATTTCTCGTAGTATTGAATATTGATTTAGAGACAAACTGTTGTTAATCGCAGCATATTATAGGCAAAATTGAAGCTTCATCGCATCCCTTCCCTATTAGTTTTAATTAAAGTGATTTTTATCTAATAAAATCTAGTCATGATTGCTCTTCACAGTGATAGTCTTGCCTAAGGCTCCTACAATCCGGGCTGACTCACGCTGCCATTTAATTGCCCATAGGAGAAGAACGATTGGCCACGCCGCGTCACGTTAAGTGGGCAACAATCGCTGATTAGTTTGTGTGGGCATCAAAATGCTTGATAATTCAACCTGTATTGTAGTAGTCTTAGTATTGCCGAAAGCGTTACACATTTATATATACAGTCAAACCTCGTTATACCGCCATTATCCGTTCAAGAAATTTTTGGCGCTATAACGAGTTTGGCGGTATATCGAATTAAAATACAATAAAAATTAATTTTCATACTATTATACTAATATTATTATTATTATAAAAATAAATATTAGTAATGCCTTTTTATTAAATTATCCAATGGTATATAGTATATTATAATAGTATAAATTAATATAATATAATTAATATACATAATATAATTAATGCTACATGATTCAAAATTATCCAATTAATGTATGAAATTAACATGCACTTACCTCTTTATATAGTCAATTTTAGATAAAGTAGATAATTATGCACATAACAGACACACACATACATTAAATATCACACTGAATTATTTTACTTTAATTATCTTTTACAGGAAAATATTTTAATATGCTAGTTTGAGTTTTCCTTTCAATATTGATTTTTTCAATATCTTTTTCTACAACTAAAAGATTGTTCATCATTTTTTTATCAGTTGCATGTTTTTCTAAGAAAATTCTTATTTTCCCAATGCAATTTTTAACTTCATCAGATGTAACATGCGGCGTTTCAGCTTCTTCAGCTTCGCTGTCAGATGAATTTTCATTTTCATTTTGATTGACAACAA
This sequence comes from Maratus michaelseni, assembly GCA_963931845.1. Lineage (NCBI taxonomy): Eukaryota > Metazoa > Arthropoda > Arachnida > Araneae > Salticidae > Maratus > Maratus michaelseni. Next base: position 343,815,464 of record OZ007591.1, on the reverse strand, counting down.
TTTCTTCGATTGTCAAATCTTCAAATGTTGAAACACTTTTGTCTATATTAATGTACTCAATTGCCGATAGAGGATGCTCAATTTCTGTTAATTTGTGTATTTCGTCTTGTAGTTCCTGAAGTGCTGTACTGTTTTGTTTTTAGTAGATCCTTCAGGTTTAATCAATCCAGTATGTTTCCAGCAGTTAACAATAGTTTCTGATGAAATTTCATCCCATGCTTTTTTTATCATGCGAATAGCATCATGTAAAAGGATTGGAGAAAAATCATCTTTACTGATTTTTTCAATGATATGGCGGACGTGATACTTTGGATAATGAGCTTTGAATGAGTTTATTATACCAGCATCCAAAGGTTGCAAAAATCCAGTAGTCAGGAGGTAAAAATTCAATGCGGATATTACTCATTGGATATGCTTTGTGACAAGGGGCATTATCCAAAATCAATAAAATATGGCGTTTGCTTCTTTTCATTTCTATGTTGAAATTTGCTAACCATTTTTGAAATAATGCTGAAGTCATCCACGCTTTGTTATTATTCTCATAATCTACATAAAGAGCAGGATTAAAATTTTTAAAACATCGTGGCTTAGCTGATTTTCCAATCACTGTCATAGTTCTTTTATCAGATCCATCACTATTCGTACAGAACACAAGAGACACTATCTTTTTTTTTTTTTAATCCTTTAGCAGGCCCACTCGAAATTGTTTTATCTGGCTGCAAGCGGTAAAAAAGGCCACTTTCATCCATATTGTAAACGTCCTCTTGTTTATATTCTAAAATCAGCGCACTCAGTTTTTTGCGACCATTTGACACAATATCTTCATCAACACCTGCAGTTTCACCACTTCGTATGTACTGAAAGAATCCTCGTCGCTTTTTAAATCTGTTCAACCAGCCACTACTGTATTCGAAATCTGTAATATTAATTTGCTGGCCAAGAACTTTTGCCTGCTCTCTGATGACATCTCCGTTGATAGTGGCATTTTTAGCACTCATTTGTTGTATCCATGTGCAAAGGGCATCCTCTAAGTCTTCATGTTTCGCTGTTTTCAGTCTTTTTACGGATGATTGCAGTTCGTTGGTGTTAATCCATTTTTCTGTATTCATCAAAATGTCTCCGATGCAGCGCCTGCTAACAGGCTTTTTCCAGAGTGTAGAAAAATGATTGGAGATGTGTTGCTGCGATACATTCACATTTCTTTCTTTATATTCACAAATTTCCCGCTTTTCTGAAATTGATAAAACTGCTCTTTTCGCCATAATGAGTTAAAATAAAGAGACAGAATGATATTTTACAGATTTAGCTGGTGAATTCTTCGATGTTTCAATCAACGTCCGACCAAAATTTTGAATGAGTGATTTTGCACTGCACACCGTTTTCTTTCTAAGAAATCGACATAAAGTACAGGGAGAAGTTATTTTTTACATTGTTCTCACCTGAGAGAGGAGAGACCCTTTCAGCCAATGGCGTGCCATGCCTTGTTTTCTCCCCGCTCCAGAAGCCGATCGGATCACGTGACTCGCCAGTCTGAATCAGAAGTTTTACTTGCTCGGCACTCAGTGCGCGTTATTTTTCTTCTCCCAATGACAAGTAGAATGGGTAGCAGGTGCATTTTGGCAGGTGTTGAGAACAATATAAATTCTTTGCTATTCAATAAAGTTTGAATTGAGCTTGAAAACATCTAGACACATGAAAAGGAAGTGTCCTTTGAAATTCTAACAAAAAATTTAAAAAAGAAAGATATGCAAAGAAAATACAGTAATTTCTAGACTTTTTTTTTGGCGGTATATCGAGTTGGCGCTTTAACGGATACATTACATTGAAATTCCTATTTGGCAGATTTTTTCATAGACGCAATTGGGGGTTAAACGGAATTGGCGCTATTTCGAGATGGCACTAAATCGGGGTTTGACTGTATATATATATAACATAAAAGTATTAAGAATTTAAAAAATATAAAGGTAATGTTCACAAATATGAGTTTCAGAGATGGCTTACTTGTATTTAGGATCTGCAACCTGTGCTACTCTCATAACGCCATAAGCTGAACTGTTATGGGGCATTCTTAGGTATATGGTATGTATCACATCTTTTTGTTCGCCTATGTAGAGTGAATACTGTATTCGCATTTTTCCACCAAGTTTGTCCGTCACGTCTGAAATGTCTTTGTCTGAAACAAGGTAAAAAACAGATATTTTTCACAGGATGTAACTGCATGTAAGAGTTTTCACTTGATGCCACAGGTGACATCTCAACAGTTTGAACGAAACAGATTTAGAAAGATGTTTAAAATTATGTAATTCATTTATAATCAGATCGTGTTAAATTATTTTATCATTTAAAATAGGTGTTTTATTTTACATAAAACCAAAAAATACTTGCTACATGAAAAAATGTATTTAGTACGACTCTTTAATTTTTATTTACCTGCGTATGTTAGACATGAGATGGGTTTAGCCCGAACCCGAGCCTAAGCCTTGTTCCGAGCCCGAGACTGAGACTGATACGGGCTCCGGTTCAAAGTTTTTATTTTATTTTTTCGCAAATTGAAAAAGGAAAAAGCAACTTTCTATTTGAGAAATAAAAATATGGTTCTTTAAATTGTTTTACAATCTTTTCACACCGTTTCTTTGGCTGATATTCCAGCCTGATTAGTTCTCCACAAAACGAGAAAAAGAAACCAAGAAACGCAAATTTCGGGTTCTACGTAAGACACAGTCATGACTGACGTCGTCACGCTAGGTGAAAGAAAAGGCACTGCGAAATGCGAGCCGCGTATGTTCCTTTCTGCCATTCCGAACAAGATGCCGCTTTCAGAGAAAGAACGTGGGGAAATCGTAAAGATTTATTACCGGAATGGACAAAATGCCGCCGAGACATTGCGTGTTTACCGCAGAAACCATGGATTACGGCGAGGCCCGTGCACTTTCAAAGCTGTATGGAACTTGATTCATAAATTTGAAGAAACTGGTTGCACACTCGATCGACCTCGGTCTGGACGACCTTCCGTTCCTGTGGAAGATGTTGCAGAAGTCCATCAAACGATAAGCACAGTTCGTCCAGCAACTGCACGCGGTGTTTCACGTGTTATGGATCTGCCGAATTTAACTGTACGCAAGATTCTGCGCTCTGTTCTAAACATGTTTCCGTATCGATTCCAGCGTGTCCAGATGTTGGAAGCGGGAACTATCAATTACGGCTAGATTTTGCAAATCAATTCCTTATCCAGTACGATGAAGGTAGCAGCTGGCCTTTACGCATTCTGTGGACAGATGAGGCGCATTTCTCGTTAACTGGTAACGTGAATTTGAAAAATTGTGCGCAATGGGCAGAGAATAATCCACATGATGTGCATGCACGTCCATTACACGAGGAAAAAGTGACTGTGTGGTGTGGTATAACGAGTACGTTCATCCTCGGCCCTTACTTTTTTTGAAGAGGTTACTGCCGGTGATCTGCAAACGTGTACAGTAACGAGTGCTCGCTATCTGGACATGTTAACTCATTACGCGATTCTCGCATTGCAACGGCAAAATGCTCTATCTGAAGTTGTGGGGATGTAAGATGGCACACACATGTCGGGTTTTCAGTCAAACGTGTCTTAACTCAACAGTTTGGTGACAGAGTTATCTCCCGTCATTTCCCGTTTCCGTGGCCACCAAGGTCTCCTGATCTGACACCAATAGATTTCTGGCTGTGGGGATATCTGAAATCCAAAGTGTATCAGTTTCGTCCTCAAACTGCATCGGATTTTAAAGATGCCATCAGAACTGCGGTTCAAGAGATTCCTATTGCCATGATACGTGCTGTAGTGCTGTCCACCATCAGCCGCATGCAAAGTGTCATCGTGTGTGAAGGAGGTCATGTGGAAAATTTGTGAAACACAATAAAATGCTTTGTTTTATGCTGCTTCTCTATCTTATTGGTTGTCCTCACTTTTAGCCAATCTACCGCCGGTGATTTTCATGCTACAGTTGCCGTTTTGACGCTATTTTGTAATGGAGATCACATTCCAATACAAGAAACTGGGTGTTGCCATTCGATTTTTTCGAAATTTTCTCACTGTAGCCGTAACTGTTTGAGTGACACTGTTGTTTTCCATATCATTCTTGAGTGCATACCTCAAAATACCTTTTGCCAAAATTTCATTCAGTTTCTGTGAATGGTATGATAGTTAGCGGCCCAAATGTCGGGATAGTTTTTTATAATCACCCTGTACATTACCTCAATGGTGTCTAATACGCCATATTTCCTTACTGACGAAAGCAAGCTTAAAAAAAAATACGTCTTTTCTAGAAGTTATATATTTTTAAAAATCGAAAAAAAAATTGTGTTAAAAAATAGAATTTTTAGGCGGTGAAACGGGTATTATTTTGCTTCTATGATCTGTCAGTTATCAATCAATAGATCTTATCTTATTATCTTACCATTTCCATCTTTTCTTGTCTTGTTTGAGCAATCTACAGTTTGTATATCAAGAAGGCTTCTGCCGCTGAAAATGGGAAGTGTTAAATAGACTGTAAGGAAATTGATAGAAGATGAATTGAGTTGCTCCATTAAATATTGCGCTGTAGATATTGCGTTCCATTCTTTACTTTGTTCTTCCCCACTTGCAATAAGAGCCTAAAAGAGAATGAAGACAAATATCCAGAATTATTTGAAAAAATTGTTTTATTAATGCCATTAGAATTTAGATTAGAAACATTTAGATTAGGAACGACATTGTGCAGTTCAAAATAATACATATTAACCCCTTGTGACTCCAGAATTCCGATTTGAAAAATATTTACTCAGATGTTAGAATACATGATTTTAACACTAGAACGGCGGGAAATTTTCTTCAAGTTGTATAAAAATATTTCACACCAGAATTTTTATTTAAAACTTTTAAGTTATTTTTGTGCGGAATACATATATGTAACTTATTTTATAAAGAAATTTCTGGTTCGAATCCACATTTTTTCTTTTTGTACGGGTCAAAATGACCCCTCATCGCCGTTCTAGTGTTAAGCATGTAAAAAATAATTTCAAAATTTCAAAAAATAAATATATCCTGACAAAAAGGTATAAATATTATCAATATTCTACTATAAAATTTTAAAGTATACGAACTTATTTTTCTAAAAAAATTATTTTTGGACGTTTTCGGCCTTTTAAATTTCCCGAAATGCATGAAGTTCATTTTAGCAACAACGATGTGAAACTTCTCAGACGATAAAAAAAAAAAAAAAAAAAAAAAAAAAAAAAACTTTGTTATAAAAAAATTAAAATATCGCCTCCTTTTGTGAATTCTATGAACAATAATTTATATTAACTGCTGTGTTGGAAGATATCAGCAATAAATAAAATCGTCTTTTAAAGCCAACTGTATAAAAAACATTGACTTTTGGGTATGTTGCAGATATGCAACGCTGTGATAGAAAAGGTTAAGAGGATTATAGGAAAACTGAAGATATTTCTTAGTTTACTGGCTTTTATTCTATTTTATAACAACAACAAGTAAAATCATAATCTATATATTTAAAGCGAAAAGCGCATTCTCTCAAATTCACGCACTCTTTTTCACACGAAAATTGTTTCTTTGCGCATGTTTAAACTTTTTTTGAAGCCTTCTATTTTCAGAAATGGGAAACGTGTTTAACCCTCACCTGTTTATCCTACAGCTGTTTAGTTTAGGGGGATTGAAAACGAATGGCGAATAATGGTTATTGCGTTGAAAGCTTTTTTTTTTTTTTAAGAACTCATGTTTTTACTACTAAATATGCATATTTTTTCGTAAAATTTTAAAGAGAGCTTGGATACAGTTATATTTATAACCGATTGAAATTTCAAAGAGTTCGGAAGATGAGAACTATTTTTTTGTTGCTATGTTAAAGAAGCTGACGTGAAAAAAATAAAAAATAAATAAAAAAGCGAGAAGAAAACATTTCTTTTACAACTAGAAAACAATATGTTTTCACGAAATTTTTACACGGGCTATAAAACCGTTTTATTTATAACCAATAAAGAGTTCAAAGAGTTCAGACAAAAAGGACAAGAAAATAAACACTTTTATCACTAAAAATCATTATTTTTTTGCGAATTTTTCATTTTAAAATATAATTTCATACAAAATCGGGTTAAAGATATAAAATAATAAACATATGATTTTTTTTAAAGTTATTATCACAGGCCCGGGCAACGTCTGGCGGGTCATCTTGTTAATAATATAAAATAATTAAATGTCTTCCTGAAACTATTACCACTGTAAAGTAAGAAATGGTGGCATGTACACTATAAAAAAAAATGTAGCAAACTCACATTCAATCGTTTTTACAGATAACGATTACTTGATCGTATTATGAAGCATTTTCATTTGTCAAAATAGAGATAAATCACTGGTATGTAACAGTACCTTACATGAACGGTTGAATGACTGGACAGTTTGCTACAAACGTTTCACAGTGTACGTTGCTGTAAATTCACTGACAATCACGAATGTCACATTTAAAATTATGATAATGTTATGACGTCACAAAAAGTCAGGAATATGACTGTGACATTTCCGGCCAAAATACTACAGTAAAACCTCTGTGTAACGGAATTCATCTTTAGATGGAAAATGTTTAAAGTCCTGGTGGAAATAATACCTTACAAATTGCACCACATACAAACGCACCAGATACCTTGAATTTACTCATAATCCTAGTGACTAAATAAGCGAACATTATAAAGAATAAAACGATGGTAAACGAATTTTTAAACCGTAAAGAACTTAGAACGGTTGATTGCCATGACAACAAGTATAAAAAATTGCACTGATTTTAAGTCTATTTTATATTTCATTTACCGTTTTGTACATTATTCTCTAATTTGTCTTTGCAAAAGTCTCAATATGTAGGATTTTCTATGTAATTTACTGTTATTTGATAAAATCTCAGACACCTATCGTGTCTCTGTAAGAATCCTGTTCAATATCACATATTGACAGGGAAAAGAGCGTTATAAAAGATAACAGATATACCATGAATTAACAAATTCAAATTTACCTGCGTCACTAAGGCTGTTGTATATACATTTCCAAAACTTCCATCCGAAAGTTGTTCGGTGAAATCTTGAATTGTCAAATTATACAAGTCCTCGGCGTACGCAATGTTTCTGAAGCTCTTCGGCTTGTTCTTTACGCATGTTAGTGCCATAATTGTCAGAGCTCGAACGTCTGTTTTAAAAAAGGAAAAAAAATCAACAGAAATAAAATGCGATTTGACGTACATTCCATTTATTCATTATTGATTTTTCAAAACTGGAAAAGGTATAATAATAAGATAAAGGTATAAATAATAAGATAAATATTAAACAATATTTGTGGCGGGATGAATGCGTGGTGCAGAAAGAGAACATCTATTTACTGCAGTAAAACTATAAACAAGGGCTTTTGGTATATGTTGATCTTATGCGAAAGTATTAACTACAAAATAATCCCACGACTTTGTCTACTAAAAACATATATCATAGATATTGTTAAAACTAAATATATAGTAGGGATGCACAACCTATGGCCCGAGGACCAAAAGTGGCCCGCGATGGATTAACTGGTGGCCCGCGGAGACCCTAAATGCCCCCATACCCAGAAATTGCTAATTTCGCCAATTAGTCGTGAAAAAAAATTCCAAATTTTGTCCACATGTCGCAGAAAAACATCATGAATTTTGACGATCTGACGCGTAAAAATCGTGAATTTTGCCAATCGGCCACTAAAAGGAGTGAATTTCGTTTATCGGGCGCGCAAAAATCGTGAATTTGGCCGACCGGGCATGTAAAAATCGAGAATAAAGCCAAACGGGCGTGTAAAAATCCCGAACTTTGACGATCGGACGCGTAAAAATCGTGAATTTAGCAGATCGAGCATGCAAAAATAGTAAATTTCTGCGATCGGGTGCGTAAAAATTGCGAATTTCGTTGATCGGGTGCGTAAAAATCGTGATTTTTGTCGATCGGGTGCGTGAAAATCGCGAATTTCGTCGATCGAGCGCATAAAAATCGCAAATTTCGTCGAACGGGCCGGATGGTGGGTCTTCCACAAACCAGCCATTTTTGTGAGTGGCCCTCCACTTATAAAGGTTGTGAACCCCTAGTGTATAGGTTACAACACATGTTAAGAGTATAAGTAATACCACAGCATTGCGTTGTAACATAAGAATAAGTATAGCTTTATTTCTACTTCTTATAAAATACTTTTTTATAATTTAAATAAACTGTAAATATGCTTGATAAGTATATAAATATATAACTTTTTTATGATTGATAGTTAAAATGTTGCAGTTTTATGTTTTTCTTTCGACGACATTTATCTAACCCAGTGGTTCCCAACGGGGGGCGTACGCCCCACAGGGGGGCAATTCGACTTTTCAGGGGGGCAATTTAACTTTTCAAGGGGGCAATTCGGAATTTCTGTAGTAGACTGAAAATAAAAGTTACACATTAAAATTTCAAAAGCAAAAAAAAAAAAAAAAGTTTTTTATTCAATTTTTAAAAAGTATCCATTCAAAAGTTTTAAATACAATTCTACCAGAATAATTATAGAAAAAACTTTTAAAGATATTTAGATACTTTTATATACTTAAAAATTCCTTATAATTTTTCTGATTTATAAGTATTTTAAAATTTTAAACAACTTTTTCGATTATTTATTGAATAAGTCGCACTGCAATATATCACATGAAAATCAATTTTACACATGAAACAATTCAAGTGTATATTTAACAATTACTTAACGACCTTCCTTTACAGAATCTTTTATCACGTTTTATTCTGATTAGAAATTACTGCGTAATTTAATCGCAGAAATTCTGTGATTAAATAAGACAAAAATGTTTTATTCAAAATTATCGATTTTTCTAATCAAGGATTCTGAGCTCTCTATACATCATGCATACGTGGTGACCGTGTGCCAGTAAACTACAAGGAGTATCAGATGATTATAAAAAATATTTGATTCATCCATTACCTTTGGCACGTTTCAGGATCAATGTTAAATGCTTTTTACTTTATCAGGTGTAAATTCTTTTAAAATTTTATAAGAATTATATGTTATAGGGGGAGGGGGGGCGTCATCATTTTAGAGATGTTTTGGTGGGGCGCGGCTAAAAAAAGGTTGGGAACCACTGATCTAACCGAATAGGTTTACTGTAAAACCACCCTTCCGTCCACACAGACAGAAGAAAAATAAAACTATGTTGATTACAATACTAATAAAAGGGATTGCTTTGTTTTTTCGGTGGGTTTAAAAGTGTGCAGCTTATACACGGAGAAACAATGTAAAATATGCTTGCCTTCATAACTAGCAAGACCTGCATTATAATAATTATTATTATAACATTGAAAATAAAGTATGCTCGTATTTTCGTCTACATGTTTTCGCCGTTTGGTCAAACTAAAAAGATAGACACTTATCGAGATAAACATTTAAAAATAAGAACAATTCTCGATGATAATGATTTAACAATTATCATATTTTTAACTTTCACTTATATTATTTTACTCAAAATATGTAGAAAATTAATTATCATGTAATTTGAAAATTTTTATGATGAAATATTCTAAAAACATTCATGTTCCTATGAGGGAATACATATTTGGAATGCTGTGTAATATCGCTGACAAAAGTCAAGCATGAAATATATGCTATTATAAATCGCTTAAATATCCAGGGGGTTCGGAAAGGGGGGCTCAAAAGGAAAAAACTGAAAGTTGAGAGTAGGGTGGGGGGGGGGGGGGGAGCATGATTGAAATGATTATATATTTCTTGTTTAAAAAATGTAACAAACACATAAGTAAAAAAAATTGAGATTTTTAATTTCATCAGCTGCAGAAAAGAGAGAAATTAGGGGGGGGGGGGGGATTTATTATTATTTTTTTGGCGGGAAGGGAAAAATTTGACGATTCCTTATTTATTTACTGTTATTGTAAAATTACAAATAGGGCAGAAATTTTTTCTAATTAAAGAGTTTTGAAAAAACACAATGCAAACACACTGATAAAAATTTATTTGTTACTATTATAGGTGCAAATGCTAAAAACACAGTTTAAAGCATTAAAACAATTTATGATGTAAAACCAGATGTCAAAATACCTTAGACTAAAGAATAAGTCTTTTCTTTAATTTGAGAACTCACCGGTCCACTTTCTACCGCAACCGCATCGCACTTTCAATGCGCGCAAGTAATGATGCCTGCACTTTTCTTAAAATTAGAAGCATTTTTTTCAAACTTTTCGGTATACTTTTAAACACTTTTTGTTATTTTTACAATTTTGTTTTTGCATATTTTTATGAGCAATACTTATCAAATTTTTCATGTTTATTATTAAGCTTATTTAAAATATTATTTTTATGTATGATAAAAATAAATATTTGCGATGAAATTGAATAAAACATGTAGTTATTTAAATAAGAAATATAATTCAATGAAAATTATAGCCCCTTTGTCACATTTTAATAAGAAAATAGAATTGTAAAATATTTAACCCTATACTACATTATGGAAGGCAATCTGTATTTTGCTATATAGTTTTTTTTTCGAAATTGTATGGCACTGTATTCATGGACGGGCCGCTGAATCTAATGTAACAAAATAGAGAGTTAGCTATCCATTCTACTGTAGAGCTTAGTGAGCGGCATACTCACATGGTGCATGCTCGTATTAAAAAGTTTAGACCAAATCAAGGCATACGATATGAAGACGGCATATTAGCTTGCTGATATATAATGTGTAAAGTCAATCAGTAGAAGGCTTTGCAACCTGCAATCAAAAGTCTGACCAATCATGCAAAACCTGAAAAAAAAACTGAAGTCTTACTCTGCTATCTCGGGAGGGTAGAAATTAGCTGATTCAATGATAATTTGGGCATGGTTTGCGCTAAACCTGCGACTGCGCTTTTTTCGCGGTTTTCGGCGAAATGAATTCGCTTTCCTATAATTACGTACGCAACGGTCCAAACTATGGAAACCTGTATTCACGAACTTCACAATACTCGTGAGTAGACGAGTGAGACACATCAACACACAGTAGCTTCGCTATAATGGCGGACTTGGCAAGCTTCTGAGAAAAATTCTCGAACACTCTAGTTGCTAAGATCACACACGCTTGATACGCTGTAGACAATCATATATTAAAATATTTAACGTGTTCTTGTTTTTTTTTTTTTTTTTTTTTTTTTTTTCCTGTAAAGCTACGATTTAGTGACTTTTTAAGCTCAAAACCTTCCCTGTTGTAATGAGGAAAGGGCAAGTTTACAAACAAAAACTTCCATCAACCAATCTACCACTATATTTTTGCCGTAACAATCATTGGAGGAATCGTCATGGCGACGTAGGCCAATCATATCATATACCTGTTTAACATAACACAAATGAAATCGCCCCATCTTATATGTACAGTAGGAGCCATATAGAACACACAGGTTTTTCTTTCTATCCAACAGTAATTTAACCAACAGTGACGTCAGTTGCCCTTTCCTTATAGAATTGTAGTGCAAAAAGAAAGTAAAAATGTTAGGTGATTGTAGAGAAAATTGAGAATATGCATACATAAAATCAGAAGCTTCTTTCTTACCTAGGTGAAACGGATATTTTGAAGGCTTGTGAAGAAGATTAAGCAAATTCTTTACGTCGGAATCTGACAGAGTCCAGTTAAGATTGCAGAGAGTCAAGTAGGCGCTTGGTACTGGCGATTTGGCTGAGGCGACTCTATCGCTGAGGATCTGAAGGAGATCGAGGCCGAAAAATGTTCGTGGGTTGTGGCATGTGACCGTTAACGCATTCACGAACATACTCAGTTCATTTGTGGATATAGGATCCGATGCATTTCTGTTAAGAATACGCAAACATGAAGATGTAAAATTATTAAAATTATCATTTTATTGATATATTTATATATATATTTTTTTTCAAACATTTAGGTTTTCAATTCTGAGAAAGATAATCCTTTTTAAATGCACTTCTTTAGTTTCATTTCTAATTTCTCTAATTAAATATTTCTAGTAGTAGAAGAAATGAATTTTTTCCCTCTAAGACTTGTTTTGGACAAGTAAGTTTTACTTAAAAAATTCTGAAAATAATTAAAATTTTAAAGATATTCTATAATTTCAAGCCAATGTTTTTATTACTTATTATTATCATGATTCTAAAAAATGGATATAGAAATCACAATTTTATTGTATTAGAATGTAATGAAGCAGAAGGGAATTTGCTATAAACATTATAATCGGCGAACAGAGAGAAACATCATGGATAACAATTCGAAATAAAACATGGAACAAAATGCTTTAACATTTTGATTACGTGGTAGGACTGGCGACTATTTATATTAAATCGTACCATAATTTACAAAATATTTTATTTGTGGTAAATTTCTCTTACAAATATCCTAATATATGTCTATGGCAAATAATACTTTTGAAAAAGTGTTACAAATAGAATAAAAAAAATAGTCTCTGCGACGTACCGTCTCCCAACCTCGTAAACAAAAAGAAGTATTTTTGAGTATACACACACACACACACACACACACACACACATATATATATATATATATATATATATATATATGAATATATATATATGTGTGTGTGTGTCTGTGTGTGTGTGTATTAAGCGTTAAAAACTGACTATCAAAAGTTAATGTGTAACATGGATTCTTTAACCGTTGTAGGCAGAATTGCAAATATGTCAACCAAATTTGAAATGGATGTGGAATTAATTAAGTAACAAATATTCCATAAAAATTGTAAATTGGAACATTTTAAGAACGTTTTTTGCACATTTGACCCTATTAGATTTTGATTTGTTTTAGAAATCATTCTTTGCGAGCATTTGTATCTGAAAGATAACTGGAATGCTGAATTTCAAGTCTAGTTCCTTTAGTATCATAAAAATCATAATTAGAACATTTTTCTCCTGTACCCTTTTAAATATCGAACTTTAGAAAAAAAAATGTCAAATTTGAAGTTTCTATCACTAACAATTCCATAAAAATCGTACTTTAGAAGGTTTTAGAAACACTTTCCACTTATTTGACTCTTTTAAATTTTTAATTATTTAGAATCTGTTCTTAGAGAGCATTTACATCTTATAAGTAACTACCATGCCAAATTTTAAGTTCTTACCCCTTCAGTATCACAAAAATCGCAATTTTAGAACATTTTTCACTCCTGCAACCCTTTTGGGGTTAGTGATACAGACATAAATGATAGCCTATGTGGGATCAGGAACTGTCACCATCTATTTGTCACCATTACTTTTAAAATCGGTTCGGTAGTTCCAGAGATTACCCCATACAAGCAAACAAACAAACTTTACTTCTTTATAATGTTAGTATAGATTTATGTTTCAACAAAATGTTAAATTAAATAGTTAAGTTTTAACTATTAAAAGTAAAAGTTTGCCTAGAAATAAAAATATGTAAATTAAGAATCACATTATCAGAATAGAATATTAACATATGTTTTATCAGTTCGTACCGAAGCAAAGCTACAGCTGTTTGGAACATCAATTGTTTTGCGATGCGTTCTTCCTCTATGTCCTCATCCTGAAACGCCATCGCCTTGGACAAGTAGAGGGCTGTAATCGCTCTGTGAGTATTCCTACCCCAGTCAAATGACTTTGTCTGTTGCTTCTTCAGCCAATTTATGGCTTTAATTCGACTATTCTTCATTCCTTTCACGGCTGCGATGCCTCTCTCTAAAAGGGAAAATGAGTTTTCTTATTACTTTTATTGTACTGTGCTAATAACTTATTTTGTTATAAGAGAATACCATCTACACATTCATTGCTATATGAAAAATACTGCGCTGAGTGACACTCACTTATAAGAAAATGTCTTTTCGCGTATTAAAGATGATATTCCACTTCAAGCTGAAACAGTTCTTTTGTTAATAACTTTCACATGATGAAAAACGGACAGACGATTCGGAAAGCTCCGAAATTTTATTAAATTCAAAGTATCATAACTCAATGAATTTCGTTCGTATAAATATGAAATTTTTATTATTGTAGTTGTCATAGCACGGAAAAAAGTTTTCTAAATATAATTTATAAGATCCCTAGTATTTTAAGGAATTCTGTTTTTGATGTAAAAATTAACTGATAGTTTTATATTCACTTAATTGTATTCCACATTTTAAAATACCACAAATGAATATTTCACTTAATATGTTATATGCGTTTAAAAAACATAGTATTTTAAAAATAACATTTATTTCAGTGGCTAATTTCCTGACAGTTTTTTTTTATGCATCTTTTTTAAGTGTTAATTCTATGTTTTATAAAATAGATCATAAATATAAAATTTTTAAAAATTCCCTAAAAAAAGAAAATCTAGTTAAAAGTAAATAAAATACATTCTCTAAATATTAATTATGAGTTATTTATTTATTATATATCTACTTTTTCTCCTTATATACTCTTGGATAGGATGTACTGCCTGATAATTATAACATCTGGCTACTGCCAAATATCCGACCAACTGGCCGTATACAATATGTTCGCCGGACTTCTGTCGCATTCGTAATTTCTATATAATATTGTATTTTCCATCGACTTTTGTGAACGGGATTTCATATACTCTCGCTACTTGGTCAGGTTTAATTGGTTCTATTTTCCTATAGACTTTGTTTTTTAAATATAGGGAATGTTTTGCGATAAAATAGATATTGAATGTGTTATGTTTATATTTTAGTCTTTCAAAAAACCAAGAAAAATATTGTAAATCTTGGAATTTTGCTCGTTGAATTTTTTTTTTTTTTTTATTCATGTACAGAATTAATATATTTATAATGTTTTCTTTATTTCTGTTACTTCTTCCCATACCACGTTTCTTATTTAATCTGGAATATATTTTCTTGGGTCCTTCAAAATATTGAAACATTAACTTAACAAATTCAATGTCTTATCCCAAAACTGTCTGTAGAAAAAGGAATCGTTAGGTTAGACGGCGCTGCTACGCCATGGACTTCTACTTGTACTTTCCTCCAACAATGTATTCTGAGTTTAAAACTGTAGAAAAGACTGCTTTTACTGTAATTTTTCATGAATTATTTTATTTAACGACAAGATTGGAAAAGGTATTTTATTATAGTAACTTTCTGGATTAATTAATAGTGGTTGTTTGGTCAATGAATCATCGCATTCGTTGTCATACTAGCATTGTTATATCGTAGCTACGTTCATATTTAACACAGAATAGCCTGTAAAGATTGTTTTGCTGTATAATTTTAAATTGCTGTTATGGGGACGCCAACCGCTAATATTATCGGTTGGCCCTGTGCTGGGGGGGGGGGGGTGTCCTGGCCCAGATTATCAAAATTATTAAAATTACGATAGTTTAATAAATTTTATGGTATACGAAATTTTAGCGCAATGTTATATTTAGTATATTTCATATATGTTTTTAATTTGATTGTGATATTTTGACTGGGTGGGCTGGATTAATATTTCGTACATAATAGCCTGTAAAGTTTCTTTTGCTGCATAATGTTAAATTGCTATTATGCAACCGCTAGTATATTTGATTGACCCCATCCTGAGTATCCTGTCCCAGATTTTCGCCCCCTATGTCACTGTGTCATTTTAACAAGGTATTATTGCTTTAAGATTTAGATTTTTTACTAAAAAATTTAATAGAGCATTTGTTCAAAATGCATTTTGAAAACCTTAAAGCTTTTTATTAGAGTAAAATATTTAAATTATCAAAATTTTATGCAAATTATACTTTTTTTTTTTTTTTTTTTTTTTTTTTTTTTTTTTTTTTTTTTTTACGTATGCATGTATGAACATACCGCATCCATCTTCATCAGATCCATCAGGACAGTCATCAAATCCGTTGCATACTAGATATGTCGGAATGCAGACATTTGAAGAACATCGGAAGTGATCCTTCTGGGTACAAATCAAGTTTTCTGGAGAGATAGGAAGAAAAAAATTTTATTTTTGAGTAAAATGCTCAAAACACATTTTATAACAACTGAATAATTAAATAAGCATTTTAGTTCTTGCAATTAAATTAAAATGCACAGCTTGTGATTTATGCTGCAGCATAAAATCCATAGAAGTTTAAGAGTATATAAATAACTATTGCATTTTAAATATCAAACACTAGCAGACCTATCCGGCGCACAGTGGGGCGTTTTCACGATCTAGGTGGACAAAATTATCGCGTTGAAATTTAATTATGTTTTGCTAGTTTTTCGAATGCATTACTAATAAAATACTCAAACTGTGATAAATAATTGTTCATTTAAGTATTTATATTGTTATTATTATTATTATTTGTATGATTATTATTGTTTATATTATTATTATTATTTGTATGATTATTATTGTTTATATTATTATTATTATTTATATTATTATTAATATTAATATTATTTATAATCATAATATTATTATTATTATTATTATTATTTATATTATTAATAATAATAATGTTATTATTATTTATATTAATATTTATTTATATTATAATATTGTATTTTCATTGGAAACTACACATATATTCAAAGTTTCAGCTCAATCGGATAATTAAAAGTGGTTTAAAATTGACTTGCAAGATCTGAACTAAACATACGTACATACATACACTGCAAGTTAATATAACGTAATGATTTGCAAACTTTTGCAGGAGTTTTCTTCCGTTTTCAGTACTTTAGGACTGGAACTTTGATTTTAAAAAATGTTTATTGCTTAATAATTCTTAATGCTGTGTTAAAAGACAAGATAAAATTTGTAAACAAGATGGTGCTTATTTTCAAACAACAATAAGTTAAATTTTGTGACAAACATGTGACATATGTCCAGTAAATTCATGCTTTCAAATAAAACAGAATATGTCACGACGTGCTTTCGAATTTCCAGGAAACTAAGTGCAACTGTTGAAACTCCCTCAAACCAATTGCCTTCTTTACGGTCGTAGTTAATCGATACCTCGGATTTTTTCGGCAAAATGCGTACGGATCTCAACAAAAGAGACATTCAGCTACCAGTATGCGCAGTCTTGTTAACTTCCAAGATAATCGGAAAAATGAATTTTGTTCATCTAAATCATCAAAACGCCCTACTGTGTGGCGTGGCCTGCGTTAATCATGGGGTCATTTCATGGGTAAAATAATTAAAATGCAATGTTCTAAAAAAAAAAAAATCGCAACAAAGGCGTTCATAAATTGTCTAAACTAGAGATCCAACGTAAAAGAGAGATTGGACATTGACAATATGTCCGCCATCTTACTCCCGAATTCGACGCATTGCCGTTGAACGCAATACAATTTCACCAGTGTTCGACACTTTTCGATCTATTAAAAAATCAAAGAAAAATCGTTTTATATCTCTTCAAAAATACATGTTAAACATAAATTTACATGTACTTTTACTTTATTGAATAAGAATTCTATGAAATGTGTTATTTTTATTTGGATAAACTAGAGAGTTACTTCTAATCTGATTGGAAGTAGATGAATATCTTGAAAGAGGTTAAAAATGTTTGATACTCTTAAATAGTAAGACAGAAATACAAAAATGTACTTTGTAAAAAATTTTCATGTTTTTTTTTTTTTTTTTTTTTTTTTTTTTTGAGGTTTTGACTCTCTTTTAACAATATATATTAAAATTGTTAATCGAATAATTTAAATTGAATTATTGATTCTTTATGTATTTAAATTAATAAATTAAAAAAAATCGATACGTATTAAATAAGATAAATGAAAATGACAATGTTTGGAATAAAAAAAATAAATTGCCTAATTTTTAACAATCGAATACTCCTTTATCCATAAAATGAACATTTTTCCGCCGTCATATTTCTGACTTCCTTCTGTTAACAACAGCATTCTATTTAATTATCATACTTTTTAAAAATTGTTTCAACTTCAGTAGCACTACTAATTGTAATACTATATTTATCGGATCTGTATATTTAAATGTTTTTAACGCAATACCAGTATCTTGACGTTTAAGGTGAAATAGGAATACATTCAGTGAAGATTGTAAACTAAACTTAAATACTGTAGATTTTTGGAGGAGAGCTATACCGTATACTCAATCTTTATTTATTTTTTAAATCTTCAATGCAAAAAAAAAATAGTTAATTTATAATAGTTACTATTGTTGTTTAGATTTGTATAAGAATCTAAGGATAGCGAAGGAAAAATAAAAATGTTATTTAATTTTCGGCTGAAATTCATTTTACATGAAAATCTAAAAAAAAAAAAAACTGCATTTAAAAATTGTGTAAAAGTAAAATGGAGTTCAAATCCGCTGAATGTATTGCACTCCGATGTGATTTTTTTTAAAGTTGTATGAACTATTATTCAAAACTTATTCACAGCGGAATGGTGAGGAATGCTGAAGTTGGAACTAAAATGGTGGATTAACTGAATATACCACGTCGCGCCAATGTCCAGTTTGTCTAAATTCAGGGTCACTACACTGCAAAAAATAATTGTTGATTTTACAGTATAAAACTGGCACCCCAGCTGCCAGTATTATACCGTAAAATTAACAGTATTAAACCGTAAAATAAGCAGTAATACTGCTTGCGCGGCAGCGTATTACTGCTTATTTTACGGTTTAATACTGTTAATTTTACGGTATAATACTGGCAGCTGGGGTGCCAGTTTTATACTGTAAAATCGGCAATTATTTTTTGCAGTGTAGATTAAATAACAATCAGAAAAAAAATTATGTTAATTTCACGCAATCAAAATAGAATTCCCCAGCTTTACAAGTGAGAATGCACTTTCTCTGTAGCTCGTGTAACAGAAATTTCTAGAAATGCATAATGTTAGTCTATTGAAAATTTAAATTTTTATTTCTGACATCAGTAGACATGAGGCAAAATTAAAAATGGGTTTTATAATTTAAGGGGACTTAAAAATATGAGCGCCCTACGCCCGGCTCAACTGTGAAATTGAAAAAAGTAAAATTGTGGAAAATTGTACCTTGGACATTACTGAATATTTGAATAAAATTTTAAGTTTACATGGAAAATTTATAGATTACAGTTAAACCATCGGGGAAAAAACACGGGATGAAATTAAACCAAATGGAAAATATTATAGGTCTTGCCCTGATTATAATAATTCATTACAAAATAACCGTTTGTATAATAATGTAACTTGTTGTATCATTGGATAGGTCAGTTTTGATCGTTTTTATTTTAGCAATAGATGGCGCGAATTGCATTGGAATTGATGGGCCAACACCCTGGCCTTCGTGCTCTCCCGATATTACTCCTCTAATTTTTTTCTTTTGGGGTTTATAGAGGACAGAGGCTTTGCCAGACCAATTGCTGACGTCGAATAACTGAAGACTAGGATACAAGCTGCTGTGTGTACTGTAACACACTGCAAGAAATAATTGTTGATTTTACAGTATAATACTGGCAGCTGGGATGCTAGTATTATACTGTAAAATCAACAATTATTTCTTGCAGTGCAGAAGTCATGTTAAAGAGCATTTGGCGGGAACTAGACTACCGCTTTGGCATTCTCCGAGCTACCAAGGAGGCACACGTTGAAATTTACTGAGGTACGTGATCTTATAAAAAAGTTATAACAGAACTGACAATGTTCCAAACAAACATATGTCTAATTATAATAGTTTGAACAGAATAAATATTTATAATCAGGGTAAGACTTTTGGTTCACCGTATATTATTAAAGATATATAATGACAATATACATTGATAAGGTAAAGTAAATAATTACCTTGAGTGAACTCTAATCGGAAAGAAGTTCTAGTAGTGTAACTTTTAGAGTGATAATAAGTTGCTGTTACATCACTTAATGCAATTATCGGCTTTGGATTGGTATCTTCAGCACAAAACGTGTACGTTTCATTTGTTCCATGCACATAGATTTCCAAGTACACTGAAGAGCAATACTGTTTAATAAAAAAAAATTGGGTTATTATTACTTTCAAAGAAGTTACTAATATTCTACTAATTAACATACTGAACCGCTAGAAATGGGCCATTCTCTTATAAATATACAAAACGGTGTTACATAAAATTATTTAAATCTAAATCTTATTGACAATTAACATAAAATTTATGTTTTCGGTCAATTCACAACAAGTATCTTTTTACATAAAATTCTTAATTATATTTAATGTATTTATATTAAATTTATATTTATCCATTTTATAAACATCAGTATCAATTTTTTATTATAGTAATTTATTGGGTCAACGAATTCTTCAAATGCGGTGATTTTGAAAACGAAACAAGTCCACTTTGAATAGAATTATTTTTTATATGTCGCATATTATTAAAAAGCACAATCAGAATTTCACCATGAATGCTTTAAAAAAACTTCATTATCTAAAATAAGAAATATATAATAATTCTTTGCACTACCCATTTTCACAGACATTATTTTATTTTCAAACACATAAACAAGCATCGTACATGTCTAAAAGTCTTAAAAAATACTTTTAAAACTACACAAAACTAGTTAATCTGTTGAAAATTGTAAAACAGTAAAAATATTTCCACCTGTCGCATCTTCAGTCACTGATGTTATGTTTTCAGCCTCGCCAGTCAATCTGTTGAAACCCCCCCCCCCATTTTGCTTATTTCTAATAACACATCTAAGCGCCATCTGTTAACTATTTTTGCGTGGGTCATATCATTGCATGTTTCTGAATTTGATGGTAATATTTCTATGGCTTCCCTCTGTAATGCGTAGTTTAATTTATTATAATTGGCTAATTTTTCAACATTATTGAAGTCTATTGCAATTGGAGATTTGTTGTTAATCTGGTTATTGCAGTGATTGATTTATTTAAGTTTATATCTCTTCTGTGTTCTTTCATTCTTTCTTCAATTTTCCTTTTTGTCATACCTATATATGAAATAGTTTTTCCTTCTTTATCCTTGAAATTAATCCTGTATATACCTAATGTCTGTTGATAATTAAATTTATCTGCGTCTGATCTGATTAATTTGAAAATAGATGGATCGGGGGTGATGGGAGTATTTATTCCAAGTTTTTTTAATTCTCTTTTTAATTTTAGGGAAATGCCTTTTATAAACGGAATTGAATTTGTAAATTTTATTTCTTTTTGAGCTGGTTATATCCTATCATTTCTTGACTTCGTTTTTTCGATTAACTTCTGTATTATTTTTGTGGCGTATCCTGCAACCTTAGCTATTGTTTTAATTTTGTTTATTTGTTTCTGTTTAATTTTGTTTATGTGTTTGAAAATAAAATAATGTCTGTGAAAATGGGTAGTGCAAAGAATTATTATGTGAAAAATGACATTATGAACGATCATAGATAAAAAACAATTAAGAAATATAATTATATGCATACATTTTATTACTGAATATTTTTTCTTATTTTTTTCAGTTTTCCCTAATATAAAATTAAATTATTATTTTTTTTGTTTACGGTAACTTTTCTAAAATAAAATAGATTATTGAAATAAGTAAATAAAATAAATAAATAAACATACATAAATAATATACATAAATAAAATACATAAATAAGTAAATAAAATAAATAAATAAACAAATTAAAATAGTCTATTTTTTGTTATTATACTTCCATTGCAAAAAAAAATCAACATTTCATTGCTTTTGAAAGCGAGGCAAATCCATTGGCGCATACCAAAACGATGATTTTTTTTTTTTTCAGCTAACGCGGATATAATCATTATTGCATATTAAATTCACATGAAATAAGACCACAAAAAATATATAATAACTCTATTACTGCTTAAGAATATTGTTAAACCCATTCAAATACGAACCATTCAATATTACCATAGCAATAACGTAAAACGGATTTGAGCAATTTTCAAAATTAACGCCTCAATTTCTTTTTTGTAAAAGTTCGGAACGTTACAATGTTGATAAATATCGTTTGTGAATTTTTGGTAAGCTCGTGTAAAAAGGTTCACCATTCCTAGGTGTTTGTTAAAGTGAGCACTAGGAAGAAGCGATACACGAGCATTGAAAAGACTTTGAAAAGTCTTCCAAAAGGTGTGGGAGAAATTTGAAATGACTGTAGTAAGGAAAATTTTATCATCATGAGAAAATTGAAGTAAGAGCTATAGACAAGAGTCAAGGCTAAGGCTATCTAACAGAGTCGAACTGTCGCGAAGAATACGGCATTTATACGTGGAAATTTACTGTGAAAATCGTTTCCATAAAGTGCAAACCACCTTTTATCCATGGAAAAATAAAATGCATTAGCATCAATAAAATATTTTTTATTCTTTTTCAATTAATATATTAGTTTTATTTTATTTTATTTTATTTTTAACCTTCCCTCGAATTCATATTCTTATTGTGTTATATTTTTTTAACCTTCCTATCCTGAATGGTGACGAATCGATCCGTTTCTATACTTTATTTCATATGATCCGAACCAGAAATTTCTTTATAAAGTATGTTATATAAAAGCCACACAGAACTAAGTTAAATAAAAATTTTAAATAGTTTTAAATAAAAATTCTGGTGTGAAATGTTTTTGTCAATGTTAAGTAAAATTTCAACAGGGTAGGGAGATTAATCACACAGCTTGTGTTAAACATAATCTGTTTAAATCATACAGAACCAGAACTATATTGATAATGGGACTTAGAAATAAGTACTGAACTTACAATGTCACCTAAATTTAATTCCTTTAATTCCAGCCGCATATATGAGTCTTGGGATACTCGTATAAACCAACAAGCTAAGGGACTGTAGCTACCATCGTTCCAATCGGATATTTCTCCAGAAAGTCCTGTTTTTTCTGTACAGTATTTCCCACTCACTGTGCCTGAAAAAAATTTGGAGTTTTAGTAAAATACATTTCCGTTTGAAATGAATTACAAAGTTTGAAAAAGAGAGAGATATTTTCAGTTTATTCATCCATTCTTTTCATGTCGAGAATAGGTAAAAGCTTATCCTCCTCGAAACTGCATTTGCAGGAAAAAAGCAAGAATTATTCATAAAAGTTTCATTTCCCAAGAGTCTGCAACTAATGGCATTACAGAACATGAAAGAAAAAAAATCATGTACATATTTACATTATGAAACTCTTAGAAAACATTTAGCTAATTTTTTGGCGAACTTCATCTTTACATACAATGAAAGGTAACATCTAAAAAAAAAAAAAAAAAGGAAAAGCAACATAGTTGAAAGCCTTTTTTCTGCATATACCACCTGTCGGATTCCTCTTCTCCGTCCACACGACTTCGAAATATAATCCGGTCTTTTGATATGCTGCCACCACCGATATGAATACGTGATATCGGACACGTTACGTGATGTATATCCAAGAAAAACCTAACTCTTTCAATTAAACTTAAACTAACACTTTATTAACAATATTTACACTTAAACTCGGATGTAAATTATCCGGTTTAATATCAAATCAAAATAATTACAGAAAACGCTTTACGTGTACCGTTAGGCTACGTTAATTCACTCAGCACCGAGATTCTATTAATCTCACATCCGCTATATCTCTTCCTTTCGAGAGATACTCCTACCTACACGTGTCTCAGAGTGCCAACTCTGAACGACCTACTACCTTCGCACCTCCGTTAGAACTGACTTCACTCTCTTGTCATCCACCCGAGAACCTTTCTGTCTACGGGGCTCCTGGTCTGTTTCCAAGGGTCTGTCTTCCTAAATAATGGGTGCAATATCTGTCTTATGTATGAAAGACCACATTGCAAAGGAAATACTTCTTTCATTATATCCAACTCGCTCCCCTCCGGATTAAGATTTTTCTTAAACAAGCCTCTAACGGTACACAATAGATACATTTACAATAAGGTAATCCCTTAAGAATAGCTTTTAACTCTTGCAGCTACCAGAGAAACCTGACACCCCCCACCTTAGCGGAAAATATGCCTTTTAGGGGCTAATTTTCCTCAAAACTATGTAATGTCTGAGAAGAGTTCAACAGTTCCTTGATAGGTTTCTTCATTACTACAATTACATAAATATTTCAAGGTGTCTGAAAATTACCTACTGACATCTCTAATGAACCATATACTAATGTGAGAAATACCGAAAAAAAAATTACACAATATGCTAATACACTGTTATAAACACGTGATGCAAATACAATTATAAATACACAAAAAAATAAAGTTACACTAGTATTATGTCATTTCAATGTCAGTCCTTAGGCTGATATTACTGGAGACGGTACAACTTTTTCCTTCCAGTCCTTCCTCGTTAACTTAATTGGTACATCCCTTTCCGCAATGCACCCGCTTGAATGGCTAACTTCTGCCTCTGAGGTCTTAATTAAATTTTCCTCTAACCAATCAGGCACTTGCCTTTCCCAGTCCTCTTTGTACGTGATGATAACATTGTACAATTTTTGTTTCATCTTAACCCTCTCCGGTTTACGACCAATCCGGTTTCTCTTCGTTTCTACCAGTTGTATAGGACCCATAAATAATTCCTTATTTTTCCTTAAGATTGATTTTATGTCCCCAACTTGAATATTGGTTAACCCTTTTATTTCAAATTCCTTTATGTCTTTCTCTCCCGTTTGTTCTCTATCTAACAAAAGAGTTTTCCCACGATTTTCAAACTCTCCGTCACGATAAAAGACAATATCCACTACTTTATTTTTGGCCAAATTCTCTCATTTCATCTTGATACACCAGTTTCTTACTCCCGTCCCCTAACTCAACTATAACTGCAGGTCGACATAATTCCTCTTTCTCCTTATCACTCCCATTCATTTCCCTCGTTAATCGACATTCTACACATAATTCGCAAAACATTTTAGCTTCCTCTGCCATATTTTCTCAATAAAATGAATGCTTGATTCTTTCTAACATTTTCTTAACCGCGTGATGTTCTCCATATAAGGAGGTATGCGTTAGTTTTAGAATTTCCTCCCTTCTAATTTTAGGTATTACTAATTGAGATACAGTTCCATCTACCAATTTCTCTTTATGATATAATAACCCATTAACAAGATAGTAAGACCCTTTATCAATTTCAGCTAATTCCCAAGCTTTTTTTAAATCTTTACAATTCATTTGGGATTCCTGAAATACATTTAAACTACTTTCCGTAACTTGATTAATCTTACTTTTCTCTACCTCGGCTTTTTCCTTCTCCTGACAATTATTATCATTTCTAATCCTTTCCCCTTCCTTCACTTTATTCCTACTATCTTCCTTACACTCCCTTTCTACCGATTCTCTTAATGATTTCTCGTTGTTTAACCCTGACAATTCATTGGCCACGTCAGGATGTAAAAGTACCTGTTCCTTACTATTATCAATTATCGCGCAAAGTACATCCTGATGAATTACATTAGTTTGACCGCGTTTTGGAATAGCTAAAGGTAATTGAATTAACGGCGATTTAACTGCCTTACCAAATATCCCTTGTAAATAGATGCTACCAGCCCCTCTTAGTTTCTCTGCTGGTACTAAATCTTTATGAACGACGCTAATTTCGCAACCAGAATCCACTAATCCTTTTGCTATTTTCCCATTTACACTAACTTCCACTTTCTCGAGTTTATTTAACTTCTCTCCAATAACTTTAGTTCTCCAATCCCTTTTTCTCCGATTCTTACCATACTCGCTCCCCTTGGTAATTCCTTAATTCCTCGCACTGAGACATTATTGATACTAGCCCTTGGTTCTTGTCGGTTATTAATTTGATTACTTCCCTCATTATTTCCTTTTGTACAAAATCGCTGGACATGGCCTCGTTGACCACACTTGAAACAGATAGGCGTCGTATCATTAGGTTTCTTATATTCCGGTTTTCTACCCAAAAATGGTCTAACCTCATTATTCCCATTTTGTCTCCAATTACTACTAAATCCCTCATCTTTTGCCCTTCTAGAATCTTCATTATTAACATACCTTTCTTTACCTTTATAACCCTTATAAGTTACCGCATAAGATTTTTGTTTAGCATCAAAGAAATTATCACATTCCCTAGCAATCTTAGAAACTTCTAACCAGTTATTTTGCTGAGTTAATCCAATATGCGTCGCGGTTTCCTCATCTAAAGTATTTAACAACTTATCCGTGACAATTAACTGATTAACCTTCTCATACGTATCTGCACCTCTAATCTTACAATAATTTTCCCACGTTGCTATTAAACGCGATACAAAAAATACATGAGTTTCATTTTGATTCCTTCTAGCCTTCTTAAAGTTTTCCAAACACGCCTTCGGTGTCGGCTCGTGTTCCCTTAGAACTAATTCCTTTAATTTCTCATAACTCTCAATTTGTTCCCTAGTAGTGTATATTAGCAAGTTATCGGCCTTATCTTTTAACATATTTAGTAGAATTTCGGCCTGCTGGGTTTCCGGTACATTTTTTGTTTGGAATGCTCGTTCTAAACTGCTAAAAAACAGATTACATCCCTCAGTCCCTTCTGGAACCTTGATAGACAAAGTTTTAACACTTTTAATCAATTTCTCTAGGCTACTCTCATGATTAGATTCTCTAGTCCCATTAGAGTTATTTGCCGAACTTTGAATCTTTATCCTTTCCAACTCTAACTCATGTTCCAATCTCAATTTTTCAGCCCTTTCTTCTCTATCTAACTTGTCACGGTCTAACTCCCTTTCTAACTTTTCTCGTTGTAACTTTTCCTCCCTTTCTAACTTTTCCCGTTCTAGTACTAACGCTTCTTGTTCTGACCATTCTGTAACAATAGTGCTAGATAATTCCATAACGGCCCCCTCTTCATATTCGTCGCTCTCCACTATCTTTTTCTTAAGCTTAAACCTGGTATCATCTTCCGAGACTTCAATCCCTAACTCTTCACATATCGCCTGAAGATCCACCCTTTTTATTTTTAGTAAGAAAGCCATACCTTCTACTGATAATTATTACTACCCTACAATAATACTTAAGCACAATATCAACTTAATACTTCCTCAAATCCTACCTTCATAAGTTACCTCCACATATTATACTATTTAACATATTTCAAATAAGTAATAATAATTGATAAATTTCCTTAAACAATGTTACCCCACAATTTGCTTCCAATAACAAAGTAACAATAATTTCAATTTGATTAGTATGTAATACAGATTTTAAATTTATACAATTAAATAATAAAATACAATTTACACAATAATACCGATACGTTGCAATTTGAATAAAACACTGATGTCAATCACTACATAAAGATATCTACCTAACAAAAATTTGCATGAAATACCCATAAATTCCAAAATTTAATATTAATAAAATATTCCAATTTCCAAAATTGGTTCTCACATTAAAAAGTAAATCACAGCACTTTTTTTTCGACCTTAAATTCTTCCTTGAAGGTTATTTCAATTTAATTTAACTTCTACACAAATTTGCCTTCCTCGTTTACTATCAATGTTTCAAACTTAAAACAAACAATATCACTTAATTTAAACATTAATAATAATTTAAATTTAAGAAATTTCAATTATTCCTTCCAACTATTAACACAATGCATTAATTTTAATCATTAATCTTATCCGTTTAAAACAATTAGAAAATCACTTCTAGTAATTAATATAAGATCCTTTTCTTAAAACAATAGTGTAAAATGGCTGTTAATATCTCATTTGATTTAGTCCAATTATTATATTACACATAAATTATCATAAATTAACCACAACATTAACTTAAATTACCATCAATTATACACAATACAAAACAGTAGGTTCGAGAATGTCAGTAGAGTAAAATGATCAAAACACCTTACCTCGTACTTTATTCGCTGGGGCAATTCTCTGCTCACTTTTCCACAGGGTAAATCTTGCACTCTCGGGCAATAATCACTGTACCTTGCTTCACTATGCACAAACACACTACACACAGCACCACCACTAGTTCACTTCACTGTAATGACGATAGGCTAGCTGGCACTGGTCTACGATGATAGGGCACACACACTTCCGCTAGGCGATCCGGCGTAAACTGACTGTAATCCTGCTAACTGGCACTGGTCTACGACGATAGGGCACAAACACTTCCGCTGGACGATCCGGCATAAACTCTCTGTAACCCGGCTATCTGGCACTGGTCTACGACGATAGGGCACGAACACTTCCGCTGGGCGATCCGGCACAAACTCTCTGTAACACGGCTAACTGGCACTGGTTTTCGGTGATTCAGATCCCGTCGCTGCCAACATTGTGGGATTCCACTTCTCCGTCCACACGACTTCGAAATATAATCCGGTCTTTTGATATGCTGCCACCACCGATATGAATACGTGATATCGGACACGTTACGTGATGTATATCCAAGAAAAACCTAACTCTTTCAATTAAACTTAAACTAACACTTTATTAACAATATTTACACTTAAACTCGGATGTAAATTATCCGGTTTAATATTAAATCAAAATAATTACAGAAAACGCTTTACGTGTACCGTTAGGCTACGTTGATTCACTCAGCACCGAGATTCTATTAATCTCGCATCCGCTATATCTCTTCCTTTCGAGAGATACTCCTACTTACACGTGTCTCGGAGTGCCAACTCTGAACGATCTTCTACCTTCGCACCTCCGTTAGAACTAACTTCACTCTCTTGTCATCCACCCGAGAACCTTTCTGTCTACGGGGCTCCTGGTCTGTTTCCAAGGGTCTGTCTTCCTAAATAATGGGTGCAATATCTTTCTTATCTATGAAAGACCACATTGCAAAGGAAATACTTCTTTCATTATATCCAACTCGCTCCCCTCCGGATTAAGATTTTTCTTAAGCAAGCCTCTAACGGTACACAATAGATACATATACAATAAGATAATCCCTTAAGAATAGCTTTTAACTCTTGCAGCTACCAGAGAAACCTGACACCACCCATAAGGTACAATGTACGAGGGATGTTCCGGAAGTAAGTTTCTTCAGTCTTTTATTTAATTAATTATTTTATTTTATTTTATTGAAAGAGAGGATGTATACCAGGAAAAACAAACAATTGACATAAGAATCTACACCCGTTGCTGGTTCAACGACGGAAGGAGCGTCAGCGGAGGGGGAATGACGCATGCGCAAAGCGCCGAAGAAGAGAGAGTAGCAGTAGTCCGGCATGCCCGAGGTTATTCAAATACAGACTCTCACCAAACTCAAGTCCGCCATTCGACGAAAGAGACCAGGGCTCTTGAGTGAAGATGTTGTGCTCTTGGACGACAACGCAAAACCACACACAGTAAGACGCACACAAGATCAGATTCGTCGCTGCGGATGGGAGAGATTGGATCACCCGGCCGATAGCCCCGATCTTGCCCCATCGGACTTTCACCTGTTCCCTGCATTGAAAGCCGCAGTCTCAGGACGTCATTTCCAAACAATTTCTTGCATCGCAGGGCACCGAGTTTTACCAGAGTGGTTTCTTCAAACTGGTTGTAACGCTACAACAAATGTCTCAATGTCGGTGGCGACTATATCGAAAAATAGTGCAAGGTGTATAGTTCATGATGCCATGGTGTTTTGTTTTGGTAATAAAGTTTCTGTCTGAAAAAAATGACGAAACTTACTTCGGAATATCCCTGGTATTTAGAATATTTTGTTTAGCTCTGTAATGATATTTGTATTTTGATACACATCATATAGTATACAAAAAATTCATGCAGTTGGAATACGCATGACGCATCTAAAATCGCACATCTGGGAATTACTATTCATTGACGGCAAAGTAATAATTTTTTTTCATACATGTATATGAATTTATCTCTATTAGACTCACATATCATTGTGTAACAACATATAGTTCGCCTGAAGAACGTGTAACACATTTGAAAACGCACTTTCAGATATCAAACCTATGGACGGTAATGTAATCGAACTTTTTTGTACGGCCTTGTATATCATCTATAGAATATATATTTTTCTACAGCGATATCAATTCCTTTATGTTAGAAAGAGTATGACGCAGTTAAAACCCACTTCAACCAATCACTGTCTATAGCCAGTAATAGTATAATCGAAATCTTTTTCTGCCCCTGTAAATGAAAGATAAATGCAGTGCACACCTTGTTTACATGAAACATCTTATGGTACATACCAATAATGCACATATTTTTCATAATGTTCGAAATAGTGTAACATCATTAAAATTTACCTCAAATAATTATCGCCTATAGACCATAATGTATCCGTGAGTCCCTATAAAGGACCTATATTTTCTACATGCTTCATTTTCAATAGAAAACAAGTTGAAGTGTACATTAATAATAAATGCCAGTTTCTTAATTTTTAAAGTAGTATAACATCATTAAAATGCATTTCAAACAATTATCGCGATCAGGACCATCGCAATGTATTTCGCTTAAATAAAAAATAATTAAAATAATTAAAGCCTAAATAATTAAAGTAAATTTAGTAAATAGGTGCCACTCTAAGCAAACTATAAATGCTACAAATTTCATTTTCAATGGGTAACATAACATAGGTATCTGCAGGTAATATGGCCACCCTAAGGTTAGACATTTTTAAACAGTAGTATAACTGATTAAATAATAATAATAATATTGGACTAAGAAAGTGTACCCTTTATAGCACTGGAAAAATATTTTAGAATTTAAGTTAGTCAAAACTTAACCTGTTGCAATTTGTTAAAAAAAAATACAAGTTCATGAAGGTAATATGGCCATATGCAAGTAATATGCCCGTAGGTGTCATAAAATGGAAAAGTCTATATTTAACGCAGAAAAAGCCCCAATTAGTCAAAAAAAATTATATTTTGAAAATTTATAAAAATAATAAAAAAAATTAATATAAAGTAAATTTAGACAAAAAATTAAAATAAATTTGCGAAAAAAAGTATTTTTAATTTGTTTTTTAACGCGTAGAGCAATTGAAAACTTTTGTATCTTAACTGGTAAGGCCGACACATTTATCATGCATTTAATTACGACAAATAACACATAATCTCATATCTACAGCTTTTTCGTCCATTTGGTCATATAGCCAACAAAAACCAATTTTATAAAAGTTTTCGTAATTCTGTCTGCGCACTCGGATATTGAAATTCGTTTATACAGTTGAAAAGAGCATTAAACCTGCTAGAATATTATGTATAATAGTAAATACAAATACTTTGTTTAAATAAGAAAAGGAACAAACTTACCAAAGACAAATATATAATATGCCAATGCAACTAACAAAGAACCAACTATGACTGCCTTCCTGTGCACATGATCAAGGATTGAGGCAACTCGGTGTTAAATTATGTTCTTCTGATTTCTAGCGCTATCCTTTGGATTCCACTGGAATTAATAACATTATTGAGAACTGTCCATATTAGCAGCATTGACCATATTATCATCAGATACCTTATATGAATCCCATGTTAATGCTAGCATTTATTACGAAAATAAGATCGCGCGCATCATAATAGCAATGAAAGCATCATTCCTACGACCTAACTAAAAAACAAACAAGTAATATATAAAAAAAAAAAAAAATTAAAGTCAATTCCTACTTAGATCAACAAAGAAAAATTTTATTTTAGTTACTTTCATTACATAATTACTGACGCCACTGACGGTATTTATTCTTAAATTTATATCCTGCTAGATATCTTATATAAGAGAAAAAAAATTTCTCCCATATAAAACTAAAATTAATTAATTAAATTTAATGAATGAATTAATATTTGAAAAAACTGTATTAACATCAAGTGTCATCCACTACAAGTTTTAAAAAAATGTATTTGAACTTGAGTGGACGAATAAAAAGTATTTTATCAACGATTGAAAATTTGAACAAGATATATAAATATATATAGGGAGAGTGTGAACTAATAGTAGGAATTTGAAAAAAAAACCCTTTTAAAAACAAACTCTTGCCAACTGGACCTACGACCGTAGTAATTACGATCGTCACACTTCGTCGCTATTGATAATTTTAAATTTCAATATCTATCATAAATGATATTATATACTTGAGATGAAACCACTATATGGAGAAAAAAGAAAACATTGTTTAATATATTTCAATATGCATAATTCTATATTTATATAAATGAAAGTGCTGACTGGGGAGAACATCAACGCACAGTACAAACTACTGAACCTACAAACATGAAATTTGGAGGAAAAATACTTCTTAAGTTGTAGAGGCGCACTAAGAAAGGATTTTCTTGAATTCCACCTCTAAGGAGGGTAAAAATGGGAACAAACATTAAACATATTCCTTAAAAATCGGGTAGTATAGTTATGCATCAAATGATAACATATTTTAATGTATTTTTGTATGATGAATCGAATGGTACCAAATAAAATATTCTAAGTTCAATAATTAGTGAGATATTGCACATTTTCGAATTTGGCGATGTAATTGGCGACAAAAACTAAAAATTTCTAACAATACAAGGGATAATTTTTAACATACATCTGTCATTGTTAAAAATCAAACAATA
This sequence comes from Maratus michaelseni, assembly GCA_963931845.1. NCBI lineage: Eukaryota > Metazoa > Arthropoda > Arachnida > Araneae > Salticidae > Maratus > Maratus michaelseni. The sequence continues at coordinate 343,783,077 of OZ007591.1, read as the reverse complement.
CTAAACGATTTATCATTTGCGACTGGATAAGAAAAAAATGTAACCAGATATTTTGATTAGATAAAATCTGAATAATGCTAGTTCTCGGGCTCTTTTTATAAGACTTTTTTTTTTTCAAGAATTGGGAATTGAATATTATTCTTATGGATATTTATGCAATTCTGATTTTGAAATAAAATGTGGTTGCTGAAATAAAGTTTCGATGGTCTGTACGGTTTCAATATTGCACATTTTCTATTATTTGGCGATGTCTTTAGCGCCAAAATATCAATATTTCTAACATTACAAGTTATAATCTCTAAAAATATACGATATAACTGTAGCAACGGAATAATTTCAAATTGCCGATAAAACGCGAAGGACGTATTTTCATCATTGGCGAAGAAATCTATCCCTGCAAACAGTTGTTTCCACTCGGACTGCTTTCTTTACTCCGAAGTTTAACACACCATGTGAGCAGTTTCTCAAGTACTGCATCAGTATCCGCGTGTTATAAAAGTAATTTAATATTTTAAAACTTGTCTATATGTATAAAAGAAAGTGCAGAATGGGGAGATCATCAACGCATAGGCCAAACTACCAAACCTAGAAACATGACAATTGGAGGGAAAATACTTCATAGGATATAAAGACGCACTAAGAAATGATTTTCTAAAACTCCATCCGTAAAGGGGTTAAAGACGGGAACAAACTTTTAAAAAATTCCTTAAAACCATACGTTATAGTTGTGTGACAAATGCTAACATATTTTAATGTATTTTTGTGTGCTGATTCGAATGGTACCAAGTACATTTTTCTAAGTCCCATAGTTCGTGATATATTGAATATTTTTCTAATTTAGCAATGTCTTTGGCGCCAAAACCTCAAAATTCTAATATTACAAATAATAATTTCTAAAAATACATGCGTTATTATAGCAACGGTAGAAATTCAAACTATTGATAAAACGTGAGGGGCTTCTTTTCATCGTTATAATGTAATACGACGAAATTAGAATTATGGTTGAAATTTCTATAATGAATAAACCCGATTATGAAAAATAGCCATTTTTTAACATTCGGCTGAATGGATTTTAATGGGAATTGAACGGTTAGATAATTTTTCAGGGAAGGTTTTGGTGTATAAAATCGTTCTATATTGTTTAGTTAGTCTCTAAGTGTCAGATGAATCCGTTTATGAAAGTTTAGCCCTTTTAAAATGATTCTGTTAAATGGATTTTGATGAGGCTTGCACTGTTAGATAGATTATTTTTCAGGGAAGGTTTTGGTATATAAAATCGTTCTATATTGTTTAGTTAGTCATTATGTGTCAGATGAATCCGTTTATGAAAGTTTAGCCCTTTTAAAATGATTCTGTTAAATGGATTTTGATGGGGCTTGCACTGTTAGATAGATTATTTTTCAGGGAAGGTTTTGGTATATAAAACCGTTCTATATTGTTTAGTTAGTCATTATGTGTCAGATGAATCCGTTTATGAATGTTTAGCGTTTTTAAAATGATTCTATTAAATGGATTTTGATGGGGCTTGCACTGTTAGATAGATTATTTTTCAGGGGAGGTTATGGTATATAAAATCGTTCTATATTGTTTAGTTAGTTATTATGTGTCAGATGAATCCGTTTATGAAAGTTTAGCCCTTTTAAAATGATTCTGTTAAAAGGATTTTGATGGGGCTTGCACTGTTAGATAGATTATTTTTCAGGGAAGGTTTTGGAATATAAAATCGTTCTATATTGTTTAGTTACAAAATTATGTGTCAGATGAATCCGTTTATGAAAGTTTAGCCCATTTAAAATGATTCTGTTAGATGGATTTTGATGGGGCTTGCACTGTTAGATAGGTTATTTTTCAGGGAAGGTTTTGGTATATAAAATCGTTTTATATTTTTTAGTTAGTCATTATGTGTCAGATGAATCCATTTATGAATGTTTAGCCCTTTTAAAATGAGTCTGCTAAATGGATTTTGATGAGGCTTGCACTGTTAGATAGATTATTTTTCAGGGAATGTTTTGGTATATAAAATCGTTCTATATTGTTTAGTTACAAAATTATGTGTCAGATGAATCCGTTTATGAAAGTTTGGCCCATTTAAAATGATTCTGTTAAATGGATTTTGATGGCGCTTGCACTGTTAGATAGATTATTTTTCAGGGAAGGTTTTAGTATATAAAATCGTTTTATATCGTTTAGTTAGTCATGTGTCAGATGAATCCGTTTATGAAAGTTTAGCCCTTTTAAAAGGATTCTGTTAATTGGATTTTGATGGGGCTAGCACTATTAGATAGATTATTTTTCAGGCAAAGTTTTGGTATATAAAATCGTTCTATATTGTTTAGTTAGTCATTATGTGTCAGATGAATCCATTTATGAATGTTTAGCCCTTTTAAAATGAGTCTGCTAAATGGATTTTGATGGGGCTTGCACTGTTACATAGATTATTTTTCAGGGAAGGTTTGGGTATACAAAATCGTTCTATATTGTTTAGTTATAAAATTATGTGTCAGATGAATCCGTTTATGAAAGTTTAGCCCATTTAAAATGATCCTGTTAAATGGATTTTGATAGGGCTTGCACTGTTAGATAGATTATTTTTCAGGGAAGGTTTTGGTATAGAAAATCGTTGTATATTGTTTAGTTAGTCATTATGTGTCACATGAATCCGTTTATGAAAGTTTAGCCCTTTGAAACTGATTCTGTTAAATGGATTTTGATGAGGCTTGCACTGTTAGATAGATTATTTTTCAGGGAAGGTTTTAGTATATAACACAACGTTCTATGTTGCTTTGTTGTAGAATTATGAGGGAAATATCTATAAAAACATAAAAACGTCTTAATAACACCATAAATAAGGAATGCGCGAGGCCTTTCGAATGAACTTTGTCTTTCTTCGGCTGGCACAAAGAAAACGTACAACCACTTTGACTTTTTTTTTTTTTAAATACTTTCCAATATAATTGAAATATTTTTATGAATTGGGTTTGTCTGTCTGTCTGACATCTGCCATCTGACCGTGCCCTAACTCACGTAACTATACTCAGATTGCCATGTATTTGATATATGTTATTAAGGTGTACTATAGCATGTTCGCTGTTCAAAATGGGGTGTGTAGCATTTATAGCTCGTTTACAGGGGCCAGTTACATTATGGTCTATGGGGAAAACTCGTTTGTGGTATATTTTAATGATGGTGCACTATTTCAAACATAATTAAATTGATATACATTACTGAGGTGCACTAGAAAATGCTTGCTGTAGAATATGGTATGCATAGCATTTACATTTCATTTACACGAACACAAAATAATTCCGTCACAGTACTGTCTGAGAGGGATAATTGGTGGCAGTGCATTTTCAATTGAAGTATGCGTTTTTAAATTTAACAATTTTTTTGCATATTACTTATTGTGTATAAATTCTATAGATCATATACAGGGCTGCACAAAAGATTTGGGGTACATTTTTGCTTATTGACGAAAATGGCTAAAAAGGAATATCCAACTGTTTTATGCGTTTTCTGATTGAACTAAATTTTTAGATTCTATTTAGTATATGTACATATCTATAGATCATATACAGAGCTGCACATAAGAATTCGGATATTTTTCCAACTATAGGTGGTAATTGGTGAAATTGGTTTTTTTCAAATATGTTATGCGTTTTTCAAATTGTTAACTTAGACAATGCACCTGCGGGAAAAGAGGTACCTCCTTACATTATATCCTAGATTGTACCCTGACTGCCCACCATCATATTAGAAAACCATCACAAATGACTCTGACGGCCTGGTTTTCCTACGTGCTGAAACAACCAAAACTGCTTAAAAAAGTAACAGATTGTTTGTTTCTGTTAGAACGCAATCAATATTTATTCATGCTGCCTCCATTGGACTTAGTGGAGTTCAGGATGAAGTGGACTTCTAATATGTATAAGGACCTTTACACACTACATAAACTCTAACCTTTACAATTTAGTTATTCTTAATGGCATCCTACAGTGTTATTTAGTATTTTTAGCCATCGTTTACTCTTGTATTATTATTCATTCATCATTGTTCATTTAGTACTTACTTCTATCCATTATTATTATCTACTTGAGCATCTTACAGTATTATTACATGATAGTATTATTGCTCAGTATCATATTGTAGTATTTAGTATTGCTTAGTAGGATTGGTAAATTGTATTTTCAGAATTTGTATTTTCGGAATTTTGTATTTTAAGAATTTGTATTTCAGCATTACATAGTATAATTATTTCTCAATATCACAAAGTATAATTTAGTAATGCTCAGTATAATTAGGTAAACAAACCTGCTGGACAGGGCTAGTTGAGCTTAAACCGAAAAGTAGGCCTCCTCGCCTGGTTTGACCTTGACCTTGTTAACTTAGACATTATCTTTCACCTTATGAAATGGTGAAATTTTGTTACGGAATTCTGAATGTGTTGGAAAGTGTTTCATAATCTATGATTGAAGCATGATTTTTCTTTCTTGTTTAAAAATTGTCACGTAGTCAATCACCAGTGGTGGTGTACTCTATATACTTGCAGTCTGCTATAATACAAAATCAAACTTTCCGGTACTAGAAAATTTAACAGTGCATATCTGCAGAAAAAACAGCTATAAGATTAGTTAAAACAACTAAAGATTGGAAAATGTGTTGTTTTAAATAAGAATTTTTTTTCTCAAACTTCAAAAGGAATTGTTTTCAATGAAAGTCTTATCTAAATTTGAACATTTTTACAAAAGTTAAACATCAAAATTTGTTCTTTAACAAATAAATCAAAATCTCAGATTAATAAATAATAAAAAATCTAGAAAATACAGAAATGTCGTCAGAATTTATTATAAATGCAACATTTAAAATAAACCAGTTCATTGCAAAAAAAAAAAAAAAAAATTAAAAAATCAGTTTTAAAATCTGAACGCGTAACAGGAAAAAAAACACTCAATAAAAGCACATTAAAAATTAGCATGAATGCAATCCTAATTTAATGCAGGAAAATAAAATATTGAAAATGTGAATTTTTGTTAAATGTTTTAAAACTCAGTGATTATAAATTCGATGGAAACGTATTTATATAATAACGACAACAAATTAATAATAATAATAATTATTGTAATTTAACAAATTACAACAACCATTGGGAAAATGTTCCGAAAGCTTAAATAATAATAATAATTTTTTTTAATTAATTAAAAATATTAATTAATCAAAAATATTCATCGGAACCATCTACAAATAAACGCATTTTCCATTACTACAATTGAAGAGATCCTGGCATTCTCTGTCCTCGCAAAAATATTCGTTTGAACCATCGCCGCAGTTATTGAAACGCATTTTCCATTACTATTCCTTATCTAATAACTTTAACTCTTGTTCAGATTGATGTCTGAGCTAAAGGTATTTTCAGGAAATTAAAGTTGAAGACCACGTTTTTTGCTTTATCATACGATTTCTCATCCGACGTCAATTTTTGAATTCGTTTTTTTTTTTTTTTTTTTTTTTTATATATATATATATATATATATATATATATATCTGACAGTTTGCATTTATCCTTTTTGTAACTTTAACATTTTTGTAACGATTTTATATATTTCTATTGCCTATTCACAGAAAAATTCTTCTAAAGTTACAGAATTTCGTTAAAAACGCTTAAAAAAAATAAAGTGACGATGTCAAGAGGTCCATTTTCGACTGAAAACAACAACCATTTTCCCGTTAATTTTATAACAATCGCTTATATATTCTATACTTACTCGTAACGGAGCAATAGGCAAAGAGCAAGAAAAATGTGAGAGAAATCATATTCATCTTTATTCAGTTAACGATGTAGCTGGATTTGTCAAATTCTTCTTATCTAAATTAAGTGCCTCGTGGTGTACTGCTTTTATATATAGTGTGAAGATAAGCAGCATTTCGATTTGTGAAACCAACTTTTTAAAATTTTCTTAGTATTATATTTATATTGCAAAGAGATAAAGGTACTCTTAAGATTGATAAAATTGATGGTGTTCCGGGTTTGTCGAATAGTGTTTCATCGAAAGACGAAAAGTATCTTACTTAAATAATAGAACAATCGAAAGGTACTTGAAAATGAAGATGAAAAGATCTTGAAAATGAATTACTCTTATCTGCAGGTGTAAATTTCGAAAAGCAATTCTATTCCCCCAACCCCCACCCTTTTTGTGGATCATCTGATTGAATTGATGAATTGTTACTCTGTAAAATGGCTTTTATGGTTGCCGCCTAAAGTTAAAAGCAAATTGAAATCACGGGAATTTTTAAGTATATTACTCAAAAAAATTTACTTAATTTTATTAATGTTTACTTATTAACCATTGGGAAAATGGCTGTAGTTTTCGGTCGAGAATGGACCGCTTGATGCTCGCAATTTATTATTTTAACCGTTTTTAACCAAATTCTGTAACTTTAGAAGAATTTTTTAAGCGTTTTTAACGAAATTCTGTAACTTTAGAAGAATTTTTCTTTGAATAGGGTTGGGTTGGGTTGATTATTGACGGCTAATTATCTACACTTGGGATATAGGCCCGGGGGGAGTGCCCTCCGTGGGGGTCTTTCTAAGGGAACCTAACCCGTATTTACGCATCCACGGCTCGAAGAAAACCACGAAAACTCCGAACGATTAGGCCGACGGGCGCGATTGGGATCGAACCCAGTACCTCCCGTCTACCAGCTTCGAGAGCAGAACCTCTTAGCCACTGGTGGAAATGAAATCGTTACAAAAATCTTAAAGTTACAAAAAGGATAGATGCAAACTATCACATATGAAAAAACGCCGAATTCCAAAATTGACGTCGGATGAGAAATCGTCTTTAAAGCTAAAAACGTGGTCTTCAACTTTATTTTCCTCAAAATATCTTTAGTTTAGATATCAATCTAAACAATAGTTAAAGCAATATTTAAATTTTGCTTAGGGGATGGTCTACAAATAGAAATTGTACCAAACTTTAAAAATTTCAATGCTAACACCTAAAGTTGGCATCATATTTGGATATTTCAGTTTATTCTACCTTCGAATACCAAACAGGAAGTCAGTAGATAGGGAATGGGACTTCTGCGTCAGCAACAGACGGTGGCGGCGATGCGGTGGTAACCCCGCCTGCTGCCGAGATCATACTATAGTAGGTGGGTGGAATAGCTAGCGTGGTGAAGCTATGTTATAGTAGGGTGGGTGCGAGTAGGTCTGCTATAAGGGGAGGTATTTTAGAAGGGGGCTAAATTCATAAAAAAAAATTAAGCCTTTCGGAACATTTTACCAATGGTTGTTATAATTTGTTAAATTATATATTTTGTTTTCTTTTGTTTTCTCGTTGGTTCCAATGTAAATGTGCTACCGAGGTGTGAGTCTGAATGAAAAAAAAATTTGAAGCCTTCATTTTCTTCACCAAAAGTGAAAACAAATATTTAGATATCTTAGTGTCCTCGGGGAATTTCTATAAATGTGGCCCCGAGTGCATTGCACCTGCCACGCTTCTTTTATCATCGGTCCTAAAACAACTAAAGTCTCTAATACTGCAGGAAATTACTTTTACTAATAATATACTTTCTGTCAAGCAATGATGTTTATAACTTTTATTCTCCTGTTTTAAAAAACAAAACTTGTAACTTTATCACAGGTAATCTGAAACGTCCTATCAGTGCCCGACTTAAATTATCTAGGGACCTGGGGAAAGTATCATTCTGGTTGGGGGGGGGGGGGGGCTTTCTATCTATCCACAGAATTTGTTCGTGAATTATGCTGAGGTGACTAGTACTAAACTGTATACCTATTGTGTGTATACATAAATTTCGTATCAGGTACTATTCACATCTATATACAGGTTATCACAAGAAAGATGGTTATAACTTTAAGAAAAATACTAATAGGAAAACTACTAGAAAAAATGATGTATTGGTTGACGAAAGTATATGTTTGCAAACTTTCCCTTTGCTGTCATAACATGTATAAAAGAAAAATGCCTCCAATTGGTCACCATAAATGATTTTAACTGACTTCGTTAGGTGGAAAATGTTAATAATGAATTTCTCTTGAAAACAATGGACTACTAAGTTGTTACAATAAAACTTTAATCATTAGTTTTCTGGTGATGTAGCTTGTAACTTTTTTTGGCGATGTGAGAGAGGAATGGAGTATGGGAAGCAAAGAGGGAAAGGGCACGAACCGCACTCCCTAAATCTTCGAAAATGATTTTGGTCAAAAAGAATTTTGGTCACTTTTAGCCAATTTTAACCATTTGGCGCCCTTTTACAAAAAAAATGCTGATTACTCCTTTGAGGACCCCCTCAAATGGGGGGGAGGGGCTCGGAGCAACTGCCTCTCATTACGCTAAATAAGTCATGCCCTGCCCTGGATGATTCGATTCCTAGAAATTGCAGACTGTAAAGTTCTACACTAAAACCTAAGATTGTCAAGGTGATACATTTATATCGGTCAATGCATTACACTAATGTGATCTGCGGATTCCAAGAAGTCATCAGCGTACTTTTAGGGGCGTCTGCGAAGACCTTTATTTCAAAAAATACATTTATCTAGAATCTAAGAAAAATCTTGCGAATAAAATGGAAGGTAAGAGTACTTAAACTATACTATATAGTTCAATTATATCTGGTTAGTTTATAAATCTGTATTCCATTTTCTAACGAATGCCGGTTATTTCAGTCATTAAATCCCAGACGTTCGCGAAAAGAGAGGCAATACAAAACGGTGACCATAAGTATTTAAGAGCCTATACTATAACCTATATAATATAGTCACGCGAAACCTAATGTTAAATTTATGAGAGCGTTCTTTTCAAAATTCTCGTTCGCATTTCAATATTTTTATTAATTATTATTTTTATTTTTTACTTCTTTGCTTAGATGTACTTAATCTCCAAACGGGCCGTTTTTTAGGTGCGTTTGTAATTATATCAATACGTAGCACTCATAGTCGTCGTCTGGTACGTCCGTCCGTCTGTCCACATATATACCAGCGCAAAAACTACCCACCGAATGGTTTGAAATTTAACATATATAATCGTTGCAGAATTTTGTCCCATTATATTAACTTTTATCATATATAATCTATATAATAAAAGCTCAAGTCATGTGACTGAGGAAAACAAATACGGACTGACCATTTCTTTTTTCATATGCCAGGTGGCCATTTTTATTCAGAATTACTTTTTCGAATAAAATTGCATAAAAGTTAAATTTTTAGAACGATCGTACAAAAAAATTGCTTATTTGAGCGATGAGGTATATTTAAGAATGTATAGATTCTGAGATAACTTCAGTTAAAATAAGGTTAATAGCCCAATATTTATCCCAATATCATTAAAGTAAATAAACGCCAGAGATTCGTTCATCGTGAATCATAGGAATATTGAACCATGGAGGTAATCATTCGCAAAGTAAGATCTCCATGGTGAATTTTGCAGCGCTATGTGGTGTCGAAAACAAAATCGCATCTGTAAACGGGGCTTACGTAATAAGAGATAAGAAAGGCGTGCTCATTTCGCTCATAACAGACGATATAATTCATTTCACTAAAATAATAACATTTTTTTTTTTTTTTTACATTGTAAAATTGGTTATAGTCAGAACACATCTCATTTGTCACGTTTAACGTACAATTTCCAACTGTTTTTTTTTATTATTATTATTTTAATTGTCCTTTTCCTTTTCTTTATGATGACACTTTCACTTTCGGAACTGATTCCTTATCTGAAACTGTACCGCGTATAAAAATATATTGCAACTACAATCGAAAAAGTACAAACTACATTAGACATAGTCATTAAATATCCTATGCAAAAAAAAAAAAAAAAAAAAAACTCTTTAAAAATATTAAAATACCAGCCAGAAATTGGCAAAGAACAAAGAACGCACGCTTCTATCGATTAAATATTAGCTTGCGAGCGTATTCGCGTGACTAGCGTAGGCTTTTAAGAGTTTAAAAATCCCTGCATTATCTTCATTATTATCAAATGTCAATAAAACTATTTTTGCAGCAGCGATAGAGTGTGTATGCTCAAGGAAGCCATATTTCTTCCTTTCTTTATTTCTTTTCTTTCTCTCTCTCTCTCTCTTTTTTTTTCTTTTTTTTTTTTTGTATTTTGCAACAATAATAAAAAGTTGTTTAATTAAAAACACAAAAACAATATTGAAAATAATTTTAAATCATACATGGAAATGCATGGTAAATGCATTTAAATTAATTTGGGTAACTCTGTAAACAAACTGGTGATATATAGTATATATTGTCACATAAGAAATCACATAAGAAATATCAGACGATAATAAGGAAAAAATAACTTTTATTTTTAATAATCATGTTGTGAATGCATGTAAAACAAGGTTTTTCACAACAGATGCAGAAGCGGGAAATAAACATTTTCTAACATTTCTTAATAATACGAAATAACATCCTAAATTTCACTGAAATTAATTGTCATTAAACATATTTCAAACGACATCAGCTTATCAACGATAATGTATTACTCTAACTCGATTACTATTAAATGATACACACAATAAAAAGTCTACTAAAATTTTATTCACTTGGGAAACGTAAACACTTTTAAAACTCACTTCAAGCAATTACGGTCGTAATTCATTTGAATATTTGTGTGCAATCCTACATAATACCTAAAAAAGTTGCATATAAACATATTCAACAGGTAATATACTGTAGTGTGTTTTATTAACCTGTATGAAAGCTGGTGAATCTGAAATAAAATTACGTCATTAAAATGTAATTAAAAAATTGTTACTCATCATGAACCATAATTCTATCCGAATTCTTTTGTACGATTCTGTAATATAACCATAGATGCAATATACGCCATTTTTAATAGGGAACATGATTTAATGAACTACAATAACATGCATAAATATTTTGGCAATTCAAACATATTTATAAAAGTTAGAGCTCAACCAAATCATACAGAATTTCGTGTAGTTTAAATTGCAACGTAAAAGTATATTGGTTTTACCTTGAATTTTGATAGACGCATTAATTTAAAATCACGTTGATTCATATGAATTTATGTTGCCAAACATGACCTCATTAAAGCTCTTCTTCTACACTGCTCAAAACAATTAAAGGATATTGCAGTTTTAGGTGGATTTTGTATCTGGGAAACTTTTTAGCTGATTGATACATGGTCGACAGACATAGTAGGTTATATGAGAATAAATTACACATGTTTGGCAGAAAAAAATGCATTTTATTGCGCATTTGTGTACAAAAGGAAAAAAACACAATTTGTGCATATGAGAAAGAAAGAATAAGAAAAGGTGTTTTCTTCAAAGAAAATCATTTTCAGTAGGGGGTATGGTTTCCACGGGCGGCCAGCAACGTTGAACACCTTTGAGGCATGGACTCAATGAGGCTATTAATGACGAGTTGGGGTATTCTGCCCCACTCTTCCAGAAGAGCTCTTTCCAGTTCTTGGAGAGTTTGTGGGGGTTGTTGGCGGCCAGAAACTCGTCTTCCTAGAGCGTCCCAAACGTGCTCGATTGGATTCATGTCTGGAGAACACGCTGGCCATTCCATTCGAACGATTCCTTCCTCGAAAAGGAAATCCTCCACCAGGTTTGCACGATGTGGCCTGCAGTTATCGTCCATTAAAATGAAGTTATCTTCGATTGCTGCAGCGTAAGGGACTACAATAGGTCTGAGGATCTCATCCCTATATCGGCGACCAGTCAGAGCTCCATCTCGAATGATGTAGAGGTCAGTGCGCCCGTCAATGGAGATGCCACCATACACCAACACTCCTCCACTGCCAAATCTGACACTTTCGTGCACGAACGCAGGATTATTCCTACTGCCACGGTCCCTCCAGATGAAAATACGCCTATTAACGGGAGGACAGAAAAACGGGACTCGTCAGAAAACAGAATATTGCTCCATTCATTTCTCCTCCAGTTGACATGCTCGGTTGCCCACTCCCTGCGGTCGCGACGATGCCTTGATGTTGATCTAACACATACCATCGGTCGGCGAGCATACAGACCTACAGCATGGAGCCGGTTTCGGACAGTCTGAGTTGAAATCGTGGTGCCTGTAGCCGAGCGAAGGTGTAGTTGGAGAAGAGTAGCGTTCCTGTTTCGGTGTCTCCGAGCTGTTAACGCTAAATACCGATCTTCATTGGGCGTTGCTGCCCGTCTACGACCTTACCCTGGTCTTCGGCCTGCACATCCACTCTCCAAAAAACGGTTCCAGATCCTGGAAATGACACTTTGTGACACTCCAATGGCTTGCGCTACTTCGGCTTGAGTTTGGCCCCCTTCTAACCTACCAACAATTCTCCAAGCTTCTGAATCTGTCAAATGACTTCGCTGAGACATCGTACTCATCGAAACAAAGCAATCACTGAATGCCGATCATCCTTGTCTTCATTCTCTTTTATCCAGTTGAAAGTCAATTTTCATTCGCTGCCGCTGAAGCGACGTTTTTGACGTCGAACTCAAAATTTGCATACTCCACAGTTTGAAAACCAGAAAAATTTGCATTTGTGATTCTCTTCTTCTATTTTCGGCAAAAAAAATTTCGTTTATATCTTTATTTTATATAAAACTTCAAATATCCTTTAATTGTTTTGAGCAGTGTATATCTTCTATAAAACCCCTTCTTGCAGCTCGAAAATGATTACATAAATAAATTATGAAAAACATCAATGCTGCCGATTTCTGTCAGCACCAATGCGATGTTTACTGCAAAATTCTGAGAATAATTAAATGATTTAAAATATAACTATATTGCCAAATTGGTGATTTTTCAAATTCGGTCTTTTGGGGGTAAAACTATTTCAGAAAATATTCTTCGATCCGTTACTTTTAATTTACTTTTATTCATTTACTTTTTTTATTTATACGTATGCAATATTTTAATTCTGACTTAATTTTTACTTTCTTCTATCTTTACAAGAAGTATTGGATTCATGAAAAAATTTGAGTTACGGTTTCCGACGGATTTATACGTTATAGAAGGTTCTGGAAAAGATTTGACTGTTTTTAGACAATCGCTGTCTTTGAGTCTGTCTACATGTATGTGACAAAAATTTTGTGGTCGCTCTATATCAATAAGTAGTGCACGAAATTTAATAAAACTGTACATTATATTAGACCTTTATATAAATTGGTGCTGATTAGATTTGGTGTAAATTCTTCAACATGTGACGTTGCTATGCTGCATTTTTCCCGATTTTCACAATTGCTCTATCTCAAGAACTAATGCACGGAATTTCATCAAACTTCAGATTCAGTTTGACATTAGCACGACAAGTTGTTGCTGATTAAATTTTGGTGTAAACAGCCCAACAGGTAGCGCTGCTATGCTGTGTTTTTCACGATTTTTACAATTGCTCTATCTCAAGAACTAATGCACGGAATTTCATCAAACTTCAGATTCTGTTAGACCTTGACATAAATTGGTGCTGAGATTAGGCTTTTGTGTAAATCATATAATAGGTAACGCTGCTATATTGAATTTTTCACGATTTTCGCGATAGCTATATCTCAAAAACTAATGCACGGAATTTAATCAAACTTCATATTCTGTTACACTTTTGCATAAATATATCCTTATTAGGCTTGGGAGTATACTGCCGAATAGCGGTCGCTTTTATGCTATTTAGTTGGGAATTTTGTTTGCAGCCATCTAATAGAGTGGAGGCCAAAATTCAATGATGTTTTTGAAAAAAGCGATGCACATCCAACTAGTTTTTTATCTCACTAAAAGCATAATTATTTGTCCTTACACTGTTAAAAATTTGCAGCAAACTGTCTAGTCATTTGACCGTTTTTATAGAAAACGGTTACATAACCGTAATTTAACTCTAATTTGACCATAATATGGGCAATATTTTGGTCAGAATAGAGTTTAATTGCGGTTATGTAACCGTTTTCTATAAAAACGGTCAAATGACTGGACAGTTTGCTGCAAATTTTTAACAGTGTAGTTTATGAAAGATTTTCTAACTAAATTCTCTTCTCTGCATTTTACAGAGATATTTGTGGATTTTAACTTGCACTGAAAGAAAGCCAATAAATAAACTTTAATTTCGTGTATTAATTTTTTATTTATACTTATTTGGATATACATTTTGAATTATTATTTGGCAAAGGATCTCATTAAGATTTTTAACTGTAAACAAATGTGTATAGTATTTTACCCTTTTTTAAACGCTTACCATAATTTGTAACAAAAACTGCTAAAAAGGAAAAAAAATTAAAAGAAACTGATAACTAATATTTTTTTTTATTAAAATTTATCAAAGTAAAAGAAGCAATCTAGAGTTGAAAAGAGTAATATAATTCCTCTTTTTTTTCCTTGCAGTAGAAACTAATATAAAGTTTACCAAAATTAATTTGCGATAACATTTAAAAATACAAAGATATAAAATATAAAAATATACATAACAAAATGCATATAAAAACACGTAAAATTTGAATAATTTAGTTTTTCTTCATTCCTTTTGTAGAAACTGACAAGGTTCAAATTTACAATAATCCTTTCATATTTATACACTGCAAAAATAAAGTGTTGATTATACTGTAAAATCCACGCTTTTTTTTTTTTTTTTTTTTTTTTTTTTTTTTTTCAGTGTAGTATTTTCTTTACTCTTTATATTTCTTCCAAAACAAGTTTTTTCATCCAGCATGTTCACATTTTTTAATTAAATATAGGTTGTTCTGTACCACATAATTAAATGATCGCTGTCTCCAAGCATAAACTTATCAGGGCCTATAAATAACAAAAATAAAACATACATTAATGAATTTTTACTGAAAAATATGCATAGCAAAGAACGCACAAAAATTTTGTTAATTTGGAAAACTGCAAAATAAGTTACCGCTTAGACTTCTGTGAATCAAAGAAAACAAAAAACCTTTTATTACATTTTTTTTAAATGTAAAAAAAAAATAAGAAACTATTTTGAAAAATAAGATATCATTTTTACGCGTATATAATACACATATTTCTTTCAAACTTTTACGTGTAAGACACAGCGTTCTCAGTATATACATAATATTTCCACCAATGATATGACATCAAGCCGCTGAGTTACTGTATTACAACATCGAGATTTCACGTTACAATTGCACAAATGTAGAAGTAATAAAACCAGTAGACCCGTGCGAAGATTTCGCTCTGCAGTCTAATGTTTTTAAGCAATATCTAATATTTTTAAGCAATATCTAATATTTTTAAGCAATATCTAATATTTTTCAGATGCAGGATTAAACTTCTAAAGGAAAATTAAGTGTTAAAATGTCTGCAAACAACATTAGTCAAGCGAGAATATCGTCTCATTTATTCCATCCAAGTTACAGTAAAAACTGATCGAAGATTTTACTGGTCGCGAGGGAAAAAAATATATCAATCGTATTTTAACTGCATTAGAAGGTGAGATCATCTGTTTCAGAAAAAAACATGGGCTAAAGAAAAATAAATTAAGCATTTTAATTTAAATTTTGCTTTTATAAAATAAACTCGTGCACCAACTATGTTCCACTTTATCTTTATTGAAATTTTTTTTATATATAATCATTGTTGCAGTATTTTATTTTTGTGAAAAAACTTTCATTGCATTTATGAAAACAATGCTGATTTAATTTGAAATTAACCGGAATTTTTATTCATAAAACATGTTTTAATGAAATGTGAGTGTACTATGTCAGAAGCCTGTTCAAAATCCTTTCATATGATATCTCATTTATCGTTCTGCGCTTTTTATTTGCTTAGAAAAAGGGATGTTGACTATACCAGTCGGCCTGTGCATTGCATTGATTTCGCACTGTAATCTCATATTTTTTAGCAATATCTAATATATATATATATATATATATATATTGACTAAAAACTAAATGTTTTTTGTAGATATTTTTATCGTTACTTTTTCAACCTGGCATTATATATTTCAAAAGGACGCGCGAGAAAGAAAAAAAATAATAATAATCGTAATCGTATTTTAACTGCATTAGAGGATGACATCATCAGCTCGGGAAAATCATGGGACAAAGAAATATAAATCTAAACATTTCACTTTCCCTTTTGCTTTATAAAATTAACCCGTGAGGAGTTTTTCATAATCACTGCTGTGCATCATATAATGTAGTATTTTATTTTTGTGCCAACACTAATTTGAGGAAAAACTTCCATTTCATTTACGAAAACAATGCTGATTTAATTTTTAATTAACAGCAATTTTTAGTCAAAAACATATTTTAACGAAATGTGAATGTACTATGTCAGAAGCTGCTACAAAACCTTTCGAATTATGCCTCATTCGTTGTTATGGGTTTCGTAAATTCACAGAAAATAGGATGTTGACAACAGAAATAATATATACTTGTAGACCCGTGCGAAGATTTAGCGCTGCAGTCTAATATTTTTTAGATGCAGGTTTAAACTTATATAAAAAATTCAGGATTAAAAATATCTGCAAACAATATTAGTCAAGCGATAATATGCACTCATTTATTTCATCAAAGTTACATTAAAAACTAATCGCAGATAGCTAATGCAATATATATATATATATATATATATATATATATATCAATTGCATTTTAATTGAATTAGAAGATGACATCATCTGTTTCGGAAAAAAAAAACATGGGATAAAGAAAAATAAATCGAATATTTTAATTTAAATTTTGTTTTTTAATCATAAATATGAAATAAATCCGAGCAGAAACAATGCCCCACTTTATCTCTATTTTACAAATTATTTTAAAATCATTGTTGAGCACGATATAATGCGGTATTTTATTTTTGTGGCAACACCGATTGAGAAAAAAACTTTCATTTCATTTGTGAAAACAATGCTGACTTAATTTTTAATTAACTGCAATTTTTAATTAAAAAACATATTTTAACGAAATGTGAGTGTACTATGTCAAAAGCCTGTTCAAAATCATTTCATATGGTATCGTTCTGCGTTTTGTATTTTCTTAGAAAAAGGGATGTTGACAAAAGAAATAATATATACGATGATAAGTAAATTAATTGCACCGTTACCAGCCATAGTTGCAACGGTATATAGTTATTTACACTGTATTTAGTTATTTCTGTGTTTTTTTTCCAAAATGACCATAAAATTAAAATTTATCTTATTTTATACTAGTATAACTCAATCTATCTGTCTATCTGTATCTCAATCTATCTATCTATATAGTATTACCGCTGCCAACATTTACGTATTTAGTTATCATTAAAATTTACTATTAAATTTTAGTGGTAACACAAAAAGCGCAAAAATTGCCAGCTATACGATACATAAAAGTCATAGTCAATGTTTGTGTGTATCCTCTAGAGTTGCAAAGGCTAGAAAAAACCCGGTTTAAACCCGGGAATAAACCGTGTTTTAGGGGAATAAACCGGGTTTTTTGGGAATAAACTGGGTCTTTTGGGAATAAACCTGGGAATAAACCGGGTCTATTGGAAATAAACCTGGGAATAAACCGGATTTTTGCAACTCTAGTATCCTCCTTTTAGACACACTCACTACATTTTCATATGCGAAATTGATGTCATTCT
This sequence comes from Maratus michaelseni, assembly GCA_963931845.1. Taxonomy (NCBI): domain Eukaryota; kingdom Metazoa; phylum Arthropoda; class Arachnida; order Araneae; family Salticidae; genus Maratus; species Maratus michaelseni. The sequence goes on along the minus strand of OZ007591.1, from coordinate 343,765,520 downwards.
GAGCAGATAATACGCGTTTTTTATGTATAAAATTAAATATTTTTACTGTAAGTGCGTAAAAATGACGTAGTGCTCCCATTCAAATGTGTTTGAAATTAACGGTTTTTGTTATCATTAAAATCTAATGGAAAATTTTGCCTTATTTAATCACAGATTTCGACAATTAAGTAAGGCAAAATTTACTACTAAATTTTAGTGGTAACACAAAAAGCGCAAAAGTTGCCAACTACGATACATAAAAGTCATACATAAACATCAAAGTTTGCATGTATCCTCCTTATACAAATCTGCAATTTTTGACCGATTTGCACGAAACGCGACATGCATACGTTTTAGAACTCGGCACAAAATATCGACTAATTTCTCAGACCACCCCTTACCCCTTTTTCAAACCTATACCGTTATTTATTTTTATACATTTTTTTTTTTCAAATTTTTTTCTAACGCATGTACTTTGTTTTTATAAGGCAACAAAAATTTAGACCCACTCGCTACATTTTCATATGCGAAATTTACGTCATTCTGAGCAGATAATACGCATTTTTCGTGTATAAAATTAAATATTTTTGCTATTAGTGCGTAAAAATGATGTAGTGCCTTCATTTAAATGTGTTTGAAATTAACACATCGATTATAATACAGACATTACAATTTCGGGGAGAAGATTCAGGAGAAAAAAAAGCTGCTAAATGTGACGTCACTTTCAATGGAAGAACTATAATTCATATTCAAATTTAAATCTGCATTAACTAGAAAAAGCAAAAAATAAAATAAAATAAAATAAAATAAAAAAATGACGCCATTTTCATGTAATAATTGTAGATTTAATTTTTATTTTATTACATGTATATAAGAAAGAAGTACTAGAATCTTAAAAATTTTTACTTCCGTTTTTGATGAATTTCTTACGTTTTGGAATGTCCTGAACACGATTTAACCATTTTTAGAAAATGTGTGTAAGCATGTCTTTATGTGACACAAATTTTGTAGTTGGTCTGTCTCAAGAACAAATGTAAGGAATTTCATCAAACATATTCTGTTAGGAATTTGACAAAAATGGATGCTGATTAAGTTTCGCTGTATATAGTCAAGAGGTAGTGCTGCTATGGTCCGTTACTCACGATTTCCGTGATAGCTATATCTCGCATCTATGGGATGGAATTTCATCAAATATCATATTCAGTTAGATCTTGACACATATAGTGACTGATACGATTTTGTTACATATAGTTCACAGGTGGTGCTGCTAAGCTCCGTTATTCACGATTTCCGTGATAGCTATATCTCGTCATCTATGGGATGGAATTTGATTAAATTTCGTATTCGGTTAGACTTTGACATAAATTGGTTCTGATTAGGTTTGAGTGCATCTAGTTCAACAGGTGGCGCTGCAGTGCTGTGCTATCCATCATTTCTGCGATAGCTATATCTCCGCATCTAAGGGATGGAACTCCACCAAATTTAATACGTAAGATATTTATTAACAATTACATTGGTACCGTTTTGGACTTATTCACTCAATAGGGTGTGCTGCGTAATGTGTTTTTCAAGTTATAACTATAGGTTTTTCAAGTGTTATAGCTACAATCGTGGCATATATGAGATGGAATTTCACCAAATTTCATGCGAAAAAAATTTATAAAAAATTATGTTGATTCAATTTTAGCTTTGGTCCCACCCTGCTGTGCTTTTTTTTCTGGCAGGAACATTAGAGATGTATATTAAAGGAGACCGGGGCAAGATGAAGAGCGGGGCAAGATGACGAATGTCTTAATTTTTCCGTTTTCCACTAGGTGGCAGCATCAACCGGACACTACTGGCTCTCCTATCGGCCGTTCGTTAAACAATAGTATAGAGACGCTGAAATCACCATTTTTGTGTTAGTTATGAAGCTTCGATTGTTTACCTACCGCTGCCGCGTTATAACTTTTATGCATGCGTAAATAAGCTCTGCTACAGATACAGGTAAGATATATCGTTTCTCTTTAATATTTATGAGTAACTTAGTTTAAATACTACCTACTACCATTAATAAATGTCAATTAATCACCTTCCTTCATGGCAATGAAAACGAATATTTTTAAACAGGCAGTCCGGGGCAAGATGACGAGCTCGTCATCTTGCCCCGTGTTTCGGAATTTATTAAACTAACTATGTTGTCCATTCTATTTAAATCCTGTAAACGCTTGTTTGTCTGTGTGTTTGTCCACGCGACCTTGCGCTTCTATCTCCTCTGGGGCTAAGGGGTGCATCGGATCGGATGAGGTGTCGTTCGAAAGGGGGCGACCAGAGAAAGATATTTTTGCTATCCGCTAAGCACCCCCCCCCCGAAAGAAAAATCCTATCGGGGTCCATATCTCAGCTTCCAAGCGTCCGATCGGTACGAGGGGGTACCGTTCGACGGGGTTCGACCTCAGGGTCAAGACCTCCCTCCTCCCCCGCTGTTCCCCCTCCCCCCAAAGGATTGCTGATTCCGATGCACTAAAGAATCCTGTTAGTGTTTTTGATTTCAAACCATTGCCTAAAGCAACACAATGTGAGAAAAAAAGAAAAAGCAAAACACTGAGCTCAAGCATTCTTACAAGCACACCCATCAAAGAAATGTTAGAAATAAGAGAAAAGCAGAAGGAAGAACAGGAACGTTTAAAAAAACAGAGAAAAGAAACTCGTGAAGCTAAAAAGCGAGTAAAAAAACTCAAACTAAGTTCCTGTAGGCTAAGTCTATTAAATCCAGGCCAAACAGTCCAGTTGCGTCAACTTCAAAGGATGGTGTTTTCAGATGTCCTGCTTGTGACGAGGAATATTGTGATCCACCAACAGAAGAATGGATCCAGTGCTGTAAATGCCAAGAGTCGTGGCATGAGGAATGTTCCAATTATGAAAATGGCATTTTTATTTGTGACTATTGTTAGCTGCACAACTAAACACTTCAACATTACGTTACAATGCATTATGCTTAGTTTGATACTTTGTAAGATGTAAAAACACAGTTATCATTTGTTAAACCATGTAACATATTCAAAAGATAAAATATTTTCAACCTTTTTCAGTGTGGTCATCTTGCCCCAAGGCCAAAGTCATCTTTCCCCAATACTGGGGCAAGATGACGATTTGTTAATGTTATGAAAAAATGAAATTATCCTTAATTTCTTTTTTATTCGAAAAATTAAATGGTAATATATTTAATACTACAAAGGAATACTCTAACAGTTCATGTAAAATTAATTTTACTATACTTAAAAATAAATTAATAAACAACAAAAATTGTTTACATAGTCATCTTGCCCCGGTCTCCCCTATTTACTATTGAGTACAAATGCACCAAAATTTACAAACAAAAGAATTCATTTCCGTTTATTGACGGAAATTGCTGAAGGTGTTATTTTCAACTGTGTTATGTGTTTCCTAATTGAACTAAATTTTAGCATACTATATAGTCTATATACAAGTCTATAGATCAAGTGCGGGGTTTCGCAAAAGAATTTAAATACTTTTTTGACTATAGATGGGAATTGCTGAGATTGGGTTTTTAAATATGTTATGCGTTTTTCAAATTGTTTACTTAAATCAAAGTATAATTTAGTAATGCTCAGTATATTTAGGTAAACAAACCTGTTGGGTGGCGATAGTTGAGCTTCTGCCGAAAGGTAGGTCTCCCCACTCGGTTTGACTTTGAACTTGTTTACTTAAATATTATTTTTTACCTTATTAAATGTGGAAGTTTTGTTATAGTATTCTGGATGTGTTGGAAAGTGTTTCATAATCTCTAATTGACGCATGATTTTTCTTTTTTGTTACATTTTGTTTTTAAAACAGTTAATTTAAAAAAAAACTTTTTTTCCACTAAATCATTTTGTTGCGTCGTCACAAGTTGTCCAACAGATTCGTTGCGTACCCCTAGAACCTATTCCCGTATTTTCAAGGGGTATGCATATGCCACTTTGAAAAACACTGCAAGTAAGAGCATGGTCGTGCATACTACGTTACGCAGTTTCACCCTGAAATGAACCATTTGGGTCTTGCAACGCCTCCAAATACTCGTATTATATATATCCTTCCTTCATCAAAGAAACAAAGAAAACTATTATCTGTTTTGTAAACAGGGGATGCTTTCACTTGTGGATTTAGAAGTTTAGACCTTTTAAAAAACTGCACTTATTTAAACTCTATTCAAAATCTTGAACTCAACTAATAATTTCGACGTATTCTCGATACCTATTCTCTTTAATAAATTGCTACACGTCTCTGACGACTGGCTTTTTCGCTAATCGTTTCCACAAATTAATCTCGGAAAATGAAACATTTGAAGTGACTGAAAAAATTAATAGCTCGAAAAGTATTTGTCAGAAAATTGTTAGACAAACTGCGTTAGAAAGGTAAAAAAAATTATATTTTTCTTGATATAAATTTCAAACCTAATAATTATGCCGTTTTTCAAATATTGAATTAAAAAAATTACCAAATTTCACAATGGAGTACCATAGCGAAACCTTCACGCGTAAAAATATAATGATAAAGGCAATGTGTCCTGACGTGTATACTGGCTATAGCACAATTCATATGAGTATATTTATTAGTTATTTCAAATTTAAAGTGAAAACCACGATTTCTACCCACCGTCTTTGGACGGGCATTTACACTAGTATTTTATTAAGTGTGGTTTTTCCTTCGTCTGTAGGTAACAGCAACTACAGTAGCAATGATTTATATAATTACTTCATTAGTAATAAGTTAAATGCAACTTCTTAATTTAAAAATGGCTCAAAAAATGTTTTCACTTACTTTCCGTATGATGCTCGACAGTACCGTTCACGTAATGATCGCCTGTGTAAAGCATCCAAAATTTCCCAGCCTCAGGATCGTTTACGATGCCTGCAATTTTATAAACGTACATTTGACCGGACATCTCTCTGTGGTGAAACCTAAAGAATATTAACACATAATTCAGAATTTGTTAATGAGTTAAAATACACGTGAAACAGAAAGCAAAGAGAGAGCAATTGATTGAATGGACAAATAAATATAAATATTGTCGCGTATGAAATAGAAGCGATCTTACACAGTTAAATGACACACTTATTCTTATACATACATAATATGCGTTTTTATTTATCAATGTTCAAAAACTTTTAGAAATGGTAATATTTTTTTACTATGTTAACGAACACGGAAAACTTTAGATTCGATGTTCGAGCGATCAATTCTGCATTGCTCACATTACAGAGTGGTACATTTAAAAAATATATCTATAAATAATTTGTTTTTGTACTGACGTATCACCTGTGCCAGAAAATAAATTGACAAAAATGGTTGTCAATCATCAATCGTGTTCAAAATACAGGGTGACAAGAAATAACTTGGACACACATGATGCATTATAACTGTAATGCTAATGAAAATATTGCGACCAAACTTCAGAATAAATATGAATACATTATTTCGTCTAATATAGTTACAAATTTTCAAAGTGGCTATCTTTAGCCTTAATACAAAGCTTTAAACGCGTCACAAAATTTTCTGCTATGGGCCGCAACTCACTTACTGATATTTTATCCCATTCCTTGCATAAGAATTTCTTTAGGGATGCCAAAGTTTTATGAGGTTTAGCACACACCCTTGTCTCCAAGATGGACCAAATAGAATAATCCATTGAGTTCATATCTGGGGAATACGGTGGCCATTCTTGAGCTCCAATGAAGTCAGGAAAATGTGTCTTGCACCAATCTTGAGTGCCTTTAGCTCTGTGTGCAGGCGCGGAATCCTGTTGGAAGGTCCATCTTTTGTTTCCAAAGAGCTTTTGTGACCAAGGTAAGACAACATCTTCCAAAATGAGTTTGCGATATGTTTGTTGATTAATTTGTATCCCTTGATCAACAAAAACAAGTGGTGTTTTCCCACTAGCACATATCCCACACCAAACCATTACAGATTGGGGTCGTTGACGCCGTTCAACAATGTAAGAAGGTCCAGGTGCTTCTGCTGACCAAACTCTATCATTATGGCTATTGTGAGCTTGTTCAATTGAAAACAGTTTCTCATCTGTGAAGACAAATGTTTGTCATCGATCACCTGCGGCCCGCTTTAACAGTTCTTTACACCTTTGAAGTCTTGTGTGTTTGTTCTCTGTTGTTAGCTTTTGAGCCTCGTTCATTTTGTAAGGGTGAAGACCAAGTTCTACTCTTGCCATCAAACGTGCGGTTTCTCTGTTGATCTTCATCTCTCTAGCAAGCTTTCTCATTGAAATCCTAGGATTTCGTTGAACTCGCTTTTTTATAACTACCCGGTTTCTTGATGTGTTAATTGTGCGCTTCTTTTCTCTTCCTGGCCTGTCACCATCATGTCCGAGTTCTTTAAACATTTTGATTGTGTATGAAACCGTCTGCTTAGGCACTTTCAATCGTTGAACAATTTCACATTGCTTCATTCCTTGCTTATGTAATTCAAGTATGGCAGATCGTTTGTTAACCATAATGGTTAATCACAACTAACTTACTTACACCTGACCTGTTTAGTAGCTTTCTAGAATCAATTCCCTATGACAATAACTTTATAACTTTAGTGTTAGTTACAGAATTTTGGTTTGAAACTTCGTCCAAGTTATTTCTTGTCACCCTGTAGTAATTCAATATACATTTATAAAATACATAATATCGTTAAAAATAGAAAATAATTTATAAGCAAGCTAAAATAAAATAAAGTTATTTAATACATATTTATTAAAAATATTACATCAGGTTGTCGGTTTTTAGTAATAAAAGATATTTATGACGGTAGTTTTATTTCCAGCGTGATGTTATGTCCGACAAAAAGAATATAATATATATATATATATATATATATATATTTCAAAATAATTCAATATATATATATATATATATAGCAAAATATATAAAAATTATTAACATATACGAGGGGTCTTAAAACAGTCTGATGGTTTTTAAAGTAGCAAATGGTGACAGATATTAAAGTAATTGCTGCAGCAAGTTAATGTGTGAAGTCAGGAATTTCTTTATTATACTTCCCAGTTTTAGTACCAAATGTTACCGACAGATGCCTCTGCACTGTTTCAAACTACCCAAGTTGCACAAAATGGTTAAGCCAACGTTTTCTAATTGTCGTTCCAAGTTTGTCCACAGTAAGAAATGTCTGCCTTGCTGTACCATTAGCAAGCAAACAATTTCCCAACAAAGGCCCAACAAAGGCCCAACAAGGATCTAACTGTTCTCTGCTCAGAATCCTGTTCAGATGCACTCTATATTAGAAGGATATCTGCACTTACCATTTGCCAACCCTATCACCCCCAGTCCTACCATTTCCTAACGGTTTAAACAAACTGCCAACGATGGGCCAACAACTGTAATACTTGTGTATTAGAATGCTCAAAACGATCTTACAGCTTCAAAATGCAAGCCTCTATTTTTGGCATTTCAGCAGTTGAACAAAATGAAGAGGAAAAGCTGTGTGAACTTTATCCTACCTTTGTACTTAGTTCGGGCATTTTACAGTTTGAGGCGGTACTGTGCAATTTTTCGGTGACATTTGGTACTAAATCCAAGGAAGAAAACTAAAGAAATTTCCGAATCCCACATAACTTCAATAGCTGTCACATTAAGTTGCTGTTCTTCTATTTTAAAAACCTTCGATCAATTTTCGTGCACCCTATATAATAAATGTGGGGTATTTCAGAAAAGATGGGACAAACATTAATAGATCGTAGTACCCATCAAAACAAACAGTTTTCATCAAATAATGCATGGTTGGAAACGAAACTTAAAGGCGGTAGAGCGTTTGGAAGCGCCATCTCCACCAACATTAAAGCCCTATTCCTATTGTAAGTTATCGGAAGAAGAACACCACCACGCATGCAAATGTAATCTAAGGAGGAAGAAGAACCCGTATGCGAATGTCATCTACTGAAGAAGAAGAACCTTGATGCAAATGTAGGCCACGGTGAATAAGAAGCGCCGAGGCCAGCCTAGCGAGACTGTTTGAGTGTGTAATCTTCAATGGGAGTTGTAATGTATGAAAAAATGGAGGAATTTACTAATACGGAAAATGTCGATATTCATTGCGTGTACAGATCTGCAAACGGCAATAACAGAGAGGCAAGACCACTATACGGGGAGCGTTTTCATCCAAAGGTGGTTTCCCAAACCAAAAACATTCGCACGCTTGTATCGGCAGCTGTATGAAATGGGATCCTTTCCTGCTGCCCGGGTGGAAGCAGATTCTGCAAGGACGTACAGAACGGCTGTTGTGGAAGAGAGATTACTTGATACGATGGGAGATCAGTCAAGCACAATCCCACGAACTGTGGGCCATATTCGTGGTGTATCACACTCCACGATATCGTGGGTGCTGACGGGTGAAAGGATACACCCATATCATGTTCAAAGATCTCAAGCACTGATTGCAGTGGATTATCTTCCTCGCGTAGACTTCGCCCGCTGGATTCATCTGCAGAGTGCTACAGATTTTCCGACAACTGTATTTTCCCCCGAAGAAAGTACCTTCACACGTGATGGTACATTTAACACTCACACTCGGATTGTATGGGCGCATATCAATTCACATGCCACTTATCCACATGCGCATCACCAACGCTTCTCCATCAACGTTTGGGCAGGATTGTCAATAACCACTTTATAGGTCCGTATCTGCAGCAGGTGCTGCCAGGCTTGCTGGAGGATGTGCCCACAGACATCCGCTGGCATATGTGGTTCCAGCTCGATGAAGCACTAACGCATTATTGGCGATATGTGTGGAACTATCTTGTGGTGCCTTTCTGGGGTGATGGATTGAGCTCAAGAGTCTAATCTGTGCAATTCCCTGTGAATCGGAATAGGAACTCCTCGCTAAACTTGTGAAGACTTCTGGTGAAGTGCGCAGTATGCCTGGTTATTCCACAGAGTTCGCCAATCCCTCCTACACCGCTCTTCCCCATGAATTACCTTTGCCTGTCCCTCTCTCGAGCAAGTTTTGTAATTATTGCTCATTAAACTTGCTTTTGTAACTTATAAGTCATTCTTGTGTTTTCGCGTCGTCTCGTCGGTTTCAACTCTATTTGCCCTCTAGCGCCTTTGGATTTCGTTTCCAACCATGCATTATTTGATGATAATTGTTTGTTTTGATGTGTACTACCATCTTTTAAAATTTGTCGTACCTTTTCTGAAACTCCGTCTATATAAAGAAATTCTGCTTTTCTTTCTTTTTTTTACATATAACACGCATCTTTATTTGTTAAATAAAATTTCAAGAACTTCCCAAAAGTATGAATAAAAAATTCTCTTCCATCTTCTTATAAATAAAAAAAAACTTTATCGCCGATACTCCTGTGTTAAATCCTGCATAATTAAAAAATAAGAACGAAAAATCATGCGGCAAGCATAGATTATGTAACACTTTCCAACGCTTCCAAAATGATTTTACAAATCATTACCGTTTAATAAGCTGAAAGATAACATCTAAGTAAACAATTTGCAAAACGCATAACATATTTAAAAACGTAATTTCAGGAATTTCCAACATATGCAATATTCGGAAAAATATCCGAATACTTTTATTCAGCCCTGTATAGGATCTATAGATTTGTATATACTACATATAGGATGCTAAATTTTAGTACAGCTAAGAAACGCGTAGCACAGTTTAAAATTCTCCTTCCGGAGTTTCTGTCAATAAACGGAAATGTGTTCGCGTACTTTTGTGCTTCCCTGTATATGATCTCCAGAATTTATACACACCACGTAATAAACAAAAAGTTAGTTAAATTTAAAATCGCGTTCAGCAACATAAAACGCACTTCCAGGAATTATTGTTAACAGACAAAAGAGAATTCTTTTGTGTGTCCCTGTAAATGAACGATGACTGCTATACACACAATATTCTGTAATAAGCCTCTTGTAATGCACCTTAGTGATATATATAAATTTCAATGCGTTTAAAATAGTGAAACATTATTTAAATAAACCGCAGACGATTTTTCTCCATAGACGTAATGTAACGGAATTATTTTGACTGTCCCTGTAAAGTAACTATAAGTGCTATGCACACCCTATTCCGTATTAAGCTTCTTGTAATCCACCTTAGTGATATATATCAATTACGATGTGTTTTAAATTGTGTAACATCATTAAAATGAACCTCAAATGATTTTTTCCCATAGACCGTAATGAAATGGAACTCTTCTGAGTGTCCCTGTAAAAAAAGTATAAGTGCTACACACTTCAGTTGAAATAGGGAACATGCTATAGATAACGACAATAACATATAAAAATTGCAGAGCAATCCGAGCATATTTACGGGAGTTAGAGCACGGACAGACGGCCAGACGGCAGACTGCCAGACAAACCTAAGTTATAAACACTTTTCAACTAGGTTAGAAAGTGTTAAAAAGACTTATGAAATATTTAGTCTTTTCATAAATAGTCTCTTTCTCACAGAAAAAGCACCTAAACATTATTAAGAAACCAAACAAAAACTACTACATCCATTTTTTAACACTTTCCAACCTAGTTGAAAAGTGTTTATGACTTCGGTTTGTCTGGCCGTCTGGCCGTCTGCCGTCTGGCCGTCTGTCCATGCTCTAACTCCCGTAAATATGCTCGGATTGCGCTGCAATTTTTATATGTTATTGTTGATATCTATAGCATGTTCCCTATCTCAACTGAAGAGTGTAGCACTTATAGTTTCTTTACAGGGACACTCAAAAGAATTCCGTTACATTAGGGTCTATGGGGAAAAATCATTTGCGGTTTATTTTAATGATGTTACGCAATTGCAAATACATTGTAATTGATATATGTGAGTAAGGTGCATTGCAAGAAACTTAATATGGAATAGGGTGTTTATAGCACTTATAGTTACTTTACAGGGACAGTCAAAATAATTCCGTTACATTACGTGTATGGAGAAAAATCGTTTGCGGTTTAATTAAATAATGTCTCACTATTTTAAACGCATTGAAATTTATATATATCACTAAGGTATATTAAAAGAGGTTTACTACAGAATATTGTGTGTATATCAGTTATCATTCATTTACAGGGACACACAAAAGAATTCTCTACTGTCTGTTAACAATAATTCCTGGAAGTGCGTTTTAATTTACTGAACGCGATTTTAAATTTAACTCACTTTTTGTCTATTACTTGGTGTGTATAAATGCTATATTTCATATACAGGGCAGCACAAAAGTTCGCGAACACATTTCCGTTTGTTGACAGAAACTCCAGAAGGAGAATTTTAAACTGTGCTACGCGTTTCCTAACTAAACTAAAATTTAGCATCCTATGCAGTATATATACAAATCTATAGATCCTATACAAGGCTGAATAAAAGTATTCAGATATTATTCCGAATATTATATATGTTGGAAATTCCTGAAATTTCGTTTTTAAATATGTTATGCGTTTTCCAAACTGTTTACTTAGATGTTGTCTTTCAGCTTATTAAACAGTAATGATTTGTAAAATTATTTTGGAAGCGTTGGAAAGTGTTACATAATCTATGATTGACGCATTATTTTTCGTTCTTGTTTAAAAATATTAAGAATAATTCTTCCTTACAAGAAAGTGAGATTTATTAGTTAATACCCCTTAATACCCCTTCCCTATTTTATCGAAATAATTCATTGAAAGTAATATCTAAAAATCATTTTGACACTATCCGTTCTATTTCAATCCTTTATAATTCTGTAACTAGAATTTTTAACTGACTGAATGTCACCAGAATTTAAGAATAAATTCATTTGAAAGTAATTAAATGTTATTCGTCACGTACATTATAAAATCAAAATTTTATACAAAAATTCTGGTGCAAATTTAACATCTGGGGATAATATTAATTTGGTATAAATACTTCCCACTGCCTTAGAGAGGGTTAATTGGATTACTTTTTTCAGAAAATTGGTTTTACAGAACCAATAGCTAAGTTACGTGATATCTATTCCCTTTCGATTCTTTTGTATCACATGTGGTACAAAATCTTCCAATAATTCTCAAAAATTTTAACGAAATCGGCATCGGTTCTGACATTGTCATTTTAAAAGAAAAGACATGGAGCTATGTAAAAGTGAAGTCAAATCTCAAAGAATTCTAACGGTTTAGTTTTTATGAAGAAAAGAACAAAGATCTATACCGGGTGGTTATAATATAAGTATCTCTATTTGGAGCTGTCTGTAGCTTTAAGGAATAACCCGAATAAAACCAAAATCGGTAGACTTACTATTCGAAAAGATCGAAGAAGAATGGAACAATAAAAAAATAGTTGTAATAATAGCCAGCAGATGGCGCTACGAGGTCTTAAAATCTGTTGTGTACCATGGAGGTGTCGCAAACCTCAATGACTTGCATATCACAACATGTGTGAAACATCACTCCTGATGCGTTACATTCCGCAGTTGAGCACGTCGTGCACTGCCTGGATTGTGTCCTCCAGCACAATGGCCATCTGGAACCTGAACTTGATCGGTACCGTCATGCGAAAGTGTAACCACATTCACTGTGACATTTTCCAATAAATTAGGTATGCCATGACGCTTTAATTCTTTGTTCTTGTATTACACAATACGTTTCACACTCAAACGCACCATCTGCTGATGATTATTGCAACTATTTTTTTTATTGTTCCATTCTTCTTCCCCCTTATCGAATAGTAAGTATATCGATTTTGGTTTCATTCGGGTTATTCCTTCAAGTTACAGACAGCTCCAAATAGAGATACTTATAACACCCGGTATGTGGGGAACCTCGGGACTGAAGAGGTTGAATGCATTAGGAACATAGAATTATAAATTTAGTTTTGCATGCAACAGAAGCGAGTAAAAACTACCATTTGACATTTTACACATATATCAATATGAGTAATACCACTAAGAGTGTAGTAGTATTAAAGAAAAAATAAAATAAGTAGTGCCATTTAGGATATAAAAGTTTGACTAATATGGTCTCTATGATATTTCATTCTTAACATTTACATTAGAAAATGATGCTACATTAACTTTTCAGAGACTTTTTCTGTGAGCAACTCATATAACAAAGTATCGATGGATAGGGAAAATACTTAAACCTTCGCAGAAAATTCAGGAAAAAACACTCTTTTACGGTTTTATCATGAAATATCATATTATTTCATGATTATAATATTAGAATAACGGAAAAAATGAGTATGAAAATATGTGCATAGAGTTTCAAAATTCCATGCACAAATTTTAAAGGTTGATAGATCTCATCGCAGTTAGCACATTCTGGCAGATAATCACTTTTTCATTGTGGAGAAAAAAAAAAACTTTTGTTGTTCAATATCATGTAAAGGATTGTTGTTTATTTCTTAAGTATGTCATTGATATAACAATTTTTAAATAACAAAGGAAAACAAAAGCATAAAAAAGTAAGTTATATTTACGATGATTTATAAGAGACGTTCAACAAATGAAATGAAATGCAGCTATTCATTAAAAAGATCTACCACAAAATTGAGAATTTAGGTGTTTCCCTTTCGAAGAGTCGTTCCTGGAGGCAAATCATATTTTTATTTAAATCGTACGTGGCGTTTGTTAAGTTTCAAAGTGATCTTTTAAAAGCAATACGAATAAAAATAATTCATGCCTACTAATTTACACAACCACCACAACCCCCCAGTGATGAATTATGGCATGTTTTCTCCGCAGAGATTTCAGCTATTTCGGGGGACACTTTCAGAGCATTAATAAAGAGAAAATTTGAAAACGTACAGGTGGGACTAGCTCATGCTTCCAGAAAATCCCTTCGCAAACGAACTCTTCCATCAATTTATCACTGACTACTCCTTTAAATTATTTATAATAATCACCAAATAAAACCTTTTTCGTATTTTTTTTCCTTTTTGTATTTGTCTTACGTACTAACAGGTTTTAGAAGATACATGAACCTTGTACATTTTAAAAACTGGATAACTGCGCCCTTATAGCAGAAAAGTTTACAAAAATTCAATGTAACCTCGTCTTTTCCCAGTATTGTAGAAATATTTCTGTTATCTTTAGAAACCATTTGGAAAATGGCCAACCATAAATCTCAGTTTCTGCGGTATACAGAAACGTTTCTGAAATAAAATGCCCTTTGTTACCACCAAATTCCGGAATAGACATTTCTGTTAATTTAGGAAACTTATTACTTTCTGAGATTTATGATTGATTCTCCTCCTAAAATTTTCTGTATATAAGGTAAAAGTTTCCAAACGTAAACGTTTCTTCTATATTAGGAAACATTTAGTAATGTTTTACAATACAGCTAGAAAAACAGTAATTAAGCTCACGATGTTGTAAAGAAAACTTTTCGTATAATCAGAATTCCTTAGCACTTAAGTTTAGGCCATGTGTTCTTTGCTGACAAGAAAGATATGTTTGTTTCAGTAAGTTTTGGCATCCTTGAAATGATATGTAGCTTTTTATCACCCTGTATGTTTCGTTTTTTTGCTGACATTTAAGCTTACGTTTTGTTTTATAACCGCATGGGATTTTTCTTTAATTTAAAAAAATTGGTGGACTTTGTATTTGAATATTTAATTGATTATAACATTTATGTCAATTCTAAATTTTAATACAAGAGATGTAATTTAATACAAGAAATTACTCTGTAAAGTGTACCTCATGTTATTGCAGCAATCATTTGCTGTGAATTGCGCTAATATCAAGAAAATTCACAAAACTGCAAGCACTTTCGTTAAGTAAAGGGAAATTTTCTTAATCATTAAAATTTCACAAAGGGCTTACTTGAACTTATAATCTACAACTTGTGCTACTTTCATGACGTCATAAGCTGAATTGTTTTCTGGCATACTTAGGTACAGGTTGTGTACTAAATCTTTCTGATTGCCTATGTAGAGTGAATATTGGATTAGCATTTTCCCATCAAGTTCGTCCGTCACTTCTGAAATTTCTTTGTCTGAAATAAGAAGAAAAATATGTTTTCGTTTAATTTTTCCATAACAGAATTCTAATTTAAAGAATTTACAGACAAAAAAATCCTGTATAACTCTTCTCCTATTCTAGACTTGACAAAATGCTAATATAACAGATATTAATTTTGAAGCAGTAGTTAAACTTTACCTCAGTAGTTGGCAGCACCATACGGCCTCTAAACTGATTCTTTTTCATGCACGTGTTCTAATGGCTTTCCCAGCGGTCATTATACAGAAAACAAGATGTATGGATTGTGTTTTAATTCAAAAGAGCGAAAACATTAATTATGTTTATGAGGATTTCTTCTACTTTAATCAAGTTGTAAATAGCAATATTTGTACATAATGTACATTATCCTGTTTGGCTATCATCCATACTGTAATCATGAAGGAAAGATTAAACTGTTTTTATAAGAACCCGGAGTGCTCTCTGAATATCAAAAGGTGGTCTCAACAAATTATGGAATTATGAAAGCTAGGAATAAGCTTTTACACTAGTAATAATCAATGTTTGGCATTACACTAATGATAGCTAAACATTTTGAATGCGCGTGCCAAAAACCTCAGAATTATTAATGATCGACGTTCTAACATGCCAAAAACATTCTAACTTAAAAAATATCTTAATGAAAAATTAAATTTTACTTAATTTTTATAGAAACGTTCTTTTTTTAAATTTATTTTAAATTCGATTCCTAACTTATTGCTGTTTGTATAAACTCAACAATATAGTTGTGTCGCACTGAAATACATATTAATAATTCATAAATGAGGTTATTGTCTTAATGCATACATTAGATGTCAAATCTGGTTCATACTTTGTCACTTTTAGCTGTTTTAGATTAGGGAATGCATTGTTTAAACTAAATTTTTAAATGCAATTGAAATACGAAAAGCCCCTTAAATTCCATAGAGACAAAGAATTATCTGGCAGACATACATCTTAAATGGTTTGTAGAGAAAATGGTTGTAGCAAACGCTTACACTGAAATTTGTAATGCAATAATACATGCAAAAAACACTTAGTTATTTTTTAATACATAGTATGTGCAAGTTAAACGAAATCATAATTCCTGTAACAAACACAAAATTTAATTTACCATATAAACTAATTATTGCCTATAAATGAGGTTTGGAGTTTGTCGTGATGCCAATTTAATGCAACGATTTTTACGAAAATTGTGTAAAATTCCGCTATTTTCTAATGTTTTATCTATAATAAAACATATTTTTAATATTTTTATAGCAGCTAGTTTATCAGATGAAACTCAAAATAAATATTAATCATCTGTGCATATTTAATAATTTGTATGGATTACATTTTTATTGTGTGCAAATTTACAATAAGTAAAATTAAAAGTTATTATCTTTCTTTCGCGCAAAAAGTTTCCGATTTTTTTTGTGATAATTTCGGCCTATATTTCCTCTACAAACGCTCAACAGTGCCTATACTAGTCATTCGCGTGCTTAAAAAAAATTTTTAGGTGCCGCCTAGGGCACATGCCAAAGGTTAGCCATCCCGAACATAGAGCAATATGACCTCTTTAATAGACAAAAATACTCAGAAAACTATTCAGTTGTTTCAACAAAAAATTATTGGAAAATTAGATACATGTAGCGATTTAAAAAACATTTAAACGTGAGTTAAACAATGTTTTTTCCATTATTTTTTTGGAAAAAGTTTCTGAAATTACGGAATGCAAATGCATATAAAGAAAACATTGCAAAAAAAATAGTTTTAATTAAAATTCCGGTGCAAAAATTTCAAAAATTGTTTCAATTACAAATATTTTAAATTTTTAAAGGTATAATTTTGATAAGCTTTACTTTTTTAATTTAATAAATTTAAGCATTTTTCAAAAGTTTTTAAATCGCAAAGCTGAGACTTACTAAAGTCTCAGCTTTGCTCTTACTTGTTATCTTCATTTGATTTCATGGCAACATGTAGTGTTGATCTAAAGCATTGTTCGATTAATAGAAATATTTTATTACATTAAAGTGTAAAGCACAATCACATTAACTATTATTTTTAAAAAAATATTTTTTTTAATTATAATATTTTCTTTAAAATGTTGTTTTTGTTTTATATTTCGGGGAAACTTGCATAAAAGGGCAATGTAATATATTATTAAATTATAAATAGGAATAAAACGTTTTGTAGTTGCAACTTTGAAGATGATAAATTTACGTTTGAGTCTCAATTTTATTCATTCCAATCTCGTTCTTATTTTAGTTTTAATTAGTAATACTAAGGCATCCAACCCGGGCTTCCCGGGTTAGAGAATATATTTTAAAACCATTTATTTTTTTTATTGAAAACTCCAATAGATTTTTTTACTCTTAATAATAGACATTACAAATTTGGTACTTTTCGGTTAGCCGGGCGCCAGTAAAATTTATATATCTATGTATACATATATATACATATATCTATACATACACACATTTATATATGCATGTATATATATATATACATATATATACACATACATATATGTGTGTATGTATACATATATATGTATATATAGATATATACATATCAGTGGCGCCCGGCTAACCGAAAAGTACCACAAATTTTTGATAAACATTTACAATTTTTAGATTGCCCTCTAATAACACCAAAGAGCATTTTTATATAAAATACGTCAATTATATATATTCAAATAAAATTTTGAAACTTATTAAAACCGGTAATTTCATATTGGCCTCGTGCCAGAAGTTAATAGACGAAAAAAACATTAAAAATTTCGTTATCTGAAGCAGTTTTATTTATTCTGATAATTTCAGCGGTTTTAAGCGCTTATTTCAATTACATGTCTGTTAAATTTGTACTTCATTTATACTATTTTATTTAGTGTTTAATGCAGTTTTAACTTCGTTATTGAATATCAGCTAGAAATAAATGCTGAACTTTTTATATTGTTTAAAGTGCAAACGAATTAATATTTTGTAATCGTCTGCAAGCAATAGAGATAGATTTAAAATAAAAATCATGCTTGAAATTTAATTTAAATGCTATAATAAATCAGTCAATTCAGATACAGTTTTCAAACAAATTGCATTTGAAAATAGAGTTTTTTCCTATATAACGGTGTAAAAATTAAAAAAATTTAATATTTAGAAATTAAAAAAATTGCTGTAGCAAAATTCGCAAAACCGAAATTTTATCGTCAAGTGTTGCCATTTGCTAAATGACGTCAGCGTTACACACGAACACGTTTGTTCTTTATAATATAGATAGATACGACAATGCTGAAACAGGAGACTACCCCGGCCATATGACTTAATTATTTATAATTATCCTGAAAAATAATATATTTTTTAAAGAAAATAATCCTTTTCTTGAATTAGTATGATAAAAAGAAATATGTATAGCTGTAAAATTTATCCCTACAGTTGTTTCCACTTTACAAATGCCTCCTTTACTGCAAAAAGTAAAAGTGAGCAAAAGACAAGCAACAACAATAATACACCTGTTTATTGGTCTCGATAACATACATACTTCTAATACTGTTGCTCAGTTCCTTTTATATTTTCAATTGCAGATGGGATTTGAAATAAAGTTGAAAGCTTTATAGTCCCAAATTTAAGACTGTGGGTAAGATTTGGGGTTTAAGGCTCAAAGAGTGCGGAGACGTAACTCGCGGGTTATTTTTTGCGGTTATCGGAATCTTTGATGTGTTATGACTTTCTCAGGATGTCTCAGGATGATCTAAAGTTCAGAAGTCAAAACGGGGGCACTTGACAGCTGTTGACACCACCCAATTCTTTTGTTGAATCTTCCCTTTCTTTTGTACCTGACCACAAATTGATTTGAGAAAAATGGGAAAGGATTTGATTTATGCCTATCTCAGGCTGACTTGCAAGTTGGCACACTAAACTCAGCCTTACAGACTCCACCAAATAAGAGATTATGTGTACAGAGATACACCACTGAGGTCGTAGGACGTGTAGATCGCCAGTGAGTGAAAACGGTTGTTGCAGTGTACAGTATATCTCTGTAATGATGTACAGTACATCTCTATCAGGACAGATTTTGTTTTAGTTGCAAGTCATGTTTTTTGTTTGTTTGTTTCTTTTTGAGACGCTTTTTTAGGGCTTCCTTTTGAAATTAATAATATTCTTGATACTCTCGTAACCCTGCGGTGTTGTCTATGTAAACCCAGTAGTTTTCGATGTTTTTAAACTTTCAGACCGTCGACGATGATGTACGGATATACGTGCTTTTGCAGATTATTTCTACGTAATTAGTGAGAGTTTTGTCAATATTATTTATAAACAAAAATGTCAAGTGAAACTTTGGCCTCATTGGTCCAATAATAAATTCACCCAGGATTTATTAGGGACCATAGTGCTTTCCAGAAAGAGCCACAGATCCCACCTGATGATCTGAAATCTATAAATTATCGATGACGTTATACAATCACTCAGCTAACTTCAAGGTATCTTTATTTCCCTTAGTTCAAGCTACTTTGAATTTATTTAAGGTACCTGCTTTGTAAAGGTTGGGATCTCAGATATTTGTATTTCTATAACGACTTTAATTAACCTCGATCCAAAGTGAAATTAAAAGTGAAATACTTAAATATGAAAGTAATAAATAATATGAATTTACGAAATGAATTAAGACAGAATGGTTATGTTAATTAATTTTCTTAGTACTGCTTGGTTCAGACAGATCCAATAAACTTAGTTAGTTATGATGTTTATGTTTTTCTTTATGTAATTTTGTAAATAAATTTAGTTAATTATTAATTTAAAATGGAACTCTTTATATTTTTCTTGCATCATGTGCTAATTTATGTTATTGTAATTGTATATTTTACTGCTTAAAATATTTTTTATGTTAAATCGTGTAATGATACTCTTAATTATTTACCCTCATAAGTGAGAATTTCATAGAAATCACACAGCGCATTTTCTTTTTTTATTTAAGTATTTGGGTTAAACTCTAATCATGTTAGCTTCATAAACACTAACCAGAGGGAAATGATTACCAAATTATGCAGTATTTTAAGTACAACGGATATCCTGGATGAACATAAAATTTTGTAGCCGAATTTTATGGAGTGTTTAGTTCTTCCCAACAGTTACAGTAAAAAACAGGGCCATAACCAGACGTGGGCAGAGAGATCTGACCCTACACTACCCGCTAGCCACTTCTCTAGCTCCTTCTAAGTTTCATAATATTTCAATACTTATACTATTCATATTTTTAAACTATTGTTAGTAAAAATTTTATGACAGGGGTGGCTCGCCCTGGACTACTGTCCATATTTATCTAATATATATAAATGAAAATTTGTCTGTCTGTATTTCTATACAAATCCACAATTTAGAAGCGAGAATCGCGAAATTATACAGACAGGCGTATTAAAACGCAGCCAAAGCAATTAAAGTACTCCGAAATCGAAATAAATTGTAGTTAATTTTTAATTAATAAAAAACCACAAATCTAACAACAATTTTCTACCAAATTTAAACATTTTTGTTTATAGCAGCTGCCAAAAATAAAAAATCTACAATAAAATTCTTACCACAACAATTAATTTTCTATCGAAAGATTTCCACGTGAAAAATGAAAAAAAAAACGTTTCAAGAATGAAAAAGAAGACGTCTTATTGGAAGAATAACAGAGATTTTTAAAGAGTTCTCAATAATACAAGAAGCATAAATATGAGTAAGTACAGAAAGCAGGTGAATATGACGTCATCAGGTGAATATATAACGTCATATGAGTTTGAGGAACGTATTGAATCATGATAAAATCCCGATTATGGAAATATTGGCATATTTTAACATTTTGAGGTTCTCTGAATTCGTTTTTGCTATTTATAAATCTGTTCCACATATATACGTGTGTGTATGGATGTTTATTAGTATTTTCACAAATGTTCAGGTCCCCAGAGCTCATTCTTAGTACAGAACTGAAATAAAAATTTCAATTTTTTTTTCAATGAAATTTACAGAATTTTGTATTTGCCCTTTTTTTTATCATGAAAAACTTATTTAAATAACAAATTTAAATAGCAATTTGAAAAACAATTTTGAACTTGATTTTATTGAACAAACATTCTTAAAATCATGGGCAAGACCGGATACTTCAACTGGTACACCATAAATATACTGAAAAAAAATTGATTTTACATATAATACTGCCATCCCAGCTGCCAGTATTATACCGTAAAATTAACAGTAATAAACAGTAAAATAAGCAGGAATACGCTGCCGCGCGGTAGCGTATTATTGTTTATTTTACTGTTTATTACTGTTAATTTTACGGTATAATACTGGCAGCTGGGATGGCAGTATTATACTGTAAAATCTTTTTTTTTTTTTTTTTTTTTTTTTTGCAGTGTATGGAAGAAAAAAGACAAGCTGTGAAATACCACCGTCAAAAAAATTTCAAAATAGCCCTCTGACTTCGCCGACTGGATACGGCCCTGGTAAAAAATAAATAAAACGCATATATTGTTTTGCCTCTCCTGTGAAATGTAGTATTTTTCAGCTGTGTCACTTTTTTTGAAGACGAGCGATATCTGTTATCTTACCTTTCTCTTCTTTCCTTGTTCTGTTTGAACAATCTACAGTTTGTATATCAACAAGGCTTTAGCCGCTGAAAATGGGAAGTATTAAATAGACTGAAAGGAAATCAACAGAGGATGAGTTGAGTTGCTTCATTAAATACCATGCAGTTGCTGTTGAGTTCCATTTTTTACTCTGTTTGTGCCCAATTGAAATAAGAGTCTAAAATAGAAAGAAAACAAACATCCAAAATTAACAACTTACTTCCAACGAAGGAGGTTGTGCAATTCATTTGTATGATTTTATTTATTTATTTATTTTTGGAAAAGTCTTATTCTGCTCACGGTCCAATTAACAAACTGCGAGGCCCTGAGCACAGAATTCTTTCGTAGGCCTTTCATTACTATAAATAATCTGAAGGCTCAGTACATTTCTCTCACCCCCATTTCTGTCCTTGTACGCTAAAGGCACAATTTGAACACAAACCTATTTAAGCTCGAAAATTGTTCTGATATTTGATTCCAAGTCCAAATTTTAAAACGCGGAAGATTTAAATTTTCAGATTCGAATAAAATATAAGATATATGTTAAATATGCAAAAAAAAATTATACATTGCTTGAGAATTTTTTCCAGATTCATGGAAGATTCTGTCAACATAATGTAGCAAATTTTTAATCATATCAAAGAATATTTCAAGAAAATCATTTTTCCACTACTATTTTTTTAATCATGCATTATCAATCTAAATATATATGAAATATTCTCTTACATCCAAATTTTTAAATCTCCAGTCAATCAATATTTTCAATTATCTCAATCTCAGATAATAAGATTTTGCACAAGAGTATAACTTTTCAGATTAAACTCTTCAATTTCTTTGAGGGAGCCAAATTTTAGGGGCTGTAAGCATATGCGTAATGTGCCTAGGCTATGATCAAACGTTGATTTTGCTGGTGATCTCGTTTCCATTTTATTTGTATCTAAAAATGTCTGTCTGTCTGTTTTCTTGTCTTATATATATGTATTATATAGGCTTTAACTTTCATAAACCTTGACCAATCGTCGAAATATTTTAATATGGTATAAGATACTTTACAATTTTAAAATTGTCGTCGTTTCGTCTTTAATTTTTTTACGGGGTCACCTACAAATTTTAATATTTCATCGTTTACTGAGTGACAAAATTTGCGATATTGATAACAATGGTATTGAAAATAAATTGGGATTAGAGTCCTATATCGGGTTGGGTAACCTGAGTATACCCAATACCGACCGGAGTGGCGTTTTGGGACAGATCGTGTTGACATTAATTTTTTTGCAATTCGGGTTGACTCTAATTGTTTTGACTCTTCGGATCAGATTAGTAACTTTCTTTAAAGAATGTTTAACATATTGCTTCAGATGAACAAATTATATATTTGAATATAAAATTGAGATTAGAGATATAATTATATTGTTTCATAATTCCATTAAAACATGGATTAATTTTCTATCATTTCAAGTTTCTGTTCAATTACGGTTTGAAGGGCATCAGTTCCAGGTCAGGTTTCGGGTCAACAAATTATTTTTCTCTCTGGTTTGGACTCAGTTTCAAGAGAACTTCAAATAGAACTTTCGGATACGGGTCGCGTATAGTAAAACCCTATAAGTAGGGGAGATAAGGGATAAATGGACATTTTTACAAAAATATTTATTTTAAATATTTTATTTTATTATTATTATTATATATCGCATTTCATACATTAGGTGTTTGTCTACATCTTATGCACAATATTTATTCAAGATTGTTATTATACAAAAATATATTATGAAATTCAAAAAAAGTTCCTCTCTGTCCCAATCCTCCCCACAGCAGGGATATCCATCCCTGCTGTGGGGATGATTGGGACAGAGAGGAGGTAATATATGGATGGGACACAAATATTTTTCTCTCTGCATTCAATGATACCAAATTAAAATTTATAATTATAAACTTATATGTAATTATATTTGTAACATATGATCTTATATGGCTGTTATATATCAGTGTTAGTAAACTAAGAAGTGAAAACGCAGTTAATTATGCATTAAAAAACTGTAATTTATATTATATATTTTAACTGAAATTTTAATTAATTACAAAATTAAAGTTGCACGGATGTGCAAATATCAGTAACACAATAAATGTGGTCTGTCTAAAATGTTCTAAATGTTGTCTGTCACTCGCATAAGCTGGTATAAAATCAGTTTCAGTGAATGTATTGCTGTTAAAAACGAAAATGGCAGTTTTCCTAAAACCACTGGTAATGTTTACGTTGCTAGTACTAAAAGCTGACAAAAGCTGAGAGGTTATAAATTGTAATATGCTCTCCAAGATTATTTGTCAGCCATTCATCTTGGACTGATCTCAGCTTTGCCTTTAAAGGCCCATAAACAGAAACATCCAATGGCTGAAGACGACGCGACGGTGGCTACAATGAGGAGGAAATATTAAAAGAATAATTAACATAAATTATTAATTTATCAACTTATGTAATATTATTTAGTTAATACAAAAATGTTTCAGTATCCTCTAGGGATGAATGAAGCAGCCCCATTCATACCCATTTAAAATGTCCCAATCAGCCTCATGATGCACATATTTAATTGTCAGCCATTTTGTCTCAGAAATTATTTTGTCACAATGGTTAATATTCATTCATTTTAATTACCAATATTGAGCCTTGAAATAAATAACTATAACATATCTTAGTTGTTTATAATGCATAAAATATGTAAACAACTTCAAATATTAAAAAAATTACTTTTAAGCAAAGTTTTCAGAAAATGCAACTTTGAAGGAAAATGAAAACAGCCATGTGGTCTTGCTTATGGTTCTGAAGCACACTTATGATAGTGTCATCTATGAGGATATTAAGCAACTAAAAAAAATGTTTATTGCCTGAAATATTGAGAATGTACCATCCATCCCTTGTCCCATTCACCCCCCAGTTCCCCTACAGGAAACTAATGTGAACAACTTTGAAGGACTGCCACATAAACACGAAGCTTAAAATATCTCTTGAAGTCGATTTTTATGAAAAATTACTTGTTACAAAACATAATTTTATTGAAGCCGTTCAAAATTTAGATTAGAAATATGGACGCGACACATATGAGAAAGACCTCACAGTTATATATAACACTGAAATGATTAAATAAGAATGTTTGATATTTTTTAGCTGACCTGAAAACAGAAAAATAATAAATGTCTTCGCGTATTTTGTTTATTTTTTGCCTTGAATATTTAATTAAAGTAAATAAGCACACATAATTAATAAAGGTGGGCAAATAAATCAATTTTACACATTTAATAATAATTTGCATCAACACATAACTACAACTATATTCAATGTCTACCTGTAGTACAATCATAATAAAGAAAATAGGGGGCACTAGCGAACAAACCCTTACGTTTTGTAGTGCTGTCATCTACAGTTTATTATCTGAAATACAAACACTAAAGTTTTTTTTCCGTAGAGCAAGCGTGGTGGCAGGTACGTATCTTTGACTTTAATGCATGTCACAAATGTTACATACAATTGCAATCGGAACGATGCTGTGACATCACAGAATGACGCGAATGACTGTTAAATTGCTGATAAATATTCCAATATGTTCTAACGTTATGATTGTGAACGAAATATTGATGGTATAAAAATATTTAGTAAGGCTTTAATTGCAATTATATGCATCAGATTCATTTGAAAAGATATATTTTAGAAAAAGAAATTCCAAATGAAAATATTTAAATCATTTTTAACATCCACATTTTATTTTGTTTTAATCTTGGTAGAAATTTTTATTGATATCATTTGAAGTCATTTTTATTGAAATAGCAATAGATGGAAATATTCAAAATGATACAGAACTTAGGGTTAAAACTTTCAAGAATGGTACTAATACTTGTCAAGACGAGTAACTTTTGAATAGGTACCCAGAGTAGATATCCACTTATTCAATCAAAATACAGGATGTCTCACTGCAAGTCGAGACGTATAAAAACTGTAATGTCTCTTCGTTCATCACTATAAGAATATTGAAGATATTTTAGCCAAATTTTCAACAGCAATTTTTCTTTTTGTGAAATGTTATTAAATCAAGGATCTGTGCACTATAATTCGATCACAGGCAACGTATGCAGTGTTAGCTTTCCGAACTTTAGAGCGTTTAGCTCAGTGTTGTTTCGATGTAGATGGTGTCAATTTTCAGCCCTTCCCCTGTTGTCATGACAAATCACAAAAAGCAGAATTATTCAATTGAAAATATTGTTACAATATCTTCATTATGAACCCAAATTCGATTTCGACTTGCAGTGCGACACCTTCTATTTTTTTACTAAAAAAGAGGACTGCAACCCTGGTTTCCTGTGTAAAAATTGTCTATCTTAACATATTATCACCTCTGAAAGTTTTGCCCATGAGTTCTGAATCATCCTGTGAAATCCGTTCTACTCAATACTCTTCCCTCGAGCAGAACGGATTGTCTTCAAGCAAGTAGTGCGACTGTCGTTGTAAATTACACTGAAAATGAACACATTTCGCATCTTATTCACGTAACTTCAACATGGTCTTCACGTCACACGGCGTCACTGAAAGTCACAAAGTCTTTAGCGATGTTACTTAATTAAGGTTACGACTTCCCAATGCTGTAATAGTCCGGGAGGCAGCGTCACAGTTTTGCAACCAATTTTATCGTCGCTGACATTTGTATATATATGACAGTTTAAATGGTACGTATAACGAAACTGCCAGCTGCCGCACTAGTGGGGGATGTTGCCGTAGCAACATCCCACAGCCCGCTGCAATGTGAAATAAATGGCAACCCGCCTACTGATGGTACGCCGACACTTTAGCTTCATCAGTTATCGAATTGTACTTCATTTTACATTGCAACCTGCAACCCTCGCTGGTACACCAACTAACTGACAGTTTCGTTATATATGCCATCTAATCTATCATCTATATACCAAAATACCTATATCTATACACAAAACTCATCTACGCCAAAATTGGTGGCAAAAATGTAATGCTTTGTCTAAGTAAATGTCTCAACGTGAATACGTTTGTGTGTTATCAATTTAATGATATTTGTTTTACTGACAATTTCAAAATCCATTATCTGATCAAATATTATTTTAAGTAACACTGTGAATTTTTGCTGACAAAAAAAGGTGTTATAAAAGATAATAAATGTACCCCAAACTAACAATTCAACATTACCTGTGTTACTAAAGCTGTTGTATATACATTTCCAAAGCTACCATCGGGAAGTTGTTTGGTGAAATCTTGAATTGTCAAATTGTACAAGCTCTCGGCGTATGCAATTTTTCTGAAATCCTCATTCTTGCTCCTAATACACGTTAGTGCCATAATTGTCAAAGCCCGAACGTCTGTAAAAACAAAAATCAACAAAAACAAATTATTTATTGACATACATTATTTCATTTATCCGTAATTAGTTTTTCAAAATTTTAAAGGATTACCATAAGCTACAACAACAAGTTAAAAACGAAAATATATATTTGTTTTGTGATGAATTCGTGACGTATTAAGAGAATAAAACTAATACACAACTGTTTCACGATTTGAAAAGAATCTGCAGTGGAGATATATCAAAAAAAGTTACATTAATAGAAAGAGAATTTCTTGTTTACTGCAGGGAGTTTACTTCTATTTCAGAACCGGTTCCCAAATAAAAGTATCTTCATAAAAAAATTGCAACCAAAATCGAAAAAGTAAAAAAGTACCAGATATCGACCTCAGCTATCCTATGCAAAACAAATCATTAAAAAATATTATAATGCAAACGAGAAGTTTGAAAAAAATGCTGTCATGGGTTTAACATTAGTTTGGCGAGAGGTCGTCCAATACATTCTTATTTTCGAAATATATCTCCTTAGAAAATTAATATATTTTTAACTTCTTTTTTCAGTATATTCTTTTCAAAGAATGCTCTTTCTTTTTTATTTGAGAAAATATTTCTAAAATCTATGCTTAATTTAATACAGGGTGATTATAAAAAAAAAACTATCCCGATATATGAGCCCATAACTGTCATACCGTTCAAAGAAACTGAATGAAATTCTGGCCTACAGTATTTTGAGGTATGGGCTCAAGAATCATGTGAAAGACAAAAGTTAAATTCTAACAGTTACGGTTACAGTGACAAAATTTCGAAATTTTCAAATGGCAACACCTACTTTTTCTTATTGGAATGTAATATTCATAGTGAAAAACCATAAAAAGCGTTGGAACGGTACCTGTAGTATGAAAATCGCCGGCGCTAGGCAGACTAAGAAGAAAAGTGAAAACAACCAATAAAGGACAGAGAAGCAACAGAAAGTAAAACATTTTATTGTTCAGTGCTATCCACTATCTGCCGCATGTAAAGTGTCGTCATGTGTGAAATGGAAAATGTATGAAACACAATAAAATGTTTTGTTTTCTGTTGCTTCTCTGTCCTTATTGGTTGTTTTCACTATTCTTCTTAGTCTGTCTAGCGCCGGCGATTTTCGTGCTACAGGTACCGTTCCAACGCTTTTTATGGCTTTTCACTATGAAGATCACATTCCAATAAAAAAAGTAGGTGTTGCCATTTGAAAATTTTGAAATTTTGTCACTGTAACCGTAACTGTTAGAATTTAACTGTTGTTTTTCACTTGATTTTTGAGCGCATACCTCAAAATACTTTAGGCCAGAATTTCATTCAGCTTCTGTGAACGGTATGACATTTAGGGGCTCATATATCGGGATAGTTTTTTTGTAATCACCCTGTATTTTATGAGTTAAAAGCTGAAAAGATGTGAGTAAGATTTCAACAATTTAAGTAAAATTAAGTATATATATTTTTAAAAAAAATTATAAACTAGTAAAAAAGAGATATATTTTAATAAGGCGTACACACACACACAAAAGAAAGAAAAAAAAAGTTACAAATAATAATTTCTCGAGATATTTTTGAAATAATCTATATCATTTTAAGCTAAATTTTACTGATGGATCCAGATCAGACTACGTGACGATGTGTCGCATTAGAGGTTTACAATCTCGTTTGTCGTCAGGTGGCAAAGCACACTGACAACAAACAATTTTTGCAAAGGTAATCTTATTTATTTAGTCAAACGTACAGGGTGTTACACTTTAATCCGAAGCCGGACTTTTGTTCATAACTAACAATAATGAAGATATTTAACAACGTTTCTAACAGACTACCTTGCTGCATGTGAAATGTGATAATGTCACAAAAAGTGCTGGATATGCACAGAACTGACACCATATGTAATGTCAATTACATTCCAAAATATGAAGAAAATAATTCAGAATTGTTTGTTTTCAGATGGTGATTACCTTCATCTCTTCTTGTGACGTCATTATATTTCATATCGAGGCTAACGAAAAAGAAAGGCTACCGCGGTGCTTTACGAGTATCTTTTTTTACAGACCGCGGGAATCACGTGATGCTCGAATGCACCAATGCAGGTGTACGAAAAGAGCATTACGTCACTCTAGCGGTCTGTAAAAAAGATAAGTGGAATGCACCGCGGTAGCCTGTCTTTTTCGTTAGCGTCGATTTCGTATAAATCAACGTAAGTCTGCTGTAAATTGCATTATACGATCTTCGTTACTGTCCAAGTTATGATCAAAGCATCACGTTCGGTTTGGAGTGACACACCATGAATTTTTGGAAGAATAAATGGATTGGGCTTCCTGTGTAAAAATTGGTCATTGTAATGTGCAACATCTCTCAAAGTTTTTGAACCTGTTACTGGGATACCATGGATATTATAAATATTACATGCATCGATTATAAATATTTTGAAGCGCTGGAGTAATCTTAAAATTCGTCACACCCTAAGTAGTTTACAGCAAACAAAAATCTTATTGTTTCATTGTATAAGAACGAATTAAAACTGAATTTTACCTGAATTAAATGGATATTTTGATTGCTTGCGAAGGAGATTCACCAGGCTCTTTACGTCGGAATAAGAGAGTGTCCAGTTCAGATTGCAGAGAGTCAGGTAAGCGCTGGGTACTGGAGATTCGGATGAGGCCACTCTGTCGCTGAGGATCTGAAGAAGATCGTAGCCATAGAAATGCCGAGGATTGTGGCACGTAACAGCCAACGCATTCACAAACATGCTCAGTTCACTTATGGATAGGTGATCCGAAGTATTCCTGTTTAAAATACATAAATATAAAACTGTAATAAAATGAAGATAATTATTTTTTGTTTATTGATATATATATAGATTATTTTTTTTTTAAGTATTTAGGCTTTCATTTGTGAAAAATAAATCTCTTTTGAGTATATTTTCTTTAGTTCCATTTGTTGTACAGGGTAGCACGATAAATTGATAATAACTTTGCATATCCTTATTTCGTGTGGTTTTTTTTTTTTTTATTTTTTTTTATAAAATTATGTTAATGATATGATTTGACATTTTTTAGATAAAATTGTTAAATACAACTAGCAATCATTATGTGCAAATAATACCGAGTTAAAGCAACAGTAACTGCTGGAGCGGTTATTCGTCAACAAATAAAAAAATTTCCCAGGAACGCAATTTTGCTCAGGTGGTGAGAAATCGGAAAATCATGAAAGCTTCAATTATTTGGAAATGAGGCGTACATAAATCGCAGAGAAATAACATTGTTGCAATAGAGATATGTCTCTTTAAAAGTTTTAATGACGTTAATGAAAAATGTTTATGCGAAATATAAAATGTCTTTGTGCTTGAGAAATTTTCACTTCTAACTTGCACCTAACAAAATGTTCTTACAAATAACAACATAAACTGCAACTAAAATTTCTACTACTATACGACTCTTAACACTGTAGTTTTGCCAATATCGAACAATAATCCTTTTATTATGTATTTTCGATTTTCTACATCATTTAAAAGTTTAGTTTGCACGAGTTTGCCCTGTAGTTTTTAGATCGTTTCTGTGCAGTATATTCTATGTAAGGTATTTTTAGAAATTTTATTTTTAATCAGATGAAATGTTTTCAATTAAACTTCTGCAAAATGCTAAAACAATTGCATAGACTTTTATTAATAAAAAGGAACAGGTTACACCGAGAAAAAATATAAAATTTTAGAAATATTTTACGCAAACATAACATATCTTTACTGAAGTATAACATATCTTTCATCAGTACGTACCGAAGCAAAGCTAGAGATGTTTGCAACTCCAACTGCTTTGCGATGAGCTCCTCCTCTAAGTCGTCACCCTGAAATGTCATCGCTTTGGACAAGTAGAGGGATGTAATTGCTCGATGCGTATTCTTGCCCCAACCAAACGACGGAGTTCGTTGATTCTTCAGCCAATTTATGGCATTAATTCTACTAACGTTCATTCCTCTCACGGCAATGATGCCTCTCTCTAAAAAAAATACACCAGTTTTCTTTTTATTATTCTTATTCAATTTCTCTGCACCGATTATTAAGCAGTCCTCTACTCTATACATTACATATAAAGAAGCCAACAGACCAGAGATTATCATGTTGGTTTCCGCACATATTTTAAAAAATTATTTAATAGATAAAATAATTACATGCATTAAAATACGAGGGCTATTTTTTTTCAAGGTCCGATCGGTCGCGAAATAAAAACCCAAAGAAATTCTGATGACGCTGTGCGAAGATGTGTTACCCAGTGTCTCTAGTATGCCCGTCGATCGCGTCAGGTCGCAGTTCTCATTTCTGTGAACGCATTGAGCTAACGTCCCCTATATAAGAAAGCCGTGACACGCGTCACGAAAACGTCATACCAAGTAGGCAAAACAATGAAAAAAATTCGAACATCTTGCATGTTTGGATTTCGCTGGCTCATAGAATTAATAATTATTGTTTACGACTAATAGTTAATAATTCTATGAGACAACGAAATCGAAACATGCAACTTGTTCGAATTTTTTTCTTTGTTTTGCCTGCTTGGTATGACGTTTTCGTGACGCGTGTCACGGCTTTCTCATCTAGGGGGCGTTGAGTGAGCACGTAAACATGCCTCGAACACCAGAGGCTCCTGTTAACTGTGAAGTGCTTTCTGTCATTCGATTTCTGCATGCTGAGAGGTGCAATGCAGGCGAAATTCATCGACGAATCAGTAATGTGTACTGTACAACTTTTATGAGTGACAGCAAAGTGCGGCAAAGGTGCAGGAACTTTGAAGTAGGACGTACAAACGTTCATGATGCAGGCGGACAGAGTAGGAATCGAGTGTCAACCGATGATCTTGTTCAGTGAGTGGATCCGATTTCCATCTCTTTGCTCACATGAAACGCTGGCAAGGCGGGCAGAAGTTTGACTCAGACAACGAGCTGCAGACCAGCGTACAGAATTGGCTGAAAGCACAGGTCTTCTATGACGAGGGTATAGGAAAGTTTGTCCCACGCTACGACAAATGTCTCAGTTGGAGCGGCGACTATGTAGAGAAGTAGATGGAAGGTGTATCTAAATGTTCCAAATAAAACAGTTTTGATTTTAACTGTGGTTTTCATTTCCCAACCGATATCACCTTGAAAAAAAAACAGACCTCGTAATAGAAAATAGCCACTACAATTTTCATAATGTGTCTTCATTTCAAATAGATACTTTAAATGACGTTTCAATCCTTCCAGAGATCGAAATTTAACCTTACTGGACTAATACCTGCATAGTCTGTACATTGTCTGACGTTTTTATAACTTGAATGTCTGTATATCCTTTATAGCCTTTTATTTCCTTATAATTTTATATGTCAAGTGTAAAATGTATGTATTAAGCTGTAACATTTATATATAAAAAAATACCGGTGGCGCACAGAAGCTATAAACCTCATAGGTTGGCAGCTCTACACGGTCTCGCTCTGACTCTATACGCATATACATATATTACTGACCCGTTCCGTTTTATAAAGATACTAAAAAATACATCCACTTCTATGTGAGAAGTACTGTACTTTCTAAAACACGCTCATGTTAATATGACTTTTAGTCTATGATAGAGAATGCCCCACTTCAAGCCAAAACTGTGGTTTTTCTAATAATGTTGATGATAATGAATATACGAGTATAACAATGAAATTTTCAACAGATTTACCTCGTTTTGTGTGAAAAAAAACTAGATATCACGACATGCACTATTCTCCCAGTATAGTTTTAATTTTTATGAAACGAAATAAACTTTTTTGTTAGATGTGACGTCTCAGACAGCAAACAACTGCGTATGTCTCGAGATTTAGCGTCAGTTTTTAATTTAGCGTTACTGACAAGACTGACGGGCACATTGCTTATGAATTAGATATAGAAAATCGCGTTCATCAACTTCCAAACAACATTAAACTTGATACTCCCTAAACTGGAATGTGGTTCAATAAACGGAATACGCCTATAATAAGATTGCTCCGATAACGGCTTCTATAAGGACAGTTCCTGTTTACAAACAAACACTTCCGTCAACCAATTTACCATTGCTTTCTTGTCGTAACAATCATTGCAGTAATCGACCTGGCGATGAAGGCCAATCATGTAATAGACGTGTTAAACGTAGACCAATCAAACGGCCCGTACTCATCTGTACAGTAGTAGTCATAAAGAACGGATAGGTGTTTATTGCAATCCAACAGTAATTTGACCAACATTGACGTCATCCAAACCTTTCCTTATACCAGTAGTGTCAGTTCGGGAACATGTAAACAGGAGGTAATTCTAAGCAATCGATATTTCTACTATCGTTCTACGATAGTTCTTCTATCTAGCGCTCACAGGATCGTTGGGATAACTAACGAGGAAAGCTCAGCTGACGTCACTAAGGGTAAAAAAAGATCTGATTGGTGTACGCGAAGGGACAAGTTTGTCTGATTGGCGGGGGAAAAAGAGGAGATTGATTGACGGAAGCGTTTGTTTGTAAACATGCTCTTTCCTTATAGATAAGTGAACTCGTTAATATGTTGAGTTTCATAATAGGTATTTAGCTATAAGTACACAAAATTTCATGACTGCAAGTTACATAGTTTCTGAGATGGACAGACAACGAAGCGGGAGTAATAAGGTTTCGTGAGATGAACGAAACCCTAAAAAGGAGTATAAAAGTAGCAAAAATGCACGGTAAAATGAAAGAAAAACATGAGGATTTCACCGACAATTTCAACAGACAATCCGAAGTAAGTAAAAGAACCAATCAAGATTAGATTGCGTAAAGCAGCCAATCAGATTTAATTTGAAATTTAATAGAAAAATGAGTAGAAAAGCATTAAATAAGAATAAATTCATAGAAAAATATGTGAAAATATGATGAGAAAGTATGTTTTACTGTTTCTAAAGAAGAATCGTTCGCTATAAAGGCAAAGTGAAGCATGAAGAGGGTAAATCTACCCCAGTTTAAAAAAAAGCAGTTTTCATTGCCATACATTAAAATATAGTTAAGTTAAGATAAGTATAAGTAATAAATAAATCACATCGAAAGATAAATTAAATAAAATATTAAATCCTTTTAAATAAAATTCTGATTTGAAATATTTTTATAAAAATTGAGTAAATTTCTCAGTATGTTTAGTGGTAATGAAAATTTTTTTTCATGTAATATTTTGATAAATGCATTATATAATTTATATATGCATCAACATACCGCACCCAACTTCATCAGCTCCATCTTCACAGTCTTTGACTCCATTACATATTTGATACTCGTGAATGCAGATATGCGAAGAACATCGGAAGTGATTATCTTGCGTACAAATCAAGCTTTCTGGAGAATAGGAAATAAAGTACATTATTTTTGAGTAAACTGCCAAAAAAAGGGAATGTTTCAAAACTAAATAAATGAATAAGCATGCTTTATTTCTTACAATCACTTTTAAATGTACACTAAACATTTATGCTAAAGCATAAAAAGGGACTGTTAATGGAATTTTAAGAGCTTTCAGTAATATATTTAATAACTATTTTTCTTTTAAATGCTAAAAGATGTAAACTAAAAACATAATACAGTTGAATCTCGTTACAACGAATGTCACTTTAACGAATTTTTTGGTTTAACGAATATTTTTTGAGTTGTTAAAAATGTCTTGTGCTTTCTCATTATAAAAATACAGTGAAACCTCTCTGTAAGGGCCACCTGCCGTTCCATTGAAAATTGGCCCTTATGAGGGATGGCCCTTGAATAGGGGTGACAAAAAAAACTAAAATAAGGAAATCAAAACCTATATAAGTGAAAAAACTGTTTGTTAACATTTTTAAACTCTATACATGATTGAAAAAAAAATTCTATTTAAGTTTGTCTACTTTTCATAATTTTTTCGCAGACAATTTTAGTTTCTTAGTTTCTAATGATTCTTTTACTTTATGGAACAACTTACTAAAATTTGCATCATTTATTAATACCTTAGAATGAGATATTAGTTTATTTATTTCTGTAAGCTTTTTCTGACAGGATATATTCATAGCTGCAGACTCATTATCATTATCAGATTGAACTCCTGAAATATTTTTTTAAGTTAAAAAAATAACACTTTTTTAAAAGTTTAAAACAATAAATTTTTATGTTTTACCTGTATCTATTTCATCTACAATTCTTTTCTCCTAATCTTCTGATAAATCATCGTAGCATTCAACCACATTTTCATATTTATCTGAATCTGATCATATTTAATTTCAGCAGCTTTCGAAAGTTAAACCTGTTTAGGATTTAAGGCACATGTGAAAAAAATGGCCTTTATGAGGGGTAGGGGCGGCTTTTAATAGGAGTAAAATTAACATTATGTCTATGGGAAAAATTTTCGTTCCTAAAAATATTGGCCCTTAATAGAGGTGGCCCTTGAATAGGGGTGGCCTTTAAAAGAAGTTCCACTGTATTCATTTTAACGAATTTCATATTAACAAATATTTCAAATTAACGAATTTATTGAAGGCTAAGATTAGTCATTGTAGTTTTACGAAAGTTGAGTTGGCACGAAAAAATATCTTTATATTGAAAAACTAGAATTTGGAAGAAAACTGTCATCGGAAACTCAATAAAGGGGAAGCAGGCGACAGTGAAAATGTAATATAATGTTGTTCGTCCATTTAGTACCGATGATTGTGTTGTATGATCAAAAAGGGCTCTATTGAACATTGAAACTCTTAAAAAGTAATTATCGAAGCAAAATAATTTTCCGGAAACATTTCATACAATGCTGAATAATATTGAAGATTTTGTTTTGAAAAATGCATTGTCAACAACAGTGCAGAAAAAACTTTGTAATGAAATAAAGCTACATTAACGGCAGATGTCAGTTAGGTTTTTTTTTAATTGACAGGTAGGTAAGATAAATTATAATTCACTTATAATGGTTACTTTTAAATTCTTAAAATTTAAGGAACTTAATAATTATCTTATTTCTAACTAGTGAGTTTAAATAATATACTGTATATTTATTATTTACTGATAGTTAATTGAATATTAATTGAAAGTTACTATCAGTGTAGTAATAATATATTTTTTTATTCAATTTGCATGCAAATTTCCTTTCTTAACAAACGCCATATTGGAATTTCACGTTAACGAATTTTTCAGTATAACGAATTTAAGCGGTGGTCTCCAGAAATTCGTTATAACGAGATTTTACAGTATACAGTAAAACAACTTTTATCAGATTGTTGACAAGTTTCGGCTCACTCCGAGCCATTATCAAAAGCAAATAAATAAAGGCACAAAATAAAAAAATGTAAAGAATAAGAATTATCAGACAAAAAGATACAATAATTTGCATTCTGTAATGATGATTATAATTGATTGTCGGAATTTGCGACAAATAGCCAAAGTATGCAAATGAAGTACGAGCATATATGCATTTTACAGTATGACTCTCCAATATTTTGTTTATCTGTACATTGTCTTCCCACATTAATTTGTCCGATGATTTTCAAACAGTTCGAAATAAAACAGGGAAAGAAAGTTACTAACAGACAAAAATGGTGTATAAAATGCAGTATTGAATTAAAACTAGTTTATTCTAGTTGTTAATGGTGATTGTGATCTGAATTAACGAATCAATTCATATAGTTTTGCATTACTCATCGGTCACATTATCGTGGGAAAACTATAGAAATACTCTATATGAACTCCATTAATCATTCTACAACTATCGGGAAAATTGTCCATCTCATCTCGTATTTTGCGCATCAGCATAATGGAAAGCCTTACTAATGGAAGACCGAAAATCAATGTGCCCAACTATTTTATAGGCATATTTTCAAATGCAGAAATGGGGACCATTATCGTGATCAGGGGCCGATTATCCTCTGAGTCTAGGAGAAGCACTGAATCATTTTGCGGACCCCCATCATTTGGCAAAAAATTTCTTAATTCTTCGTTCATGAAAACTCATCAATGATACTAATATTATTTTCAGTAGTAGTTTAGCCGGCGTCACATATATTTTATTAGACAGCTTTTTTATGTTCTCTGTATATTTTTCAGCTATAGGTAGTACATATAGCTATATGCACAATTTCCCAGGTGGTTTATAACAGGCACATCAGGATGCTATATGATTAATTAATATCCTATTGATGACATTCATATTTCCCTGTTAAATAAGTTTCGTGAAATACTGCGTGGATTTCCTCTTGGGTTAAGCAAACTTTCTTTTCCAAAAAAATTAGAAATACAATGTAAAAAAATTTTTAATGGAAATTAGGGGCTGCTTGTAACTTTTAGAGGGGAAGCATGTGCTTCACGTGCCTTTTGGATAATAAGGCGCTGATCGTGATGTCCCCAGTTATTAAAATTATATGTTATTTAAAACTAGAACGCTACCACGAGATTTTTTTTCTGTTTTGAGAAGCCATAAATATATATACTGTAATAACGTAATTGCATATTTGTATATGTTTGGTTAGTGTAATCAGTAAAGAAAGTCTTTGGTCGCAGCCAACGAAAAACTCAGGTCACGATAATTCCATGCTTCGTGGCTGTCACGTGATCAACATAGGTTGGTTTCCACCAGTTGTCAAACTGCCAGGCGATCATGGCAGGTTGAGAAGTAGACGAGATCGGTGAAGTTCCGTAGCCTGTCTGTTTCGTTGGCTGCGGCTTTGGTGTACATAACAATAGTTTTTTTCTTATAGGGTAGCATTTATGAGTGAGAGGACTGATTTTTCTTTCCAAATCTCACAGTTGCAATGCAGAAAAATATCCTCTGAAGTCATACCAACTGTCAAACTACAGGATTTACCTCATCGCCCCTGTAATAGTAGCATTATTTCTGCTCTGACTTCTATTACTGTAGTCTTCAGCCCAAACGCCCTTTTTACTTTATATTGAAACCGTATCGAGAGGCTTCAGAATTTTGCCCTGTTTATCAAAATGGGGGATACAGCTTCAATAATGAAAATAGATATTGTTAATGAAAATATTGTTGTAAAATTATTGTTGTCATGATAATCAATGCTTATCTTAGGATCTAGTTTAAATAGTGACGGTACATAATTCAACACTTATCTGTATCATAAGTGATATTTATCGCAACAGAAACTTTCAAAACATACGTCATTTAGCCCAAGAGACAATGTTCAGAATCGGACATTTTGATGTTCAAATCCGTAAACGTATACTCAGAAAATTTTGAAAAAATTACAGAATATTCTTCTCATGAGGATATATGCGTTTGTAAAAAAAAATGCTGCGGAACCTCGTTATAATGTCCGTAAAACAATTATGAAAATTTCGCTGATATGCGACACAATGAAAAAAAATGATGTTTATGATAAATACTCTTTTAGGAAAAACTTTTTCTACTCTTTATACTGAACTAATTTAAGTTTAACTGAAATAAATACACTTTTATAACAATGGTTTTGAGTCTATATTTATAAGTATATATAAAGAAAATTAAGTATCGTATTCTACGGCTTAGAACAAAATATAAATTGATTAAAAATGCTTCAAACTAAACATTAATGTCCGATTCTGAGCACCATCAATTTGACTTCGATATTGTTAGTGTCGTACACACTAAGGAAAAAACATTGTTACCATGGAAAAAAACACCTATTCAATATTGAAATGTATTAATTAGAGCGTTCTTAATCAGACAGTTATTGTTAAAATACACTTAAAACTAAACTTATCCTGCCGGCGAAACCGTGTAAATCAGAAATACGCATCTTGTATATATATATAGCAGTATAAATAAACTGTTCAATCGTTTAAATTTAAATTCATAAAGTACTCTACGCATTTAAACACTCATTTAACCAAGAATTTTCAAATAATTTAAAATCGGTTACATTTGGCGATTAAAAAGTGTTGCTAGCCAAATCGCGTCTTTTTGCACCAAATACTTGAAAATATTTTATGTTTTTACAGATTTTCTTCTGGGATTCTGTAGATAAATTTGACTTATCTTTTATAACGTACAGCAGTAGTTCTGTTTTTTCAAAATATTCTGGGCATGCGCTTTAAGGAGACCTTCTTTGTTAGTCTGGTCATTAATAGCAATATAATAATTTAATTCAAATGAACCTATCTGGTTGTTATTATATTACTATTATTGTTTATTATATGATATTTCCTATTCATACCATCGTTCAGAAATTCGTAATAAACACAAGATTTTTTTAAATTGATTAAAAAATTAAAATTGATAATAAATAAAAACAAAAATTGAAAATGTGGTTCCCCAAGGAACAGATATAATAAAAAGGGAGAAGGGACGTGTAATCATCTTACGGAATAGCTTCTAAGCCTCCATAAATCCATGACCGATACGTCTCTGAAATAAACTCTGTTTCAAAAATGTTTGAACTTCCGTATGAAAATGAGAAAAGTGTTTGAAAAATGATCACGTGAGTGACATTCACCAAATTTCAGTATAGGGAAGTTGCAATCAGTTGATGACCTTTTCATTCACCAATCACAACTGTCCGATTCACCACCAAATAAGGCCAAAATCTTCTCAGCTGCCCTCCAATGGTTGTTTGACTTCCAATGGTCTATTAGTGACGTCATTTGAAATTACCCTATTAAAACGACTTATTACCACCATTTGCTGCTATCTTGAAAATTCCCTCGCTTAAGGCGGTATTCAAAAAAAATATTTTTCCACGCTCAACAACTCAAAATTTTCTGACACATTTTCAGACTTATTTTTAAAAGTAAAAACATGAAACTTGGCGGCGTGATTTATGAAGAGATTTATTAGTGACTTGTGTTTTTATTTTTCGTTCAATTAATTAGAAATTGATTTACAAACAATTATTTTCACAGTACGATAATTTTCTTTTGTTTCCAGCGCTATCGCTTCGGGAAATTCGGTTCAAAATGTCCACTTTGACAGCAATTTTTGAAATATATTCTGCCTTTATCAAAAAATCGACATATACGGACATTATAAAGTTTCTGAATAAGAGACCCTGCCAATTGGATGCATTTTCGAGCAAAAATTAATTTAAAAATAAGCCACAAAATAAGAGAACTACAGGACAAAAACTGTTATGAAAATCAACTTTATGAGTTTATTAATGTAAGCGGTTATACTATTTATGCATTTCGTATTGTGCTTTACAGTGCAATGCTGAAAACCTGACAATCATTTATAATCACCCTGTATAAAGACAAGTGTGGTAAATTATTACCTGTTGTGAAGTTCAGCCGAAAAAAACTGCTTTGGAAGAAAGCACCAGCATAGTAATAAGTTATTGTTACATCATTTGAAGCTTGAATTATATCCTTTGGAGCTGTATCTTGATAACAAAATGTGTACGTCTCATTTGCTCCATTCACAAAGACTTTAACGTGCGATCTAGAACAAGACTATTAAAAATAGAAATATTATTTTTAATATAATGAATAATATTCTACTAATCATACAGTGAAATGCTACAAGTATTTTTTTAGTTAGATGAAAGGATCGGGGTCCATAAGCCGTGTTTTTGGCCCATGAAATAGGCCTAAACTCGATTTTGTTATACTGACTTAATTATTTCACTTTTTAATATTAGAAGGTTTATTCTGTACGATTTCAACAATATTTTTTGCATTTTGTTCGGATTTATATGACTTACAAAAGCTCAAAGTTCGTATTATTCGTAGTTTTTGATGAAAAATACTCAATTTCTCTAATTTTACCTCAATTATTTATATGAGCGCAATCGTGCAACACTTTTTCTTTACATATATTATAAAATACATCAAAATGTACAATATATGTAAAAATAAAAGTGTTGCAAAGCTGTTCTCATAGTAAAATATTAAAAAATATATTAAAAATTGAGGTAAAATTAGGCGAAATTGAGTATTTTTCATAAAAAATTACGAATAATACGAACTTTGAATTTGTGTAACTTATATAAATCCAAACAAAATGCAAAAAATATTGTTGAAATCGTACAGGTAAGCCTTGAAATATTAAAAAGTGAAATAATTAAGTCAGTATAACAAAATCGAATTTTAGTCTTATTTCTTGGAACAAAACCGCGGCTTATGGACCCTGATCCTTTAAACAACGACGGTAACATATTTTCTAGCTTTAATGCATGCTTTCTGATTGCTCATGTATTACCACCGTTTCTTCTTAAATCTATGATTGGCATACAATACAAATCTTTAAAAGCGTTTCTGGGCCTAGTTTATTAAAAAGAACTATTAAAATAAATAGTAGATGTTTATTTCATGACGTGGGAGGGTATCTCAGTATATATATGCATATAGGTTTAATATAAGCCTAGGTATTTTTTAGTGAGAGATATTTACAAGAACTATTATTTAAGCACGTTGACTTTGGAAAATTCATAGGTAGCTAAAATTATTATGAATGTTATAACTAAAATTATTATGTTTATAGGACTAAAAATATCATGTCTGTTTTTAAAATAAACATCCTGTTATGGTAAGCACCTTTTCTATTTACTTAAGAGACCAGAAAAGTTTGAAATGGTGAAAAAATTTAGGGTAACTCTAGGATAGATGGCCATAGAGCAGAAATGGCCATTCTAAATACAGTGAAACTTCCATTTAACAAAGTCTTTTCTTTACACTTAAACACTTCGTTATGAAGATTATTAGTTAAATAGAAATCAACTTAAATTTATGAAACACATAACCCACATAAAATGAAAAGTACACATGAAATGGAAATATTATTTGAAAAATGTATTTTAATTCGGACAGTCATTTTTTATGTAATGTAGATATGAGAATAATTTAATTAGAATAATGTCTAAAAGAACACATATCAAAGAGCTGTAAACAGAAAAAGAAGCGTACCTTTTCTTTTTTCGTTAAAATGTGATTAAATGTGTTTGTTTTGATTAAATGATTCAAATATGTTCATTTTCATACAGTCCGCCGAAATAAATTCATACATCCATCGCAACAACAACCTCTTCGTTTGAATGCTGTACACGCACTAAAGTGCAATAAACTTCGTTATAAAAATAAGTTTTTCTTAATATGGAGATTAATTTACATGTTAATCATGTTCAAAGTCAAGTTCTGCAGAAAATATCGTTAAGTAGAAAACTTCGTTAAATAGGGACTTCGTTAAAGGGAAATTCCACTGTATTACCAAAACTGGATCATAGATCGCAGCATAAACTTTGTGCGTAGGAAATTGTTCAACGAGTTCATTCATTGCCACCGTGCAGCTGTGTTTTTCGATTATAAAAAGTAAGTGAAAATTTAATGTTTATTTAATTTAATCGTTCAATATTTTTGTTGAGTTAGGTATCTGAATGTTTTGCAGTACGTACGTTACACTTCTTTTTACTATACGGACCTTTAATGTTGTTTACAAATTGTTATATGTTTTAAATGATTAACTATAAGAAATGTGTTATTTCTTGCTATTTTAACTTCACTTTCCCTTTCTTGTATTGGATGGCCACCTCTCCTCGGCTTGAAGGAGAGATGGCCATCTTCCATTTTAATTTCAATTTTGTTTCCCACTTTTTGTTCTCAATATTTAATTATTTTTTGTCCAAAATATGATGAGTATATGTATAAGAATTTTAAATATGCATAAATATTTCTGGTATTTGCATTCTAAGAATTTTTATTTCAATCTTTAGAAACTATGGCCATCTATTCTAGAGTTATCTTATTCATTA
Source organism: Maratus michaelseni (assembly GCA_963931845.1). Classification (NCBI taxonomy): domain Eukaryota; kingdom Metazoa; phylum Arthropoda; class Arachnida; order Araneae; family Salticidae; genus Maratus; species Maratus michaelseni. Next base: position 343,722,967 of record OZ007591.1, on the reverse strand, counting down.
TTTATATATATATCATTTTTTTAAACCTTTAAGACTGTCATATAGTTAGACCGATTGGAAATTTCTTAAAATGACGGCCGAACGAATCTCCGAAGGCAAAACTTTAAACTCAATTACTATCGTGAAATGCCTGTTTTTCAGAGGTTTTGCCACTATAACTTTAGAACACGTTAATGAAATTACATGTTTTTTTTGTTGTTGTTTTTTTAATAAAGGAAATTAAATAAAACTCTTCAAACTATACGACTACATTTGAAAACAAATAAAAGAATGTCTTTTCCAAGTTATAACAAAAAATATGATAAAATTTTATGGACTTTGAATTTTATATCATATTTTTTATGTATATATTATATTTTTTTGTTTGTTGGTTTCAGGTATAATCGAGAAACAACGTATAAAGCAGTATAAAAAGGAAATGACGATTCAAAAATATGGAACACGAATTTCAAAATCGTGGCAAAACGAACTAGTTTTGCAAGATTAATTTTGTAGTAGAATAGTAAAACTTTTGTTATTGTTATTTTAAAGTTTAACAAATATAATTTTTTTTTAATTTCTATAAAACATAAATAAATAAATGCAAATAGAAGGAATTTTCTAAATTAATTGCAGGCTTTCGAATCCAATCATCAAACTTCAGTCGATTTCCTTAAAATAAAAAAATTCTGGTACCCTTAAAGAAATGAATTATTTTTTCAACATAATAGTCTGAAAAATATTATAATCGATGAACTAAATAAATTTCTTTAAAATTTACACAATAATACCTTAATATAACTGTAGCGTATATTATGAGATTCAGAAAATTTTCGAAATATAAAGTATCTATCTGACTATACTTATCCATTTAGAGATCATGGATATTTGTAATTTGATTTACTTTGTAGGTATATTTCAATGAAATTCAGTAAACAAGAGTCATTCCTTGCGATCAAAAAATGGGTAGCAATAAATCGTTTTTCTAAATCGTACTAATAAGAATTTTCGTTTTTTTTTTTCCCTAATACAGTTGAAGCTGAATTATCACTTGAAGAATGTAATGATAATTTGGTTTCATCCCAGAGAACGTGCAGATAATGGTTTAATTATTAGAATGCAAGGATTGTGACATCAATAAAAAAGAACGATCTTGTTCGAAAATCGATAATTGCAAGCTCTCCTGGAAGCAAAACTTAACGTAAACGATGACATGATTTGCTTAAAAAATTGGAATAAAAAAAAATACATTTTTTTAAAACTTCCGTGTATGTGTGTTAACAATTTTTAAGTGCTATTTCACCTGAGCAATGGTGCAAATATGCAGCATAACATCACTTAAATGAAGAAAAGCTTGTTCAATTCATATTTAAACACAAAGAAGTATACACTTCAACGTGAATACTATTTGCTCAAGATCTTTTTATTTCTTTTTTAGTAGTTATTACTTCTGAGAGTCATTTAACATTAACGCAAACTTAAAGTCGGGGATGATGTGAAATTGAAATTTTTCGAACTCTTATTTTCATATTAGTGAAGAGTTACAAAATTTTCACGTGTTTCAACTCAGAAAATATTTTACTTTTTGAAAATCAAAAGCATAGTGTAAAAATTTTATTTTAGTTCAAGACAAAAATCTGAAGACTGAGCATCTGTGTCCTTAAAAGATTTTTAATTTTTTGTAAATTTATATATTCGTGTTTTTTAGAAATTTTCTCAGCTTTCATATTATGATCAGTTATTTATATTTTTCAATCATATACATTTATTAAATGTCTACTACCGATTTAACTTATGCGAATCAGTAGGCATATTTACAATAGGAATCAAAAATAGAAAACCCAACTTACATGCCAACTAAAACGGAATTCGTTGAATTTCAACCGCATGTATGAATCTGGAGGTACTTGTATAAACCAACATTTTAAGACACTATCTTTCCCAGAACAACTGCCACGTATCTCTCCTGAAAGCTGTGCCAAATTCTCATAGTTCTGTCCACTCACTGTAGCTAAATAAAAAATGGAGTTTGAGTAAAATGCATTTTCATTTTAAAAGTTTGAAAAAAAAAAAACCACTGCGCTAAGAAACAAATTTTTAAGTTCTTCATTCATTCTCATCATATCGAGAGAAGAAAATAAACTTATTCTCTATTTCCGAAACTACATTTACCAAAAAATAACAAAAATAAATCATTTCTCAAGAATCTGTAACTGCATTAAAGAAAGAGTTGTAAATTGCAATTCACAATGAGAAACATCAGTCCTCAAAAAACTAAAAAAAAAAACTGTTTCTAATCTTTTATTGCTAGTACCAGGACAGAAATAATGATCACCAGTCTTTAAAACGTTACTACAATAGTTTCAAGTTTCAACGCGTATATATATATACATATATATATAGATATATACATTAGTTTAGGGTGTAAAAAAATTAATTATAATAAATTCTCTAAAAATTTCAAACACAGTGACACACATACATCGAAATGCAATGAACCCCAATTAACAAAATATATTCATGCCCTTGATGGACATATCAAAACTGGTAATATAGACATTGTCACTAATCCTCATTTAAGATTTTTGATGCACTTTGGTACTAAGTATCGCAGTCCATAGAAGTCTTATCTTAAATCTATCATTCAACAATTCACTTATGATTTGGATTTCTTTATCTTCAAAATAGACAACTATAATAAACCCATTTAATTCTTCGCAGAGTGGAAGCTTAATGCCATTTTTCTTTTACAACGATATTTACAGAAATCACATATTGCTAAAAACTCTGTTTCATTCTAAACCTTTAAGTCGCATATACGTGAACAACAAAACAATTTCATCATAACATATGTTGACAAGGCTGCTAATAACTATGCCATCGTCTTCAAATATACTGCCACTAGCTTCTTACAAATGCAAATGCCTATAATAATATTTTCACACGTCCTCTTGTTCTATCAGAAGAAAACAATAGGTATATTTTAAGTTTTCATAAATTATTAGGCTTAAAAAGTAAAAACTTCAATTATCCTTGCATTGTTATGATTCCTAAATTCTACAAAAATCCTTTAAAATTCCGCGCTGTCACCGTAGGTTGTATAAATATAATATACGCACTAATTCCCTTTTTGTTTTATTATTCTCACACAAATTTACGATTTATTTCTCTAAAAAGATAACACTCGTTGTATAAAAAACAATTTTCTGTTAATAAAATCAAGGCACTAACAAGCGTTAACAATATTATTGCATGTTATTTCAAGGACCTATTAAACAATATTCTTTTGAAAGATTTACACTCTACTATTAATTTACTTTTTATTGAAAAATTCTCATCATTACAATTACCTGACAATATTGATATTGACTACTTCAAAACTTTATCTAATGTTTTATTTCTTCCTAACTATATCTTTCAAAATAATGCTATTTTTATTCAGACACAGGGTATTCCACAAGGTGCAGCTAGTTCCAGTATGCTTTCAGATTTATATCTCTATTTCTAGGAAAGAAAGTGTATAAACAATAACATTTTGCTCTATAGATATGTAGATGATATAATTATTTTTAAAAAAAAACTGTTTCTAATCTTTTATTGCTAGTACCAGGACAGAAATAATGATCACCAGTCTTTAAAACGTTACTACAATAGTTTCAAGTTTCAACGCGTATATATATATACATATATATATAGATATATACATTAGTTTAGGGTGTAAAAAAATTAATTATAATAAATTCTCTAAAAATTTCAAACACAGTGACACACATACATCGAAATGCAATGAACCCCAATTAACAAAATATATTCATGCCCTTGATGGACATATCAAAACTGGTAATATAGACATTGTCACTAATCCTCATTTAAGATTTTTGATGCACTTTGGTACTAAGTATCGCAATGTTAATCTATCTATTTCTCTTCGTGTAGCGTATCCTTCTAATTTAGAACTTAGTACTACATATTTCAATAATTCTAAAATTAATTTTATGTATCTTAATATTACTATTCTTTCTGAACATACTTTAACATTCAATATTTATGATAAACGTAATGATTTTTTATTTAATGTGATTAATTTTACTAATTTTATTCCTGTCTACATATTTCAATTTACAGAACTTCAAGAAAGACCAGTCGTTCCGGATTCTGTGCTGCCCGTAAATAGTTTTTAATTCATTTTAAAGCAGAAAGTGGCCTTTCAGCAGAACATTTTGTTGCTGGAGTACAATTGTAAATTTTGAGTGCAGTGTACATAGTTGGATAAACATCATTAATTTACTTTGAAGCCAACATTCTGCAGAAAAATGGATAACAAGACAAGTTGTCATCCCTTTCCTCCTTCCATAGATAAGAAATAGCTTTTAAAATGAATGCAATCTTCAACAAATCTGCATTCTATGTAGGAGAAAAGGCAGTACCGTAAAAGGCTCGCAGTTTCTCTGCAGCATTTGAGTAGTTTCTAGTTCAATGATATAAAAAACTGAGCTGCATCGCCAGCCGCCTATGGGCTCCCGTCAGGCACGTGAACCACCGTGCCCAAGATCTCGAGACATTTTAGTGCGTCCTTCCAGAAAGAGTCTGGAGACGCTACGGCCTGTTGAGGCACCATCATCTGCTGACCGCCCCCATTTTCCCAAGAATTTGACGACAGAGGTCGCTGCGTTATGCGGTGGAGCCCACCCTCTTGGGACACCACCACGTTGCACTTGGGGACGAGCCAGAGTCCCCCAACAGCTTCCGGAACCAGAAAACCATAGGGGAGCTGGGCCGTAAGCCTTAGTCAGGTTTCCCTGGCCTACACTTAATGTACCGCCGCGATGGAATCTAATCCTGATTCCTAATCTCAGTAAGTCTCTTTTCAGCTGAATTTTTATGAAAAAGGAAAAAGATTTATCCTAGTTAAAATCATAATAAAAAGGGATGGAGACATTTCAACAATAGCTTAAACAGCCACATCCTTGGTTTCCAGTTTTGTCATTGCATTGCCAAGCTGTTGCAGAATAGAACCTCACGCTAATGCCAAGAATGCTTATCTCAATATTCTGTAACTTTTTAAGACCCTCAGCTACACATATAAATTTTCCCTTTCTACTTTCTGAAATTGTTCTTAATGCAATTAATTTGTATTCAAATTCTTGTAAGCGCCTTTGCGTCCTCACCATCGAGTAGTTGATAACAATTTCAATGTCACACTTGCAAAGTCAAACAATTGTTCTAAGATATTCCACATCTCAATAGAATATTGAAAATAGTTGTATAAGCATTATATTTACTTCAAAAAATGTGCTGCACCTATACAACGTCGTACTGCCCGTTCTCGCTCAAACTTACCATGGAACTCATTAAATATGATATTATTTAAAAGGATACTCGTAGGTATTGCGCCGCTCTAATTATGAAAATCTCTGTGTGTAATACACTGAATTGCAGCAAGTATTTGTGCATTGTAATTTTTATACAATGTTGACACTATTTTGATTCAATCTCTATTAATTTTTATTAATAATCTGTCATGAAAATTTTCGTTAAAAAACTTATAAAGATATAGTGTTTTATGCTAAAAATTATTTTTTTCCCTTACAGTATTTTTAAAGCTGAACACTGAATAACGAACAGCAACACATGCGTGAAAATTGAAAAGAAATTGTCTTTTATGAAAACCGGAATTTTTGATATTCTGTGTAGTGTTTTTTTTTTTTTTTCGATTCCTGATAATCCAAAAATCTGAACGACAAACTCTAATACTCTGTGCTTTCGTCGTATGAACTCTGAATGTCTGAACTCGTCCGTATACCATGTTCTGACTAGACTATTTAAGATAGCTTACACTGTAAAAAATGAAGTACTCAAAAATGAGTAAGTCCATGTACTCATTTCGAAATGAGTATTTTTGGATCAAAAATGAACATGTACATTCTCAAAAATGAGTAAGTCCATGTACTCATATTGAAATGAGTATTTTTGGATCAAAAATGAACATGTGCATTCTCAAAAATGAGTAAGTTCATGTACTCATATCGAAATGAGTATTTTTGGATCAAAAATGAACATATGTATTCTCAAAAATGAGTAAGTTCATGTACTCATTTCGAAATGAGTATTTTTGGATCAAAAATGAACATATGATCAAACCCAACATACTTGTATATTTTAGAATGTGTAATGGCGAAATTTCGGAGCCTAAAAAGCTATTATTTGAAGGAAAAACGAAGAATAAGAGAAATGAAAAGTGGATCTGGTTGTTCTGGATTTTCATCAAAGTGGATCCACTACAACACATTTACTCTTTTTTTTTTCCTCACATTTTACACATTTACTTTTTTTTTTCTTGATAGTACTTCAAAATTATGATTTTTTTCCCACTCATTTTTTTAAAATTTATTTTAACTTTTTTAACGTGAGGCAATATTGGGTTATTTAAAAGTTTCATAACATAATATCTTTGCAAATTATAGCTATGCAAATTGGTATTAAACTAAACTGATTTGGCTTACAAATTTATGGATTACGCTAAAATTTATTATTTTATAAATTATAATTTTACAAAGTTTATAATTTTAGTATTTCAATCTATGATCTTTTCTAATGTCATTTTTTAATTAATAATTCTTCGAACTACCTGTTACTTCAGACATTATTTTAATCTTTAACACATATAGACAGGCACTGTACATCCTTAAAAACATATTTAAAAACACATAACCCTCTACCCCTTCCTAACAGATGGCGCCAGATGCTGTTAGAAAGGGATAAGGAAAGGGCATGTTTACAAACAAACAGTTCCATCAACCAATCTACCACTGCATTTTTGTCGCAGCTATCATTGCAGGAATCGTCATGGCGACGTAGGCCAATCATATCATAGGCCAGTTTAACGTAGACCAATCAAATCGCTCCATCTCATGTGTACTGTAGGAGCCGTAAAGAACGAACAGGTTTTTCTCCCAAACCAACAGTTATTTAACCAACAGTGACGTCAGTTGCCCTTTCCTTATAGAGGGGTTAGTTTCAAAGTAACTACCAACATTTGAGAAAGAGGCGTGACCACTCATGGTACGTTGGTCTAAGTCTTCAGGTTAGTAAACAGGACTTCACGGTTTCGATTCCTCGCATGGGCAAGGGTTGGTTAATTACTAGAAACTCATGCAGGAATGAAAAAAATGAGCAGAAATGTATATATTCCTTATAAGGTTGTCCTCGCGAAGTAATTTTTTTTTATCCTAAAAATTTTATTTTAACGACATAAAAAATTTTAAATTTGAATACATCCATGGGATCAAAAATGAGTACATGTGTTTCTCAATTTTGAGTACATTTGGATCGGAGCTATTTTGAGTATGTGACGTATTCAAAATTGAGTACTTTTTACTCAATTTTGAATACCCATTTTTTACAGTGTAACCTTTTGAATCCCGCAATAGCCGAAATCATCCCAATGCTGTGAAACCCACGCTAGCCCAGTATAGCTGAAAGGATTTTTCTTCGTCTTAAATGGCTCGGGGTGCTGTCAATAGGGGTGGTCTCGCTCAGTGATAGATGGGTAATGTGTTGGCATTTCTGGATAGCACAGAAAGAAAAACAAGATTCTTTTTTTTTAGTAACTGGAACAATGATAAAGATAGGGATATAACACCTGTCGAAATTTGAATAAAGGAAGAAGGCAGTAGGGTCATTATCATTACTTACCTAGTGAAAAAGGGGTGAATGAAAAAAAACAGAATTTTGGGCTATTTAGTTGGGATTCTAAGGTCATTCAGTTTTTTAAAGCTTGGGATTTAAAGAGTTAACTGAGATTTTCTGGGCAGGGTCAGTTCCTACACATGTTACAGCAATACCTTATCTAACGCATATTTTCTGTCATAAATATGGCAATATTTACTATTTGGAAATAGCGAAGAATGTTTGGCCCAATTTCCAAAAGTGCTTATTCGTACTCCGTTTCAAGTTGCGATACACGAACTTTTGTGCATCCACCAAGCTGAGAACCTTTCTAAATCCATCTAAGTTGTTTTGGGAGTTTGAGCTGGCCTAAATAACGTAGTCTGAACGTAATGTAGTTGTATTTCGCAGCCCTTGTAGATTTTAGACCCTCTTGCTTCTCCCACAAACAGTTTTTTACTGTCAGCTACGTGGAAAGTTACCTTTACAGAAGTGGTGCGCTAATACTACCGTACACTAGAAAAAATGGGTTCTCAAAATTGAGTAAAAAGTACTCAGTCTTAAATACGTCACATATTCAAAATAGCTCCGATTCAAATGCTCTTAAAATTGAGAAACACGTGTACTCATACTTGAACTCATGGATGTATGCAAATATGAACTCTATGTGCTCTCTATTAAATATGCAATACATTTTTTTCTTATTTTATGTAATCAGCAGTACCTTCTGTAAATATTAAATTACGCAAAGTATTTTAAAATAATTTAAACGTGCTTGAAAACAATGGTCGTGGTCATAAAAATAAGAAGTAAAACAAGATGGGGTCTAAGATGGCCGATTAGTAACTCGTGCAAAACCAAAATTTAGGTAAAAGCATGGGCTAAAAGACATTTAATAAAACATTTTCAAAAATAAAATAAGTTAAATGAAAAGAAATATTTCTATTTTACCCCGTGATTATTACAGATTAAAATAAAAATGTACTGACATTTATTTCCCGCTCAAAATTATTAACAAGAAACATTTAATTGATTATTTATTTTTTTAAAAAATAGCAAAATTATTATCAAGATACCCAAATATTTGTATGACAAGGGAATTGTTTTCAAGCACTTTTAAATTATTTTAAAATACTGTGCATAATTTAATATTTACAGAAGGTACAGCTGATTACATAAAATAAGAAAAAAAATGCATTGAATATTTAACAGAGAGCACTTACTTTCAAAGGTGTCGGCGAAATCTTGAAAATCCCATTCTGTTAATTTTCTTTTCACAAATCCATGTGTTTCAGCACACAGGCCGAACCGACCGCGTATAAATATACGAAGCACTCATAACAACAACACAATTTATGCATTATAAATTACGCAAATTATACTTCCTACCGAAGAATAAAAATATAATATTATTCTCTGATTTCCAGGGTACATTGAATTGTTTTCCTATTAATGAACAACTTTTATGCCACCTTAAATGAAATAAACCATTACAAAGTACAAAATTAAATCTATGGGAACGGTATTTTCAATTATCTCCATTAATGATTTTTTTTTTTTTTTTTTTTTTTTTTTTTTGCATAGGATAGCTGAGATTGATCGCTAAGCGGGCCAGTTTTGAATTTTTCTATTTTGGTTGAATTTTTTTTAGAAAGTTACTTTCATTTTCAGAACCGGTTCCAAAAGTGAAAGTATTGTCACTGAAAAAAACTGCAACCAAAATTGAACAATTAAAAACTAGCCCGGTTAGAGATCGACCTCAGCTATCCTGAGCATTTTTTTTTAAATTTAAAAAAAATAAAATAAAATGCAAGCGAGATATTTGAAAATAACGTCCCCATAGACTTAACATTAGCTTGCCAGTGTTTTCGCGTGACTAGTGTAGGCTCTTAAAAAGTTACACCTAGTCATAAATTTCGATAAATTGATTTTTCGAAAATTTTAGAGGCTTTATCAACTTAAGAGAGACTATTTTATGGTGCTAAAATAGATAATTCTATGTAAGTAAAAACCAGGGCTGCGGAGTCGGTGGGAGAAATGACCGACTCCGACTCCGACTCCTGAAATTTTAAAGGAACCGACTCCGACTCTGACTCCGACTCCGGGATGGCTAAAGTACTAGTTTTGCCTGTTGATTCCTATTATTCAGATTGCTTCATTGCTGTCATTTGTTTTAAAACAGTAATAGTCGCTTTATTAAATGTCATTAAATAAAGGAAATATTACTATTTAAAAAAAGTGGCAGCAATCAAGCAATCCGAATTTTTAAAAAACCTCAACTGGTAACACTGCAACCTGCTGTTACATTCCTGTTTGACCTTGAAGCATATAATGTACATATCAACCGATATTTTTTTTTCACGTTTCATTTTTTTGGATGAATTATGGTTGTAAGCTGTGAGAGGTAGTCAAGACTAGGACTCATTTACTGCAGCGGCAAACTTCCGACAGTATTTTAGTATAAAAAGTTTCACCTTTTTTTAACTGCAGATTTATTTTTTTTTTAAATAAGGCAAAAATATTCTTATAAAATGCCTGTGGAACTTTGTCCCTACATTAATTGGCTCTGGCCAAGACTGAAAATATTTTGAATACCCCCCCCCCTCCTCCTCCCAGATACTCTATGCACATGCACTCACACAAAAACACAATATGCATTAAATTTTATATGTGTTAAAATTTATTTATGTCAAAACTCTGCAAAAACTGCATGTAAAATATTTATATGCATGTAAATTCCAATCGAAAAGTTAAACTTGAAGCTATTAGGTAGAAACAACAGTTTAAATCTAATAAATCTCCAAAATTTACTTTGAACAACACACACAAAGGTCTATTAGATGAATCCAAACAACATATAATATGTTGATATATCATTTTAAGACGATAATCAAAATATTTTATGCCAAATCAAACATATATTGTACCAAAATATGGGTGAAAGGATGTTTAATTTTGGTTTTATATCTATTCCTGTAGACCCCAAAAATAGGAGACAAAAATTTTACAATTTAAGCATCATTTGGGCTCTCCATAACCCGAAAAATTCTGAGAGAATGCAAGAAAAATAAAGAGGAAAATTTTATATTTCCTACATTAGTTTTATAATTTAGCTTTATTTCGGGTCTGCAAGACCTGAATATCAAAAGGAGAAAGATAACAGAAATTTCACTATTTCATCATTATTTTAAGTACTGCAGACTCAGGGAAAAAAATTACAATTTCACTTTTTTTTCTTTGTGTGTGAGTTGGGGGGGGGGGGGGGGGGTCCTATGCACACGAAAAAAAGGGGAAATTTACAATTTCAGCATTACTCCTGGTCCCACAGACCTGAAAAATCTGAAGAAAACAAGAAAAAAAAGGGAAAGATTTCCAATTTTTGCATTAACTCGGGTTCCGCAAACCCCGAAAAAACCTAGAGAAAGGACTATATACTAAATATAAACTAGAGATTTCAATTCAAAACAGTTTTCAAATATACTGTACACTGGACAGTATATTAGGCCTGTTTAACCTGAGTTTCCTTGTATATATAGTCCAAATATAAAAATAATAATTCGGTTTATAAATTTAAAATTACATAGAATTTTTTAATTTCACTTCAAACTGTTTAAAAAAAATCTGGAGTCGGAGTCGGAGTAGGCCTGTTTTTTAGTGACTCCGACTCCGACTCTTTTACCCCAAAATAGGCCCGACTCCGACTCCGACTCCGCAGCCCTGGTAAAAACAAATAATAATATGTATCATACTGTAATTATAATGCAAAATTTTAAACTAGTTTCTCTCAAAAGTACATTTTTTAAATCAGTCACAACGATTACTCAAAAACTATTGAATCGATTCATTTCTAATTTTGTGAGTTCTTTTCTTATATAATTATGTAGAGACTGAACGAAGGATTTATTTTTCATCCTCAAAAATCAATCGTTTTTGAAAGATAAAAATTAAACTTTTTCCTCAGACAGCCGCCATTTTGAAAAAAATCTTTTGTTTTCATAAATTCCTTCTTCCAATCTCTAAATTAAACCTTATTTAATAATTAACCTTTACCTTTTTTTTCAGATAATCCAAATTTAAGCTACAATGATCACCGCAAGGCAGAAAAAAAGAAGAATGAAAAATAATTCATCAAGCATAGGTTATGAAACACTTTCCGGTACTTCTCCATTATCTCGTCGACCACTTTTCATAACAAAAAACTATCGCCAAACTGTCAGATTAAACGCCAAAAATGCAGTCCCATTTACTTGACATCAGAAGCATTACAAGTGTTTGTTATTTCAACAAGTGGTTTTTAATTCGACATTTGCCTGTATTTTTCATTATGTTTTACTGATTTATTAGTTATTTCGCTAATTAAAATAACATTGCGTCCTTAAACGGCGGTGCCATGATATTAAAAGAGAAAAAGCATTAGAAAAATGTTGCAATGCATAGTTACGAGCAATAGATCAGTTTCAACTGACGTCACAAGCATTTATTCATCAGCCGAGAGGGATAATTAAGAAAAATAATGTAAATAAATAAATATCCAAGATTATATTTTTTCTGTTTTCATTAATATATTGTAATTTGTTTGTTTGTTTGTTTGTTTTGTTTAAACTTACTTATAGTTGACACTTTGGTGAGTGGAGCTTTTCCGAATTTCTTATATTTTATTTATTTATTTTGATATTCCAATTCCAATGGCAACGTTCTTCCATTTGTTTATTTGGCGTTACAGTTTGGCGATAGTTTTTTTTTATGAAAAGTGGTCGATGGGATAATAGAGAAGTACCCACTTTCCAATACGTCGAGAATACTTTAACAAAATTTCACCGTTTAATAAGATGAAAGATTATGTCTTAGTAAACGAGTTCAACTAGGTGGGGAGACCTATCCAAAGGCTAAAGCTCTATACTAGCTCCCACCCAGCAACGAACATTAAACATCTCGCACCATATATCCAGGTAAAGTTTTACAAAGTTTACGAACTGTACGGATACACATTTTATTCATAGAGAGAATAAGTTTATAATGAGTGAATGTTGAAAGGAAAAGTTAACACACACAGAGAAAAATGACACTTTCAAATCTGAGTAAATCGATGTTTTCGTTTTGTTATGAAACTTTTTGTTTCAAATAGGACGACCTAATGCTTTCAATTCTGAAATACCAGAAATACTCAGAATATTGAAACATAGACATACTTCAAAACTGAGCTCTTAGAGGTCAGTCCATACTCATTTTTGAAACATGGACATACTCAAAAATGATTAGGATCAGTTCAAACTCATTTTTGAAACATTGAAATACTCAAAAATGAGCACATAGAAGTCCGTTCATACTCAGTTTTGAAACATGGGCATACTCAAATATGAATACGTGATGTTTTATTCTTGAGTGAGTGCATGTTTTCAGAAATGACTACATACATGTTTCAAACTTGAGTCATTTTGATTCGGAGCCATTTTGACTATGCGACATACTCAGATTTGAGTATTTTTTGCTCAGTTTTGAAAATGTCGTTTATAGAGTGCATTAATAAAACTATTTGAACACTTAGTCAATGGGCGGCAAGACATTTTGAAATATATATTGATAATGCTCAATTAATCGAACACAACCCAATTTCAGGAATTACCATCAATAGTCAGAAAAATATCCGAATTCTTTTGTGCAGCCCTGTATAGGATCTATGGATTTGTTTATATTCTATATAGTATGTTAAAATTTTGTTCAGTTAGGAAACGCATAGCACAGTTGTAAATTTCCCTTCAGCATTTCCCGTCAATAAACAGAAATGTACTCGAGATCTTTTGTGCTGGCCTGTATATCATCTATAGAATTTATACACACCAAGTAATAGGCAAAAAAAAGTAGTTTAATTTAAAAACGTACCAAAACTTAAAACACACTTTCAACAATTATGGTTCTATGACAGTGCTCTCACCGAATTATTTGTCCCTTTAAATGAACACTGAAAGTTATGCACGCCATAATCTATAGTAAGCCCCTTGTAGTGCACCTCGGGGATGTACATAAATTTAAGTATGTTTGAAATAGTGTAACATCATTAAAATTCACCGCAAACGATTTGTCCCCATAAACCGTAATGTAAAGGAATTATTTTGAGTGGTCTTGTAAATGAATTATAAACGTTATTCCATTTTCAATACCGAACACACAACAATTATCCTCATTAACATATATCACTTGCATGGCAATCCGATTATATTTACGCGAGTTAGAACACGGAAAGACAGACAGACAAACCGGATTAAATTTTCAACTGTGTTGAAGGTGGTATTTTTTTTTAATAATGTATCAAAATTATGTGTAAGTAATGCAAAATAAAATAATAATAAAATCAAAGAAAAAAAAATGGCTTAATGAAACCATGAAAATTACTATCTTTTTTCTGCTGCATGACCATGTGTAACCCCTTCGCGACGAACGTCACGTATACGTGACGCATGAGGTGCTCAGAATCCTTCATTATTCCTACCAGTAATTTTTAATTGTAAATTTTGCCTTATTTAATCAGAGCATTTCTGTGATTAAAGTAGACAAAAATTTCTGTTTTGAAACACCGATGGTAAAATATTAAAAATTTCCTTAAGGACGCTCGTCGCGAAAGGAATAATAAGACTGAAAATATAACTGATTCATCAAATTAAAATGTTTACAATTAAAATTTTCATTAAATGCTTTAAGCCCATTGATTGTAAATGTGATGGAAACGCACTTTTGTAACAATGTCAAAAAATAATATTATGCACCATTAATTTCATAATATTTTTTTCAACAATGTATTTTATACTTAACCGTAAAGGAACAATAGGTACAGAGAAAGAGAAATGTACGGTAAATCGCATTCATCTTCGTTCAATTATAGATTTAGACCGATTTATTACGTCCTTTTAATCAAAATTAAGTTTCTCGTAGTATGAGGTTTTTATATAAAGAGAGAAGATAAGCAGTATTATGATATGAACTCTTCTAAATTTCTAATATTATATTCATGCGTCAACCGATAAAAAGTTTGGGATTGATACAATGGAGCACCTTCTTAAATAAAATTAAAGGATACAAACGGTAGAGAAGGTGAAATTCGATTAATTTGCAACTTCTACATATATCTTTCATATTGATGCATAAAAATAAAATGGTTAAAATTAAATTTTTCATTAAAGATATTAAGCCCAGTGAATAGAATAGGGATGGAAATGTACTTATATAACAAATACTTACATAATAGCAAAAAATATTATTACTTCACCATTAATTTCCTCAACAAATTCTTCAACAATGCATTCTATACTTACTCGTGACGAAACAATGGGTACAGAACAAGAGAAATGTAAAGCAAATCACATTCATCTTCATTCGCTTATAAATTTAGACCGATCTGTCAAGCTCTTTTTATTAAAATTAAGTTATTCGTAGTGCAGCATTGTTACAAGCTCTTCTAAATTTCTAATATTATATTCATGCATCAACCGATAAAAAGTTTGGGATTGATAAAATTGAGCACCTTCTTAAACAAAATTAAAAGTTACAAACGGCAGAGAAGGTGAAATTCGATTAATTTGCAACTTCTACATATATCTTTCATATTGATGCATAAAAATAAAATGTTTAATATTAAATTTTTCATTAAAGATATTAAGCCCAGTGAATAGAATAGGGATGGAAATGTACTTATATAACAAATACTTATATAATAGCAAAAAAAAAATATTACTTCACCATTAATTTCCTCAACAAATTCTTCAACAATGCATTCTATACTTACTCGTGACGAAACAATGGGTACAGAGCAATAGAAATGTAAAGCAAATCACATTCATCTTCATTCACTTATAAATTTAGACCGATCTGTCAAGCTCTTTTTATTAAAATTAAGTTACTCGTAATGCAGCATTATGATACAAGCTCTTCTAAATTTCTAATATTGTATTCATGCCTCAACCGATAAAAGTTTGGAACTGATAAAATGGAGCACCTTCTTAAATAAAATTAAAGGTTACAAACGACAGCGAAGGTGAAATTCGATTAATCTGTAACTTCTGCATATCTTTCTTATTGATTCTTTCGGATATTCTTCAAAAGAACCACTCAAAAAAAAAATTAAAGACTCAGCCGCCTTAATCTTTTTTTTTATCATAACGTTGGGAGTATCTAAATTAACTGCAAAGGTTTTTTCAATGAATCAAATAAATCAAGAAAATGAATAGTGAATATCAGTGAATGTAACATGAAAAAGTGTTCTTTATTTCTTACCCTTGATGATTCTATAGAAAGTACAGTATTCATAATTTCTAAAACACACGATGGCATTGATACATCGAACACTTGTGGGTAATGAATAATGCAAAACAGAGAACAATACTATTCATTTCGCAATATCGTAAATATTGCGAAATATATCATCTCATCGATATCGTTGCTGTAAAAAAAATTATTTACCGGCTCCTCTCAAAACAGTAATTCGTAATTTTCTCTCCATGCATGCATTTGGTGATTATTTAGCGATATCGGTTACAAAGAAAAGAGATACCACCTTTGGGCTTTTTGCATTATATTTATTGGCAGTTTACTTATATATTTAAATTTTGTGTGTAAAAAAAAATATATGAATAATACTCTTTCAAGGGCATTAATTTCTCTGGTATTTGTATTAACATTTAATTTAAAAAGTTGATGTTTGACTAAATGGCGGTCGCTTGAACAAAGTAGTTAATTTTTTTCTCTTTTATTTTAACCTTTTGCGAGTTGAAAAAATAATTAATCAATGAAAATTATGCTCTTCGGTGGTATAAACTCCATCCAAAATACTACTTATTATTTAAAAATTGAAGGAAATCTATGAAATAGTTCTCGAGAAAAATGATCTCCCATTTTGAAAATTATGGTTTCGAGATTTTTTTTTTCCCGACCTGGTTTCGAGACTCAATCCATTTCGGGCGTAGAACTGCGCGTAGAAAGCCCTTTTCTGTTTTCTGCAGCGTTACGTTCAACAAGCGAAAAAGATTGCGAAGAGTTGGAATATGATGAAACTACGTTACAATTATATTCCAACTCTATCAACAATCTACAGGTCAACAATCTACACACTTTGAAGGAGGCAAGAAATGGGTAAAAAATTAAATTTTCACCCAAAATAGTAGAACCCCCCCCCCCCCCACTTTCCTGCTCTCTTCACTCACGCGAAGACGCCTGTTGCTAATGTTAAATTTATGGCCAGATTCTTTTCGAAATT
The DNA here is from genome assembly GCA_963931845.1 of Maratus michaelseni. Classification (NCBI taxonomy): domain Eukaryota; kingdom Metazoa; phylum Arthropoda; class Arachnida; order Araneae; family Salticidae; genus Maratus; species Maratus michaelseni. The sequence continues at coordinate 343,706,076 of OZ007591.1, read as the reverse complement.
CTCGTTTGAATTTTAATTTTTTAACCTTTTCAGGGGCAAAGTACTTATGTTTATAAAATGTTGAAATCATTGAATCACACCGGGATTTAACAACAAATTTATTTACAAATAGGTAAAAGTGTTTCTTCACTTATATTATAAAAGCAAAATTTGATTCAAAAATTCCGGTGTCATTGTGGTGTTTGGGAATTAAAATTAAGTGGGATACATTTTTTCCCACCGCCCTTCAAAGGGTTAAACGATTTTTGTTTTGCATAGGATAGCTGAGGTCGAACTCTAATAGGGCTATTTTTTCCTTTTTCGATTTTGGTTTCACATTTTTTTAATATAGTTTTCTTTTTTGAAACCGGTTTCACTTTTTCGATTTTGGTAGCAGATTTTTTTTAATAAAGGTATTGTAATTTTCGAAACCGGTTTCGAAAGTGAAATTACCAATATATTTTTTAATAGTTATTCAATTCTGAATTGATTTTGCTTTTATCTCACTGAGTGCATATTTATTTTTCCTTAATTACTGAAAGATTTTCTAACTAATTCTTCTGCATTTTCCTTAGCTATTTGGAGTTTTTAACTATCGCTATAAGAAACCAGTAAATAAACTTCAAATTAAGACATTACACCTTTGATTTTCCCCTTTGAGCGTTAGGCCCGTGTTTTTCCGTTACTAGAAGTCATAATAAAATGGCTGTTGACAAAAATATTTTTAACAAAATAATTTTTTGAACCGTATATAAAATGAGGGGGAATGAAAGATATTATAGTATCAAAACGCGATTAAAAAATATATTTTTTCTGGGATTTAGAAGCATACTTATGAAAATATAGGAAAATCCTTAAACGCTGAAAGGGTTTTAATTATTATTAATTGGCAAAGGACCTCATTCAGATATTTAACTGTAAATAAATGTATGTAGTATTTGGCTCTTTTTTTTTAATTTACTTAACATAGTTTGTAATAAAAACTATTAAAAGAAACTGGTTGTTAAGTAATAAATTTTTTTTATTAAAGTTCATCAAAGTAAAAGACACATTTTAAAGTTGTAAAGAATAACATTTTTTTCTTTTTTTTTCTTGAAGTAGAAACTAATATAAAATTCACAAAGTTAAATTGGGATAACATTTAAAAATACAAAGATATACAAATATACAAATAATATAAGAGACAAAATGAATATAAAAATGCGTAAAAGTCTTAATCATTTAATTTTTCTACATTATTTTTATACAAACTGAAAAGTTTTAAATTTACAGTATTCTCTCATATGTGTAGTATTCTCTTCTCTCTTTATATTTCTTCCAAAACAAGCTTTTGCATCCAGCATGATCCCTTTCTTTATTTAAATATATGCTGTTCTGTACCACATAATTAAATGATCGCTGTCGCCAAGTATAAACTTATCAGGACCTAAAAATAACAAAAACAAAACATGCATTAATGAATTCTCCCTGGAAAATATGCATAACGAAGAACATATGTTTTTTTTTAAATTTTGCTAACCCTTTGGTTACGGTCCAGGACTGACGACTATTTTTATATTTTATCTTACCACAATTTACAAATAAAAAATCGTTGGGGTAGATTTCTCTTGAAAATATCCTAATATAAATGTATGGCAAAGATTATTTTTCAAAAAGTGGTAGGAATGTAATAAAATATAGTTTCCTGGTACGTACGGTGTCCTAACGCGTAATTAAAAGGTTAATTTAGAAAACTATAAATTACGTGTTTGTTTAAAAAGCCCGTTAAGTTTTCGTCCCATGAAGAAAACAAGAAAAAAAATTAAACAGATTTTTTAAAAAAACTGCAAACATAATGAGAAACTATTTTGGAAAAATAGGATACCATTTTTACGCATATATAATATGCACTTTTCTTTCAAAATTTTACGTCAAAAACATAGTGTGCGCAGTATACATAGAATATTTAAAAGAATCCAACATGCTTTCGCAGAGTTAGTGCATACAACATGGAGATTTCACAATAAATTTTCGCGAATGTAGAATTAATTAATAAAATAAGTGAAATAATTGGACTTTTACTTATTTCTTTGGCGTTTACTTTTATAGTTGTGATTATGAGCACGGTATTTAGTTATTTCTGCGTTTTCTTCCAAAATGACCGTTAAAAATAGTTTTTATCTTATTTATTTGTAATTATAATAAAATAAGTGAAATAATTACACTTTTACAAACAATAGTGCATTATGAGAAAATACACAATGATTAGTTATTTCTGTGTTTTCTTCCCCAATGACAGGAAAAAACAATACTTCTCATTTACATTATATATTAGCATAACTAATCTATCTATCTATCTAACTATTGTAAATCTATACTTCCATTTATTAATCCAGGCTTTCAGAATAAGAACGAACTGAAGATGTTAGCATACGCATAGAAGTGAATCAAACACCAGATGGACCCTTCGTGACGTAAACGGCACGAGCCTAAACTCTTGAACTTTTGACCTCGTGCCTGGATATCTGGGTCTTGCAAAAGCGAGACCTGTATAATGACTATATACCAATTTTATTTCAATGTAGCTCTGATTTTCAATGTTAAAAGATGTACCTTTCACTCGCTCTTAAAGCGAGATTTAATTTCTTAAATAACATGTAGGTCATAAGTTTTCTAATATTAAATACTTTATTATGTCTATGAGATGGACCCTATTCACTCATCAATCAAATATTTCACACATTAATAAATTTATCTTACATCGTAGAAAGAAATAAGTGAAACAACGTCTCTCAGTGATGAATCACAGATTTGGATATAACGAATAAAGTACAAAAATAAGCCATGGATTAAGTGCCCAGCCTACCAGCATCTGAACGGACAAAGTCCAGTCAAATTAGCCCATTTTTGAGCAGTTTGACATAATAAATGCTAAGGAAATAAAAATTGGTCCAGTTGTACATTGATGACTACTGAAGACTATGTAAAAAGTCCCCATGGATAGTATGGTGTTTAGTTATTAATCTAATTACTAGATGGCAGCACCACTGCGGAAATTCTGTCAATTACAGGTAAAAAAAGTTTGTTTAATGTTATGTGTAATATGTATCTGTAACTTGTATTTTGTTCGATGTACGTGTTTGTGATAGTATGTAAATTAAAGTTCTTTAAAGTCCACCTCGACTAATTAATAATGCTGCTGTTTTAATTTCTTTAATCTAAGTACTTAAAATACTATAAAATGGCGACGAGAAAATCAAGTTTCTTACCGGAATTCAATTGAAAAAAAATTCCAAATGATTCGCAAAATGGCGATACTTCGCGTTTTGCATCTACAAGAGAATATGCTGTATTAATATTTTAATACGTACATCATTTCGAGGGTGGTAAGTGCTGACATTTTTTTTCTTCTCTGCAATAAATAAAAGCTCATAGTGTTTGCTAATTTTAAAGAATTTAACGATTCAATTGAATCGTTCCAATCATATGTTAAGAGATTGGAACAGAGTTTTTTATTACATGATGTTGAGGGGAAAAAAAAGGTACCTGCAATTATTTCCTGTATGGGGCCTAAATTGTATAATTTGCTGTCAGATTTAACATTTCCGAAAAATCCTGAAGCACTGAAATATGAGGAAATAGTTGATATTCTGTTAAAGCACTTAAGCCCCGCCCCTAATAAATTTTGTTCTAAAATTAAATTCCGTAATTCTTATCAAAATGAGAACGAATCCATACAAGATTTTGTTTCAAAATTAAAGAAGTTAACTACCTTCTGTGCTTTTGCTGGTGAAACACTTAATGAAAATTTGTTGGAACAATTTTTACGCGGTTTAAAAATGAAACTATCCAAAGTAAATTTCTCTCACAAATAGATGATTTAACATTCGAGAAAGCCATTGAAAAAGCAATTATTTTGCAAAATAACGAACATGATATTTCTGAATTGAAAAACAAGAATGTAAATGTTAATAAATTGGCATATTCTAAAAATGTTCAACCGAATAAAATTTCAAATAATTTCCAGAAACCGAAAATAAACAATGTAAATAAGGGGAATTTTGATGTAAATAAAAATAAATTACAATGTTATCGATGTGGAAATCCATCGCATCTAGCCAATAAGTGTAAGCACATTAATATTATCTGTAAAATTTGTAAAAAAAGAGGCCATCTAGGTAAAGTATGTAAAAGTAGTTCTCAGAAACAAACAAATTTATTGCAGACGGTTGATATTTTATCCGTGAGTCATGATAAAAGTTCTACACCTATAAAAGTGTGGGTTTTAATTGAAAATAAAGCTAAAGCTGAAATAGAGGTAGCCACGGGCTCAGGAATTTCTGCGGTACCTGTAAATCGTTTTCGGAGAATTTTTCCGCCAGACGTTCAGTTGAGAACTGCAACGGGTGAGGTGTTTACACCTGTGGGGTATGTAACAGTAGATGTTTCTTATGCAAATATTACTAAAAATCTTAAATTGTATTTGATTAAAGAAGATAATTTCCCACTTTTATTTGGCAGAGACTGGGTAGCTGCATTTAATTTGTTTCCTACTAACTTTAAATCTGTGTGTGTCAATGAAATTGCAAATTCTACAGATAAATTGAAAGCATTATTAAATGATTTTTCTGATTTATTTTCGGATAAAGTAGGGGAAATAAAAGGTTTGAAAGCAGAACTTTATCTAGAAAAAGGTTCTACGCCCATATTTTGTAAGGCTAGAACAGTCACGTATGCTCTACGTAATGCAGTAAATGATGAAATCCAAAAATTACAGTATGAGGGTATTATTAAACCTGTCACCAGTAGTAAGTGGGCAACTCCTATAGTTCCAGTGGTAAAACCAAATGGTAAAATTCGGTTATGCGGAGATTTTAAAGTTACAGTAAATAAATTTTTGAAGGTGGAAAAATATCCTTTACCTAGGGTAGAGGACATGTTAGCTACTTATGGTGGTGGTTTACATTTTACGAAAATAGATTTAAATCAAGCTTATCTTCAGTTACCTGTAGACGAAAAATCACAGGAATTGTTAACTATAAATACTCCGAAGGGCTTATTTCAATTTTTAAAGTTACCAATGGGTCTTACTAGCTCTCCAGCAATTTGGCAAAGATCGATTGAACAAATATTAAGTGGTATTGATGGTGTCACTGTGTTCATTGATGATATTGGTGTTACGGGGGAAACTGATGAAATTTATTTAAAAAGACTAAAACAAGTCTTAGAAAGATTACGTGAATATAATATTAGGATAAATAAAGATAAATCAATTTTTCTGGCTGACCATATTACATATTGTGGTTATAAAATTGATAAGCAAGGTATTCATAAAACGCAAGATAAAATTGAGGCTATTGCCAATGCTCCTAGACCAATTAATGTGTCACAAGTTAAAGCTTTTTTAGGCTTAGTCACATATTATTCTAAATTTGTACCAAATTTATCTACAATTGCTCATCCTTTAAATCAATTGCTCAAGAAGAATGTAAAATTTATTTGGTCTCCTGTTTGTGAACAAGCATTTAAAAATATAAAAAATGAAATTATTTCAGAAAGATTTCTTACTCATTTCAACCCTAAATTGCCTTTAGTGTTAGCAACAGATGCTTCTCCATATGGTATCTCTGCAGTTCTTTCGCATGTGATGCCAGATAACGTGGAAAAACCAATTGGTTTTGTGTCCAGAACGCTTACGAATGCAGAAAAAAAATATAGCCAGGTGGATAAGGAAGCACTAGCTATTATTTTTGGAGTAAAGAAATTTTTTCAATATTTATATGGTAATAGGTTTATTTTATTTACAGATAGCAAACCACTTGTGTCCATATTTTCTCCAAATAAAAGTATTCCTGTTCTTTCAGCTGCTCGGATGCAAAGATATGCATTATACTTACAAGCGTTTAAATATGATATTCGCTATAAGAAAACATCCGAACATGGAAATGTCGATGCTCTTTCACGACTTCCATTACGTAGTGAAGATTTTCCTCCACAATTAAATTCAAGTAATGTAATTGATGAATCTGAATTTTTTCAAATTAACCAAATTTCTACATTGCCTTTAAACGCCAAATCAATTGCTGTAGCTACAAAATCTGATCCTTTATTACGTCAACATTTTCATCATCTAATTTCTGGTTCTCCAATTCCTAAAAATTTACTTTTTGGTGGCAAACAAGAAGAATTTACTCTTCAACATAGTTGTATTTTAAAAGGGCGTAGAGTAATTATCCCAGAAGTTCACCGTAAACAAATTTTACGTGATTTGCACTATGGACATTTTGGCATAGTGAAAATGAAGTCCTTAGCTCGCAGTTTTGTTTGGTGGCCAGGGATTGACCAAGATATTGAAGATCTTGCACGAAATTGCACTACTTGTGTCAATTTAAAAAATCATCCTCCTAAGGTAGATACTCATCATTGGGAATGGCCTACAGCTCCATGGCAAAGAATTCACATAGTTTATTTTGGTCCTGTGATGGGTAAAATGCTTTTGCTTGTGGTTGATGCTCATAGCAAATGGCCTGAAGTTTTTATTGTTCCTAATACAACTTCAGAACATACAATTACTTGTCTTTCTTCTCTTTTTGCCAGATACGGGTATCCTATATCTCTGGTATCTGATAACGCAAAACAATTTACTTCTGAAGAATTTGAGACATTTTTGAAGAATCATGGGGTTAAACATAGGTTTAGTGCTCCATACCATCCAACTACAAATGGGCAGCCAGAGAGATATGTGCAAATTCTCAAAAAAGGGTTAAAAGCCTTATCTTCTGAAGCTGGTACTTTACAGATGAAAATAAATAACTTTCTTTTACAATATAGAAAGATGCCTCATGTTACTACGGGGGAAAGTCCTGCATCTCTATTTCTAAAGAGAAATATAAGAACGAAAATAGATTTGATAATTCCAAGCGTTACAAATTTTGTGCATGATAAACAAGATGCGAGAAAGGCCAATTCTAAATTAAACGAATTTCAAATTAACCAGAAAGTGGCTGTAAGAAATTATACTCCAGAAGCCAAGTGGAAAATTGGTCGCATTATTGCAAGAGAGGGCAAGTTGCATTATAGAATTCAAGTTGGTTCGAATATTTGGAAAAGGCATGTTGATCAGATAACTAATGTCGGTTCAAAGATACATCTAACTAATGATTCAAATTCTGAAGAAAGTGGTACAGAAAGTCACAAAAGTGATAATGCAATTGTTAATCAAAGTGATTCTCAGCTAATGCCTCCTAGTATCCCAGATCTTCGACCAGCTGACTCTGTTGTTCCATTTACTCCAGATCTTCGACCAGCTGACTCTGGTGTTCCATCTACTCCAAATCCTAAACCAGATGACTGTGTCCTCCCAAATACTCCAAGTCCGGCTCCAGTAGACTCTAAAGGGATACCTTCAGCTCCAAAACCCATGGTGTCCAATACTTCTAGTGATCATGCTACAGATACTTTAAATACTAATTCTTCTTCTTCCCTACAGGTACCTAGAAGATCCACCAGGAAAAGAAAAGCTCCCTGCAAATTCCCAAATTAAGGAGGGGAAAACTATGGTGTTTAGTTATTAATCTAATTACTAGATGGCAGCACCACTGCGGAAATTCTGTCAATTACCGGTAAAAAAGTTTGTTTAATGCTATGTGTAAAATGTATCTGTAACTTGTATTGTGTTCGATGTACGTGTTTGTGATAGTATGTAAATTGAAGTTCTTTAAAGTCCACCTCGACTAATTAATAATGCTGCTGTTTTAATTTCTTTAATCTAAGTACTTAAAATACTATAGATAGGAGGTGAGCGGGGGGCTAAACAAAGTATTTTTTTTAGTTTTTTACAAATATCTCAGAAATTGTTGTTTTCATGAAAAAACTACTCCAACATATATTAAAGAACATAAAATTATCTACAAATGACAGGTATATACAGTGGAACCTCGATTATCCGTCAGTCAGAAGACAGCTTTAACGGATTTTCCCCCCAAAAATCACTTTAATTTCAAATTAATTTATTTAATGTCACCATAATAAATCCTACAGAGATAAAAAATTGGTCCTGTTGTTCATTCATGGCTACTGTTCATCAGTTCATTATTATCTTGAAGGATTTTCCGAAAAAAAAACTTTATTTTCAAATTTATTTACTTAACCTTCATACGGGGTCTCGACGCAACTTTCCGAGAACACATGCAAAGTTGGACAGGTGCTGTGAGAGACCAGTCTATTCAAATTCAGTAAATATTGTCACAAAAAAAAAGAAAAGAATTTAACTTCTGTTTGATGATGATGTGTAAAGAAAAAAAAGAATATTTTGACTTAGTAAGTATTTGCTTAATGATAAATTAGTACTTTCATTATTCCCTATTATGTTTTGTCGCATTTACAAAGTTTCACGTGAAATTTTATGTTTTCTAATTTATGTGAATTTGACGGACTTTCCGCAAAAAAATCACTTTAATTTCAAATTTATTTACTTAATGTCGCGTAATAAATGCTACAGAGATAAAAATTGATACAGTTGTTAATTGATGGCTACTGATGACTATGTAAAAAGTCCTGATGGATAGGAGGTGAGCGAGGGTAGGGGGGGGCAAAATAAAGAACTTTTTTAGTTTTTTACAAATATCTCAGAAATTATGTAGTAATTTTTTCATGAAAACCAACCGTTTCTGAGATATTTGTAAAAAACTAAAAAAGTACTTTATTTTGCCCCCCCCCCTCCCCTCGCTCACCTCTTATCCATCAGGACTTTTTACATAGTCATCAGTAGCCATCAATGAACAACTGTACCAATTTTTATCTCTTTAACATTTATTATGGCGACATTAGGTAAATAAATTTGAAATTAAAGGGATTTTTTGGCGGAAAATCTGTCAAAACTCCGGTTTCCTGAGTGACGGATAATTGAGGTTCCACTGTATATACCTGTCATTTGCAGAGAATTGTGTGTTATTTAATTTATGTTAAAGTAATTTTTTCAGGAAAACCAACAATTTCTGAGATATTTGTAAAAAACTAAAAAAATTACTTTATTTTGCCCCCCTCCCCTCCTATCCATGAGGACTTTTTACATAGTCATCAGTAGCCATCAATGGACAACTGGACCAATTTTTATCCCTTTAGAATTTATTATGGCGACATTAAATAAATTAATTTGAAATTAAGTGATTTTGGGGGAAAAATCCGTCAAAGCTCCGGTCTTCTGTCTGACGGATAATCGAGGTTCCACTGTATATACCTGTCATTTGTAGATAATTTTATGTTCTTTAATTTATGTCAGAGCAGTTTTTTCATGAAAAACAACAATTTCTGAGATATTTGTAAAAAACTAAAAAAAATACTTTGTTTAGCTCCCCCCCCCCCTCCCCCCGCTCAGCTCCTATCCATGGGGACTTTTTACATAGTCATCAGTAGCTATTAATGAACAACTGGACCAATTTTTATCTCCTTAGCATTTATTATGGCAAAAAAACCTAATTTGACTGGACTATAAGAAGATATACCTTATCTAATAAACTATGAAACTATTTATCTAAAGTGATAAAATAAGATTTCTTAAATCACTAACGGAAAACCAAATAATAGTTGAAATAAGAACAATTAGATAGTTTATGGCCATTATTTAAAATGATAATAGTTCAAATAAATTTCTGATTTAAAACACTAACTGCATCTCAAGCTATCTATCTTTCTATATTGTATAATAGCTGCCAACTTTTTCGTTTTTTTTTGTTACCATTAAAGGCTAATAGAAACTTTTACCTTATATAATCGCAAATTTCGGCAATTAAATAAGTTAAAATGTATTACTAAATTTTAGTGGTAAGAAAAAAGCATGAAAGATGGCTGCTACAATACTATGTACATAAGTCAATGTTTGTGTGTATCTTCTTCCATATACAAATCAGCAATTTTTGACCGATTTGCACGAAACATGACATGCACACGTTTTAAAACTCAGCAGAGATACCGACTTCTTTACAAATTTTTCAGATCATACCTTACCCGTTTTTCAACCATTTGTCATAATTTATTTTTATACAAATAATTTTTTTTAACATGTGTACTTTGTTTTTAAAAACCAATAAAAATTTAGACCCACTCGCTTTATTTTCACTTGCAAAATTGACGTCATTCTGATAAAATAATGCGCATTTTTCCCATATAAAATTAAATATGTTTATCGTAAGTCCGTTAACATGACGTAGTGCCCTCATTTAAATGTATTTGAAATTAACACATCTACTATAATACAAATATTTCAATTTCAGGAAGAAAATTCGGGCAAAATATAAATAAATAAAATAAAAAATAATCTGCTAAATATGACGTCACTTCTATGGAAGAAACATAATGCACATTCAAACCTGTATCCGCATTAACTGGAAAAAGAAAAAAAAATCATGTAATTATTGTAAATTTAATTTTTACTTTCTTCTGTATACAGCCAAGTACTGGTATCTTGAAAAAAAGTTTACTTCGTTATTTTATTTTATTTTATTTTTTATTTTATTTATTTATTTATTTTTGTGGGATTTATACGTTTTGGGATATCCTGAACACGATTTGACAACTTTGGAAAAATGTGTTTGCCTATCTGTATGTATGTATGCGACACAAATTTTGTGGGCGGTCTATCTCAAGATATAATACGCGGAATTTCATCAAACTTCATATTCTATTAAACCTTGGAAAAAATTATAATAATGTTTCGGTGAATATCGCTCAACAAGTGGTGCTGCTATGCTGAGTTTTTCAGATTTCCGCGATAATATCTGTATCTCGACATTAATGGGGTGGAGTTTCATCAAACGTCATATTCAATTAGAACTTGGCACATATAGGTGCTGATAAGGTTTTGGCGTATATAGCTCAACAAGTGGTGATGCTGTTCTCCGTTATTCACGATTTCTGTGATAGCTGTATCCCGGCATCTATGAGATGGAATTTGATCCAATTTCGTATTCAGTTAGACTTTGACATAAATTGCTATTAATTAGGTTTGGGTGCATCTGACTCAATAGGCGACTTTGCAGTGCTGTGCTTTACATGATTTCTGTGATGGCTATAACTCCGCATCTAAGAGATGGAACTTCACCAGATTTAATATATAAGATATTTCTTGACAATTATGTTGGTTGAAATTCGGATTTGTTGGTTCACACAATAGAGACCCTGCTATTTTTTTCCATGAACATTATAGCTGAATATCATTTACTATTGACTAGAAATGCCACAAATTTTATATTTGAAGTTAAAATAATTATACTTTTGTATTTGACTATCCAACAGGCCACGCTGTTGAGCTCTGCTTTTTCTATTCGCTGATTTCTGTAACTCCAAGTTAAATTTAAAGAAATGCACTATACTTCGTATTTGTTGATGTATAACAGTGCTATTGAAATTAATGTAATAGAATAATATAGAAGAAAGTTTGGTGATGTCCACAGTTTACTATTTATGAATTGAAATGTAATTTTCCAGTTAAATATGGATGTGTTATCATGCATATTTAAGGATGTATAGGATGTGTTATCCTCATCATGTGGATACCACTTGCTCTTTTGAAATTAACGTTCATTATACCTATATAAAGTAAAGGCTTTATTTCAAACGAAATAGAATTTCATTAAATGCTACGCCATGTGGATGTATTTTTTGTATTTTCTTTTCCGTATTGTCGGGGATTTCTATTTTTCTGTTTCGCGCGCAATTGAAAATGTGCATTCTCATTTATAAAATTGAGGAATTTTACTATGATTGCTTCAAAGGAACGTCATTTTTAACACTTTCCAACCTAGTTAGAAAGTGTTTATGATTTCGATTTGTCTGGCCGTCTGGCCGTGCTCTAACTCCGGTAAATATGCTCGGATTGCCTTGCAATTTTTATATGTTATTGTCGTTATCTGTAGCCCATTCCCTATTTCAACTGAAGTGTGTAGCACTTATAGTTTTTGTGCAGGGACACTCAAAAGAATTCCGTTACATATACGGTCTATGGGGAAAAATCATTTGCGGTTTATTTTAATGATGTTACACAATTGCAAACACATTGTAATTGATATACCGGGTGATTATAATTAAAGTTACGATTTCAAAAATCGATAATTTTAAAACTACTGGTCAGAATGACTTGATAATTTAGAAGAACAATCGTGAGGCAATGGAATTTTGTTTGTCGCAGGAAAAAATAGTTCTAAAATGTGCCGATAGATGGCGCTGTTGGGGTAATATAAGGGGAAAGACTAAAAAATGACCTTGCAAATGAAAGTGGGCTTCGTCAGATCACAGAATGTTCCATGGCCATCCATTGTCCACTTCTATGCGGGCAAGAAATTGTAGTGTAAAAGATTGACGTGCTTCCAGGTCAGCAGGTAGCAACTCCTGCACATGAGTTATCTTGTACGGATAACAGCGCAAGATGTTCCGTAGAACTTTACGCACCGTGCTGTTCAGCATATCCAGCATTTAGCCAATTCCCCGTGCACTGCTGATTCCAGCATCACTGTTAGTCTGTTCACGTAAGGCTGTTCACGTAATGTTGTTCACGTCTGTTCACGTAATCTTCCACTGCCGCAGCCGAAACTGGTTTCTTTCCTCTACCCCGTTTAACGTCAAATGAACCGGTCTCTTCGAATTTAGCAATCATTTTTCACAGACCATTTGTAGTTATTGAACCCCTTTTTATGTATTTTAATATCCGAAACTTCCTAATAGCTGTAAGTGCACAGTCATCGTTCTTATAAAAAGCTTCAAGTTCAGAGCGCGATCTTTTATAGTCAGAGTCATGATGAAGCATTCAGGCAAAGAGCTGGTGCTCTGCAGTTTTATGGCAGCTGTGTCTGCGGTGCGCATGTCACGTATTAGTAATTTGTATATCTCCAGTCAGTGTGAACCCTGACAGCGCCATCTATCGACACATTTTGAAACTATTTTTTCCTTCGCCAAACAAAATTCCATTGCCTCACGATTGTTCTGCTAAAATATCAAGTCATTTTGACCAGTAGTTTTACAATTATCGATTTTTGAAATCGTAACTTTAATTATAGTCACCCGGTATATCACTAAGGTGTATTACATGAAGCTAAATATGAAATACGGTGTGCATAGCACTTATAGTTAATTTACAGGGACAGTCAAAGGAATTCCGTTACATTACGTCTATGGAGAAAAATCGTCTGCGGTTTATTTAAATAATTTTTCACTATTTTAAACGCATTAAAATTTATATATATCACTAAGGTGCATTACAAGAGGCTTACTACAGAATATTGTGTGTATAGCAGTAATCGTTCATTTACAGGGACACACAAAAGAATTCTCTACTGTCTGTTAACAATAATTCCTGGAAGTGCGTTTTAAGTTACTGAACGCGATTTTAAATTTAACTCACTTTTTGTTTATTACGTGGTGTGTATAAATTCTGTAGATCATGTACAGGGAAGCACAAAAGTTCTCGAGTACATTTCCGTTTATTGTCGGAAATTGCAGAAGGGAAATTTTAAACTGTGCTACGCGTTTCTTAACTGAACTAAAATTTAGCATCCTATGTAGTATATATACAAATCTATATATCCAATACAGGGCTGAATAAAAGTATTCGGACATTTTTCCGAATATTGTATACGCTGGAAATTCCTAAAATTATGTTTTTAAATATGTTATGCGTTTTACAAATTGTTTACTTAGATGTTTATCTTTCAGCTTATTAAACGGTATGATTTGTAAAATTATTTTGGAAGTGTTGGAAAATGTTACGTAATCTATGCTTGACACATGATTTTTCGTTCTTGTTTTTCTGATTGTCGTTTTAAAGATTTATGAGCGCGAATCCACACAGAGTTCCGATATCGTGACCGCCCTATTTTTAGGATATTACATTTTAGTTTATTTACCTAGAATGCCCATATGGTTAACATGAGTAAAGTCGGTCGGGTCTGCTAGAATCAATAAAGTCGAAATTTACTAAATAGAAATACATGATGCAAATTTATTACATTAGTGTCGCATAACCAACTTGACTTTTGGGGGCCTTGGGCGGAAAGTTTACAGGTAGCTACGATCTGTATAATATGTAATAAAGTAAAATATAAATGTGATACATATATCTCTTATATAACTTTTAAATGTAATCATAGTTAGACATTTTTAATACCGTAGACAAAAATTTAAAGAAAAAGTAACATATGTCAGATTTATGTAACACATGCACAGTGACAGTGATGCACACTACAAGTAGGGTAAATACATTTTAGGTTCCACAATTAGTAATGAACTTTTAAAATGATAAAATTGGCCAATACTCTTACGTCTGAGTTGGCTTGACGGTTTCTAAATAAAATATCACATATTCTTTTAGAACAACATAGAATTATGTAAACAATGAAACTCCACATGTAGTTTAAAATCAACAAATTTGGAAGCCCTCGGCCTGTGTCCCGTGTTCCCATACCTTAAACTGTCCATGCAACTAACGCAATAAAAAAATGCCTCAGACGAACAGCTTCACAGTTACTGTCAAAATTGAGCACAAATTCGCGAACTCAACGACACTTTTGTTCCAACTCGACTGACTCTTTCTCTGTGGACTCGGCTGAGCCTTATAACAAGAATACGCAGGGCAGCTGTCCCAGTCAGGGAGTACCATAATTTCCGAATATTAATCGTCGCTTAATTTAAATGCTCATTATCTGTCATAAATAACGCGAAAATTAGGATTCGGAAATAGCGGTGACTGTCTTTTCCGGTATCCAAGAATATTTAGTCCGGTCCCGAGGATCGGAGGGATCAGCCAAAATTTCCCAGCTTCAGGATCGTTTATAATGCCTGCAATTTTATAAATGTACTTTCGACCGGTCTCTTCTCTGTGAAGAAATCTGCAAAATAAGAATTTAAATAATTCAGAACTCAAAACGAATTAAAATGCACGTGAAACAGAAAGAAAATATAGAGAAAATGATTAAATGGACAAATAAATATAACCACTTATTAAATAGAAACGATCTTACGCAGTTAAACCTAAGACACAATATTTTTTTACATATATATAAAATATGTTATCAATTTTTATTTACCACTTTTCAAAAATGTATAAAAATGGTAATATTTTTTACCTATGACTGTATGACCGTACATTTTCTATACCTACGACTATATAAACCTTAGATTCGATTATTTCGAGGGATAAATTTTGACGATCACGATATGTCCGCAGAATTCAAGAATATTCACTGTAATATCCTTTCCATCACAGCTCCGTCCAGGTAACCTGTCTTGTTCACTCTCAGTGATTCTCAAACTTACCAAGCGTCCATTATGCCACGTGTACTCTTTGTAGAATTATATGTACCTGGAATACTCCCTACATTCTTTGAACTAGTACGAGGCGTGATTAAAAAAATTTGAAATGAAAAACAACGAATGCAATACACAAATAAAGTGAACTTTTTATATACTTTTAGTGAGATGGGTATTTTTGTTTATCTTAGTATATAGATATTGGATGTTCGGTGTAGAGTCAGAGAGCATCTTCAACAGTGTGTGATGTGTGTTTTTATATTTTGTTTATAAACAGACTAGCTGTTACCCGTGACTTCGTTCACGTAACATTAAAATAAAAATAAATGTACTAATCAAGCAAAATATTTCACTCCCGATAATTAAAAACGTAAATAATTAACTAACTCTTTATCACATTTCATAGAAGAAAATACGATATTTCTTTGTTATAGGGGCCTTGGCATAAATCAGTTTAAAAAAGGTAAAATGTTGTGCCAAATAACCGCGAAGAGTAAACTGCAACCACTGAAAAAAGAACGGCCAAATAAAATCGTGTACATCGACGAATTGAGTAAAAAGAAATGTCAATTTTACCTGATAAACCATTTTACTTTTAACGACTTTGAGAAACGTTTTAACAGCCATCATTTAAAAATAATTCATTGGAAATAGTATATGCTTTTTCTTTAAATTCAATTCTTGTGAATAGGGAGGAATAATTCTACACCTAAATGCAAGGAGCTTCAATTTGCAGCCCAAAATTACATGCAAATGTAACACTTAAACTGCAAAGCTTTTTGCAACCCAAAATTATATGTAAACGTTACTTTTGCATGTAATTTTCATTGCAAATTAACATTTATTACGGTTCAAATTAAAATTAATTTTTGTGCAAATTACATGTAAATGTTACGTTTGCATGTAATTTGGGGTTGCAAAAAGCTTTGCAATTGCAAGTGTTACGTTTGCATGTAGCAGCAAATTTGTGTCCTTGGTTTAATCTATAGCTGAAACAAATCTTGATTTCTTAACAATATGCTGACAGGCGATTTTTACTCTGCAGAATAAATTGAATCATAAAGTTTGAATATGTGGAAATATGTTTTTATTTTTCGGAAATTTTACTGTAATCAAGATTCTTTTTCACCAACTATTCAAATTGAAAATTTTAAAAAAATTCAGTTTTTATGAGAAAATTGCATAAAAATATATTAAAATTCTCAGAGTTTATATGACATCCTCGAATCAATGATAACCGGTGTTAAGTAAATCGCGTTGCATTAAGAGGAGTAGTTGCGAAATACACACAGTCAGATTTTAACTTAATAGACTTGTGTTCAATTTTTTTTCCCTAATAATCTTACTGATGCTTGTATTATTAATCTTTGAGTTCAGAGAATAAATAGAGATGAAATGTTCATGTTTGGCGCGAGGCTGAAAATGCAACCCTACAGTCGGCCCAAACAACTGGCGGCTTGCTTTGAAAACCTCTCCCCGTCCAATGAAGTCAGCCCTTGGGCCTAATGATTTGAGCGATAACCGGCTTCATATTGCAAGCCGATTTTACGGTTCATTACCTCTCTATTCTTTCACTGTACTCAGTGATTATTAATGTATGAAATTGATACACGCTCCATTTGAAACATATTTAAAAAATCCCGTTTTATTATGACGTCACTTTGATCCCAGAGAAATCTCTTTTCAATGATATAATTCTTGTTAATTTTCTTTTCCTGGCAATAATGACGTGAATTTTAGCAGAAAACTCACATCTGTTTGTAACTGATATTCAAGCTTATTATTAATCAGTATCAAAAAAATATTTCAGTTATTCATCTTAAATATGACGTCCATTATGTATATACTTTTATTATTATACACTGATAGTCAGCCTCTTTGTAATATTACGAATATTTGAAAATACATTTTATTTATGACGTCATATTTGTTCAAGCCAAGAAGGATCCTTTTCATAGTTCCATGGTTCAAGCGAAATCTTTTTCTTAATAATATAATTATTGTCAATTCTTCCTTCTAATTATAAACGCAGTTTTTGACAGAAAAAGATCTTTTTAATGTAACCGATATTCATACTTCATGTATAATAACAAATACTCCATATTATTGTTTCAAATATCACAGAAATTTATCTTCTTTTAAATTATTTTCATTTTTCACGTGAAAATCGCTCAATTGAAACTTAATTGTTGAGGAAAAATTTTTTTTTCGCATTTTTATTTATTGGCAACGATCAAAGCCCTAGCAACGATAAAGTAAAATGGTTAAATTTTATCTAAAAATGTCCATTGATTCTCTATGAAAATAATCAAATTTTGAATTATTAAGAAAAGTATTTGAATAAAATAAACAAAAACCAGTCTATGTTCATTTCTGGGTTATAATACACCTATATGCAAAGATACAGTGCCATTAATTTCTCCATTTCTCTTGGCTTCAGCCTAACATTTGCACACAATCGGATTTATAATATTATTAGGATAATGAAGAAAAAACTTTTTCACTCATTTTGTTGCGCCGTGCCGTATGTTAGTTGTCGAACAGACTCGTTACGTACCCCTAGAACCTCTTCACGTAACTCCTAGGGATACGCGTAGTCTACTTTGAGAAACACTGCAACTATAGCATGGTCGTTACTTGGTTACACACATCCAAATGCAATTCTACCGGATGTGAACCATTTAGGCCTTTCAACACGGCCCACTTGTTATAAAAGAATATAAGCTATCAAAGCTGTTACAAATTTTTCATTTCATCAAAGGAATAAAAAAAATATATGTGTTTCGTAAATAGGAATGCTTTCTCTGGTGGATTTAGAGGTTTAGATCTTTTGAAAAACTGCAATAACTTAGTCACTTATTAGGTCTAATTCGGAATCTTGAACTCGACTAATAATTTCGATGTAATTTCGATGACTATATTTTAATACGAACGGTTTTTCTTTCATTTATAGGTACCAGCAACTACAGTATCAATGATTTATATGATTTCTTCATTACTAACAACTTAAATGTAACAACTTAATTTTAAAATGGTTCAAAAAATATTTCACTTACTTTCCGTATGGTGTTCCACATCACCGTTCAAGTAATGATCACCTGTGTAGAGCAGCCAAAATTTCTCAGCTTCAGGATCGTTTATAGTGCCTGCCATTTCATAAATGTACATTCGACCGGCCACTTCTCTGTGGATAAATCTGCAAAATAAGAATTTAAATAATTCAGAATTTAATAACGAATTAAAATGCACGTGAAACAGAAAGAAAAGATAGAAAAATTGATTGAATGGACAAATAAATATGGCCACTTATTAAATAGAAACTATCCTACGCAGTTAAACCTAAGACACTATTATTCTTTTACATATATAAAATATGTTATCAATTTTTATTTATCAATTTTCAAAAATATATAAAAATGGTAATATTTTTTTACCTATGACCGTATGAACGTACATTTTCTATACCTACGACTATAGAAAACTTTAGATTCGATTTTCGAGGAATAAATTCTGCGCTGTTCACACTCCAGAGTTGTGCATTTAACAAAAAAATTTCTATAAATAATGTATTTTTGGAACTTACATATCATCCGCGCCAGGAACATAAATCGCCAAAAATAATCGTCAATCGCCCATCGTTCTTATCGTTTCCGATATCCAGTCGTATTCAAATTAGTAATTTAATATATATTTATTAAATACATAACATCGTTAAAAATGGTAAATAATATACAAGAAAATTTATGTAAAAGGAAGCAATTATTTATGGTACATTTATTAAAACATAACATCAGGTTGTCGTGTTTTAGTAAAAAAAAGAATTTATGTCAGTTGTTTTATTTCTAAAAGGATGTTACCATTTATAACTTATTCTCGCACATTTATCAACTTATTCTCGGTCCGGCAAGATCAATTTTCATTTTTGTCGGCTTAGTCCGACCTTTTTTAATTTGGTATATCGGGCTGGTTGGCCCACACAATTTTTGTATCTATCCGGCTGGGCCGTGTAACTTTTTTATCGGCCCGGTCTATTTATTTCTTTTATCGGACCAGCCGTCCGGTCCGTTACAAAAATTATCTTTATTCTGCTGACCCGTTTGAAATGTGGTCTTCATTTTGACGGCCAGACCCGAGCCCGTACAGACCCCTAGGTTAAGTATCAAACAGCTATTGGTTGGAAAAACAAACTTCTAATTTTAGGAGAAATGGGTACTTTAGAAAAATTCAAACATCACTGTATAAATTCTGAATAAATTGTATTTGAAAGATAACAAATGTACTATATTCTGCTAAAATATTGAAGAAAGTTGGTTAAAGTGATAAAAGAATTTACAACAATTGTTTTATTTCATAAAAGGATGTTACACATACCGGAAATAATATATATATATATATATATATATATACATTATATTGTATACATACTATACCTACGTATATAATGCACAAACACACACACACACACACACACATATCTATAAATATATATATATATATATATATATAATTCAGATACAGGGTATTTCTCAAGGCACAGCTAGTTTTAGTATGCTTTCATATTTATATCTTTATTTCTGTAAAACAAAATTTATTAATAATAATATTTTGCTATATAGATATAATGATGATATAATTATCTTTTCTCTTAATGATAATCATTCTGTATCTCTTCCTGTAGTGTATCCTTCTAATAATATTCGAAGACAATCTAGAGTTTAGTTTCACCTTCTTAAATAATTCTAAGGACTGTTTCCTAGAAATCCCCACAAACTTTGTAGTAATGCAAAATAGCACAGGCATATGAATCAGGTGAAACCTGTGCATAAAGTGTTGTGTTATCGTATATAAGGGCACGCCTGTTAGCCGAGAGTTCATTACGTAATCCGTGTTTTCCGAGAATGGAGTCGAAAGAGGAGTGTCTGCGTACGCGGGTGTACCAGTTTTTCAAAGGTAATATTCATCATTGGAAGAAATTCACCATGAACGATTTTTTCGCCAAATATCCCCAAACGAATGATGTACGATATTCTACAACATTACGAGAAGAAAATGGAGGCCGAAAGACAATCGAAATCGGGTAGGATGGTCCAAAAACTCACTAAGCCAAAGTTACAAAAGTTGAAACAACTGTTTGACATGAACGACCGAGTAACAATCCGTCCAACGACTGACAAATTCAGTGTTTCATCCGGCTGGGTAACATATCACAAGAAAAGGGTCATACCAAAACGAACAAAAAAGCAAATGGTTTCCGCGAAAAGGAAGTGTGGTCACTTGTTCAGAAAATTCTCTGATCGAGCATTCATTCATCTTGGATGACGAGTCCTACTTCACACTGACTCACTACACTATTAACGGTAATGGTGACTACTAGACATTTGACGTCTCCACGACACAAACTATCATCCAATTTGTTACTAAAGCGAAATTCGAAGACAGTTTCCTCGTTTGGATTGCGATGGGTCCGAAAGGCTTAAGTCGTCCGTTCATCCGAAAGTCTGTATTCGTTGCAATGGGCAATGATATTTGAACGAGTCCATTCGCCGTAGTCTCATCCCATACATACGTGCAAATTACAATGACTGTGATTACGTCTTCTGGCTAGACTTGGCTAGCAGTCATCACTGCAAAATCGTTCTCAACTACTTGCGCCAGCAAAATATCACTTTCGTAGAGAATCCTACAATCTGGGTCAACGTTCCCGAAATTCAACGAATTGAGCAGTTCTGGGCGTATCTTATGTCTAAAGTGTGTTAACAAAGCCTGGAAAGCTGATAACATCTAGAAATTGATAATTCGAATCAAGTACTGTCTCAAAATTATGGATCTAGATTTTGTACCACGTCTAGCAAGTACCACCAAAAGTAAAATCGATAATGTCCAACGAAAATGACTTTTCTTTTAATGTTATTAATTTTACCAATTTTTATTCCTGTCTACATATTTCAGTTTATAGAAATATTCTTCTAAATCACTGCAATCGTATTAAACGTTTATGTTCCTTCCATTTTATAAGGCCAAATTTATATACATTAAAACATACAACATTGTCTTATAATTATCCCCTTTCTTTTAATTCTTCATGGATCCACCATTAAATATTCATCTCATTTTACCAGTTTGGGCATTAAATATGTATAAAAAGTATAAAATTGGAAAACAATACTATGGAGGGTGGTCTTGGATTGCTGAAAAAAATTATAAAAAACATTATTAAAATTTTTAGGCAAAAAAAAAGCAAAAAAAAAATTATAAAATCAAAAATGGGATTATG
Source organism: Maratus michaelseni (assembly GCA_963931845.1). Classification (NCBI taxonomy): domain Eukaryota; kingdom Metazoa; phylum Arthropoda; class Arachnida; order Araneae; family Salticidae; genus Maratus; species Maratus michaelseni. Next base: position 343,684,547 of record OZ007591.1, on the reverse strand, counting down.
GAGGGCTGAGGTAGGACTGCTAAAAAGTTTTAAAATTATTGTTATAAAAGGGGCTTTTATGCATTTATTACAATAACTTATTATTCTATATTATACATGGTGATTCCTCATGCATGGCTATATTTTTTACCCCTTAAATTATTACTTATTTAATATTATTTTAATTACATAATCATCTCTTATTTTATTTACTTATTTATTTATCTATATTATTATTTAATATTATATTTTTTATCTATTCCATTTTTAGTAATTACATGCATTTTTCTTTCAATACTATTTATTACTATTAATTATATTGTTTACTACATTATTATCCCACTTGAATCTTATATCTTAAATAATAACTTAATCTTTTGTATATTGCTCCTCTTTCTGGGGACAGATGGCAGCACTGCTATTTGTTCTTATTTTTCTATGGATGAATCAGTAAATCTCTTTGCAGAGTGTGCGGTAATGCATTGTGTTTTTATTTATTTTTTAATCTGGTTGAATCATTCCTACACCTTTTTTTGCTGATGAGTTGTGTGTATTATTTTTTGGTTTTTTAACTATTGCTTATGAATAATTACTTATTTTTTTAATTTTTTTTTGTTTTAATATTTCTTGGGTTTCATTTTGATATGTTATAAGGGGCATAATATCGTCCTTTTTAGGCTTAATGCTGACAATATTTGAGGAAATGACATATCTTTACTTTGAATTATACTTATGATGCTCCTCTGGTGAATCCATAAGTTATTCATAGTATTCCATATTCGATTTTCATCTTTTTAAGTTTAATTTTGTAGTATCATTTCATTTGAATTTGGTTTCTTTCTTAGTTTTTCACAAATGTGATTTCATTTTAACCATATATGTATATAATTGTATATAAATATTTTTACAATTACTTTTTATATGTCTACTGTATAATATTAACTATGAAGTTACAGTGTAGAGAACGAAAAAAAAAAGTAATATTTACTGTATTTAGTAAAGGCCACATTTTTGGCGCGGTGTATCGTACTGGCACAAATAATACGTAAGTATCATATTTTCTGTATTTTTTTAAAATAAAGTTACACATCAAGTATCGGTGAAATATATTAAAGTAATTAAAATATACAAGGTGTCCTCAAAATGTTTGACGGTTTTTAAAATAGAATAACAAGGAAACATTAACAGCTCTATTAAGGTTATTGCTGCTGGAGGTTGATATGTGAAGTCAGGAATTTCTTTATTATGCTTCCCTATTTTAGTACCAAATGTTACCCGCAGATGCTGCTGCGCTCTTTCAAGAATGCTGTGTTATCACTATTCTAATAATGCTGAAAGCAATCTTACAACTTCAAAACGCAAGCCTTCTATTTTTGGTGTTTCAGTAGCTAAACAGAATGAAGGGGAAAAACTGAGTAAACTTTGACCCATATTTATACATTATATTGGCCATTCTTACAGTTTGAGATGGCGCACAGTGGTCTCAGACTGGCAGAAACCTCAATATTTAAGGTATCAGGTAAAATCAAACTGATTACAGTTTTGAAGTTTATGTATGTAAACTTAAACATTTCGAGGGTTTATGCATAGAAAAACTGAATTCGCATTCTTCTACATGATTGGAAATTCGAGCATGCGATTCTACCTAATTTTCAGCATAAAATAAAACACTTATAAAGAGGATCAATATTTGTATTGAAATGAAGCTATGCCAAAATAAATATTTTTTCTCATTCATGTCAATATAATGATTTCAAAAATTTCGCCAAAACAATATTACTCAATTTTTTCAAAGAGTTTTAGCCCAATTTTATTTAATCATAATGAATGCAATGGCAGTTTTTAAAAGTTCAGAAATGTGTATGTATCTTGCGCCAACGTGAGCCAACTTGTGCCAGACAAAGAACTTATCTCCACACTCTATGTAAACCAAAAAAACAACTTCCAGCTACGAAAACCTGCAAGTCTTGTTTGTAATCTGAAAAATCACATCAAACGAAAAAATCGATGCTCTTACTTTCTTTAATAACTAATAAAAGAAAAAACCCCTTCATATATATATATATATATATATATATATATATATATATATATATATATATATATGTGTGTGTGTGTGTGTGTGTGTGTGTGAAGTTTTTGCGAAAATGGTTTTTTATTCCATGAAAAAATGGCAGTTTGTAAAAGACGGTGCATTATTGCAGTCGTAATCAATAATCATGGCGAGGAGGTTAGGCAATGATGAGACACCACAAGAGTTTCGTCAATAAGGAGCAGCCAATTTCCGGATAAATCTTTTATTAATGAACAGGAGCGATGCAAGTAACAGTTCCCACAGTATTCGGTAAAAACTTATAGCCCTCAGGCTTGACGATGGCTCACTACATCGTTTAAAAGATCTTAAAGAGCTGATATGAAAATTCTACGTGACTTCAACACCAGTTAACCACACTCTCAGAAATAAAACACTCAATTTTGACGATTCCGCAATCCTCAGGCCTCATTTCGTTATTTTTGACAATCATTTCGTCACAGATTCTCGTGGTTTTTGACGAAACGTGAATCCTCAAATATCTGACGAAACTGTTTCCTCGCTGTCAAAAAAAAACCCTCTCACTTTTGACGATTCCGCAATTCTTGAGCTATATATCAACATTTTTGACAATCATTTCGTCGTCTCAAAATTAAGTGATTTTTAATGAAATGAAAAATCTCAAATATTTGACAAAAATGTTTCCCCATTCCCGGGCAGATTATTTTTGTTGTTACAAAATCGTTCAAAAAAAAAATTACACAAAAGTACTAAATTTATAATATATTAATGAAAACAGAAACAAAAATATTTCATCCTTGGGGGCCGCTATAACACGAAAGTACCAAATTGCTACTTTATTTGTCATATCTGATAATTTGCGTCTATCATTTTTGTGACGATTTTATGCATTTCTATTGCCTATTCAAAGATAAATTTTTCTAAAGTTACAGAATTCCGTTAAAAACGCTTAAAAAATTCTTCTAAAGTTACAGAATTTCGTTAAAACGGTTAAAACAGTAAAATGCGAACATCATTTGGTCCATTTTCGACCGAAAGCAACAACATTTTACCAATGGTAAAAAAAAAAAAAAAAAATCAAAATTTTAGGAGCTCTTTTTATTTAAGAAATAGATTCATATAACAATCAAATTTAAAATAGGTATAACTGACCTCTTCCCCTCTATAAACAGTTATCTTATCCGCTAAAATAGATGAACTCGCCTCCAAAATATGCACTTCAAAATTAATTATTTCTGATCGACTAAATAACTAGACCAAATTTTAATCATTAATTGGACAAAGGAAATTTCTCTAATAAATTATATTAATCAAGCCATATTCTAATTATTTATTAACCATAGAAAAACCATAATAATAATCTAGCCTTATTAATTAAAACATGCAGAAGTTATAACAGTACCGATAAAAATACAATCTGCTTTCTAAAAATATAAACACACATCAACATCCCGTAAATACTTTTAAAATCAAATAATCAAATAAGTTCCGCTAGCTAAGTGGTAAGAGGCGCTGGCCTGTCAAGCTAAAAGTCACGCGTTCGAACCCCGTCAAAGGACGATCTTATTTTTCCCCAAGTCAATTAAAAATGCTTCTGAAAACTCCGATAGATGGCAGCACCAACCTTTTTTGGAACTTTCAAAGAAAAAATTTGACGAAACTCATTTCTTCGTAATTTTGAGGATGCAAATTTACTCGATTTGACGAAATATTTACTCGGAGCATTCCCAGGAAACCGTTTCGTCAAAAACGAAGAAAATTTCTTGAAATCTGAGTATTCATTTTTGAGAGTGCATTTGGTTACACTTCCAAGCACGACAAAAATCTGTTCTCCAAATCTTGCAAGCGAGTTTTGTTCACGGCGTGTAGGATTACTGACGACAACGTAACGAGCGCACGAACCAATGAGTAAGAGGCGAGTTCAAGCCAAGCGAATGAAGCGCGAGGGAGAAGATTTAACACGAAAGAATCCCCAACACAACGGCGCATTGATTTTGAAGTGAAAAATACCCAGAGCACGAAGCAAAGCATCGAAAAAAAAATTTTTTTAAATGGCTTTTAAAAACTTTCGAAATGACAAAAGCGTCTCTCAGAATTTTATAGATTGGGGAGCTGATAAAAGTTACGAATGAACTTAAAATTTTAGATTAAGATTTGGAATAAGATAATTATTAATATACGTGTTATTACTTTTAAAAGAATATTAAATAGGAATAAATATTATTAAGAATTAAGGAAATACTGACTATGTCAGAAGTTAGATTAATTTAAAGCACCAATGGGAAATAAATGCGAAGGAAATGTTTTTTTTACATAACATTATAGGGGTATAAAATATAAGAGTGGACGCGTAAAGTCGAGGTCTGCACGGGTCAAAATTTCCAGGCCTGATCCTGGACTGACCTGAACGAAAGCTATCTTGACCAGAACCTTACCAGTGTAAAAACGAAACGTTTGACCCGCACCAGGCCCATTTATATTTTCGCAGTTGGACTGGACCGGCCTGTGCAAAAACCAATGAAATCAGGCCGGCCTGACTCAATTTGTACAAACAATTCCAATTTTCGTAACATAAGATTATTTTGAAGAGTATTGCATATATATTTATGCGAAACTTTTACAATGTATTTCAGAGTTTATGTCCCCAAGCCTTAGACTACAGAATAGCAACATTATTTGAAAAAGAACAAAATGTACTATATTCTGCTAAAAGATTGAATTTTAATTGCTTTTATGAGTGGGTCAAAATCGCCTTGAAACCGAACTTGGAAGATCGGGGAAATACTCGGGGAAATCCAATATAAAATAATAGAAAATTTATTTAAAAAAATCCAAAATTCGTGACTCAGGTGAACTTTGTTTATCTTTAACCAAATTTACAGATCTCTACGTGCGATAGATTTCCCTAGCCATCGCTAACAAACAAACAAACAAACAGACACACACACACTGAGACAAAATCTTTCTTTTATTAATACTACAATATTCACAGCAAGAAGAGTCCTAAAAAACATTTCGACACTCTCTATTCTGTTTTAATCCGTTCTTAAGCGAACTAAGTAAGTTGCTAGAATGTTGAATGGATTGAATCTCACCAGAATTTAAAGACAAATTGACTTGAAAGTAATTAAATGCATTTCGTCACGCACGTTATAAAAGCAAAATTTTATACAAAATTTCGTGTGCTAATTTTGAATTTGGGGGATAAATACTTTCCACTGCCTTAGAAGGGCTAATTTAATTTTTTTTTTCTAGGATTATAGATTTTATAAAATCGATAGGTGAGGAATAAAACATGCGATATCTTTAAATGCATTAGGTTACATAGAATGATAATTTTAGTTTTACGTGCAATAGAAACTACTAAAAACTATCATTCGACATTTTACACATATGAGTAAATACCACGAACAGTGCAGTAAAATTAAAGAAAATGCTAAAATAAATCGAGCCATAATGAACAGAGGAAAGTATATTCAACTAAAGTATAGTATAAGGAAAGTATATTGTCCAACAAATAAGAGTAAAATATGCCATCCCAGGATATCGTCGGGATAGCTCAGTAGGGAGAGCGTTGGTACTGCTAACCAAAGTACCCAGGTTCGAGTCCTGGTCCCGGTATATTTTCGCTCTGTTGGAAAAAAATCTCAACTATGAGACTCCACAAATTGAACATAAATCGAGCCATTTAGAATATTAAAATTTGACGAATATGTTCTTTGTGATATTATATTTCATTCTTAACATTTATATTATTAGAAAATGAAGCTACATTTTGCTTCATTAACTTTTCAACGCCGTTTTTCTGTGAACAACTCATCGTCTAACAAAGTATCGGTGGAATAGGAAAACACTTAACTCTTTGAAGAAAATTGAGGAAAAACATTGTTTTACTGTTTATCTCATGAAATATTATAATATTTTTTCAGGATTATAATGTTAGATTACGCAAAAAAAAATGAGCATGTAAAATGTACTACATGAGCAAAAATCACTGAAAACTTTCGATTTAAGATGTTTTATATAGATTATCTACAGCAGCGGTTCCCAACTTGGGGTACGTGGCGGGCCTGCTGGGGGTATGTGAAAATAATATCGATAATGGCGGAAGTCACAAAAATGTTCTGACTGAAAACACATAAATAAAATTTACAGTTTTGGATTACAAAGTTAGCCTCATGTGTAACTCCAATATTTTACGCTCAAAGTCAGGGTAAAAGACCATTAGACCTAATAATTCATTGATAATTTAATTCCGTGTCAGTATCTCCGCCCACCGCTAATTATATTGCATGTGTACTTACATATTTCCCCTTTGCCATTGATCATTGCACAATGTTCTTTTCAAAATGTCTTAATGATAATTACAAAATGCCTAAATTACGCCATAGTTTCTGGTTTTAATGTTTTATTTTAAAACGCGTTGAAAAGCAGGCCCTTATTTCTATTTGTGAGTAGGCCGAGTTATATCACTAACGTATATTAATTGAAAAGCTTTGTTCCTTTTAATGAGTATTTAATTTGAAGTGTTTACTTATTATTTAAAAGATATGTTTAAAATGGATAACTGGTTGAAATCAGGAACTCTTAAGAGTACTGCAACTGCGATTGAAAATCAACCTGGTGATTCGGGAACTGCAAGTTCTTCGAAACAATCTGATTATTTAGAATTGCAAGGGAACCTGAGTGCAGCTGTTAAAAGGCCTGTTCTGATAACTGATAAATACTGAATAATAGTTATACTTTATAATATTTTAAATATACTGAAAACATCGGTGCTCCCTTAATGAGATAGAAAATATAATAAGGAATATTTCTTGAAATATTCATTTTCATTCAAGGGAGATGAAGATTTTAAAAATATGTGGGGGGAGGAGAAGAGTGGGTGGGTGGTTATGATAAATGGGGGTACTCCCAATTGAAAAGCCTTAGGAAGAGGTACGTGAAAGAAAAAAGGTTGGGAAGCGCTGATCTAGAGAAATACTTCACTAACTCTTTTAGAATTTTGGAAATATAAAGAACATGTTTGACCTCATATTTTTCAATGAAGATTTGATAACGAGCGCAATTAGGGGACCAACAACAAATTGAAGAAAGAAATAATGTTTGTTATCACCCTGTAAAATAAAATGCACCAAATGATCTATCTCTGCAAGCACATCGCTATGTAGATCAACCAGGTTAACATCTACTCGATATTATCAAGTAGGTGTTGATATGATACAACATTTTTGTTCATTTGTGGAAGAATACCTCGTATATTCACGGTCATATAGCGATTTATTTTAAAAACGCAAGAAATTTGTGCATGTTTTTTGTTTACAAGCATGCAGGGTTTTCAATCAAATATTATGTCAGTTTCAAAAAAAAAATTACAAAATATAATAGAAACAACATAGTACATTTAGAATATAAATAATATATAAAATATTTAATGAAATATGAGCAGTTGTATGAAATATTTTTTAACTTCGCGAGCGAGAACTGTACCAAAGATTTTTTATCATGATTTGGAATTCAGCATTAACTATACTATAAAAAGACCAGTCAAAATAAAAAGACCAAAAAAGTATAAAAAGTCCTTCTGGCCTGTAGCGGGAGGAAATTGCAACTTTGCTATATCTCCATTTTAAAATTTTAGCTAATGTTACACGAAACAGCAAGCTAAAATGCAAAGAACCCGATTACAGAAGATTTGTTAATACTGAATTTGAATAAGAAATTTGCCAAATTAGTCAACTATAGCCAAGTTGGCTTCATTTATGAAGACTTATTTCGGTCGCCAAATTTGGCGCTAACCGGATATGAATATATAGTTTTATGCGTATGATTGGGAAAATGATTACACCAATGAAAGGTAATAATTTGCGAGAAATCGCGTTCACTAAAACTCACAAATTAATCGTTGGTTTCTTGTAATGTGCTGTCTTGTTTCAAAATATCAGCCACCCTAGAATTTCAAACTGCTCTATCTCAGCCATTTTTTAAGGTAGAGGTAAGACAAAAAATGCTCCGGAATCCTTGTATAAAGGTCTAACACTTAAGCAAAAAATGAATTTGAGTTTTTAACTTTTTTTGTATATTTATTTTAGTTTTAAAATTTTCAGTGACCGCTATTTTGAAACAAGATGGCGGACCAAGAAACTCGGTTGACACATTGGTGAGCTTAATACGCACAATTAGTTTCATCCAAATTGGTTTATAAATACGAGTGTTATCGTATGACATAGATCAGATACATATATAAATCAACAGTTGAACGGAGGGTGGTTTTGGGGTCTAGGGGTCATGATCGGTGAAAATATACCGATATTTTCCGGAATTGCTTTCCTGCGAACGGCTGCAACAGGTAGCTTTATACTTTTTTGTATTGAAAGCTACCTAAAAGACCAATTTCAGTTGCCTTCGAAAAGTGGATGAATAGAAAATATTTTATTAACGATTGAAAATTTGAACAAGATATATAGAGAGAGAGTGTCAGCTAATAGTAGGAATTTAAAAAAGAAAAAAAACAAGTCGAGTTAAATAAAAGAGTGTAAAAAAAACTCGTTTAGTTTATTTTTGTTTTGTTTTTTTACATATAAATAAGAAATTTGAAAAGAACGCCGCCATCGGTTTTAACATTAGCTTGCAATTGTCTTCGCGTGACTACCATAGGCTCTTAACCCCTTGGGGACGAGCGACACGTATACGTGCCGCTTAAGATGCTCAGAATCCTCCATTATTCCCACCAGTTACTTTTTATTGTAAGCTTCGCCTTATTGAATGATAGCATTGCTGCGATTCAATTACGCGAAAATTTCTTTTTCAAAAACCGGTGGTAAAAGATTAAAAATTCTGTAAAGGACGCTCGTCGTGAAGGGGTTAAGTAAAGAAATATTTCATTAAACCATTCGCTGCCGATCACGCGCCTGCGCGTGATTGGCAGCGAATCTCTAAATCTAAAATTATAAATCCGTACCAAAAATTACGAAAGAAGAATTTTTATTTCACCTAATCGCAAAATGCCGGTAATTAAATAAAATAAATATTGCTGTTAGTATTTTCTGGTATGAATTTGAATTTTCTAAATAAAATATAATTCAGTAATTTTAACTCGGCAGCGAATGTGTTAATCATCAAAATTTCACAAATTGCTTACTTGTATTTAGAATCTGCAACTTGTGCTACTCGCATGACGTCATAAGCAGAACTGTTTTCGGGCATCCTTAGGTATATGGTGTGCACTATATCTTTCTGATCGCCTATGTACAGTGAATACTGTATTTGCATTTTTCCACCAAGTTTGTCCGTCACTTCTGCAATTTCTCTTTCTAAAATAAGAAAATAAATCCGTCAAGTGCGTTTATAACTCGTGCTCAAAGGGTTCCGTACATTGAATTTATTAATTAATAAACTCCTAGTACTCCTATTATTTTTAATAATTTAGTTTCAGTAGATTCGGAAATAGGAGGGGGGGGGGGGGGGGTTGCATATTTTTTCCAGTACTTTCGACGATATCTCCGAATATATAATACTTAAAATTTAAAAAATGTATTTTTGAGTTCGATGTTACGAGATCTTTCTAACAATAACCTACACGAACATAAAAAGAAAATTTATTTTTCAAGTAACTTAATTAATATCTTGGCTAATTACCGACAATTTTTTTTGGAAATCATTATCAAATATCCTTGTATGATTCTGCGTCGATAGATACCTCAAACGCCTGTCAACTACCCCGCGGACCGCACAAAAAGTAAAGTTTGTGTGTAACGGAAAGATGCGTTTTTCTCAAAAACTATGTTACCTAGGAAAATCTCTATAGTTTTCTTGAAAGGTTTAAATAAACTCTGACTACCCTTATTTTTTTTTCATATTTTTAGTTTCAGTAGCTTCGGAAATAGAGGGGGATGGGGACATATTTTTGCAGTGCATTTTCGACGATATCTCTGAAAATATAATACCTAAAAATAAAACTAATATATTTTTGAGTTGGGTATTACCGAATCTTTCCCATGATACCTCACACGATATACAAAAATAAAACTTTTTTTTTCTTTCAAGTAACACAATTAGCCCCCTAAATTTTCCGTAAACATATTTGTGAATGGCTAGTAATCTGAAAATATGTGGGTAAAAAGTGTTTATAACTTTCCCAAGTGTGAACTTTCCACGTCCCATACTTTACGAGAAAAAGGGCTGTGACAAACGGATGGACAGACACAGGAGTGATCTTATAATGGTTCTGTTTTTACTTTTTAAGTACGAAACCCTAAAAAACAGATAATTTCGTTTAATTTTTGCTTAACAGAATCCTAATTTAAGAAATTTCCATTTAAAAAAAAATTCCTGTTTAACGCTTCCCCCCCCCCCCCATTCTAGTCTTGACAATATATTAGCAATAATAATCAATGATTGACACTATAGCATTGATAGCGAACCTTTTTGCATGCATGTGCCAAAAACCTCGGAATTATTGATTATCAACGTTCTAACATGCCAGAAACATTCTAACTTAAAAAAAAAATCGTAATAAAAAATTTAATTTTGTAGATTTTTTTATTAAAATAGTTTTTTTTTTTTCTAAATTCGATTCCTAACTCAACAGTTTAGATATGATGCACTGAAATACATATTAATAATTTATAAATGAGATTTTTTTCTTACTGTATTAATTCGATATCGAATCTTGTTCATATTTTGTCATTTTTCGTTATTTTACAGTAGAAGTGGATTGATTAGTAATTTTATGGTTCAAAATATCTTTTAAAATGCAGTTGAAAAAAAATTATAGCTCTCTAAATTCTGTAAAAACGAAGACTGATTTGGCAAATGTACATCTTGAATGGTTTGTAGAGAAAATAGTGATAGATGACCTTTACACTGAAATTTGTAAATTCATGTAAAAATGACTAGTTGTTATTATTTTTTTAATAGTCTGTGCACGTTAAACAAAATCGTAATTTTTGTGACAAACACAAAATTGAATTTACCCCATAATCTGATTATTACTTAAAAGTAGGTTTTAACCCTACAGTGCATAGTGTAGCCATTTGGCAACACTTTCTATTTAACTTTAAATAAGTAAATCAAGTTCTTTGCAACCACTATATTTATATAGCAATATTAAGCCTGTAAAAGTAACATAAATATGCTACTAAATAAATTTAAAAATCTGTCTTAAAATTTCTGGTGTCGAATTCTTAAGTATGAAAAAACACAATTCTAAAATAAAAATTCATGCACTGTAGTTGTTAATGTTTGTCTCGGCGCGAATTTCCGCGAGGTATTTTTTTTAATTCGCCAAATTTTGAAAAATGTTGATATTTTCGCGAAAATTACGTAAAATTGCGAAATTTTCTAATGTTTTTCCTATAATAGAGAATATTTTCAAAACAACTAGTTTATCGAATGAAAGCCAAAATAAATATTCATTAACTGCGAACACATTTGTTTATTTATATGGATTATGCTTTATTGTGTACAGATTTACATTATTAAGTAAAACTGAAAGTCATTAGCTTTCTTTTCTTTCGAGCAAAAATTTTGCGAAATTTTTAGCGCGAATTTTCTTCAAATTGTGTACAATATTTTCGACGACAAATGTTCAACGCTACCTATATATTACAGTTATTCGTTTGCTTTGAAAACTTTCTTGCCACCTGGGGCACGTACCATAGGTTCGCCAGCCCTAACTTAGAGAAATATGACTTCATTAAACGATAAAAATATTTAGAAAACTGTCCATTCAACAAAAAGTATTAGAAAATTCGATAAATCTGAAGATTTAAAAACATTTAAAAGTAAGTTAAATAATTTTTTTCCATTGCTTTTTTTTTTAATTTTAATGAAATTATGAAATTTTAAAACCTTCAAAACTTTAACATTTATATATTTTTAAGCTTTACCTTTCTTAGAACTTCATAAACTTTTACTACACTTTTTAAAACTTGAAGAGTTTTTTTTTTTTTTTAAATCTAAAAGCTGAGAGTTACTAAATTTATAGCGTCTAGAAGATATAGTGTAGCCCTGGTTGCTACACTAGATACCGGGCTTGCTCATTTATTCTCATGACGTCACAAATGGTAGCTGGCCGCGACGAAAGACATACAGAGATTGGCACAAAACGATGGGCTTGTCGCTTTGTACCAATCGCTGGTCGTAGCCAGCCACTATTTGTGACGTCATGAGAATGAATGAGCAAGCGCGGTATCTAGTGTTGTCCTGGTGGCAACACTAACACACATCAAAAAAGTGCTAAACAGTTGAATCCGATAATTGTTGAACGATGCTGAACGATAAATGTTGATCGCAGCGGTATCTGTTAACTCTTCACCCGCTGAAACGTTTTCTGAATTCAATAGGGCAGTTGCATACAGCTGATCAACCATTGTATTCACTTGGAGGTAAGGGTAATTCCACCAATCAGAACTGCCTATTTGTACTGTTTACCTCCAAGGTGACGTCAATTGCAACTGCCCTATCATACAATGTTTACACCTGAGATCCCCGATCGACATTTATCGTTCAGCATCGTTCAACAGTTATCGGATTAAATTTTTTAGCACTTTTTAAAGCATTACTGGAATAGCCGGTTTCCACACTATGCCTTCTAAACGCTTTACTAAAGTTGCAAAGGATGGGGGGAAAAAACGGCCTGTAATAAACAAACTTTTTTTCAGAATAAACCCGGTGTTTTGGAACCAAACCAGGTTTTTTATTTATATATTTTTTTCATTATTATTTTTTTTATTCTAAGCCTAACTCTCTAAACGTGAACTGAGTCAAAGTTTGCTTGCATAAGTTTTCAGTATTCTTATTTTCATTTGAATTCATGACAATTTATAGGGTTGATGTAAAGCAGTGTCCCATTAACAGAAAAATTGTATTGCATTAAAATGTAAAACACAATTCTATTAACTATTTAAAAAAACAGGCTTTTAGGCATTGAATCTTGAATATTATTTTACAGCTTTGATCTTTCGGTTGTCAATAAATAGATCGTATCTATTATCTTACCTTTTCCTTCTTTTCTTCTTTTGTTTGAACAATCTACAGTTGTTATATCAACAAGACTTCTATCACTTAAAATGGGAAGCGTTAAATAGACTGAAAGGAAATCAACAGAGGATGAGTTGAGTTGTTTCATTAAATACCATGCAGTAGCTGTTGAGTTCCATTTTTCACTTTGTTCCTGCCCGCTTGCAATAAGAGCCTGAAATAAAACGAATAGAAACATCTAAAATTATTAACTGACTTCGAACGAAGGCGGTTATACAGTTCATTTGTATGATTGTTTTTTCCCTTTCTTTGGTCTCATTTTGCTCACGACCCGATTACGAAACTGTTAGGCTCCAGGCACAACATTTTTATCGGGAGCCTCCCGTAACTATAAATAATCTGGAAACTCAGCATCTTTCTCACTTTGTATGTTAAGGGTATAATTTGTTCAGATACTTGAGTAAACTGAAAGATTTTTCTGATATTTAAATCAAAGTCCACATTTTAAAACACGGAAGATTTAAAATTTCAGATTTGAATAAAATATAAAGTCACATATTAAACATGCTAGAAAAGAATAATACATTGTGTTGGAATGATATGTGCAAGTTTAAATGAGTAGTTATATATTTAGAAAAACCTCCCAAATATTCTGGCTAACCATTCAGTAACTGGCGGTATAAAGATACAGTAAGTAAACATTTAAAAATTGATCGTACTACAGTTCTAGTGGGGATTAATGGGAATGACCAGACCAATTTGACTTAAATTTCCCAATTAAATTAATTAAGTACATAAATAAATATTTAGTTACAAATAAAATGTAAATAGGTTAGCATTATAATTAATGCGCAATATTATAATTTTTAATTAGGATTATTAAATAATAATTACAAGTATATTTATAAAACAAAAAATGAGAAAAACAAACGCAGCTCGTCCCGGTTTCAAACCTTGGCCGGTGAATCAACGAGCAGACCCCATACCAACTGAGCTACGACCAACGCAGTGATTTCGTTACAAAGTAAGTATTTAAGTTGTGTTAAAATATTAGACCCCCTATTTCTCGAGAACTAAGGAGCGTTGTATAAAATCCGTTGAACCTGAGACTAAGAGACTTCTACCCTACAACATACATAAAAATAATCAAAATCTGTGATTACCAAGCTTGGTCCTCTCCTTGTTAGATAATACTCCTATTAGAATATAAATTTTTGCTGCGAAAAAAGGCTATAAAAGATAATAAATGTACCATAAACTAAAAATTCAACTTTACCTGCGTTACTAAAGCTGTTGTATACACATTTCCAAAGCTACCATCGGGAAGTTGGTCGGTGAAGAAATTTCGAATTGTTGAATTATACAAGCTCTCGGCGTTTGCAGTATTTCTGAAATGATGCATCTTGTTCCTAACACACGTTAGTGCTATAATTGTCAGAGCCCGAACGTCTGTTTTAAAAAAGAATCAACAAAACAAGTTACTTTTACCATAAATTATTTCATTTATCGATTATTTTCCAAAATTATTTTTTATAAAATACTATAATGCTATAACAAGATAAACACAAAAACATATTTTTTTTTATGATGAATTCGTGACTAGTTTTATTCAAAGAGAGTACAACTAGTAATATAATTGTTTCAAGGTTTGAAAGCAATGCAGTGGAGATATGTCGAAGAATGTTTAAATAATAGAAATAAAACTTCTTTTTTTACAGCAGAGAGCTAGTAGTAGTGACTTTTACTGTATCTTTGGCTAAGTTTTGTATCCTATCGTTTTGAGGTACGAGAAAACCATTGAGCTAGGTCACATGTTCGAAAAAAATCTATTAGGGGGTCATTTTGGGATCACTACGGGTCAATGCATTTCAATGGGAATGAAGGTTGGAACAGTTATTAAGTATTACGTTGTTGAATATTTGGCAGTAAACAAAGTCGCAAAACTGGCAATATTTCGCCAAATTTGGTAATATTTGGCGATATTTTGGCGACATTGGTGATATTTGACGGTTAAATCGACTTTCAAGATTACCAATGCCAAAACACATGCTTGGGATCAAATGAAAGAATATCGCCAAGTTTGCGATTTTTTACTAAATTTTGGCGACGGCGAAAAAATTGTTTTTCAGAGTCTGAAAGGATTTTCTAGAAATTCCCTATAGGGGCCGAGATACATGATTCAACCAATCAAAGTCCATAGAACGTTCTCGAAAAGAGAATGCAACCAATCGCGGTACATACAACTTTCTCGCAATTAATCGATTTGAATATAAAGCTAATTTTAACCGATCATAGCTCGGTCTTCCCCGCTGGTGTTAATATTATATAGTACGTCAAATATTCACTACAATAATAATTCTGCGCCTTTTCCTATTTAAAACAAGAACGGAAAATCATATATCGCGCATAGATTATGAAACACTTTCCAACACTAACAGAATATTATTAAAAGTCTTTTATTTTTTATGTAAGGAAATGATATATCTAAATGAGCAGTTTATAAACCATATAATTCAATAAAAAACCATTTTCAACACTTGCTGTTTATATAGGGCAATGTATGCAAACTCTTTCGGATTTCAGAGCGGAAATATATAAAATTAAGTTTATTTTTTTAATCAAAATATACATATTGTTAATTTTGTGGGCAGTATTTCGAAAAGTTCAGCCGATGCAGGCTTGGAAAAATGAAGGAAAAATCACGAAAACTACGTTTCGAAAAAAAATTTAAAGGGTTTTCGTATTTCTTTAACTGATTACTCCGTTATAAAGATAAAAGTACGGTATTTTTTTTATTTTTTCGTAGTTTAACGTGTTGAGCCGATGCGCATTGCTAAAGACGAGGTGAGGGGGGGGGGGAGATTTTCGTCCGTCGAATCTTCCCTGCTTAAAATTGTTCGGAACGGCATTTCGGTCGCATTGCTGCGACTTTTCATGCCATTTTTCGATGTTCATTATGGTTTTTAATTAATATCTCTGTTAATTAACAAAAAATAAAAAATCTGATCCTCGGGTGCATTAGAGCCGGCCTTGGACTATCTTCATCTAAATTTTCAAACCTCTATGTGCGGTAGATTTTCCTAGCAATTGCCAACAGACAGACACACACACACACAGAGAGAGAGAGAGAGAGAGAGAAACTTTATTTTATTAGTATAAATAGTTACAAAGTTTTATTTATTTTTTAGATAAAATTTGTCTTCCCAAATTCCTCCCGAATTAATGCAAATGAATTAAAAATAAGGAACTTGTAGCTAGAAAAGCATCTGTGAATAAATGGATTGGGACTGGCTTCCTGTGTAAAAACTGTTTGTTGTAAGTGTGCTCTGCCATCTCTCAAAGTTTGTAAACCTGTTACTGAAACACCATATATATTATAAATATCACAGGTATCGATTATAACCATTTTAGACCGCTGAAGCAATCTTGAAATTCGTGACACACTCAATAGTTTACTTACAGCTAGAGATCGATTTCGGTTTCGGCGCAAAATCGGAGTTTCGCCGAATATTCGTTTTCGGCGAAACTGCTGCCAAAATTTCGGCTTGACCGAAACTATCTGTATTTCAAAATATCGTTCCTTCTTCAGGAAAATTTCAACTTTACTCATTGATACGAGTTGTATCGGCTCAAATGAGTCACTGTTTATTGCCGTGAACTCCACTGTTAATCATTATCCGTCGTGACTGATTCATGATGCGAGTGTAAATTATAAAGCAAGCAATGCATATATGACTAAACTTAGAAGGCACTTATCACGTAATTTTTAAAAGCTGCAAACTTAACAGTAATAGAAAATTTTTACTTTGAAACCCCAGATTTTTTTCGAATGCTTTATGAGAAAGGTGTTGTTAAAACATATGAAGATTTGCGAAATTTATTACAAAGGATATATCGAGGTATGTATACTTAAAATATTTCTTTTATTACATGAAATTCGTATAATTGGAAACAATTTCTGTCTTATTGATAAATTAATTACGTTTTATTTTATATGAAAATAAATAGTTTTGGATAGAAGCACAGAGAGTCAACTTGGCACCGGAGATAAAATTTTCAAACAGGGTGCCATTTCAATACTTTCTTAGAGAGGCAGGGAGTGGCAAAGCTTTTTTTAAGTAAACATGTTATTTAAACATATGTACCATAAAAAATTTTGTACAAAATTTTTTAAAATTAATAATAATATTCAGCAATATTTAAATATATATCTATATTTAAACGTCTATTAAATTAATAATATTTATAATTATAAAATGGTTAAAACATATTCAATGTTAATTTCCTGAAAAACAAACTTTTAAGTAGAGATCGACCGAAATTTCGGTTTCGGTTTCGGCGTAAAATCGGAGTTTCACCGAATATTCGTTTTCGGCGAAACTGCTGCCAAAATTTCGGCCTGACCGAAACTCAACCGAAACTATCTGTATTTCAAAATCTCGTTCCTTCCTTCGGAAATTTTCAACTTTACTCCTTTTGATATGAGATGTATCGGCTCATATGAAACACTGTTTATTGCTCTGAACTCCGCTGTTTATCAGTATCCGTTATGACTGATTCATGATGCGAGTGTAAATTATAAATCAAGCAATGCATATATGACTCAATTTAAAAGACGCTTGTCACGTGATGTTTAAAAGCTGCAAACTTAACAGTAATAGAAAAGTTTTACTTTGAAACTCCAGATTGTTTCGAATGCTTTATGAGAAAGGTGTTGTTAAAACATATGAATATTTACGCAGAGGTGCCAAATTCCCACTAATCTTCCGTAATATATGGTTTAATCTGACCCAGTTTAACAACGCTTCAAACCAGAAAAATTATTGGATGAATCTTTATTTATTTAATTTCAGGTTTCTAAGTAGAATGTATGTAATTTAATTTCTTAATAAAATTTCTGGTGTGAAGCGTGTTAAATTTGTGTCAAATTAACCCACATACTACGGAAGATTAATGAGAGCTTGGCACCTCTGTTTACGAAATTTATTACAAAAGATATATAGAGGTATGTGTATTTAAAATATTTTGTTATTAGATGAAATTCGTATACAGTGGAACTTCCCTTTAACGAAGTCCCTGTTTAACGAAGTTTTCTACTTAACGAAATTTTCTGCAGAACTCTGACTTTGAACACAATTAGCATATAAATTAATCTCCATATTACGAAAAATATGTTCTATATAACGAAGTTTATTCCACTTTTGTACTTGTACAGTATTGAATCCAAGAGGTTGCTGTTGCGATGCATGCCAATTTATTTCAGCGGATTGTATGAAAATGAACACATTTAAATAATTTTCATTCTCCTTGGTGCTAAATAAAACATTTTTTTTCACACTAAGAAAAATACTTGTTATCATTATTCTCTCACACCGAGACTCAAGCGCTGACAGTTGAGGGAAGTCAAAATCCCCTTTTTGTATTCAATGATATAGAAGATGCATTGACGTAATGGCGTCAGATGCATTGAAGCAAAAAATATTAATCTGTTACCAATCTGACCTTCCATTGCTGATAGACAATTGCCTTGTACATCCGCAAGAATATGCTTCAAAATGCAAATCGAAGAACATCAGTTATTTGTGTTCCTGCCAATACAACTTCTAAACTTCAGCCATTAGTCTAAGGAATAATAAAAAATCTTGAAGTACATTATCGAAAAAGACAGAAAAAAGACAATGTAGTGAAAACATTAGTTTGAGAACCTGGTGTATTAGAGCTAATGAAAGCTTGAGCCAAAGCTTGGGACTTTGATGTGATTTCATCGACCGTACACAACTGTTTTGTAAAAGACGGCTTCATAATTGAAGCTGAATTAAATGCTTCTGAATTCAATACCCGTTTGTCATATCTGAAGGAAAAATTTCATGAATTTAAGTGGATTTCTATTTAACGAATTTTCTTCATAACGAAGTTTTTAAGTGTAACGATGAGACTTCGTTAAATGGAAGTTTCACTGTAATTGTAAACTATTTTTGTCTTATTGATAAATTAATCCTTTTTATTTTATATGAAAATAAATAATTTTGGATAGAGGCAAAGAGAGTTAACTTGGTTCCGGAGATAAAATTTTCAAACAGGGGTGCCATTTCAATACTTTCTTAGGGAGGCAGGGAGTGGCAAAGCTTTTTTTTTGGGGGGGGGGGGGGAGAGGGAGGCGGTCAAAGATTTATTTTGATATTATTGTGCACATCCTAAAAAAAAATTGACAACTGTTGCATTTTTATACTTATATATATATATTTAAAATTAGCTAAAGTACAAAATAATGTTAAACATGTCTCATTTTGAGAATATTGAAATCGTAATAAAATTTATAATTAATAATTTCTAGGCTGAAAATGTTGTCTTAGTGCTAATTTACCTTTTTTAGTCACATTGAACAAATTATTTTAGCTTTTGTTTCCTTTACTTATACTAATCTCTAATGACTCATACATTCTTATCACATTCTTTGAGGTAGAAACTGCCCCCCCCCCCAAGTTTCCCAAATGACACTCCTGTTTGTAAACAAGTTGGAAATTGTACGTCAAACGTGACAAACGAGGTGCGTTCGTACTATAGCTAGTTATATAAATATTCAGATCTTGATCATTTTTTATTCTGTGAAATGAATTATATCGTCTGCAGATTAATTTCTGTCATAAAATAAGTATCTCGGTCGCTTGACGATTAAACTTCGGAAGCTCCTCTAACAAGAAAGCACCGATTTAAAAAAAAATCAAATTTCTTAATAAATATTTTTATTAATATCTCCTAAAGTTTTGATTCGATTTTTAAAAAATTTGAAATGTCTCGACAAAATTCTGCAAAGATAATATATCTTAAATATCAAACCATTCGGTTGGTTAGTTTTTGCGTTGTTATATGCGGACGGACGGACCAAGTGACGACGATAGGTGCTACGTATTTATATAATTACGAGCGCACCTAAAAATCGCACATATATTTGCCTAAAATGTATGAAAATATGAATATATTTAAAATAAACGAACTGAAAATATGAATACATTTAAAAAATTTAATATTCATTATTGAATTTGTTTTACATCATTTAACTACATTGTTAATTAATTATTGATAAATGCCCATAATTATTGGTTGTTATAAAATAATGAAATATAAAAGTTGTATTATTTATGTTTCATTTTTGTTTGAAACCTATACACACACATATATATGTACGTTTGTTTGTTAGAAATCTGGTTCAATACACGTATAGTTAATAAATTAATTAGTAATGTGATTAGTTATTATTAAGTAATTATTAATTATTTGTTATTAATCAAATTAACTAATTAATAATTATATGCATTTAATCAGTATGCAATTGTATGCATATTGTCAGTATGTTTATCAGTATGTAATTGTATGCATTAATCAGTTTTTAAATTTTTTGACACTTTCGGTTTCGGTTTCGGTTTCGACCGAATGTGGGAAGATCACCGAAATTCGGTTACGGTTTCGGTTTCGGTCTTAAAAACCTGTTTCGGTCGATCTCTATTTTTAAGTACTTTATTTCAATCAATTTAAATGCAAAATATTAACGAACTGAAAATATGAATATATTTAAAAATTAAATATTCATTATTGAATTTGTTTTACATTATTTAACTACATTGTTAATTAATTATTGATAAGTGCCTATAATTATTGGTTGTTATAAAATAGTAAAATAAAACAGTTGTATTATTTCTGTTTCATTTTTGTTTGAAACGTATACACACACACACATATATGTACGTGTGTTCATTAGAAATGTGGTTTAATACACGTATAATTAATAAATTAATTGGTAACGTAATTAGTTATTATTAAGTAATTATTAATTATTTGTTATTAGTTAATTAATTAATTAAAAATTATATGCAGTTATGTATGTATTAATCAGTTTTTAATTTTTTTTACACTTTCGGTTTCGGTTTCGGTTTCGGCCGAAAGTGGGGAGATCATCGAAATCGGGTTTCGTTTTCTGTTTCGGTCTTAAAAACCTGTTTGAGTCGATCTCTACTTACAGCAAACAAAAAAATTTTTTTTTCATTTTATAAGAACGAAATAAACCAACGCCCTCTAGATAAGAAAGCCGTGACACGCGTCATGAAAACGTCATACCAAGCAGGCAAACAAAAGAAAAAAATTCGAACAACTTGCCTGTTTCGATTTCGATGGCTCGTGGAATGATTAACTATTAATCGTAAACAATAATTATTAATTCTATGAGCCAATGAAATCGAAACATGCAAGTTGTTTGAATTTTTTTCTTTGTTTTACCTGCTTGCTGTGACGTTTTTGTGACGCGTGTCACGGCTTTCTTATCTAGGGGGCGTTGAATAAACGCGTATTTTACCTAATTGAAATGGATATTTCGATTGCTTGTGAAGAAGATTCGTCAGACTCTTTATGTCGGAATGAGAGAGCGTCCAGTTCAGATTGCACAGAGTCAGGTAGGCGCTGGGAACTGGAGATTTGGCAGAAGCTACTCGATCGCTGAGAATCTGAAGAAGATCGTAGCCATAGAAATGCCGGGGGTCGAAGCAAGTGACCGCCAACGCATTCACGAACATGCTCAGCTCACTTATGGATAGAGGATGCGTTACATTCCTGTTTAAAATACATATAAATGAAACTGTAATAATATGAAGATAATTATCTGTTGATTGTTGATATATACAGTGTGATTCATAAATATCGAAACAATAGGATATCTCCTTAAATATTGCCCCTAGGCACATACTTCCAATTGCAAAGTTCATAAAAAAAAAAAAGGTGCAAAATTTGATGAGATAAGTTGCAACTCCATGGGAGGTCTATTTGAAAAAAAATACAAAAATTAAATTTTTATACGGTGCCCGTAGGATAAAATTTCCAATTAGGAAATTTTTCGTTATCCATTCCTAAATTAAACAAAAAAATTCCATCTTGATATCTGCCAAACTCAGAGAGATATGTCCGTTTTAATAGTTCGTGAGGTGTCAATAGATCAGACACAAATTGAAATGCGTGTAATTCAAGAAACAATGTTACTGTAGATGTCCGGGAAACATTTATTTATTTTTTAATTTACTTACAGAGTTTTGAGAGAGTTTTGAATTTTTTTTTTGCGATAGTTAACCATATAATTGTAAACATAATCACATCATAAGACTTCTTACGAAATTTAAAAAAAATATATATATATCAGAGTAATTTAAAATTGTTATAACTCGAAATATTATTTGATGATTATGACATTATTTGATGAATAATGATTCTTACCTCATTAAAACATATGAAGAGCTCAGATGATAAAGGTGGAAAGGCATGCAATTCACGTTTTGAGAAAATCAGCTGATAAATCAGATAATTACAATGTTTATATTATCAAATGTTTTCTTTATTAATTAAAATATCTGTGAGTATTACATTTTGTTTCAAATAGTATTTTAACCCTTAACTGCTGTAAGCGGTCTCAGAGGGCACTGCTTTTTTTCAATTTTTAGAGCTTATCTTGCAATTTTCAGTTTAACTACAGTTGCCACTGAAATTTTGTTTCATTTGGTGCCATACTACTATCACTAGAGACTTCTGAATAGGGGAATTTTAATTATAATAGTCTTGTACATAAAGTTTAGTTCTGATATAGTATTCTATGAGTTAACCTAACATTTTATTCATCCTGCAATAAAGTGGTCTTATAGACCGCTCACAGTATGTATGCGACAATTTTTTCCACAGAACTTACAAGTTAACAGATGGTAAATCTTTAATCATATTATTAACTTTTTTTTTGCTTTTTCACACACCACCTTTATTATCTGAGCTCTTCATATATTTAAATTTTGTTTTTGGTTAAGCCTCTCTAACGCTGTGGTTAGTCTATTAAACGTGATATCACTTAAGAGCTTTTTTAAACTGTCTTTGAACTTAAGTGCGGTCATTCCAAATAAACTTTATTTTCTTGTGTGTCTGTTATCAATGGTATTATGTATACATGTATGTATACGCACGCGATTTCATCTTTTGGAATAGGGAAGTCTTGTTATGGATTAAGTCTTTTAGCTTTCCTGTTATTTTAGCCACAAGATTAATATCTGTACCTGAGGACCAAACTATTGTGTCGAAAAATGACAAATTTTATATTATCAGCTTTTAATAGTAAAGACACTGTTCTCTTTCGAGCCAAACTATCGCTATACTTGTGCCATAAGTTACTTCAGAGATATTCTGGTTTATATCATTGTAAGTCACATATTGTGTAGCACAGTTGTCTTCTTTCTTTTCCTTCTCATGAAAAAAATATAAGTGAAATGTGATTTTCGATAGTTTGGCTCTCGGGTACAGATATTAAATTTGTTTAACGCATACTCTAGTCTCTCATACAAATCTCATATACAGCCAAAGTTACAAAATTTAAGTTTATTAGAGATATAAATTTTCTTTATGCACTTTATGTTTCAGGTCATAGATGGGTTTATTGATATGATGCGAAAGAAAAACATTTTCATGGGCGAAGCACTTAATTTTATTTAATTCCTTATCTAGACAGGTCTTTGTGCATATTTTAGATTTCTGCACAGGCCGAAATATGTACAAAAAATTCCCATTTTTCTTAAGATACAATTAAGATTATTTTAAAGAATACTACATACATATTTATAAGAAAATTTTACAGTATATTTTAGATTACTATGTGTTCGCATGACAAAAACATAGCTGCCAAAACTCCCACTAATCCTCCTTAATATGTAGATTAATTTGAACCAGTTAACCCTTTAAAACCAGAAAATTTATTTAATGAATCTTTGACTTATTTAATTTAAAGGTTTTAAGTCGAATTTATTCAATTGAATTTCTTAAAAGAGTTTCTGGTTCGAACGTATTAAACCTGGGTCAAATAAACACACTTATAACGAAAGATTAGTGGGAGTTTGGCATCTATTCAAAATATACGCAATAGCAACGTTAATGATTATTTATACTCTTAGACTATTACATTCGAATAAAGATTTATTTTTAAAAAACAATGTCGTTTGGAATAAATGAAAAATAGGTTTAAAAACACCATAACTTTTAAAGCTGTATAACAAAAAGTAGATTTTTAAAAATATTTCTGTGTAATTTATTAAAATACAGGGTTTCCCACAAGGTACGCAGCGTCTAATATGTACAGATTCAGATAGAGCACGTCAATATGAGTATTTTGAATGGTAACATGTGGGATCCCCGAATATAGCGTGATAGTGTAAGTAAGATATGAAGCTTGTCATATGAAAAACATAAGAAATGAGGAAAAAACCAAGTGAAAATCAATGTTTATTGAGAAATTTTGGATATATTCGGGGACCCCACATGTTACCATTCAAAATACTCATATTGACGTGCTCTATCCGAATCTGCACATATTAGACGCTGCGTATCTTGTGGGACACCCTGTATATTTCCAATGATTCCGTTAACAGAAGTTTCATTATCGCTATTACTCTTATCGCTATTACAAAACGTATTGCCTGCCCAACACGTCCTAAGAACAATAAAGACACGGGCCGGCACGGACCTGCCAGTGGGCTGTGCCGGGCTTGCGCCAAGCTCAGCCTCATGCAGACCTCTAGAATATTTCTCAAGCAAGTTTAACGCAAAAATCTATACGCTGTTATTTTATATCTAAAAGTTAAAGCATTGTCTTAGATCGACATTTAATAATGTGTAAATTTATGGTCGATCCCTAACTTGCATTTCAAATGAACTGATGTCGCGTCGCTCAGAGGTATGCTTAAGTGGTTTAAGTCACAAATTTTGGATTTTAATATTTCTGTGAATTTTGCAGATATCAATATGAATTTTTTGGTTGTTGTTGTTTAATTCAAGAATGGACAAGGAAATTTTTCCTAATTGGAAATTTTATCCTACGGGGACCGTATAAAAATTTATTTTTTGTATTTTCTCAAATCGACCCCAACATGGAGTTGCAACTTATCTCATCAAATTTTACACCTTTTTTTATGAAACTTTGCAATTGGAAGTATGTGCCTAGGGGCAATATTTAAGGAGATAGCCTATTGTTTCAATATTTATGAATAACACTGTATATTTCTTTATTTATTTTAATAAATATTTCTTCTTATTTGTGAAAACGGAATCTTTTCCGAGTGTATTTTCTTTAGTTCCATTGTATTTTCTTTACTCATATAGGGTGTCCGAATTAAATGTCCCTAATTTAAAACTCCCATTAAAAATTATTTCTGACGTAGGATAGCTCTATTTAACGAATATGGTAGCCTAAAGTTTGAAGTTTGCCAACAATTTTTTCTGTTGATGCTATGACGCAACTGCTGTTGTTGCGAGCAGACAAAGGGAAACACGGTGTTGTAGTTCTATTACCCCATTCTTCACTTTGTTCATACCTCTGAGGTATTATTTACCACAGTTTCATTTAAAGTATTATCACTATCATATCATGACATTGTACATCACCATGTTCTTACTGTTAGATTAGCTAGAAATATAATGGCCAAGAATACCTTAATAAAAATGAGTAAATAAATAGAGCTTTAAGAATTAAACGATATTTCCTTAACAAAACAAATTTATTATGATTAAAAGCAAAGTATGCAATATACAATTTTATATAATTAAATCAATACTCGGAAATTGTAAACTAAGAATGTATACACTAGTTAAATACAATATGAATTTATTTCCAATGCTTTGACCGGCAGTTAACGAAAATTTCTATCCCTGGATAAATAAATTTTAATGGAAGTAATCTATGTAAAGTTTATACTTAAATTGCTGAAGAAAAGGAAGGAATAAAAGTTTGCTCACCTATGATGACGCAGACCATTACTCCGTGGACTCTGTTAAGCTGCATCCTAGTTTTTACTTCCGCACTATTTTTTTAAGTCCCTTTACATCCTACTCTCACTAACTCAAAAAATTCAAGTTATCACTCCACTCACATCCTCTTTTCAAGGCACATCTTTTAGATCCAGAAAACATTAACCAACTCCTTTACTCTCTCTTTGCTTCCTCATTTTCCTCCCAAAACCCCTCTGTGTCGATCCCTCTATTATCTACGTAAAAATCCAATCACTACATTTTTCTATCCCTTCCAGAGTTCTGCATTGGTTTAAATATTATATTGTAAATCCAACGATTGGAAGAATTTCTTTCGTTATTCATAGCTTTCCCTTTAGTATTATCATATTCGTACGTGACTTTTGAACACAGCTGGCTACAGCTGGCTGAGATAACTTTTGTAATATTCACACTAAGTATTTCTTATACTATTGTAATCCTAACGTATTCCCATCATTAAGAGTTTTCACTGCAACACATGAATCTACATTCTCCCTTCTTTTCCTGCAAGAGCATCCTTTTCTTTTCTCCACTAGCCCCCAGCACCACCATAAATTCTTGTCTTTGTTAAAAGGTTCCCATTCTCAGGTGTTTTCCGTACGCTTGAGAATATTTTTACTCTTTGAAAGCTACATCTGCAAAATTCACGCCTTTCATTATTTATTGAACTTTGTTAGGTGCACATATAAATATCTTCCATTGTAACCTGTTGCTACGAATGTGTGCTGTTATAATAATACAATTTTATGTTCAGAACATTTTCAGTCCCTACATCTGACTAACCTTCTTTTTTCCTTTTTTTATATTTTTGTGTTTTAAATGGTCAGGTGCACTCATGCACGTGGTTTTCCTGAGTCGAAAAGAATAAATATTAAACTTGCTACGCACCTCTCTCACAACGGCGACACCGCAAGAGAACGCACAAATTGTTCTGTGGTATGCTGAAAAGAAATACTTAATCGCAGTGCAAAGAATGTTCAAAACAGTGTTCAAAAGCTATTCACCCAATGTTAATCTGTAACAGAAATTTCTACAACTGCACCAGTTTTAACAGTACAGAGTTCTCCTTTATGGAGAAATAATTCCCTTATTATATAATTTGGATTTTCTAAATATTCGTAAAGTTTAGGCTCAAAGTCTTTTCAATCACCCTGTAGTTTTAAATATTTTCTGCACAGTGAAAATATTATGGTATATTATGGTATTCTATATTTTTAAAAAAAAAAATCCTTTTTTATCAGATAAAATGTTCTTAATTTATATTTCTGCAAAATGTTAAAATAGATATTAGACTTTTAATAATAAAAAGAAAGAAGTTGCATCAATATAAAATATGAAAATAAAGAAACATTTCACTAAAACATAATATTCAGCATACCATATCTTTCATCAATACGTACCGAAGTAAAGCTAGAGATGTTTGCAACTCCAACTGTTTTGCGATGAGCTCTTCTTCAGAGTCGTCACACTGAAATGTCATCGCTTCAGACAAGTAGAGAGCTGTAATCGCTCGATGAGTGTTCTTGCGCCAACCAAAGGACTGGGTTCGTTGATTCTTCATCCAATTTATGGCATTAATTCGACTAACCTTCATTCCATTCACGGCCATGATGCCTCTCTCTAAAACGAAAAATAATCTGTTATTTTTCTTATATATATATATATATATATATATATATATATATATTACGTTGAGTAAAAAGATTTCCGCCAGGGGGAGATACCTTCGCGCAAACAGTTGTCATTCGTGCGGTTGTTAACTTTTCAGCCAATCAATTTTTGCATTCGAAAGCAGAGCACAGGACCTATATAACTGTGTGATTTGTTTGTTAAAATTTTATTATCTTGTGCTTCAAAAAAGTGTTTAAAATGGAGCTATCAAGTCAGCGGATCAGAACGATTATTTACTATGAGTTCCGTAAAAAACTCAGTGCGACTGAATACCACAGAAAGATGTGTGAAAGTTTAGGAATCAATACTGTTTCTTATGATACAGTCAAAGTTTAGTTTCGGTAGTTTAAAGCTGGAAATTTCGGCAGTGCAGATGAACCAAGTTCCGACCGCCTTATTGAAGTTGTTGTGTGCAGTTAAAGCAAATCATTGATCCAGACAGAAAGGTTTCAACACAAACTATTGCGTTAGAGCTTAACATTTGCCAAAAAACAATAGTTCACGCTCTAAAACGCATAAACCTAACGTTTTAGTTCAACCGCTGGGTGCCTCACGAATTGACTGCTGAAGACCAAGCGCAGGAGAAAAAACTGTTGTTTGGCTCTGCTCAGAGATCAAAGGAAAGAGAACATTCTGGACAGAATTGTGACCTGTGATGAAAAATGGGTGTACTACAACAATACAAGCCATAAAGGAAGGTGGTTAGAACCTGGGGAATCAGCTGGCTTGGTTGCAAGACGTGCCTTAACTAACAAGGGGTGCTCCTCTGCATCTAGTGGGGTTGTCGTGGAATTCTGTACAAAGAGTACCTGAAAAGCAGACAAACTATCAACAGTACAATATACCGCAACATACTAATCAAAGTTTGCGATACCATTCGCGAAAAACGAAGAAACGAGTTTAGAGCGAAGGTGGTTCTCTTTCATCAAGATAACGCCCGGTCACACGTTAGTAAGGTAACCAGCTGGACGCTCTACAAGCTGGAGTGGGATTTGATGCAACATCCACCATACAGCCTCGATATGACCCCTTCAGAGTTCTATCTCTTTTCACATCTGAAGCTGC
Organism: Maratus michaelseni; assembly: GCA_963931845.1. Classification (NCBI taxonomy): domain Eukaryota; kingdom Metazoa; phylum Arthropoda; class Arachnida; order Araneae; family Salticidae; genus Maratus; species Maratus michaelseni. Next base: position 343,655,962 of record OZ007591.1, on the reverse strand, counting down.
ATCTTGATGGCACAATCTTCCATTCAAATGAGGAGGCTCTCTTTCTAGACTCGTACACGCCACAATTTTTCGCAGAATGGATTGAAATGTTGCCAAAACGTCGGTAAACGATTGTAGATTTCAACGGAGATTACTATCCTCAATTAGCTTTGATGATTTCGTATGTATTTATCATTTTACAATAAAACATTTTTTGGCGGAAAACTTTTTACTCAACCTGATATATATATATATATATATATATATATATATATATATACACTGCTGTCCAAAAATTAAGGGGCAGTGACAGGACGTTTTCGCTTTTCACACGGTTTGCCGAATATCTACTGAAATTCTTGACAAGTTGTCTTTGAACTTCGAGGACATAAAGCACGTGTTTGACTTCAAGAACAGTAGAAACAGTATATTGCAGTTAAAAATTAATATATTGAATATTTGATGAGCTATGGGCATTTGTATGAAATAATTTTTAACTGCGCAGCGCGAACTATACCAACGGATATTTTTTCATTATTTGTAAGTGAAAAATATCGTGAAAACTCAGAAAGATGTCGGCAATACAGTGAGCTAATTGATAAATTGGGAGGGGGGCGGAATCCAATTGAATGATAAGGGATTCCACCCCCCCCCCCCCCAATAAGTCAATCAGCACACTGTATTGCAGGGTATCTTTCTGAGTTTTCACGACTTTGGTATTTGACTGGTCTTTTTATATGAGTTGCTCTGTAGAATTGATTACCAAATAATGAAAAAAAAAAAACTTTCGTAACGTAAGCGCAAGCGCACTTAAAAATTATTTCAAACATCAAGAATTTCAGTAGATATTAGACAAACCTTGTAAAAAGCGAAAGTGTCCGGTCACTGCCGCTTAATTTTTGGACAACAGTGTATATATATATATATATAATAAAACTTTTGTTAATACACTGCTTGACAAATGTTAAGGAACAACAAGTGTATGCAAAATTGCGTTTCATTAAGAGCCTACAATAGTCACGCGAAGAAACGCTCACGCTAATGTTAAGTCTATGGGAAGGTTATCGCGCGTTTTCTCGCTCGCATTTTAATATTTTTAAATAATTTTTTTTTCATAGGATAGCTGAGACCAATCTACAACGTTGTTAGTTTTTACTTTTTCGATTTCTGTTTTAGTTTATTTCTGAGGACCAACTCAATAGTTGGATCCGGTAAAAATCGAGTTGTTGTGTCTTTTAAACTCTTATAAAATCGATACCAGCAAAATTAAAAAAAAATTAAGAACTAAGAACGATAGCTCAGGGTTTAAGCTTTCCAAAAATATGCTTTTTATAATTCTACTGCAATTATAGCGAGTATAATCACGGGATAACTTTGAGAAAAATTGAGAAAAAAATCTGAATTAATTATATGCGGACTGCCTCCAATCGGGTACACCCACTGGTATTCTGTGATTGGACAAAGCATTCTCTGAACTCTGTAGATACGCCCCTCGGAAAAACCTCACCGCGATAATGGCTATATGTTTTTCTGATATATATATTTTTTTCTGTATGTATATCCACGCAAAACTTTAGAAGGGATACTCAAAATTTAATACTTTTTTTTTCTTTTGATGGGAAAGTATATCATTCCAGTTGACTGTAAGCAATAAGTTTATTTTTCTGAATATTTACATTGCTTTTTTCTTTACTTTATAAATTTTAACGTTCGTAACAATTGATTAATAGCCCCAGAGCGGACTTGGGGAGACTCCAGGGGAGGGGGGGGGGTGTTCATTGGTTAAGTATAAAAGGGGGAGGGTTAGCCCCCCCCCTTGAATTTGATAAATGAGTTTTTCATGCAGAATTATCCAATTTTCTTCAAATTTTGTACATAGGTTCATCGTGATAAGGTACTTTTCTGATTAGATTTAGGAGTTCATTGGTTAAGTATAAAGGGGGGGAACGGGGGCTACACCCCTTACTTTAGATAAGTGGGTTTTTCATGCAGAATTATCCAATTTTCTTCAATTTTTGTATATAGGTTCATTCTGATCAAGCGCTTTTCTGATTAGTTTTGGGGGTTCACTGGTTAACTATAAGGGGGGAGGGGTATGATTCTCCCCTTAATATATTTTCGATTTCTTTATTTTTCGAGGGGCTTATTTCAAATTCTTTGAAATAAGAGTATAATATACAATTAGTGTGAATAACCTGTGAGCTCAATGCCCTCAGTTTAACTGGGCAGTTTCCCTTTTGTATTTCTTTCATTTACAGTGCCACACAAAAGTATTCTTTTACATGATGATCTACGGGGGAAAACTATTTGCAGCTTATTTTAATTATGTTACGCCATTTCAAATATAATGAAATGGATATACATTATTGAGGTTTACAATAAGACACTTGTTATGCGAAAAGCATTTATCATTCTTTTACAGGGACACACAAAATATTACTGTGGTATAATACTGTGTCCGAAATATTGCTTAAAAGCCTAGGATTTTAGTTAGGTATGCGTTTAACTAAATTTTTGAATGCTATGAGTTATGTATAAATGCTACAGATCATATACAGGGCTAAACAAAAAAAATTGTAAGCATTACGGTGCAGCAGCGTAAATTGATTAAAATGGGTTTTTAATCGAGTTATGAATTTTGAACGTGAAATATATTTAGTATACCAAGGAAGGCTTGTGGAATATAAATAAAATCATATACAGGACCACGCAAAGAACTGAATACATGGCTGACTATGTATGATAATTCCTGGAAGTGTGATTTCAGCGTATATATATTTTTTTCTGTATGTATATCCACGCAAAACTTTAGAAGGGATACTCCAATTTTAATACTTTTTTTTTTTCTTTTGATGGAGAAGTATATCTTTCCAGTAGACTGTAAGCAATAAGTTTATCTTTCTGAATATTTACGTGCTTTTTTTTTTACTGCATAAATTTTAACGTTCGTAATAATTGACTAATAGCCCCAGAGCGGACTTGGAGAGACTCCAGGGAAAGGGGGGGGGGGAGGGTTCATTGGTTAAGTATAAAAGGGGGAGGGTTAGCCCCCCCCCCTTGAATTTGATAAATGAGTTTTTCATGCAGAATTATCCAATTTTCTTCAAATTTTGTACATAAATTAATCGTGATAAGGTACTTTTCTGATTAGTTTTGGGGGTTCATTGGTTATGTATAAAGGGAGGGAACGGGTGCTAACTTCCCTTAATTCAGATAAATGGGTTTTTCCTGCAGAATTATCAAATTTTCTTCAAATTTTGTACATAGGTTCATCGTGATAAAGCGCTTTTCTGATTAGTTTTGGGGGTTCATTGGTTAAGTATAAAAGGGGTAAAGAGGGGGGGGCTAATCCTTCCCCCCTTAATTTAGATAAATGGGTTTTTCATGCGGAGTTATCCAATTTTCTTCAAATTTTGTATATAGGTTCATTCTGATCAAGCGCTTTTCTGATTAGTTTTGGGGTTCACTGGTTAACTATAAGGGGGGAGGGGTATGATTCTCCCCTTAATATATTGTCGATTTCTTTATTTTTCGAGGGGCTTATTTCAAATTGTTTGAAATAAGAATATAATATACAATTAGTGTGAATAAGCTGTGAGCTCAATGCCCTCAGTTTAACTAGGCAGTTTTCCTTTTGTATTTCTTTCATTTACAGTGCCACACAAAAGTATTCTTTTAGATGATGATCTACGGGGGAAAAACTATTTGCAGCATATTTTAATTATGTTACGCCATTTCAAATATAATGAAATGGATATACATTATTGAGGTTTACTACAAGACATTTGTTATGCGAAAAGGATTTATCATTCTTTTACAGGGACATATAAATATTTCAGATATAGTACTGTGTCCGAAGTATTGCTTATAAGCCATAATTGGAAGTAGGATTTTAGTTAGGTATGGGTTTGACTAAATTTTTGAATGCTATGTGTTATGTATAAATGCTAGAGATCCTATACAGGACTAAACAAAAAAATTTGTAAGCATTACGGTGCAGCAGCGTAAATTGACTAAAATGGGTTTTTAATCGAGTTATGAATTTTGAACGTGAAATATATTTAGTATACCAAGGAAGGTTTGTGGAATATAAATAAAATCATATACAGGACCACGTAAAGAAATGAATACATGGCTGACTATGTATGCGATAATTCCTGGAAGTGTGATTTCAGCGTGTATTTGCCTGAATGAAACTATAGTTTAATATGTCGCGTGTACAAAAAGCTTATGTTATATACAGGGCTGTACAAAATAATTCAAGTATGTTTCCATCTATTGGTAGAAACTGTTGAAGATGAATTTCCAACTGTGTTTTTTTTGTTTTATTTCTAAACTAAACTGCAGCATACTATAGGGTATATACAAATATATAAATTATATACAGGGCTGCAGAAAAGAATTGGAGTACTTTTCCGGCTGTGGATGGTAATTGTTGAAACCTGGTTTTCAAATTTGTTTTGTGTTTTTCTGAAATGTTTACTTAGATAGCTTATTTACCTTATTAAACAGCGATGGTTTGTTAAAGTATTCTGTTAGTGTTGGAAAGTGTTTCATAATCTATGCTTGGTACAGGATTTTACTAATTTTACTAATGAACAAAATTTTAGATAAATAATTAAGATATAGATTGGAAATTGTGGATGAGAAGGGATGTCATCTGCCGACACGACTAGCGTAGTGTCTTCGTTATATTCTGATTATAAAAAAAATAATTTTTTTAATGATCACGTTAATGTATGCGAAGGTGGTTTTCTTGAACATATTATATTGCGGGTATGGGGAGGGAGGGGGTTAACGCCTTGCTCTGATTTTTACAAAACAAATTCCCAAGAAATTTAATATTTTTAGCTTCTAACGTAGCGTTTTTTAAATGTTATGTATAGAGAATACGGGAAATTTTAAATAACGATTTTCATAAATGTTTAATTTATGTTCCTAATAAAAGTACACAACCCGTATATGCCTGATGGTTACCAACAATCAAAGTAAATGAATTGTTATTGAGCACTTAACCGAGTGCCCTACAAGCAATCCTACGAGTTTTTTTATCTAACTGTGCATTCTTATCTCGGGTTCTACGGATTCCCAATCACAACGGCCTTTAGATGATTCGACTTTGTTTTCGTTCGTGACACAGATTTTAGTTCCACCTTCCACCGCCAAGGGCGGCATTATTTTTTAGAGTTCTGTGGGCCTGATTTCGACGGGCATTGGTTCATTCAACTCCTTTAAGCAACGCGTACCCGTGTTGGATGTTCGTATGGGACAAATTGCGCCCCCTGGCGTTGGAATGCGGTACTAAAGGATTATGAGCGCGTGTGCAGCACGCTTGCTATTCGATGCTGGAGGCAGCGGGAACACAATTTGGAGTTTTATTCGGAAGGTGGTTTCTTTAGAACAGGGTGCGTCCCCTAGCGGCGGGAGGTGGAACTAAAAAAGTTTGCAGCGCGTGCGCTGCATGCATACTATACGGTCCGGCAGGCAGTGGGAACACGTGTCGGTGGTTCGTTTTAACAGAATGCGCCCGTACTTGCGGAAAGTGGAGATACAGGATTTTCAGTCGACGTGCAAAGCACTTTTAAATAAATAATTTAATACAAAATCAGGTTAAAGATATAAAATCATACAAACTTTAGTTTTGTTTAATTTTATTATCATGGGTCCGAGCAACGCCGGGCGGGTCAGCTAGTATATATATATATATATATATATATAATTATAATATCTATGAATTTCAAAATACATATCAAGTTCTTATATCATTCTACTTTAATCTACAAAGAGATAAATAATGATATTGTGTAAACAGGTTCAATATCGCGGCCACATATCTAATATATATCCAGATACCACATATATAATAATTAACATGTGCAATCATAATTTTACCATAGCATGTGCTTCAATGGTAATTGGCCAAATTTACTCATACCTGAATAATATTTAAAAAAGAAAGAGAGAGAAAGGGAAAAAAAATTATAGATTGGAGGTGCTATTAAGTAAACACAAATGGATTAATAAATTAAATATGAACATTATACAATGGAAAACTGGACCACAAGAGAACAAACAAGAATTGGATATGAAAAAACACATGTAGATGTACTCGTCAGCTTGGTTGCACCCACATGTGTTTAAAAAAATAATTCAGTATTTCATAATTCTACTGGCATGATGCTAAGAACAGTAGAATCAAAACCAAGTATACTGAATTATTACCAGATAACAATTGGAAAAAATAAGATTGGAAATATTTAAATTGGAAATAAAAAACCATTAAGAATATATAATATAATTCACTTACATCGATTATCCTAAAAACATTATAAATCACCTCACTAAATTACCACTAGATATCATTTTTGAAATAATATTGGAAATTAGAACCTTTAAATTGTAAATAAAATAATACAGAAACTTCTGCATAATATCCACGTCCACATGGCATATATATATATATATATATATATATATACCGGGCTCGTCATAAATTCGTGCAAACTTTAAATATTCATAATAAATGAAGTAATGCTCAGAAAAAATTTCGGTTTGCGCGAGTATGATCAGAAGGTTTTTGGATTTTTTTCCATGTATAATAAAAAATTATTCCAAAAGTAACCGATAGAGGGCACTCACACGTCATACTGAGGCGTTTTATGCAAATCAGGCAAACACAAATAGACAATAAAACAAATCACAATAATATGACACTGTGCATTTATTTTAAAGTAAAAGATGATCAACATGACCTCTATCACCAGGTATTAGGGAAGTGAGGCGCGTCAATACACCTGTTACAGCTGAATGTAGCATGTCGGCATCGATGCCACCGACGGTCCGTCGAATGGCATCTTTCAGTTCCACCAAAGTTTCTGGGGAACCCCGGTGTACACGACACTTTAAGTATCCCCACACCCAAATACCTGCCGGGGTCATGTCTGGAGATCGTGCGGGCCACTCAGACTTACATCCTCAACTTATTACTCGGTCTTCAGTGAAAGTGTTCAACAGGAACGTCTTGACTTCACGTGCAACCTGGGGCGGGGTACCATCCTGCATGCAGGCAAAACGTGGTCACGCAAAAGCGTAAAATACCGTTCTGCAGTGACGGTACAGGTTTTCCAGCCGAATTTAGGACAAGACTCTTCAAAAAAGAAAGGACACAGAACCAGGGACCGACTTAGACTATCTGGGGCCCGGGGCAAGCATCATTCTGGAAGGCCCCCTTCTATCTATCCATGAAAATTGTTCGGGAATTATGTTGAAGTCACTAGTATTAAACTCTCTCTCTCTCTCTCTCTCCATACCTATTTTATGTATACATAAATTTCGAACCAAGTGCTATTTACATCTTATACATATACAGTGTATTACAAGAAAGGGTCACAACTTTAACAAATGACAGAACACTGTTTTTTACTTTCTTCTATCTATAATAGAAGAAAGTATTGTAATCGAAATTTTTTTCGACTCCCGGTTTTCGACGGATTTACACGTTTTAAGGGTCAGAGATTCCGAAAAACATGATTTTACAAAATGTCCGTCTGTCCGTCTGTCCGTCTGTGTGGGTCTTTTTTGTACCATCGAAAAGTGTATGAAGTTATGCTTCAAATTGAACCAAATTTTTTTTCTATGTTTTTGGCTATGGCAAGCAGATTCTATCAGAATTTGGGGATATTCCGACGAAAGGGGGCGCTGCGATCGATATTTTTGTTCCATTTTCACTATTGTATCATCGAAAAGTGTATGAAGTTATGCTTCAATTTGGACCAGATTTTTTTTCTATGCTTTCGGCTATGGCAAGCAGGTTCTATCAGAATTTGGGGATATTTCGACGAAAGGGGGCGCTGCGATCGATATTTTTATTCCATTTTCACTATTGTACCATCTAAGAGTGTATGAAGTTATGCTTCAAATTGAACCAGATTTTTTTTTTTATGTTTTTGGCTATGGCAAGCAGGTTCTATCAGAATTTGGGGATATTTCGACAAAAGGGGGCGCTGCGATCGATATTTTTGTTCCATTTTCACTATTGTACCATCTAAAAGTGTATGAAGTTATACTTCAAATTGAACCAGATTTTTTTTCTATGTTTTTGGCTATGGCAAGCAGGTTCTATCAGAATTTGGGGATATTTCGACGAAAGGGCGCGCTGCGATCGATATTTTTGTTCCATTTTCACTATTGTATCATCGAAAAGTGTATGAAGTTATGCTTCAAATTGAACCACATTTTTTTTCTATGTTTTTGGCTATGGCAAGCAGGTTCTATCAGAATTTGGGGATATTTCGACGAAAGAGGGTGCTGTGATAGCCAAATTCAAAAGGTCAAAATAGCCAAACTCAATTTCAAATTCAAAAAGATGTGCAAAAAAATTAGAAATCCTACAATTTTTTTTCGTTAAATGTTCAGAGAATCCGGAACAATTTTTGTTTTGCCTCTATCTTAAAAATGCCTGAGATATAGCGGTTTGAAATTTTAGGGTGGCTGACATTTTCAAACAAGACAGCAAAATTCATCCATAAACGGGTTTAACTTATGAGTTATAGTTAACATGGTTTTGGCAAATTTTCTTTCATTGTTGTAACAATTAATCCTATTATATGCTTATCACTATATATTTATATTCGCCAACGTCAAATTCTCGCCAAACTTGACGACAGTTGGCGAAATATCGCCGAATTTGGCGACCAAAATAGGTTGTCATAAATGAAGCCAACTTGGCTGTAGAGGACTAATTTGGAGATATTCTCATTCAAATTCAATGTTGACGAGAACTGGGATTGAATCTTCTTTAATTAGGTTCCACGCATTTTACCTTCGTGTTTTCCAGTAAAATTAGCTAAAATCGAAAAAACAAGAAATAGGGAGGCTATCTGTTCCTGTCGGTTCAGACCTGAAGGACTTTTCGTAGTTTAGTATTATACATCAGTTGATCGCATCCCGGTAACCCGACGATTCGAAAGCAGCTGACGTACAACGGAATAACGAAAAATATTGATTTTATTGGGGATATGATAACGAATTTTGAAGTATTAACATGACTGAGATAGAAGAAAGTTTTGGGATTGGCACATCCGACTAGTTGGTATAGGAATTTAATGACGGATGTGAACGTTTGAAGTGTAAATGCAGATCTTTCAATCACTCTTGGTTATTTGTTATAATGTGAAATTTTCTATTATATTATAAAATTTAATATTTGTTGTGCATCAGCATGTATTTGGCCGATTCTATAATATGGAAAGATAAGTGCAGGCATGCCCTGATACTAATAGCAACAAATTTCAACACTTGTTACCTTGTTACTTCATTCCCCATGCTCTAAAATACCTTTATATAAATTTTTATAACATTAGTTTTCTGATGTTGTAGATTGTTCTTTTTAGGGGAGGAGGGGACTTGGGGCACAGGAAGCAGAGGGTGGAAGTGGAGGGCTACACTCCTTTCCTAAATCTTTGAAAATGTAATCATTTTTGTCATTTTTGGCCAATTTAAACCATTTTGTATCCGTTTAACAAAAATCCTAATTAAGAGCAGAGGGGAGGGAGGGGGGCTCTCAGATTGGGGGCCTGGGGCAGCTGCCCCACAGGCCCCTGCATAAGTTGGGAACTGCCCAGAACAAAAGACGCGGTGAAACCACACCAAACAGTCAAATGAGGAGCATGCAGTGGCTTGGTCAGGTACTTACGAGGGTTTGACGTTGTTCAAAATACGACTGCGTATTGACGATTTCATTGATTTTATTGATTTTGCGTATTGACGTCATCATGCAATGAAAAATGTGCTTCATCAGTCCAGTTGACGGTCAACAACCATTGTGGGTCCCGCTCCGATTTTGCCAGCGTCCATGTAGCAAACTTTAGTCTTTTATCTGTATCTGCCAGTAATAACTGGTGAATTGCCTGTATCTTATACGGATAGAGATCCAAGATTCCGTTCAGAATATGTCGAATCGACGATTACGGAATCCCCGTTATTCTCCCAGCTTCACGAGCACTGCTACTCCCCATTGATGTCTCGGCTTCCAATTCTTCCATGACACTTTTTACAACATTGACGCGATCCGTGCTCGAGGATGGTCTGCCACTACGTGGACGATCCTCCAAACTCCCCGTTTTCTCAAAATGTCGTACTAAATTGAGTATCCCTTTCAATGAAATAGGTTTTTTTTGCGCCTGAAGTTCTTTCTACGTGCGAAACTTTCGCAATGCAATAGTTCTCGATTCACCATTCTTGTAAAAAAGTTTAACCACCAGCGCTCGATCTGGTAACGATAGCATGCTGTCGAGATCAAATGACGAATCCATTTCCAGGCAGGTGTTTTATTGCGAGCCTGATTTGCATAAAACGCCTCAGTTTTACGTATGAGAGGCCTCTATTGGTTACTTTTGGAATCATTTTTTTCTTATACTACATGGAAAAAAATCCAAAATCCTTCTGATCATACTCGCTTAAAACGAAAAATTTTCCGAGCATTACTTCTTTTATTATGATTTTTTTAAGTTTGCACGAATTTATGACGCAACCGGTCTATATATATATATATATGTGTGTGTGTGTGTGTGTGTAATATAAAATTATATATAACACGTTATCAGTATGATCAGGCCTGAATCCTGTTTCAACTGCAGCATTGGTTAAGAGATCAATGAAAGTTTTTTCAAGACAAGCGCTGACTGTGTCACAAAACGTTAACTAAATGGCTGATATAATTCACACTCTTAGTGTAAGCAGCAGTTGAAATATTTAGAGTATTTGCAGTCGTACAATCGAGCTGAGTAGTGGCAACAGTTCCGAAAGTTGTTTCTCCAAAGCATTTAGGAGACTGGGTTTGAGACAAACAGTTTATTCCATACTAAATTATACTAATGCACAACTCCACATAAACACAACTTCAATAGAAGCTTCAGACCCAATTAGATCTATTAAAATTTATTGATGAAAATCTATCGACGCGTAGAGGAAGGACTTCTCAAGTGACGAGGTTATTTGGACCCTTCGGCATGCGTAAAAATTTGCCTTCCAAGTCAGTGTATGCGGTATAAGTATAAAAAAAAACTAAAATCTAAGTTACATTGAAACGGTGAAAACGGTTACTCTAAGAAACCAACGATATCTGTGTTAGGAGAAAAAATGGGTAGTAAGAGGTGGAGCGCTTGCTAATGATTGAAAAAGTGGGCCAAAAGGGGGTGCCATTGACATCGTGTCGTAACTCTTTCTTTTAGAGCAGAATTTTAAAAAGGTGAATAGTTTATGCGGGAGTTGAAAGGAATCATGATATATGGAATGATAATTTTAAAAAAAATGGTGTTACAAAATGTTCCAAAGAAATAAAAATTCAATGTCTTAAAGTATCAAGAAATAAAACAAGTGTGTTTTACAAGAAGTGTTGCATTTAATAGAATAATGTTTTTAGATTAAGAATTAAAAGAAGATGTTGATAAAAAATACGGAATTAAAATATAAATGGTACTTAAGATATTGTTAAACGAAAGGAAAAAAAGTAGAATTGTAAGAATTTGGATTAAATTAATTAAACTAAAATAGCGAAAATTTATTGTTATTACATATATATATATATATATATATATTAGTTAAATTAGGTAAAAAAATCGATTTTACTCAAAAAAGAAACTAAAATAATGCTTTAGAATTTAAAAGAAATATATGTAACAAATAACTTTCCCATTCCTTTAAAATTATGCACAATTTATTTTTTAAAGTTATAAAAAACACTCGCGCAGAAAATATATTCTAAACGAACACATTTAAAAATAATTAATAGTTGAAAAAAATCGATTTTTTCAAGAAAGGAAACATTTTTTACCGAATTTTATTCTAAATATAATATTTATATTTTACATCTAACAATCCAATTAAGAATATATATAATTCATGTTTTATCCTCTAGTAATACTAAATTTTGAAACCTTCACCACTTTCTCATTACGCAATCTCCCCGCATTTAACTTAAAAATAACCAGGTTTCTAAGTCCTAAGCCGCGATTTGAAGAAATCCAGTATCATCATTCAAAATCCTATTCTAGAAAGGGCCAAATGGTCTTACATGAAAAACACTAAGGTCCCTAGTTCGAGTCAAAGGTCAGCCATAAAATATTCTTGAGGTATATCAAATAATAAATATCTACAGATGGCTGCACAAAGAGAGATGTAATTTTTTTTATAACCGAGGTTATTCATAACGGAAAATTTTCCTTCCTGACAGTAATGCCAGGAATATTTCTGTGATTCGAAGAATTTCTGAGAGAGTAACGGAAAGTAACCGCTTCTTCAAACGGAGTTTTTCCTTTTTTTATCTCTTAAAACGAAAAATCTATTATCGGAATGGAAAAAGTCCGGCAACTTTGCTGCCAGTAATTTTACCGTGAATTAATGGATTTATTTTAACAGTGCAGGGTAAGTTATAACCATGTCAGGACTCTCGTCCGTTCTAGAACGACACAATACTCCCCACATTAAAGAAGGTGACAAAAGGGCAGCCGTTCCAGAATGTGATCGGAACGCACTTGGATGCGATGTTAAATGTTGTCGCCCAGCATACAGAGGTACCAGTGGGTAGAGAGAGACAGGGTGAGCTCACATCTCAGTAACATCGCTTATGACTCAATGGAGGAATTGCACATTGTAATAAAATTCCCAAAGGAACAACGAACCCTTTGGAAATAGAGCTATAGGATAGAACGTTAGGATTAGTCATGGTAGGATTAACCATATGACTAGAATATTCTAGTCGGATGTGCCAATCCCAAAACTTTCTTCTATCTCAGTCATGTTAATACTTCAAAATTCGTTATCATATCCCCAATAAAATCAATATTTTTCGTTATTCCGTTGTACGTCAGCTGCTTTCGAATCGTCGGGTTACCGGGATGCGATCAACTGATGTATAATACTAAACTACGAAAAGTCCTTCAGGTCTGAACCGACAGGAACAGATAGCCTCCCTATTTCTTGTTTTTTCGATTTTAGCTAATTTTACTGGAAAACACGAAGGTAAAATGCGTGGAACCTAATTAAAGAAGATTCAATCCCAGTTCTCGTCAACATTGAATTTGAATGAGAATATCTCCAAATTAGTCCTCTACAGCCAAGTTGGCTTCATTTATGACAACCTATTTTGGTCGCCAAATTCGGCGATATTTCGCCAACTGTCGTCAAGTTTGGCGAGAATTTGACGTTGGCGAATATAAATATATAGTGATAAGCATATAATAGGATTAATTGTTACAACAATGAAAGAAAATTTGCCAAAACCATGTTAACTATAACTCATAAGTTAAACCCGTTTATGGATGAATTTTGCTGTATTGTTTGAAAATGTCAGCCACCCTAAAATTTCAAACCGCTATATCTCAGGCATTTTTAAAGATAGAGGCAAAACAAAAATTGTTCCGGATTCTCTGAACATTTAACGAAAAAAATTGTAGGATTTCTAATTTTTTTGCACATCTTTTTGAATTTGAAATTGAGTTTGGCTATTTTGACCTTTTGAATTTGGCTATCACAGCACCCCCTTTCGTCGAAATATCCCCAAATTCTGATAGAACCTGCTTGCCATAGCCAAAAACATAGAAAAAAAATGTGGTTCAATTTGAAGCATAACTTCATACACTTTTCGATGATACAATAGTGAAAATGGAACAAAAATATCGATCGCAGCGCGCCCTTTCGTCGAAATATCCCCAAATTCTGATAGAACCTGCTTGCCATAGCCAAAAACATAGAAAAAAAATCTGGTTCAATTTGAAGTATAACTTCATACACTTTTAGATGGTACAATAGTGAAAATGGAACAAAAATATCGATCGCAGCGCCCCTTTTCGTCGAAATATCCCCAAATTCTGATAGAACCTGTCATATGGTTTAATCCTACTATATTTTAACGACTACAGTATAGCCACCTGTTGAAAGATTTGCACAAAAATCTAATCAGCACTAATATATATGCAGGTCTAACATAATATAAAGTTTTAATAAATTCCGTGCATTAATTATTGAGATATAGCTATCTTGAAAATCATGAATGACCAGCATACAGTGCCATCTGTTGGGCGGTATACACCTAAACATAATCATCAACAACTTATGTCCACGTCCAACTGAATTTGAAGTTTGATCAAAATTTTTGCATTTGCTCAGGAGAAAGTTTTTTGCGAAAATCCTGAAAAATGCAGCGCCACCTCTTGCGCGATTTTCACCAAAATCTAACAAGTAAAACATTTGTCAACGTCTAAGTAAATCTGAAATTTAATGAAAATCCCTGCAATAGTCCTTGAGATATTGCTATATTCAAAATCGTGAATAATGCAGCATAGCACCACCACCCAGTGGGCGGTATGCACCAAAACTTAATCAGCAACAATCTATGCCAATGTCTAACTGAATCTGAAATTTGTTGGTAATCCCTGCATTAGTTTTTGAGAAAGAGCTATTGAGGAATTCGAGAAAAATACAGCACAGCAACGCGATTTACACCAAAATTGTGCGATTTACACCAAAAACGGATCAGCACCAATTTATATCAAAGTCTAACTGGATAGTTTTATTAAATTCCATCCATTAATAAGACTATCGCTAAAATCGTGTGAACCCTGAAAATATGCTGCATAAGCTGCGTCACCTGTTGGGAAATTTAAACGAAACCGTAATAAGCAACAATTTATGCCAACGTCTAACTGAATCTGTAATGTAATGAAAATCCGTGCATTAGTCCTTCAGATAGACTTATCTTGAAAATCGTGAATAACGCAGCATACCAGCGCTACCGGTTGGGCGCTATACACCAATACTTAATCAGCAACAACTTATGACCACGTCTAAATGAATCTGAAGTTTGACGAAATTCTGTGCATTAGTGTTTTAGATTTAGCTTTCGTGAAAATCATAAAAAAGTAGCATAGCAATGTCATCTTTTGGGCGATTTACACCAAAGCATGTAATCATCGTCTATTTATATCACGATCAAACAGAATCTGAAATTTTATGAAATTCTGTGCATTAGTTCTTGAAATATAGCAATCGTGAAAATCGTGAAAAATGTAGCATAGCAGCGCCACCAGGTGAGCGATTTAAACCAAAAACTAATCAGCCTAATCATAACCAACTTATATGAAGGTCATTACTGAATACAAATATTTATTAAATTTCATGCATTATTTCTTGAGACAGAGCTATCTTGAAAATCGTGAATAATGCATTATACAGCGCCACCTGTTGCGAGATATACAACAAAGCATAACAAGCAACAACTTATATCCACGTTTACCAGAATCTGAAGTTTGATGAAAATCTGTGCATTAGTTCTTGAGATAGAGCTATCTTGAAAATCATGAATAATGCAGCATAGCAGTGTCACCTGTTGGGCGGTATACACCAAAATTTAATCAAAGACTTATGTCCACTTCCAACTAAATCTGATGTTTGATGAAAATCTGTGTATTAGTTCTTGAGATAGAGCTAGTGTGCAAATCCTGTAAAATGCAGTATAGCTGCGCCACCTGTTTGGCGATTTACATAAAAAAATAATCAGTACACATTTATCAAAGTCTAACTGAATCTAAAATTTTATTAAATTGCGTGCATTAGTTCTTGAGATACGACTATCAGTAAAATCGTGTAAAATCCTGAAACATGCATTATGGAAGCGCCACTTGTTGGACGATTTACACCAAAACCAATTAAGCAACAACTTATTTCAATGTCTATCTAAACCTATGTACTGTAATGAAAATCCGTGCATTAGTCCTTGAGATAGAGTTATCTTGAAATTCATGAATACTGCAGTTTAGCAGCGCTACATATTGGGCGGTATACACCAAAACCTAATCAACAACTTACGTCCACTTCTAACTAAATCTGATGTTTGAAGAAAATCTGTATATTAGTTCTTGAGATAGAGCTAGTGCGCAAATCCTGAAAAATGCAGCATAACTGCGCCACCTGTTTGGCGATTTACATCAAAAAATAATCAGTACACATTTATCAAATTCTAACTGAATCTAAAATTTTATTAAATTCCGTGCATTAGTTTTTGAGATATGACTATCGCTAAAATCGTGTAAATCCTGAAAAATGTAACTTATAGCAACACCACCTGTTCGTCGGTGTACACGAAAACTTAATAAGCAAAAACTTATGTCCACATGTAACGGAATTTGAAGTTTGATGAAAATCTGTGCATTAGTTCTTGAGATAGAGCTATGGAGGAAATCCTGAAAAAGTGCAGCATAGCAGCGCCACTTGTTGGGCGATTTACACCAAAACCTAAAAAGCAACAACTTATGTCAACGTCTAACGGAATCTGTAATTTAATGAAAATCCGTGCATTATTTCTTCAGATATAGCTATATAATATCATGAATAATGCAGCGTACATTTTGGGCGGTATACATTAAAACTTAATCAGCAACAACCTAAGTCAATGTCTAACTGAATCTGAAATTTGTTGAAACTCCCTGCGTTACTTCTTGAAATGGAGCTATTACGGAAATCGAGAAAAATACAGTATACGTCTAACTGAATCTGAAGGTAGATGAAAATCTGTGCATTAGTTTTGATATACAGCTGTTGCAGAAATCCTGAAAAATGCAGCATACCAACGCCACCTGTTGGGCGATTTATACCAAACCCTAATAAGTGACATCTTATGTCAACGTCTAACTGTATCTTAAATTTAATGAAAATCTGTGCTTTAGTTCTTGAGATATAGCTATCTTGAAAATCGTGAATAATGCAGCACAGCAACACCACCTTTTGGGCGGTATGCACCGAAACCTTATCAGCAACAACTTTTGTGAATGTCAAACTCAAACTGAAATTTATTGTAAATCCATGCATTAGTTTTTGTGATAAAGCTATTGTGGAGATCCTGAAAAATGCAGCGTATAAGCGCAACCTGTTGGGCGGTATACACCAAAACCTAATCAGCAACATCTTATGTCGACGTTTATCTGAATCTCAAGGTATATGAAAATCTGTGCATTAGTTCTTGAGGTACAGCTATTGTGGGAATCCTGAAAATTGCAGCACAGCAGCGCCATGTTTTGGGCAATTTACACCAAAACATACTAAGCAGCAACTTATGTCAGCGTCTTACTGAATGTAAAATTTGAAAAAAAATCGTGCATTTGTCCTTGAGATATAGCTTTCTTGAAAATCCTGAATAATGCAGCTTCGCAGCTCCACCTGTTGGGCGGTATACAGCTAAACCTAATCAGAAACTTCTTATGTCCACATCTATCCGAATCTGAAGGTAGATGTAAATTTGTGCATTAGTCCTTGAAATACAGCTAGTGCGGAAATCGTGAAAAATGCAGCATAGCAGCGCCACTTTTTGGCGATATCCACCAAAAACTAATCATCACCATTTTATATCAAGGCATAACTGAATCTAAACTTTTATTAAATTCCATGCATTAGTTCTTGAGATGTGACTATCATTAAAATCGTATAAATCCTGATAAATGCAGCATAGCACCGCCACCTGTTGGGCAATTTACACGAAAACCTAATAAACAACATCTTCTGTCAACGTCTTACTGAATCTAAAATTTGATGAAAATTCGAGCATTATTCCTTGAGATATAACTTTCTTGAAAATCCTGAATAATGCAGCTTCGCAGCGCCACCTCTTGGGTGGTATAGAGCTAAACCTAATCAGAAATTTCTTATGTCCACTCTAATTGAATCTGAAGGTAGATGAAAATCTGTGCATTAGTCCTTGAAATACAGCTAATGCGGAAATCGTGAAAAATACAGCATAGCAGCGCCACTTTTTGCGCGATATTCACCGAAACTAATCAGCACAAATTTACATCAATACCTAACTGAATCTAAAGTTTTATTAAATTCCATGCATTAGTTTCTCGAAATATGACTATCACTAAAATAGTGTAAATCCTAAAAAATGGAGCATAGCAGCGCCACCTGTTGAGTAGTTAACACCAAAACCAAATAAGCAACAACTTATATCAACGTAATAACTGAATCTGAAATTTAATGAAAATTCATTCATTAGTTCTTGAGATATGAAAATCGTGAATGCAGCATGGCAGTTTGGGCGGTTTACACCAAAACCTAATCAGCAACAACTTATATCCACGCCTAGCTGAATCGGAAGGTAGGTGAACATCTGTGTATTAGTTCTTGAGAGAGAGCTATTGCGGAAATCGTGAAAAAAGCAGCATAAATGGTTCGCACCAAAAACTAATCAGCACCAATTTATATCAAGGTCTAAATGAATCTAAAATTTGATTAAATTCTGTGTTTTAGTTCTTGAGATAGACCGCCCCAAAATTTTTTTGTCATATACATACAGACAGACATTTTCTAAAAACAGTCATAGCGTATTCAGGTCTTCTAAAACGTATAAATCCGTTTAAAATCGGAAGTCGAAAATTTTTACGAATCCAATATTTTCTTCTTGTAAAGATAGAAACTCCGGAGCCCAATGCAATAACGCTTCCGAAAAACGAATCCTAAATTACCCTTTCCTTTTCCTCCCATCTCCAATCTTTTGCCTTCTTTTGTATCAAAACACTAATAAATGACGTAAAGTGTCGCTCACGTAAGAAATGGAGATGAAACGGGCTCGGTTTTTATATCAGTCTTGGGGTTTCGGCAGACTCCAGCTCAATCTGTTTTTAAATTTCAAATTTTAATTTTTTTCCATTTCAAATCATTTTAACGCTATTTTGATCAGAATAAAAAGTAAAGTCTTTTTCTATTCTTCATAGCTGCGAACTATTCATTTTTTGTGTTAACACAATTTCCGAATCATAATTCTGAGCTTATTTAATCGCAGAATTATGCGATTAACTAACACTAAGATTCGGCAAAGATTTATATTTGGAAGTAATAATGACTAAAAAGTAGAATAGTTGATAGCTAAGTGTGCGCAGAGAGATGCATTTAAATTTTTTATTATGTGAAAAAATAATAATAATATAAAAATACTTCAAATTTTGAAAATAATATATGAAATATAAATATGCAGACTGGAGTGACGGCGGAGGGGAACGGTACGCTACGGTTGTTAATACTACGGAATATTAGGGCTCCGGTAATTTTTTTTTTTTTTTTTTTTTTTAGAAATTAAGCCCTGGGTGGGGGCAAATTTCTAAAAAAATCTAATTTTCTAAACTCTAAATTTTCCAAAAAATGGGGATCGGCCCATCGCTCTTTCTTTTCACTTAGATTTAATTTCCCCTTTCCCCTAGTACAAAATACACAATGTTTTAAATCTGTATATCTGTTTAACATTTTTCTTTTCTAATTCCATGCAAAGATAAGATGCAAAATCCTTTCTTTTTGTAGACTTAAAATCTTGGCAACTACCCAAGAGTGACAGAAATGTCAGTTATCTTTTGTTGAATTCATTCTTTTTCTCAATTGGAGGAGTTGTCTTGTCAATCATTTGAAGTTAGACCATCCTCTTATTTGTTTCTCAACGCCATCGGCCATCTTGAACCGAAAATTTCTGTGACTAGCGTAGCCTCTTAAGCCGCGCAATCACAGAAAAACAACGGTAGAGGGCATCGTATGGCAAAGTCTCTTGTCTGTATTAAAGGGAGTGCATTCACGTCGTTTCCTTCTTTGAACGTAGTAACATTTGAGAGGTAAGTCACACTGTCGATTCCTGAAGATAGAGCTGTAAATTTCCTTTTAGGACAACAGGTGCTGACTGTTAAATGTTTGTAAGGCATCATATGATTGAGTATGATCATGCTTGAGCAGTTGGGTGTCTCAAAGTAGAGCAAAGTGTCACTCAAGTTACGAAAGCAAGAGACATGTCGAAGAGTGTAATATTGTGGTTTAAAATGACTTCTGGATGTGGAAGTGCTACGAGAAGGCCTTCTGGAGGTCTTGGGTGGATCATCACACCTCAAAAGCAGCGATATGTCTGCCTAGTGGCCAAGAGGAAAATAAATACTCCGGGTCAGATAACATCAGACCTTGTGAACTTTACTGGTATTTGATTATCTGCGAGAACCATTTCTCGATGATTAAATAATGTTGGCTTTGATGCACAGAAGCTTGCTAGATGCATCCCACTATGAGCTCTTCGTCGTAGAGAAAGTTTACTTCGGTGTAAGCAATATATTCATTGAGGTAAGAAACAGTGGTCCAGAATCCTGTTCCCTAATGAATCCTTCTTTGACATAAACAATGATTTGGGGTACCAGATAGAGTAGAAAGAGAGAGGAATTCATTCCCATCACTTGAATGTCCAAGAAACAGATAACTATGGCCGAGAAGTGATTATGTGAGCGAATATCAGGCATAATGGTAGAATTCGGCTTCACATATTTGAAAAAGGCACAGTGACATCCCAGTGGTATTGCGCAGGCATTCCCCAGGGTTATATCCGTCTTTTCTGTGGTGCAGTTAGTCCAAAATCTCTGTTCATAAATAACAATGCCCGCCCACATAATACAGCTGAAGTGACCCTCACATTAGCAGGAGACTATATTTGATAGGCTAAGAGGGACAGCTCTGACGAGGAAACCAAGTCCGTACAGCATAATGTCCCACCCGGATTACTTTATTAAGGTATATTAAAAGAATACAATGTTCAAACACCTGCCCTGCCTGTGGAGAACCACAAGCGACACGGGGCAGGGTGGCTTTGAATGACATAAAACTAAGAAATATACAAATATATTCCTTTCTGCCGGAAAACAGATTTCCCACGCGACATTGGGCAGTGAAGTTGCGGGTTGATTTAGTTCACAATGGCATAAAATGAGGCACTTTGGCACTTGTACTACTTGAATCTTGGTGATTATTATTCGTGGAACAGGGTGTACTCCAGGCCGCTAGTGTGTTAAATTGCATAGGTCATGGGAAAAGATGTGAATATTTTTTATTTTTGATAGAAGTGTTGGGCGTGTGAGGATGTTGGGAAGCCAACTCTTAGGGGGCGCGGATGGGCGAACGATGTGAGTACAGTGCGAACGTGAGAGTACAGTGATGAAATGCTTGAGTAGCAGTCCCCAGCTCACCACACACACAGCGGGGGAACTGGCACATTTGAATTTGTGCAGATGGGGGTTAAAGGGGCCATGGCCTGTGAGAAAACTCGTTGTGCGTGGTGTGAGTGTAAGTAAGTTATGAGAGACTTTGGGGATGATGGTGCCATATGTATGCCTGCCATTAACTGATGTAACCCAATACTACTGCCATTCGGATAAGATCCTAGCCTTCAAGACCCTCTTAATAAAGGAGTGGAGTATTGGGATGTGATGATCAACGGTAGTGCTGGTTGTGGCATAGTTGGCCAGTAGATCCGTGCACTCGATGCCATGTGCGCCTTTGTGCGCGGAGACATGACCAAGATTAACCTTGTGTAGTAGATGTTTCAGTTTAAGCTTTATCTGTAGTATTAAGGGGTTGTTTGTTCTTGCAGCATGTACAGCCTGTAGTCCAGGATCGTCTGACATGGCTTGCTTATTCTCCAGACATAAATCATATACAGCACGCCTGTGATGCACTCGGTAGAGGTATTGCTCAAAGCCAGAACTTTCCTGGAATAGTACAGGAACTGAAAATCACCTCTGTGAAACGAATGGAAGAGAATTCTCCAAGCTCTCCTGAACTGTTGACTGTACAGCATACACAAATTATCCAAAATGTGCATCAATGTCGGAGGAGGTCAGACTTTATACTCAACGACTCATATGTGTTCCTTTTTTTGGGCAGAACAAGCATTTTTCGTAACTGTTTAAAAATGCTGTAAGAAGCATATAATGTTCTTTTGTGCATCTTGCTTTTCCATGTGATAATATCTGTATCGTTTTGCCCAATAAAGACACATTAAGACCTCTATTAAATTTGTACTAAGTCTCATTTCTTTAAACGATGTCTATTATTAGTTATGACTAAAAATGTCTCCGTCCCTTAGCAATTGTCAAGCAATATAATAACTATTAAATTGCATTAAAATCGACAATATATATGAATGATCATTATAATACAATACGAAAATATACGTCCAAGAATGTAAAATTCACAAATTGAAATAAATGGAAAATAAATAAATAAAAGTATGTGGTAAAAAATCCTACGAGCAGAATGTGAAATATTTCAAGAAGCAAATGGAAACTTACATTGCGAAACACGCTATCAAAGGCAATATTTTAAATTTACAGGGTGATTATAAAAAAAACTATCCCGATATATGAGCCCCTAACTGTCATACCGTTCACAGAAACTGAATGAAATTCTGGCCTAAAGTATTTTGAGGTATGCGCTCAAGAATCACGTGAAAAACAACAGTTAAATTCTAACAGTTACGGTTACAGTGACAAAATTTCGAAAATTTCAAATGGCAACACCTACTTTTTTTATTGGAATGTGATCTTCATAGTGAAAATCCATAAAAAGCGTTGGAACGGTACCTGTAGCACGAAAATCGCCGGCGCTAAACAGACTAAGAAGAATAGTGAAAACAACCAATAAGGACAGAGAAGCAACAGAAAGTAAAACATTTTATTGTTCAGTACTATCCACCATCTGCCGCATGTAAAGTGTCGTCGTGTGTGAAATGGAAAATGTATGAAACACAATAAAATGTTTTGTTTCCTGTTGCTTCTCTGTCCTTATTGGTTGTTTTCACTATTATTCTTAGTCTGTCTAGCGCCGGCGATTTTCGTGCTACAGGTACCGTTCCAATGCTTTTTATGGTTTTTCACTGTGAAGATCACATTCCAATAAAAAAAAAAGTAGGTGTTGCAATTTGAAATTTTCGAAATTTTGTCACTGTAACCGTAACTGTTAGAATTTAACTTTTGTCTTTCATATGATTCTTGAGCGCATACCTCAAAATACTTTAAACCAAAATTTCATTCAATTTCTGTGAACGGTATGATAGTTAGGGGCTCATATATCGGGATAGTTTTTTTTATAATCACCCTGTATAAGTAATACGTAATTCGTTTCCGTTTGAGTAAAATAAGCCATAAAGCAGAATTTACTTTACTCAAATTGCCCGATCAACCGCGATACCACAGGTAAAGATATTTTAATGAAAATAGATAAATATTGAAAATCAAAACATAAGAGATGTAAAATCAATTACAAGGAAACATTATTAAATAAACTCAAACTATTGTAATGAAAATATGATAAACGATTTTTTTTTTTTTTTTTTTTTTTTTTTTTTTTTTTTTTTTTTTACAAATTGAAATATATTATATTTATAATTATAAAACTTTTGTTAATAATAACTATTAAAACTCATTAAATCGATAATATCTTATTCTGATTTATGATGATATTAAAAAATACATTCATTTATACCTGAGAAGTGCTGTGCTGTCTACAGCACACGCATGTAAAGATGACTTTTAGTCTATAACATAAGATATCTCATTTTAAGCCGAAACTGTATTTCTATAACCGACGTTGACAATAATAAATATATAAAAAAGAAATTTTCAACGTTTACTTTGGTTCGTGTGAAATGTAATAGATGTCACAACATGCACTGTTCTTTGGCTTTCTATTTTTGATTCTTAGTAAGAATTTAGTAATTTTTAATTTTTTTTTTTTTTTTTTTTTTGTCAGGTTGACATCACAGACAGGACATCGACAGTGTATGTTACGACATTTAGCATCAGTTTTGAACTTAGCGTTACTGACCAGATTGACACGCACGCTGTTTAGGTATTAGATATAACAAACGCTGGAAATAACGTTCATCAACTTCCAAACAGCTTTAAACTTTGTGCTCCATAAATTGAAACGTGGTTTAATAAATGTAATACGTCCAGAAAAAGATTTTTCCGATTTCCAATTGAACTTTATACCAGTAGGATCAGTTGGGGGTAAATTCAAAAAGGGGGTAATTGTAAACAATCCATACTAGTGCTCACCGAATCGTTGGGAGAACTAATTGATAAGGGAACACGTATCTCTTCATCATCCAGAAGTAATGTTGATAATTATCACCTTTTGTGTGCTACAATTGGCAGCGTTTTTATCAAAACAATTTGGAGAGCCTGAAAAGGTTGTTAAACAAAGCTTATACACCTCGCTATTTTTTATACTTTTGAAAATAAGCCAGAGGTGAATCATTTTTAGGTACTTCGTAATTATATACGTAGCGCGTAGTCGTCGTCTGGTCCGTCCGTCCGCATGTAACAGCGCAAAAACTACCCAACCGAATGGTTTGAAATTTAATATACACTGCTCAAAACAATTAAAGGATATTGCAGTTTTAGGTGGATTTTGTATCTGGGAAACTTTTTAGCTGATTGATACATGGTCGACAGACATAGTAGGTTATATGAGAATAAATTACACATGTTTGGCAGAAAAAAATGCATTTTATTGCGCATTTGTGTACAAAAGGAAAAAAACACAATTTGTGCATATGAGAAAAAAAGAATAAGAAAAGGTGTTTTCTTCAAAGAAAATCATTTTCAGTAGGGGGTATGGTTTCCACGGGCGGCCAGCAACGTTGAACACCTTTGAGGCATGGACTCAATGAGGCTATTAATGACGAGTTGGGGTATTCTGCCCCACTCTTCCAGAAGAGCTCTTTCCAGTTCTTGGAGAGTTTGTGGGGGTTGTTGGCGGCCAGAAACTCGTCTTCCTAGAGCGTCCCAAACGTGCTCGATTGGATTCATGTCTGGAGAACACGCTGGCCATTCCATTCGAACGATTCCTTCCTCGAAAAGGAAATCCTCCACCAGGTTTGCACGATATGGCCTGCAGTTATCGTCCATTAAAATGAAGTTATCTCCGATTGCTGCAGCGTAAGGGACTACAATAGGTCTGAGGATCTCATCCCTATATCGGCGACCAGTCAGAGCTCCATCTCGAATGATGTAGAGGTCAGTGCGCCCGTCAATGGAGATGCCACCATACACCAACACTCCTCCACCGCCAAATCTGACACTTTCGTGCATGAACGCAGGATTATTCCTACTGCCACGGTCTCTCCAGATGAAAATACGCCTATTATCCGGATGCACAGAAAAACGGGACTCGTCAGAAAACAGAATATTGCTCCATTCATTTCTCCTCCAGTTGACATGCTCAGTTGCCCACTCCCTGCGGTCGCGACGATGCCTTGATGTTAATCTAACACATACCATCGGTCGGCGAGCATACAGACCTACAGCATGGAGCCGGTTTCGGACAGTCTGAGTTGAAATCGTGGTGCCTGTAGCCGAGCGAAGGTGTTGTTGGAGAAGAGTAGCGTTCATGTTTCGGTGTATCCGAGCTGTTAACGCTTAATACCGATCTTCATTGGGCGTTGTTGCCCGTCTACGACCTTGCCCTGGTCTTCGGCCTGCACATCCACTCTCCAAAAAACGGTTCCAGATCCTGGAAATGACACTTTGTGACACTCCAATGGCTTGCGCTACTTGGGCTTGAGTTTGGCCCCCTTCTAACCTACCAACAATTCTCCAAGCTTCTGAATCTGTCAAATGACTTCGCTGAGACATCGTACTCATCGAAACAAAACAATCACTGAATGCCGATCATCCTTGTTTTCATTCTCTTTTATCCAGTTGAAAGTCAAATTTCATTCGCTGCCGCTGAAGCGACGTTTTTGACGTCGAACTCAAAATTTGCATACTCCACAGTTTGAAAACCAGAAAAATTTGCATCTGTGATTCTCTTCTTCTATTTTCGGCAAAAAAAATTTCGTTTATATCTTTATTTTATATAAAACTTCAAATATCCTTTAATTGTTTTGAGCAGTGTATATAATAGCTGTAGAATTCTGTCGAGTCATTTCAAATTTTGTGAAAATCGAATCAAAACTTAAAAATATATAAATAAAAAATTTCTTCATTCTATTAAATCCTATCAAATGTAATGTATATAATAAAAGCGCAAGTCACGTGACTGATGAAAACAAATACGGGCTAACCACTTCTTTTTCCATATGCCAAGCAGCCATTTTTATTCAAAATTATTTTTTCGAATAAAATTGCATAAAAGTTACATTTTTATAAAGGTCGTTCAAAAAAATTGTTTGCTTGAGAGATGAGTTACATTAAAAAATGTATAGATTCTGAGATAACTTCAGTGGAAATTAGGTTAACAGCCAAATATATCAATCCATTAAAGTAAATAAACACAAGAGATTCGTTCATCGTGAGTCATAGAAATATTAAACCATGAAGGTAATTATTCGCAAAGCAAGATCTCCATGGTGAATTTTGTAGCGCTGTCTGGTGTCGAAAAAAAATTCTCATCTGTAAACGTGGCGTACGTAATAAGAAAAAAAAAAGGCATGCTCATTTCGCTCATAACAGTCGATGTAATTCATTTCACTGAAATAATAACGATGATTTTTTACATTGTAAAACTAGTTATAGTACGAACGCACCTCGTTTGTCACGTTTAATGTACAATTTCCAACTTGTTTATATGTATTGTTGTTAGTGACATATTTTGTCGGCAAACTGCTCACTGGTATTTGTTCTTTCATATCTCTTTTATTCTGAACGTTGCTGTTTACAATTCCTCCTTACTTTTTCCAATGCTCGGAAATTGTAAACAATATTTCTATCTATCTAATTTTTGTCTGAGGAGTTAGCAAACATCAATTTTCATTGTAAAAAGTATACCTTGACTTCGTTCTAGAATTAAGCTCCCAAAAATTGACGAACGCGAGCGACGATTTACCCAAAAAAGTCATTGATATGGTTGATATATTTTATCAATGGGTATAAATGAATACTACTTTTCCATAGTTATTCAGCCCTTCAAAGAATATAGTGACACTATTGAAGCCATATTTACATAGAATTGTTATCATCTGAAGAAGTTTTGCTCAGTTTAAAAGAGATAGAAGCGGTTGAGAAATCCTCTCAAAAGAAAAGTTACAAGATCGGAAATGAAACAAAAAAGATAAAAATCAGAAAGACCTCGAAAGAAGCAGAAGAAAAGAAAAAAGAGCCATCATCATCACTACCATATCATCACAAATATACACCATATACACCATACAGGTCATCATAATCACCATACAAACTAGCCGTTCGGGCCACCGTAATACTTACTTAATACACCGTACCTTATAACTCCAAAATTGATAATCATATTAACTAACGGTTTACTGCGTCGGATTAAGGGTCTCCTTTCCAATTAAAATATATCTTTGAATTGAAATTTCAATAAAATACAGGGTCATGAAAAATCGAAGAGTGTGGAAAATAGGATTACAAATATCTCGGCAACTCATTATCCGATCGACTTCATGCTTTATGCAAAATTTATATTTTTAAATTGTCTTTTATATTCACTCCTTAAAATAAACGATTTCGAATTTTTTATATAACTTTTATCAGAACGATTATTTCGAGAGTCCGAAAAAAATAGTTCCGGATAATCGAGGATACTGAAATTCAATAAGCTTCTTCCCATTATTACATACTAAGTACACACCAAATTTAAAGTCTCTATGTCAATTTGTTCGGAAGATAGAGCGTTTACAGACAGACGGACGGCAATTTTTTTTTTTCTAAAAATATGTTTTTCGGAATCTCCAGTGTCTGAAACGTGTAAATAAGTCAAAAAAAAATTTTTTTTCGATATTTAAAACGATTACAAGATTTACCCTATACTACGTATGATGGGTAAGTAAAATCAGATGTTCAACTAGAAGTTCTGATGAACAACGCGAAGACGAAGAGAAAAAAAAAGAGGATAAGATTACTATTGATGGGATAAAGTCCACTCAATCGTTTCTTCAATTAAATGAATGTCCTCAAACTTTTAGAGAATGCAAATTTGTTTAATGTGCGGGGTTCTACTTTCCAGAAAATTATTAAAAATTACAGAACATAATTCAGAGATTTTTGCAGTGCAGAAAAGCTTAAAATCATGGAAATAACTTCCTATACCTGATGTAACGATGGAGAAATGTTACTGGTTACACAGAAAATACACATTACAAAGCTTGTGTTCAAGAGGAGGTTCTATACTGTATCTGCTTTAGAAAAGCTCAGTTGGTTCTATTTTTTTATTGTTTTCTAATCCAATTTTAAGTTTTTTTTTTTTTTTTTTTTTTTTTTTTTTTTTTTTTTTTTTTACGGTTAAGTGAAAAGGGTCAAGAATGAAAGTTTTATCTTAATCCCTTATACCCTGTTTACATCGGACATTTAAGATATCTTAGACCGCCATTTTTGAGGTGGTACCCTCCCGGAATTGAATACCTGTCCACACCGCAAAACTCATCTAAGATAACTCACTGAACATCCCCGTGTCCGAGATCTGAACAAACACAGAATGTGCGCATGCACATATCTTAAAGGCAACCTCAGCAGCCAATCAGCCTCCAGAGCCAATCAGAGTGAGTGGTATTGTCTGTATCTAACAATAGAAAGTTCTTACTCACTAAGTGAGTTTCTGGAACTCCCTCAGTGAGTTCGGCGGTCTAAGATATCTTAACTATCCGATATGAACATAGTATTACTCTATGCTCATCAGTTTCTGTACCCAGGTCTCTACAGCGCCTCTTTTTCTACTTCATGATACATGGAAACGTCAAAGTTTACAATTTTAGTCATTGTAAACTGCCAAGTGTTGTAATTGTAAATGTAACTGTAAACATCATATTCAAATGGTAAGAATAAGTAAGACAATTCTTTACCCTCCGATATTCATGTATCAACAGCTGATTTTTTTTCTATTCTGAAAAAAATATTTACATTTGCTGTTTACATTCACCCATTAATCTCTGGGATAAATGTAAAAACATAGGGTGATTGTAAATAGGCAGTCAGTTGTGTTAAATCGCCTCTGGTGTAATTTAGTTTCCACATAAATTTGTTCTAAAAAAGTGAAATGACAGATGGACGTAAAAGAATTAAGGTATACATCCCTTATAAATAAGAATATTCAGGCTTTGCTGAAAAGTGGATTTTTTTTTTTTTTTTACTATTATATCCAACAACCGTACATGATGGACCCAACATGATGAATCCTACATGATATGCCCTGGAAACGAAACAACCATACTCATCACCATACATTGCCAATTTACAATCTTATAGGCTGCGGCAGAAAGATCCATTAATGCTTCGGAATTAAAGGCAATCCACGTAAGGAACGCTGAGAGCAGAAGTTTTATTCTGCAACTTGTTCTTGAAAGGGTTCGTGAGCACACAGGATCATTTCTGTATGTTTATGGCCCCACTAAATCATGCACCTGTTGCATAGGACCAAATTATTATGAATTTTCTGTGATTGTAGCTCACGATCCGTCAATAAGATATATCATGAAATATGAAGAAGCTTATGGAATAATTTTTTTAAAAAACTGCAATCAGCTTATTCAAAATCTGTGTTTTCCTTGTAAAATTTATTTTTTTGTATTAATCATATAGTTTAAAGTTTAAAACTACATAACCTGATATATATGTACTGAAAAAAAAGGAAGATGAGATAAAAGAGGGTGGGGGAAGGAGCATGTCTGTTTCAATATATATATATATATATATATATATATATATAACATTTGTTGACATTTAGTAATTTAGCTCATAAAGTGTACTCAAAGTAAGAGTTTTTGATATACTGTGTCAGACAATTTTAATTCCTATAATGGGATTATGTCTGATGTTAATGTAAAACTACTATGATCTTATTATTTATTAATATTTATATTTTTTTAAGCTAAAATAAAAGATGTGCAAATCAAACTTAATTTTTGTATAATTATTTTTCCTACAGAGGGCAGCATATTTCTCGTCAAATAAATGTTTAAAAAAAATTATCTATAGGTGGTGCTAATGTCTTTAAAATTTACTTTTAAATATTAAAATTATTTGGGAAATTTGTTTATTTACAAATATAAATATGTTTTTGATTGTATTTATTTATTTTTATTCACAAAAATAATTTTAGTGTGTTTTAAATGAATATGTAGTGAAATGTAATATTTAAGGTGTTATTTCAACATGTGTTCTCTTAACTTGACTATCTTATCAAGATTTCTGATATGTCATGAATTGAGCCCAGTGTGGTCGTTGTGTTTGATAATTATTGTGAGTAAAATATTTCATCTATTCTTTACAGATTTTTATTTCCAAATTTTTATTTCCAATTGTTTTTTGGTAATAATACAATATACCTGGTGGAATATACTGATCTTGGCATAATTGTCAGTATATTTTTATGAAATATTGTATTATTTTTAAAACACGTATGGATACATCCAGGCTGAAGATTAATATCTACACGTGTTTTTTTCATTTCGAATTCTATTTTAAATCTCTTGTTATCCAAATTTCCTATATATTACATTTTGTGTCATATTAGATCATTTTTCATTTCAAAATCCATTTAAATTCACTTGATATCCAACTTCCAATTATTTTACATTTTATGGTATATTATATGTATTTTTTTTTTTCCTTTAAATATTCTTCACAAAATTCAGTATTTTTGGCCGATTACCATCGTTGCGAATGCAATGGTAATATTATGTTTGCACTTGTTAGTTTATTAACTTTGTGGTATTCCGTCTACACTTTATTACTAATTATCTCATTGGAAATTTGGTTAGAATGTTGCGAGATCTTGATTAATGTTATTTGAAATTCAAAGATATTATAATTATATATATATATGCAAATAAGGAGTAAAAAGAAAACTGTCTGTTTATGGGATAATATCAAATTTCCTAAGACTTGTCGATTCATCATGGTTGTGGTAACTGTAATTTTTAAAATTAAAATAAACCTCTTTTTCTGTAGATGATAATAATAAAATAAATTAATCAGAAAATTTTCCAAAAAATAAGCAGAAATAGGATTGTTGGTTGTTTGTATAAGGTTTAATGGCACAAGGTCCCATATAGAAATAGGAAGAACGATAATTTATAAACAAACATGCGAGAATCTGAAATATGAAAAGAGACGCATGCACTGTAGTTCTTAACCTCTCGAGGGAGCTAAAGCTCCGCGAGATCTTTTTTAATGTCGTCCACCTGCTTTTCCCGTGGTTAGTTGCTCTGGCTACTAGACAAAAGGTGCCGGCATCTTTTATCTAGTAGCCAACGCTCTGACCGATATCAACTCAGGCATGGATGTTTATAGTAATACCCTGTTCACATCGGACATTTAAGATATCTTAGACCGCCATTTTTGAGATGGTACCCTCCCGGAATTGAATACCTGTCCACACCGCAAAACTCATCTAAGATAACTCACTGAACATCACCGTGTCCGAGATCTGAACAAAAATAGAATGTGCGCATGCGCATATGTTAAAGGCAACCTCAACAGCCAATCGGCCTCCAGAGCCAATCAGAGTGAGTGGTACTGGCTGTATCTAGCAATAGAAAGTTCGAACACACTAAGTGAGTTTCTGGAACTCCCTTAGTGAATTCGGCGGTCTAAGATATCTAACTATCCGATCTGAACGTAGTATGAGTCGGATTCCACTTTAAACGAAGGTCCCAGTCTGCCCCTTGTGTGCAAAAGATGACCATAGCGCTCGCACCCAATCAACCAACTTTCCTAAAGTGTCTACTTAAAGTATACTGGTGGCTAGACTTTGGCCGTCCACATAACGCAAGTCTTCTCTGATTGGCCGGAGCTGAAAAGAAGCTTTTTCTCTTTCGCGGCTAGAGTTACTGCTGTGACAAACGTCAAACACATCACGAGTAACTGTTAGTAAGCTTATAAAGCAGGGCGGTCGCTCTGCCAAGCCAAGCTATAAAAAAACGCCAAACAAACAACGCCAAGAACTGGACTACAAACCGCTACTGCTTACTTACAGGAAGAAACTTCGCAATGTTAAATCGACCAAACATGCCAGATTAAAATATCAGATATCAAATGAACCAAGCGTCACAGAAAAAAAAAATGAAAACTAAAAGAATCTAATGAAGAAATTCTTCAATTTGAGACCAAAATCATCTTCATAAGTGATTTATAAACAGAGATATAGATTTTTTTTTAAACGTCGAGTTACTTAAAATGATCACTTTTTTCTTCGTCAAATTTTTTTTTTCGAACAACCTACAGACAAAAATGTAGGGCAGAAATGAAAAAGGATTGCACTTTTGGACAAGTAATAACCTAATCTACGTGCTTTTATAAAATCCAGTGAAAAAATAAATAAATTTCTATCCTTAATTAGCAAAAAACTGTTAATTAACTTAGCAACTAAAAAATTATGCCAAAACAGAGATAAAACTCTGCCAACAACCGTGTACCATCTGTATTATAATAGCACATATCAGTTACGGGTTAATCATCAAATTTTATCTGCAAGTCAGCCATTTTTTCTGAAGATTTTTTTTTTAAATAAAACTTCATAATTATAAGAACACACATTTCATCAGACAATTAAATCTGACCTCAAATTGTGGCCGATGACTGTTTCCAACAGGAATAAGAATGAGAAATTGCCGGTTTAGGATGTCGATCTGGGTGGCTTAGTGGCAAAGCGTAAGCACGGTACGTTGAAGGTCCCAGGTTCGAGTCCTGGCGCAGGTCAATTTTTCACTCATGTTGGTTTGGTGCATTTAACTGTCTGATAAAATGTGTGTTCTTATAATATTGTAAAATAAAGTAATCAGACGTCGTGTTCATGCTTTAATATACATATAATTTCATAAAATTTACATTTTTAGAAAGATCTTTAAAAATAAAATAATTTTTGAGAGAAGAGGTTTCACTTCTAAAATGTATACATTAAGAGTTATCGGCATTTAAAATTTCTTTCCAAACGTAAACAAACTTTTCGAAAAGAAATTGAATGTGATTAATTTATTTCTCTAAAACCATGGTAAAGGACAAGCATTTCGTTCACAGGCTGAGAATTCTTTGACATCATTTTTCTATAAATTAATGGAATGCAGTTGTTAAATTGTTTTTGTTTTAGAAGTGAAGTTTCCATTTAAATTTATTGTAAGAGTACAGTGGTTAATTGAATAAAATAATGTAAATCTAAGAAATTGCTAAGATATTTTGCAACTTTTCACCATTTTATAAAGATTCGCCAATTAATGTGATTTAACGCTAATAATAAAAGAGCATGATATCATGTTTGATTTCAAAGGCAGCGCTGACGCGCTATGTACATATTCCATTTTTACTCGTCTCATGGATTAGGCAGTGATATTTTTTAACGAAGGATAACAAGTATTATAACAAGGCACATTTAATATGTTGTTTTTAAGGGCGTAATTAGTTTAATTGAAAAACTACTGGTATTTCTAGTTAACCCTTTAAACAATAATGAAAGTAAAAATTTTACATATCATTCTCATGTTAATTTCATAGAGTAGATTATTTAAATTATGTATAATCTATTTAAAAAAAAAGAAATGATATCTACAAAAAATAACTTTTCAAAAGTAAAAAAACAGCCAAGCTTTAAAAAAAAATAAAAAATAAAAAAAATAAATAAATAAACGAAAGTTGTGGCTAAAAAATGGTGTGATATCAAATTTCCAAGCTTTTATTATAGTACTTATTTAACTTTTTTCCATTAAAGAAGTTATCATATATATAAGTCGAGGTCGAGTTCTACGTATATGTTAATAGAAATCGTTTTCTCCTGTACTAAATACATCCTAACGTGATTCTGAAAATTCAATTTTTTTCAAATTATGCATGATGGGCTTGGCGGCCATCTTTCCATATTTCTAAGCCCTCAAATTTCTAAAGTAAAAGCGTAATATGTTTGCAATGTAATATGTTTATAACAATGTCGAACTTCAGATTTTAACTGCGAACAGATAAATTGAGGAAGACTAATATTTTAATAAATTGATTTTTACTACTTTGAAATGATTAATTACTCTAAAAAATAAATCATAAGATGAGTCCTTAAGATAAGTCATCATTATCTTAAGACACAATTTTCAGAGCATACAAGTCCATAAGCGAAGAGATTAAAATGTTGGCTTAAGTTACAATTTTGAACTTCGGATTTTAACTACGGATATGGGTGCTTAGAATTTTGTGTTTAATATGGAAAGATGGCCGCCAAGCCCATCATGCATAATTTGAAAAAAATTGAATTTTCAGAAACACGTTTGGATGTATTTAGTACAGGAGAAAACGATTTCTATTAACGTATACGTAGCACTCGACTTATATATATGATAACTTCTTTAATGGAAAAAAGTTAAATAAGTACTATAATAAAAGCTTGGAAATTTGATATCACACCATTTTTTAGCCACAACTTTCGGGTTTTTTTTAAGCTTAGCTGTATTTTTACTTTTGAAAAGTTATTTTTTGTAGATTTAGATTTTTTTTTTTCCTATTACTTCGATGTTCGAACATTCATATGGATCAGTTTTCATGTCCAGAATGTTGAATTTTATAATTTTAACAAAGAAAACATTGAATTTGCAAAATATATTTATTCGTCAATAAATATTATATATAAATAAATTCGAAAGTTATCCGTGTCTATTCACAGAATATTGATTTTTTTTATTTTTTTTTTTTTTTTATCTTTAGGGTATTTATTTTTATTAAGATTTATAAATGAATGATTTACCTTTCTGTCTGTGTTTACCTTGTCAAATATTTTAACATTTTGTTAAGATTAGTAACAGACTTTTAAAAATTATCATAAACAAACCTTTTTTTTTTTTTTTTTTTTTTTTTTTTTTTTTTTTTTTTTTTGGAAGCACATGTTAAAATTTCCAGTTAAAGGAATCCTTTAACCTTTGATTTTATTTTATTTTTTTATATTTTACAATACTTTTCTTTTACATATTATTAAATGGTTTTATAAAGAAAAATGATTTAACTAAAGAAAAATTCAATTCCTATAATAAAAATTTAAAAAAAAAAATGCAGAAAATTTTAAAACCAATTCTTTTACAATTTTGAATTTTTTGCACCATTCTTTTTTTTTTTTTCCTTTCTTTCACAATTTTCTTCCACGTGTGTTTTAGAACTGTGAGGACCAGATTTCCAAATAATTAATTAGTCAAAAAATAAAACAAGTTGGAAATTGTACGTCAAACGTTACAAACGAGGTGCGTTCGTACGCACGTTTTAGAATTAAATTCATGATATCCCGTGCGTAGAACGGGCTAAACAGCTAGTTAAGTATATATTTTATGACACTGTTCATACAAATATCTTAACTAGTTATATAAATATTCAGATATATATGTATCAGCTAGTTATATAAATATTCAGATCTTGATGATTTTTAATTCTGTGAAATGAATTATATCGTCTGCAGATTAATTTCTGTAATAAAATAAGTATCTCGGTCGCTTGACGATTTAACATCCATCGGAAGCTCCTCTAACAAAAAAGCACCGATTTAAAAAAAAAAATCAAATTTCTTAATAAATATTTTTATTAATATCTCCTAAAGTTTTGATTCGATTTTAATAAAATTTGAAATGTCTCGACAAAATTCTGCAAAGATAATATATTTTAAATTGCAAACCATTTGGTTGGGTAGTTTTTGCGTTGTTATATGCGGACGGACAGACAGACGGACGGACAGACAGACAGACGGACGGACAGACGGACGGACCAAACGACGACTATAGGTGCTACGTATTTATATAATTACGAACGCACCTAATAAAATGACATAACATATAAAAATAACTATTTTCGTAACATTTTTATTTTTTAAAAAAATTCCTTAATTTTAGGAAATTAACCATATGGATTGTTCATTAAAAATATTGAGTCAATTGAAAACTGCATGTCGAAGTTTTAACATTTTGATCATACTGACATATTGAAAAATCATAAACTGAAAAAAAAAAAAAAAGAAACTTTTAAGATTGCAACTTTGCAAGGGAAATATCATGTGAAGTGGATGCAGTAAATCTAATTGGAAAATTGATATTTTCATCATTTTTTGCAAATTAAAAAATATATACCCCGATTTCCCCCCCCCTTCACTTTTCCCCTACGAACACTGACAAGCTTATTCGTTAAAAAGATTATTAACTCATATCTCCTTCAGAAATCATTTAGTAATATGTCAAAAAAGTATTATAAAATATTCAAATTTAAAAAAAAAAGTACAAAAGTTATCGAATTCTATTAACTGGCAAATTTAACATGAGCTTACAACAAGAACGAAAAATCATGCGTCAAGTATAGATTATGTGACACTTTCCAACGCTTCCAAAATAATTTTACAAATCATACCGTTTAATAAGCTGAAAGGTAACATCTAAGTAAACAATTTCGAAAACGCGTAACATATTTAAAAACATAATTTCAGGAATATCCAACATATACAATATTCGGAAAAATAACCGAATACTTTTATTCAACCCTGTATATGATCTATAGATTTGTATATATACTACATAGGATGCTAAATTTTAGTTCAGTTAGGAAACGCGTAGCACAGTTTAAAATTCTCCTTCTGGAGTTTCTGTCAATAAACGGAAATGTGTTCGCGAACTTTTGTGCTGCCTTGTATAGGATCTACAGAATTTATACACACCACGTAATAGACAAAAAGCGAGTTAAATTTAAAATCGCGCTCAGTAACTTAAAACGCATTTCCAGGAATTATTGTTAACAGAGAGTAGAGAAATCTTTTACGTGTCCCTGTAAATGAACGATGACTGCTATACACACAATATTCTGTACCTTTAGTGATATATATAAATTCCAATACGTTTAAAATAGTGAAAC
Organism: Maratus michaelseni; assembly: GCA_963931845.1. Classification (NCBI taxonomy): domain Eukaryota; kingdom Metazoa; phylum Arthropoda; class Arachnida; order Araneae; family Salticidae; genus Maratus; species Maratus michaelseni. The sequence goes on along the minus strand of OZ007591.1, from coordinate 343,619,333 downwards.
ATTATTTAAATAAACCGCACACGATTTTTCTCCATAGACGTAATGTAGCAGAATTATTTTAACTGTCCCTGTACAGTAACTATAAGTGCTATGCACACCATATTCCATATTAAGCTTCTTGTAATGCACCTTAGTGATATACATAAATTTCAAAGCGTTTAAAATAGTAAAACATTATTTAAATAAACCGCAAATGATTTTCCCCCATAGACCGCAATGTAACGGAATTCTTTTGACCCTGTAAAAAAACTGTAAGTGCTACACACTTCCGTTGAAATAGGGAACATGCTATAGATAACGACAATAACATATAAAAATTGCAAAGCAATCCGAGCATATTTACGGGAGTTAGAGCACGGCCAGACGGCAGGCGGCCATACGGCAGACAAACCGAAGTCATCAACACTTTTCAACTAGGTTGGAAAGTGTTAATAAAAAAGAAAACAAAATGTAGGACACGATGATTATTTTTAAACGGCTGGTGCTGATCTTGACAAAATATTAAACATTTACGACAATTGGCCTATTTTAACAAAGGTTACGACAGGAAAGGATAGATAAACAGGCAAGAAGGTAAATCATTCATTAAAATGAATACTCTAAAGATCACCCCTCTGAGAGGAAGAAAAAACAAGTGGCTAAGTGTGATCGAAGATCGCTCAAAGAGTTTCGTTTAATAATCCTTTCAAAACACTTTATCCTTTCTTCAATAAATCCAAATAAATTTCATTTAGCAACCAAAAAAAAAAAAACATGTTTTTTATAAAGTAAAAATTTAACGGTCTATTTTTCTCGTTTTTTCAAATATCTAAACCAGCCCGCTATTATATTCTGTCATAATAATATCTGTAATGTGGACTAAATGCGATAATTAAAAAAACTAATTTCAAAATTAACATGTTGTACACCTTCAAAATGTTAAAATATGCGAATATTTCCATAATCGGATTTTTATCATGATTCAATATGTTTCTCAAACTCATATATTTACTATTCTCTATTTCTCATATTGATACTCACTTTGTATTATTCTCAAACATCTGAAAAATTCGTTAAACTGCCAATATGACGTCAGATTTTCTTTTTAATTCTCTAATGACGTGATATTAATCTGCTTTGTGTACATACACATACTCATACTCCTTGTATTATTGAGAAATCTTTGAAAATTTCCTTTTTATTACCACTATGACGTCAATCATTTTTATTTCATATTAATCTTTTTTCAATGGGTGAAATTCTTTATTTCATTTTCATTTTTCACGTGGAAATCGTCTGATAGAAAATTAATTATTGTACAAAGAATTGCATCGTGGATTTTTAATTTTTGGCATCTGCTATAACGAAAAATGTTTAAATTTAATAGGAAAAGGCTGTTATAATTTGGTTTTTTATCTCTGTTTATTAAAATAATACGAATTTTTCAAATTTTAATACTTTGAGCTCTTCATAGCTAGTATTCTGCTATATACACAAAGTTTCAACTCTCTAAGTTATATAGGTTCTGAGAACGGCTCTGTGATAGAAAGACAACGGAGCGGGAGTAATAGGGTTTCGTGAGATGAACGAAACCCTAAAAATCAGTATTCCGTGAAGAGACACAGATAACTTAAGAATATATTTATATGTAATATTTATTGTCGAATAAATAAATATATATATAAATATATTGCAAAACTGACAAATCTACTTATCTTTTATTTTGAGTCTGTTAAAAAAATATTATAATATTAAAATATGAATCCATAAAAATAATTTTTGCAGATTCATATAACAAAATATTTTTATATAAATAATAGTCATATTACTACAGTTCTTTTGTATTATTATGTATTTCCATTTGAAAATAATTCATTTTTTTTTTTTTTTTTTTTTTTTGTAAATTCAATTTTATCTTTGCTCAAATTATAAAATTCAACATTCTTACATTCTTCGCTGTTCATTTATAATTTTAATGATTTCCGTAACATCAGGGCTCGGAAGCAGTGCGCTACAAGTAGCGACACTACTGTAGCCGCTACCTTTTCTAGTAGTTTGTAGTGTAGCGCTCTACATTGAAAAAAGTGTAGTGTAGCGAGTAGTGCGGTACAAAATATCAGTAGTTGTAGCGAGCATCGACGCTACTTTTGACGCTACTTTCGGAGGGAGGAAAAAAGTGCCAATCTTCAAATCACGTGATCATAACTCGTTTCTTTTGTGTGAAATATGTTCTCTGCAACAATTTGCGAATGTCAGCGACAAATCTCAGTTGCAGTGTCACAGATGGGCACGGTCACAAATTAACTGTCATTTTCATAGTTTGGGTGTCAGAAACTTTGTTTATTGGCATTTAAATCCATAGAAATCTTCTCAATATAATGTATTTTTATACGACTACGATTGTTTTTACCAAAATATAGTCGCCTGGCTATGTTAACTCTTTATCTGACTAATTTCTTCTCCCTTTTGCCTCCCACCCCTAGGTAGCAAAAAAAAGGTAAAATCTTTATTAAAAGAAAAAAAAAAAGAGTACGGTTTTATCTAAACATAAATCATTTAAATTATCTCCAACCTCTCAAATTCACGCATTCCCCTAGTAGCATACAAAGAAGTTTAAAATATTTTTCAATTTTCATTTTTATACAAAAGTAAAACCTTTCACTCCATTTATTGCTCTCTAATGGCAATAAAAAAAAAAGTATTTCTTTGTCCCCAAAATTTACGCTTCCCTTGTTGCACCCTTCTCCAGCATACAGTTTCAAATATTTAAAACTCTTTATTTAAAAAAAATGGCCACATTCGTTTCTACCTAATAATAATATATAAGTAATCATCTAAATTGTCCCATAATTTATTCTTCTCCCCCCCCCCCCAAACAGAATACAAATAAAACTAAAATCTTTAAATTATTTTTCCTTTTATTTTTTTTTTTAAATCTTCTGCCTTAAATAGTGCTCTGTAATGACAATAAATAGACAGTAATATAAATTATCCTCCTTCCCCTAAAATCTTCCCCACCTCTCCATACACAAAATTTAAAACTCTTTATATATATATATATATATATATATATATCAATTATCTAAAATATTCCCCTTCGAACAAAATTTTTGCGTGTTTCCTGCCAGTTTAAAATCGTTAGAACTCTAATTATATATATATATATATTCGAGAAAAAACAGAAAAAGAACAAGTACACCATTTTATTATTAGAGAAAAGCGCACTAGGAAGGAATGATTTCTGCCTTTAAACAAACTAACAGCTAAAACGTAAAGCGTCAGTATGCCCGTGATCTATTATTTGCTGTATTTGCTGATAAAACCACAAAGTACTCACACATCAAAAAAATTAATTTTCTTGCTGGCAACCCTTTGTCTTCTTACTTATTATTAGATCTCGTGTTTTAATTTGGGGATTCTTCTTTTGAAATTGATGTAATAGAATGTCAGACAAAAATAGTATAGAACTGCCCTGGTCGGCATATAATCAATATTTTGAAGTTATATAACAAGAAGAATGTGGTAATTATTCTGTAACATGTAAACTTTGTCCAATTAATAAGAAGTTATCAGTATCAAAATCATCTACTTACAACCTGAAGTTGCACATAGAGGGGAGTTAGCATTTTCTTTATTAATAATTATTACTGGATCGCATCTCGCACCGAATATCTAAATCATTATTCTTTAAAATTCATAAATCATTAAAAAGAGTATTTTCGAATTATGATCACTGCTTCAGAAAATATTCTTACCGAACTGTTTATTATCGCAAAAATTATTTTAATAACATGTCTTTTGATCCAGTGTTGAATTCAGGGGGTGGCCCGGGGGACATGTGAAATGCCCCCCCCCCCGCCCCCCGGAAGATTTGAGATTTCATGCTTTTAATGGTTAAAAAGTTCAATTCCCCTCCTTCCCCCCCCCCCGGAGCCACAGAAATCCCTATGCATACAAATTAATTTACTGCATATTTCCTTTTGAAGATCCCAATAGATAAAACAAAGGTGGCTGGAAATAAAAAAATATTATTTTTAAAAATACCTAAGAATACTTAATTTTATTTTTATGGCTATTTATTTTTACTTTAGCTTCACAAGTGTTTTATCGCTAAAATAATTGATTTGTAATGTTTTATATTTGATTTGATATTGGTTAGCTTGGTGTTTTATTGAAATATCTTTATCTTTGTCTCCAAAAGGAATCTGAAGCCTGCAGTATGTCGAAATTCGGGTTTTCAAAGGGAAACAAATAAAAAGAGATAGAAAGGAAAAGAAAAGCTAGGATTTAACCTATGGAAGTCTATATGATCGTGTTCAATTTTTAAATTGCTTTCAGGAACGATATTTAAATTGCAAAGAAATAGGACTATTTAGCTCTATTTAAAAAAAATAATAATGTACATTCAAATTGACCAAGGACTATTCGCTCTTAAGGTTGTTCTCCAATCCAAACTGGCTACTTTATCACATATTTATTCTTTAATTCATTTTTGTTCGGAAACGCATGGAAATGCAGGTGTTCTTATTCAGAAACTTTGTAACCGAAAGACGTTTTCCATTATTCTTTTATTTTATTTTACTTTATTTTTTGGTAAAGACAGAAGATTTTTCAGAAAACACTGTCAAAGTCGGCGTTTCAACCGAATTTCCGACGCCGCAGTTGGGGAAAGGGGAAAACGTGACACAAATCGCTTATAAGCCGATAAGTAATTTATTTATCACAAAATGGAAAACTCATTTCGATTCCAAATCGGTTCCATAGTCAGACCTGCGAATTTTATGCCTTTGTGTTTAAAAATGATTCAGATAATATGTCAGAAAGTTTAGCGTTTGTTGAGCAAGGAATTTGAGAACCACCTTAAGCGCTACTGTGCTATATTACTCTCATAAATTTGTAAGATTATTACAATTTTTGATTTCAAATTTCCTCTTTTTAACACTTTCCAACATAATTAAAAAGTGTCTATGAATTGGGTTTGTCTGTCTGTCCGTGCTCTAACTCTCGTAAATATACTCAGATTGCCATGAAAGTTTTATAGGTTATTGAAGTTTAACATAGAATGTTCAGTATTGAAAATGAGTGTGTAGCATTTATATCTCGCTTACAGGGACATTCAAAAGAATTCTGTTACATTATGGTCTATGGGGGAAAAATCGTTTGCGGTGCATTTAATGAGCGATCATAACTAAAGTAGCGAAGTAGTGACTACTTTTGAAAAGTAGTTTGTAGTCGCTACTTTTTAAAACAAGTAGTTGTAGTTTTAGTTAACTACATTTTTCATAAAGTAGTTGTAGTTGTATTTCGCTACAAACAAAACTAGTTTTTCCGACCCCTGCCATAACTGAATAATAAATGCAAGCGAAAAGGAAAGCTACACAAAGAACGGTATACTGTTTCGCCCCTTTCTCCACTGGTGAAAATTACATCTTGCAAGTTACGGGATTGTGATGAAATTAGAGTAGAATGCCTTTACAGGAAAATGGCGACATACGGGCAATAAAATTCCATTGAACTAGATGATTTGGGATAAAAATTTGGAGAGCTTGATTGCCGTCTAATATTTCTTCATTTGCCTAACTCGTTTTAAGGCTTTTCTCAGATGCAAACTGACTAATTTCTGGCACATTTTTTAATTCATTTTTTCAATTACTACTATTAGCTCACACTCTCTATATATTTATATATCTTGTTCAAATTTTCAATCGTTAATAAAACATTTCCAATTCATCCACGCAAGCTCAAATGTATATTTTTTTTTTACTTGTACGATGTTAAAACAATTTTTTCAAATATTAATTCATTAATTAAATTTATTTAATTAATTTTAGTTTTATATGGGAGAAAAGAAAATTTCCCATTGTTTTCATAAATGAAATGAAAGATTTTCCTCAAATGAGTGATGCCACAAAAATAAAATACCGCAACGATGATTATAAAGATAACGTGGGACATTAATGCTGCACGGGTTAATTTTATATATTTATGATTAAAAAGTAGGAATTGACTTTAAAAAAATATTTTATATTACTTGTTTGTTCGTAAACGTATTAAACTGGCAGGTGCACTTATTCAGAAATGATGAAAGCTAACTTTTTTTTTCATTTATCGGAAAAAAGAAGCGGATTTTTCGAGATATGTAGTCAAATTTGGCGTTTTGAACCGTTCTTTCGGACGCGAGAGCGAAGGAAAGAGAAAAACCATCGTCCTTTGACAATAGTAACTTATATCTCAAGATTTTATTCATTTATCAGAAAAAGAAAAAAACTGTTCGATTACAAATAAGTTCAATGATCGTGCCTGCAAGTATCATGCAAATGAGTCAGCAAATACGTTATAAAAATGCGCATAGTTGAGCGAGGAAAAACATTTTTTTTTTGAGAACCGCCTTAAGTGAATTCGACCATGCTAGTTAAGTTCTGTAGGTGACCCACAAATTGCTTCGGTTTCGAAAAAAACGTTTAATATATATGCTCTGTACAATGCTCTGTCGTTTAATATATATGCATGTTCAATCCATTCTTAAAATTCCATGTCATTTACATGGTCATGATACATATTGTTCTAAATGGTATTTACATTTTAAAAGTTACAAGAAAACTAATACATCTGGGAAACTAGTTAAAAATTCTAAGTTCTGTGAGTTATTATGACATCCCCGGATTCATGCAAAAAACTGCTGCTAATTTCATCGCACTGGATTCCATATTGTGTAGGAGTTGTGAAATGCAAACAGACAGGCAGATTTTCATATAATAGATATAAAAATAGTTTTTTAATTTTTTTTTCTATGCTGAAATACTACATGAAATTCATCGTTACTTGACAAGATGAAAACATGAAAAAATTGACTTACAAAAGGGGAAACATTTAATGTTTTATTATTGTTGTAATTTATTTACTTTTAAAATATATATGTTTTTTTATTTCAGCTATTCAAAAATATGAGAAATAATACTATTTAGAAAGTATCTTGGGTCTATCTTAAGATGGCTAATACACTATTTAATAAATATTAAAAAAAATATCTTACCATACTTTCGAAAAAGGAACTATAAAATATTTAAAATAATACATATTTTTAAATCAAGATGTTTTCAACTTTCTGACAGGCAATCAAATTTGATTTTCTTCTTCGGAAATACAATCCATTTTTTAATGAATTAATGAAAAAATATTCTGTAATTATATTTCTAATATTAATTACAAATACGTATATTATTCACATTATTTATAATTAAATATTGTTTTCCATTTAAAATAAAATTGAGCCTTTTTTAGTTTCCGGACACATATAGTGTAAAGAAAGTATTGTAATCAAAATAAAACCCCGATTATGGAAATTTTGGTTTATCATTACATGTGTTTCTGAATTCGAATTTTTTATTTTACAATGTTTCCATATGTGTATGTGTGAGAATGCATGTACGTTGGTACTTTTTAACATTTTCATATCCCCAGAAATCATTTATGTGGGTTTGCGATTACATATAATTATGGGTGTGCGTGCGTGAATAAACACGATAGTGACTAAACTGTGTTTCCGATTGAAGTCTCATTTGGTGAAGATGTTATAGTTTTCCTATAACGTAAACCTCCTAATGCCGAACAAATTTCGCAGTCCAGGAGTGTCGGCTATTTACAGGTTTTACTGTAAAGCTTGAAAATAAATAGGGGAATAAATAGGTGGATTGAAAAAGTGTTTGCTGATCAGATGTTCGGGAGCATCTGTTATGGAAGCTTTATTTTATAACGATATGTATGTTTCAATGTTAAGTATAGAGAAATAGACACACTTTTTTTTACTTCAAATGTAGAATCAGCGTGATCAAATAAATTTTCTAGTTTTGTAGGATATTTTATACATTAATAGACGGACACTTTTCAGCAATTATGTGTGGGCCCATTTTATCCTGGGCGCTTTATTCTGTGACCAATTTTTTCCTGAGAATTTTTTTTTTCTAGCGCTTTCTTTCGGGACTCAACACGCATTGGAAGTTTCATTGAAAAATAATTAAATATATACATCAATTCCAAATTCAATACCAAATATAATTTTAAAAATTTATATTTTTTACATCTTTTTTAACTGTTAGGTCAGATAAGTTATCATATTTTTTTCTTTAACTTTTATAAGAGTAGAATAATGAAAGTAAAATGTTTGGTTGATTCAGATTTCTAATCAATTTAATTGTAAAAAATCCGAATAAATTTTTCTAATGAAACAAACGTGTGTTTTTAATTTAGGTTATTGGCTGTAAGCCCACCAAAAATGCTTTGAAAATATAGTAAATTATTTTTCTGTAATATTTTGCTTGTAAGCGTTCAATATGTATATATTACAATATAGAAAAGGTATCAGGTTAAAAGGTAAGTTACTATTTATGAAAATTTCCTTTGATTGAAAAATACTAATTCCTTAAGTTATTTACTCTTATAGAATATGAAAGAAGTCATACACAATAAGATTTCATCAGTTCTATGCAATTTTAAAATCTGCGAAAAATAAAATAAAATTAATAGATATCATTAAAATCGTTTAAAAAATATTTTATTTTTTATTACTTTATTTTAAATAATTGATTAACATTGGAATCACAATATATTTTTGTTTGACATGTGTTATAGTCTTGTCGCCTTTTGCGGTCCCCGTAGTACTTGTCCTAGCCTTGAGGCCTTAGTCTTATAGTATTTTCTGCCACAACCGGTATTAGACTGATGCCCGACACCTTGGAAAAGAAGTTCTCACGTAAATAATCAACTAATAATTTATTGATTAAATTAGCATAAAAAAATGTTACAGTGATAGTTCTTATTGGTCAATACAGATTATATTCACTTGCCGTATGCGACTGTCGAATAGCAATCTCCCTGATCGTACGTTTTACTCTATTTCATTACGCACCACTCATACACACCGTTCCGACTACGCTGTAATTAATTCACCCGGGACCAAGCTGTCCGATGCACGTTCTCTCTGCGATTCTACACACTCCTCTGCACACTTGGCTCTGCTCGTCTATCCTCTCCTTTGTACACTTGGCTCTGCACGTCTACCCTCTACGCTCTCCACTGACGACTCTGGCGTCCTACTCTCACCGCTGCACACCAAAGACTGTCACGCCCTACACTCTCCGTGGCATACCAGTGACTGACACGTCTCCCACTCTTCACGCCACTCTCCAAATCAACGGGGTCTTTACTTCTTCCTTCACGGGGTTTCTACACCGGTCGAAACATTTATCTAGAACCTTCCCTCTTTCTATTATCTTCTGAACCCAGTTCTGTAGGAATCCAGCGCTCATTGTATTCACATTACAAAACCGGATTAGCTATTTTCACAATGATCTCGTGAACATCCCTCAGATATATAATCGGATCAGGGAAATTCCATTGTCAATCACATACGGAAGTTTTACAGGAAAAAGAAAAATATATATCAGAATACAGTAATATATAATAATGATTAAATATAATTAATTAAATTACTTAGAAATATACAATATAGGTTCTGTTAAAGTCAGAAACTTGACAACATCTGACTATCAATGTATGCAAATGTACGCACATGTGTACATGTAAATATGTTGGTTTCTTCAGTTTTCACAATTCAGAATCTAACTCCTACTTTTGTGTCCATTTTTTATTTAAATTAATTAAAACTAAATAATTTCTCACTTATTAAGTGGACTGTATGCTTATCAAATAAATATTTTAATTTGTTATTCGTTGTTATCAAATAAAGACTATGGAATTCATTTTATGTAAAAAAATATATGTTTTAAATACTATGTTGTACTACAAACTGTTTACTGTTAAACTTTGTTTTATCAACCCTTTAACGGATAAAGCACTTCAATTGTTAAGATGTTGAAATAAATGATTGACACCGGAAATTATGAACAAATTTATTTTTATATAATAAAAAAAGCTATATTTCACATATATAATAAATGAAAAACATTTCTATTAAAATTCTGCTGTCATTGTTGAGTTTCGTAATTAAAGTTTTGTGGTTTCGTGGGGAAACCAATCAACGTTAAAGGGTTAAATAAAATTTTGTTTCAAGTATTTGTATGTTGTCTATTTTAATGCAGTCAAGAGCTTCTAGGGATAAATTTTGGTTAATGGTATGAGTTTCCAAGACAAAGAATTTGAGCTCTAAGCATGAGCACGCAAGGAAAAAAAAAGTGTCGATTATAACTCAGAAAAAAAAAAAAAAAAAAAAAAAAAAAATCAGGTGGCGCAATGCAGCTTAAAATTTTATTCTCTAGGTCAGCGTTTCTTAAACTTTGTGATCTCGCGGACCCCTTTTTATGAGACATGCATTTCGGGGACCCCCAACAAAATTTTTCGTAATATAAGAAATTATTTTATTGGCTATACACCTTATTTGTATATACAGTGGTGGAAAAAATTATAAAGCCACTTGAAAATATGATATAATTAAAAAACAAAATATAGAACATTTATGAAATTTCATACATATATATTATATGCTACAAGAAAGTAAAGAAAAAAATAAATTCATTAATAACTACATTAATAAAAGATTAATAGACTTAAGAAAATTTTCTGTACAAAGAAAGTTGGAAATAATTATAAAGTCGATACATGTATTTCATCAATAATCGATGTGAGACCCATTTTTTTCGATGACTTTGACTAGTCTTTTGTTCATTGAATCTATCAGACCACACAAAATACTTGCATCAGTATTATTCCAGCACTTTTTAAAAGCATTCATCAAATCTAACTTTAAATTAAATTTTCGTCCATTTTTGTAAACATTTCGAGCTAAAATTCCCCAATGATTTTCTATTACATTCAGATCGGGTCTATGAGCTGGCCATTGAAGGCATTTCACCTGATTAGCTTCCAGCCAAGATTTAGTTGACTTCGAAACATGAACGGAAACGTTGTCCTGCTGAAATGTCCAGTCTCCTGAAGTTATAAGGGGAGCAAATGGGTAATAAATTATCTCCTAATATTTCTTGATACATAACCCAATTCTTTTTGTTATGCATGAAAACAATTGGAGTGGTTCCACAGGCAGCTAATGCAGCCCAAACCATTACCGAGCCACCTCCAAATTGACGATTGAAAAAATATCAAGTTCCTGTCGTAAATCATGCCAAAAATATTTATAGCCATCGAAATTAAATTTCTTTTCATCGGAAAAGACAACATCTCTCCAATTTGTGCCTTCGGTTACATGTTTTCGTGCAAAGTCTAAGCGAGCATTTTTGTGGTACTTAGAAAGAGGTGGTTTTCCTTTAATTTTTTTAAATTAAACAATGGGATTGTTACTTAAAACATTTCTTACCGTTCGGCTTGTACATGGTAATTGTAACTGTTCTTGAATTTGGGCATACGACATTTTTTGTCCGCAAACTAGCTTCTGGATTTGTCTTGATTGCCTTACAGTTAAGGATTTCGGTTTTCCTGTATGATTCTTACTACCGTAATCTTCGGGATTTCTGAGAAAACTGTTTACTGCAGCCTTGGACCTTCCTATTTTTCTTGCAATATTAGAACCAGACATTCCCACTTCATTTAAAGTTAATATTTTAATTTGTTGACCATCGGATAACTTTTTTCCTCTTGACATTGTATTAAACAAACCAAATACAAAATGAATGCACGCAACGCGTTTACATTTACCTAAACTTTCTTGGCGACCTATTTTCTTAAGTCTGGCATTATGCCAAATGAGGCTAGAACCATCGGCTTTATACTTTTTTCCAAGTTGTTTTTCATTGGTTGTAAGAAATTAGCATAATTTATGTTCCCCCTTCCGTTTTTCCAAATAAAGTTTATGTGTATTATTGCAATGTTGATAATGCAAATGAAAATAGAATTTGCGTTATCAACAATTCCATTACTTTTTTAATTTTGTACATTTTTCTATCGGCTTTATAATTTTTTCCAGCACTGTAATCACACATATTCTATATTTAATTAACGGTGTTGGAAAAATCAGCTGCATTAATAAGAAAAATAATTATAATATACATTTTAAGACAGGTAAAATATACTTACCAGTATTTGCTATGAGAAGTGTGTTGCTTATCTTTTGCTACATTTTATACATTGTTACATTTTTATCTTACGCTGATTTTCTTTTGCCTATCTATTGTTAATAAATGTTTAAGTAAGTCTGGTTCGACATTCCGTCGATTTCTACAGTTGTTCTTCATGTGTACAAGGTTGGAGAAAGTCTCTATTCACACAAATATGTGGTGCAGAATGGAAATAATTCTTCGCTGGCTTGAAAGCAACTTTCATGGAACCATCGTATGATAATTGCGAATGTTTTTCTTGTTCCATATCAAGGTTTTTATTTCACTAATTTCTTGGAAATTAGTGAAATAATTCCCTCATCCACTCACTTTCTGACTTCGAGGGAGAAAAATAAAGTCTGAAAGATTTTTTTTTTCATGTACTTCAGGTGTATAATAATTTTTTTTTATATAATATCAGGTGGAATAGTATCGCCAAACGTTTGTAAGAATAATGTTTTAATTGATTCAAGTATTACTTTTAAGTTGGATTTGCGCAAAATCATTTTTTATTTTTTGTTGACCCTACTTTGTTCTGGACTTTGAAAATGTGCACCAAAATTCCTTGTAAGCTTAAATTCAGTTCATTCAAAAATGTAAACATAACCGCCAAATACGCCTCCTTGACAAGCCAGGTGAAATCATTCAAATGTCCATTAAAAGCAGTCTTATTTCATCACGTAATTGCAAAAATTGCAATTTAACCCTCGTGACAGCCAACTAATTTCTGCATGGAAAAGTACTTGACTCCAAAAATAGACTCCAATTTCTTCGCATATTATTTTAACAATCATGAATTCAATAGACGAACCTTGATATAATTTACTACTGGAGCAATTTCATTGAATGTAGTCTTCAAATCTCCGGGTATTTTTTTGACAACCAGCGACTCCCGGTGAATACAACAGTGTGTCCAAACAACATGTGGTGTTTTAACTAACCAAACTGATCAAACCATTTTCACTCATAGCTCGAGCCTCATCTATACTTATTCCGTCATATCTTGAAGAGCTAAATTCTTTTTCTTATATGAAACTGTTTAAACATGTGAATAGCGCTACACTTGTTGTATGAGTTGCAAGGAATTTGCAAAACAAAATATTGTCACATATCTTGCCACCAAATTCATATTGAACAAAAACTATTAAACTTACAGTACTAGAAATGTCTAAACTTTGATCTAGTTGCAATGCGAAAAAAAAAACCTAGTTATATACATGCTCAATCAATCGGTTCTTAATATTTTCTTACAGATTCTGCCTACGGAGCAATGTCCCTGCCGACAGATTTGAGGTTTTATACTTATTAATGATCTATAACAGGAGCTCTAGTTCTCCAAATCCTTCCCAAGGCTAGAAAAAATCCTTCCGTATAAAAAGGTCTGAAATCAAGATTGAGCTTGAGGACCCCCGTCTGAAAGCTCACGGACCCCCAGGGGTCCGCGGACCACAGTTTAAGAAACGCTGCTCTAGGTTATTCTGTTGTCAATTTTTTTTTTTTTTACTTTTATAGTCCTAACAAAAGTACATCAGAATTTTGATATACTAGGGGGCTCTGCCCCCTACAAGCTACGCTCGCCAATCCCTGTTTTGACCCCGCAAACTTTAAAAACACTTTGATTTGATCAACTCTACCACGATTACGGAAGATTGTATTATAATTACACAACCAGTGGCGATCTGCTGTAACCGGGTTTCCATTCATTTTATTTTGACTGACTGATTTTAATGTCGAATCAACTGCTATCGAAACAGCTAACAACTGTTTTCATGATTGATTAAATAAGATCAATTAAACAGTCAAAAATCAACTTGTTTAAAATGGTTAAGTAAACAATGTTGCTGCATAGGAGAATTTTATAACGATGCTATAGAAAATTGGTTACTTCTCCATTATCCCGTCCACTACTTTCTATAAAAGAAAAGAATTGTCGCCAAAATATATGATTTAACGCCAAAAATGGCGTCACGTCGCATTCAATTGACATCAGATGCGTTACACGTCTTAGTTATTTCATCGAGGGTTTTTTAATTTAACGTTTATTTGTCTTTTTGGTACCTCTCCAGTATCCCGTCGACCAAATTTCATAAAAAAAACTATCGCCAAACTGTAACGCCAAATAAACAAATAGAACAATTTTGACATTGGAATCCAAAAAAAAAAAAATAAATAAATAAAAAATAACAAATACATAAAATACAAGAAATTCGGAAAACCCCACTCACCAAAGTGAGTTTTAAACAATAAAATTTATAATAAATTAATGAAAACAGAAGAAAAATAATCTTGGATATTTATTTACTTTATTTTTCTTAATTATCCCTCTCGGCTGGTGAATAAATGTTTGTGATGTCAGATGAAACTGATCTATTGTTTGTAACTGTTCATCACAACATTTTCCAATGCCTTTTCTTTTTTAACATCATGGCACTGCCGTTTAAGGATTTGATTGTTATTTTAATTAATGGAATAATTAATAAATCAGTAAAACATAATGAAAAATATATGTATATGTCGATTTAAAAACCACTTGATGTCATAACAAACACATGTAATGCCTCTGACGTCAAGCGAATGTGACGACTAAGATTCCTATTATAGGAGTTCTAGTGACGCCACGATCATGCATTTTTGTGTTAAATCCTATAGTTTGGCGACAGATTTTTGTTATGAAAAGTGGTTGACGGGATAATGGAGAAGTACTAAATTGTTAATGATATTTTAACAATTTATTAGTTATTTCGGTACTTTAAAGGTAATTATTAAACGTAAAAATATAGTTTTTAATTGAGAGGAAATATTATTTACGCTGTTTTAAAATTTGCAATAATTGGTAAAAGATGTGTCGAAATAAATTAATCTCTGGTGGAAATATATTTTTTAATTGAAGTGGATTGGAAATATTGTTATTTGAGAATTTTATATATGACGTAATTTTCCCTAATTAATGCTTTGAAAACGCCTAATAATTTAAATATTTCTCTTTTTAATATTCACGCGCAAGTATATTTTTTATTACGTAATTTTCTACATTTACTGCTTTTAACACGTGATCATTTAATTATTATTTTAAAGTTTTATTTCTGTTTTTAATAGTCACGTGTAAATACATTTCTTAATTGAAAGAGATACATATAAGGCGCACATAATATTATTATGTGCGCTACTTTACAAATTGGTAACAATTCAAATAATGGATTTTATGAAATATGAAATAAATCTTCCCTAAAATAATGAAAATGTTGAATAAAAAATTGAAATATAACCTCAAAAAATTACTCAAATTAAAAAAATAATTGCAGCCTGCATACTGCCAGCTTGTCAACTATATTCTTATAAATTATGGTTAAATTCCTGTGCATAGTTTTCGTTCCTATAAAACTTTTTAAAGAAAAATATTTTGACCAAATTTAATATTAAATATCTCTTAATATAATTCTTCGATTTAAAACTGTCTGCTTCAGCGTGTTTACCGAATACTTCTTTCTTTATAAAACTACCATTTTTTTAAAATTTTTATATGCAATAGTTTTCTGGATATTAGTCCAGAAAGAAATAATTAGTCCAGAAAGATTAGTCCAGGCACAAAATCTTCATTGACAGCGGCTGCTGCGGCAGCGATGGTTACTTTTATTTTAATAAAGAGAGAAACAAACTATTTTAATATAAAAATTTAAAACCGATATTTTCATCAAATTTTGGGAATATTATCATTTTTATTTCTTTAGCTGAACAATGTAAATCTTCCCAACTTATATAGAACAGATTTTTATCTGTAAGCCTTAACTATTTAAATGTCGGACTATATTTTTACTTTTCCTATAAATGTGAAACATTTTGAATTTTAAAAGATTGCATTCGGATGCGTGACAAATGTTTCAAAAATCGATTTTGATGATATTTTCTTAAAGAATCCTTTTAATAGAAAAAAAAGAACGAAAAATCATGCGTCAAGCATAGATTATGAAACACTTTCCAATACAGACAGAAAACTGTAACGAAACTTCACCGTTAAATAAGGTAAAAGAAGATATGTAAGTAAACAGTTTAGGAAACATATAACACATTGAAAAATACAGTTTTTGAAATTACCTTTCAGTGTCAAAAAAGTAGTCGAATTATTTTGTGTAGCTCTGGATATGATCAATTGATGTGGATATATAGTATGATAAAATTTAGTTCAGTTAGAATATTCACATTTAGCAATTTTCGCCAATCGATGGAAATGCACTCTAAATCTTTTGTACAGCCCTGTATATTATCTGAAGACTTTTGTACACACCACAATTAATCTAAAAGGCAACTTAAAACTCACTTGCAGAAATTACCAAACATAAACGACATTATATCTTTTTTTTTTTTTTTTGCGTAGCACTGTATATGAATTTATTTATATTCCACAAACTTCTATTAGTCTACTTAATATAGTTTAGGAGGAAAATGCGTAAACACAATTAAAAACTACCCTTAAACAATTCACTCCATAGTCTGTAATACTTACGAATTCCCTTGTGTAGCCCTGTATATGATCAACCGAGTTTATAAACACACACATACTATGAAAAAAATAGTTAAACTTAAAAACGCAAACCAAAGATGAAAACGCACTTATCACACATAGACTGTAAATATCACACATGTACTGTAACCAATATCTTTTGCGTGTCCCTGTAAATAAACGCAATGCACACAAGAGAGCAATTTATAGTGAACCTCAGTAATGCATATAATTTTCATTATGTTTGAAATAGTGAAATATCACTAAATTACACTGCAAACGATTTTTCCCCATAGAACGATGCGTAACAAAAAAATTTTTGTTTGACCCTGTAAATGAATAATAAATGCTTTGCACCCCATATTCTACAAAAAGCATGTTTTAATGCGCTTCATAATTGTATATCAATTTCATTATGTTTTAAATGAAGCAGTAGCGTCATCAAAATGTACTTGAAACGATTATTCCCCATTGACTGTAATGTAACGGATTACTTTTGACTGTCCCTGTAAAAAAAACTATAAGTGCTACACACTTCAGTTGAAATAGGGAACATGCTATAGATAAAACGTAATTTTATAGATGCTATTATATACATGCTATAGATTAACGACAAAAACATATAAAAATTTCAGGGCAATCCGAGCATCGTTACGGGAGTTAGAGCACGGACAGACGGCCAGACAAACCGAAGTCATAAACACTTTTCAACTAAGTTGGAAAGTGTTAAAAAAGGTTTATATGATTAATTGGTATTTGAGCAATACCAGCAAATTTTACGGGTTTACGAATAAAAATAATTTGAAGAGTTCTCGAAATTTGAATTAAATTTACAAAGTATAAATAAGAAATAAATAAAAGATAATATAATAATTTTAACTACCGATGCATTAGATAATTCTCAGTTGTTTGAAACACAAAATGATTCATGTAACCAAAAGGAAAAAAAAAAAAAGATTACTACAATAAATTCTACATATCAAATTTAAGAATGTTATCTTGCACTTATAAAGCAAGAGAGTAAATAATAAAGGTATCATTTAATTATCAACTTTTTATTTTATATTTATGTGTTTATTTACATATAATAATTAGTTGTTCAAAATATTGAACTCAACATTAATATCATTCTTTTAAATGAAATTATTTGAATAGATCTTTTTCTATCTATTACGGATGGTGAAAGCTCGTTCTCCCCCCCCCCCCCCCCCGCCCAGTTATGCCTATATAGACTTGATAAAATTAATTAATACTTTTGAAAAGTATATATCTATATTGAATAGTATTTTTAAATATAATATATTAGATTACAAATTAAATCTAACTCAGCGAGTATATTTTTTAAAAGGTGGAGGGGAGAGGGAGAGAGAGAAGAAAAAGAAAGAAATCTCATAATTATGCTAATAGTTTTAATATGACAATGTGGGACTATATATATATGTATACTAGGGGGCTCTGCCCCCTACGAGCTTCGTTCGCCAACCCCTGTTCTGACACCACAAACTGTAAAAACACTCTGATTTGATCAACCTTAAAACGATTGCGGAAGATTGAATTATAATTAAACGACCTGCTGTAATCGGCTGCTATAATCGGCCTTGTGTAATCGGCTGCTCGCTGTATTATCTGCTATAATCGGGTTTCCATTCATTTTCCTTTGACCAAGGGATTTTAAAGCCGAATCAACTGCTGTCGAGACAGCTAACAACTGTTAATAAAATAAGGTTAATTAAACATTTGAAAATCAACTTCTGCAAAACGGTTAAGTAAGCAATGTCATTGCATCGCGAAATTTTATAACGATGCTAATAGAAAATTGGGTATTACTCCATTATCCCGACTACTACATTCTATAAAACAAAAGAACTGTCGCCAAAATATAGGATTTAAAGCCAAAAGTGCATATCTGTGGCGTCGCATTCAATCGATACCAGATGCGTTACGCGTGATAGTTATGTCATCGAGTGATCTTTAATTCAACGTTTATCTGTATTTTTAATTATATTATACCAATTTATTAGTTATTTCGTTGATTTAAACGTAATTATTAAACGTAAAAATATAGTTTTAATTGAAGGGAAATATTATTAATTACGCTGTTTTAAAATTTGCAACAATAGATAAAATATTTTGTCGAAATAAATCAATCTTACTCTACTTAATGCCTTGAAAACGCGGAATAATTTAATTATTTATCTTTTTAATATTCACGCTCAAGCATATTTTTTATTCCGTCATTTTCTACATTTATTGCTTTTAACACGTGATCATTTAATTATTATTTTAAAGTTTTATTTCTGTTTTTAAGTCTCGTGTAAATACATTTCTTAATTGAAAGGGACTATTATTACGTGCGCTATTTTACAAATTGGCAACGATTCAAATAATGGAATTTATGAAATATGAAATAAATCTTCGTCAAAATAATGAAAATTTTTAATAAAAAATTGAAATATAACCTCAAAAAATGAGTCAAATTGAAAAAATAATTGCAGTCTGCACACCCCAACCTTGTCAACTATATCCTTACAAATTATGTTTAAATTCCTGTGCATAGTTTTCGTTTCTATAAAACTTTTATAAGAAAACTGTTTTGACCAACTTTGATTTTAAATATCTCTTAAAATAATTCTTCGATTTAAAAAGTGTCTACTGCAGCATGTTTATCCAACATTTCTTTATAAAACCACCAATTTTTAAATTTTTATTTTCAATAGTTTTCTGGATATTAGTCCAGAAAGACTTCAAGGCACAAAATCTTATTTGACAGCGGCGGCCGCGCCGGTGGTTACTTTTTTAGGTGCGTTCGTAATTATATAAATACGTAGCACCTATAGTCGTCGTTTGGTCCGTCCGTCTGTCCGTCCGTCTGTCTGTCTGTCTGTCCGTCTGTCTGTCCGTCCGTCTGTCTGTCTGTCCGCATATAACAACGCAAAAACTACCCAACCAAATGGTTTGCAATTTAAAATATATTATCTTTGCAGAATTTTGTCGAGACATTTCAAATTTTATTAAAATCGAATCAAAACTTTAGGAGATATTAATAAAAATATTTATTAAGAAATTTGATTTTTTTTTTAAATCGGTGCTTTTTTGTTATAGGAGCTTCCGATGGATGTTTAATCGTCAAGCGACCGAGATACTTACTTTATTACAGAAATTAATCTGCAGACGATATAATTCATTTCGCAGAATTAAAAATCATCAAGATCTGAATATTTATATAACTAGCTGATACATATATATCTGAATATTTATATAACTAGTTAAGATATTTGTATGAACAGTGTCATAAAATATATACTTAACTAGCTGTTTAACCCGTTCTACGCATGGGATATCATGAATTTAATTCTAAAACGTGCGTACGAACGCACCTCGTTTGTAACGTTTGACGTACAATTTCCAACTTGTTTTAATATAGAGAGATATATATATAGAGAGAGAAAAAAAATCCCTTGGTAGGTTTTATTTATTAAGATGTTATATATATGTCTCCGTGTGTATAGATATAACTGGAGATATCCATTTCGTATTTTAAGGTTGTTTTGAAACGAGTTTCTTCCTTTTTTTCTTCCAATGTGACAATAGTCACACCAATAGACAACAATAGGCTGTAGCTGTAATGCAACTTTACGTTCGCCACATGTGTTAAACATCTGACATATACCTTATCACCTTATTTCTAATTTTAAACCTGTTTCCCATAACTATACTATCAGTTTAACTCTTTAGTCGTGTGAAAACTGCATATCAGAGTAAAATTTTACCTGTTACCTATTTCGCATTCTACCTTTCATTTTTGGCTGATTAAAGATAATATATTTTTAAATTTCTTTTCTCATCTTAATTTAAAATTACTTTATATAAAAATATAAATGGGAATTAATGTGGTTCTTCAAGATTACGCATGGAGCAATGAAAGATATGTCACCTACATATCAGTTTAAACCTGAATAGAAATAGATTTGTATTATTTTAAATATATATATATATATATAATGCATTAAAAAATAAGAAAAAGTTATATATGATGTTAAATTGCAACAATATTGGGGTTTTTTTTGTTTTGTTTTTTCCTTTCAAATTATTTTAATACTCAAGAGCACTTTCTCAGGTCAAAAGATCTTGGAAATTGACGCATGTTATCTTAATTTAAATAATGTGCATTTGTAATCGATTGTAAATTAAATAACCAATTAAGTTCAATTTCAAAAAAACACACACGCACACAAAAAACATCCCTGAAATAAGGTTTCTGGAAGCGCAGTCTTTAAATAATTTTATGTCGCCGAAATGAGTGTTATATCGCCCGATATGACTACCAAATTAAGCCAAGGGTGTTAACAGGCAATCCCAGCTTTGTACACACTGTCTTCTAATTTCTAAACCTTTTCCGAAGTATAGTTATGTTTGATATAGGCTTAATTTCAATACATATTTTCAAGGTGTGGTTCTAATGACGCAGAATATGCTAAACATTTGCTCAAGACCGCTTTTAACTCCCTAACAGTGTTGTAAGGTCCCTCTCTCCCAAGTATAATAAGAATGATATGAAAATAGTGAATTACATATTTAAATGTCAATTTAAAAGGAAACGAACTCAATTACACCCTCACGTAAAATAATCAAATATATCTTAAATCAATCAAATTGTATTTGAATAATCTCAAATATTTCTCACTTCCCCGAATTTGGTTGGGTGACACGGGTAAGGAGTTAAAAACCTCGAAATAAAATGTTTAAATTCCTTAAATTAAGATTAATTTGATGACAATTTACATCATTTAAAACATGAATGAACATACCACAATCAACCTCATCAGCTCCACCTTCACAGTCTTTGACTCCATCACATACTTGATAGTCGTGAATGCAGTAATCGTAGGAACATCGGAAGTGATTCTTCTGCGCACATATCATATTTCCTGGAGAATTGGAAATAAAGTATATTATTTTTGAGTAAACTGCTCAAAAAAGCATGTTTTAATAAATAAATAAATGAATAAGCATGTATATTAGTTCATACAATTACTTTTAAATATACAGCTTGACATTTATGCTATAGCGTAAAAAGGTGTTGTTAATTATACATAAGTACTATATTATACTATTCTAGATGAAAACAAATTTTTTCGTATTCTGTTATTCTTGTATTAAAAGACCTAAGATAAGCCTCTAAAATTATACAGGAAGTGGTATTAAATTTTGGCTTAAGTCACATTTCACCTTCGGCAGACCTGGAGCATTAGATTCCTTTATTTATACTATTACATAATATATATATAACGTAGGGTTTCATCAGCCTTCTGGACTAATTCACATTTTAAGTTTTTTTTTGTGTGTGCAGTTTTGCCATTTTCATGAAAGATCTCGTTATAGTGATCGCTGAATTAACGAAATACACTCACATTCTAATTTTAGGACATTTTTTTTCATTAGTGCATTCAGTGATCTGGAATACGTCAGAATGTGCTTCGCGCACTTGAAAACACTTCCCTATGTCCGAAGAAATAATTATTGAGCAACTAAAACATCAGTATCTTCAGTCATCTCGCTTAGCATTTATGAGTGAGATAGCTGTTTTTTCTTTTCCGATCCCACAGTAGCACTAATTGTAAATTGCGAAATAACAAGAAAAACTGTAACGATTTAAAATTTAACAACTTGGCGTTGTGCCCCATTCGAGATTTTGATGGTTATCGGATTTTGAGAAGTAACGTCCTTAAGGCGGAAGACCACGTTCAGCAGCCCGAAAATGACAATAATTAAACCAGTACGAAAAACTCTAGTTTTAAAACAAATGAATGAAATACAAGACTTTTTTTTTCCTATAATTTCATACATTCTTGTAGTTAAAAATTTTTAAATTACATATATTTAGCAATATTAAATGATAACGACAAAAATGGTTTTTTAAAAATTGAAATACTAAAATATGAATTTTGCGCGCAAGATTTAAAAAATTCTACTGCAGATACATATTTAATATTTCATTTATTTTTACTTATACTACTACTAGCACGCCAAAAGAACGGACGCCAAGCAGTGGTGGACGCTTCACTTTACTCTGTTTATGTTTAGATATTTTATTATGATTATATTTTTAGCTAATTTTAAGTAAGTTTTTTAAGATTTTATATTACAATGTTAAAATATTACCTAGTTGATATTAGCTAATGTCAAAAGGTTGGCAACCACAGAGTTCTGAGAATAAACTATATGCCTCGCAACAGTGGGAGTTGCCGACTTCATGACGTCATAAGCAGAAGTAAAAGTTTAATTGAAAATTACGGCTAATTAATTAAATTTTCGAACAAACGAATGCACGATAACAAATCTGTGTCCAAATATCTTTCATTAAAAAAGAATGGTGTAATTTGCTGCAGTAGTTTGTTCTCACGGACTGTCGAAAGAAAATGCTTAGCATTTTAAGTATATAGATATTTTACTTTGAACCTAAATTTAAAAGTAAAATTTATTGGCATAATTAATGGCTTTTATAATGATATTCACCAAATTTACTAAAAATTTTAGATTTAATTTTTCAATACAAAATTTTCTATGACAAAAATCAGGCTAAATTTAGGTTCAGCATAAAAGTATACGTGAAAATTAATTATACGCAAAATTTCAAGGTTCTGTGATAATTAGTTTTTAAATGAGAGTGAGCGCAATGCCAAAAAACACAGTTTTGAGAAAAATAGCTTCAAAGTTAACGTTATATAACATAACAGCTAATGTTTTTATGCAAGACATTTTTAGCAGTAACTTTTGTTCTTATTGGAATTTTTGTAAAATTCTTTTTGCAGTGGGTTTGTAACATTTCAAGGCATCCATGCTAATTTTCTTGAAAAATTGATTTTTTTTTCTTTTACCTTCAACGTGATTTTCCCTCTTAAGAGGCTACTTCACTCATACGAAAACACCCGCTCGCTAATGTTAATCCTATGGAGGAAAAATTTTAAGATATCTGGTTCGCATTTCAATATTTTTAAATGATTTTCTTTGCATTGGATAGCTGAGGTCAATCTCTATGCATACTCCTTTGTACTTTTTCGATTTTGATTACAAGTTTTTTTTTTTATTATTATTATTAAGATACTTTCACTTTCGGAACCGGTTTTGACAGTGAAAGTATCCTCAATAAAAACAAGAACGAAAAATCATGCGTCAAGCATAGATTATGTAGCACTTTCCAACGCTTCCAAAATAATTTTACAAATCATACCGTTTAATAAGCTAAAAGATAACTTCTAAGTAAACAATTTGGAAAACGCATAACATATTTAAAAACATAATTTCCGGAATTTCCAACATATACAATATTCGGAAAAATATCCGAATACTTTTATTCAGCCCTGTATAGGATCTATAGAATTGTATATATACTACATAGGATGCTAAATTTTAGTTCAGTTAGGAAACGCGTAGCACAGTTTAAAATTCTCCGTCTGGAGTTTGTCAATAAACAGAAATGTGTTCGCGAACTTTTGTGCTGCCCTGTATAGGATCTGCAGAATTTATACACACCACGTAATAGACAAAAAGCAAGTTAACATTAAAATCGCGTTCAGTAACTTAAAACGCACTTCCAGGAATTATTGTTAACAGACAGTAGATAATTCTTTTTCGTGTCCCTGTAAATGAACGATGACTGCTATACACACAATATTCCGTAGTAAGTCTCTTGTAATGCACCTTAGGGATCTATATAAATTTCAATGCGTTTAAAATAGTGAAACATTATTTAAATAAACCGCAGACGATTTTTCTCCATAGACGTAATGTAACGGAATTATTTTTATTGTCCCTGTAAAGTAACGATAAGTGCTATGCACACCCTGTTCCATATTAAGCTTCTTCTAATGCACCTTAGTGATATATATATAAATTTCAATGCGTTTAAAATAGTGAAACATTATTTAAATAAACCGCAAATGATTTTCCCCCATAGACCGCAATGTAACGGAATTCTTTTGAGTGTCCCTGTAAAAAAACTATAAGTGCTACACACTCCCGTTGAAATAGGGAACATGCTATAGATAACGACAATAACATATAAAAATTGCAGAGCAATCCGAGCATATTTACGGGAGTTAGAGCACGGACAGACGGCCAGACAAACCGAAGTCATAAGCACTTTTCAACTAGGTTGGAAAGTGCTAAAAACTGCAACAAAAATCGAAAAAGTACAAAGGAGCGTGCATAGAGATTGACCTCAGCCATACGATGCAAAAAAAAATCATTTAAAAATATTAAGATGCGAACGAGATATCTTACAATATTTCCTCCATAGGATTAACATTAGCGAGCGGGGGTTTTCGTCTGAGTGAAGTAGGCACTTAAACATCTTTCACTAATTGTGGTCTTATTCAATCGTAATTTAGAAAAGGTTTTATTTTAAAAATTACTTATTCTCCAGAGTAATACTTAAAAATATGTTAATTATATTTTAGAATAAATATAGAATGTTCTAAAAAAAAGAGGAATTTTTTTAATTGATAGGTGAATATAGAATTAGAGCATCTCTCTGGATTTATTTCTTTATTTATTTTGTGCACATATTTTAACGAGAAAACAAAGCCGTCCAAGAAATTTTAAATATTTTTTAGAAACATTTGTTTTTAATCTCCAGACAGTTATCTACAGTATTTAGTTGTGGTATACAATGTCTTAAATGATAAAAAAAAGATCACTTTATGCCCTACAGTACGCACGATTAAAGTAACTATAATATGCGTATAGTACAGATATTTTAGAATATACAAACTTACAAAGAACTGCTGTGGATTACTTGATCGCATGTCACATCCATTAACCGAAGAGCCAAAATAAATAAATGTAAATAAGTATTATTTACAAAAAGATGCTGTAATTTTTGCACTGTAAGAATGATTATGATTGATTGTCGGAATTTGTAACTAATAACCAAAGTAGCGCAAATGAAAGACGAACATATATGCATTTTAGGGAATAACTCTTCAAGATTTTGTTCAACAATCTATAGTCTTCCCACGTTAACATGGTAATAACCTTGAAAGAGTTCGTGATACTACAGGGAAAGAAAGTTGCTAACAGACACAAATGGTGCAGGAAATGAATTATTTAATTAAAAACTAGATCCTGCAAGTTGCTAGTAGTGATTGTCACCTTAATTAACGAATCAATTCATTTAAATTTGCATTACTAATCAGTCAAGTTATCGTTTGAGGATTATACAAATGCACGACATGAGCTCTCTAAATCATTCTAAAAATATCGATATGATATTCATCTCATATCGTAACGTTGCGCAGCATATTAGTGGATAATGTTGTCAGCAGCACTCTGATTCGAATTTGCCGTTTTATGTTACTCATCGGTCAAGTTATCGTTTGTAGTCTATACAAATGCACGACATAAGCTTCCTTAATCACTCTAAAAATATCGATATGATAGTCCATTTCATATCGGACTTTGCGCAGCATATATAGTGGATAATGTTGTCAGTGGCACTCTGATTCGCATTTGCCTTTTTCTGTTACTCAACGGTAAAGTTATCGTTTGAAGACTATACAAATGCACGACATAAGCTTCCTTAATCACTCTAAAAATATTGATATGATAGTCCATTTCATATCGGACTTTGCGCAGCATATATAGTGGATAATGTTGTTAGTGGCACTTTGATTCGCATTTGCCTTTTTCTGTTACTCAACGGTAAAGTTATCGTTTGAAGACTATACAAATGCACGACATAAGCTTCCTTAATCACTCTAAAAATATTGATATGATAGTCCATTTCATATCGGACTTTGTGCAGCATATATAGAGGATAATGTTGTCAGTGGCACTCTGATTCGCATTTGCCTTTTTCTGTTACTCAACGGTAAAGTTTTCGTTTGAGGACTATACACAAATGCACGGCATGATCTCCCATAATCATTTTTAAAATATCGATGTGATAGTCCATCTCATATCAAAATTTTACAGCATCTAAGTGGATAATGGGATAATGTTGTCTGCGGCACTCTGATTCACATTTGCCTTTTTTTGTTACTTGAAGGAAGAGTTGGAACAGAAACCTAGCCATTGACTGTGGTCGTTAACCATAGACAAAAAAAAATCACACGAAATTAAGTCCGAAAAACAATGTGCCCAACTATTTTGTTAGCCAAATTTTGAAATGCAGAAATGGGGACAAGTACTGTGATGTCTCTCAGTTTCTTACTTAAAACTGGAACGCAGCCGCGCTATTTTATATATATATATATATTTCGGGAAGTCATAAATTTACATACTGCAAATACGAAATTACATATTCGTATACCTTTGGTTAGCATAAGTATTGAAGAAAGTGTTTGGTCGTAGCTTACTAAAGAGATAAGTCGTGATAATTCTACTCTTCTTTGCCGTCACTTGATCAATATAAGTTGATTTTCCCCCCTGCTGTCATACTGCCATGAGATCAATGTAGGCTGAAAAGTAGCCGAGATGGGTAGAGTGCCGCGGCCTGTCTCTTTCGTTGGCTACGCCTTTGATGTACATAACAATAGCATTTTTCTTAAAGCGTAGCATTTATGAGTGAGAGAACTGTTTTTTCTTTACTGATCCCACGGTAGCAACACTAAAAAAAAATTCCTGAAAATAACGGAAATTGTACTGGCAATCGAGACGCCAGTACTATTTCCATATTTTAACGGAAAAAAAATTTCCGTGATTTCTGAAATATCCGTTTTTAAATTTCCGTTTTATAACAGATATCTTCAGTATTTTTTAGAAATTTTTAGGTCGTTAAAATAAATTTTATAGGACCAAAAAAAAAAATTATCTCTCAAGGAACATCTCATAAGGGAGAGATACGCTTCTTTTTCCGTTCATTTCTGAGCTAATTTTTAATAAGCTTCCCATGATGAGTATCGAACCCAAGACCCTCCGTTTACTAAACGAGCGCGCCAGACCACTACACTACGGTTGGACACATTACTTACTCAAATGTTGTTAGTTCGTTGAGATGCTTTTAATGATGCAATAACTGGAAGTTATAGTTAGATGAATATTTTCAGAGATCGAATGTTTTTAATATTTTCTTTTCAAAATTGTTGTATATTTTGCTTTATTATTTGATGCTTTATAGCAGATCAATTAAAATTTTTTATGCATTATATGCGTAAAATATTGTATTAACAGTAATGATTGTTTCTTTTTGCAATAGTACATATACTTTTTTAAATAATTTGTGTGTTGATTTATTTATCAATTCCAGTAAAAACAATAATTTGCTTAAGCAGACGTATTTATTAAATGCTATTAAAGTAAATTTTCTTTATCTCTTAGTTTAAAAACTTATGTGAATAAATAAATTTATAATAAATTATTATATTTAAGCTTTGCTGCGAGCTTTTGTGTATGGTTCTATTAAAATGAATAATTTTTAAAATATCAAAACGATAAAATAGATTTTTAGAGAAGAAATTTTTGAAATTAATAACTTTAGGATAGGTAAGTTTAAATTTGGACTTAATAATTTAGTTTAAATTAATTTAGTTTAATTTATAAAAATTATAAACTAACAAAATAAATTATAAACTTTTATAAAAATGAAGTTTGTAATTTTATAAAGTAAACAAAAAGTTATTAATTATTTTTTTATAAATTTAAAGAGAAAATTATGAATTTTGTAAAATTATAATTTATAAAATAATAAATTTTAGTTTAATTCACAAGAATATAACACAAATCAGTTTAGTTTAATACCCACATACCGATAATTTGCAAAGATATTATTTTATGAAACCTTAAAAATATTAAAATAAAAAAAATAGATTTTTAGAGAAAATTTTGAAATTAATGACCTTGGGATAGGTAAGTTTAAATTTGGACTTATTAATTTAGTTTAATTTATAAAATTATAAACTAACGAAATAAATTATAAACTTTATAAAATCATAAACTTCATTTTTATGAAACTAAAGAAAAAATTATTAATTACTTTTATAAATTTAAAGAAAAAAAATATAAACTTTATAAAAAATTATAATTTATAAAATAATAAATTTTAGTTTAATTCACAAATTTATAAAACAAATCAGTTTTGTTCAATACAATATACATATCGATAATTTGCAAAGATAATATTTTATGAAACCTTTAATAACCTAATATTGCCTCACGTTAATAAAGTTAAAATAAAATTTTAAAAGTCTGTGAAAAAATTCACAATTTAAAGCATTATAAAGAAAAAAAAGTTGTAACGCAGAAAACCCCTTCCCGAAAATTAGACTCTTCCCGGCGAAATGCGCCACACATCACGTGATCTAGAAATTTTTTCGTTCAGTGCAGTTGTCATGTGAGCTTTGCCGAAGGAAGTATGTTTTTTTAAGTGTGGTTATGTATAGAACGTGATGTGTTTTGTTCTCCGGAAATGTGAAAGTAAAATCTTATATATACGTGTCATGTAAAGTTTTTGTGATGTGTGTGTTTTGCGTCAAGAAATAATAAAATCTATGAAAATGCCAGCAATCTTTTACTTCTGGTGTTATTAAAGAAATATTCTTTCAGCCCCGAGATACGAAAAGTATAATTATTCTACAGTGAGTGCTACAAAAATTTGGCTCCCCAACTCGGGCACGAATCCGCAGTAAAAAAATGCAAAGTGCTATGTTTTTACAACTATAAATCCGCAGTGATTTAGTTTTAAAATAAAAAAGGCAGCTTTCAGAGCTTCTGATTTCATAAGCTACAATCAAGAAATGGCGCGAAGGATCGTCGCCATTGCATCGTATGATATGTGTTATTCGTTTCATAGTTCTAAAAAGTGTTTTGTGTACGAGTGTACGCCCAAGAAAATTGTGCATTATATGTGTTTACAGAATTCTACAAATTGTATAACTCATGTGTGACTTGGTAAAAAAACGGATCCGTAATTTTTTTTAATAGATACAAAGAATGCATTCTTATTCTGATCATTATTTGAATTATTCTTAAGTTTGATTGATCTTAATATTATTCTTATTCTTATCATCGTTGGGATATTCTTAACTTAAGTTTGATTGATCTTAATATTATTCTCATTCTTATCATCATTTGAATTATTCTTAACTTTATTTTAATTATTCATAACATTATTTTGGTGCATTATTTTGTTCTTACATTATTTCCCCTTCCCCCCTTCCCTACTTTTGATTTTATTTTTGAATGATTATCGTGACTGTGTTGAAAGAAATTTTTTATTGATTCAGAAGAAAAAAAAAAGGTAAAACTGATATCAGTTTCAAGTAGAATTATGATATTATCGTTTTCAGGTCAAATTAATATAAAGTATTCGTAATTTTATCGCATTTATCATAAAGATGTTTTGTTTTTCTTTTATTATTACTTTTAACATAATTTATTACTTTTTGTTTTTCTTTTATTACTGGTTTTAAAATAACTGAGTACAGTTTCAATATAAATATTTGTTCTTATTTAATATTGGACGTAAGTATTTAATTCTGAGTTCTCGATTGAGAAAATAAGCATTATTGTGGAATTTAAAACTGAATGAGTAAGTTACGCAAGTTTTGTTGTTTTGATTTTTTTTTAGGTAGAAAGTTTTTTTAAATTGTACTGAACAAAACCGATATTAAGCTGTCTTAGTAATTTAAAAATAATATTGGTTGAGAATTTAATTATTCCGTTATGTGTTCTGATTTCGTTTAGAATATTATTTAAGGAACAATTTAATTATTCAGTTATGTGTTTTGATTTCATTTAGAATATTATTTAAGTGACAATTATTCAGTTATGTGTTTTGTTTTCATTTAGAATATTACTTAAGTGACAACTATTCAGTTGCAGTTTATTTCATTTGAAATATTGTTTTGAATATGTCGCGTTATGAAATCCAGTTTATTTTTAATGTTTGTTTCTGTTTTGTAGTAATAGTTTATATTATGGTTAAAACTCACTGTTTTGTTTTATTAAAAGTTTATATGATTTGTAACGGCAAAACTCACGTTTGGGGTACGGTTTAAACGAAATTTTTGGCATTTATAGGGTTTTCGGCTGGTTGTTTTGCTAAAATTTAAAATGTCTGAACTTAATAGCTCGCAAAGAGGATTTGTTCCAGGTTGCGTTAGAAATGAATTTAGATGTGCAAACCACTATGACCGTTGTCACATTGCGGGAAAAAATCAAATCCTCCCCCTCGTTCGATGTTGATTTTGTGAATTCATTAGTTAGGAATCAAATTGCAACTCGGGAAGAAGCACAGCGTAAACTGGAATTAGAAGAGAAGCGTAGGGCAGAAGAGCTGCAATTAGAAGAGAAGCGTAGGGCAGAAGAGATGGAGTTTAAAAAGCTTGAGATGAATTTTGAGCTTGAGAAGCTTAAGCTACAGGTTCAGAGCCAAAGTACTTCCGGTGGAGTGGTAGGTGGTAATGCGACAGGGATAGTATCTCACGCGGAAAGTAAGATAGATGTCCAAAGGTTGTTGCCTACATTCAGGCCAGAAACAGATGATGTAACATTGTTTTTGGTTCTCCTGGAACGCCAGTTAAAGCTCTCGAAGGTACCTGAGCATCTATGGGTATCGTATTTACTCAGTGTTGTCCCATCTTCTATTTCTACGCTTATCGCTCGTGAATCGGAAGAAAACGCTTCAAATTTTTCGCATGTTAAGGATTTACTACTAAAACGGTTTAAAATTAGTGCCGAAAAATTCAGACAGTTGTTCTTTGCTCATCGCAAGGTAAAAGAAATCTCTTGGCGAGATTATTACTTCGAACTTCGAGATTATTTTGAAAACTGGCTTAAAGAGTTAACTGTAACGTCTTTTGAAGCACTCCAGGATCTGATCATAGCTGATCAAATGAAAAGGCGCGTTCCTGTTGAATGTAAACAGCATATGTTAGATGACTGGGAAAATTTAAATTCGCCAGTCGACCTCGCCAAAAAACTAGATGCCTATGAAATTATACGAAGTACGTTCCCAGAAAGAGATCCGGTTGTACCCCAAGTGAAAAAAGAGTTTTCTCGTCGAGATAATAATTGGAAGCAGAGTAAGCCTCCAAACGAAGACAGATCTCATAAGTTTGGTAATCGACGCTTAGAATCTGATATTGTTTGCTATGGATGTGGTAAAGTGGGATTTATAAAGAAGAAATGCCCAGATTGTACTCCTTCGGTTAAAAAAGAAAATGTGCAAGCACATCGTCTTAAGTTGTATAGTTTAAATACTTCAACAGTTTCAGCTTCAAATGTGCCTATCACGATCTGCAATGAGAAAGTGTTAGTCTGTGCAGATACGGGAGCAAATCGTAGGAGCAGAACGTATGTATGAGCTATTTTTAAAAACTGGTGTTGCACTGAAACCCCATACTCATGATGTCACGTTGGCTGACGGAATTACAGTAGCCAGAGAAACTTTGTCTGCTACAGTTCCAGTAGAGATTGAAGGTCGAGTCTTCAAAACGGAGTTCATTATATTACCAAATGCTAAGGGTAATAGAACGCTTTTAGGCATGGATTTTTTGCACAATGCTAACATGGTGTTAGATACTGCCAACAAAACGTGGTATTTCAGTAATAAACCTCAGAAAAAGTTTCATTTTGTAGATGAATACGTTGAAGAGAATAATTCATCAGCTGGTGCGGTCGAAGTCAGTCCATACGCCTTACGTGAAGATGAAGGCAAAAATTTAACTTCTGACGAAAGAGAAAAACTGAATGGTCTTCTAAAAAGGTATGAAAAATGCTTTCAACCAGGGGGAGAGACAACCCCGTATGTAGAGCATCGTATCAATACAGGTGATAGTGCTCCTATTGCTGTGCCACCTTATCGGATGACTCCTGCTAAGAAAGAAATTCTTAAGAAAGAAATAGATAATCTTCTAGCTCAGGGAATCATAGAAGAATGTGAATCACCTTATGCTTCACCGGTGGTTCTCGTACCAAAGCCGGATGGTAGTATGAGGTTATGCATTGATTACAGAAAATTAAATGCAGTTACAGTGGCAGATAAATATCCATTTCCTCGAATGAACGACCTTTTGCATGAAGCCAAGCATACTTCTCATATGTCAACTTTAGATCTTCGTTCAGGATATCACCAAGTCCGAGTCTACCCAGCAGATCAAGATAAAACTGCATTTGTTTGTCCTTTCGGTACTTTTCGTTTCTTAAAGATGCCTTTTGGACTTAAGAACGCTCCAGCTACGTTTCAGAGAATGATAGATCAATTTAGAAATGGTCTTAAGGATGTCCTTGCTTTGTCATACCTAGACGACATCACCGTTTTATCAGACACCTTTGAGAAACATCTCTCAGATCTTACGGCTGTGTTCGAGAGACTCATAGAACTTAAATTAGATGCCAAGCGTGAAAAATGTCATTTCTCTTGTGAAAAGGTCAAGTACCTTGGGCACTGGATAACACCAAATGGTCTAGAAGTAGATCCAGACAAAGTATCTGCAATTAAAGCGATACCTCTTCCTAAAAATGTGAAAGAGATCCAGTCTTTCTTACAGACGTGTTCTTGGTACAGAAGATTTATACCAAATTTTGCTGATATCTCAAGGCCTCTTAGTAATCTAACGAAAAAGAAAGTTATTTGGAAATGGGGAAACGAAGAGCAAACAGCCTTTGAAACTCTAAAACAATGTCTCATAACACCTCCTGTGCTTAAGCAAGCTGATGGGACCAAACCATTTATTCTGCGTACTGACGCTAGTAACTATGCTCTTGGCGCTGTTCTTCTACAGGGTGATGACAAGACCTCTGAACATCCCATAGAATACGCTAGCCGTCTTCTTACAAGTGCTGAAAGAAATTATTCCACTACGGAACGCGAGGCATTAGCTGTAGTCTGGGCCTTAGGAAAATTTCGTGGCTATGTGGAAGGTCAAGAAGTAGTTGTAGCTACGGATCACCAACCTTTAAAATGGCTTCTGAGCCTTAAGTCACCATCGAGGAGATTAGCCCGTTGGGCACTACAAGTACAATCGTTCTTATTGAAAATTGAATATGAACCTGGAAAATTTAATTTTGTGGCTGACATGCTATCACGTCCTGTCTGTAGTCATCAGTCTGCTTTCTGTGAGACATGCAACTTTGTCAGCATAGACATGCCAACAAGAAGTCCAAAGGATATCAGAGAAGCTCAGTTGCAAGATGAAAATCTTAAAAAGATTATAGATTGTTTTGAGGACGAACAGAAAAGTGAAGACTTCGCCAATTGGACTGTTAGAGGATTCCTGATGAATCAAGGCGTACTTTACCGGTATGCTCCTGAATCAGACGCCGAGGAAGCGCAACTGGTCATTCCAGTACAAGAAAGACAAAACATTTTGAAACTTCATCATGACGCCCCCTCAGCCGGACATTATGGTGAAGCAGGCACTTATCAAAGAATTGCTAAGAGATATTATTGGACAGGCATGAGAACATATATTTCTGAATACGTGAAGAAGTGTCCAGAATGCGCTCGTTATAAATCAACAAATCAGAAACAAGCCGGTTTATTGCGAACACCTGCTTATGCTCAGCGGTTTGAGACCCTCAGCATTGATCTCTTTGGACCATTGCCTCGTAGTAAAGATGGGCACCGATGGATTTTTATAGTAGAAGATTGTGCCACAAAATGGGTAGAACTGTTTGCCTTAACAACTGCCACTGCCCAAGAATGTGCAACTACGCTGATTGAAGAGATTTTCCTTCGTTATGGTATCCCAAGAAGACTCTTAAGTGATAACGGCCCTCAGTTCGTGAGCACTGTTCTACAACAAGTTTGTTACATTCTCGGAATTGACCAATCATTGACACCTTTGTACCACCCTCAGGCCAACCCAGTCGAACGGAAAAATAGAGACTTGAAACCTCGAATAGCAATCCTTGTTGGGGATGAACACGATTCCTGGATTGATAAACTTCCTTTTATTAGATTTGCTATGAACTCTGCCAAATCTGATACAACAGGCCAAACTGCTGCCTATCTGCATTTTGGTCGAGAACTAAAAACAATCGATGATGTGGTGAACGATTTTAAAGCAGTTGTGGAAAATGACAATTTTGTTCCTGAAATAACTCCATATCTTAAACGTCTTGCAGATGTCTCAAAGAAAGTGAAAGAGCGAGTTGAAATAAAACAAGATCAGCGTAAGAAATATTATGATAAAAATCGTAGAAGAGTTTATTTTACACCTGGTGAAAAAGTATGGGTTGCCTTACACCCTGTGAGCAAGGCAAGTAACCAGAAAACACCAAAATTTATGCCTAAGAGGGATGGTCCATATGTAGTTTTGACTCAAAAATCACTGGTGACATATGACATTGCCAGTCTAGACAATCCTACTCAGCGAATTGGATCTTATCATGTTTCAGCCTTGACACCATTCCAAGAAACTGAAACTACTCCAGTGCACCTCTGAGAAAAAGAGGGAGACCCAGAAAACATCCTGTTTCCTCTCCGAGACGTATGTCGGAAACAGAGGGGGAGGATGTAACGCAGAAAACCCCTTCCCGAAAATTAGACTCTTCCCGGCGAAATGCGCCACGCACACGTGATCTAGAAATTTTTTCGTTCAGTGCAGTTGTCATGTGAGCTTTGCCGAAGGAAGTATGTTTTTTTAAGTGTGGTTATGTATAGAACGTGATGTGTTTTGTTCTCCGGAAATGTGAAAGTAAAATCTTATATATACGTGTCATGTAAAGTTTTTGTGATGTGTGTGTTTTGCGTCAAGAAATAATAAAATCTATGAAAATGCCAGCAATCTTTTACTTCTGGTGTTATTAAAGAAATATTCTTTCAGCACCGAGATACGAAAAGTATAATTATTCTACAGTGAGTGCTACAAAGTAGATTTTAAAAAATATTTTTCTGTAATTTATGAAAATAAAATAAATTTCTAAAGATTTCACTAAAAAATAAAAATATCACTATTATTTTCACAAAAAATTACCGCCCAGACACAACCCCGGTTAGAATGAGTTCCAGGATTGGCCCGAGTCTAATGACAAAAAAATAGGCCCACGGGTAGGACTGGTTCAGACCTGAATTCTAGAAGAACTATAGTAAATACAACAATCTTAATTCGCATTTCAAACAAGGCGATTTCTGTACGCAAACCTCTGAACGTCATTTACGGAAATGGCATTGTTTTGAAAGAAATACGGACATTGTACAGTTTTGTAAGAAATACGGAAAAATCCATTCAATTTACGGAAAACTTTCTGCATATTTACGGATTTGAAATCTTCTTTACGGAACTAATGTCATTTACGGAAATTGTACTGTTGTTTTGGAAAAACGAAACTTCTCCGTAAAATTTAACGGAAAATCTCTTGTATTTTCACGGATTTTTTTTAGAGTGAATGCGGAAAAAGATCCTCTGAAGTCTAGGGCTGGATTATTTATCAATAGATCGATCAAATATTGATATTTCTTAATTATCGCAATAACAATATGTAAGATCTGACACTGACGATATATCCCAATAATGATAGCTAAGCTCTGACTCTGGCAATGTATAACAATATCTAAATTAAGCTCTGACTCTACCGATATATCCAAAAAACATTTTTTTTTATCGACTTCAAACCATAAGAAAAGCGCCGAATATTCCGTATAATATCCTCTTCAACCCATTCCTGTCGTCCGATCCATGCATTTATATTCACTTCTCTACTTTAATCCAATCAAAATTTCCCCTCCAACGATTAACCTTGAATTATCTCGCTTTCGTTAATATCCCCAAATAAAGAATATCACAGCATATCCCAATACGAATACATTCTCTTATTATGTCTTAGTTCGTTACTATCCTTTCAAACCGCAAATTAAACTCTTTGTTCTTAACTGAATAATACAGCTATCGTCCAGACTTATTCGTCCCGATGCTGCGCTGCTGTTATTCGTCCAGACTTCGTTGCAATAGGTCGAGGTATTGATATGTGATGGCCAATAAAATACGAGCTAGAGTATTTGTTAGTTATTCTCGAGTCGATAGCATTGCACTACTTCAGTGCTCATTGAGATAACTTTCTCGGTAAATATTATCGGTAGCGCCTTGATATTAAAATGAATGTATGGAGTCGTGTAGTGCGTGTGTGTGATTTTGTTTGTTTGTTTGTTTGTTTTTATTTAATTTTGTTAGCCAATAACTTATTTTTATCATTTGCAATTTATTTTCTTTTGAATTCAATGGCACTTTGAAATTTAAAAAAAAACAACAGATTTAAATATCAAACCTAGTATTCTGCATAATAAAGCAAAATTATATGGTACATTTTAGCTCACAGGCTATCAAAGCCTAAGAGCTAATGTGCCCGCCGGTTCTGTATGTACGTATGTATGTATGTATGTTTGTACGTAACGCGATAACTCTTGATAGAAATAACCGTTTTGCTTCAAATTTTGTTTATAGGCTCATTGTGATAAGGTGTTTCCCTGATTAGTTTTAGGGGTTCATTGGTTAAGTATAAAGGGGGAAAGTGGGCTAATTCCACCCCCCCCCCTTAATTTAGATAAATAGGTTTTTCATGCAGATTTATCCAATTGTCTTCAAATTCTGTATATAGGCTCATTGTGATAAGGCGCTTTCTTGGTTAGTTTTGGGAGTTCATTGATTAAGTATAAAGGGGGAAAAGGGGGGCTAACCCCCTTAATTTAGATAAATGGGTTTTTCATGCAGAATTATCTGATTTTATTCAAATTTTGTATATAGGCTCATTGTGATAAGGTGCTTCCCTGATTAGTTTTGGGGGTTCATTGGTTAAGTATAAAGGGGGAAAGGGGGGCTAACCCCTCTTAACCCGTGAGAACTCGCTAGATTTCTTGTCACACCAGAACTTAATACTTTATTCTTAGTCTTAATACTTTATTCACAAAAAAATGTAAAATAATAAAAAAAAAGTTTCTAAAATTTAATTTAAACTGAAAAAAAAGGTTTAAATAAGAGTCTTATTGCAACAGCTGGGACAAAAAAAAGTATGACGGTGAGAGAAAATCTCACGCGCGAGTTCTCCCGGGTTAATTTAGATAAATGGGTTTTTCATGCAGAATTATCCGATTTTCTTCAAATTTTGTATATAGGTTCATTGTGATAAGGCGCTTTCCTGATTAGTTTTGGATGTTAATTGGTTAAGTATAAAGGGGGTAAAGGGGACAGGGCTAATCTTATCCCCCTTAATTTAGATAAATGAGCTTTTCATGCAGAATTATTCGATTTTATTCAAATTTTGTATGTAGGCTCATTGTGGTAAGGCGCTTCCCTGATTAGTTTTGGGGGTTTATTGGTTAAATGTAAAGGAGGATACGGGGGACTAATCCCCCTTAATTTATATAAATGGGTTTTTTCATACAGAATTATCGGATTTGCTTCAAATTTTGTATATGTGTTCATTTTAATTAGAGGCTTCGCTGATTAGTTTTAGGGGTTTATTGGTTAATTATAAGGAGGGGGACAGGGGTGATAAGCCCCCTTATTATATTGTCGATTTCTTTATTTTTCGAGAGGCTTATTTCAAATTCTTTGAAATAAGAGTATAATATACAATTAATGTGAATAGCCTGTGAGCTCATACCCCTCTGTTTAACTGAACAGTTTTCTTTTTATTTAATCTTCTTTTGTTAGTTTCTTTGCTTTTCACTTATATATATATATATATAAATATATATATGATTGGCTGCTTTCTACATCTGTTGGTATTTAAATTGCTCGTACATTTGTCTTTCGAAATTAACAATATTTCTATCCCCACACATTTTAAGGTAGTTATCGCGATATATCAAGCAATATCGATATTAACTCGATGATATATCGCGATATAAAAATTTTTATATCGTCCAGCCCTACTGAAGTCATACCAACTACAGGATTTACCTCATTGTCCCTGTAATAGTAGCATTATTTCTTCACTGACTTGTATTACTGTAGTCTTCAACCCAAACGCACTATTTGCTTTATATTGAAACCGTATCGAGAGTCTTCAGAATTTTGCATTGTTTATAGAAATGGGTGATACAGTTTCAATATTGAAAATAGATGTTGTTATCGAAAATATTATTTGTAAGATTATTGTAGTCATAATGATCAATACTCATCTCAGGATCTGGTTTAAATAGTGACGGTACTTAATTCAACACTTATATCTGTCATTAGTAATACAGAGTTATTCTAAATGATGGACCCATTTTCAAAAAATTGTATTGATTAAAGTACAAATCCAAAATGAACAATCTTTAGACCAATGAAAAGAGGAAGTTTCAAAGTTTTTTTTTTTTTTTTTAATACCGAATTTGGTACGAAATGACCGCTGCACGGCAATTTGCGACTCACTTCTTGCAAACTCAAGAACGCAGAAAACCTTGTGCTCCACAGTAGCCATCTCACTCACACTCACACTCACATCTGACAGTGAAACGAAATCGCGGCCTATTGCAGCGCGACCTCTACCGGCCGCCTCTGGAACCATCACCGATTTAAAAGCCGTGCACTCAGTAACAGCAGATACGCTTTCTCGTGTGTAGGACGAGTTTAGCTATCGCGTAGATGTTTGCCGTGCAGGAAACGGTGGACACGTTGAACATTTATAATGTCTTTTAAAAAAAACTTTGAAACTTCCTCTTTTCATTGGTATAAAGATTGTTCATTTTGGATTTATACTTTAATAAATACAATTTTTTGAAACTGGGTCCATCATTTAGAATAACTCTGTACTTTTCGCAACGGAAACTTACATACTATGTCATTTAGCCAAAAAGATAATGTTCAGAATCAGGCCTTTTAATATTTAAATACAGTGGATCTTCCCTTTTACGAAGTCCCTATTTAACAAAGTTCTCTAATTAACGAAATTTTTTGCAGAACCTTGACTTTGAACATCATTAACATGTAAACTAATCTCCATATTACGAAAAATTTATTCTATATAACGAAGCTTTTTCCAATTTCGTGCGTGTGCAGCATTCAAACGGAGAGGTTGCTGTTGCGATGGATGTATGAATTTATTTCAGCGGATTGTATGAAAATGAACACATTTGAATCATTTAATCAAAACACACACATTTGAATCATTTAATCAAAACACACACATTTAATCACATTTTAATGAAAAAAGATAGGTACACTTCGGTTTTTATTTACTTCACTTTCTTATGTGTTTTTTAAATAATATTCTAATATTAAATTAGTCTCATATCTACATTGCAAAGAAAAGGACAACTAGAATTAAAATATATTTTTCAAATATTTATATTTTATGTGTACTTTCCATTTTATATGGGTTATGTAAATACAAATGGTTATGTGTATACATTTAATTGTCGTTTTCGTGTTAGCCCTTTTCCTGCTTGGGT
This sequence comes from Maratus michaelseni, assembly GCA_963931845.1. Lineage (NCBI taxonomy): Eukaryota > Metazoa > Arthropoda > Arachnida > Araneae > Salticidae > Maratus > Maratus michaelseni. The sequence continues at coordinate 343,579,477 of OZ007591.1, read as the reverse complement.
CTACAAGATCGAAGATTGAACTTTGACATTTCACAAGACAAAGCTCCCAAGCTAATGTTAATCCTTGGGGGCATTTCTTTTGCAAATATTTCCATTTTATGTGTACTTTCCATTTAATGTGGGTTGTGTGTATACAAGTTTCATAAATTTAAGTTGATTTCTATTTAACGAATTTTCTTCATAACGAAGTGCTTAAGTGTAACGATGAGACTTCGTTAAATGGAAGTTTCACTGTATATTGACATAGTTCTTAGTCTGACCATTAATAACAATATAATAATTTATTTCAAATGAAATTATCCTGCTGTTATTATATTATTGTTATTGTTACTATTGTTTATTATACGATGTTTCTTAATTCATTGCATGGTTCAAAAATTCGCAACAAAGAAAATATTTTTTTTTTTTTCCAAAATTGAAACTGATAACAAATGAAAACAAAAACTGAAAATGCGAAAAAATATTTTTGAAAACAGGTTTTTTTTTTTTTTTTTTTTTTTTTTTTTTTTTAATTAAAAAAAGGGGTGGGGAGACGTTTAGCCATCTTTTGAGTAACTTCTAAAAATCCTCAAGTCCACGACCGAATCCATCTCTGCAGTAAGCTCCATTTTAAAAATATCCGGAGTTCCCTATGAAAATAGGAAATGCGTTTGTATAATGGTTACATGAGTGACATTCACGAAATTTGAGTATATAAAACGACTTGTTGACTGCTGTTTGCTACCACCTTTAATTTATCTTAGCGACCAAATCCGAAACTACTGGACAACAACTCTTATGAAATTGAACTTTATTAGTTTACTAGCTAATCCGCCCGGGCCCGAGATAATTACAATCTCAGAGAAAGGCGTTAACCCCCTCCCTCCCCTCGGATCGTTTTCACTGGCGCCGGCAGATTTTTGGCAGTTTTTTGCATAAATTAAAAAAAATTACCAACCAAATTTTTCAAAAATCACATAGTCAAATGCAGAATATTTTTTTACATATGCTCATAAATTTTCAAATTGATATCTCAATTAGTTTTCTTAAAATTCGCTAATTAGTAAAATAATTTCGAATTCGTTCATTGCCGCTTGCAAATCCAATGCGCCGGTTCGTTTCTTTCGCCATTTTTATTTAAAAGATGTCATTTTACAAGCGATGGTTAATGAGAATCTAATTAATATCTTGGGTAATTATCAAACTATTAAAATTCTGAGGCTCAGGTGCACATGGCCAGACGTTGGACTATCCACACCTAAATTTTCAAACTTCTAGGTGAGCTAGATTTTGTTAGCCATCGCCAACAGACACACACACACACACACACACAGAGCGAAACTTTCTTTTATTAATATAGATTAATGTAACTGGTTATACTCCTTATGCACTTCGTATTGGGTTTGCAATACAATGGTGAAACCTGATAATCATTTATAATCATCCTGTATATAATGACAAGGGGAGTAAATAATTACCTGTGGTGAACTTTAATCGAAAATTACTGCTGTATTGATTATTCCTGCCATAAGTTATGGTTACATCATTTAAAGCAATTATAGGCTTTGGTTTTCTATCTTGATAACAATATAGGTACGTCTCATTTGTTCCATCCACGAAGATTTTGAGGTAATGATTAGTGCAAGGCTGTTAAAAAAGAAATATTATTTTTAAGATAATGAACAATATTCTACTAACAATACAGTGAATTGATACAAGTATATTTCTTTTTTTTTTTTTTTTTTTTTTAATATTTCCAGGTTAAATTTATACGATGATGGTAACATGAGATATAAATTTCTCAATTGGATAAAAAAGTCCGGCACAGGTTTCAAACCAGGGATCTCTTGGCTGAAACTGCCAATGCTCTACCAACTGAGCAATCCCGGACGAATACGGCGGAACTAATTCACCCAGTTAATCTTATTGATCATATCATCTGGTCTGATATATGAATTAGCTCAACAGAATAAATCGCAGGTAATGGGACCTCCAGTAAACGCTGGAAACGTGATTACACTAGATTAATTTTTGACACAATTATTCAAATTGTTAAAGAAATATCATTCTGTTAAGCTGTTCATTTATTCTGTTGAGCTGATTCAAATATCAGACCAGATGCTATGATGAATAAGGTTTAGCTGGGTGAATTAGTTCCGCCATATTCGTCCGGGATTGCTCAGTTGGTAGAGAATTGGCAGCTTCAGCCAAGAGATCCCTGGTTCGAATCCTGGCCCGGACTTTTTCACCCAGTTGGGAAAATTATATCTCATATGATATTTCTTTACCAATTTGAATAATTGTATCAAAATTAATCTAGGGCTGATGGTAACATATTTTTCACTTGTTTTTCGATTGCTCAAGTACACTGTTAAAAATAAATCCCTAAATTCACGGTAAAACTACTGGCAGCAAAGTTGACGGACCTTTTTCCGTTCCGTTAGTAGGTTTTCCGTTTTGAAAAATAAAAGAAGGAAAAACTCCGTTTGCAGAAGCTGTAACTTTCCGTTAACGCTCTCAGAAATCGTGGAAATATTCCTGGCAGCACTGACAGGAAGGGAAAATTTCCGTTCTGAATAAACTAGATTTAAAAAAGTTACATCTCACTTGGTGCTGCCATCTGTGGACAATTTTGGGCATATTTACTATCCGATATACTTCAAGAACATTTTCTGGCCGACATTGGGGTTTGAACTAGGGGTGCCAGAGCCTCCTGTCAAGTGTCTTGCCAGTTAGACTAGCGGGCGCTTGTTAGAATAGCAGTTTGAAACGATGATAAGGGATTTCTCAAAATGGCGGCGTAGAACTTAAATAATTTGGGTTTAGAAGTCTGGTAATTTTGAAGTTAATTGCAGGGAGATTTCGTTATGAGATGATGTTGATGTTTTAATATTGTAATATTAATAGAGGATAAAAACATGAATTATATATATTCTTAATTTGATCGTTAGATATAAAATATGAATATTATATTTTGAATTTAATTCGATAAAAAATGTTTGCTTTTTTGAGAAAATCTATTTGTTTTCAACTATTATATATATTTTTAAATGTGTTCGCTTAGAATATATTTTAGTGCTTTTTATTACTTTAAAAAATAAATTGCGAATAATTTTAAAGGGAATGAGAAAATTATTATTATTATTATTATTTAATTCAAAAACATTATTATTATTATTATTATTATTATTATTATTTTGCTTTTTTGCTTTTTTGAGTAAAATCGATTTTTTTTTCACTTAGTTTAACTATTTTTTTTAATCTGTTTGTTTAGAATATATTTTAAGTGCAAATATTTTCTTATAACTTACAAAAATAAATTGCAAATAATTTTAAAAGAATGGGAAAATTGTTGCTTTTTTTAAATTCGAAAGCACTATTTTATTGATGTCGTTTTAAATAAACTCGAAATTTTAATTTATTGAATTTTTAGTTTTTATTCGCAGCAACATGTCAGTTTTTTAAACAGTGAAAATAAATATGCAGCAGATAACGGAATATCTCCGTTGGCCCCTTTCGTCTCCGTCCGTTCCGTTGTTTTCAGGAAATATGAGGAAATTTTCGGTTTTTTAACGGAAAATACCCTTTTGTCGCAAAAGGGGACTTTTTCTGTGACATTCAGGAAAAAAAATACCTGTGAATTTCAGATTTTTTTTTAACAGTGTATACAAATAACATCGTTTCTTTTTGCATCTACGATTGGTATATAATACATCTGTAAAAACAATTTTGAGCGTATTTTATTATATATTTCTTTTAAAGGCTAAAAGGTGTGAATTAACAACGTAATACCAATTAAAATAACTTTTACTAGGTTGTTTTACCTGTTTCGACTCACCCCGAGTCATTTTCAAAAACAAATGAGAATATTCCATAATTGCGCGGGCTTTGAAGTTATTATTTTCATGTACTTTTTAAAAATTACGCACGTCATCTTTTATTTTTACTTGGTTGTTTATTTTCATATCTGTGACCATGGAGTGACTCGAGCCACAGTTTCGGTAAATTAAAAGATGCCGCATCCTTACATATTGTATTTTTTCGTGTTAGTATCTCTATGGTTTCTCTTATTATGGAGGGATAGTATAGACTGGAGGGAAATATTATTTTACTTACATTGAAATTTATTTGGATGGTTTCTTCTTGATATAATCTTGCCAGCGCTGTAGTTTTTCTATTATACTTAATATCAGCTATATGCTCTTTTTTTCTGTAATTAAATTTCCTGCTGGTCATACCTATGTAGTTTTTAAAAAGTACATGAAAATAATAACTTTAAAGCCCGTGCAATTATGGAATATTCTCATTTGGTTTTGAAAATGACTATGAGTGAGTCGAAACATGTCAAACAACCTAATAAAAGTTATTTTAATTTGTATTATGTTGTTAATTTAACACCTTTTAGCATTAAAAGAAATATATTATTACAGGGTGTTATAATTTATTATATCGTTTTTTTTTTTTTATAAAGAACTATTCAAATAAGTAGTAGAAGTTTGTTTCATGTTATACGAGTGTATATTAGTATATGTAAACAGGGCCTGATTACTAACGGGGCAAACTTCCACCAGTAAATTGTGATAGAGATTTTCGCTTTATTTAAACGCCCTCATGCATAAATTACTGTCATGAATAAGGGAAAATTTTTAATTACTTTTCTACTGGTGGAAGTTTGCGCCCGTTGGTAATCAAGCCCCTGCATGTATATCTATAAGTCGCCGGGCACTTTCGTTTTGTCGAATATCTAAAGAAATACTTGACGAATTCTTCTGCAACTTCAGGAATGTAAAGTATATATTTGATATCGTATATTTACTTTCTTCTATCTTTACAAGAAGAAAGTATTGGATTCATGAAAATTTTCGACTTCCAGTTTTCGACGGATTTATACGTTTTAGAAGACCCTCAACACGATTTGACTATTTTTAGAAAATGTCTGTCTGTGACTCTGTCTGTCTGTCTGTATGTATGTGACAAAAATTTTGTGGGCGCTCTATCTCAAGAACTGATGCTCGGAATTTAATAAAACTTTACATTCAGTTAGTCTCTGATATAAATTGGTGCTGATTAGTTTTTGGTAAAAATCGCCCAGCAAGTGGCGCTGCTATGCAGCATTTTTCGAGATTTCCGCAATAGCTCTATCTCAAGAACTAATGCTCGGAATTTAATAAAACTTTATATTCAGTTAGTCTCTGATATAAATGGGTGCTGATTAGTTTTGGGTAAAAAATCGCCCAGCAGGTGGCGCTGCTATGCAGCATTTTGCAGGATTTACACGATTTTAGCGATAGTCATATCTCAAGAAATAATGCACGGAATTTAATAAAACTTGAGTTTCAGTTAGACCTTGATATAAATTGGTGCTGTTTCTTTTTTAGTGTATGCGAAACCTGTGTGAGATAGAAGAAAGTTTTGGGATTGACACATCCGACTAGTTCAGTGATGGTTGAATAACGAAGGCAATTAGAGGACGAACAACGAATTGGATAAGTAATAATATTTTTAATCACCCTGTAAAATAAAATATCCAAAATTAATTGTAACTGTAAAACATAACTATGAAGATCTTGTACAGCATTTGTGTTCTTTTTTTGTAAGAATAGCATGTATATTCATGCAGATATAAAGGTTCAAGGAATTTGCGCAAGTTTTTTGTTTATAGATTGCAGGATTTTCAACCAAATTTAACGCAGCGCGGCTTTCAGGTGACTTGTGGAAAAAACATACTGCAATTACGATGTAAATATATTAAATATTTGATTAAATATGAGCATTTGTATAAAATAATATTTAACAGCGCGTGCACGAAAGATAACAAAAATGATTTCTCATAATTTAGTAGTCAACTGCATAGGCCTGATCATACAAAAAGGGTAGTCGAATGTAGCGAAAATTCATAAAATATATCGGCGATATAGTGCACTAAAGGATAAGGGGCCATAAGCCGTGTTTTTGGCCCATGAAATAGACTAAAACTCGAATTTGTTATACTGACTTAATTATTTCACTTTTTAATATTAGAAGGTTTATCCTGTGCGATTTTAACAATAGTTTTTGCATTTTGTTCGGACTTATATGACTTACACAAGCTCAAAGTTCGTATTATTCGTAGTTTTTGATGAAAAAAAAAGGAATTTCTTCTAATTTTACCTCAATTATTTATATGAGCGCAATCGTGCAACACTTTCTTCTTTACATATATTATAAAATACATCAAAATGTACAATATATGTCAAAATAAAAGTGTTGCAAAGCTGCGCTCATATTAAAATATTAAAAAATATATTAAAAAAAATGAGGTAAAATTAGGAGAAATTGCGTATTATTCATCAAAAACTACGAATAATACGAACTTTGAGCTTGTGTAAGTAATATAAATCCGAACAAAATGCAAAAACTATTGTTGAAATCGTGCAGGATAAACTTTCTAATACTAAAAAGTGAAATAATTAAGTCAGTATAACAAAATCGAGTTTTAGTCTTATTGCATGCGCCAAAAACACGGCTTATGGACCCTGATCCTTTCAGTTTCTTTCTAAAGGTAACTGGATGATAAATGAGTTCCCAAACATTGTCATTTTTTACACTCTTTTAGGTAGCTTTCAATACAAAAAAGTATAAAGCTACCTATTGCAGCCGTTCGGAGGAAAGCAGTTCCGGAAAATTTCGATATATTTTCACCGATCATGACCCCCAGACCCCAAAACCACCCTCCGTTCAAATGTTGATTTATATATATATATATATATATATATATATATATATATATATATATATATATATCTGACCTATGTCATACGATAAAGCTCGTATTTATAAATCAATTTTGATGAAACTAATTGTGTGTATTAAGCTCACCAATGTCTCGACCGAGTTCGTTGGCCAGCTTGGTTCGCCATTTTGTTTCAAGATGGCGGCCACTTAAAAATTTAAAACTAAAATAAATGTACAGTCGTGGAAAAAAAACTGCACACCCCCCACTAACTCTGCAACAAATTGTAGTAGAAGGAAGTGACTGGTACCAAACGATTGGAAATAAAGTCTACTTTTAAATTATATATCTAAAATTTGCCTAAGGGGCCATCTACATATTAAAACAAGCTTAAAATTTATTTTTTTCAATGGCAACACCCACTTTTGACATGATATTTTAAATTTTCGGTTCAAACTATGCCTAGATACAAAATTTTAAGTCATTTGGATGATAAGTTTTCGAGTTATAAACATTCAAATTTTAGAGCCTCTAATGTTAAATTACATTTTCATATTTTTATTAATATCTCCTGAGATTATAATTCTAATGTGTTAATTTTTTTTTTGTTATAATACTAAAAAGCCCAAACATAAATATGTCAAATTTGTAATTTTTATAATTTTATAATAGGAATTATGAAATTAATATTCGAAAAAATTATGAATTGCAACCTACAATTTTTTTTATGGATTTATATTTATTATGTCCTGCTTTATGTGTATTCAAAATTTTAAATTTTTCTACCAAGTAGTTTTCAAATTACGCCTAAAAAACGGCAAGATGCTGCTTTAAGGGGCCGTCTATGATGTGCATTAAAGCATAGTTTGAACAGGGATGGGAGCGCTCCGACTCGAAATCCCGATTGACACCACTAAATTTTAATAGTATTTGTTACCTTATTCAAGAACAAAATTTCTGAAATTCTTTACGTTGGAGAATACTATTAAAATTTAGTGGTAAGAATCGATATTCGGGTCGGAGCGCGCTCATCCCTGTTTGAGAAAATATTATACTTATAGGCTGGGATTAAAACAAGATTTTCTCAAATCTTGTTAAATTGTTTGCAATATTACACTAAATGGTTGTTAGATAAAGTATTAACGCGAAAGTATTTGTTACTTAAAAATGCTAATTTAACTTTTTATTAACTTTTGTATATCAATCAAAAATTGTAATCTTTACAAATATGTATGGATGTTCAGTTTTTATTCCATTAATAACGAACTTAAAATAATTAAACTTTTTCTTCTATAACTTTCGTATTTAGATCTATTCGATTAAACAGGCTAATTGAAAAAAAAATACAAGTTATTTTTATGGTTTTCTGATAGGCAAGATTATTTCCCAATCGCTAGCAGTGTGCAAAAAAATCTAATAATAATAATAATAATAATAATAAATGGCAAACGGTAAGTTTTCTTGCCAAGAGGCATTAATGAGTTAATTGTAAAATTTCAAATGAACTACCAGAATAGGTTTAATCATAGAATTATTAACCCTATTCCGAAGGAGAATAACGAATGTAAAGTTATTCAGATGTCTTTATAACATAGATTTAGTTTTATGTCTTCAAATAAATCGGAATATAAATCCTGCGACACCCCCCCCCCTCGCTACTAAAAAAAAAGCAATGTCTGGATTTATTTTCAGACTAAAAAACAATTTATCTGCGTTTTTTTTTTTTTTTTTTTTTTTTTTTTTACTTTGATTCCTTACGCTGCTCTATACTATTTTTTTAAATTCTACATTTTGTATTTGTCACTATTATTCACGTTTCTGACAATAAACTAAAAAAAAGGCGAGTTAAATAGATGCAAAATCTGAGAAACAGCATTATAAAAGCACCTGTAAAATTCCAATAACATTTACATATTCTAAAACTATTTTAATTACAAATAATCTTATGGTTTTTTAACCCCTTCGTGAAGTGCGTCTATTACAGAATTTTTAATAATTTACCACCGGTTTTTTAAAACAGAAATTTTCGTCTGATTGAATCGTGGAAATGCTAAGATATAGTAAGGCAAAGCTTACAATAAAAAATAACTGGTGGGAAAAATCGAGGATTCTGAGCATCTTATGCGTCACGTATACGTGTCACTTGTCCCCAAGGGGTTAAAATCGTATAATTCAACAGTTGTAAACATTAGTTTACCGCATATAACAATAACCGAAACTTATTAAGTGAGTAAAATGGTCATATCGGTAAAACATAATACATTAAATAAAGTGACATTCTGCAGCATTTCAACAATCGAGAACCGAACTTCAATTTGGATACAGCCCCTTAAATATGCTCATTATAAAGTAATTAATTTCTCAGAAACTAATCGTAGGAATTTAATGAAATTTGGTATCTAGGCATAGTTTGAACTGCAGATTTCAAATATGTTGTCAAATTTGAGTCTTGCTATTGAAAAAAACAAAGTTTGGGTGTGTTTTTATATGTAGATGGCCCCCTAAGCAAATTTTATATACATCATTTAAAAGTAGACTTTATTTCCAATCGTTTGGTACCAGTCACTTCCTTCTACTATAATTTGTTGCAGAGTTAGTGGGGGGTGTTCAGTTTTTTTTTCCACGACTGTACAAAAAAGTTAAAAATTCAAATTTATTTTTTTATTATGTGTTAGGCCTTGATACGAGGATTCCAGAGCATTTTTTGGTTTACCTCTATCTTAAAAAATGGCTGAGATAGAGCAGTTTGAAATTCTAGGGTGGCTGATATTTTGAAACAAGACAGCACATTACAAAAATTTTCATTGTTATAATAATTTTCCCAATCACACGCATAAAACTATATATTCATATCCGTTAGCGCCAAATTCTCGCCAAACTTGGCGACATTTTGCGAAATATCGCCAAATTTGGCGACCAAAGTAAGTCTTCATAAATGAAGCCAATTTGGCTATTGCTCAATAATTTGGCGAATTTCTTATTCATATTCAGTATTAACGAATATTTTGTAAACGTTTTCTTTGCATTTTAAATTGCTGTTTTCGTGTAACATTAGCTAAAATTTTAAAACGAAGATATAGGAAAGCTACCTTTTCCTCCCGGTACAGGCCGGAAGGACTTTTTTTTTTTTTTTTTTTTTTTAACTCAACAAGATGGAATTTTGTAACCAATTTTTCACTCACTTCCTGATTGGCTAGAACTATAAAAATTGTGTACAAATGTGTGTTTTCGATGGTAATAAAAATTTTAATAATTTTAGAACTTACTTATAAACATATAAACTAATTTTAAAGAATAACCGGCTGCAAATGATAAATCGCCAAATGATCTTTATGGTTACAACTGTTTAGAGTTACAAAAACAATGGTGTTAATTATTTGCGAAACCAGTTTTTATTAAAATAGGCCAACTAGCTGTGAAACTGCAACAATGAAATATTTTAAACACTAAAAAGTAGAAATATAAATAAAAATTAAATAGTGTAATAATTAAAAAAATGTACTTTTTTATCATTTAATAGTTTAATATTAATTAAATTATGAATATACATTGAGAAAACAATTTAGAAATATTGAATAGATAGTTTAAATAAATGCTTTTTTTTTTCATTCCTGGTGCCATATCTTAAAAAAGAAACAGAACCAAAATTATATATCTACCCTATATATATAAAATCCTAATGAAACGAATTTGTGAAACGATTTTATGAAACGAATTTATGAAACGATTTTATGAAACGACTGACTAAACGACTGATTATGTTTCAGGGCTATTTTTAATAAAATATTAAACGCTTGATGGTGAAATTAATACCAATTGTCCATAAAAATCCGAGGATGTCAAAACTGGTAATAGAATTTTGAAATTGGAATTAGTTTTCGAGATATTAATTTTTTTCTAATTTTAATGACATTTCTGTAATGATGGCAACTAATTACTCAGTTTTTTTGTGACAAAAAAGGGAAAAAAATTGAAAAGGATCCCGATAGGGATTATTGATTTCTTTTTATTCGTCATTTTCAAATTGAAATTGAATTTATCTTTTATTTCAATCGATAATGAAGACAAGATTGTGATTAAATTATGTTTTCAGGAAAATTTGAAAAAAAAAAAAATCACATTTCTATCGTCAGGATTCAATCGTCTGTCAGCATTTAATTTAATTTATAAACTGAAAATATTTTGAATGAATTCGTCCAAATGACGTCATTTATGTAAACGCAAAAGAAAGGGGGGAAAAGGAATTAATAGTAATTATTATTTACTAGCCGCCACTGGCGACCAGTTTGGTCGCCCTTAAATGTATGTTAAGCATTGTAACAAATTATTTTTATTCATAATTTATTTTTTTCCTTAATCCCTCGCATAACTGGAAAAATCTAATTGACAAATCAAGAACTTTTGCGATCGCGGTAGCATTTCGCATATTTTTTGTTGTTATGTATTTCATCTTTCTTGACAAAAACCGCTTAACCCACTTAAGAATTTATGCTTCATGTCCGTTTGCTTATCACTTGCAATATGTTCGCTAATGCGGAGATTCTTAAACATATTTGGCGCAAAACAAAAATCGCGCCAACCCCGGTGCGTCCGTGACAGCTGTTTCAATTTAAAATACATGACGTTCACATTTTTCATTTAAAATAGAAAAATAATAATTATCATAAATCAAAACATTTGATTTCAAATTAAAGTATCGTTTCTAATTTGCACGCGCAAAAAATAAAAGCTGACAATTCTTTTCGAAATTTGATCCATTAAATATTATTACATGAGTTCAACTTACGTCAAAAAAAGATCCGGAAGTTGAGTTGTATGGAACAGAATTAAGGTAAACTTTGACTGTCTCACTGGTGCGGATTATTTTTTTTACGCCAGACAGCGATCCAAAAATTCATGGTTTAATATTTTAAACATTCACAACGAATGAATCTTTTTTCTTTGTTTACTTTCATAGATAGAGAATTTTAACTGCGAACCTAATTTAAACTGAAGTTATTGCAGAACGTATACATAATTGAACGTAAGTCATCTCTCAAATATTAATTTATTTTGAACGATCTTTCTAAAAATGTAACTTTTATGCAGTTTTATTTGCAAAAATAATTTTGAATAAAAATGGCCGCCTGGCATATGAAAAAGTGAAACGGACATCCCAGAACTGTTGATGACAGTCACATGACTTACGGTTTTATTATATAGATTGATATCATTTTGTTATTTTTTTGTAAAATTTAATTAAACGAATTTATAAAATCACTAATTCGGATATTTGAAACGAATATATAAAATAATAATTGCCCAACTGGACGGAAGGAGAATAAAATATCCTGCTTGGTTTTCTATCCGCTTGGTTTTCTATCCTGCTTAGTTTTTTCCGCCAAGCTTTTTAAAAAAGCGTCAAGACACCTATAATAGAAAAGCAACAAAAGTTCATTGGGTTTGTTTTCATAACTTTTGGCAACAAATCTATGTATGTTAACGAATCTATCCCTTTTTGAAGCTCGAATTACGCCAAACCTAAAAGCAAAGTATCCTATACTGGAAAAATACCCGATTTTCTTATGAACACTATGCAAGTGACATAACATGGTGTAAAATTATGACGGATAGCAAATTTGTTTAAATATCTCATCAATTGATGCCGAATAAATGCAGGCAAGCATGCCCAAAATATTTTATTAATTTTGTATGATAAATAATTATTAGAAAATTCGTATATACATATTAATTAAAATAAATAATTTACATATTTAAAATAACATGAAAATATGCATGATGGTGCACTAAAATAGAGAGAAAATTAAAACCTGTTACTGAAAATGTCTATAACATAGTACTTTTCAATATCGTGGTTCTTAATGTTATTCACAAGCAGATGGAATTTTTCTCATCCTTAAACGCAAAGGAAGAATAGAATACAGATCGTTGTTATAAGTCCGAGAGGTAGCCACAATTTAAACCTAACCATTTTATACAAGCTGGTTTTCAAGTTGTAATTGATTTTACTTATCAATCCCGAAAACAGTCGTCAGTTATCGCAACAGCTGTGTATGAGGCCATGATAATCAAAAATGTCCCAATAAAACGTTAAAAGCATGGCAACCAAATTACAGATTTACCGATATTTTTAAAATATAGCACGCTGTCATGTTTTTAGAGGCCTCGAAGTCTGAGCGGGGGTTGGCGAGCGTAGCTCGCAGGGGGCAGGCCCCCTAGTTTTTTAAATAAATTCACTAGTTAGCTCCATCTGCCTGGCGTAAATCAAAGCAGTGAATTTTCAATAATCGACGACCACGCCCAATTAACTTTTTGTAACGGAATTCGTTTGGAATTTACATGAAATGCGGTCATGGAAAAAGGCGTAATTTTTAAAATTAACATTAAATGCTTATAAAAGCGTGTTTAAAAAAAAAAAAAAAAAAAAAGCTATTGTCACTTTTATTATTAACTAGGGTAACCAACCCGGGCTTCCCAGGATAGAGAATATATGTGAAAGCGTTATTTATTTATTTATTTTTTTTTTTTTTGAAAACTCTAACAGATTTTTTTTTTTTTTTACATTTAATATTTTTTTTACATTGCCCCTAACAAATCAAAGAGCATTTTTATATGAAATATGTCAATTATATATTCAAATAAAATTTTGAAATTTATTAGAAGCGCTAATTTCGTACTGCCCTCGTGCCAGAAGTTAATAGTTGAAGAAACTGCTAAAAATGACGTTATCTACAGCAGTTTTTTTATTCTGATAATTTCAGCTGAATTTGTTTGCTAAATGAATTTGTTTTTGGTCTTCTAATTGCCCTCGTGACTAACCTTTCTCTGAAAAATATGTAATTAAGCATGTTCCTTACGCCGTTTAAGTTCCGGACTAATGCGTCAGATATTTCTCTAAATATTCGAAAAAACTTCGGAAATCGAAAGGGGCAGGTGATTTCTGACTATATAATGTAGCCCGACTTTTTGTTTAGCAAGGAATATTTGCAAGAATTATTATTAAGCACACTGGCATGGGAAAATTTATAGTTAACTAAACATATTTAAAATAAAAATATATAGAAAATTCCATATAATACGAGTGTCAAATTCACCTTCTCAAATTTATAAAACACAATGTAAACACATTGATAATTTGTTTGTTACTAAAGGTGCAATAATTAAAAACAGTTTAAAAAAATTAATATGCTCCATTTCATAGTTTGTTGGTTTCGCCCATTTTCCACCTGTCCAGTACACTTCTTCGGAACTGCGTTTTGTCAACTGGTTGTTATCATCTGATGAAGGCTATATGTTTAGCCGAAAGCTCATGTATTTTGACATCTGATTTAACATCATAAATAGTTTTAATTTTTTTTAACTGTTTTTAATTATTCCACCTATTTTAGTAACAAACAAATTATCAATGTGTTTACATTGTTTTTTATATATTTAAAACATTATAACTAAAATTATTATGTCCATAAGAATAAAAATATTATGTCTATTTTTAAAATAAAGATCTCGTTATGGTAAGCATCTTTTCTACTTGCCTAACAGAATGAATTATTGTCTGAAGATATTGGTCTGAAAAATTTATAATCGGTGAACTAAAGTTTAGATTATTTATTATTAAGTTTAGATAACTAGGGGACTCTGATCCCTAATACGAGTTACGCTCGCCAACCCCCGTTCCGACACCGTAACCTCTAAAACTACGCTTAATTTGACCTGATTTTAATACTTTAAAACGATTACGGAAGATGGAATTATAATTAAACGTCCAGTAGCGATCTCCTGTAATTGGGTTTCCATTCATTTCATTTTGATTGGGGGATTTTAAGGCCGAATCAACTGCTGTCGCGACAGCTAACAACTGTTTTCGTGATTGATTAAATAAGATCAATCAAATATTTGAAAATCAGCTTGTACAAAATGGCTAAGTAAACAATATCGCTATCTTCCGTAATTTTATAATGAATTTATAAGAAGATTTTTAAACAACACATTTTAAATGGTTCGTTTTAAATATGACGTAATTTTCACCAAAGTTTTGTTTCTCTTTAAGTATTCACGTGAAAATACATTTTTTAATAATTTGAAAGTCCATCTAAAAATATGAAATAAACCTCTCGTGTAAATATATTTTAAAATTGAAACTGGTTGAAAATATTATTATTTGAGCTTTTAAAATATGGTGTAATTTTGAACATTTATTGCTTTTAACGCGTACAAATTTAATTATTATTTTAAAGTATTATTTCTCTTTTTAATATTCATGCGTAAGCACGTTTTTTATGACGTAAGTTTCTCCATTTACTGCTCTTAACACGTGATTATCTAAGTATTACGTTAGAGTTTTAGTTCTGTCTTTAGCCACGTGTAAATGCATTGTTTAATTGAAAGGGAATATTATTATTTAGGCTGTTTTACAAATTGACAACAATACAAATAAATGGCATTTTTGAAATATGAAATAAATCTCAATTGAAATGATGAAATTTTGAATAAAAAATTGAAAAAAAAACCGTTCAAAAGATTAGTCAAATTTAAGAAATAATTGCCCACTGCACACCGCAAGCTTGTCAACTATATCCTTTCAAAAGATGGTTAAATTCCCATGCATAGTTTTTGTTCCTATAAAACTTTTTTAAGAGAACTATTTTCACCGATTTTAATATTAAATATCTCTTAAAATAATTCTTCGATTTAAAAACTATCTGTTTCAACGTCTTTATCAAACATTTCTCTATAAAAACTACCACTATTCATATTTTATATGCAATAGTTTTCTTAATATTAGCTAAGACAGACCTCTGGACACAAAAAAATTCATTGTCGGCAGTGCCAGCGGGGATTACATTTTTTTAATATATAGAGATAATACCTTAACATACTTTTGATGTCGCATCATATATTATTCAATTTTAGTAATTATTCCCCTCTCATTTAATACCCTTTTCCAAATTTGTTCTCCTTTTTCGTTATTTTAACGCTCACTGTTCTACAAAATACTTTTTTTCTCATTTTCCTTTCCCACCCTTTTGTTAAAGTCAGTGTAACAAATTTCATTCCGTTTATTCTAATATCCTTTTAATTCAGTTACACTAAAAAGATTTCTATACTGTGCTGATAAAGTAAATGAAAACCACTACATCTACCCTTTCAAATAGCTAGCATAAGATGCCCATCTGCCATCTCCTTATTTGGTCACACAGATCTGTTGCTAATTAATTTCTTCACACACACCCTTTTGATTACAATGATTCCAAAGCGCAACTGAATAATTCTTGTCCAAAAATATCCAACGTACATATCAAAGTCATAACAAATTCATAGATTCGCTGGTTCAAGAATGCAAAAAAATCTCACGAGCCCCACATGCGGTTTTAAAGTTCCCACACATGTTGGCTTCCGCTGTAAAAATTCGTTAGTATGATTTATGCCAAAAATGGCTCTGTTCTCTAAATTTTCAATTGTCTTTATGCTCTGTTTGGAGAAATGATCGCCATATTGTAACCCTTTGGCGAAATGTAAATTCATTCGAGTTTATGTCATGATAAGAGAAACTATCAATTCTATCTCTGGCCATCAGCCCATCATCATGTAATATTCTCAAGAATTGTGTTACGTCCCGGGTGCCGCTGCCGTGGGCAGCCGTAGCCATGGAAACTTTTTCTGTATATGTGCAATGATTATCAGAACCTGGATATAATTAAATATTTTCGTCCATTTATGTCTTCCTGTTCTTCCAAATGTGCTTATTCTTACTTCTTCTGAATATATAGATTTCTTGGAAAGTAATAATGACTTTAGTCATCAAAATACTCCTCTCCATAAATTCGATTTTTGATACGATCACAAACTAAAGTACAGATGCAACTTTAGTATAGATACTTAAAATAAAGAACTATAGAAGAAAAATACACAGCATAAACAAAAAGTTAAATATCTATTAAGAAATATATTTATGAATGAATATTATGCCTTTTCTTTTTATCACATAAAAGATAAATAGTAATGTACATACATTTTAGGATCCGATAACCAAGGATAAAAGAAAAAAAATCCTTTACCTTAAATTGCGCACATAAAAAAAAACTAAAAAAATTAAACACTTTTTTTTAAATTTACTTATTGATAAAGTCCACTGAAAGAGATAAAAAATCAATATCCACTTTCACAAAATCGCAACACAGAAGCAAAGGAAAAAAATTTGTTCGCAAAGCGTTGATAATAAGTCATGACCTACGCCCTTGAACATACAGCTGTTTTTTTTACCTATATTCAGCCTTATTGAAGTTGCACTTTCGGCTACATGATGATTAAGTATTTCGATCTTTGAGCAAACTTTTCAGCTACAAGTAGAGTTGATTTTTGTGATTTGTGGTTTTGACATTGAGATTCTGGTGTTGACGATAACAGAAATAAAATTTTCTCGATAGATAAATAAATATTCGCCTGAAGAAAGCCTTCTTTCTCTTTTGAAAAAAATTAGGCTCCTTTTCCATAGGTGGTCGGAACTTGGTACACATGTTTCACTTTAGAGACATAGGAAAAGTTTTCGTTTTTTTATGGTCACCAGGAACTGTTTCTTTTCTGGTCGCATTAAACAATAAGAATCACTGATTTTTTTTTCTTTTATGCTGGAAACAGATGATACTTTACGTTTTTTCCGAGTACACGATGAATCAGCACATCGCATTTGGAAAAAGTCCGATTAATTATTCGTTAGGCGACGAGAAAAAGGAATGCTGTATACAGCTCTAATGAATTTGGAACATCGACTTCGTTGAAACCTTGAACTTATATATTACGAATCACAGATGATAAATACGAAAAAAAAAAGCAGTTTCTCGATTTGACAGATTCTTGATTTCTATTTTCCTATATTCCGATTATATATTAGAATGTTTAAACATAGGCTGGGGTCGACTTGCAAGAAATATATTCATATATTATGAGCACAGACGTATGAGTCACGATCAAATTATGAACAGTTTCTCCTTAGGAATACTATTTAGTAAAAAGTTTTTGTCTGCCGTGCCTTTCATTTATTCTTATTATTATCCTTTTAATATAAAGTTTGGTCGTTTTTCATTACCGGGTACCATTGTCTGAATATTGCTGTACAAGTGCACTGGTGCTCGGACCAAGTATCTATACTAAAGTTGCATCTTTACTTTAGTTTGTGATCGTATCAAAGTGAATTTATGAAGAGGAGTATTTCGATGACTAAAGTCATTATTACTTTCCAAGAAATCTATATATTCAGAAGAAGTAAAAATAGGCACATTTGGAAGAATAGGAAAACATAAATGGACGAAAGTATTTAATTATATCCAGGTTCTGATAATCATTGCACATGTACAGAAAAAGTTTCCATGGCTACCCACGGTAGCGGCACCCGGGACGTAACACAATTCTTGAGAATATTACATGATGATGGGATGATGGCCAGAGATAGAATTGATAGTTTCTCTTATCATGACATACACTCGAATGAATTTATATTTCGCCAAAGGGTTACAATATGGCGACCATTTCTCTAAACAGAGCATAAAGACAATTGAAAATTTAGAGAACAGAGCCATTTTTGGCATAAATCATCCTAATGAATATTTACAGCCGAAGCCAACATGTGTGGGAACTTTAAAACCGCATGTGGGGCTCGGGAGAGTTTTTTGCATTCTTGAACCAGCGAATCTATGAATTTGTTATGGCTTTGATTTGTACGTTGGATATTTTTGGACAAGAATTATTCAGTTGCGCTTGGGAATCATTGTAATTAAAAGGGTGTGTGTGAAGAAATCAGTTAGCAACAGATCTGTGTGACCAAATAAGGAGATGGCAGATGTGCATCTTATGCTAGCTATTTGAAAGGGTAGATGTAGTGGTTTCCATTTACTTTATCAGCACAGTATAGAAATATTTTAGTGTAACTGAATTAAAAGGATATTAGAATAAACGGAATGAAATTTGTTACACTGACTTTAACAAAAGGATGGAAAAGGAAAATGAAAAAAAAAAGTTATTTTTTAGAACAGTGAGCGTTAAAATAACGAAAAAGGGGAACAAATTTGGAAAAGGGAATAAAATGAGAGAGGAATAATTACTAAAATTGAATAATATATGATGCGACATCATAAGTATGTTAAGGTATTATCTCTCTATATTAAAAAATTGTAACCCCCGCTGTCACTGCCGACAATGAATTTTTTGCGTCCGGAGATCTGTCTTAGCTAATTATAAGAAAACTATTGCATATAAAATATGAATAATGGTAGTTTTTATAGAGAAATGTTTGATAAAGACGTTGAAACAGATAGTTTTTAAATCGAAGAATTATTTTAAGGGATATTTAATATTAAAATCGGTGAAAATAGTTCTCTTAAAAAAGTTTTATAGGAACAAAAACTATGCATGGCAATTTAACCATCTTTTGAAAGGATATAGTTGACAAGCTTGCGGTGTGCAGTGTGCAATTATTTTTTTTAATTTGACTAATCTTTTGAGGATTTGTTTTAATTTTTTATTGATTTATTGACTTGATTTACTTTAAAGGCATATTTCAATGAAATTCGTTTAACAGATGTCATTCTTTGCGCAAAAGAAATGTTTTTAAGGTACAGTTAAAGCTAATTGATTACTTGTGGTAAATTTATAGTAATTTTGTTTCATCACAGAGAGCGTATAGATAATGGTGTTTGAGCCATTAAAATGTGATCATTATAACATCAATGAAAAAGAACCATCTTCTCAGAAACATCAATAATTGCAAGCTTTGCTGGAAGTAAAACTCCGTGTAAACAATGAAAAAAAGCTGCTTAAAAGCTTAAAACCAGCTTAAAAGCTTGGTGTAAAAAAAAAAAAATCGCATTTTTTTCAACTTGCATCTGTGCGGGCTTACAATTTTTCAAGTGCTATTTCAAGATTTTTTATTTCTTCATTAATTTTTATTTATTTTATTATTTTTTTTTTTTTGAGAATCATTTAACACAAATTTAAAGGTATTAGAAGTATTATATGATATTGAACATCTTCGAACTGTTATTTTCATATTAGTACATAGTTATAAAATTTTAGCATGTTTCGAGACAGAAAATAGTTTTTTTTATATTTTGTGGCTATCAAAAGTATAGAGAAAATAATTTTATTTTATTTCAAGACAAAAAAAGAACTGAAATGCATATGTATCCTTGGAAGAATTACATTTTCGTCAGTTTATAGTGTTTTTTAGAAAATTTCTCAACTTTCATATTATTGTCATTTATTCATTTTTTAATAATCCAGCATTTATTAAGTATCTAATATCTATTTACTTATATAAAACAGCAAGCATATTTCACAGTAGGAATCACAAATAGAAAAATTCGACTTACAATGCCGTTAGGGAAATATAATTCTTTAAATTCCACATGCATGTAGTAATCTTCAGGTACTCGTATAATCCAACATTTTGAGGCTCCAAGTGATCCAGAACTATTGTCATATAAGTCTTCTGGAATCCTCGTCAATTTCTCACAGTTCTGCCCACTCACTGTGACTGAAAAAAAATTAAATTGGAGTTTGAGAAAATGCATTTTCATTTAAAATGCATTTCAAGTTTGGAAAAGAAAGACGCTGCTCTATGAAACAAATTTTTAAATTCTGCTTTTTTTTTTTTTTTTTTTTTTTCATATTGAAAGAAAGTAAAGATTTATTCTCTATTTCAGAAGTTTCGTTTGCCAAAAAGTACCAAAAACAAATCATAAAAATTTAATTTCTCAAGAAACTATAACTAACTGCATTAAACAAAGAGCTGTAATTTGCACTGCAATGAGAAACAGCAATCCTTCAATTAATATAAAAAAATAAACTGTTTCTAACCATTAATCGGAAAATACTCAGGACATAAATAATGATCATCAGTCTTCAAAACACTATTGATTGTTTCGAATTTCAACGTGTATATATGTAATAATAAAAAAATTTCGCCCTTTTACCTTAAATAATTTATTCCAAATTCTTAAAATATCTACTTTTTCCCTGTCTTTTAATCATACCTTAAGTACAATTTATATTTTAATTCCATACTTTTATTCAACATATTCTTTTAATTCTTATTCTAAAAACCTTAATTTGCTAAAAGCGACACTTCTTTGTAAAAACCCCTAATTTATTTCTTTATTTGAGACATTAAATTTCTATTTCTTTAGAATGTTTCTTAATATCATTTTTATTTTTATTAAAATTATCATTCGATATCCCATGATTCATTGCATATAATTCCCGCGTCTAACTATTCACCTCAAAATTTTGCCAAGTATAATAAAGAGTTCCACAGCCTTGCAACCCGCTCATTGGTTAAATTACCCTGCATTGGCGAAAGAGTCCTATGCCTCGCTGGGTTTAAAACGCGTTACGGAGCCTTGGAGATCAAAATTTTTACACTTTTTTACTTGCTGAATAAATCCCGTCACTTGGGGGAGAATTGTCTTTAAATTGGTGTATCTCTAATAATATGTAACATCTTCATGCTTTTTTTCTACGATGTAACACAGCTCGATCTGAGTTCTAAAATTAACGATTAGCGGAATTGTCTATTCTTTGTAAAGTGTCAATAAATTCGTTGGTGAAAATGCAGCTTCCTTTTATTTTGATGGGAAAATTCCAGTATTTTCATAAACATCGCCTTCCCTGGTGCATGTAAAATCCGTCGTGGGTGCAAAGCCCTCCAAGTTACCTGTGAATTATACCTCTGGGGGTGCCTAGTCAGGTGAGGGTCTCGTCACCTGATCAAGGTTCTAAATTACGAGACCTATTAAATATGTCAATTCAACAAAGTTAAACAGAAACTTTGAACCGGCAAACAAAGATAACTGTAGCAATCCACAAGAGAGCAAGCACAGCAGCGATGTGAACAAATCTATATTCAGGTGGATCACAGCCATGCTGTGATCAGGCGATTTCCGCCCCGCACCCAGGTACTAACCCGTTAAGCTAGGCATTCATCCCGGGCAGGTAGGGGCCTGGTTTGCGGTATAGAAAAAAAACATCGCCTTCCATCTTGATGACTTCTACTGAAAAATAACTGAATCTACCAATGCATCGCTAGCCGGAATTAATATTTCAATGTTTTATCGACATAAATTACTATGAAATAAAAAGTATTTCATATATATATATATATATACAGGGTGTCCGAAAAGTCTGAAAATGGTCGAATAACACGAGAAATATACATCGGATTGAAAAACGGAAAATATGCGTTCAATAATTTTGAAAAATCTACTTAGGGATATCAATGTTGTCCCTCCAACTCTGCCCCCTGGGGGGAAAGGGGGACTTTGAAATCTTAAATGATAACCCACTTTTTATTGCAGATTTGGATCTACGGGAAAAATACGTAACTTTTGTATTTGACATTTTCTTCCGAAAATCGTAGATGGCGCTGCAATTGAGTAAAATGCTGTGAGAATCCTTTCGATTGAAAAATCTGGAAACGGTCGAATATCTCGCGAAATATACATTGGATTGAAAAATGGAAAAATGCATGTTCAATATTTTTGAAAAATCTATTTAGGGATATCAAAGTTAGCCCCTCCCCCAATTCTGCCACTGGGGGAAAAGAGAGGCAAATTTGAAATCTTAAAATTATAACTCCCCTTTTTATTGCATATTCGGATTCTACAGGGAAAAAATACGTAACTTTTGTATTTAACATTTTCTTCGGAAAATCGTAGATGGTGCTGTAATCGAGGAAATTGCAATGAGAATCGTTTCCATTGAAAAGTATGGAAACGGTCGAATAACTCGAGAAATATACATCGGATTGAAAAACGGAAAAATACGTGCTTAAGGACAATGGCAACTTTGATATCCCTAAACAGATTTTTCTAAAATATTGAACACGTAGTTTTCCGTTTTCCATCCAATATATATTTCTCGAGTTATTCGACCGTTTCCAGACTTTTCAATCGAAACGATTCTCATTGCATTTTACTCGATTACAGCGCCATCTACGATTTTCCGAAGAAAAAGTTAAATGCAAAAGTTACGTATATTTCTTTTAAATGCTAAAAGGTGTAAATTAGCAACATAATACAATAAATAATATAATACAATCACTTGTTAACTTTAAATTAATGTCCACTAATGCTTAAAGTGATAAAAAACATAACACAAAATATGACAGAAGAACCACCGCTTTAGCCAGACAATATAGTAAGGAGCAGTTGCAGATAGATTTCAATAATAGTAAAACAATTTTTCAACCAAGAGCTTATTTCCCATCCATTATCCGTGAATCTATAGAAATATATTTGCGAAAAGATTGCATTTGTAATGAAACCGTTTCCTTTGAATTAGCTAAAATTTGGCACGCTATGATCGATAGATGGAAAAGCAATAAAAATAAAAATAAATAATAATTTTTTTCACGTTTCCCAGTTTTGGCCAATTTAAGCACCTACTAACCTTGGACATGCGATCTCGTGGTATATGTTTTACTATTTTCAAATATGCGAGAATTTTGTATTTATCATTAAGATCTGAAGATGTCACCGATAGTTGTGAACGAAACATATGTTATCTACATTAAAAGGGGTATTTTAAATATTTTGTGTTATGTTTTTTATCACTTTAAGCATTATTGGACATTAATTTAAACATAATACAAATTAAAATAACTTTTATTAGGTTGTTTTACATGTTTCGACTCACCCCGAGTCATTTTCAAAAACAAATGAATATTCCATAATTGCACGGGCTTTGAAGTTATTATTTTCATGTACTTTTTAAAAATTACGCACGTCATCTTTTATTTTTACTTGGTTGTTTATTTTCATATCTGTGACCATGGAGTAACTCGAGCCACAGTTTCGGTAAATTAAAAGATGCCGCATCGTTACATATTGTATTTTTGCGTGTTAGTATCTCTATGGTTTCTTTTATTATGGATGGATAGTATAGACTGGAGAGAAATATTATTTTACTTTCATTGAAATTTATTTGGATGGTTTCTTCTTGATATAATCTTTCCAGGGCTGTAGTTTTTCTATTTTATTTAATATCAGCTATATGCTCTTTTTTTCTGTAATTAAATTTCCTGCTGGTCATGCCTATGTAGTAATTATTGTATTCGTCTTCTTTAATAAAAGGTATTTCATATACTCCTGAATAATACTCAAAATTAATTGGGTCAATTTTACTGCAAATGACATTCTTTAATTTCTGAGGGGGGTTGGCTATTAAGCAGATATTGAAACGTTTAAGGCTGTGTTTTAATTTTTCAAAAAAACTTTCATAATATTGAAAAGTATAAAGTTTGTATTTATGCGAATCAACTTAACTTAGTTGCAAAAGTTACGGTTTTTTTTTTTCGTAGAATCCGAATCTGCAATAAAAAAAGGGGGGAGTTATCATTTAATATTTCAAAGTTCCCCCTCAGGGGGCAGGTTGAAGGGGAGCAACTTTGATATCCCTAAATAGATTTTTCAAAAATATTGAACGCATGTTTCCCGTTTCTTAATTCGATGTACATTTCTCGAGTTATTCGGCCGTTTCCAGACTTTTCGGACACCCTGTATATATATATATATATATATATATATATATATATATATATATAATACTGTGTTGTCAAATTTGTTTGTTCGGTTTTTCGTCGGGTAATAGTTCATTCCTTTTCCTCCTTTCCTTTCTTTGTGCCACCGTGCAACTAGACTGTTCTATTGAAAGGTTATGTTTTACGGAATTTGTCAATGAATGTTTTGTTTCGTAAACAAATTGTATACGTGCGCGGCGTAGCTATGAAAATGGACGCGAAAAACGTGCATTATCGCCCTATTTTGTTGTACTATTTCATAAAAGGAAACGAGCAGCGAAGGCTCAAAGAAAGATATGCACTGAATACTAGAATAATTCCGTAACAGAACATGTGTGTCCAAGATGGTTTACCAAATTCCGTTCTGGAAATTTTAACATCAATGACGTGCAACGCTCCCGTCACCCGACCGAGATTGATTCGAGCAACGTCAAGGCAATTGTTCATGTGAATCCATTCCAAAATATGCGGGAGATGCTGGGGGCATGCGATCATACGGCCTCATGGAGCGGTCAACGTGTTAATAATTTCGCCTCTTTTCGATCAGTTCGTTTTTAGGGTTTCGTTCATCTCACGAAACCCTATTACTCCCGCTCCGTTGTCTGTCCGTCACAGAGCCGTTCTCAGAAATTATATAAATTACAGGCATGAAAATTTGTGTAGTTATAGCTAAATACCTACTATGAAGCTCAAAATATTAAAATTTGAAAAAAATTGTATTATTTTAATAAATAAAGATAAAAAAACAAACTTCTAACAGCCTTTTCCTATTAAATTTAAACATTTTTCGTTATAGCAGTTGCCAAAAATTAAAAATCCACAATAAAATTCTTTCTACAATAATGAATTTTCTATTGAAAGGTTTCCAAGTGAAAATTGAAAATGAAATAAAAAGTTTCACCAATTGAAAAAAAATATTAATAGGACGTCATATTGGTAATAAAACGGAAATTTTCAAACATTTTTCAATAATACAAAGAGTATGAGTATGTATAAGTACAGAAAGCAGGTTAATATGATGTCATTAGAGAATTAAAATGAAAATTAATCTAACGTCATAACGGATTTTACAAATGTTTGAGAATATTACTATATCTATATGAATACTGTATCTATATGAGTAACAGAGAATAGTAAATATATAAGTTTGAGGAACGTATTGAATCATGATAAAAACCCAATTATGGAAATAGTGACATATTTTAACATTTTGAAGGTCTCTATACAACATATCTAATTTTGAAATTGATTTTTTTTTAAATATCGCATTTAGTCCACATGACAAATATTATTATGACAGAATATAATAGCGGGCTGGTTCAGATATTCGAAAAAACGAGAAAAACAGACCGGTAAATATTTACTTTATAAAAAACATGACTTTTTTTTTTTTTTTTTTTTGAAAATGAAATTTACTTGGATTTATTAAAGAAAGAATAAAGTGTTTTGAAAGAAATGTTAAACGAAACTCTTTGTGCTATCTTCGATCACACTTACCCACTTGTTCATGTTTACCGCTATGTGAAACCCAACATTTATCCCCTTTCATGTTGGGTTGGGTTGGGTTGATTACTGACGGCCAATTATCTATACTTGGGATATAGGCCCGGGGGGAGTGCCCTTCGTGGGGGTCTTTCTAAGGGAACCTAAACTGTATTTACGCATGGATAAATCCACGGCTCGAAGAAAACCACGAAAACTCCGAACGATTAGGCCGACGGGCGCGATTGGGATCGAACCCAGCACCTTCCGTCTACCAGCTTCGAGAGCAGAACCTCTCAGCCACTGGTGGGGCCTATCCCCTTTCATGAAATCACCAAGTATCGTATATCATTTGATGTGAAATCAGGAGCACAGTTCATAAATTTAAGTTACAGATCTCTCCGCTGGATGGCGCTCTTTTTTTACATGTTACATCTTTATTTATAGCTTTACATCATTAAATAGCATTTTACGAATGCAGCTCATAAATTTCAAATAAAATAAATAAATAAATAAGTGTTTTCATTACAGTCGTGCGTCTTGCGACACACTTTTTTTTTATTATCATTACATTATATTATTGTTTAATGATGAAAAGTAGATTTTTTTTTGCAAAAAATTAAAGATTAATTTAAAAATAATTATAATTTTCTTAAAAGAAATATCTTATGGAACATGTTCGTGCTGAATTTTATTTTGTAAAATAATAACTACTGTATAGTTTATGACCCTGTAAAATATCGATTGTACTCAAATTAATAAATGTAATCAGTTTTCATTTAGAAATAAATATTAAAGAAATGGATAATTTCAATTTCACAAATAAAATCTTTAAAGCATACATAATCAAAAGAAAAATTTTGGTGCTGCCATCTATACAATAGTTTGCAAAATATAAATGATTTTAATAATTGTAGTGCTGTCATCTATGAACTAGTTTATAAGAAAGAAAATATAAATTGGAAAGTCATTGCAGACTGAATGTTAATAGAGCTACGGTGCATGTTTGCGAAGTCTCTCCAAAGCATTTGGGGATTATTTTAGAGCCATACATAATTATAATTATTCCTTCTTCTTTATATTTGTTCAATAATCTTTCAATCTTTACATGTTTTAGTATATTGAAAAACTTGTATGCTATAAAATATAGCGAAAGTATAGAAACGAAACAATTCTTATTAAATTCTTATATTGGAAGCACAAATGTAACTAAATAAAACGCTACATGCACTAGCTAATTTTTAAAAGAATTTAAATAGTGCAAGAATTCACGGGTATTAGTTAGATACAGTTGTTTACCTCTTCTGAGAATAAAAATAAAATAAAAATATACATATCTATACATATCTATAATGATGTAATAGATGATGTATATGTATAGATTAGTTAGGGTATTAGTTAGATACAGTTGTTTGCCTCTTCTAAGAATATATATATACATATCTATACATATATATATATATCATCTCTCTCTCTCTCTCTCTCTCTCTATATATATATATATATATATATATATATATCATCTATAATCTATACATCTCTAACTAATCTATATATCTTTGGAGATTTAATTAGAATGTTACAAGAACTTGATATGTTTTTTGAAATTCAAAGATATTATAATTATATATATATATATATATATATATATATATATATATATATATATATATATATATATATATATATACATAATCTATACATATATATATATATATATATCATCTAGAATCTATACATCTCTAACTAATCTATACATATCTATATATACTTTTTTCACTATGTTGGCTATACGCCTTAATTAGGCAATTAAAATTTGAATATAATGAATGCAGGCGTGAGAAATTTTCTATGGAAAAATTTCCAAAGTATTTAATATGAAAACTGTTTTGGTTACAGATATAATTTTTTTATTATTATAAATTTGTTTCAATTAAAGCAGTACTTCTATTTTCTAAAGTTAAAGAGAATTTAACGAAAGCATCGCTAAAATTCAAAGATTTTTTTAATTAAAGGCTTTTTACAATGGTTAGTGCTATCGTAAATATCGTGAAAACCTAAGTTTTAGAATATTTCATGAAAAGTCTCAAAGTCTTACATTCTGCAGAGTTTTTGAAGGCATAATTAACATTATAAACATTTAGTTATTTCATAAAATAAAAAAGGTTCTGATTTTTTTATGTCTACTTTTATAGTAAATATTGAACAGCGCGTAATTTTATACCGCTATCGATATCTTTTTGTAAAATGCTATTATTTTCTTTTTATTCTAAATAAAAGTTTGTAATCAAATACAGTAAAATATTCCATGAAATACACTAGTGTGCAAAACTTAAGCAACAAACACAAAATGCTAATTTCTGAAGTACTCAAAAGGAAATTCTATAAACAGCAAGTGTAGAAAATAGGTACTACCCTAACAGCACAGACAGTCGATGTGAAGTCTTCTTGACATCACAAATGGTCACAATTGTCACAGTCACTACAATGAACAGAAATGTGATATCTTTCATTCGTCTCATTTTTACGCTCATTTGGTCACTCCACTGAGCAGTCACCATGACTGCTGCTTTTTGACGAGTCACCAGGTGACTTTACAATGAAGTCATCTTGTGACTCTCATGTGACTGTCATTTTGACACTCCATTGTAAAGTCATCATGATAGCTGTTCTGTGACGAGTTCCCAAGTGACAGAAAATGAAATCATCTGGTGACTTTTTACAAAGGAGTGCAATGATGACTTCACAATAGAGTGTCGATCACCGGAAAGTCACCATGCGACTTCATTGTGACATTATTTGACGACTCATCACAATGCAATGCTCACAATGACTTCAAAGTTCAGTCTTCATCTGACAGTGACTTGAGAATCACAAGGTGACTTCATTGTAATGTCACCTGGTGACCCATCACAAAGCGACGGTCACAGTGATTTTTCAGTGTTAACAATCATTGGAGAGTAATAATGAGACAGTGAAATATCCCATATTTTGATTTACCGTAGCGATTGCAACACTTCTAACCATATGTGACGTCAAGTGGACTTCACATCGACTAGCCGTGCTGTTAGGGTAGTACCTCTTTTCTACACTTGCTCTTTATAGAATTTCCTTTTGAGTACTCACGTGTTCAGAAATTAGCATTTTGTGTTTGTTGCTTAAGTTTAGCACACCAGTGTATATTTAAATGATATTCAAGTCAATTATAATATATGTTCAAATCTTATATTTAATACAATTTCTGGAACAGATTTTACATTATCAAAGTTACTGACCGATTACTCTGTAGAATTTCTATCGAGAGATTTTATTTGTCATAGAATATTCAAAATGTCTGTACAAATACTACAGATACCTTAAAGAAAGAAAAAAAATTAACCTGGAAAATACCGTAAAATTTCTATAAAATTTCTGAAGAAGGTGACATTTTCTTTAAGAAAACCTGCAGATTGTTTTCAGCGGGGAACAAAGAATAAACAGTTCAAAATCATAAGAATATTTTTTTTAACTGAAAATATTACCAAATACATTTACCGTGTATTAATATAAACACATACATATTACCAAATACATTTGAAAATACACTGCTCAAAACAATTAAAGGATATTTGAAGTTTTATATAAAATAAAGATATAAACGAAATTTTTTTTGCCGAAAATAGAAGAAGAGAATCACAAATGCAAATTTTTCTGGTTTTCAAACTGTGGAGTATGCAAATTTTGAGTTCGACGTCAAAAACGTCGCTTCAGCGGCAGCGAATGAAATTTGACTTTCAACTGGATAAAAGAGAATGAAGACAAGGATGATCGGCATTCAGTGATTGCTTTGTTTCGGTGAGTACGATGTCTCAGCGAAGTCATTTGACAGATTCAGAAGCTTGGAGAATTGTTGATAGGTTAGAAGGGGGCCAAACTCAAGCCGAAGTAGCGCAAGCCATTGGAGTGTCACAAAGTGTCATTTCCAGGATCTGGAACCGTTTTTTGGAGAGTGGATGTGCAGGCCGAAGACCAGGGCAAGGTCGTAGACGGGCAACAACGCCCAATGAAGATCAGTATTTAGCGTTAACAGCTCGGAGACACCGAAACATGAACGCTACTCTTCTCCAACAACACCTTCGCTCGGCTACAGGCACCACGATTTCAACTCAGACTGTCCGAAACCGGCTCTATACTGTAGGTCTGTATGCTCGCCAACCGATGGTATGTGTTAGATTAACATCAAGGCATCGTCGCGACCGCAGGGAGTGGGCAACCGAGCATGTCAACTGGAGGAGAAATGAATGGAGCAATATTCTGTTTTCTGACGAGTCCCGTTTTTCTGTGCATCCGGATAATAGGCGTATTTTCATCTGGAGGGACCGTGGCAGTAGGAATAATCCTGTGTTCGTGCACGAAAGTGTCAGATTTGGCGGTGGAGGAGTGTTGGTGTATGGTGGCATCTCCATTGACGGGCGCACTGACCTCTACATCATTCGAGATGGAGCTCTGACTGGTCGCCGATATAGGGATGAGATCCTCAGACCTATTGTAGTCCCTTACGCTGCAGCAATCGGAGATAACTTCATTTTAATGGACGATAACTGCAGGCCACATCGTGTAAACCTGGTGGAGGATTTCCTTTTCAAGGAAGGAATCGTTCGAATGGAATGGCCAGTGTGTTCTCCAGACATGAATCCAATCGAGCACGTTTGGGACGCTCTAGGAAGACGAGTTTCTGGCCGCCAACAACCCCCACAAACTCTCCAAGAACTGGAAAGAGCTCTTCTGGAAGAGTGGGACAGAATACCCCAACTCGTCATTAATAGCCTCATTGAGTCCATGCCTCAAAGGTGTTCAACGTTGCTGGCCGCCCGTGGAAACCATACCCCCTACTGAAAATGATTTTCTTTATGAAAACACCTTTTCTTATTCTTTTTTTCTCATATGCACAAATTGTGTTTTTTTCCTTTTGTATACAAATGCGCAATAAAATGCATTTTTTTCTGCCAAACATGTGTAATTTATTCTCATATAACCTACTATGTCTGTCGACCATGTATCAATCAGCTAAAAAGTTTCCCAGATACAAAATCCACCTAAAACTGCAATATCCTTTAATTGTTTTGAGCAGTGTATTACCAAATACATTACCTGAATACATTACCAAACAGGATTGATTATACAAGGAAATTTTCAAATAAATTGGTTTGATGAAAATTGCCTTTCTTGTTCGAAATTTAATTAAAATATTTTAATATGGCAGAAAAACCAAGTTAAAGAAAATCATGAATGCAAGTGCATTCTTAGAAATTTGAATTTAACTCTCAATGTCAAATATAAGTTAAAAAATAATAATTTTCCATTAAATATATTAATTCCAATGCTTCTAACATACTGTATAACAACACCAAAAAATAATAAATTACCATCAAATTTCAAAAATGTAATATAATCTGTTACTTACTCGTAACAAAGCAAGAAGCATAGAGTAAACTAATTGTAAGGTTAGTCATATTCATCATTGTTCAGCTGCAGATTTGTCTGATTCTGTCTATTTTTATACTAAATATAAATTCTTATGAAATGAAGCTTATATATGTAAATATATATATATAAGATAAGCAACATATTGATACAGCCTGCTCTAAAATCCTTTGTTGTTACGGCATTCATGCATTAACCAACTGATAATATGATTTAAGTTTTGATAAAATTTGTTGACCATCTTTAATCAATTTTAGGTTATATAAATGACAAAAAAGATTGAACTATGATTAATTTACAACTCTAGAATAATCGTTTGTATGATATCTTTATTTATTTTTTCTTTAGACACGTGGAGAAGGAACCACTCTGAAATTTAAAGACGTAAGTTAGCTTAATCAATTGTTATCGTGACATTGAGAATATCCAAAATAACTTGGAATTGTTTTCAATAAAATACCTAAAAAAATGAAAGATCAAAGAGAGAGAGCGAGAGGAAACCACGCCTTTAATTATATACAGGGTGTCCCTTCTTATTGTTAATCAATAGTTAATGCGTAAACCATTAGTTTTAGAAATATAGTTTCAATTGCAAAAATGTTTCAAATATTGTTCTACATCATATATAAAAATTCAATTAGGTGAAAAAGTTATGAAATTTAACTTTTTATACAACCCTGGATCCGATAAGTTATATATTTTGAAAAACTTTCTCCATGCTTTAGAGAGTAAAACAGTAAAAATTTCATTTATCTACGACCAAAACTTTCCGAGTTATGATGCTCTATTTTTTATGCTTTTCTGGAAATAAAAAGAATTAAGAAAGAGGTTGAATGTGCTTACTTGGGGCGTAATTTTAATATAGAATCATATATATTTCGTGTTTTACTCTAAAATTTAATTTTCCTATCTTAAAATTTCTCTATGTGAATTAATTTCTGTATTCAAAATCTTTTTATTCTTTAATCAGAAAAACAATCATTTCTTCCTAGCTAAAAATGTTCCCAGATATTTCTTCGTAACATTAAATGTACGTTATTCTCCTGTGGTTTAAATATGCCTGACTAGAAATGTAAGGATTGGCATGTTACATCTAATCTGTTGGCGATAATGAATTTGAAAAATTAGATCAGATCTTCTCTCGCTTTTGTCGGATAAACATGTAATTTTTGGTAGAATAAGCGAAGGCCACCCTCTGTGTTTCTTGTGTCGATTGTTCAGATAAAATAAAAAGGATTTCCTTGGATTATAAGACTTATTTTCATCTAATATCTCTTGTATGGATTTATTTATTTTCCCAGGAAACGAACTTATGATTATTGCAGCACACGCATTGCAACCATTATACCTCGGCAATGTTTAACCCCTTCGAGGGCATGCACGTGGTCTAAAAATGCTAAATTTTGCGATGTTTTGACACCAGTAATTGTAAAAACTGAATTTTTACCTTCTCAATCTGCAAAAAACAATACTAAATATTTTTATTTAATAATACTGGTGGCATAGTTATGTATTAAAAAGTGGTATATATTATATACCGGTGCCCCTCAAGGGGTTAAGAAGAAATGTTCATTACGATATATCGGGACTTCACGATAGTAATGCCCATGTTTATCTGGGTCTATCCAGGCAGAGTTCATCGTGATGTTGATGCAGTTCTGAGACAGTTCTCGCAGGGAGCTGCGGTGGAGAATGCAGGATTAGCATCTGTGGTTGCTTCTTGATCAATGATTTCGTGGTGAGCATAGGGGGCGGGGGAAGCCCCGTCAGAGCCATATAATTTTCTTTTCTTTTTTTTTCAACTATATACAAGTACAATACAATTATTAATAATATATTTCTTTTTTTTTTTCCTATCATTCGAAAAGAATTTAAATAGGAAAGTTGATGTTAACCGATGCCAAATGTTAGGCAGGAAGACGTCGAAAGTGTAAATTAATATATTTGGAATTAAAAAAGAGGCGGTGATGTTTGCTACGGTCGATTCTACGTGAGGAATATGAGACGAGGACGGAGGGGTAGGGAGATATCTTACATTAGGATTTTTCTAAGGAAACCTAATCCATATTGACGCCAAGTTTGAAGAAAACCACGAAAAACACCGCATGGTTAGACGTTCGAGCGCAACATGATTCAAACCCAGGACTTCGCATCTACCAGCTTCAAGAGCAGAACCTCTCGGCCGTTGCTGGGCTTTTGCTGAAAGCGGTAAAACGAGTTTTCAGATATTTTCATATGATGAAGAGCATTTGAAATATATTTGAAACTGAAACTATCCATCTAAAACTAACAGTTTAGGAATTAGCTATTGGTCAACCATAAGAAGGGACGCCCAGTATATCATAGAATAAAATAGACTTCTCAAAAGAAAATAATTTTGTTTAAGGTGGTTCTCAAATAACCTGCTCAACAACGCGAAACTTTCTGACACATTTACTCACTCATTTTGAAACGCAAAGTCATAAAATTGGCATAGGCCTGACTATGGAAGCATCGAAATGAGTTTTCCATTTGTTGATAAATAAATTACTTATCGAGTTATAAGCGATTCGTATCACGTGACGACAAGTTTATCACCTTTCTCATGCTGCGGCGTCGGAAATTCGGTTCAAAACACCGACTTTGACAGTATTTTCTGAAAGATCTTCTGCCTTTTACCAAAAAAGGGAAAACATCTTTCAATTACAAAGTTTCTGAATAAGAACACCTGCCAATTTCATACGTTTCCGAACAAAAATGAATTAAAAAATATGTCATAAAGTAGCTTTTAGTTTGGATTTGAGAGCAGCCTTAACACTCGAAATATGTAAGCCAAGCATTAATCTTACGAGTTTCCGAAAGTATAAATGTATGCAGTAGATTCTCTTTTATTCGAACTCCAAAAGCACGCAAAAAGAATCGAATTAACCAAAGCAGGCCATTTTAAACAAAAGTGAGAAGCGAAGCAATATGAATAAATGCAATTAGTATGAAGTAATGCAATTAATATGAAGTTATCCTTACATTTAAAATCGTCGTCTTATAAACAAGATATTATGTTACAAACGGAAATCCCCCAACAAAGAAAGTAAACGTCACATATTCAATTAGCATATCATATATAGAAATAGCATATAAACTAGGAATCATCAACCTATATGTTATTTCTGTTGTCAACATCCTTTTTTCTAAGCAAATAAAAACAAGAACGAAAAACCACGCGTCAAGCATAGATTATGTAACACTTTGCAACACTTCCAAAATAATTTTGCAAATCTTTACCGTAATCTTACCGTAATCTTTACCGCCGTATCTAACTAAACAATTTTGAAAACGCATAGCATATTTAAAAATCTAATTTCAGGAATTACCAACAGTATTCGGAGAAATATCCGAGCTCTTTTGTGCCGCCCTTTATATGATCTATTGATTTGCATATATACTAAATAGAATGCTAAATTTTAGTTGAGTTAGGAAACGCGTAGCACAGTTTAAAATTTCCCTTCTGCAATTTCCAACAATAAACGGAAATGTACTCGAGAACTTTTGTACTGCCCTGTATACAATCTATACAATTTATACACACCAAGTAATAGACAAAAAATGAGTTAAATTTAAATATGCGTTCAGAAACTGAAAAAGCATTCCCAGCAGTTATTATTAAGCAGTACTTTAACCGAATTATTTTGTGTGTCTCTGTAAATGAACGATGAAAGCTATACACCCAATATTCTATAGTAAGCCTCTTGTAGTGCACCTCAGTGATATATATCAATTTCAATATGTTCGCAATTGTGTAACATAATTAAAATAAACCGCAAATTATTTTCCCCCATAGACCGTAATGTAACGGAATTCTTTTGTGTGTCGCTGTAAAAAAAAAAAAAACTATAAGTGCTATACACACTTCATTTTCAATACCGAACATGCCACAGTAAACCTCAATAACATATATCAATTGCATGACGATCCAAGCATATTTACGCGAGTTAGAGGACGGACTAACAGACGGCAGACAGACAGACAAACCGAATTCATAAACACTTTTCAACTATGTTGGAAAGTGTTAAAAATGTAGAACGGTAAATGAGACACCATATGAAAGGATTTTTAAGCGGCTTCTGAAATAGTACACTCGAATTTCGTTAAAACATGTATTTTGATTAAAAATTGCTCTTAATTAAAAATTAAATTGGCATTATTTTCATAAATGAAATCTAAGGTTTTTCTCAAATTAGTATTGCCACAGAAATAAAATATTGCAACAATGATTATAAAAAAATATTGAATAAAGATAAAGTGGGACATAGTTGCTGCACGGGTTTATTTTATATTTATGATTAAAAAGCAAAATTTAAATTCAAATTCTCAATTTATTTTTCTTTATCCAATTTAAGCACCTGCCTACATCAGACATGTGATCTCGTTATTTGTGTTTACCATTTTCAAAAACTTTGCAGAAATAGTTTATTTATCATTTTGATCTTGAAGAAGTGGCCGTTAGAGCGCATGAAACGTATGTCATCTATATATTAAAAAGTATTTTTTAGCCTTTTGTGCTATGTTTTTATCACTTTACATAATTACACTTTAATTTAAAGCTACTATTATGTTTGAAATATTGTAACCTGTGAGTTTCAGAAATTTTCCAATATTATGATTTTTTACATAGTGAAGTATGAAAATACCCAGTTTTTTGGGTATTTACCCTAGGCTTGGTATGATGAAGATAATTTTTTTGCTGGGGATATTGTGAATTTTTCGCAGATTAAAAACAAGAAATCTCCAGGTTCAAAGATAATAAAACTCCATTATTAATTGTAGGAAAGAGAATTCCTTTTCATTGCTTGGGAGAGGTGTCTGAAACAGAAGCAAATGACAGACGCCACATGCAGGGCCCGCTTAAGATTTAGAAGTAGGGGAAGCCCGACGTCACACAGGGGTCCCCCTTTTACTCTGCCAATTATGCTTCAACAATTTGAATTTTTACAATCAAAATTTCGAGTGAACAACACTTTTAATATTAAACAAAAACTAACTACCTATATACATATGAAAAATATTTTATTATATACATAATTATACATAACAAATTAATTTTGTAAATGAATTTACAAATATGGAACAGGTGCGAATATTTGAACTTCAAAATATATTTTATGCTTTACAAATTGCAGGATTTGCCAGTGCTAAGAACAAGGCAGGGACAAGAAATATTTGACATAAATTTATGCCTGACTGCAACACAATTTTGCTTCTATTTTATAAACAGAAATTTGGTATCTCTGAATGCTAATTACTTTCCCCTTTATTTAAATAACGAACCTATTCTCCATGTTTTATATCATTGCTCCACTCTTTATGAATATAAACAAAATATAATTATACAGATTAAATTTTCTGTATAATGTTTTTATTTTTAGCACGTATGAAATTAAAATGTAAAGCATAAGAAAAATGAAAATAAGTTGCATTGAATCACTGCTTTTATACCATTTACTAGATCAACAGAAAAAAATAGAGTATAAATGTGTCAGTAATAGTCTGAGGAAAAATTTAGTAGCTATAATTAAGAAATTAAAATACATTTTTTACTATGACTGAAATTTCCCCCTAAAAATTAGTTTTGAAAAGTAAATTTGGGTGGTCCTTTGTATTTCAATGGGTAAGATCGGGCTTCACGGGCCTATTTGGTAAACAGGCCTTGGCCACAAGCTGCGTCCTGTTCAGATGATCATCATAATAGCAAGAGGGAGAGTGAATTCACATTATTGCCAAACATCCATCCTTGGCGAACATAAATGATTTTTATACAAAAACATTTGGCATCATATTTGAAAAAAACAAAGGATTTGGCTCCATAAAAAAAATTATTATTATTATTTAACAGGAAATAACACATAATTATCTAAATAGATAAAATCAATTTGTGGTTTTCTTGAATGATGCAAGAGAACACGTGATATATGAAATGTAGTTATTGATCTCATAAATCATGATTATTAACAAATATGTTTTTGAAAAGATAAAAATATTTATTACATTATCCACTTGATTATTATTATAAAAATTAGCAGGCTACGCTGGTCAATTTCTCTTAACGCACCTTTAATCAAGTGAAAAGTGAAATATTGATTTTGAATTCGACGTATTTTAAAACCCTATGGATGGATCTTTACTTGGAATGTCCTTCTGCATTTCTGAAAACGATACAAACGCTATTGCGTTATTACATTTTTAATGTGTCAGACAAAATTTGGGCTGTTAAGGACAAATTAGGCGAATTCTCTATAGACTTTATTATGGAATAGGTCAGCATTAAAAAAAATGAATAATTGTGTTAAATTATGGTGTCTATGGGGAAAAATCATTTCCGTTGGATTCAAATTGGATTTGAGTGAAGTTACAATTTACAATACTTCAAATATAATGAAATTGATATGCCTCACTGAGGTGGACAAAAATATGCTACTTGTCGAGAATTAAATAAAAATCATGCACTCGCGACATCATAATTCTATTTTATATTTTAACAGAATAATAAGGCTACTATAATTTGTGACTCGTGCTATAGTCAGTATATATACGTCAGGACACATTGTCGTTATCATTATCTTTTTATGAGGGAAGATTTCGCTATGGTACTCCATTGTAAAATTTGGTAATTTTTGAAATTCAATATTTGAAAAATGGCATAATCATTAGATTTGAAATTTATATCAAGAAAAATACAATTGTTTACCTTTCTAACGCAATTTGTCTAACAATTTTCTGACAAATAATTTTCGAGCTATTAAGTTTTTTAGTAATTTCAAATGTTTCATTTTCCAAGATTAATCTGTGGCAACGATTAGCGAAAAACCCAGTCGTCAGCAACACATAGCTTTTTATTAAAGAGGATGTAGTTGAGAGTTGGGAAAATTCCAATTATAAGTACTCAAGATCATATAAAATAGTGAAATGATTGCTTTTATTTATTTCAACCTGTCAAACAACATAGCTTAATGACTGTTGATGGAATGCTACAGAGTGATCAATTAAATTATTTGAATTTAAGTCTGACTGCATAGGATTTACCACTATATTGCTGTTAATTGATTAATATGAGTATTTTAAATTATCCGAGACGTATAGTATTTATTTTGCACCTATGACTCTAAGGATCTGATATGATAATTTATACTTAGAAAATTTTATTAGACAAATTATCAATTAATTATAGAAAAGAAAAAGTTGCGTTGTGAATTATTTTTGATGTTCGGATCCTCTTTGAGCCAATTACAATCATCAAAGGTTACCTGCAGAGAGTTATGTAACATTAAATATATAATGGCTTATTTTAAAACCTAGATTGTAATATTAAAGAAAACATTTCCTAAAATAAAAGACTTAATATTAATTCAATAAATGAAGTAAACAAAAGGAAAACTGACTAAAATTAATTGAATATAAAATTGAGTTTATTTACAAGGTAATTATAAGCATATGATTAAAAACAAACATAAATGTTTAAAAAAAAATAAAAATATTCAATCCTAGTTGAGAACTGTATTCTCAACATTTATTTTCTGAGAATTACAGTTTATCTTACTGAATTAAAAAAATTCGATTTTGAAAGGCAGAGTTCCATACCCTAGAAGTATTTATTTGATTAGCTTTTTTATGTTTAGATCGGGGTAGGATCTTCATACACACTTAAATTCGTATTATTAAAAGAATATAGCTTAATTAAATAAAATGGAACAATGGTGAAGGAAGATTGTTTGTTACCTTATATTACTAGATAACGTTGACAGCAGGAGGTAATGGCTGACGCGTTTTCGCTTTTTCTTAGCGCGTACATTTCCATCTATTGGCACACACACTCAAAATCTGTTTTTTTAGTTAGAGAGCAGTCAACCTTCTACTTTTCCATCTTTTTTGAATCTGAACTCTCAAGAAAAATCACATTCTTTTCGTGGAGCAAAAAAAAAGGGATGGAACCATTTTTCCCTTTTCACATAAAATTAAGGCCTTATACGTTTTAACTTCTTGAAAATTTGCATGTTTCGGCCATACCTCTGATTTTAGAGAGATGACCATTGGCATGCGGGAGAAATTTGGTACTCCCCTTGAGTGTTTCATAGGTCCGTCGGTACAATAGCGATTCCTCTTGACGCCGTGCTGTGTCTGGGAGGTAAAGATGCTTTGACTTGTGAGGTCTTCGTGCCTATTTAAGCTCTCATAAATAAATGTGTCATATTATTGTTCTGACAATTTTCTCCATGACATTTTTATTAGGTGTAGTTAAATCATTCGTGGGAACGGAAAACCAAATATTTCCTTGACTGCCGTGGTTCACTTTGTTCCACAATTATCTATCTGTATGCGCTGATCCTAAAATGGATCATTAATTTGTATTGTTCACTGTTCACTGATTAAAATGATACCAAATACTCTGCTAATATGCAGAAAAAAAACCAAATACTTTTTTTTTTATAGTGTGTGCTAGTTTAGATCTAGATGGTGGTATTTCTCACCATCATCTCTTCCCCCGACATTAGAAAAAAAAAAGGTCCACAGTATCTTTTTTTTTATATATATATATAGCCACAAAGTACTCGATGAAAGTCCATCGTCGTATTATATTGAAGATCAAAACTGAAAATGTTCACATGGAAAAGTCTAGGAACTTGGGATAAGCTGGGGTGTCACTAGGTTTGGAGTGTAAGTAGGTTTGCAACACCAGAAAAAAGTTTTACACATTGGTGAAATAAAGCGTAATCAAAAGTTCACTGTTGAAAAATCTGATGAAAGACATGACTTCTTCAGCAAGTTATCATGTGTAGTTGGTTTCAATTTCCATTGTTCCAAAAACATTTATTAAAATTTTGAGTTTTAATAGGTCCAAATCCAAATAAAGCAGGAAAATTTGAATAAGCCAAATAATAAAATAAAATGCCCGAGAGAAGAAAGAAAAAAAAATTAATTTTCTTTTCCACTCTTATATTTTTAGTTATTACATACATATAAATTGGCAAATCTTTTATTTTAATTATTACAGGCTAATTAGGTACCCATACGTTGAAACACAATATACAGAATCATTTAAAACAAATACTCAATATAATCAGTAAGCTGTATGCATTGATAATGAATACCATACAATTAAAAAAAAATTATATAATATATGAAAAACATTGAGAGAAAACACATCTATATAATCACATGTCTGTTGTACTACAATCTGTATTATAAACATTATAATCTAATTCTCACATGAATTATTTTCTCTTGAGCAGAAAGGAAAACTTCTTTATTTTTTTTATATATATATAAAGAAAATGTTATGTTAAAAAAAAAAAAAATCTTATCATTCTTACTAAAACAATTGTTTTGGAATATGTGAAAAGGCTACTTTTCTGAATGAAAGATATTCTCAATAATAATATATTTTCATAAAAGAAACAGATCGAAAAAATGAAAATTTGTTTTCTTCTTTCGATACCAAAAATTTAAATATCCATCTATAAAGTCAAACACAATACCCTTTTAAACTGCCTGCCTTGGAATGGACGGGGTTGGGAAAAAAAAAAAAAAAACAAGGCAGAAGAAGAAAAAGAAAAAAAACAGTAATCTTTTCTCCCTCTAATCCATCACCGCTAAGCGGAAGGATAGAGAATGACAGCTAGATGACCCTACCTGTGGACAATGACTCATCTCCCTACCTTCGGATTCAGTTGTATCCAGGGGACGATTTGCGAAATGATAAGCCATGTATTAGGTATATTTCCTCACTTGTGGGTGACGTTTACTAAACTCCTGTATTACTGACAGTGGGGAAAAAAAAAAATCAGTGAAACGATTTGATTGCACGTGTGTCTGTGCAGATTTTGGATTACTCGCCAAAATTCAGCTATCTGTATTTTATTGTTGAAATAAGATTACAGGTGTGATTAAAATAAAAAAAAGTCGTGTATACCCGGCTTGGATTTAAAAAAAAAATGAGGTATGTTTAAATCTGTATATCTGCTTAATATTTTCTATAAAAAAAAAATCGGTACACGTGTAACGTGGTCAAATCCGTTTGCATCGCACTATCTTCTCGTCAATTTATATATTTACTTATTTATTTATATTGTGTATAAAAAC
This sequence comes from Maratus michaelseni, assembly GCA_963931845.1. Classification (NCBI taxonomy): domain Eukaryota; kingdom Metazoa; phylum Arthropoda; class Arachnida; order Araneae; family Salticidae; genus Maratus; species Maratus michaelseni. The sequence continues at coordinate 343,538,165 of OZ007591.1, read as the reverse complement.
GTAATGTATTATAATATATATATTTTTTTAATATAATATTGATTTTCTAGTTACAATTTAAGTTAGCGAGAACAAGCGAGCGTTGCTTTGCACAAACGAAAATGTGCATGCAATTGTAAAATATTTATTTAATTATTTATTCTTCTTCTTATTATTATTTTAAAATATATTAACGTGTAAATATACAAATTTAAGGAATCGAAAGCGAGCGTTCGCTTTTCTTTTCTCTTATTATTTTTTGTTTTATAAAATATTACATATAGTTAGAAAAAAAAAAGATTAAACAAATTCTTTTTTTTTTGTAAAGTTTGGAAATTTAGTTAATTAGAAATATCTCAGCTAAATGCATTATTAGATGCTCTGCGCAGATAGTCTCAATTTCGCCTGCAAAAACGAGACTTTAACATCCAATAAATTGCTGAAATGATCATTGACATGTATCCAACACCTTTTTATTATTATTATTTTTTAAGTATGAAATAATTTACCTAAATATTTAAGGTATAAATTAAACATCCAATTTATGTTTTGTAATAATTGAAACGTTCAATGGTATTTTTTTTTATTTATTATTTTTTTTTGTAATTAAATTATCTGAAATGTTAATCCTTAGGGACAACTAATAATTTTTTTTTTTTTTTTTTTACTTGTTTGTTTTATAATATGAAATCGTACGATTATTCTAAAATTAAAATTGAAACGCGTTGTTCTAACCAAGTTATAGATTATATCAAATATTAAACTAAAATAATTTTGTAAAATCTGACCGATTTTTTTTTTGTTATAATAATTCAAGTGGATTCGTCAATCCGTGGCTTTAAGCAAAGGATGAATTATTATAAATATTGGTCAATATAAAATGTTGTATTATTATTATTTATATTTGTGTCGCCGAGTAAATAGATGTTGACTTGTAATTTTAAATCGATTAGTTATATGTTTTGTGCTACATATAAAGACTTTTATTTTCACTTTTAGTAGAGGGGGTAAGGTTATATATTAAAAAAATTTTTTGTTTTGTTATATAAATTAGTATAAAATGGGTTTGAAAGGGTGATACCCTGGCAAGGCTGCCTCTGTTTTTATTTTTACCGTAATTATTATTATTTTTTATTTAACGTGCATGTTTGTTCATAACTCCCTCTGACGAGCCAAATCCCTCAGTAGTACACTGTGTAGCAAAGAAAAAAAACTTGCAGTATCCTCCCTAAATGATCTTTTTTTTTTTTTTAAATAGTAACCTGTCCTCAATGTACTGTAAATAAACAATAATGGAAAATTATAAAATGTGTACTAAACTAAAGAAAAATAAGACATCTATAAACGATAAAAATTTAAAATAAATATATACATATTGCCTCGAGAGCAATAAAAGAGAAAAAAAATTTCTCGCTTCCCTATCTAGGAATTTATGTGTATAGTCTGTGATTCCACTTTCGTTGGTGAGAATAATTTATTTATGTGGCGTTTAATAGTCGCTTTATCTGGGAATGCAATTTCCTTTAATAGGTAATTGTTATTCCTAAGCTTCCTTACCACCTCGAATGGTCCCAAGAATTTTGGCTGAAGTACACCTGGTTTACCCACGACTTTTAAGTAGCATTCTTGTCCCGTTTGTAGAAATTTTACTTTTTGGACTGGAGTACTGTCGATGTACTCCGCCATCATTTTTTTTTGGTTTTGTAAGGCTAATTTCTTTATTTCCTCAATATGTTGGACTCTATTTTTAACGTAGGTTTTGACAATTATGTCTTGGTCAGGCAAGTGTATGGAAAAAGGAGTTCTTATTTCTCTACCGAAAAATAGAAGTGCCGGAGAAAATCCCGTAGCTCTGTGCGGCGTACTGTTATAATTAATTTTAAAAAAATCAATCCTGGTATCCCATTCTAAAGAGTTTTTACACATAGCCACAATTGAATTTTTTAATATTTTATTACTGATTTCACAGAGCCCATTACTGCGTGGATTATTCACGGACGTAAAATCTAGGTCTATGTTAAGAGAATCCATGTATTCTTTGAATAAATCAGAGTGAAAATACCGGCCATTATCCAATTTTATGGATCGCGCCAATCCGAAATTACTAAAATAGCGATTCAATACATTTAGAAGTGTTTGTGATTCACAATTGCGAACCGGTACAGCCTCCAAGAATCTTGATGTGGAATCAATAATCATAAATACAAATTTATTTTTGCGTAGCGTCATTGGAAGCAAACCAATTAAATCTATATGCAAAACTGATCCAATTTCTTTATCTTTGATTATTTTTTGTGTGGGAACTTTAATAGTTTGATGTTGTTTAGTCGTGTTACATGGTATACATTTAGTACAATAATTCTTTACATCCCTGTACATCCCGTACCAGTAGAATCTAGCTTTTATTATTTGATAAGTTTTAAAAAATCCGAAATGTGGTTTATGAGCTTCCTGTATTATTTCAGCTTTAAGTTTATCCGGAGCAATTAACAGTTCATTTGTATCAGAGCCTGGCTTTAATATTAATATTTCTTTTTGATTGAGAGTGAATTTTTTTGTGGTTTTGTTTTGTTTGTCAGTTTTAATTTTGTTTATTATTTTATTTAATTTTTCGTCTTCTAATTGTTGTAGTTTAATGTTTTCATCTGATAGAGCTTTGTTTACCGTAAACAATGAATTTTGCAATTTTTCTCTTGAAATTATATTATTAATGTTCCTCGAAACATAATCAGCAGGATTTTTAGATCCCTCGATATGCTGAAAAGAGTAGTTAAAAGGGGACAAATTGTCCAACCACCTTGCTACAATGTCTGGTTGCTTTTCCAAATTTAAAAAATACGTTAGCGCTTTGGAGTCTGTATAAATATTAAATTTTCTCCCTGCGAGAATATGCTTGAAATACATCACCGCTTCATGAACCGCCAGTAGTTCGAGTTTGAAACTGGGGTAGTTCTTTTCGGGATCCCTTAATTTTCGCCCAAAATGTTCAATTGGCAGCTGTTCTCCGTCGTATTCTTGTGCTAAAATTCCAGAAATAGCTGTTTTAGAAGCGTCTGTGATTAAAATGAAATCTTTTGAGAAATCCGGGGGTTTTAATGTGGGATTTTTAACTATCGCTGCTTGGATTTCTTTGAAAGCATTTTCTTCTATGTCAGACCATTTAAATTTCACTTTGTCTTTAGTAAGATTAATTAATGGGTCAACTATTTTAGAATAGTCTTTAATAAGCGATCTAAAATAATTCGAAAGACCAAGTAGAGATTTAACTCCCTTCTTATTTTTAGGTTTAACTAAATTTTGAATTTTATCTATGTTTCTTTTTGAAGGAGAGTATCCTTCACTGTTTAGGGTGAAACCGAGAAATTCGATTTCTGACATACAGACTTGTATTTTAGTAGGCTCAATAGTTAAATTATTTTCAATAAAAGCTTTAAGGACTCTGTCTAACAGATCTAACATTTCTTCGAGTGAGTCGGCTGCTAGGATCACATCGTCAATAAAATAAGCGACTTGATCTTCATTAAAGTGGCCCAACACTTTATCAATTAATTCTGCAAACACCGCAGTACTGAGTCGCGTTCCGAAAGGCAATCTTAAAAAGGAGAATTTACCGTGCTCCGTTATGAAAGCTAATTTTTCAGTGTCTTCTTCACGTAAATTTATTTGGAAAAACGCACTGTGTAGATCCAGTACTGTATAATATTTTTTTCCACTCATTCTCCGCAGAATCTCTTTAATTTCGGGTATGGGGTACGCATAATTTTGAAGTATTTCATTTAAAAGTCTATAATCGACCGCCATACGATATTTAACTTCATTAGCCTGTTCGTTTTTCTGCAAAGATTTTTTTTTAACGAAAATAACAGGGAAAGCGTAATCAGAGTTGGATTTACGAATGATATTTGCTCTCAAAAGTTTTTCAATTTCTTTTTTAGCATACTCCTTAACATTGTGTGCAGTTTTGTATGGTTTAGTCTGCAGAGGATAATTATGTATTAAATTAAATCTTGGGACGACTAATGAAGATTGTCCGAGTGTATCGTAATTCTTAGAAAAGGCATGTGCATTATTTAGAAGTATTTTTTTTAATTTTTCTGCTGTGTCCGAGTCTAAATGTTGTAAATTAAAGTCGTCTGATCTAAGTTCTGCTTTTCTCCGTTCACGAACTTGCTCTAAATTCAGATTATTAATGTGCACTACCTGCTTCGTTACTTCTTGACCCTCAGTGTCAACTGATTTTATTTCAAAATGTTTAGAAATTTTGCCAATGTTCATTCCCTCTGTTAAGATTAATTTTTGTTGTGATTTGTTAGTGATTATTATATGAATTTTATTATCCTTGGCAATTTCGTGAATTGATGTTTTATAATAAATTTTCATATTATGTTTAATCGGTTCCAAGAGTATTGTATTTGTAGTTGCGAATTTATCTGGATCTAATAGTAATGCAACAATTTTTTTTTCGCCTGGTAGTAACTCCGTTGTCTGTGTTAGTTTTGCTGTAACAAAATTTTTGTGCGAGATACGTTTTTTTTTCTTTTTGTGTATTGTTTCTTTATTTTGATTCTCATTAGAGTTAGCAGTTAAGTTACTTATCAGACTTTGAGGTTCATTTTCTAGAAATTGAAGTGCAATGTTTTTGTTTTTTAATTTCATGGTTTTATCTTCAAAATCTAGGATAATATTATTTGTTTTGAGGAAATCGAATCCCAATAGCATATTGTAGTTCCGACCAAAATCTTGAGTTGTAACATAGAATGCCCCCGATACAAAAACGTTTTCCAATTTGAAAGTTAATTTAATGCATTGCTTAAAAGAGATTGTCGAATTTGTTAATGTTTGAATTTTTACCTGGTTACAGAGATTTTTATATTTTACGTGTGCATTCTTTAATTGTTCGAACAATATAGGTGATGCCAAAGTTACTGCCGCCCCACTGTCTGTCAAAGCATTAATCTTAACACCATTAATTTCAAAAGTAATAATCGGAAGTTGAGAATTGTCATTACTTTTGACACTAGCAATAATTTTGTTATTTTTTTTAGACCCGCAGTGAGACTTACGCGGGTGCCTTGTATTTGAGAATGTAAGTCCCGACATTAGTTTCCCTTATTGTTACTAGAATTCTGATCATGATCTTTATCTTGTTTATTGTTTTCAAATGTCTGCTGTGAATTATTTTTTTTTGTATAATCATGTTTTTTATAATTATTTTGCTTGTAGCCCCCTCTATGCCCTCTATAATTTCTTCGCTGGTCATATGATCTCTGTTCGTTGAAATTGCCTCCATAATTTCCGAAACTGGGATATGATATCGGCATAAATTGTTGGTGGGGTGGGGGTGGTGCATAGTACATGTACTGAGGAGCAGAATATTGCATAGGGTTGAAGTTTTGGTGCGTGTAATTTGGGGTTTGCTGAAAGTTTCCCTGAGCTTGTTGGTTTCCCCCTTGATAAAAATTTGGTTTTTCGATTTGAATATTCTCAGGAATTTTTTTATTTTCGTCCACGTAATTACTGCTGTTTTGTTCGTTGCCCTTGTAAAACCAACAATGTGGGTTCGTATGGGATGTGGATTTACAGTACTTGCAAAACCTAGTTGTATCATTGTTAGTGGCATTTACCTTTAATTTTATGTTATTTAATTCCGCGGTTAATAATTTTATATTCTCTGCACTTTCTACATTGAGTTTAAGCAGTTCATTTAACAAATCAGAATCTTTAGTTTTGGAAATGTTGTTGATGTCCTTTAAATTGACATGTGAATAAGCCTCCTCTAATTTTAAGGCTATGTTGCACGCTGTTTTAAAGTCCGGCGGAGAGTTTTTTCTTACTTCCAGACTTAAATCACTACGAATTGATTCCAAAAACTGAGATAATTTGATCATTTCCATGAATGTAGAGCTGTTGTTAGCTCCTATATCTTGCCCACTTTTTTTTAGATAAAGGTCTGCTGCCGCATTAAACTCTAATATAAATTCGTTCATGTTTTGTTCCGGTTTTTGTTTGAGATTGCAAAATTTCTTTTGCGCTTCTAGAAATGTGGTTTTGGGTTCGAATAATTGTTTTAACTTTGTTTTAAAGGTTTCTAAGTTCTGTTCCACGAACAAATTTTGATCCCTCATCAATTTATCTTTAGCAGGTCCTACAATTTTCGCCTTTAATATAGTTAATTTAGAATCATTATTCAATTCAGTTTTATTGATGAGATTGTCAAATTGTAAGAAAAAATGGTTAATATTTGCTTCCTTTTTTCCATCATAGTATGGAATCAGATTAATTAGGCTATCTGCATTTGGGGTGTCCATTGTAGTAATTTTAGGAGTAGCTTTTTCAGAATTTATAATTTTCTTCTCTTTCTTTTTTTTCTTATTATTATTATTACTATTATTACAAATAATATTAGTGTCTACAGTTTGATTATTTAATTCGCGTAATTGTTGTCTAGTTTTGACACCAGTATCTATTCTACTAATTCTTTGACTTTTACGCTTATTCATCCAATTAAAGTACAAAAATCATAAAATAGAGAGAGAGCAAAAAAAAAATTGTTTAACATAAAATAAAAGATACCCAATGGTGAATTGTTATGCACTGTTCGAGAAATTAATTATATATAACATATATCATTTCAATATTTGAGCATTATTATGTATTTATTTTATATTTGCTGCTGTTGCAGTATATGTAACACAAGTCATATTTTCAATTCTTTGTTAATACAAATCAATCCAATAACACTTATTATTATTTAATATATCATTATATATTTAGTGAGGTACCCAAAAAGAATTGCCAGGTATATGCATGTTACAGAGTGTATGAAGATTCCCCAATGAATGCTTAAATTTTTTTTTTTTTTTTTTTTTTTTTTTTTTTTTTTTTTTTTTTTTTTTAATTAGTTGTTGAAAAGAGGAAAAAAAATTTTTTTCAAAAGAATTAGAATTAAGAACATTTATGTTAGCAAAAAAAATTTTTTTTTTTTTTTTTTTTTTTTTAGTCTTAATATTGCATATATATTTTTATATTTAAAAAATTATACAATAACCTAAAGTTCTATTTCTAAAATTAAATTAATATATTAAAATAATTTAGAAAGAGGTAACGGTACCACTTCTAATTCGGTAAACCCTATGATGGAATGCTACAGAGTGATCAATTAAATTATTTGAATTTAAGTCTGACTGCATAGGATTTACCACTATATTGCTGTTAATTGATTAATATGAGTATTTTAAATTATCCGAGACGTATAGTATTTATTTTGCACCTATGACTCTAAGGATCTGATATGATAATTTATACTTAGAAAATTTTATTAGACAAATTATCAATTAATTATAGAAAAGAAAAAGTTGCGTTGTGAATTATTTTTGATGTTCGGATCCTCTTTGAGCCAATTACAATCATCAAAGGTTACCTGCAGAGAGTTATGTAACATTAAATATATAATGGCTTATTTTAAAACCTAGATTGTAATATTAAAGAAAACATTTCCTAAAATAAAAGACTTAATATTAATTCAATAAATGAAGTAAACAAAAGGAAAACTGACTAAAATTAATTGAATATAAAATTGAGTTTATTTACAAGGTAATTATAAGCATATGATTAAAAACAAACATAAATGTTTAAAAAAAAATAAAAATATTCAATCCTAGTTGAGAACTGTATTCTCAACATTTATTTTCTGAGAATTACAGTTTATCTTACTGAATTAAAAAAATTCGATTTTGAAAGGCAGAGTTCCATACCCTAGAAGTATTTATTTGATTAGCTTTTTTATGTTTAGATCGGGGTAGGATCTTCATACACACTTAAATTCGTATTATTAAAAGAATATAGCTTAATTAAATAAAATGGAACAATGGTGAAGGAAGATTGTTTGTTACCTTATATTACTAGATAACGTTGACAGCAGGAGGTAATGGCTGACGCGTTTTCGCTTTTTCTTAGCGCGTACATTTCCATCTATTGGCACACACACTCAAAATCTGTTTTTTTAGTTAGAGAGCAGTCAACCTTCTACTTTTCCATCTTTTTTGAATCTGAACTCTCAAGAAAAATCACATTCTTTTCGTGGAGCAAAAAAAAAGGGATGGAACCATTTTTCCCTTTTCACATAAAATTAAGGCCTTATACGTTTTAACTTCTTGAAAATTTGCATGTTTCGGCCATACCTCTGATTTTAGAGAGATGACCATTGGCATGCGGGAGAAATTTGGTACTCCCCTTGAGTGTTTCATAGGTCCGTCGGTACAATAGCGATTCCTCTTGACGCCGTGCTGTGTCTGGGAGGTAAAGATGCTTTGACTTGTGAGGTCTTCGTGCCTATTTAAGCTCTCATAAATAAATGTGTCATATTATTGTTCTGACAATTTTCTCCATGACATTTTTATTAGGTGTAGTTAAATCATTCGTGGGAACGGAAAACCAAATATTTCCTTGACTGCCGTGGTTCACTTTGTTCCACAATTATCTATCTGTATGCGCTGATCCTAAAATGGATCATTAATTTGTATTGTTCACTGTTCACTGATTAAAATGATACCAAATACTCTGCTAATATGCAGAAAAAAAACCAAATACTTTTTTTTTTATAGTGTGTGCTAGTTTAGATCTAGATGGTGGTATTTCTCACCATCAACTGTTAACTGAGTTTAAATTACTTTATGGGTGAATTACGATATTTATGGGGGGGAAATTAAATTATAGAGTGTAATCCGTAATCTAAATAAGATATTAATAGATTTAGTATATTACATATAACAATCAATCATGATACAAATGAGAATATTCCACAATTGCACGGGCTTTGAACAGCCGTAACACAGCCTTAAACTTCTCAATACCTGCTTAATAGCCAAACCCCCTCAGAAATTAAAAAATATCATTTGCAGTAAAATTGACCCAATTAATTTTGAAAATTATTCAGGAGTATATGAAATACCTTTTATTAAAGAAGACGGATCCAAGAATTACTATATTGGCATGACCAGCAGGAAATTTAGTTACAGAAAAAAGGAGCATATAGCTGATATTAAGTATAACAGAAAAACCACAGCCCTGGCAAGATTAAATCAAGAAGAAACCATCCAAATTAATTTCAATGAAAGTAAAATAATTTTTCCCTTCAGTCTATACTATCCATCCATAATAAAAGAAACCATAGAGATACTAACACGCAAAAATACAATATATAACGATACGCCATCTTTTAACTTACCGAAATTGTGGCTCGAGTGACTCCATGGTTACAGATATGAAAATAAACAACCAAGTAAAAATAAAAGATAACGTGCGTAATTTTTAAAAAAGTGCATGAAAATTAAATGATAGCATTTTAAATAACTTCAAAGCCCGTGCAATTACAGAATATTCTCATTTGTTTTTTAAAATGACTCGGAATGAGTCGAAACATGTCAAACAACCTAATAAAAGTTATTTTAATTTGTATTATGTTGTTAATTTACACCTTTTAGCATTTAAAATAAATATAAAGAAAGGTTAATATAAATAAATTAAAGGCAAAATGATCACGTGTAACAAAACCATGTTACACATATCACACCGCAAACCGAGAAAAAAAATTGTACATAGCGCAGTACAAATTAAAAGAAGAAACCAAGTCCTGTGTTTTTTCTGAATTACATGTATATGCAGTACATCGACAACAAATAAAAATTAAAATGTGACTGTAATATAAAGAAAATTTTGCGTACAATATCTTATATCATGAATACTTCTATGATTTCTTTTCAATGTACATTTTATCAGTCTATGTTTTATATCTTTTATATAATATATCTCTAAAATTATAATCATATTGGACTTTTATTATATTTAGTTACACCACATATAAAGACTTATAAAAAAAAAATTTAAATCTGGTACATATTTTTATGTATTTATTGTATCACATAATTTTTTTTTTTTTTTGGTAAAACAAATCATGTCTCAAATATATATATATATATATGCATTTAAGCATAACAACAACAAGCAGGGTAGACCACATATGCTTGATGAATATATATATATATATATATATATATATATATATATATATATGAGCTCAATTAAAATGTTTCTGGATTTTGTTTTTATATATTTTTTAAGTGTGCGCACACTATGAATAATTATTACCAGAAACTGATACATCAAAATAACTTGAAATTCATTTGCAAGTACAAGCAAAATCTTTAAAATTGCTATTATAGTTGGATATGTTCCAACCAAGAAAATTATTTTGAGACACAAAGTAATTGGTATAAAGCAAAACCATGTAATGAATGGCTTAAAACATATGTGATACAAAAATTACCAGATTTTTGAAGGTGTAAACAATTTCAAATGGCGTACACAAGAAGAAAATCAAAAAATGCAATTATTTTTCTATTAAAAAAACTAGTCGGATGTGTCAATTCCAAAACTTTCTTCTATCTCGTACAGGTTTCGCATACACTAAAAAGAATCAGCACCAATTTATATCAAGGTCTAACTGAAACTCAAGTTTTATTAAATTCCGTGCATTATTTCTTGAGATATGTCTATCGCTAAAATCGTGTAAATCCTGCAAAATGCTGCATAGCAGCGCCACTTGCTGGATGATTTTTACCAAAACCTAATCAGCACCAATTTATATCAGAGACTAACTGAATATAAAGTTTTATTAAATTCCGAGCATTAGTTCTTGAGATACAGCTATTGCGAAAATCGCGAAAAATGCTGCATAGCAGCGCCACCTGCTGGGCGATTTTTACCAAAAACTAATCAGCACCAATTTATATCAGGGATTAGCTGAATATAAAGTTTTATTAAATTCCGAGCATTAGTTCTTGAGAGAGAGCGCCCCCCAAAATTTTTGTCACATACAGACAGACAGACAGACAGAGTCAGAGACAAAGTCACAGACATTTTCTAAAAATAGTCAAATCGTGGTCAGGACATCCCCGGAAGTCGAAAATTTTCATGAATCCAACACTTTCTTCTTGTAAAGATAGAAGAAAGTAAAAAGAAAAGGCTTAGTAGATTTTTGTATGTTGCATTTTGTAATAAAAAGGTATGTCTTATAGTCCTGATAGAAATATACAATGCCATGTACAATGTGCTTTACTTTTGTGGAATTAAGGAAATGTTGGTAAATCTGTTATCTGAGTTAGAGATCTGCACGGGCCGGGCCAAGGCCCGAAGCCCGTACTCGGCCCGGCCCGCGGGCCGGGCTCGGGCCTATTTTTCTTCACGGCACTCGGGCCGGGCCGGGCCCGGGCCATATTTTTTTTCTGAAGGCTCGGGCCGGGCCTAGTGATTACTCTTTACGGGCCGGGCCGGGCCCTACCTTTTTCTTGAAGGATAAGGCCGTGCCTTAAATTATTTTTTCCGTACAGAGCCGGGACTGGTTTCATTCTTCCTAGTCTTCATGCCTTAAATTTTTTAGTCCTGGTTTTGACTCGTATGAAAATCATTGTCTCGGCGTACCTGGCCCGTTCGAAGGTCAGTAAAATAAGATCTGGCATAAAAATCTTTTCAAAACATGCATACATTTTTAAATCGCCATTATTTTATAATTAAACATTAAAATTTATTCTTTTTAAAGAATAGTAGATTTATACACTTATTAAAATATAGCTAAATTAAAATATAGTAAAACGTGTCAAAAAGAACCTGCTTATGATGGAATCCTGTCTTAAATTGAAAAATGTGTTGATCCATTAAAAATGAATATACTAATATGTAAGAAAAGAATATATAATACATTTACACCTGCTAAGAAAGCAAATTGTCTATAACTCTTTTTTTTTTCTTCCCTATGCAATTCCATCTTAGATTTTACTGTATAGCATTTTTCTGATTTTTAACACTTCAATAAATGGAATATGGATTAACAATATCGATGATAACTTAAACACATACATACAACAAATAGAGATTTATTAAAAAAATAAATATTCCAGCTTGCGGCACCTCTATAAAAATGAAGATTATAAACATGAAAAAAAAAGGCTGAGATAGGAATTTTTGGTAAGATCTCCTCCTATGGGGCAAATTTTAAACCAAATCGACGTAAAAATTATGTTTTGTAGAAATTCACTCGGGCCGGGCCGGGTTCGGGCCGAGATTTTAACTTTTTTCCGGGCCGGGCCGGGCTCGGGCCGAACTTTTAACTTTTAAATCGGGCCGGGCCGGGCCAATATTTTTTTTGTTCGGGCCGGGCCGGGCTCGGGCCGGGCTCGGGCCGAACTTTTAATTTTTGTATCGGGCCGGGCCGGGCCAAATTATTTTTTGTATGGGTCGGGCCGGGCCCGGGCCTGGAAATTTCGGCCCGTGCAGACCTCTAACTGAGTAGTGAAATATCAGAATTGTGAACCTAAAATTAATGAGGTTTAATATGAATTGCAAAACAGGTGACAATGTAAAAGGAAAGTATGTGCACGTGTGTAAGTGCAAATATCATCGACAGATGTTATGAAGGGTCTACACGAGGCGAAGTCTGCACGAGTCTGATAAAAGGAAAAAAGTGCACCTGCTTACAAATATATAGACAAAAAAAGTATATATATGTATCGTGAATAAGGAAATCCTTACCACGTGACGTATTTTTGATATCAATCAAACGAACTAAAGTGGGTGAATTTAACACGAATATAATTAAAGTATTATAATGTAGAAGAATAAATTTGTGTCAAACCCAAATGAAAAAGAAAATATTTTAAATCAATTAGTATGCATGACATTGCAGATAGTGTGTGTGACATTAAATTAGAAGTGTTGAATGACATTGTATATAGTAGTGGAATATGTAAGCTAAACATAATCTCTACAGAAATCTCTTTTTTTTTTTTTTTTTTTTTTTTTTTTTTTTTTTTTTTGTAGAAGTGTGGTAAATTTTGAATCAAGAAATGAAGAAAATCATATGTGCAAAATGATTAGAAATGCGTGTTTGATAAAATAAGTATCTCATCAAAAACAACTCGTTGTAAATGATCCCGCCAAGCCACTAACCTAAAACGTCAGTCACAAAAAGAAGTGATATCACATAAAAAGAAGCGATATAGAAGTGCATACTCCGAGTCCCGTGTAAAAATCTATCACCACTCATAATGTTTCCAAAGGACTCGGAGTGAAGTACAGTATGTGAAAACTGCTTGGCGACCTGCAGGCTTTTATAATATATGCAGTATATCAATTTTGAAAATCGAAAAAAATAAATTTGTAATTTTTGTTACATCATTTTTTAAATATTTTTGTATGCGAAAGAACTGACAGAACGGATTTTGCCCCAGATCTATGCGATTCCGCTTACCCTAGAATTACTGCAATATATCTCAATTTAGTTAACGTTTATTATAAGGTTTATATATATATATATATATATATATATAATATATATTACAAACTCAAAATCTTTATACGTTTACTTAAAAAATCCTCTTCGTAAGACTGGTATAAATAAATAAAGAAAGAAAAGAAAAGAAAAGAAAAGAAAAGAAAAATAATATAGCCATATGTAATTGCAGAAACGCAAACATTATAAAAGCCTGCAGGTCGCCAAGCAGTTTTCACATACTGTACCTCACTCCGAGTCCTTTGGAAACATTATGAGTGGTGATAGATTTTTACACGGGACTCGGAGTATGCACTTCTATATAGCTTCTTTTTATGTGATATCACTTCTTTTTGTGACTGACGTTTTAGTTTTGTGGCTTGGCGGGATCATTTACAACGAGTTGTTTTTGATGAGATATCACTCCTTTTTGTAAGGTATTTAATTTCAATTATACGGATTCCATTTTTATTCAGAAAAGAAAAGATGAAAGGGGCAAAAAAATAATAGTGATGCTATAAACAGAATTATACATCAGTGTAGTATAGTTTTTCGTTGATTGGCCGTAATCCATAGCATCCAATGTACATGTCGCTACCATAACAACGAGGAAACTTTTATATTAATTTCCTTACATTGTATTCATCAGATTATTTATGACATATTTATTTTCCTTTTTCTTTTGTTTATATCACTCTTCCGTTTATATACATTCAAAAACAAAAAATTAGACAATTTTACAGTAGTTTACAAACTAATTAAAATACTACAGTTTCAGAAAAATGTGGAAAAATAAGAAGCACTTTTTTTCGGTCAACTACAATGATAAGTTTATGGAGCATACTTTACCGAGAATAATCAACATTTTTTTTCTACGAACCTATTTCTATTAGTATAAAAATTTACAGGGATTTTTATACTAACATATTAAATATATTATTTTTGAAAATTACTGAGCACCTTAGAAGTTTTTTATTTGTTTAAGTTTTTTAACTCAACGTTTCGAGAATTTGAAAAATATAAAATTCGCAACGTTTGCAAAAGTATAAAAACTATTAAAGTGATTTCTGTTCATATAGTCCTGTTCATTCAAATTCGGTGATCCTAAAATATAGGTCCCCAATCACCGGCAGTCCATGAATTAATTAGGACATATGTATGCAACTGTTAAAATGTTCTCAAAGTTGACAATAGAGGCAATAAGTATAGCTCGGCAAATATGAAACACGGCATTGCTTCATCATGGCTTTGTTTCGTGAGGTGTTCGTTCTCCGAACATAAAAATCTCACGCGAAAGTGTTCGTTAACCGATTTGTTCGCAAACCGAACAGTTTGTTACCTATCACCTATTGTATACGAAATTTAGCATTTTAAGTTCGTCATAGCCGGAGATTCAATGAACGGCAAATATTTAAACGCAAAACTTGTAATCTTGGGGTAGCAACATTTTTACATTCTATTACTCAGCGCATGAACGTAAAGTTGGAATTTTGTAATTGCTATTTCAATCAATTCCTGATACGCTAGAGTTATATATTTATAAATACACAGTTTTTTTAATCGATGAAAATACTATATTTTAATAGATTTAGAGCTTAACATCGACGAGATTTCAGACGGACAAAATGAACTCATATTAAATTTTAAAGCAAGATAATGAAACCTTACAGAGATTGAAACAGTGTAAAATCATTAAAATACATCTCACTCAGTAAATATACATCGGTTGTAATGTAATCAAGATCTTCTAAGAGACTCTGTAAACGAAACGTATATGCTTCAATGCCGCTTTACAATAGAGAGGATGTAGCAACATATTTGAATATCTTGTGTATATAGCCAATTTGACAAAAGTTATGCAATTTACTATTGTTTTTCCTCTGTGTTAAGTACAGGAATCATGTACTTCAACGTAAAAATTCGCTAATTACACAATTTTTTAGTCTTATTAAAAAATCTTTTTGAGTTACCCTGTAAACGAACAGTAAATTCTACAATTCTATTTCACAATAGGAAGCTAACTTAGGTCGTCCGTACACTGTAAAAAATGACAAATGTTTCTTATTTTATGAAAATATGCTATAACCACGGACGAAAATATAATAAAATTTTCTGAGTTATCCGAAATTTCAAATAGCATGTTACATTGTCTTTTGAATCCCCAGAAACGAATACATTTTCAAAATTTAAAGAATAATTTATAAAAACAAATTATTTTTAGCTGCCCGAATTTTTCAGAAACGTTTCCGAAGGGTTTTTATAGTGTATTAATTAGTGTCCTCAGGCTGGAATACCTGTTTTTCGAATGCTATCCATTCTGAAGTAAACATTTTCATGCTCAAAAAATGTTTAACAGACAAACATGCAAAATTAACAGCGTTAACAATAACATTAAAATTAAGATTATTTATTTACTCTTTCATGTATAAATTAACTTATACGGCTGAAAACGTGTACTTGAGAATGGATAACATTCGAAAAACAGGTGTTCCAGCCGGAGGACACTCATTAATACAATATAAAAACCCTTCGGAAACGTTTCTGAAAAATTCGGGCAGCTAAAAATAATTTGTTTTTTATAAATTATTCTTTAAATTTTGAAGATGTATTCGTTTCTGGGGATTCAAAAGACAATGTAACACGCTATTTGAAATTTCGGATAACTCAGAAGATTATATTATATTTTCGTTTGTGGTTATAGCATATTTTCATAAAATAAGAAACATCGGTCATTTTTTACAGTGTAGTAACATATTTTAACATCATGCGCATACGTTCTTTTTGAAAAGAGTTAGACCATTTAATATTTTTTTGCTTCATTTTAAGTATAGGAATAAATCACGTATATTAAGTATAGGATTTTTACACGAAATATTAAACATTTGAACTACTCATAAAAACAATTCAAATGCTGCAAACCGCGTAAAAATCGGATAATTACACAACTCTTTAGCCCTATATCAAAAGATCTTTTGTGCGACCCTGTAAACGAACCTTAAATGTTACGATTTTTTTTATAATAGGAAGCTTAATTGGGTCGAGTGTAATAACATATCTTAATATCATGTGTATACGATCATTCCTAAAAGAGTTGGGTCATTTATTATTTTTTTGCTCTATGTTAAGTATAGGAATCAATAACTTTAAACTGATATAAATCAAAAACTAATTAATATTTTTACATGAAACTTACAAAAGTTTGAACTACTCATAAAAACAATTCAAATAACGTAAACCGCGTAAAAATTCGATAGTTACACATTGCTTTAGCTCTGTCAACAGTTTTTTGCTCTATGTTAAGTATAGGAATCAATAACTTTAAACTGATATAAATCAAAAACTAATTAATATTTTTACATGAAACTTACAAAGGTCCGAACTACTCATAAAAACGATTCAAATAACGTAAACCGCGTAAAAATCCGACATTGCTGTAGCCCTGTCAACAGTTTTTGGTCTGAACAAGATTTAAAAAGTGCAAAAATCAGCACTTTTAAAATCGCATTTTCTGAAAACTTATTCGTCGGATTTTGCTTTACTTTTGAATTCTTAGTCCCTTGGCACGCTCCGTTCCATAGAATCAAGAATTTTGTTTCTATCATATATAGAAAGCGAGATATAGATGTGTCAAAAACCCGTTTTGTCCCGTCCGCAAAATATAAACTAGACAGAGTGCTAAAAATTTTTTGTAAAATCGTTTGGCATCCATTGGCGGAAATTGCTTTCATTTACGGTTCAATGCATTGCTGTTTCTTATGCTTGGCGAGAAACTCTGTCGAGTTTCTATGATGTTACTGAATATTTAATTTTAAAAAATTCAAGGGGGCTCTGCGCCCTATGAACTACGTTCGCCAACCGCCGTTCTTACAAAGCACAAACTTTAAAAACACTCTGATTTGATCATCTCTAAAACGATTACGGAAGAATGTATTATAATTAAATGACCAAAATAAAAATATTCAGCTTTTTTTAATATTGTTTTTATATTTTAAATATTAAATAGAATGTTATATAAAAATTTATAGTATTTTGATGTAAGAATGAAGAAAAAATGTCAAGTTTCCAGTACTTCTGTTCCGAATTCTCTAAAGAATATTTCATTTTTTCCCGTATTATTCAATTGTACTTAAGTTAAAATGCGAAATATAAATATGTTTTTAAGCTTATGAATTTCAAAATGTCACAAAAACAAGTGAATATTAAAAAAAATAATAAGATTGCAGATTTATCTATTCCTTTGAATCCAACTGCTCGATGCAACATTCATTACAACTTTTCTGCTCAGTACATATAAAACGTATTAAACAAGGATTTGTTCTATAAACAGAACTTGCTCTTTATATTTCTGTTACGATGAATCTCCCCAGTAAAATCCTGTGAAGTTCTATTGGCACCGTTAATTACTTAATCTGTTACTGGCACCTTGAAATACGTAATGATATAGCCGGGAGGGTCAGAGAGTTACTTTATCTTAAAGAAAATCACAATAATCAGACACATATAATGAAGACATCAATCCCACCCGTGCATATGAACAGCTCTAAAATGGAAAAGGGAAAATAAGTTCCATTTTTCTGAGGAAAAAAAAAAAGAGCAGGGGAAATATTGTTACTCGAACTTTGACTGACATTAAAAATTTTGCTAGGAAGAAAGACAAACATTACTACTATGAATGCAAAAACATTAATTATGGGTTTTTAGAATTATCAACTATTTATTCTAGTTTAAACCCAAGATAGCAAATAGGGGGTTAAATTAAAATATAAAAATAAGAAAAAAAAATGAAATAGAAATCTATGCTTTAACCACAAATCTATACAAAAAACTGGAAGGGCAAAAGATAAGTCTTGCCCCTGCTTCTGAAAAACTAGGGGGGCATGTGCACCTCCTTGCCCCCGTCAGATTACGCCCATGGTCTTGTTCTATAAAACGAAAACTCAAAACTTGCATTTGCGTTGATACCAAAGTATTGGATAATATAATCTGAAGGACCTGGCTGCAATATTGACTTTTAAATCAACATCTTAATCAAATGAAATATCTATATATATATGTTGATGTCTTGCATATTATATTTGTTTATATATAAACCTGCAGGGCCGGCGTCAAACGTGAGGCAGATGAGGCAGCCACCTCAGGGCAAACCTTGAAGGGCGGCATTTGACTCGCATATATTCACAAATAATCCATTATAATAAATGTCGAAACTTCAGAAAAGAGAGAGTTTTTTTTTTCTTTTAGAATAAAAATACGGAGTACATTGCATATAATTACAGTCAAAGAAGTTTTATTCAGAAGTTATTTTATTTAGTTATTATCAGAAGTTATTTATTGGTGTGAAGTATAATTACAATTTAATTATCTAATTGACAATAAAAATTACAAAGCAACTGATAATAAAGATCTACTGATCTTTATGTCAAGTAAATAATCTTTATTATTAATTCCTTAAAAAATGATACAAACAAAATTCTAAAAAAAATTAAAAACCATCAGACAGGACAAAACTTAAAAACCTAATATTACAAGTCTTGTATTATAGTGCTTTAACCACTCCGCTAAATCGTTCACCAGGCTGCTTTTGCTTTCAGCAAAATTGCTCTTAAACTACGAAAATGTAAGCAAAACTCCCATGGAAGTATTATTTCCATGCGAGAAAATGCGCAGATCGATTTTGGGAGGATTCGGGAAATTATGCCGCGGAAGATGCTATATGCAACTTTGGATGCTAGTTGTCGAAACGTCAGTGAAGGCTCACTGTGGAGACGTGAAAAGTTTTTGGTTTTCGTCTGTTTGTCTGTCTATCTGTTCCGCGATAACTGCCGTAAAAATCGTCCTATCAAGTTGATTTTTGGTGGGTATGTTGGCGAGGTACCCGGAATGAGCTGTATAGTTTTTGGTGGGTATGTTGGCGAGGTACCCGGAATGAGCTGTATAGTTTTTGGTTACATTGGGTTCATTCGTTCGAAAAATATAGAGAATATTTCTTTTTAGGTCATCATGCTTTACTATGGGAATGCAGACGATTTTCAAATTTCATTTTTAACTGAAATGAAAATCGACTATTTGAATAATGGATTTAAACGTAAAATTACGGATACTGAATTTTTTATATAGATGTCTTGAATATATGCAATAGCTTTGAAAATTTGCCGATACATCTATTAGAATTCAGAAATTGATTGTTTAAATTATTGGAATATTTTTCTTTTCTTTTTTTTTTTTTTTTTTTTTTGCAACGGTTCGGGAATTATAAAACATTTTATTTTTCTATTTTTTACAAATTTTAAAATGCATTTCTTTTCCTTTCCTCTTTATTTTATGAGTTGCTTAGCAACCCCATTTCAAAGAATATCAAAATAAGAAAGGCATATTTTTATCTAAAAAATTACAAGAATAAGAAGTTCATAAGAATTATATGCCTATAAATATGTATGCAATATAAAAAAATTAAATTGCAGATTGTAAGATGCTAAATAATATGAAAAGTGAGATTAAAAAACAATGAATTTCAGAGTTGACGTTGAGGCTCCTGATCTGCAGATTTACTAGTCTATAATGCTATAGATTGCCTTAATATAATCCTAACCTAGACTATCATAACGTTTATCGAACCTACCGCAAGGAGATTCGATGTTTTAATTTACATATTTGAATAATAGATATCATAAGTAGGTTACACAGAAGTTTTTACAGAACATCTGTGTTTTACATTTTTTTTTTTTTTTTTTTTTTTTTTGCGTGCAGCTGGTGTCTTTTGAAAGTAACCGAAAAGGAAATTTTTAACCTAAACTTGCATGTCTGCTAACAAGAATGCTAGGACTTCATTTTTTTTTAAAGAATATTTTAAAAGATACAATGCAATGATTTGTATTTCTTATTATTAAATGTTTAGTTTAAACTATTTAAACAAATTAAAAAAAAAAAAAAAAAAAAAAAAAAACTTCTGCAACATTATAGAAATACAGAGTATTAGTTATAAGATATATTAACAAAAATTAATTTTAAAAATTTACTATAAATGTTTACTGTGTTACAAAATTTTAATACTCATCATTTTGATATTTTATTTCTGTTCTGAAAAAATGGATTGGTTCCTATTCATCGTGTTCCTTTAGAAACACTTCCCACTTTTTCATTTAAAACAACATATATACAATTTTTTATAACTGCAAAATGTTTTCTTAGAAATGAGCGAAATGGTGTGATTCTCTGCTTTTTTATAACTTATTTCGTTTCATTTTATATGTATTTACATATTTTTAAATTTTTACATTGTTTTGCTAATAAAAAACCGAAACAAGTAGGTGTGGCTCAGATAAGAAAAGCCCTGCAACCGGTTAAGTCGCATCCTTGTTGGTCAACTTCTCATGAGGCAGATTTGGCTCTTTTCATTTCTTGTCAATGACTTGCCATTCATTGGGTTAGTCATAAACCCACTTAACTTAACTGGCAGTTAAGGTTCCAAAACTTTGGAACCTTTTAAAGCAGCAACCTTGCCGAGATTTTCTTATCGGTGATACACATTAAAATAGATTAGAAATGTTAGGAACGCCCATTAGTTACAGGTAGGAGGAGATACAGTTTGTTACTGACTTGAAACGTAGAGCTTTCATCTTTCAGTTTTATATACTGATGTGCGTTTTATATATTTATCTAAAAACGAAAAAATCACTTAAGATGCACCTTTAAGAAGAATTTCTTCTGTGTGACCTTTTTCGACACGTAGCTCCCAAATGTGAACTGAAAATTTAACTATTAAAATTATACTTAAAAAATACACAATTATTTTTTTTAAATATTGTCTTCATTTACTCCCAATAATAATATATTTCGCTCGCGAATTATGGATCAGTAGTGTTTTTCTGCTATGAAACGAATCTTACAAGTGCGAAGAGGGAGCATTTTAGATGATCTTAAATTTAATTTAGATTTAGAAAAACAGGATTAAGTTAGTAAGAATGAATATATTTTCTAAGATAACTCAGGCGATCCTAGTTCAAAGTAGAATCTATGTTTAAAAATAAATCTTAATAGAGTGGATTTCTTAGAAGCACAACGGAGGAAGTTAAGTATCTAATTTCAGAAGCTAGAAGTAATTTAAAATATTTTAAAAAGCGTAGGGAACTTAGTAAACAAGGCACTGAGCGTTAAAGGACGGTAAATGTGCTCCTTCTTTCTTCCGATACAACTTAATGCCCAACAGGCGCTCACTCGTTAGTAGAATTTCCGAAAGTAACAGATTGTATAAGTCCGAAAGTATCCGAAAGTAACAGAATCATGCACATTTGATATAAAGCAATAGCTATTTAATTTTGGGTGTGAATTCAATATTTTTACAGTAGTAATTATCGTGCTTGCTCGAGGGTCGATAAAAGATCTGTTAGTTCTCCATTAACCTATCGACCCCTTTCCGTAAGAAAAAACTTCGCCAAACTATGAGCTAAACTGCAACTCCCAATAAACAAATAGAAGAATCTTGCCACTGTAATATAAATAATACAAGAAATTTAGAAAAGCCTCACTATCATTAGATCAGTCACTTTAAACCAGCGTTTCCCAACCTAGGGTACGTGAAAATCATATCGGTCATGGCGGAAATCACAAAAATGAAAACACAGAAAGAAAGTGGATAGTTTGGAATTACAAAGTGAGTCTCATGTGTAACTCCAATAGGTTAAACTCAAAATGAGGTAAGCCTACTAGACTTAATAATCCATTGATAATTCGATGTCACTAGCTCCGCCCATGGGTGATCCTATTGCATGAATACATATAAATTTCTCCAATCTTTGCTAAAACTATCATGGATCATTTTACAACGTTCTTTTCCCACGTCTTATTTATTCCCGTGTAACGAATTGAGTCTCTTCACCCAGGTATAGTGTGTGTCATCCTAGTCTTTCCCGTGAGAACGCTTAGAAGGGAACTTTTTCCTGCATACCTTCCCACGCTATTGTAGCTTTGAAGAAAGGTAAAACGCCGAATGTGTTTTGTGCTGTGAGTGAAACGCTCGGACATTGATGCATCGAAAAGGACCACCCCAGTGGAAGCCTTGCGCTTTGATCTATGCCGGTGGCGTGGGAGAATAAGCGAACTGTAGAGGGAGACGAACTCTGCACACGATTTTATGTCTGCACACGATTCTATGTCCTTTGTCATAGAATATCCAATAACGGACTTGTTATAAATGGGAATGACGTATCCCAAAGTTGCTTAGAGGCTGAGGAGTTTCAAGATACTCCGCCTCGACCAAATCCTCGCCCCTAGTGTAAAATCCCCTGTGAGAGATAGAGAGTTAAGAAGATCAGTTTTTGAAAAGGTCTCAACGAGAGAAGTTGCTCTCAGGCGAGAGGTCAAGAAACATCTGTTTCGGACTTAGCGTAGTCGAGACGCTAGAGAGGTCGATCCTCTGTTGTGTTGATACATCACGTATCCAAGAAAGCCCCGATTAAGAGATGGCACGGCAAGTGCAAGTGAAGGAGTTCTTAACTCTGATTTATCGTAGCAACGAAGATATTCCGAGGAACGGAACGGGTACATCTAGGCCCGAGCGAACTTAACATTGTAAATACTGCAGACTGTGCTGTGCAGAAGCCATTGTTGTGTGAGTTAGACTCCGAGTCAAGGGATCATTAATTGAAAGTTGATGACCCACGAAAAATAATTAAATGATGTAACTTCCACTTGTATATATTAATATGAAAATCGATATTGTTCACAATAAAAGTTCTATTTTCTAATTATGACGGAGAAACCTTTTTTATGCAGTGAATAATCTCCACGTGCAGCGAATGATCGAAATAAGAACATGTTAAAAACCAGACCCCAATTACCAATAAGTACTTCAAGTGCCGCAGCTGAAAAACATAGTGAACAAAACCAGAAAATGTCGAAACCAATTAAGTGAAAAACTCTGCAGACCTCCCTACTTCAAAAACTACAGATGTTATCACGCGCGTGTGAACTGAACTTAAAGACATTCCCTTCAGAATCTAAAATGAATCCGAGCAGTTAAAACTCTCTTGTACATATGTGTTGTAAATATATATCTCAAATATAATGTAAAATTGGAGCATCTAAAAGCAGTCTCCAAAAACGCGATTTAAATGTAAATATCTAGCCAAGAATTATAATATTATACTCAAAATGGATCTACTTCTTATTTCGTGCATCTGTACTTATTAATAATACTAGTTCTTATTACTTCCATATAGCGAATACTTTAATCAGTCGATAAGATAAATATCAGTGCAAACACTTTGGATTACTGTGGAAATATTCAGCGCATAAGGAAAATCTCAGGTAAGCTGAACTATCCTTCTTTACCATTATTAAAAGACGAAAACGTATACTAAAATATAGAAGACCAATTTAACAATTCGAAAAAAGAGAAAATTTATTACGCTACCGACGGTTCCCCTAACAAAGATTATGAAAGACTGATTCTGAAAAAAGAATATTATCCCAGTATCAAAAACGATAATTTAACAAATTTCTAAAAATATAATAATAAATAAAAGAACACTAAAAAAGTAATAATGAATGCGATAAAAGAAAATACTCAATTTATAGAAAAACTCAATTCTACAAATTATAGTACATGGAAGTTCAAGATGCAGATGTTCCTGATTAAAGAGGAACTCGACGATATTATAGTACAAGATCCACCAGCTCTACCCGACCCCGCATGGCACAAAAGAGACCGCAAGACTAGAGCTTTAATTAACTTAAGCATTGATGATTCTCAAATCGTAAATGTAAAAAACTTAGAAACTGCCAAATTAACATGGGAAGCTCTGAAAAATATACATGAGAGAAACAATTTATCTAGTAAGCTTTACCTGTTACGAAAATTATATAGTACTAAATTAGCGGAGGGCGGAAACATGATCTCACATATCACTAATATCTTGCAAATTATAGATAAACTTAATGCCATTGGAGAAAATATTAGCGATTCACATATTTCCGCGCTATTTCTGTGTTCTCTTCCCCCCAGTTACAATACTTTGATAACTGCGTTGGAGGCGAGACCAGAAAATGAGCTCACCCCTGATTTTATCAAAAACAAATTAACGGATGAATATAATCGTAGACATGAAATGTCAGAACAATCACATAGCGGATATAACAACAGTGAGAGAGCATTTAAAACAAATAGGAGATATACACACACTGAAAATAGAAGAAAACAAAAATATTGCAACAACTGTAAAATGAAAAATCATTCCACTTACGAATGCTGGCACTACAAGAGCAAAAACACGGTACAATCCGGAAATCCTCGTAACAATCAATTCAAAAATAAAAAGAATTTCTCATCTTCATTATGTTATGAAAAAAACGAAACTCATAGGGAAAACAAAGTTCCAAACGAAAGAAAATACGCAAATGATCAGACGCAAAATAAAGCATTAATCACTCAAAAAGTAGGCAAAAATAACTGGATTCTCGATTCAGGATCTACCTCGCACATTTGTAATGATAAAAGCCTATTTAGTAAATTTATTGATTATAATAAAACTTCAGTAACGATCGCGAATGGTAATAAACTGACAGCGTTAGGTTCAGGAGAAGTTTTTATAAAAACATTAACCCCCGAAGGAAAAGAAAAACTAACGAAATTACGCGAAGTGCTTTATGTCCCAGACTTAGAGTCAAACCTAATTTCGGTTAGTAAAGCCGCTAAAAACGGGTGTAAACTAATCTTCGACGATAATAAATGCGATTTGATCTTTGATGAAGAAATATATATTAGGGCGAAAAATGAGAAAAACTTATACATTATTGAGGAAATAGACGATGTGGAAGAACCACAAAATTATATAAACATAACGTATAACTGTGACAGCAAACAATGCATAGATCTCTGGCATCGCAGACTAGGTCACAGAGATTATGACGCGATTAAATCAATGATAACAAATCAAATTGCGGACGGAATAAAGATAGGAAAATGTAAACATCAAAATAAAACATGCGTAACTTGTATCGAAACTAAATTAACTAACATGCCGTATCCTAAATCAGCAACAAATCGAGCTACTAATATTGCGGATTTGATCCACAGTGACGTGTGTGGACCTCTAGATACACCGACCTTAGGCGGAAAAATATATTTTATGACTCTTATTGATGACTATTCCCGATATACTACGATATATTTATTATCTAAAAAGAGCGAAGTTGCTGAAAAGATAAAAGAGTACATAACGATGATATACAATCAGTTCGGTAAAAAAACCTAAGGAAATTAGATCGGATAACGGTCGTGAGTATGTAAATCAAGAGATAGATGAATACTTAAAACAGAATGGAATTTTACACCAACTGACTGTCCCGCATAATCCGAGCCAGAATGGAGTTGCGGAGAGAAAAAATAAAAGTTTATTAGATATGACTAGAAGTATGCTATCACAAGCAAAATTAAGCAAACATTTTTGGGGTGAAGCCATAAACACCGCAACATACTTATAAAACCGACTCCCAACCAAAGCAAACAACAACAGAACACCTTACGAATTATGGAAAGGAATTAAACCGAATTTAAAACACTTAAGAACATTCGGTTGTAAAGCGCTATTTTACGTCGATAAAGTAAATAGAGGAAAACTCGATAACAGGGCTCAAACCGGAACGTTTGTAGGTTATGATACACGATCGACTGGTTATAGAATTCACACACAAGGAAAACAAATTATAATAGCGAGAACGGTGAAATTTCTTGAGAATGAAAATGTACACTCAGATAACATTGAGGAGATACAAATCACCACAAAACCATCCGATGACAATACACAATTACCGGATAGACATGAAAATCACTTAGAAATAAAACTTGACAGTGAAGAGACACCATCCGTGCCCAAACAGCAACCAATTGAACCAAGAAGGTCTAATAGGACAAATAGAGGCGTTCCTCCTGACAGATATGTTTGTCTCACAAATAGTTCATCTGAAAACATTCCCGAAAATTGGGAAGATATCGAAAAAATGAAAAATACTAATGATAAACAAAATTGGATAAAAGCAACACAAAATGAAATCCAATGCCTAAGAAAAAAATAACACTTGGACTTTAACAGATCCACCACCCGGAACAAAAATTATCGGTTCAAAATGGACTTTTAAACTAAAAAAGGACAATTTAGGAAATATTCAAAGCTATAAAGCGCGTCTAGTAGCACAAGGATATAGTCAAAGATTCGGTATTGACTATGATCAAACTTTCGCACCTGTAGTTTCGCACGCTACAATACGAGCATTTCTCATCTCTGCATTGCACAAAAATTTGAACGTGAAACATGTTGACATAACCACAGCATTTTTGCATGGTGAATTAACTGAAACTGTTTATATGAGTCAACCAGACGGGTATATTAAACCCGGCGATGAAAGAAAAGTTTGTAAACTTCAAAAAGCCATCTACGGTCTTAAGCAAGCAGCAAAGGCCTGGTACACTAAAATATCGGAAACACTCAAAAACAATAATTTCTTACAGAGCAAAAATGATCCATGTCTGTACTTTAAATCAAATCAAGAAAATCCGATATACATCATCATTTATGTAGATGATATCCTGATAGCAGGAAAGGACAGTGACATCGAAGAAACAATAAACCAACTTGAGAAAGAATATGAACTAAAAAACTTAGGAGAAGTGAATAATTACCTAGGCATAAACATTAATAAAATCAACGATACATATTACCTAAATCAAAACAATAAAATACAGGAACTAGTGAAAAAACTGAATTTAAACGACATGAAACCTCATTACACACCCATGATTGCAGGATTCAACAGACTTGAGGACGATGATAATCTTTTACCTAATAACACGAAATATCGACAAGCCACAGGCACATTACTTTACATATCAACAATCACGCGTCCTGACATATCCGCAGCAGTCAACATATTATGTCGTAGAAATGAAACACCACGCCAAAAGGACTGGACAGCAGTGAAAAGAATCATTTCATACCTTAAAACTACAGAAAATTTGAATTTAACTCTTAACGCAAACAGCAAGCCCATCCTAACAGCATACGCCGATGCAGACTGGGCAGGTGACTTGAAAACACGTAAATCAACATCAGGAAATCTATTCATGCTAGGAAAATCACCGATTTACTGGATTACAAAAAGGCAAAATTGTATTGCACTTTCGTCAGCCGAAGCTGAATACGTTTCAGCTAGCAACGCAGCACAAGAATTAAGTTGGATAACAAACTTGCTTAGCGACCTCAACATTCCACAAAAATTACCCATCACGATTTTTGAGGATAATATGTCCTGTATAAAAATGACTGAAAACGATAAAGATACTAAGCGATCCAAACACATCGACATACGTTTCCACAACATCAAACTGATAAAAGAAGAAGGAAAAATCGATTTACAATACTGCCCCACTGAAGAAATGACAGCCGACACTCTCACGAAACCCACTCCCAAACCTGTGTACGAGAAACACCGTAAGAAACTGAATCTTCAACCATTCCCCACACAGGAGATTACGGGGGAGTGACGGAGAAACCTTTTTTATGCAGTGAATAATCTCCACGTGCAGCGAATGATCGAAATAAGAACATGTTAAAAACCAGACCCCAATTACCAATAAGTACTTCAAGTGCCGCAGCTGAAAAACATAGTGAACAAAACCAGAAAATGTCGAAACCAATTAAGTGAAAAACTCTGCAGACCTCCCTACTTCAAAAACTACAGATGTTATCACGCGCGTGTGAACTGAACTTAAAGACATTCCCTTCAGAATCTAAAATGAATCCGAGCAGTTAAAACGCTCTTGTACATATGTGTTGTAAATATATATCTCAAATATAATGTAAAATTGGAGCATCTAAAAGCAGTCTCCAAAAACGCGGTTTAAATGTAAATATCTAGCCAAGAATTATAATATTATACTCAAAATGGATCTACTTCTTATTTCGTGCATCTCTACTTACTAATAATAATAGTTCTTATTACTTCCATATAGCGAATACTTCAATCAGTCGATAAGATAAATATCAGTGCAAACACTTTGGATTACTGTGGAAATATTCAGCGCATAAGGAAAATCTCAGGTAAGCTGAACTATCCTTCTTTACCATTATTAAAAGACGAAAACGTATACTAAAATATAGAAGACCAATTTAACAATTCGAAAAAAGAGAAAATTTATTACGCTACCGACGGTTCCCCTAACAAATTATATAAAAATTCTCTTTGCCATTGATTCGATTCGCTACCACTTACCAACATTATCGGGTCGGCTTAGAGGAGGTATTACACCCGTTTTCAATAATTACAAAACGCCTAAATTACGCCAAAGCTTCTGGTTTGAATGTTTTATTTTAAAACGTGTTGAAAAGCAGGCCCTTATTTTCATTTTCGAATAGGCGGAGTTACATCACTAACGTATTCCTTCCTTTTAATGAGTATTTAATTTGAAGTGCTTACTTATTATTTGAATGATTCGGTTTCTATTTAAAATGGATAACGGGTTGAAATGTGGAACTCTTAAGAGTATTGCAACTGCGATTGAAATTCAACCTGATGATTGCAAGAGAACATGAGGGCAGCTGTTAATAGGCATGTCCTCATAACTGATAAATACTGAAAAATAAAACTTTATAATACTTTAAATAAAACTGAAAACATCAGTGCTCCCTTAATAAATAAAAAATGTAATAATGAATAATTCTTGAAATATGGATTTCGCGTTCACAGGAGATGAAGATTTTAATAATATGTAGGGAAGGAGAGGAGTGGGTGGGTGGTTATGAAAAAAAGTGGGTACTCCGAAATGAAAAGTCTAAGCAAGGGGTACGTGAAAGAAAAAAGGTTGGGAAGCGTTGCTTTAAACAATAAAATTTACAATATATTAATGAAAACAGAAAAAAAAGTTGGATATTTATTTATTTATTTACGCTATTTTTCTTAGTTATATCCCTCTCGGCTGGGGAATAAATGTCAGTTGAAACTGATCTATTGTATATAACTATGCATTCCATTTTTTCAATGCTTTTTCGCTTTAATACCATGTCGTCGTCATTTAAGAATGTATTTGCTATTTTAATTAACGAAATATCCAATAAATCAGTAAAATATCATTAAAAATATAAATAAACGTCGAATTAAAAATCGCTTTATGTACATAGGTAACCTGTCTGACACGTGAATGGGATGCCACGATCATGCATTTTTCGCGTTCAGTCCTATAGGATTGAACGCGAATCAGTCTAAAACACTATCTTATCAAATCTATCTTATCGTTAAACAAATCTATCTTAAACACTATCGGCAAAACACCTTTGCCGATAGTGTTTTCTTTAGGGAAAGTGGTCGACGGGATAATGGAGAAGTACCAAAAATCTTTCGGTCAAAGGTTTTTCCGTCCATGTGATAAATTGATTCCTTATTAAGATGAATCAAAACACTTTTACCCTCTTAATGTTTAATTATTTAAAATTATGTGGAAATAAAGAACAATTTAAAAATTCAGGAAAGGGACTTGTCTGAATAGTGTTTGATAATAAAAAATATATAAAATGATGTTTGAGGGTCATTCCTGATGAACTGTCTAAAGAAATGGCAAAAAAATTTACCGCTCTATTTTTCTGTGTTTTTTTTTTTCTTTTTCGAATATCTGAACCGGCCCGATAGCTGGCGAAGTCCGATATTATGCTCTGTCATAATAATATCTGTCCTGTGGACTCAATGCAATATTAAAAAAAAATCAATTTCAAAATTAAATATGTTGTATAGAGAACTTCAAAATGTTAAAATATGCCAATATTTCCATAATCGGGTTTTTATCATGATTCAATATGTTCCTCAAACTCATAAGACATTATAATAACTTACTGACGTTGTTATAATCACTTGCTTTCTCTATGACTCATATTGATAACCTCTTTGCATTATTCTCAAACATCTGAAAATGTCCGTTAAACTTCCAACAGGACGTCAGATTAATTTTCTTTTTAATTCTCTAATGACTTCATATTAACCTACTTTCTGTACTTACACATACTCATACTCATACTCCTTGTATTATTAAGAGATGTTTGAAAATTTCCGTTTTATGACCCATAGGACGTCCTATTAATCTTTTTTTCAATGGGTGAAACTTTTTATTTCATTTTCATTTTCCACGTGGAAATCTTTCAATAGAAAATTAATGATTGTAGAAAGAATTTTAGTGTGGATTTTTAATGGTTGGCAACTGCTATAACAAAAAATGTTTAAATGTAATGGGAAAAGGCTGTTAGATTTTTGGTTTTTTATATCTCTGTATTAAAATAATACGATTTTTTTTCAGCTTCATAGTAGGCATTCAGCTGCAAGTATACAAATTTTCATGCCTCTGAGGTATATAGTTTCTGAGAACGGCTCTGTGACGGACAGACAACGAAGCGGAACTAATAGGGTTTCGTGAGATGAACGAAACTTATACTAGAATTTATAAGTTCAGTGAGTTTTTCTTTTTCTTTTATTCTACTTACTACCAAGATTTCTATTTTAACAAAAAGATTTTTCTGTGTATAAATTTATGTATAACTTTTAAAAAGTTCAAAGGCTGCATTTTCTTTCACACACAAAATAATAATAATAATTATTATTATTATTGTATACACAGTTGTATAATAATAATTATTATTATTATACAACTGTGATTATGTAGTAGGTATACTGTGTAAATGTAAATCTTTTTTAAAGTGATTTATCTAGAAAATAATTTGCACGATTAATTTTATAGTATTCCGACGTTACTCTTAAAATAAGCTTGGGTTATATTTTTAATAAGCTCTGTATTTCATATATTTTTCTGCATTCTTTTAAAATATGGATTAATTTTTTCAGTGACAGTTCCTGCTCACTACTATTCACAACACCAGCAACTCCCAGCACATTAATTGAATGAGTATTGCCTGTGCTGTATGATTTGTAATGCACATCCTATCATTGACAATACTCCCTCAATTACACTTAATTCTGTATGGATATGGTTGTGGAAATGCAAAAGATGGAATTTTCTGCAAAGTTTGGAATGGGAGTTATGGAATCAACATCCTACTTCAGCATTAATTCAAGGTATAATTTTGTTTCATGATATTGTTGATTAAATAATATCAGTTTTTGTCTAGTTTTGTAAATATCTATGCAGTTATTTTTTTAGGGTATAGATACTTTATTTTTCAATAAAATGCTGTCTCTTTATAAACTTTCAATTTATATTAACATCTTTTCTATAATAAAAATGAATAATATAAAAAAACATCCAAAAATTAACAAAAAATAAAATGTTGCTGTCTATATTTTTTAATAAAAAAAAATATATATTAGTCATGTTTACATATAAATGAAAGAAAACATTTAAGAAGCAAAGAAATTTTATTTAAACTATTAATTCATAAAATATTTGAGCGTGAATTACTTATAAATTGCTGAAAAAAAAATTGTTTACGTTTTTACGATGCAGTAACGCTAACGGAGAAATGAAAAATTCCACCGTTTCACGCATCCTACATGAATGCAAACCTATTACCATTTATTCGCGCCAAGACTTTTTCGCCAAATGCTTGAAACAAGAGAACTTCCCACATTAGCACCTAAACGTGCTCTTGCAGCAACGACCCTATCCTCGGAGTGGAACTAGCCGCACGCTCTTCTGTGAAAACTGCACACGGCGCAATGCGCAAACGTTTTTAGCTCACAGGCTATCAAAGCCGGAGAGCTTATGTGCCCGCCCGTTCTGTATGTATGTATGTATGTATGTACGTATGTACGTACGTAACGCGATAACTCTTGACAGAAATAACCGTTTTGCTTCCAATTTTGTTTATAGGTTCCTTGTGATAAGGCGCTTCCCTGATTAGTTTTGGGGATTGATTGTTTAACTATAAAGGGGGGAACGGGGGGCTAACCCCCCTTAATTAAGATAAATGGTTTTTTCATGCAGAATTGTCCAATTTTCTTCAAATTTTGTATATAGGTTCATTGTGATAAGGTTCTTTCCTGATTAGTTTTGGGGGTTCATAGGTTAAGTATAAAGGGGCTAACGGGGGGGGGGGAATCCTCCCCCTTAATTTAGATAAATGAATTTTTCATGCAGAGTTATCCGATTTTCTTCCAATTTTGTTTATAGGTTCCTTGTGATAAGGCGCTTCCCTGATTAATTTTGGGGATTGATTGGTTAACTATAAAGGGGGGGGGAACGGGGGGCTAACCCCCCTTAATTTGGATAAATGGTTTTTTCATGCAGAATTATCCAATTTTCTTCAAATTTTGTATATAGGTTCATTGTGATAAGGTTCTTTCCTGATTAGTTTTGGGGGTTCATAGGTTAAGTATAAAGGGGGTAACGGGGGGGTTATCCTCCCCCTTATTTTAGATAAATGATTTTTTTCATGCAGAGTTATCCGATTTTCTTCAAACTTTCTATATGGGCTCATTGTGGTAAGGGGCTTCCCTGATTAGTTTTGGGGGTTCATTGGTGAAGTGTAAAGGAGGGAAACGGGGGCTACCCCCCCCCCTTAATTTTGATAAATGGGTTTTTCATGCAGAATTATCCAATTTACTCCAAATTTTGTATATAGGCTCATTGTGGTAAGGCACTTCCCTGATTAGTTTTGGGGGTTCACTGGTAAAGTATAAAGGGGGGAACGGGGGGGACTAACCCCCCTTGATATAGATAAATGGGTTTTTTAAGCAGAATTATCCGATTTTCTTCAAATTTTATATATATGTTCATTGTGATAAGGCGCTTCTCTGATTAGTTTTGGGGGTTCTTTGGTTAAGTATAAATAGGGGACGGGGGGCTAACCCCCCCTTAATTTAGATAAATGGATTTTTCATGCAGAATTATCCGATTTTTTCAAATTTTGTATATAGGTTCATTGTGGTAAGGCGCTTCTCTGATTAGTTTTATGGGTTCATTGGTTAATTATAAGAAGGAGAAACGGGGGGTGGTTCCCCCCTCTTAATATATTGTCGATTTCTTCATTTTTCGAGGGCTTATTTCAAATTCTTTGAAATAAGAATATAATTTACAGTTAGTGTGAATAGCCTGTGAGCTCAATGCCGTCAGTTTAACTGGGCAGTTTTCTTTTTTATTTACTTTCCTGATGACCTACGTAAATTGTAAAGAAATGAAATGAGATTTCACGGCGTGAAATGTACCGAGCCTATTTATTACAATTTAAATGAAATCATCTTTTCTAAAAAAAAAAACTTTCTGCCATAAAATTCGCATTAACCCTCTGAAACTAGCACTTCTATGTTTTTCGGGTTTCATTTAAGTTCTTTTACAATATCGCGTTAAATACGTGAACCCACATAATATTTTACGATACATTGTTTTATAACCATAAAAATGAGAGATAGAATTTTCTAATTATATTAATAAATAGCTGCATTGTTTGATAAAATAAGCATTGCATGCTAGAAATTAAATTTGATTTTTCGCAAAAATGAAAACAACAATGTCGATAGGTCCATACTTTCAACAATGAAAAGGAAAAAAATAAATCAGTCTAACTATTGATCCATCTAAAAAGTTTGCTTAATCTTTGCATTTCTAAAGATAGTATATTTGAGCCGTCTTAAAAAGAATTGTTCTAAACATGACTCGCTCTACATTGGGAGAGGTAAATAAAATAGAAAACTCTTTCACGATTTTATCTTTAGTTCTTTTTAAGCATACATTTCCACGGAGTTCATGCAGGGTATTCTGCATTAGATTATGAGTAATGAGTCTGCTTATAACATTCATAGCTGCCAACTTCCCGATTTTTTGAATACCAGTAAAATCTTACAAAAATTTTCTCTTTATTAAATTGCAGAAATTGTAAGATTAAATAAAGCAAATATTTTTACATAAAAATACTGGTATGAAAAAAATCGGGAGATTGGCAACTATGCATTTTAGAAAAACACGATTCACTTTCTTGTAAGTTATCTTAATAGAAAAATTAAAACACTTTACAAATATATATATATAATTTAACAAATTACAATAATCATTGGGGAAATGTTCCAAAAAAAATAATAATAAAAAAAAATACCGTATTTTTGTGTTATAGCGGCCCCCACAATTATGATTATGCCAAGGTTGCAGTAATGATTTCATCAAGATCATCGCAAAGCTTATATATGCATATATATTCCAAACACAATACATTATGCACATATTATTTATGTCTTATATGTCGTATATACATCCTATACACGTGTCATATATATACATCATATATGACTATAACTTGTCCACATACCACATACATCAAGAAATGTTATATATATACAGGGTGTTCCGTTAAAGGGGTCCAATATTAATAGGGGTAATAGAGGAGATCACATGGAGCATAAATCAGTATATAAAGCCTGGTCGGATCTCAATAGTTTTCAAGTTACAGCAAATAGAATGAAAATTCAGAAAATTGTAAAAGAACCCTCATTGCTAAACTATCGATAATGCTACATAAAAACGAAGCACATATTTAGAAAGAGCAGAAAAAACCTACAAAATGACATCAATTGTATTAAAATAGCAATATTTATTGACGAGTTACAAGCCCTGAAACAGTGAAAAAAGTACGAAATCCAATATACATCAAAATAGTTAATCGTTAATTCCAAAAAGACAACTCTAGCTACAACAAGGAAAATGTAGTAAAATTTGGTCCATTCCGAAAACTTTCGAAAAAGCTTACAATGAACCATATCGGTTTAATTGTGTGAGAGAAATTAATCAGTTTCTTAGTTACAACTCCGCTTTCTTTGACACTAGCAAAGGTTAAACTCCGCCCATCACGATTGGAAACACCGCCTTTTTAATTACTCTCAACTATACATTTTCGATCATGCTTCTTCTGAGATGCAACATTTTTAATTATTCAAGAGTTGAATGAACCAAAATAACTTTACAATAATAGTCTACATTTTAAAGTGGTCTTTTATTGATATAAAGCTTAAGTTAAATTCCTTAAAATTAAACTGGTGGTGAAAATTCGGAAATAATTAAAAATATTGCGATTTGTAACTATGCAAGAAGTTTCAGTACATGTTTTACATGGACAATTATTGTATGTATATGTGCATCATAATTTATGATAGGAAATAATAATAACAAATAGCATAATAATTTTATTAATTATAAATTTAAAAAAGACACTAAATTTTAAATTAATTCATACAAACTTTGTAATTTACAATTTGAGTACACCACAGTCTGTGACTTACAAAATACTGTGCCAAAAAGTGTTGAAAATAAAAGAAAAATGACAAATAAAGAATTACATTCCACGTACTTTATGACATATGTGAAGCATAGTCTTCTGGCCTGCGCTGCACAGTTCAATGTCGGAAGGCAGACGAACGGACATTATTATAATAGGTGTTCGAAGTTGCGCCCATTAACAGAATCGCACAGCCGACAGCGACGTCGTAAAGATTGGCGAACACGCCGAAAAACTCCGACGGAGTTGGGAATGTCTCCTGCAGCGACAACGATTCGCGCTAGTAAATCCTCCGGTGTATCCACAGGCGTTTCATACACCAGCGATTTAAGGTGTCCCCAAACAAAAAAGTCTAACGGATTGAGGTCTGGAGAGCGTGCAGGCCAAGCAACAGGTCCACTGCGTCCAATCCATTTCCCAGGATATGTTGAATTGAGGTGATTGCGAACACCTATGAAAAAATGTGCCGGTGCGCCATCGTGCATAAACCACATATTGTGGCGCAATGTTGCTGGCACATTTTGCAGTAACTGCGGTAAGATATCCCGTAGGAAAACCAAGTACGTACTGCCATTGAGTACATCTGGGAGTAAATATGGTCCTATGAGATAATCGCCGAGGACACCTGCCCATATGTTCACACTGAACTTTTGTTGTGCGTTCGACGGGAAAACAGTGTACGGATTTGTATATGACCATGTGTGCATATTGTGCGTGTTTACCACGCCCTCTCTCGTAAATGTTGCTTCATCAGTAAATAAAATATTTTCCAGAAATTGTGGATTATTTTCTGTTACATTAAGCAACCAGCGTACGAATTCTGTCCGCTGAGCACAATCTGTTACTGATAACAGTTGTACCCGCTGCACATGAAAGGGGTGCATGTTTTCTGCACGCAGAACACGCCACACACTTTGGTGAGAAACACCGACTTCAGACGCAGCAGCTCGTGTACTCGTGGAGGGGTTATCTTTAAAAATATTCAGTACATCTTCTTCCATTGCAGGTGTTCGTACATGTCGAGGTTTCCCTGCATCAATGCTTGCTGTATTAAACGATCCAGTCTCCCGTAATCGTCTATCGATTTTTATGAAGAGTTTCGAACTTGGGCAACGTCTCCTTGGAAATTGCTCACGGTACATGCGCTGTGCTAGACATGCATTTCCATGAGCTTGCCCGTACATCAGATGCATGTCCGCATATTCTTCGTTAGAGTATTCCGGCATAATTATTATACATCAACTTACTACAATCCCACTTACAACAGCCTCCCTTTAATATAACGCCCACTGATGACTGCTGTTTTATTACACTTTTCTTCCTATACACATAGAAAATTTGCATAAAAAGTACTTCTTCTTCATCATCCTGAAAGTTCATGGAGGAAACGCAGCAGTCACGGAGTTTGCTTTAAGACAAGGCGAGAGCTGCACAATATGTCATTCACTTGACCAGACTGAATAATGAAAGGGTATTGATAGAGGTTGATCAGAAATGTATAATTGAAAGATATTAAAACGGGGTGTTTACAATCGTCATGGGTGGAGTTTCGCTCTTTCCGAGCGTGCAACAGTACAGAGTTGTAACTAGGGAACTGCTTGATTTCTCCCATACAATTAAACTGATATGGTTTATTGTCAGCTTCTTCGAAAGCTTTCGGAATGGACCAAATTTTATAACATTTTCCTTGATGTAGGTAGAGTTGCATTTTTGGAATTAACGATTAACTATTTTGCTAAATATTTGATTTTGTATTTTTTCACTGTTTCAGAGCTTGTAACTCGCCATTAATTCTCAATATTCTAAAACAACTTATGTCATTTCGTAGGATTTTTTCTGCTCTTTCTAAATATGTGCTTCGTTTTTATGTAGCATTATCGATAGTTTAGCAATGAGGGTTTTTTTACAAATTTCCGATTTTTCATTCTATTTGCTGTAACTTGAAAATTATTGAGATCCGGCCAGGCATTATATACTGATTTATGCTCCGTGTGATCTCCTCTATTACCCCTATTAATATTGGACCCCTTTAACGGAACACCCTGTATATATATATATATATATATATATATATATATATATATATATATATATATATATATATATATCATATACATTCGAAACTTGTTAACACGAAATTGAAGGGACTGCGAATTTATTTCGTGTTAACCGTCATAACAGTGGCGCCATCTTTGTTAGATATAAAAACTAAACAAATTAACCTACAAATAGATCCCTCTTCATAAAATCATATTTTAATAAGAAATAGAAAATTTCATTAAGAAATTAAACAAATTCATCATCATTTTAGGCAATAATAAATTAATTTACTCACTAATCATTTTTTTAAAAGTCCGTCATTGACTTTTGCCAAGTTAATCTTTTAGGAACGTATGAACCTCATCTACTTTGTCAAAAGTTCGGGAATCATCCTCTTGTTCCATAAGGAAACGTTGAGGTTTCAATACTGCGGGTGGTACTAAACTTTTCCATTCTGTGTCAATTTCTTCATCCCTGGCTGACACATCCATGTTGGCATCTTTCTCCAGCTAATGCAGCCATTATAGTCCAGTAGAAATAGCATTTTACCTTACAAAAATTCGGGTAGTTTTGATTTTTGGATATGTTGTAAAGGTTGACCCTCTAATAAAAAAAAAAAAAAATAAGTTTTCGACCTTCTAGACCTTCTGCGTTTTTCACAATATTGAAAAAACCAATATTTTTCGGCTCTTTTTTCGATTTTTCTTAAATAACTCAATTTTAGTGCATTTTCACTATTTTGTAGAGCATAAAATTCTCTACAACATGCAGTATTCATGTTTGTAAATTGTCCAAATAGGGGGTGAGATACGGATCCGGGAAAATAGGGTAAAATTTGCAAAAAGTACAAAAATCCACAAATGACGTTAGTTTTTGCTTAATAACCTACTTTTAGTGCGTTTTAGAGACAAAAGTGTCATTATAAAGTTTGTAAAGCATGAAGTAGTCTATAAGTTTCATTTATTAGATCAGCGCTTCCCAACCTTTTTTCTTTCACGTACCCCTTTCTTAGGCTTTTCATTTCGGCGTACCCCCCATTTTTCATAAACACTCCCCTCCCCCTCCACTCAACCATATAACACAAAAATGTTTTTTTCATTAGCAATCGTCTATTCATAACCAAATTATAAATCGATACAAATTGCATTGACATTCCTAACCTTTTATTTTTTAACTTGCATTTTGAAATTAATATTGATTTTTATAAATATTAACCAAACATTAAAAAATAGATATAGCATTAAAACAAATTTTAACTTATCTTACGATGATTATTGATAACAACTTTGTCTCATTATTTACAAATAATCAAAATGACTTTTGATACTCTCAATGGGATTTGTTTTTAAAATATGCGCGTAAGACGAAAATGCTCTTTCAACAAACTCGGTATTTGTGAAAAACAACAAGTGTTTTATATCATTATCACTGAGTTGTTCGTATTCTTCTTTAACTGCTGTTGAAAAAGCAATAATATTTCTTTGGTTGAAATCAGATTGTAAAGAAGAATCAGTCGAAAGTTTGATCAATTTTTCTTTTTCAGTAATTGATAAATTTTCGGCTTGTAGAAAGAACAAGTCGTTAAATGGGTTTGAAATCCAGTTATTTTCATAACTTTGCTTCGGAAAATATTGTTTGGTTTTAAGTCCTGTTAAGTGAGCCATTATACTAAATTTTACTTATGATAATTTCAGCTCGTTGTCAGATAAGAAAATTGTAAAGTGTTTGAAAAACTTCTGGCTGGTGTTTTCTGATGTATGATTCTCAAAAATCTAATTTTTTAATCATAGACTCGATCTTGTCAGATACCTTAAAAATGGTCATGGAACTGTTCTGTAATCCAAAATTAAGTTTATTGTCAGATACCTTAAAAATGGTAATGGAACTGTTCTGTAATCCTAAATTAAGTTTATTTATTTCTGAAAAAATATCAGGTATCAATGGCTCAAAATGAAAGCATTTGAAGCCATTATACTTCATGAAATTTAGAGCTCAGCTCAAAAGAATGATCTTTAAAAAAACTTGAACTTCATGCCTCAATACAAATAATCTTGCAAGTACTTTTCCCCGTGAAAGTCACTTCACCCCTGTGTGCAAAAGCAATGTAGTATGCAGACTGCCCATCATCTTTTCATCAAAGATTTGAATAGCCTGGAGTTTGTTGAATTGGCCTTAATAAAATTAACGACTTTGACAGCTTGGTGTAGTACTTCCTTCAATGAATCTGGCAAGGGTATAGTCGCTAGACTGTGTCTGTGTATACAGCAATGGTTCCAAGCTACATGAGGTGTAATTTCTTTCATTAGACCGCGTAAACCTATATAACACCCAGGCATAGATTTTCCACCATCAGTGCAAACACCATAGCAATTGGCCCAATCAATTTCTTTTTCACAGAAATAACTGTGAATCTGTGAATGGCATTAAATATATCATTTTCCTGAACATCTTTCTGTGAGAGGATAACAGAGTAAAAAAACTTCTTCAAGCACGTCATTATTCAAATATCTTGCAATAACAAGCAAAATTGACAGATTGGAGATTTCAGTACTCTAATCCACCTGAACTGAAAAGTTGAGACTTTTTTTATTCTTTGAATTACTGTAGATTCAATATCAGCAGACATGTCACTAATTCTTCAAGCAACTGTATTGTTTGGAAAATGAATATTTTAATTTTTTTTCACATGTTCTTCACCAAACATACATTTGACATCATCTTTGATACAAGGATATATCAAATTTTAAGCGCTTGTATGATTTTTACCACTTTTAGCAATATGATAGCTATGATTCTATGCGATGCTTCAAAAGCATTTTCATTGTCTTTGTTTGTAGAAAACACGTAAGATGCTACATTAGTGCCGCTTGATAGTCACTGAAAGAAACTGACATCCTTTTGTTTATAAATTGGATGTTTTGTCTCTGGCACATTAATAAAGAGGGCTTCATGCTACTATTTGACAAATCTCTCCACAAACAACGCATAGTGGTTTTGGAAAATCTTCCTCTACCGTGAATGAAAATCCATATTTCAAGTACTCATTATTTTATTTTATTTTCTTTAATGGGGCACTGATGCTTTCAGTTTTATTTAAAGTATTAGGTTCATCACTTACCAGAACAGGCCTATTAACAGCTGCACTCAGGTTGTCTTGCACTTATAAATAATCAGATTGTTTCGAAGTACTTACAGTTCCGGACTCACCAGGTTCAACTTCAATCGCAGTAGCAGTTCTCTTAAGAGTTCCGGTTTTCAACCAATTATCCATTTTAAACACAAAACAAAATCACTCATATAATAAAAAAATACTTCAAATTAAATGCTGATTAAAATGAGGGAAGATTTTCAATTAAAATACGTCAGTGATATAACTCCGCCTACTCGAAAACGAAAATAACGGCCAGCTTTTCAACACGTTTTATCAAAAGACATTACAGCCAGAAGCTCTGACGTAATTTAGGCGTTTTGCAATTATTATTAAAAACGGAACAAAAAAAAATTGTGAGAAAACAATATTGCATAATTATTAATTGAAGTTTTCGGGAAGATGGTGAAAAACATATAAGTACTCATGCAATCTGCTTAACAGTAGGCAGAGCTAGTGACATTGCATTAGCAATGAATTATTAGGTCTATTGGGCTTTTTCTTTAATTTTGAATGTAATATTTTGGATTTACACATGAGACTAACTTTGTAATTCAAAACTGTAAATTTTCTTTATGTGTTTTCAGTTAAAACATTTTTTGTGGTTTCCGCCATTACAGATATTATTTTCACGTACCCCCAGCAGCCCCGCCACCACCCCCAGAGGTACGCGTACCCCAGGTTGGGAACCGCTGTATTAGATCATTAAATATCTATAATAGACTCTAAAAATCAGAATAATACAATTTATGTTTAAAACAAAAAAATACCGCCTGACAAGTCATTAATTTAAAAACGAGCTTTTATTTTTGATATTGATTAAACGATGCAATTAATTAATTATAGTATGTACAATAATAGGTAACTGTTGAATAGTTGAGAGGGGGGGGGGGCGAAGTTAACCAAACAACCTAGTTGGTAGACATAGGTGCAAGGCCAAGAATTCAAAGTCGAAAGTAAAATTAATAGCTGGGAATAATGTAAAAAAATACTTGAAAGATAAATAAGTTATAATTTAGAAATTTTAAAAAGGAAAAGGAGTATCTAAGGCTAAGGGAGGTAGGAGCAAAAGGAGCATGTGGCCCGGGCGCTAGAATGGAATCGATTTTTCTTAAATAACTCAATTTCAGTGCATTTTACAGAAAAAGCATTTTCACCATTTTGTAGAGGATAAAATTCTCTACAACATGCAGTATTCATGTTTGTAAATTGTCCAAATAGGGGGGTTAGATACAAAGCTGGGAAAATAGGGTTAAATTTGGAAAAAATGCAAAAATCCACAAACGACGTTATTTTTTGTTAATAACCCACTTTTAGTGCATTTTAGAAACAAAACTGTCATAATCAACTTTTTAGAGCATGAGATAGTCTGTAGTTTCATTTATTAGATAATTAAATATTGGTTATTGACCTTAAAATTCACGGTAAAAAGATTTTGGGTGAAAACAGGAAAATACCGCCTGACAAGTTATTAATTTAAAAAAATACGAGCTTTTATTTTTGATATTGAAAACACGATGTGGTTAATTAATTATAGAATGCACAATAAATTAATCAACAAATACATAGTAAGTATTATATAGTCGCTTTGTCATATATGTTTCCTTTTTCTGCTGCTTGGCCCTGGTAATGATACCATCGTCTCAGATACTTCATCGTCCGTCTCTGTACTTGACTCGATTGGTTGTTCTAGGTCATCAAAGTCCTCAAGGTCCAGTATAATATCAGGAGCATTGCCACATAGTTGGTTGTGGCACTTCAAGCCTGCCTTTCTAGAACTGCAATTCCTACTACATTTTTTTTTTTTTTTTTTTTTTGCATTGGCAAGATATGAAATCGAGTAGAGTTTGAGGAGCTGGTCCATTCATCATGGTGACTGGAATGAGCCCATGGCCACCCCACTTCCAGCCGCATTCGAGAGGATCCTTTTCGTTTCCCAGCCATGTCTGAATGTATGATATTCAGCAGCATCACGAGTAGGTGGTAGTCTAGCTAAATTTAATTTAATATTGTTAGCTGCTCTAGCGAAGCTGACATACCGCAATACATTCAAGTTTTGGTTGGTATCACCTCCATACAGGGCAAGAAGTACACCTTCTGTGGCTTCAACAAGTGTGTACCTCTCTGCATTTGAGTCTTTAAAGATTTGAACTTTTTGGTTCAGGGATGGGTTCTGAAGAATTCTGCAATATTTCATTTTCCCATGGCTGTAGAGCACAGAAGTGGTGTCACAACCACTTACTGCATGAAGAAAAAGAATATTTTGTGCAACTTCCTTAAATTTGAAACACTCTTTGGAGTAGAGATCATCAGGCAGTTTCCCTCTCCTGGAACTTCGGAAATAAACATTGTCTGCAGCTAGAGAAGCCACAAGAACAAGAAGGTCCATGTCTTCACCATTGACAATGGCAGCATCGTAATTACGGGCTTAGGAAATAGCTGTGTTCACTATTAGCACATCTGCATCTTCAGTGGCCTGCGTAGTGATCATTTGTGCTTTTTCAAATTCATTTCGAAGCATATAAATGAAAAGTTCTTTATTTTTTTTTCATTCCCCAACAATTTTTCTTGTGGCATCTGTGGAAACATAGTCTCATTGAAGAAGAATGAATCAGCAGAAGTATGAATCTTCAAGCGACGAGAACTTTCCGCACTTTTTTTATTATAATCAGGATAAGTTTCTAATATTTTCTTTATTTTAAAATTTAAAACTGAATTCAAAACACCGGAAAACAATTCTCCTTTATACAGGTTTCCATCTCATCAGGTGTAATTGTTGTTATTCCTTCTGTTGTGACTAACATTCTCAAACTGAGATACATTTACCATCAATGTAAACTTTGACTAACAAAAATATGTGGGACAAATGAATACAAACATGACAAACCAAATCTTCATTGTGCGCCCTCTTCTCCTTCCATTCTAGTGCCCGGGCCACATGCTCCTTTTGCTCCCACCTCCCTCAGTTTCGGCCTTAGATACTCCTTTTCCTTTTTAAAATTTCTAAATTATAACTTATTCATCTTTCAAGTATTTTTTTACTTTATTCCCAGCTATTAATTTTACTTTCGACTTTGAATTCTTGGCCCTGCACCTATGTCTAACGACT
This sequence comes from Maratus michaelseni, assembly GCA_963931845.1. Taxonomy (NCBI): domain Eukaryota; kingdom Metazoa; phylum Arthropoda; class Arachnida; order Araneae; family Salticidae; genus Maratus; species Maratus michaelseni. The sequence goes on along the minus strand of OZ007591.1, from coordinate 343,494,315 downwards.
AGTTTTTTTGGTTAACTTCGCTCCCCCCCCCCCTCAACTATTTAACAGTTACCTATTATTGTACATACTATAATTAATTAATTGCATCGTTTAATCAATATAAAAAATAAAAGCTCGTTTTTAAATTAATGACTTGTCAGGCGGTATTTTTTTGTTTTAACAATAAATTGTATTATTTGATTTTTAAAGTCTATTATAGATATTTAATGATCTAATAAATGAAACTTATAGACTACTTCATGCTTTACAAACTTTATAATGACACTTTTGTCTCTAAAACGCACTAAAAGTAGGTTATTAAGCAAAAACTAACGTCATTTGTGGATTTTTGCACTTTTTGCAAATTTTACCCCATTTTCCCGGCTCCGTATCTCACCCCCTATTTGGACAATTTACAAACATGAATACTGCATGTTGTAGAGAATTTTATGCTCTACAAAATGGTGAAAATGCACTAAAATTGAGTTATTTAAGAAAAATCTTAAAAAGTGCCGAAAAATATTGGTTTTTTCAATATTGTGAAAAACGCACAAGGTCTAGAACAGTGGTTTCCAACCTTTTTTGGTCGTGCCCCACCAAAGCATCTCTAAAATGATGATGCCCCCCCCCCCTCTCCCTAAAAAATATAATTCATATAAAAATTTAAATAAATGAACTGATACAGTAAAAACATTTAACATTGATCCTGAAACATACCGAAGGTAATGGATGAATCAAATATTTTTTATAATCATGTGATACTCGTAGTTTAAAATATCGTTGGCACATAAAGGGTCCCTTTTAATCCCTTCCCAACAGTCGCCACGTATGCGTGATGTATAGTGCTCAGAATCCTTGATTAGACCAATCAATAATTTTGAATAAAACATTTTTGTCTTATTTAATCACAGAATTTCTGCGATTAAATTACACAACAATTTCTAATCAGAATAAAACATGATAAAAGATTCTGTAAAGTAAGGTCGTCAAGTAATTGTTAAATATACACTTAAATAGTTTCATGTGTAAAATTGATTTCCATGTGTCATATTGCAATGCGACTCATTCAATAAAATAGTCGAAAAAGTTGTTTAAATCCTAAAATTATTATAAATCAGAAAAATTATAAAGAATTTTTAAATATATAAAAGTATCTAAATATCTTAAATATTTTTTTCTATAATTATTCTGGTAGTGGTGTATTTAAAACTTTTAAATGGAGACTTTTTAAAAAGTGAATAAAAAACTTGTTTTTTTTCATTTTGTTTTTTTTAAATTTGAATGTGTAACTTTTATTTTCAGTCTACAGCATTTACTATTACAAAAACAATTCAGAGGGTATGAGTTCACAAAAATGTGGAATTGCCCCCCTTAAAAGTCAAATTGCCCCCCTCTTGGGAACCACTGGTCTAGAAGGTCGAAAACTTGTTTTTTTATTAGAGGGTCAACCTTTACAACATATCCAAAAATCAGAACTACCCGAATTTTTGCAAGGCAAGGTCCCTTTTTACGCTATTTCTACTGGACTATTATTTCTCCGTCTGTCGTCACATCCGCAGTCAGCACATCTTCATCCATACAAATGTACTCGGAAAAAGAATATCTAAGACAGAATTTCCCGTTTTTTGGTCACATATCTTTTTGCAAACAGATGCTCAAATCGTTTTGCAGATGCTCTTTAAATCTTGTCAGTAAGAACTTGTGAAATCGCTCTCATCGAGGAGTCCCGGAATAAAACTCTGCGGACAAAAACTCCATTGACAAAAACCTCACCGAACAAAATCCCCACGGTCAAAAACTTCTGATTTTCTTCTTATAACTTCTGATTTTCACACGAGGAGGGGGGACTGAAGAATTATATTATAAAAACCATATTAGCGAAGCCTGAATTAAGCTTGGATTTTTTTTAATGTTTGGAGATCCTTTCTATAAAAGAATTAAGCTTGAAAAAATTTTAAATGTTTGGAGACCCTTTTTGTAAACGAAACTCGGTCAAAATAGAGCTTTTATTCAGCAGAGAGGGGGGGGGGTTGTCCGGTGGGGTTTTTGTCCGCAACCCCCTCATCAAGAGCATCAGCAAAAGCCTTATCTTTCTCTTGCAAAACTGCACAAGTTAAAACAATGTTCTGGCTTCTTGCCCCTTTTATTCACCGCATGAGAGCAATATCAATTTATTCATTCTTTCATCTACGTACACATTCTTTTTCTTACTGGTTTGAATTAACTCAAGCCGCTTCCATCTTTTCACGATTCTTTAAAATTGTAGAGTGGTGTTCTATTGAGCATCCCCTACATTGCTGCAATTTCTGATTTTTTTTTTCAGAACTTCATCGCTGACTTCGTTTAAAATTTTTTGCTTGGTTTCTAAAGATACATCTTGCAGTTTTCGACTCATCTTTTACAGAATTCTACAGAACAACTGCGAACAGAGTTTCAATTATGTTAGTCAGGTAGTGAAGTAGGGATTGTCACTTCTTTCACTCAACGATAGGGGAATTCGGAAACCCGGTTTATGGTTGATGTCACTGTCAATACAGCCAACCGAGTCCTGGAACAATCACTTTCAAAAAAGAAATTCCTTCACCCAAACTTTCATTGTGACTGATCTAGAGCTCATAGGGTTAATGTGGGAACACTTCCGCATATCAGAGATCAAAGAAAAGCAGGGATTAGTCAGGAATTCAGTATTTAACCGATTTCTGAAATACTTTTCCATTTTAGGTCTTTTCAAACCATGAGAAAATTCCATTTTTCAGAAGAGAATGTGACATGTAAGTTTGAAATATCGAAAACATTGTGTAAGGAATCATATTTTGACTTTGAAGCAAAAAAAAATTTCGTCTTAAGCGGGATTTTCCAAAATTCTATTTCGTGTTAAACGAATTAATTGACATTGATTTCCAGACTCATATCACTCAGTATTATTTCGTGTTAAGCGAAATTTCGCGTTAAGCAATTTCGTGTTAACGAGGTTCGACTGTATTATTATTGTAATGTCATACATGCTTTATAATTTGGTGATAAATCTGGTAAATTCTATTATTCTGGCAAATCTGATAAATTATTTATTTCCGTGTCACTGCATTTTAAATCCGAAGTCCCCCTCCTTTATTAGGTGCGTTCGGAATTAAATAAGTACGTAGCACCTAGAGTCGCCATCGGGTCCGTCCGTCTGTCTGTATTGTTTGTTCTTCCGCATAGAACAGTACAAAAACTACCTAACCGAATATATAGTATCGTTGCCAAATTTTGTCGAGACATTTCAAATTTTATGAAAATCGAATCCAAACTTAAAAATATATTCATAAAAGTTTCCTTCGTTCTATTAAACCCTACCCTACGTCATTCATTCAATGATATCCCATGGTAGGACTAATCGTAGGATTCTTGGATTAAATAGGGCGAAAAATACTAGACAGAATGATTGGTATTTAAAAAAATGGGGTTCAATGACACCTGTCCTTAAGATGTTAAAGTATTTCTTTTTAGTGGATGAATCAAAAAATGATATCTTGACAGCTGACAGGGGCGGAACGCTTCAAAAAGAAAAAGATTTAAGCTGTGGGCACTCTATAGCTCATCGTAGACTTGCCCTAGATCGATGAAGCAAAATATAAAAAATAGATATTGTACGTCACACGTGACACATGAGGTGCGTTCGTACTATAACTCATTTTATAAATATTCAGATCTTGATGCCATAGCTGTTGCACTCTTACGCAAAAATACAGGAATACAAAATTTATTTTACGTGCAGATTTTCATTTTATAGATGTTCATTTTATTTTATGAAATTAAGTTTCAATACACTTTTACAATTAATTCATTCCAATCATGTTACATTAACATTATACTATTCGCCCATATCCAATACAAGACAATGTAAAGAAATCATCGTTATTATTTCAGTGAAAAAATGAATTCTATCGTCTGTTATTATTCATTTCCATAATAAAATAATTGCATTTTAAGTTGGCAACATTTTATCGTTTGTTGACATTGCCTGAAAATTCCAATGGAAAACTAAGTCTAGCTTTGATAGTTTCAGAACTTGAAATCCATATTTAGACTCTTTTTCCATTTAACCCCTTCGCGACGAGCGTCCTTTACAGAATTTTTAATCTTTTACCACCGGTTTTTCAAAACAGAAATTTGCGACTAATTGAATCTCAGAAATGCTAGGATTAAATAAGGCAAAGCTTACAATAAAAATTAACTGGTGGGAATAATGAAGGATTCTGAACATCTTATCCGTCACGTATACGTGTCGCTCGTCCCCAACGGGTTAATAACTGTTTCTCCGGAAACATCTATCCAAAATACTGTCGTTAGATTATAGTATTATTATAACTAAGCAATTTTAGTATACCAATTCGGTTTTTAAATTCAATCATACGGAAGTAATAGGACTCCCTCTTCAATAGGACGTCATCACCGTGGCAACCTAGAATCATGACCTATCACGGGATATCACTGAATTCATTACGTAGGATAGGATTTAATTTAATTTTTATGAATAACTTTTTAAGTTTTGATTCGATTTTCATAAAATTTGAAAGGACTAGACAAAATTCTGCAACGATTCTATATATTAAATTTCAAACCATTTGGTTGGGTAGTTATTGCGCTGTTACACGCTGTGAGACGGGCAGACGAGACGACGACTCTAGGGGCTATGTACGAACGCTCCTAAAAAGTATTTTTAGTCAAAAAGCTAGTGACATACGCTATTTTTAACACAGTTGAAGAGTATTTATGAATTCCGTTTGTTTGGCCGTAACTCGCGTCAATATACGATTGACATTCAATTAATGTAGTATGTTTAGCATTTGTAGCTCTTTTACAGGCATACTTAAAAGAATTCCGTTACATTACAGCCTGTGGGCGGGGCGGGGGGGATCATTTACAGTGTAGTTTAATGATGTTACACTATCTTAAACACATTGAAATTGACCTATATCACTGAGGGAAACAACATGTTTTCTGCATTATAGGGCATTCATCGTTCATTTACAGGGACACAAAAGTATCGAGATACAATACTACTGTCTAATAACAATAATTGCTGGAAGTGCGTTTTCAAATTTAATTTTTTTTTTGTCGATTATTGGGTGTGTACAAATTCTGTAAATCATATACAGGGAAGAAAAAAAAAGAACTCGAGTACATTTCCGTCTAGTGTCGGAAATTGCTGAAGGAGAACCTAATTTTTAGTAAAAACTAACTGAACTAAAATTTATACTAGGTAGTCTATGTAGTATTTCAAACTATGTAGTACATTGCAAATCTACAGATCCTATACAGGACTGTACAAAATAATTCGGATATATTTCCAATTATGGGTGGTAACTGCTGAAATTGAGTTTTCAAATGCTTTAGGAGTTTCCTTAATTGTTTACTGAAGATTGGGCGGGACTAGTTGAGCCTAAGCCGAAAGGTAGGCATCCCCGCCCGGTTTGACTTTGACCTTGTTTACTTAAGATATCATCTTTCACTTTATATGAGAGAAGTGTCGGAAAGTGCTTCACAATCTATGCTTGACGCATAATTTTTCGTTCTTGTTTAAAATATTCATTTGTCGTGAAATGGCATCGATTCAAATTAAACTATAACTTTTCAATCCATAATTTCGCTACTTCAAGTTACACGGAAAAACAAGATAACAATTAGAAAAATGTGCGACGATTCATTTTCTAAATGATGCGAGTTGATTGATGGAAAAGTGCCGCAGCTTGAATGTCGACAGATTTTGAAAATGCCGTTCTGAGAAAAACGCGCTTAAAGTTTTCATTACTGTTTGGCAAGCTGCTTCGCGCTCTACTTATAGAGCTCTAAAAATGGACCTTTGACTGTCGATGTCAGTGTCTAATTGATAAAAGATGATTTTCATGTGTGTATAAAGTTCTTTAAGCGAAAAAAAGAATTCGAAATTTTGAAACGGTCAAGTGGTGTTTCATCATTCCAGTGTTTATCAATTTAATGACGTCATCCCCTATAATCCTTTATGGGATATTGATACAACAATAACACAGACTATTATCCAATTGTGCATAAATAATTTCATTGTTTGATTAAAAATTTAAAAAATCACTGCATACAAACAATGAAATTCGAATATTTCAAAAAGTCTCATTGTTGTAGTTTTACAATAATGTAAAACTACAACAATATTAATATGTTTCATACTTAAACAATATAAAGAGAAAAATTCAGTCTACCATTGACACTACTAAGATTTTTCGTAATCTTTGCTTCTCTAAAAATTTATGTGGTACTGTTTTGTGTAAGAGATTTTATCGCTTAAAAAATAATTTAGCTTACCATGACTGACTCTACATTGCAAGAGGTAAATAAAATAGATAATTTTATTAATTCTTATCCGTTATTCTCAATATCTATACATTTTGAACGAGTCCAAATAGTGTTATCCGTTAAATGGGCAGTGGAATTTCAAAATCACGAAATTCTTCTTTCAAAGGTATTTTGGTATTGAAATTTATGTGTCTATGGAAATATATAGCTACTTTTTAGAAAGAAACGAAGCATAATTATTAAAATATTTTTCTCTGTTGATACATTCAGCGAACTTTTACAATTCAAGCATTCATTTTAATTCATGCATTCATTTCAATTCATTTACATTTCACTTTTACAATTCATGCCAATTTCCACTGCAAAAAGTATCTCATAAATAAATAGTGTCATTTTGTGCATGAGACGTGTTAAACTATGAGAATTATTCGTAATTTTAAAAATTGAATAATTGAATAATTTAAAAACTTTGGTAATTCTCCATTATCCCGTCGACCACTTTTCATAACAAAAAAATCCCTGACGGCTCGGCCTACAGGCACAGGTAGATTTCGAAGACGCAGACCGTGGGGCGCCTGTTTGTCGGGAATTGCGGAAGAAATGACCTTTTTACGATGATGCGGCAGTTGGAACCGCCTACTTCGAAACCTAACTTGTTTGCAGGCGGAATCGGCAGGGATTTTTTATTTATTTATTTATTTATTTATTTATTTTGCTATAACGGTAGGTCCTATAAAAAACTTGTCAATATAAAAGTTTTAGATAATATTAAGAGGATTAATAATAAATTTACGCGAATTTGATATCTTGTGAATTGACGAAGCTATGATTTTTTTTCTTCTAAAACCCCCCCTTTTTCCCCCCCTTGGGGCCATTTTTAATTATATCAAAAATCTGTCATACATACATTTTCGGCCCTTCTCCTAGAAGTAATAATAACTTTAAACGGATTCGATATGTATCATAATTAAGAAATTATGGGGTTTTTTCTGTTTTCACAAAAAGCCCCCCCTTGGTTCGATTTTGTCCATTAACGAACTTGACCGAGATTTTATGCCCCTTGATTTTATGTATCAGTTTGTAAAAGATTAATGCAGAATTTTTCCAGTTATCGTGGTCAGAAAAAAATGACATAGATAGATAGATAGATAGATAGATAGATAGATAGATAGATAAAGTTTTGAACTGGGAGTGGTTTTGGGTTCTGGGAGTCATGATCGGCGTAGATCTGCAAAAGTTTTTCAAAATTTCCAACTTAGGTGAGAATGTAATAGGTAGTATTTCTTACGAAATCTACCTAAAACGATCGCCCAACTGTAACGCCCCATAAACGGGAGAACGCTGCCATTGGAATATCAAAATAAATAAACAAACAAAATATAATTGTTATTTGAATGAATGAAATAACTCATAAATCAGTAAAACAGAATGAAAATAAACAAACAAAATATAATTGTTATTTGAATGAATGAAATAACTCATAAATCAGTAAAACAGAATGAAAATACACGCCAATGTCGAATAAAAACCACTGGATGACCTAACAGACACGTATCATGTTTCTGACATCCAGTCAATGGGACAGCATTTTCGACGTTTCATCTTACAGTTTGGCGATAGTTTTTTGTTATGAAAAGTGGTCGACGGGATAATAGAGAAGTGACAGATTTTGCGTAATCTTTGCGTCTCTAAAGATACACTATATTGCCAATGATGATTGGTCACTTGCGATTTTAGACGTTTTGTTAAATATCTGGAAAGATACATAAGGAATTATCTTGAAACTTCAGGAGTGTAAACAACATGATAAACGTCATATATTTTCGCGAAGATTTTTCCCCGAAACGAATTGAAGAAAAACGAATATCTTTTGGATAACCCTGTAGAAACTAATATTGCAAAAGCATTCAAACTGTAGATTATGATTAAGTGGCTTACTGTAATAATTTGGGTCCATTTTTATGAAGATAGCATGTATACTCGAAGAGAAATTCAGGATTTTATAAAAACAGTCCCAAATTTTACCAAGTTTTTTGCTTATGATTTGCAGAGTTTTTAATATAAAAACAAGCTATATTCAGAAAATATGACAAACAAAATTGTACACAATACCCTGCAATCAGAATTAAAAAATAATAAAAATTGTATGAAAAATGAGCAGGTTTACTAAATATTGTTTCACTGGGCATGCGCGAATTCAATCAAAATATACTGTGCATAATATATTAGCTAAATGTATAGACCAACTTTTATGAAAGTCTCAAAAACATAGCTTGAAAATTCTGATAATAATCGTCGATTTCGCTCGAATTTCGCTGTTCCCAAAAGGAAGCAAAAATATGAGGGGTTGTATCCAAATATACTAGCTTATGAAAGTTGACATAGTAAGAATGAAGTGTCTCTCATTCTATATTTGATAAAGCTTAAAAAGAATTTAGCTTACCATGACTGACTCCATATTTCAAAAGGTAATTAAAATAGATAATTTTATTGGTTCTTATCAGTTTTTCTTAATATCTATATATCCAAAAAACTTGGTAAAATTTGGGACTGTTTTTATAAAAACCTGAATTTCTCTTCGAGTATAGATGCTATCTTCATAAAAATGAACCTAAATTATTACAATAAGGCACTTAATCATAATCTACGGTTTGATTGCTTTTGCAATATCAGTTTCTACAGGGTTATCCAAAAGATATTCGTTTTTCTTCAATTTTTTGACGGCCCCTTATGGGGTTTCGGGAGAAAATCTTCGCGGAAATATAGGACGTTTATCATGTTGTTTACACTCCTGAAGTTTCAGGATAATTCCTCATGTATCTTTCCAGATATTTAACAAAACGTCTAAAATCGCAAGTGACCAATCATCATTGGCAATATAGTGTATATTTGCACTTTTTTAGCAATTTTACCGCATACAAGGAATTTGGATTACCGTGACTGACTCTATATTGCAAAATGTAAATAACGAGACAATTTTATTAATTCTTATCAGTTATTCTTAATATTTATAAATTTTTAACAAGTCCAAGGCAGTGGACTTTTAAAATCACGAAATTCAAATTTCAAAGGTATTTTAGTGTTGAAATTTATGTATCTAAGGAAATATATAGCTACTTTTTAGAAAAAAAAAACATTATTAAAATATTTTTCTCTGCTGATCCATTCAGCGACATTTTACAATTCAGGGCCAACTGTCATTGTAAAAAGTATCTCATAATTAAATAGTGTCTTGTTTTGTGCAAAAGAAATGCGCTTAAGACGTTTTAAAATAGGACAATCATTCGTTATATTTTAAAAATTTAAAAACTTTTAATTGTTTTAACACTACATTTTGAATACTGCGCTTTGAGCTTGCCATTCCGTGGAAAATTGAAGGATTTGGTTTTTAATGTGCACTGCCCCCTTATGTCATTCCACGTTATCAATTGAATGATGTCATCCCCTATAATCCTTTATGGGATACTGTTACAGCAACAATGTTATCACAACAATGTCACAGACTGTCATCCAATTATGCATAAATAATTTCATTGTTTGATTAAAAAAAAAAAAAATCACTGCATACAAACAATGAAATTTGTATATTTCAAAAAGTCTTATTGTTGTAGTGTTACAACAACGTAAAATTTCAACAATGTTAATATGTTTCATAATTAAAACAATATAAAGAGAAAAATTCAGTCTACCATTGACACTACTAAGATTTTGCGTAATCTTTGACTTTCTAACGATACATTTGTACTTTTTTTGCGATTTTACCGCTTAAAAGGAATTTAGCTCACCATGACTGACTCCATATTTCAAAAGGTAATTAAAATAGATAATTTTATTAGTTCTTATCAGTTATTCTTAATATCTATAAATTTTGAACGAGTCCAAGTAGTGTTGTCCGTTAAATGGGCAGTGGACTTTCAAAATCACAAAATTCACTTTTCAAAGGTATTTTAGTGTTGAAATTTATGTGTTTATGGACATATGTAGCTACTTTTTAGACTAAAACAAAGCATAATTATTAAAATATTTTTCTCTGCTGATACATTCAGCGACGTTCTACAATTCATGCTAACTCCCATTGTAATATGTAAAAAGTGTCTCATAAATAAATAGTGTCTTTTTTGTGCAAAAAAAAAATGTTTATGGGACGTTTTAAAATTGGACAATTATTCGTTGTTTTAAAAATTAAAAAAATGAATAATTAAAAAACTTTTAATTATTTTAACACCAAATTTTTAAAATATCTGTCTCAGCTTGCCATTAACAATTCTGTTAATTTCCGTGGAAAATTGAAGGATTTGGTTTTTAATGTGCACTCATTCCACTTTATCAATTTAATGGTACCATCCCATATAATCATTTATGAGATATATTGTTACATTATTAACACCGACAATTATCCAATTATACATAAATAATTTCATTGTTTGATTTTAAAAGAAAAACCACTGTATACAAACAATGAAATTCGAATATTTCAAAAAGTCTCATTTTTCTAGTTTTACAACAATGTTAATATGTTCCGTACTTAAAACAATATAACAAGAAAAAAAAAATCAGTCTATCATTGACCCTGCTTAGATTTTGCGTAATCTTTGCGTCTTTAAATATATATTTGAACTTTTTTAGATATTTTATCGCTTAAAAAGAATTTTGCTTATTATGACTGACTCCACATTTCGAGAGGTAAATAAAGTAGAAAATTTTATTAATTCTTATCAGTTATTTTTAAGTATTCATTTCCACCACTTTCCATGCAGCCTCGTACCAATAAGCGGCTAAAGTTGAAACATTTTGTTTAAATTTATCATTCCATTCGATTTACCTAAATAAATTATACAAATCTGTCCGAAACAAACAAACAAACAAAAAGAATCAGCGTATTTATTCTGTTTAACAAAATTTTATAATTTTTTTTTTACATATTACTTTGTTAACTATCCAATAACATAAATATGTACATAATACTACACCATAATACTACACCATAACATAAATATGTTTAAGAAATAACCAATAAGAAAAACTTAACAAAACAGTTAACAACAATGAAATTAAATATTAGCCAAACCACGGTCAATAAAATACGCCCATGGGCGACAAACCTGATTATAAAATCCCATCTCCCCCCCAGAGAAGCTTATGATAAAAACCATGCCATTTAAAATGTGAAGTACTTTGGTATTTTCAGAAAACAGTTTAAAAGTCTAAGGGTTAGAAATGCAACATTCTTCCAGTTCAATTTTCAAAAAGTAACAAAACAACGTAAATAACAACCAAAACAACGCAAAATGAATAAGTGTTTTAACCTCATCTTATTTCCTTTTTTACATCGGAAATAATTTCATCTTGGAAAAGCAAACTTCTTACACTAATAATCTTATTACGATATCATTTTCAATAAAAACTGGACTCTTGCCATTTTCTCTATACAAGCTTAAATTTCAACGCAAATGAACGTATTTTTCAAGTAACCGAAACATTTCCGTTTAATAAAATCCAGTAAGTAATAATAATAAAAATTGCAATTTAACAAATTAGAACAACCATAGGGAAAATGAATTTTATTTTGAATGCCAAGATCCTGGCATTTTCTGCCCTCGCAAAAATATTCATCGGAACCATCTACACAATCAATCTCTTCATCGCACCTCTGACAGCATTGAATGCATTCGTCATTCGATTGTAAGCAATGCGCCTTTCCATCATCGCACGTCGATGTCGCAGATGTTTCAACCAAAAAACGATAAACGTTGCGCGATACATACTAATATTTAACAACATACTGTCTGGAAGAATTTTTTAGACGAGTAGGTTGATAAGAAAAGCAACTGAACGCTATTGAGTAACATTAAGTCGTGCAAATAAAGAGAAAGTGCTAAACAATATACCTTAATATTTTGTCGGGTCCTTCCTACAATAACTTTAACTCTTGTTTGGATGGATGTCTGAGATAAAGGTATTTTGAGGAAATGAAAGTGGAAGACCCCGTTTTTTGCTTTATCAGACGATTTCTCATCCGACATCCATTTTTGGATTCTGCATTATGTGCGGGCCTTTCTTCATATCGGATAGTTTGCATCGATCCTTTTTGTAACTGTAACATTTTTGTAACGATTCTATGCATTTCTTCTGCCTATTCAAAGAAAAATTCTTCTAAAATTACAGAACTTCGTTAAAAACGCTTAAAAAAGAAAGTAACGACACCAAGAGATCAAAAACCACTTTAAAAAATAAAGTGATGACGCCAAGAGGTCCATTCTCGACCGAAAACAACAACCATTTTCCCAATGGTTAATAATCAGCAAACAATAAGCGTGTTCTTTTTAGGTAAGTCTTGTAAGGTCGCTTTTAATAAAGGAAACTTTCCACTTTTAAATAACATAAAGTTATGAACTTTCTTTCAGGTTACTGAAGCGAACGCAGTTCCTTCTTATGATGATAAAGATTTAGATACAAAATGTACCCACAGGTGAGATCATTTTATTGCACACTCAATAATGCTGATATTATTTTAGTTTTTAAATTCATTACAATGAATGCTCTGTTAATGTAAAAATAAATGCAAATAACCTCATTTAGCTGATAATTTCCTAGAAAAATGATATCTTGTATAATCTTCTTTTGCTTTGTATAATCTTCTTTCCACTGACATACTCTGCGGTCATGTATGTATGTACAGGGTGATTTTTTTTAAAGTTGTGAAAGTAAAACCCTATAACAAAAGAACCACTGATCCAAATGACCTAAAATTTCACCAGTATGCCCCCAAAGCAATGGGAATTTTTTAGGTGTGGTTAAAAAAAACTTAAAATCGCACCGACAGATGACGCTGTACATGCAGTAAAGTCGGGAGACGAACTTGCGCCCGCACACGCACATTGGCGATAAAAACGTAAAGTACGCACATCTCGTGTTCATTATTCTACGGAAATCCTCGCAATGACTGCGCCATTGACGGACCGTGCGTTGTTAGTGAAACTGAATTATCAGAATAATGACAGCGCAGCAACTGCTTTTAGGAGATTTAGGACACTTAAGAATTTAAGAAAAGGTCCAATGACGACAGAGGGTCTACGGAAGATGGTTTCTCAAAGTACCGTCCATTGTTTCCCTCCCACAGACGATATTCTTTGTTTCTGCTACCTTACAGAGCCATCTGTCGGTTTGGGATCTGTCGGTCTCAGGATTTATAAATCGAATTTTACTTTTTAAAAATAGTGGTACTAAAAAGTAATTACTGAACATCGCGTATAAGTGAGAGGTCACTGAATACTAAACTACTAAACTCTACTCTAGGCGCTAAACTCCCTAGGATGCCCAACTCTGTTTTTTTGACCACAGGTTCTTACATAGGTTCGGTCAGGTGGTCAACCTAAGGCGGGACCCCCTGTGTTTAGTTCCTAATCATGCTTAGTACTCAGTTTATTGACCCCGAAGGTATGAAAAAACTGAAACTTGCCCTGTCCAGATCCAGAGACTAACTTTAGACCTGTAGTGACCACTCGATCATTCCTAAACATTCCTAGCAAAAATGTCTTGTCATCTTTGACTTATTTTTTAATAAAGAACTTTTAGAAATTATATGGACGTGAAAGAGATTAATATTGTGCTGATTCGACTTAAGAGCCTACACTAGTCACGGAAAAAAACGCTCAAGCTAATGTTAAGTCTATGGGAAAGATTTTTTCAAATTTCTCGCTCACATTGTAATATTTTTAAACTACTTTTTTTAATAGGATCACGGAGGTTAATCTCTAACGTTGCTAGTTTTTACTTTTTCGATTTTAGCTACAGTTATTTTTATAAGCGAGTATTTTCAATTTTGGAACCGTTTCTGAAAGTGAAGATACTCTTATATAAAAGAACGGGAACCAAAATCGAAAAAGTAAAAACTGAAAAATTTTGTCAACCTCAGTTACCCTAAGCAAAAGAAAATCATTTAAAAATATTAAATTGTGAGAGAGAAATTTGAAAATAACCTTCCCATAGACTTAGCATTAGCTTGAGCGTGGCTCTTAAGAACCTACACTAGTCGCGCAAAGATAATTGTACGCTAATGTTAAATCGATTGCAGCGGCGTTCTTTTTAAATTTCTCGTTTGCATTTAACGATTTTTCTTTTCTTTTCTTTTTTTTTTTCTTTTTCTTTTTTCGTATGGGATATCTGAGGACGAATTGTGTATTGTGTACTTTAACGCTTTTTTTTTTTACTTTGATTGCAGGTTTTTTCTTTCTTTCTTTCTTTTCTGGGGATATTTTCACTTTCGAAATAGAAAGTAACCTCATTAAAATAATAATAATAATAATAATAAATCTGCAACCAAAATTGTAAAATCCAAAAAGGATCCGGTTATGAATCGGCCTCAGCTATCCTATGCAAAATAAATTAAAAAATAAAAATAAAATAAAGTATAAATAGTGAAACAGAAATGTGAAATTGGAAAAAAACCCGCCATTGGTTTAGCATAAACTTGAAAGCGTATGAGCGTGACAAGTCACCACATATCCATACTCAATTCATAAAATTGAAACAGATACAGAAAAAACAAAGACTTGCAATGATATTATGCATGCGACCATAGACAATACAGGGCGCCATCTGTTACATTTTGAAAAAACCGGGAAAGTTAGAATAACATCAAGAGGCGATGATGAAGATCAGAAAACTGAGGATGCCCAAAACGATGGGTGAAAATGTTTTTAGCACATATAAATATTTTTTAAAAGACTGACTTCTTCTATTTGGAGGAATGTAACGTATATCTTTGTAAATAACATCTACATTGTCTTTATATATGTGAGATTTGTTGTTAATGTCTGTGAATGGTAGCATAGTGTGAAAAAATATGTATATGGTTGACATTGTGGAAAATAACTTAAAAAAATATATTCAAAATCTTAATATTCTAAGAAATTTTTCAATTTACTGGAGTATTGCGACCTATGTGCGGGTTAACAGCCTTGTTCTAAGTCATTGTTTGTAATCATTGTTCTCAAATTATCTACTCAACAACGTGAAACTTTCTGGCACATTTTCTGACACATTTTAAACATCGGCACGCAAAATTGAATTGATTTGGAATCGAAATGAGTTTTCCATTTTTTGATCCATAAATTACTTATCGAGTTTATAAGCTATTCGTGTCACGTGACAACCCTTTTTTTTTCTTGCTCGTAGCACCACGGCGGAAATTCGGCTCAAAACAATGACTTTGACAGCAATTTCTGAACGATCTTCTGCCTTTACCAAAAAATTGGAAAACGTATTTCGATTCCATAGTTTTTGAATAACAACACCTGACCGCATGAAATTTCATGCGTTTCCGAACAAAAATGAATGAAAGAATGTGTCAGAAAGTAGCTCCTTTGGATTTGAGAACAGCCTTAAACGATGTCTTTCAGACAAAGATTTTTTTTTCAAATCGAATAAAAAAGTAACTCTTTCCGGAAGTGTTGCTTCGTAGACAAAAATAGCTTGACTTTTTCGATGTAGAAAAAGAATCAACATTTTTTAAAATTTCATTAGATTACAGACACTTACTTTTATGTATCCAAGTGACCCTGTCAAACAAGTTGGAAATTGTACGTCTAACGTGACAAATGGGGTGCGTTCGTACTGTTATTATTTCTGTGAAATTAATTATATCGACTGTTATTAGGATAGCATTGATTTCCGTCATAAAATAAGTACATTTTAAGTTGGTAGCATTTTATCTTTTGTTGATATTGACTGAAAATTCCTATGGGAAACTTAAGCGTAGCTTTGAAGATTTCAGAACTTGAAATCCTTATTGAGACTCTTTTTCCATTGAATATCTATTTCTCCGGAAACATCAATGCAACTATAAACTGTCGGTAGATTATAGGATTTCTAAAATGAAACCATTTTAGTCTACACATTCGGTTTTTAAATTCAGTCATACGGAAATAATAGGATTCCATAGGACGTCATCACCCTGGCAACCTAGAATTATTACCTATCATGAGATATCATTGAATGAATGACGTAGGATAAGATTTAACACTATGAAGAATGTGACTATAACTAGGTCATAGAGGTTATAAAATGTCCAATAGGACTGTAGCGTCCTATACTTGTAAGATAACTTGGCGATACATCTCGGTCGCTTGACGATGAATCCTCTGAAGCTGCTATAATAAGGAAAGTACCAATTTTTTAAAAAATCAAATTAGTCGATAAATATTTTCATTAATATCGTTTTAAGTTTATTCGATTTTCATATCATTTGAAATGACGCGACAAAATTCTGGAACGATTCTATAGATTAAATTTCAAACGATTCGGTTGGGGCAATTTTCGCGCTGTTCTATGCGGACCAGACGACGACTCTAGGTGCTTACGTATTTATTTAATTAGGAACGCACCTAAAAAGACACATGTTTCTTAATCTAACAAAAAATAATATAACCACGAACATTAACCTCTTCCGAGTTACGAAAAGCGTTCTTTATGCTTTGAAAAACTTTGAAATGAAAATAATTTCGAAATTTAAAAATTAATTTATGAAAAACAAAGATTTTTTTGCTGCCACTGATTTTCGGAAACGTTTCCGAACAATTTTTAGAGCATATTTCTCAACCCCGATTTTTCGAATGCTTTCACATTCTCCAATAAACATTTTCCCGTTCAATATAAATGTTCTGCATACAAAACAGGATACATTAACAACTTTAACATTAATAATATTAAATTAATATTAAAACAGAGTGTCTTAGACAGCTGGAAAAGTCGGGGAAATTTATATAGACTGGAAAAGTCATGAAAATTTACCATTTCTGAAGAAAACTGAGTGAAATTTGAAAATTTTGAGACAGAAAATTTTGAACTTTCAAGAAAAAAGTAGGAAAGTGTTTCTTATAAAACTAAGGATTTGAAATGGCAGGGCCGTTAAAATCAAACTTTGCTCTTCATAAGTACTGTAAAGAGTACTTCACCCTCTCGTGCAAATCATTTTGTCTACCCACTTTCAGTCCTTCTTTGTAACTCTGTTTTCAGTTCCAACTTCACCGAAACTTTCAACTGGATGTTGTAGGATTGGGGAACTGAACATCTGTTAGCTTAATTTATTGAATATTTATTATTTGTATTAAAATATGTTAAAGCAATCTGTATTTAACTGTGACTGATGTGATAAAGAATTTCATCCTGACTAAGGGGCTCAGCCCCCTACTCGCTAACGCTCGTCAACCCCCCCGTAAATTGCAAAGCAATTCACATTGAGACCGCTTCGCTCGCTCGCCCCTTTTTATTTTTCTAGTAATTCTA
Source organism: Maratus michaelseni (assembly GCA_963931845.1). NCBI lineage: Eukaryota > Metazoa > Arthropoda > Arachnida > Araneae > Salticidae > Maratus > Maratus michaelseni. The sequence goes on along the minus strand of OZ007591.1, from coordinate 343,476,738 downwards.
GCCGGAATAAGTACTACAATAAATCATTTGCACATATGAAATTGAAAAAAATTTTTATGTAAAAAAATAATTGAAAACTCCGTTGAAAACACAATTAAAAATGCATTTAGTTGATGCTACTAAAGGGCATATAAATCATTTAAATACTATGAAAAAGGATCTTGGAAACATAATTAGTTTAAAACTTATTGCACCTATAATATTGTACAGCACGGCTTAAATTCATAAAAAAAAAAAAAAAAAAAAAAAAAAAAAAAAAAAAAAAAAAAAAAAGAACACTACGTGGTAGGAAGATAGTTTATCATCAATGATTGTTTAAATTTCGTTCGACATTTTATTATTTTAATTGATTATAGATTTCTGCAAAAGAAATTATTTTTACTTCAATAAAACAGCAGCAGATGGCAGTAGGGGAATTCTAGAAAGTTTATATTTTATTATCTCCGATTTTTTGTGCGAGTGAAATTCGTAAATAAATTCTAAATAAGAGTTGAAAATTCATTTGAAATTAACAATATTACTCATAATTAAAATGAGGAATCATCTCAGACGCTTTGGATTACGTTCATATTATTTTATTTTTAATAATTGCTATCTTGAGTTTCACTGCTCTGACACTGACCGCCATATTGGAGGCGGAGCTAACACAATCTTGTCTGTTCATTGGTCTGAGCTCTGGAAACTAAGGTTGTTGCCAACGATAAGGTAGAAATTCAGCCCTATTTCCGCGCCACGTAAGACAAATATTTTCATCCTGATTGGACTTAATGGATAGAACGTGATGCTAAAAGTGTGCATCTGCAAAATGTTTAACATGTAAAAAATTCAACAAATTGTAAAATTTGCAAAAAAATTATGTAACAAATCAGTCATGAATGCCTCAGAATCAGTTGTGTAAGTTTCACTCTCAAATTCGCAACTTTTAAGATTTTTTGTGTGTAACATCACAAAATCTAGATACCTGGAATTTTTTTTATTGGTATGGAAAACCTGGAAAAGTCAGGGAAATGTCGAGGAAATTCGTTTCTGATCTCAAATAGACACCCTGTTAAAATTAATATTATTTTGTTACTTTGCACACAGAAATTCAATGACACAGATTAAAAATTTTCTTTGAGAATGAATCACACTAAACAAGAAAGATAAATCATGCGTCAACATTTTCCAACACATTCAGAACACTTAACTTCGCCGCTTAATAAGGTGAAAGCCTAAGTAAACAATTTCAGCAATTACCATTAGCAGTCTTTTGTGCAACCCTGTATCTGATCTATAGATTTGTATATATACTACACAGGTTACTAAAATTGAATTCGGTTCGGAAACGCATAGCACAGTTGAAAATTCCCCTTCAGAAATTTCCGTCAACAAAACATAAATGTACTAGAGATCTTTTGTGCTGCCCTATATAGGATTTATGAATGCAACACCAAGACACACCAAGTTATAGGCACACCAAGTTATGACACACCAAGTTATAGGCATTCAAAATGTGTATCATAAAAAAAAACTCGCTTCCAGCAATTATTATTCATAGACAGCACTGTAACCGAATTATTTTGAGTGTCCCTGTAAATAAACTATAAGTGCTATACACACCCTATTCTATAGTTAGACTCTTGTAGGGCACCTCATTGATCTATATCAATTTCAATAGGATTGTAATAGTGCATCATCATTAAAATACTCTGCAAACGATTTTTCCTCATAGACCGCAATGTAACAAAATTATTTTCAATGTTCCCGTAAAGGAACCCTAAATACTACACACTTCGTTTTCAATACCGAACATGCCATAGTAAACCTCAATAACATATATCTATTGCATGGGAATCAAAGTCTATTTATGTGAGTTAGAGCATGGGTAGACAAACGGAATTCATAAACACTTTTCAACTAGGTTGGAAAGTTTTAAAAACCGATTTTCCGGGCATGAGAAAACTCATGAAGACACTCTAAAAACTATACAGAAAGCTTTCCGAAAATCACTGTCAGCAATAGGAATGTTTTTTCAAATGAAACTCGAGAATGTATTGGTTTCTGAGGTTTCTAATGATAAAGGACGCTTTTCAGAATGATGGGTCACTCGGAAGAGGTTATATTATATTTTTCGTTCTCGGTTTCTATTATATTTTCGTAGATCAAGGAACATTTGTTTCGACGTTGAAATCTATGGAAAGGAATCACGTCTTCTATTTTCACGTTTTAATTTTTTTTTTTACATTCATTCTTTGAGTCAATTTTAAGAGGCAGAAGTTTCGACCAAGTTTTGTCGCATTTTAAACTGTTTTTTGTTTCAGCTGCCAGTTGCAGAGTGGTGATACTCGTGTCCTGAAGTCGACACCTGACAGTTTCAACATCAGAGAGTATATGAGGTCTCTGTTTGAAGAATTTTACAGAGATAATCCGGGCCCTAGGTAAGTACTAGAATAGAACTAACATCATGCACTTACTATTACTATTCAATGCATTCGGTATAAAACTAGTAAATCTGCAGATCAGGAGCCTCAACGTCAGCTTTTCAAATCATTTGTTTTTTGTGCGTAAGTACTAGAATAGAACTAACATCATGCACTTACTATTACTATTGAATGCATTCGGTATAAAACAAAGATACGCTTAAGTGAATCATCCCGAAAAACCAGTATTACACTCTAAACAAATCCGTGAAAATACAAGAGATTTTCCGTAAAATTTTACGGAGAAGTTTCATTTTTCCAAAACAACAGTACAATTTCCGTAAATGACATTAGATCCGTAAAGGAGATTTCAAATCCGTAGATATGCAGAAAGTTTTCCGTAAATTGGATGGATTTTTTTCAAAACAGTACAATGCCCGTATTTCCCCATTTTCGTAAATAACGTTCAAAGGTTTGCATACAGATATCGTCTTGTTTGAAATGCGAATTAAGATTGTTGTATTTACTAGGGTCCAGGGTTTTCTAGGATCCAGGCCTGGACCGGCCCTACCCGTGGGCCTATTTTCTGTCATTAGACTCGGGCCAATCCTGGAGCTCATTCTAACCGGGCCCGTGTCTGGACAGTCATTTTTTGTGAAACTAATAATGATATTTTTTATTTTTAGTGAAATCTTTAGAAATTTACTTTATTTATATAAATTACAGGAAAATATTTTATTTATCTACTTTTTTTTCTTTATAGTGCTTCAGATTGTGAATTTTTTCACTGACATTTTAAAATTTTATTTTAATTTTATTAACGTGAGGCAATATTAGGTTATTAAAGTAACATCTTTGCAAATTATTGATATTGAACAAAACCGATTTGTCTTATAAATTTGTGAATTAAACTAAAATTTATTATTTTATTAATTATAATTTTAGAAAGTTTATATTTTTTCTTTAAATTTATAAAAATAGTTAATGATTTTTTCTTTACTTTTATAAAAATGTAGTTTATAATTTTATAAAGTTTATAATATATTTAGTTAGTTTATAATTTTATAAATTAAACTAAATTAATTTAGACTAAATTAATAAATCCAAATTTAAACATACCTATCCCAAGGTCATTAATTTCAAAATTTTCGCTAAAAATCTATTTTTTTTAAAAATATTTTTAATGTTTCATAAATTAATATTTTTGCAAATTATCGGTATGTAGGTGTTAAACTAAGCTGATTTGTCTTATAAATTTGTGAATTAAACTAAAATTTATTATTTTATAAATTATAATTTTACGAAGTTCATATTTTTTTCTTTAAATTTATAAAAAATAATTAATAACTTTTTGTTTACTTTTATAAAAATGAAGTTTATAATTTTATAAAGTTTATAATTTATTTCGTTAGTTTATAATTTTATAAATTAAACTAAATTAATTTAAACTATATTATCAAGTCCAAATTTAAACTTACCTATCCAAAGGTCATTCATTTCAAAATTTTCTCTAAAAATCTATTTTTTTGTTTTGATTTTTTAAAATTATTCAGTTTAACAGAATCGTACACAAAAGCTCTCAGCAAAGATTAAATATAATAATTTAATTTATTATAAAATTGTTTATTCACATAAGTTTTTAAAATAAGAGATAAAGAAAATTTACTTTAATAGCATGTAATAAATACGTCTACTTAAGATAATTATTAATTTTACTGGAATTGATAAATAGATCAACAGACAAATAATTTTAAAAAGTATATGTACTATTGCAAAAAGAAACAACCATTAGTCTTAATACAATGTTTTACGCATATAATACATAAAAAGTTAAAATTTATCTGTTATAAAGCATCAAATAATAAAGCAAGATATTAAAAATTATGAAAATAAAATATTGAAAATATGCATCTAACTATGAAACCTTGAAGTTTTTGCATTATTAAAAGAATCTAAAATAAATAACAACATTTGCGGGAACGAAATGTCCGGTCTTAGCGTAATGGTACAGCTCGCCAGTTTAATACACAGAAGTTTCCGCGTTCGAACCCCTTCGTGGCAGGTGTTGGTTATTTACTGAAAACTTGCACAGAAATGAAAGAAAAAAAAAGTGTTATAAGAAATATGTAATATATATATATTGGTCCTATAAAATTTATTTTAACGATATAAAAATATCTAAAAAATACGGAAAATATCTGTTAAAAAACGGAAATTTAAAAACGGTTATCGTTAAAATACGGAAATAGTACTGGCGTCTCGATTGCCAGTACAATTTCCATTTTTTTTTTCAGGAATTTTTTTTTACAGTGTAGACACCAAGATTCCACGGCCCAGTGCCACGGTGCAAGCGGCCCACAAGTGGGCCGCAGCCCATAGGTTGGGAACCGCTGCTCTAAAGGTTACGACTGGTTACTACTCATCATCGTTACTACTCAATAAAGGTTACCACTCATCATCGGCGGCGAAAAGTAGGTAACTCTCGCCAGTCCGGGAGGCTGAGGAAAATTTCGTCCCTGAACGCATAGACGCGTTCCAGCTTATGCCTCGGTTCGCGGGTCGGGACGACCTCTGTACCTGTCCCCCATTGGCTTTGTTTTTGTCTTACTCTGGCCTCTAACGACCAGTGAGCGATCGACTCCGCAGGCAGACTGCACAGAAACCCACACAAAAACACCCTAAAAATGGTTAGTAGATTGAAAGTTAGGTTCAGACACCACTATCGATCCCAGAGGAAGAAGACGCTCCTGATCTGAGAAGAGTCGCGTGAACATTAGTTATCAGACTCCTGTTCATTTTTTTCTGAAGTAGCGTTAAAAGTAGCGCCACTGTTCACTACTGATTTTTTGCATCGCGCTACACTACAAACAACTGGAAAAAGTAAAGACTACTGTAGTTTCGCTAACTGTACTTCCAACCACTGATGGGTGCACTACTCCTTTAATAATACATGATTATTTATAAAAAGCTAAATCATTCCGTCTTACGCCAGCGAGGGGGTAACACCGCATGCATAAGTTAATCTTACATGAAGTCAAAAAGTTCAGACTTCCCTTTTTTTTTAAAGAATATTATATATATATATTACAACTATAACTTAAGAAATAAATTTATAATAATTCAACTATAAATCGGATGATTAAATATTTAATGACACAATTTAAGAAAATGCAGAAAAGAAGTTCACCTCTTTATCAGCTTTATAAAAAGCATTATTACTCATACGTGTAGTTTTGACTGCTTTTCGTGAAAGTAATTTTTAAATGAACACTTTCCCCCCTACAGTGTTTTTTTTTAATGTTTCATTTTGCCTGAACTATTCCGCTTGGCAACAGTGGCATTGGCATAACGGGGAAGGGACTCCCGTCAGCAAAAGATGGCCGTAGTGCCCGCAACCAACCTACCACACCAAACAACTACAAAACTGGGATATTGATTCAATTGGACTGTAACCGCCGTCTGCACATCATTTCTTCGTTGATTTTATTCTGACTACTTGAAACAGGGCAGCACTTGTCAGTATTTCATGTTTTAGCGCTTGATCGCTATGACATTAGAGTGGCAAGGGTTCCCAAACTTTTAGACTGGCAGGCGAACAACTCAGTCGAAATTCACGATTTCGGAGTCCATAACGTTTGGTAACAGACATTTAAAACAGAATTATTATCTTCTTTTATCAATATTCAAATGAAATCGAACACCATGACTATAATTTAAACAAGATCAATAAATTCAATAAATAATAAGAAAAATTGTATAAAAAGTAAATAAAACAAAATCGGGAAAACTTGCGTAATTTTTTTATGAACGTTTATTAATGATATTTTTTTAAGAGAAATCCACAGTATATTCATCACTTATTTCAATGTGTTATCTTATAATTTATATACAGGCATATCCAGGCCTGTAATATCCATATTACAGGCATTCCCCCCCCCCCCCCCGACTTACGTTAGTAATGCATTCCGTAAACTTTTACGTAACTTGAATTTAAAAGTCGAATTTGTAAATTGCTTGAGTATAATTTCGCAAGAAACTGCAATATTTATTATCGTTATATATAGTATTTACACAGTACAGTATTTACACAGTGAATACACAGTATTATTTTATAAATAAATCATCCTGCAGCAGTATTTAGTGGGATATAAACTATAAAAGTATGGGAAAATATAAAATAAAAAAGAGAAAACAGTCCAGTTAAACTGAAGGCATTGAGCTCACAGGCTATTCACACCAATTGTATAGTATACTCTTATTTCAAAGAATTTGAAATAAGCCCCTCGAAAAATAAACAAATCGGCAGTATACTAAAGGGGGTATCATCTACCCGTTCCCCCTTATAATTAACTAATGAACCCCCAAACTAATCAGGAAAGCGCCTTATTACAATGACCATATATACAAAATTTGAAGCAAATTAGATAATTCTGCATAAAAAGCCCATTTATCTAAATTAAGGGGGAGATTAAAACCCCGTTACCCTTTTATACTTAATCAAAGAACCCCCAAAACTAATCAGGAAAGCGCCTTATCACAATGAACCTATATACAAAATTTGAAGAAAATGGGATAATTCTGATGAAAACCCATTTATCAAAATTAAGAAAGGGGATTAGCCCCCCTTCCCTCTTTTTACCTAATCAATGAACCCCCAAGACTAATCAGGAAAGTGCCTTACAACAATGAGCTTATATACAAAATTTGAAGAAACTCGGATCATGCTTCATGAAAAACCCATTTATCTAAATTAAGTGGGGTTAGCCCCCCGGTCCCCCTTTTATACTTCACCCATGAACCCCCAAAACGAATCAGGGAAGCGCCTTATCACAAGGAACCTATAACCAAAATTAGAATCAAAACGGTTATTTCTATCAAGAGTTATCGCGTTACGTACATACATACGTACATACAGAACCGGCGGGCACATAAGCTCTCAGGCTTTGATAGCCTGTGACCTAAAAACTGAAGCTAAAAGAACATTTTACAAATTAAAAATATCTTTTTGATTACGGGAATCTACATCAAATGACTATAAAAATAGGAAATAATTAAAGAGGGCTGACTTTACCTCTTCTCTACGAATTTCTGAAGCAAGGCAAATAAATAGCATTCAGCAAACATAATTATAACGGTGTGTCAATTTAATTAATTTTGTGTTGTTTGTATACCACCCATAAAAGTATAACTCTCTCTATATATAAAACTATATTATGTATATGAATTTAATCTACATATTTTATTTATAAACTCATTTTAAAAAGTATGCAAACGCGTGCCAAACGCGCAAGTATGTTTATCCATGAAATTTTAGACATTTATTACGTATATATAACTACGAATTTACGTAAGTTGCGTAATACGTAAGTCGGGGGATACCTTATTCACATTCTCTTACCGGGCGTGTGGGGGTATCTAAATCTAAAATCAGTTGTATAATCATTTTGGAACAGCTGTCGCAGACGCAGCGGGGTTGGCGCGATTTTTGTTTTGCACCATTTTGGCGATTTTTCGGGTACCTGTTAGGCGTAGCTTGCTTAACAGCCTGTTAGTTTTATTTTATTATAAAACACACACAAATTTGTATTAATAAAGACACACACATTATTTTATTATAAAACATACACAATGCTTATTTTATTATAAAATACACAACGTTTAATTTAATATACATCACACGCAAACTGCTGCCCATGTCAACTGGTTACTCAGGCATAAAACCGCCATTTGGACGCCAATCCTGTGCGTCTGCGACAGCTGTACCCTCATTTTCTGTGCCAACTTCGTGCACCATAGCATCTGAAAGTTGACTACCAGAGCTGGTACGCGTACCATAATGTGGAAACCCTGCTAAGTTTATGAAAATATTCTTTTTTTTTTCTATATATGTATAGCGACACCGACAGAGAATTGGGAGAGGTGTTGGAGCAGTATCTACTCCACTACAGAAAACTCTCGAGTAAAGAAAGAGCTTCAAAAGAAAGAATTCAAGAATATATTGGAACTTACCTGTAAGTAATAGAAATCATTTTATTCGGTCTATTATCAATGAGTTTTATTAAATCCTCTGAGTTTATCTTACAATCAGTATTGTAATTTTAATTTTCGAACTTACTACTTATCATTGCTGTAAATACGGAACATGGAACATGTAGATAGCTGATTGGAATGCCTAGATGCTTAGCAATATTAGATCCAGCGTATAGGTAAGCGAATAATACAGAAGTATAAAATTCCATTAGATCCAAGAAAACGACAAACGAAACCTACCAAGGGTCGAACCCATCTCATAAAAAAAAAAACTCATTACAAAGACCACGCAATTAAGTCAAAAAACATTAAAATTTAAGGATAATAAAAGTCACTAGGGCAGACTAAAGAAGTTTTTTTTAAATGATAAAAACAAAAGACAAGAGAAGTTAAGTTTAATTGAAGAGAGAGGAAAACTCAATCTTCATCATAAATTAACATAACATAATTAGGGTGTTCGCGATTAGAGGTGGCGGAGACCTCGTAGTCTGGTAATTCTGTTACACTATCATTAGGGATGTTGTAGGCAGTTTTACAGAAATTTTTGTACCAGGTTAAGACAAAGAGGGGGTTAAGATAAGAACTAGTCTTCATTGGGTAGGTCGATCTCATTTGCAAGAGTGTCGAACTCATTAATAATAATAAACTTTGTTTCCATGGGATTTGTATATTTTTTAGATTGAACAGCTATATTTTTAACACATTTTTAAATTTTTGTTATCTGTAAGAATTTTTTTTAATATCCTTAAATGTTTTCGTTGATTTCGTCAGTGTAGCTAGATGGGATTCAAGAAAGAAATCCCATATAATCCTATGGGATTTGCTCCCCAATTTATTTATTAGCTCACTCTATTGCCTGCATCTTTTTGAATATTTGACTGGTCTTTTTATAGGAGTGTTAGAGGTAATTTAATCTAAATTTTTATATTTATATTTTCATTAATATCTTAAAACATTTCTTTTTTATAAACTCATTCTATTTTAATATTTAATCAAACCCCCTCCTCCTTTTTCTTATTTTTCTTAAACATTATTAATTAAAACTCTTATTTTCAAAATCCAAACATTTGTATTTCTCTATAAGTCAAGACCACCCAAGTGCTTCCTTTTTCACTATGAGATAGTGTCCACGCAAACAACTTTTACTTGAAATTCTCACGTAGTTTAAGGGATCGTAAATTCGGAACACACACAGGCAGATTGGATATAGTACAATAAGCTTTTATAAGAAGTCATGGGAATAACTGAAGCATTATGGTCAGTTGTATTGTGTACGACTTTTTATTACCCTCAGTAAAGAGAGTCATAAAACTATTTCGAAGGCTTGTTGGGAAGATGCACAGTATATTGCTTTCGAGTCGTTGTTTACGAGATAGCAGGTGCAAGCGTACACGTGATTTCTTTCTTTTCGTGGGACCCAACAGACGGCTTATTTCCAGGAATAGTAGCTAGGATTTTTCACCTAGCAACAACTAAACCAATAGGCATGTTATTTGCTCCCCCCACTCAACCAATCAGCGTTGACCCTTTTCCCCCCCTGGTAGCGTTACCAAGGGAACGGAGAGCTAGTTAGCAGGGAGTCATGTTTTGAAGCTCGGATAGTTTGGGTGTGTGAGGGTGGAGGGTTCCCTCCCTCACCTCGCCGGTTAAGCTGTAGCGAAATTTTCGAGAGAGAGACTTCTCTCCCGGCAGTAGACGAGTGATGTTTAAAACCACGAACAGTGAGATTGTGGGTGCGTGTTAAGTACCCATTTTCCCCCACCGCCGCCTGCTCGAGCGGTAGATTGTTTTTTTTTGTAAGTAAAAAGACGGACGATCGCTGGGGAGTTGATAGTAAATGGTTGTATGCTACGCAGCCTGAAATGACGAAAAGAATTCGAAAAAGTTCTAAGATGACGAAGTATTAGCTGATTTTAGTGGCATATCGAGAGATTAGCACCACTGCTCGTATTTGGAGGAAGCCGGTGTGTAACTGAAGATTCACACGGAGTGGCAGGAGCGTGTTATAAATAGTCACTGAATGACCATTAGAATCGATTCTCGGTGTGGGAACAACGACTTCTTATAAATGATTTATTCCTAACTGACTTCATTTACATATATTTTCTGCGTGCATATTGTCCTCTACCTTTTCCGATTCTGCTTAGACATTGTTGACTACTCAGTGGGGAGGAAAACCAAGCCTACCAAAGGATGGCCAAAACTACTATAACATCACTATGTACTTTCTGTGGTAAATATAACATCAGTATTTTTAGTTAAATTTATCTGATTATAGTATATGATATTTCTGATTTTTGGATTAACCAATTTGATAATGTTTTTATCTATTATCATGACCTCAATACATTATATTGCTATTATAATTCGTGAAAGCTATGAATAATGTGTTTCTGTAAATAAACAAAATATCTAAGTAAATTCCCTCTTTGTTTTCTTTATCTCATTAATTTATTTTAAATCATTTCAATAAGATTCATGTTCAGTAATTTTACTGTTTGTTATTCATTAAAATTTAATTGGGAATACTATGTATAGCTTGAATTACCAGTTTAAAATGCATAGTAATTTTTAACTTAATTTATTCTATTGATTTAAATACTAATTCTGGTAAAATAAATAAATAAATTAATTAATTAATTAAAGTAAATTATTGTATTCTCTAGTCATGGAATTTCTAAATATTATTTTAAGCATTAAATCTAATAAAAAAAATAAACTGCTAATTTACTGGATGTTGTAATTTTTAATACTCAAACTTATTTTATTTAATTAACTGAAACCTTTTACTATTCTTTAATTAATTACAAGACATACTTATCTGAATTTTTTATATAAAGTAATTTTAACATTTTGATCTAAAGTCTTATGAGAAGCATTTTATCATAATGAATTACTTATTCAAAATTTAATTATTAACTCATGGTCTCTTAAACAAAGATAAATCTATACGATCACAGCTTCAGTGTTGTGAATTCTTGAAATTAATTTTGCATTTTTTTAATATTTGTCAAATATTATTTTGTTTAACCTATCTCATCAATTCTATACCCCCCCCCCCCTTTCTGTACTTTCTTTAAAAGAAAGATTTTGTCCCCTTTATTCCAAAATTTTCACTTAGTCTAAATTATTATGTCTATGAAAATTCCTTGTTATTACCCTTCATATTAATTCTTGAATTCACAATGCTGATTGTTGGGGAATTGGGTATAGTGCAAATTGAGAATTTTGTCAGTACTTTTAAATAATTAATTCTTATACTATTTTGAATTCAAAACTTAGAATTCAAGTAAATTTAAATTCTTTAAATTTTAATTGTTTCTGTTTAATCTAGTCCATTTACCTTTTTTCTAAATTTATTTTAGTTTGAGAATAATTGGGTTGTTTTGGTTTTGTTGCTAGGTGAGATGCTATCACCTTTTTCAAAAATAATGAATGAGTGCAAATTACCTGTGACTAAGAATTGAAATGAATCCTGTCAATATGCATACTTACAAAATTATTCTCAAACTAAAATAAATTTAGAAAAAAGGTAAATGGACTAGATTAAACAGAAACAATTAAAATTTAAAGAATTTAAATTTACTTGAATTCTAAGTTTTGAATTCAAAATAGTATAAGAATTAATTATTTAAAAGTACTGACAAAATTCTCAATTTGCACTACACCCAATTCCCCAACAATCAGCATTGTGAATTCAAGAATTAATATGAAGGGTAATAACAAGGAATTTTCATAGACATAATAATTTAGACTAAGTGAAAATTTTGGAATAAAGGGGACAAAATCTTTCTTTTAAAGAAAGTACAGAAAGGGGGGGTATAGAATTGATGAGATAGGTTAAACAAAATAATATTTGACAAATATTAAAAAAATGCAAAATTAATTTCAAGAATTCACAACACTGAAGCTGTGATCGTATAGATTTATCTTTGTTTAAGAGACCATGAGTTAATAATTAAATTTTGAATAAGTAATTCATTATGATAAAATGCTTCTCATAAGACTTTAGATCAAAATGTTAAAATTACTTTATATAAAAAATTCAGATAAGTATGTCTTGTAATTAATTAAAGAATAGTAAAAGGTTTCAGTTAATTAAATAAAATAAGTTTGAGTATTAAAAATTACAACATCCAGTAAATTAGCAGTTTATTTTTTTTATTAGATTTAATGCTTAAAATAATATTTAGAAATTCCATGACTAGAGAATACAATAATTTACTTTAATTAATTAATTTATTTATTTATTTATTTTACCAGAATTAGTATTTAAATCAATAGAATAAATTAAGTTAAAAATTACTATGCATTTTAAACTGGTAATTCAAGCTATACATAGTATTCCCAATTAAATTTTAATGAATAACAAACAGTAAAATTACTGAACATGAATCTTATTGAAATGATTTAAAATAAATTAATGAGATAAAGAAAACAAAGAGGGAATTTACTTAGATATTTTGTTTATTTACAGAAACACATTATTCATAGCTTTCACGAATTATAATAGCAATATAATGTATTGAGGTCATGATAATAGATAAAAACATTATCAAATTGGTTAATCCAAAAATCAGAAATATCATATACTATAATCAGATAAATTTAACTAAAAATACTGATGTTATATTTACCACAGAAAGTACATAGTGATGTTATAGTAGTTTTGGCCATCCTTTGGTAGGCTTGGTTTTCCTCCCCACTGAGTAGTCAACAATGTCTAAGCAGAATCCGAAAAGGTAGAGGACAATATGCACGCAGAAAATATATGTAAATGAAGTCAGTTAGGAATAAATCATTTATAAGAAGTCGTTGTTCCCACACCGAGAATCGATTCTAATGGTCATTCAGTGACTATTTATAACACGCTCCTGCCACTCCGTGTGAATCTTCAGTTACACACCGGCTTCCTCCAAATACGAGCAGTGGTGCTAATCTCTCGATATGCCACTAAAATCAGCTAATACTTCGTCATCTTAGAACTTTTTCGAATTCTTTTCGTCATTTCAGGCTGCGTAGCATACAACCATTTACTATCAACTCCCCAGCGATCGTCCGTCTTTTTACTTACAAAAAAAAACAATCTACCGCTCGAGCAGGCGGCGGTGGGGGAAAATGGGTACTTAACACGCACCCACAATCTCACTGTTCGTGGTTTTAAACATCACTCGTCTACTGCCGGGAGAGAAGTCTCTCTCTCGAAAATTTGATTCACTCCCACGGTGCGCTGGGTCAAGCCCCACAATAGAACCCTATTAGAGTACCCTTTCTTATCTCCCGGTAGATCTGAACTCCGGTGGGGAGAAAACTTGGTTGTTCCTTTCTAGTCGAATTTCTTACCAGTTGAAAGTAAGTAAGATGGTAAAATATAGGGGGTCGTATATATATATATATATATATTAACCAATTGTATATAAATATATTTTAATCAAAAGTATAATTTGCACATTAATTTTGCGCAAATATAATTACATTCATATATATCTATCTGTTATAGCTTTTGATTTGTATTTGCTAATTTTTTCATGTTTATAACTTTCGCCATTTCACAAGTTAAATTCGATAATCGTTAAATTCATAGATTCAATTCTGAATTTATACGAAATTTACCATGCTTAGGAATGTTAGCAATTAGAAATAAAGGTTATTTTAAATATGCCAGTAAACTTCTGTTGCTCTTTCTGTTAAATAAGTTGTTAAAGTACTTACTTTAAGTAACATAATAAAAAAGGACTATAGTATTTCTATAACATAAAATTCCCCGATCATAAATCACCCATCAGAATCATGCTTCGACAAATGAAAATGACGTTATATTTCAAGAAATATTGCATTGGCATTCATAAAACTGTAATTTTATTAAAAGATTGCATTTTCTGGATTCATTTTTGTTTGGAAACGAATGAAATTGGCAGCTGCTTTTATTATGATACTATACAAACAAATGCTGTTTTTTGATAAAGACACAAAATACTATCGAAGTTTGTGTTTAGAATCGACATTCAGGACGTAACAACGCGGGAAAGAAGAAAACCTTTGTTCGCGTGACAACAATCACTTATAACGATAGACAATATTCATTTATCAAAAGATTGTAAACACCATTCGATTCCAAATCACTTCAATAATCAGGCATGCAAGTGCCATCAATTTTCCGTTTAAAAATGAGTCCGTGAATGTGTCAGAAAGATTCAAGTTGTCTTATTGATTGACAGATTAGTTCGGATGGTGATATTGACATCATTCTCAAAGAAAAAGATCATTTTCGTTTATGAGAATGAAATAATTTAGTATGATTGAGTCAGTAAGAACTCATATTCAATAACTTTTAGTTCTGCAAATAAAGTTCCTACTTATATCCCCCCCCCCCCATTTTTTTTTAAATAAATTTTATATGCACCAAATTAAAAAGTTTCCGAAAATTACATTATTTCCTTGAAATAAAAATAAGTAAATCTATAAAACTCAGACATTTAAAAATGATTGAAATAATTAATATACTTAACTCAGGTAACCAATTTAGGTAGTGATAATGAAGTTATTCTAAAAAGAAGAAAAATGACTTTTGACATATAAAAATAAAATACTTTATTATTATTGTGTCATAGTCAATAGATTTTATTCTGCACGTACAGATACTGAAACTTTACCATTTATTAAAAGATCTTCATAATGCATATATCTGGTAAGTAAATCAGAAGAAAAGTGAATTAAGAAATAGAAATATCAGGTTTTAAAAACTTATTCTATGAAAACACATTTTTAAACTTCTTATAAGAAATGTTTTATAAGTGCGTTTTGATGAATTTGAAAAGTTCAACGTTCTTACACAAGTAATAATAGTTTTTTATTCTTAATTTGTAAAATAATCAAGAATAATATATTCAATAAACAATTGCAGCCTTTCACTACAATACATTTCTGAATTCTTCAATACCATCATACACATATATGTCAAAATTTATTCCTCAGTTAAATGCAACATTTTATAATTAAGCTCAGCGGAGGGAAAGCACCAAGTGGTATGCAAAAAAAAAAAAAAAAAAAAAAAAAAAAAAAAACCTTAAATGTTAAAATGCGTACCACAACTGAAAACGCACTTCCAGCAATTACTTTTGATAGACAGTACTCAAGCCAAATTCTTTTGTGTGTATTTGTGAAAAATCGACAAATTCTATGCATACCATAATTCTACAGTAAGTGCGTCTTGTAGCACACCTCAGTGATGTATATTTTTAATGTGTTTAAAATAATGAAATATCATTGAAATACACCGCAAACGATTTTTCCTGATACTACACCAAAATGTAACGGAATTATTTTGTGTGTCCCTGTAAATGAACCGTAAGTGCTACATATTTCATTTTCAATACAGAACATGCCATAATAAACCTGAATAACATCATTTACATGAAAATCCGAGTATATTTACGTGAGTTAGAACACTGTCAGACGGACAGACAAACCAAATTCATAAGAAAAACGAATATATATATTTAAAGCAATTAAAACGTTTTATATTCTTTTGCCAATAATCAGTCGTTAGCCCAGTTTAATAAAGAAATAATTATTATAATTTCTAAAGTTGCCCCTCCCCTTAAAAAAAAAGATTTATTTATAGATGTACATAACTTTTATTTTGGATAGAAAACAAATACTATCGATGGTAATTGAAATCTCAGAAATACTCTTTTGATTCGCTTCGATGTCGAAAAATATTTAAGTTCAATGGAAAAACAATGATTGTTTTTTAAAGTGAATAGTCTTATAAATATTCTAAAAATGTCTTAACGTTAAAAATTACTAATTGGGAGTTAAAAATCATTGATATTATACATTTTAAAACATTCATGAAGGCTTCAAATCAGGGTACGCAAAAATCATGATTTTGTTTTTTTTTAAAAAGGGATTTATTTCATTTAAATCATATATTTTTTTGTTATTTAAATCGGATTTTTTTAAATTTTAAATTATTATGTTAGAAAGTTAACTTTTCTACACATTATACATATAAATTTAGCAAGAATGCTTGATGATTTTTTAAATTTTAAATGCAAGTACCATATGAAAACTAATAATTATAAATTAATTAATTTTAAAATGGATGAAAATATGTGAAGAAAAGAAAAACAGATTTTTTTTTTTCCTTTTTGCAATATTAGATAGTATTTGTCAGCATATAAGATATGTCCTATTTTTAAAAAATATTTAAATGTGTAAGTGTAAAATATATAAAATATCTAAAATCTTTTAAAATTGCATTTCTCATAAAAAATATGCATATATACACATTGGTTAATACAATTAATTTTAAATATATGACATAAATGTTCAAGGTTTTTCTCAAAAGATTAAAGTTAAAAAATATAACAATTAATAGTATTTTAGAGTCACCTCCATTTTCATTTCTAATTTTATTAATACCTGATATTGAAAGTCAATGGAAAGAAATTACTTTGTACTTTTGTTACTACTTGTTACTTTTTTGCCTTGGTGACTTTTAATAAGTAGATATATTGAAATGAAAAATAGACGAATACTTTAGAAAATATGAAAAATGTACTATTTTTTCAAAACACTCAAGGGTTTGGAATGCAAGCAGGCTTTGTATAATAAAAACAATTTTCCTGCTTTTTCATTCCCCACTTTGTTTCTAAGTTTTGAATGTCCTATAAACCGTAAGTAGAAAATAGTCCTTAATACAGAGTTGCTTTATTGCTTTTTCACCTGACATTTCACAAAAACTTGACTTGAAATGGGCTCTCCACCTCTCCGAAGGAGACATTTCGAATACAGTATTTTGCTCAAAAATAAAGTCATAAAAAGCATCTGCCTTAGCTAGGAATCTCATGATTAAAGTTATAAAACTACTAGTAAATTTATTCTTCTTAGAAAATTTAAAAAATATATATATATTTCCGATCTCAGTCAAATCGCATCTTTTTTAATTCATCATGCATGCTCTTGACATTTGCTGCAATATCTGTGACAAGGACAAGGCTACCAATAAAACAGTTACATTCAGCTTTGCACTTTAATATTACTTCATGAGCAATTTTTTAAGGTATATTCGGTTCTGTGTGAATTTTCTTATGTGTCAATAGAATCCACAAGATACCAATCCTTGCTGCATTTGGTGACGAAGTATTGAAACAAGCTATTGTTAGAAAGAAAACATTCAAAATTCATTCAAAAATTGATCAGCTATAAAGATCTGTAGATTGACAGTATTCATCCTCTTTATTTTGCCTTTCTGTGCTGTTACAGCGTGTGACACAGCCATGGATAAAACAATTGCAAGATATTTAAAAATAAATATTAATATTGATTTATCAAACAAATTACAACAATATCATGTTAAATAGCATCAAGTGAAATATATAAGGGTAATAATGGCCTTTTTAATAATGCCATATTAATGACCAAATGAATTTTGGGCCACTTTTGTTCTGGAAATGCCATCAGGATAACCTTTTTGTAATAAATACTGTTCTATCATTAGTTAGAAGAAAAAAAAAACAATATGTACAGATTGCAAATATAAAATTTAAAATTGAGAATTTTAAAAAAAGATTTCAGAGAAGCGGAGATTTTTTTTTTTTTTAATCCAAATAAATAACATGTGGGTCGCTTAAATTTTATTATAATCTAAATCAAAGCAAAAATACATATTTCAGCAGAAATTTTTTTAAATATTGATTTAAATCAATCACCCTTAGCATTCTACGTATTCTCTGCCCCCTATGAGTATGATCGCAAAGACCCGTCCACACCTGGTAGACTCTAAAAACACATTAATTTGCCCTGTTAATTTTCATAAATACCAATAAATTTAAGAAAATCCTATTTTCTTTTCTAGGGTATTTATATTCCGCGAAGAGAGTGGAATCTCGTTTCCGTATTTTGATTTGTAAAATATCCCTCATTTTCTTTCCAGATAGAAAATTTTCGGGTAAAAAGGAAGCCCTGTTACCCCAATCATTTACGGAGTTCGAATTCAGGCTATCTTTCTTTTAATCTACGTCTTTCTCCCTTCCTTGACCTTAGGGGGGAGTAAGCGAGCGGCTTGGGAAGTCTCCCGAAAATTTCGCTACAGCTTAACCGGCGAGGTGAGGGAGGGAACCCTCCACCCTCACACACCCAAACTATCCGAGCTTCAAAACATGACTCCCTGCTAACTAGCTCTCCGTTCCCTTGGTAACGCTACCAGGGGGGGAAAAGGGTCAACGCTGATTGGTTGAGTGGGGGGAGCAAATAACATGCCTATTGGATTAGTTGTTGCTAGGTGAAAAATCCTAGCTACTATTCCTGGAAATAAGCCGTCTGTTGGGTCCCACGAAAAGAAAGAAATCACGTGTACGCTTGCACCTGCTATCTCGTAAACAACGACTCGAAAGCAATATACTGTGCATCTTCCCAACAAGCCTTCGAAATAGTTTTATGACTCTCTTTACTGAGGGTAATAAAAAGTCGTACACAATACAACTGACCATAATGCTTCAGTTATTCCCATGACTTCTTATAAAAGCTTATTGTACTATATCCAATCTGCCTGTGTGTGTTCCGAATTTACGATCCCTTAAACTACGTGAGAATTTCAAGTAAAAGTTGTTTGCGTGGACACTATCTCATAGTGAAAAAGGAAGCACTTGGGTGGTCTTGACTTATAGAGAAATACAAATGTTTGGATTTTGAAAATAAGAGTTTTAATTAATAATGTTTAAGAAAAATAAGAAAAAGGAGGAGGGGGTTTGATTAAATATTAAAATAGAATGAGTTTATAAAAAAGAAATGTTTTAAGATATTAATGAAAATATAAATATAAAAATTTAGATTAAATTACCTCTAACAGGAGTTGATCTATAGTATTGACTACCAAATCCTAACAGAAAATATTTGCTGTTATACTTATTTCCAAAATTGTTTGTCAAGTTTTTGGAAAGCGGTGTTAAATTCGGTAGAAAACTCTGCATGCTATATTAAAAAAAAGGGGGAATTTTTCACAGAAATTTTAACATTTTCAAGAATATGCGTGCTAGTCTAACACAAATACACACAAATGTTGAACAAGACCTACATAGTCATTTGCTACAATGACGGACCAGTTTGAGCATTTTCTGTTTCTTGGGGACACGCAAATGTTATTTTATTAATACATTTATTATTATCCCCCCCCCCAATTGTCCTCGGGACCCAATGTTCATTGAAAAACATGAAGTCAAACATGTTCTTTACATCCTCAAAGTTCAAGGACATTTCGGGCATTTCCTCACGAATCTCAGTAGATATTCGACAAAACGTCTGAAATCGGCCACTGCCCCTTCATTTCTGGACATCACTGGCGCCCGACTAACATAAAAGTACCTTTAAAAAAAATGAAGCAATATACTTATTTCATTAGGAATTAATGATATTACCAAAAAATAAATAAAAATTTTAAAAAAAAAGTCAGTTTTTTTATGAACGGAGATAATAGAGATAATATAATCATTTATTTTAGAAACCCATAACTGACAAGGATACAAAAAATCACTAAAATAACGTTCTCAATTGGCGTCCTTCATACCTGATTTGTTGTAGTTGTTGTTGTTTTAAAAATTGGATTTTTTTTTTTTTTTTTAACTGACCAAAATTAAAATCAAGTCCACTGACAAGCTCAGATTTATTTTAATAGTGTATTCAATAAATGCAAATACTTCAAAACTGAAAAGATGTTTTAAAATTTAGAAGAAAAAAAATGTTACAGTTATAGGCAGTATTTTTAAGTGTCCATAACTCAGATATTATTTCAGAACAATTAAGACATAGAATTGCATTCAAATAAAAATCACTTTCATTTTATTCTTTGGGTTATTTGAAATAGAGAAGGTGGGTTGGTTGGCTATTTGTTGCGGCCGATTATCTTCGCTAGGGCAGGCCCCGATCCTGACTCATTGGGGCCCAGGGAAAAGATAAATTATTGGGCCCCATTCAAATCGTTGCAGCATTATTGAAATAGAACTGATGGTCAGTCCTATGAGGGTGTTGGAGTGGCAGTGGAGTAAGTCAATATTTAGAAATTTGAGAAATGCAGGGTTTTGCGAAACTTGTCGTATTGCCGTTGCATTAAGTGGTCCAATTTGTTTTGACCTCTAGCGACTCCCTAAGTGAAACTATGACTTATTAGACTGTCGCACTGAACAGAAATTAATATACGTTCCGTCAAAATAGAGTTACATAGTTTTTTCAAATTTTTGACTGACTCCACTGTAACGAACTCTTATTTCAACTCCAGTCAGATCCGAGGGGACGCTTTAACGTCTAACAACTTTATTCACCTTCATTGATACAACTTAAAAACAATATATAAAGTTTGAAACCACATCATGCTTTTCCTTAAAAACCTAGCGAACAAACTACTCCCTATTTCACACACATTCTGCTCAGCCATCATCTGCACAATCTTCTCTTCATCTCCATCAGCTTAGCTCGGTTCACTTCCCTTGACCTGCCAACTAACATCTCTTGCCGTCTCCTCGCATATCGAAAACTGTCCTTTCGATTCGATTGCACGGCTACACGGCGATCAACCTCCGAAGCTAGGCGACAAAACCATGGACAAACTCTGGCCCAGCAACTCACGAGTCACAGGATAGGCCATAGGTTTCTTCGGTCGTTACACCACTGTCATTCTATAACCCCCTCCTATGTGTAATGCATAAACAATATTTTCGCACCTGATATTTTAAATAGAAGAAAGTTCTTAGCTCCGTCCATTCTAATTAAGAACCGTAGTTAATACAAATACCCCTTTTCTCTTAGTACAGAACAAAACTCTTTTATATAACTTTAGCCACTTGTTGTATTACTTTAAGATGAATTTAATAACTTCAACTTATGGAAGAGTGTCAAATACTCTCACATGTAAATAGGAGTTAATCATGTTACTCTTTTTTTTACCATCTTTTACAGTTGTACTACACACAACATATTATCAAATCAAATAGATTGTACTTCACATGTAGAAAGTGTTCTTTCAATAAATCTAAAAAGAGGGCAATTTTAGCTAATAAAAGCTTATAGCTATTATGTTCTACTAGCAAACTACGCCCGCTACGCTGTTCAATTTCTCTTAACGCACCTTTAATCAAACGAAATATTAATCTTGTGTTTTAAAACCATATAGACCTTTACTTGACCATATGGATCACTTACAGTAGGATTTGGTAAATAACGATAAAAGGATATGCTATATACTATAACCATCCTTGAAAACTTATCTAACTAACAGTGAAGGTTCCGTAAAAATTCATTCGGCAGAATATTTTTAAAAGGTTAAGCTTTCATAATCGGGTTCATCTGATTACTATAGTCAATATACATACGTCAAGACACAATGCTGTTATCATTATCTTTTTATGCGTGAAGGTTTCGCTATGGTACTCCATTGTAAAATTTGGTAATTTTTGAAATTCAATATTTGAAAAACGGCATCATCATGAGATTTGAAATTTAGATCAAGAAAAATACAATTTTTTACCTTTTAAACGCAGTTTGTCTAACAATTTTCTGACAAATACTTTTCGAGCTATTCAATTTTTCAGTCACTTCAAATGTTTCATTTTCCGAGATTAATCTGTGGCAACGATTAGCGAAAATCCCAGTCGTCAGCAACGCATACCTTTTTATTAAAGAGGATGCTCTGTGCTTGCAGATGTTTTGCTACCGAGTGGTTGAGGTTCGCTTTGCGAAAGCACTGAGCTCTGTGAGTTCAAAATGAAATTTATTTTTCAGAAAGTTGAGTAGAATCTTTTAAAGGTAAAATTTGTATTTTGTATTTGAAAATGTTCAGAGTTGGAATTGGAAAAAAAAAAGTAAATATTCTATCAATTAATATATGGATGTGGGGGCCCCTGGGCAAAATCCCGATTTTCCCCATGAGGGTCTACGCTAGGGATAGAGGCCGGCAGGAGAAGTGCCGTCCGTGGAGGTCTTTCTAAGGGATCCTAACCCGTATTAACGCAAGGTTCGAAGAAAACCACGGAAAATTCCGAACGGTTAGTCTCGACTAAGACTCCTATAATAGGAGCTGACGCATATCCATTTTGTTTCGGATTATTGGTGCTCAGTTCCGCATCAATCTACCGCAGCCAGAGTTGGGGTTGCCTAAGACTCGGTTCTGATTGGCTGAACCAGTTCTGATTAGCTTGGTTTTTCGACTGAACTTCAATTTGAGAACCAAATCTGCGAGGATGCGTCAGCCTCTATTATAGCAGCTCATAGTCTCGACACGCGCGACAGGGGTTTGAACCCAGCACCTCCCGTCTACCAGAATTGAGAGCAGAACCTCTCAGCCACTGTTGGGGCCTGAAATATAGAAGAAATCAGTCAGCCGAATATTCAGTATTAGTTTTATCTGTGTGGTCAATAGGAGTCTTATTCTGCTATAATATGTATTCGGTACACTTCTGGTAACCATAATGAAACATTCCATTGCAGGTTGACCCATCGCACAGTTCCTGAACATTATAACGTGAACGGAGAATCCACTTCAGTTTCTGTGAACGTGGCGTCACCTCCATCGAATCCAGATGTATGTAGTGAAAATGATCCTGCATCGACTTGTTGCGGTCATTTCAGAGATAGAATCGTGAGACTGTAAGTATAGATGGATACGACCTCTCTATACCAGATGTCTATTTTCGCAATTCTTTTAACACCTTCGCGACGAGCTTATTATGCGACGAGATTATTATGCCTATTTTAATTTTCGGCCGCTATTTATTTCTAAATAGTATTTTTTTTTATCTCTGAAATTCTACGATTCATTAGGTAAGAAAAAAAATTACTGCTCAAAAATTGTGGTGTTGAATCCTATTATTCTCCGTGTTGCTCATCGCGAAGAATGTTAATGGAAAATGAACACGAAATTTTAAACTATGGCATAGATTCCCAAAATGGATTGTTACGACAACCGTCTTAAAGATTGAATTTATTTCGCAATCCAAATAATATCGAGGTAGGAGCAGGGCCTGTTTACCGAATAGTCCCGTGAAGCCCGAGCTTACCCACTGAAATACAAAGGAGCCCCAAAATTTACTTTTCAAAACTGATTTTTAGGGGGAAAAATTTCTGTCAGGGTCATTTTTTTTTCCTAATTTACAGCTACTCAATTTTCCCTCAGACTATTACCGACACATTTATACTCTATTTTTTTCTGTTGATATAATAAATGGTATAAAAACAGTGATTAAATCAAACTTATTTTCATTTTTCTTATGTTTTACATTTTAATTTGAAACGTGCTAAAAATAACAGAAAATTTAATCTGTATAATTATATTTTGTCTATTATATTCATAAAAAGTGGAGAAATGATATAAAATAGGGAGAATAGGTTATCAAAAAAAAAAGAGGAAAGTCATTAGCATTCAGGTGATATCCAATTTCTGTTTATAAAATAGAAGCAAAATTGTATTGCAGCTAAGCATTAAATTTAAGTCATATTTGTTTTCCCTAGCACTGGCAAATCCTTCAATAATTTGTAAAGCATGAAATATATTTTGAAGTTTAAATAGTCGCACCTGTTCCCTATTTGTAAATTCATTTACAAAATTAATTTGTTATGTATAATTATGTATATAATAAAATATTTTTTATAACTGGTTTAATATTAAAAGTGTTGTTTACTCAAAATTTTGATGGTAAAATTTCAAATTGTTGAAGCAAAGCATAATTAGTAGAGTAAAAGGGGGGGGGGCTTTGTGTGACTTCGGGCTTCCCCTATTTCTAAGTCTTAAGCGGGCTCTGTGTATGGGTACTTCTCCATTATCCCGTCGACCGCTTTACATAATAGGAAAAACTTTCGCCAAACTATAACGCCAATGCTAATAACAAATGGAAGAATGTTGCCATTAAAATATAATAATAATAATAATAATAATAATAATAATAATAATAATGATAATAATAATAATAATAAAGTACAAAACACAAAAAATTCGAAGAAGCGCCCCGTATGTATAAAGCGCCAACTATCGGTAAATGTAATCAATAAGATTTAGAATATATTAATGAAAACAGAAAAAACGTCTTGGATATTAAATTTATTTTTCTTAATTATCCTTCTCAGTTGCTGGATAAATGTTTGTAACATCAGTTGAAACTGATCTATTTATCGTACATAACTATGCATCGCAACATTTCTTTCAACGCGTTTTCTCTTTTAATATTATGACATCTTTGTTTATTGACATAATTGTTATTTTTATTAACGAAATACTTAATAAATCAGTAAAACAACATTAACAAATAGATAAATGTCGAATTAAAAATCACTCGATGGCATACCAACATTTGTAACGCATCTGACTTCTAGTGATTGTGGCGTCACGATCATGCATTTTTGGCGTAAATCCTATATTTTGGCGATATTTTTTTTATGGAAAGTAGTTGACGGAATAATGGAGAAGTACCGAGATCGGGAGAGACTTTTATATAATCCATACTACGACAAAAACGTACTTTAATGGAAAGAATAAACTCGAAAACAGTTATAGTAAAAGTAATGTGAAAATGGCGTAAAACATAAAACAAAACCTTATTTCAGTACATAAAAGAAATACAGGGTATCACCACAGTGGGACGAGCTTTCTGCAAATTCCGATAGACATGAACAAGACGAACATTTTGATATCCAACAGGGAAGGTCTGTCATCGTAGTTTAAGTCCGTTCCAATGGTAATGCGTTGAAAATGTTATAAAGAAAATGAGAGAATTTAATTGAAAAGTTTTATTTAATAAAAATGTTCAACATAAGAGATCTCCAAACTGATTTCTGTCCGAAGAAATGACATGGCGAAGTCTGAATTCTACTTTTTGAGTGCGATCACAAAAAAAAGTCTCAGGGCTTCCGATCCGGCCAATTAGGTCTCCAATAACTATTCCGTTTCGTGTTTTCTTTACAATATCTAACGCTCTTATCAAAATGTTCCGCTGGCAAGTTGAGGTCTAACATTGTTATGCACAACCCAATAATCGTTGATCTATCCATGTCGTATAAATATGGAATATCTCCATTATTTAACACATGCACTTGACTTGGGAAGTTTTCCCTTATAAAAATTGGTACAAATGATGCTTTTGTAGACACATGTAAGGTTACGCTGTGATTATGTATTAGGTATGTTTGACTGTACACAGCTTTATTAAACTAAAGACAATTACAGATATAAATAACTCAACATATTAAAGTGATAAACATGATTAATAAATATAATGTTTAACAGCTGTCCTGCAGCAGTTCCCAAAAACGATAAAAATATATTCATAAAAGGTTTTTTTCATGCTATTAAATACTATCATACGTAATCTATATAATAAAAACGCAAGTCATGTGACTGAAGAAAGCAAATACGGGCTATAACCACTTCTTTTTTCCTATGCCAGGCGGCCATTTTTATTCAAAATTATTTTTTTCGAATAAAATTGCGTAGGAGTTACATTTTTAGAAAGATCGTACAAAAAAATTGTTTGTTTTGAGAGATGAGCGACATTCAAATAGGTATAGATTCTGAGATAACTTCAGTTGAAATGAGGGTGACAGCCCCCTATCTCAATCCCTAAAAGTAAATAAACACACGAGATTTGTTCATCGTGAGTCATGGAAATATTAAATCATGAAGGTCATCCTTCGCAAAGCAAGATCTCCAGGGTGAATTTCGCAGCGCTGTCTGGTGTCGAAAAAAAATCGCATCTGTAAACGTGGCATGCGTATAAGAGAAAAGGCTCATGGCAGACACTATAATTCATTTCACTGAAATAATAACGATGATTTTTTTACATTGTAAAACTAGTTATAGCACGAATACACCTCATTTGTCACGTTGAACATACAATTTCCAACTTGTTCAATATTTTCAGCTGTTCTTGCAATACTAAATGACTATATTACTTTTAAATGCTAAAGGTGTAAAATTAACAACTATAATATAAATTAAAATAACTTTTATTAGTTGTTTTACATGTTTCGACTCTTTCCGAGTCATTTTCAAAAACAAAATGAGAATATTCTAAATCTGCACGGGTTTTGAAGTTATTATTTTCACGTACTTTTTTAAAATTACGCACGTTATCTATTATTTTTTTTTTACTTGATTGTTTATTGTTTAAGTAAAAAAATAAAAATAAAAATAAAAATAAAATAATAGATAACGTGCGTAATTTTAAAAAAGTACGTGAAAATAATAACTTCAAAACCCGTGCAGATTTAGAATATTCTCATTTTGTTTTTGAAAATGACTCGGAAAGAGTCGAAACATGTAAAACAACTAATAAAAGTTATTTTAATTTATATTATAGTTGTTAATTTTACACCTTTAGCATTTAAAAGTAATATAGTATTACAAGGTATTATATTTTATTATATTGATACTAAATGACTTTATTAATGGATGTACTACAGAAATACAGTTTAAAATAGAAGTTGGTTTATGACATTGTTTAACAGAACTAAAGATTCTGATGCATGGTTAATGAGTTCATTTTAGTCTCAATTTGTTCTGTGAAAGTTTATTTCTCTTTTTGTTTTTACAAAGACAGCTAACTTGAAAAGGCATGCTCATACGAATGTGCTGCAATAACAAAGAAGACAAGGCGAATATAAAAAAAATATATATTTAGGAGGTTAAAACTTGATACTATATTTATACCTCCTAAACATCTTGAGCGTAGTAACGGCATCTAAAATCACAATTTATTCTAGAATCAAAATGAGAAGTCAAATAGGGGTGTTAGTATTGAAAATTTTAAAACGTCCGTTATCATTTTTCAGCACTGAGACGGCATTATATATATTTTTTTTAATTAAGCTTATTTTTTAATATTAATTGAAAGAAGACACAATTCCCAATCGACTGGCAATTTTTGTTTTCTTTTCTTTTCCAAAACAGTTTGATGTAAAATGCATGAGTCACTGTTTTTTTTTTTATTATTATTATTATTATTTATTTCACTTATAAATCGAATATTCCGAAACGATGAGTTGTGAAAAAAAACTGTATTTTAATTCAGTTTTCTAATTTTATTCTAGTTTAATATATAATTAACAGGGGGCATGATAAATTTTATCAGAATACGTAATCAAGTACTAATATTATGAATAGAATATTCTGATAGCATTTTGTTATATCAAGTTATTAATGACTCCTATTTTGCTAAAGTACTAATTTAAATACTGTATATTCTACTTAAATTAGAAACAACGTGAAAATATCTTACATTTTAGAAAATTTCCAGGAAAATATAAAATTAAAACAGTTTATGAATGAAATGTAACGAAATTATTTTATTTTATTATAGTATAATTTCATCAAATTTCAATTAATTAATTTTAGAAATTTTAGTTTATTTCAAAGAGTTGAAGATCGGAATAGAAGAAAATGTTACGTAATAAAGGTTAAATTCCAAGAAAACTTTAAATTCCGAAAGCTTTTCATTGTAAATTTTACGGATTTAATTTCTTCTTTGAAGAATATGTTTTAAGTATTAAAAATTATTAATATCGTTTCAATTATTAAGTACCAGTGAACCGTCGCAAGGCTTTCGCCATTCAATCTCCTGGTACGTTTTTTAATTA
This sequence comes from Maratus michaelseni, assembly GCA_963931845.1. Lineage (NCBI taxonomy): Eukaryota > Metazoa > Arthropoda > Arachnida > Araneae > Salticidae > Maratus > Maratus michaelseni. Next base: position 343,448,692 of record OZ007591.1, on the reverse strand, counting down.
ATTTTCAGTTAACTGCATTTTTAATATAACAACGTGTTTAAACAAAATGTGAGTACACTATTTCAATAGCTGTTCAAAAACCTTTCGTATGATATACATCATTCATTGTTGTGTGTTTTGTATAATGCATAGGAAAAAAGATGTTGTTGACTTCAGAAATAATATATATACTATAAAAATTTTAAACATTAATATTAATGTCACATCTATTCCAGACTAATTAGAATTTTATTATTTTATCTTTAGTTTATTATACATCTCTTTATAACACTTTCATCAACTAAAAAAGAAAAAAAATGACATAACGTTTTATTTCATTCTAGGTTTTTAATTTTCATAAAATTAGACAAAGTCATTTCATATATATATTTTTTTTTAATAATGATTTAGAAAAATTGAGGCATTGACATAGAAAAGGTAGTAAGTCAAGAAAAATCGATTTTGAGATTTTTAATAGAAGAAGTAGTATTTACTTTTAAATGAGTATGTTGATTTAAAAAAAAAAAAAAAAAAAAAAAAAAAAAGTTGTAAAGCTGAGATATCCATACATGGATCTCATATGTTTATTTTTTGCGAATAAAACTTTGTAATTTAGCAGTGTACAACCGTTTTTTGCTTCCCCTGTAAAATTAGGTTTTCTTGACTTACTACCTTTTCCATATCAATGCCTCAATTATCAACAACTGAAATTCTAAAAGAAAAATGTCTTTGTAGGTTCTCCATGAAAAAGAAAGAAGGTGCCAGTGGGCAAAAATCGGTAAGCACATTTCTATGTTATAAAACCCTCTTCAGTTTTTAATCATCTCAGTTTTCAATATGCTTTGAAAATTTGCCGAATTTCATACAATTTATTAAACAGGTCCCTCTATATTGGAGCCATTGCATTTCGCGATTTCTGTGTAGTTTTTATACATGAATAATAATAATAATAAAAAAGTGCCCTCGCCAATCTTTGTTGGATAAATATCGCCAAGTGTGTCAAATTGGCTCATTTCTCCTTCTTTTTGCCTATTTTATTGGATCGCTATCAATATTTTATGTTACTGCATACTTTACAAACAAATGATTATAGCTACAGCACGTATGAATAAATTAAGAAATTATACGATTCAAAAATATTTTTTTTTTAAATCATCAAAAATCGACACATTAAGATGAAGTTTTAAATGAACTTTGTTTGTATTTTTTTTTCTCTAATGTATGGAATAATGATTGGGAATTATCCGACACTTAGAAACGAAGATGTATGCGATCAAAGTGAAATCGAAGGCGGAAGTCGAGCTATTGGGTAATTTTTTTTTATGCCTTAGCATTACTAGCGGACATTTTCGTGTTCCACAAACAGGTTCAACAGACAAACAGGTTGTTAAATTAACAGAATTAACAGTAATATTAACAGTAACACTATTTTCTTGTTACGCGGCTGAAAATGTTAATTTGAATATGGATGAAAAATCCGATATTTCATGTTAAGAAAACTGATGAATGCAGTGTAAAAAAATACACACAAACGCTTCTGTTTTTCAAATCTCCGAAATCTATCGGTATCTGAAGTTTCTGGGGATAAAGGAACGCTTTTTGAAAATCGTGAATAACTCGGAATAGGTTATCGGATCAGGTTCGTAAAGTTTTGCTCGTTCTACAAACGGTTCTCCTTTTTTTTCAGAGTGTGAAAATCATTTGCAAAATTTAGATTACAAATAATGAGATCCAGAAGGAAGCATATAGAAATATTCTGTTAGACAAATAGTGTACTACTAAATGCTTATTGTTTACTAATGTTCTTGGATTACAACAATATCTAATTTTTTTTCTTGTAGTTTTTGATTTTTTGATATTTTAAAGCAGAATTTTAAAATACCTACACTTAAAACCCGTTTCTTCGTTTTTAATGGCAGAAAAAAAGACGAAAATTCCTAAAATTTAAAGTATCCTAACTCAGCCATTTTTTGTCGTAGAAGAATGGAATTTTTACTCTCATTGGCGTTAAAACAAGGAGAATGTTTTCTAAATAGAGCTTTTCGTGTCTTTTTTTTTTTTTTTTTTTTTTTTTTTTTTTTTAAATAAGTATATTGACATAACCAGGGCTTTACAAATTTGATAAAATCGGATAGCCTGAAAAAATATTTTCACCCCCTCCCCCTCAATGATTTTCAAAAAGCACAAATTCTTTTTTTATGAATTAATTTAGAAAAAATAATAACAAATATAGTTCAGAATTATTAGTTACACAGTTTAGAATAGTACATAGTTTAGAAAAGTTAATATAAACTAAATATTCTAACGAAACTTATCAACGTAATATATTACTTTAAAAAAAGAAAAAAAAAAGAACGAAAGAAAAGAAAATAAATGCTGTAAAGACTGAATGAACCGTCATGTTCAGAAAATTCTGATTGCCGAATGCATCAAATGTCCAGATAATCAAGTACTACAAAATCTATACCTGATGAGGGGGCATCCCTGAAATAGTGAAACGGGAAACAATTTTTTTGGCCTATTTTCATATCGAAGTCAGCCAAATAACTAGGATTTTATTATTTTAAAATTTGCATTTAATGAGCTTAGTTTTCCAAAAAGTTAAAAATATTTTTCGTTTGAATATAATTTGTATTCATTTCTTACGTTAATTTTTGAACAAGAATAAAAAGAAAAGCCAGATTAAATAACTTGGTCGCTAAATAATTAATGGTGACTAAAATTAATTAATGGTGATTAAATAACAGTCCAGAATTAATCCCTGAATCGGCCTGAAACTGATCCCAGCTAGAAATTCTTGGCTTTTCAAGCACACGTAACACATGTAACACTACCGTATGTGTTTTACAGAGATCAGTATTAGTAGTGATTTTTCCAATAAAACAACACAAGTTTCTGTATTTTTAGGACAAGTAGTAACAAGTTTTTTTCTTTAAATTTATTTCACAACGTGAGTTGTTTCTTAAGGCTGTTGGTCAACGAGATCTCGAATTCCAGTTCGCTAATGTAATATCACTATGGAGTGTAAGACATTCGTATTTTTAGAATATCTCTTCAAGAAATTAATACTTTTGACATCTTTTTTTTTTTTATGTGCTTTTTTTTTAAAAAAAAGATACCACTTTATTTAGTTATTTATTTTTTTTTAGTTGTCAAAATATTTCTAAAATATATACTTAATTTTATGTGAAGTGTTAAAATCTTAAAGTCATTAAAGTCATAAAATTTTAAATGAAGAATATATTTTAAAAATATTTTTACATTTAGAAAAAAGAGAAAACAGAAAAGAGAAGTCAAAAATATTAATATCTCAAAGAAATGTTTTGAAAATACGAATGCATTGGACTCCATGGGTTTTAATATTAGCGAGAGAATTTTATATCTCACTGTGACGACGAACACCCTTAAGAATCATGAGTTCTGTCAAGCTTAGTATAATAAAAGTGTAGCGCATATTTTGTTTGGTTTCCATTCAACCTACCACAAAGACACGACATTTTTATGATTCTACAGACTTTGGTGCAAATTGACTTGAAACTCAGGGCAGACCAAAATGGGTCCCACACCTCCTAAGTCCTGCCTTGTTTACTAGTCATTTAGTTGCGCTGCGCCGCATGTTGCAGTTGTCGAAGGGACTCGTCTGGTACCACCTAGAATCCCACTTTGACTTACAATATTCGAAATTAAAACGAATGCCAATATTAATCTTTCTGTATATAGGCTATTGCAGTGAACTCCCGTTAGTGCGAACATCCAAAGAAGTCTGTCTTTTGTCCGGTTTAAACGATGTAAGCATTTGAATGGTTTAAAAGAATCCCTTTCGCTGAAGAAATTGAATTCCGTTTTTGACAGAAATGAAAGAAGTAACCATCTTTATTCTAAAATAATAAAACATTTTCTTTCATTTAGTAATTTTAGATAAAAAGCTAGTGAGTGACAATTTCTTTTAAAAAAAGAATAAACTACTGGGGATGAAAAAAATAAGTGTAGAAATTGCCGTAGTTGCAAAATTTACCTTTAATTAAAATAATCTCTCACTTTTGTTTACGTCATTTGAACAAATGTTTTCTTTTTAACACATCATTTTACAGTTTTGAGACCGAAAATTGGGTCCGTTTCATCATAGAATTGTGATTAGCAATGTCGGAGAACAGCTGTTAGTCATTTTTGAGTTGTCTTCCTCTCCATGGCCATTTCTTGACCATTTTGTCTCTGGCCATTTCTTAATCTTTCGACAACCAAAGTTGCACATGAAAAAAATAATAATAATAATGTACAAAAGAAAATTTGAAGCTGCTCGGTCTGTTTGTGAAAATATGTCCGCATTATCCGATGAGTAGCACGCACGCTGTTAAAAATAAAGTTCGACGTTTCACCAAAAACTGGTGAAAAGTAGCTGAAATTTAGCAGCAACTGAAATATTGGTGATAAGTTTCACCATTTTTAGGGTGCTTTTAAAAATACCACTATATTGGTGAGAGGTTGAACCATAATTCAGGGGGTTTTTTTTAAACCAATTTTATGGTGAATGGTTGAACCATAATTCAGGGTTTTTCTTAATCCAATTTTATGGTCATTTTACTTGAATTATTAAAATGGTTCAACCTTTTAAAGGCCTTTGCTTAACGAATATTTTGGTGAATGGTTGAACCTGTATTTTTAACAGTGCAAGTGCAAATAGGAAAGGATGGGTTAAAACTAAATTCCCCTCTTTAACCGTAGACACGTTTTAAACGGAGGCGCATAAACGAGAGTCTACTGCATCCGTTGACCCATTTATACAAAATGAACCACCCTCATTTCAAGGGACGTCATGTTTGGACCCAGAAAATCTGTTTACACCCAGATATTTCAATTACTAAAAAATATCTTGTTTCTACAGGGTACAGCTACTGATGGTTCAAAACAGATTTATTGGATCCGAGGATTCCATACCAGAAATGAGGGGTTTTATTACAATTAAAATTTCACGCATTTTCCTGTTCTTTTACATGCTCTCTCATCCACATTAACATTTCTTGTTTCTTAAATTTCAGAAAGGAAAAAGTTTCCGGCGTCTGCGTAAATGTCTTGGACGGTTGAATTGTTTTAAACAAGTAAGTCTAGGTTTCTAATTAATACTTTTCTTAATTCCTAAAAACGAAGAAAATAACTTCATTTTAAGTACCTGTCTAATGTGTCATTTTCCCCTTCCCTAAAGGAGTTACGTGTATTTCGAGCGCGATAACTTGACTTACGACTGTGTTAACGTGATCGCACATATATATAATTAAACGTTTCATGTCGTTTTAAACGAAAAAAACTTTAATCCAAAATAACAATTAAATGAAAAAATAATTAAGTAATACGCTTAAAAAATAAAGCAGATTCAGACAATTGCAAAAACACTAGGGGGATATTAATACCAACCCAGGCTGACCGGCTTACAAAAGGTACTGCCATGTACAAGGCATGAGTAAAAATCATTTTTAACTGAAAATTTTAATAGATTTTTTACATTTAATATTTTTTAAATTGCCAAACTAAGAACACCAAAGAGCAGTTTTATATCAATTACGTATTCAAATAGAGATCTGAAATTTGTTAAAAACGATACTTTCGTATTAGCCTCGAGCCACATGTTAATAGCACTAAAATTTATCCTTTTGATTAGGATGATGTCATTGTCGTAGTATTGCACATGCATTGCACGTAGTTCATTTTATTTGTGAAAATTGTGTTTTATTTATATTGCACAATATTATTTGTTTATTGACTGATGAAGTGTTAATTTTGTTACGAAATAAATAGCTGGAAACAAACGCTGAATTATTTATATGGTTTTAAATGCAAACGGGTTGGGTTGGGTTGATTATTGACGGCCAATTATCGACACTAGGGATAGAGGCCCTTAAATGCAAACGGATCTTCTGTAATCGAGCTGCACGTGAAAAAGATAGATTAATTAAAAATAATTCAAAATAACTACTCATTAAAAATAACGCTGCTGCCGTAATGGAATTTATTGTGACCAGGACTCTTTTTTGGCCTGTATTAAAAAAAACTATTGCATATAAAAACATGAAAGGTGGTATTTTTATAGAAATATGTATGAAAAATACTCTGAAATAAACATTTTTTAAATCAAAGAATTATTTTAAGCATTATTATATCTATGTACATGTAATGTACTTTATGTAAAGTACATTATATGTAAATCGTTTTATATATGTTTTATGAGATCAAAAACAATACATAGCAATTTAACCATTTTTTGCAGGCACATACTTGAATAGATTGTTCTTAATGACTGACTTCTTGAATGATTGACTTAAATGTTTATTGTGGTAGTAATCTATTTTTGTTTTTTGTTTTTTTTTTTTTCAAATTTTTATCCAAAATTTAATTATCTGAATAGAGATTTTCTTTTGGTCTACTGTTGCCAGATTTGAAAAAGTTTCAATAATAAAATTTACGAGCACTTTTCAATAGAAAAACATGTTTTCATGTGAATATTAAAAAAGATAGGAAAAGTTAAAATAATTAAGGTATTATGTACGAAAAGCATTTATTGGCAAAAATTACACCCTATAAACGATGCATTTAAAAGTATTATTTAAAAGGATTTCCTTATAGCGTCGTTATAAAAGTGCGGGAGACAGCGAGAATTTTTACTTAACAATTTTATACAAGCTGATTTTTAAATGTGCAATTGATCTTATTCAATCAATCAGGGAAAAAGCCGGCAGCTGTCGAGATAGCGGTGGATTCGGCTTTGCAAACCGAAAAATCAGTCAAAGGGAAATGAACAGCAACCCGATTATAGAAGATCGCCACTGTTTGTTTTAATATCATTCAATCTTCCGTAATCGGGTAATCCTTTTAAAACACAGTAAATTAGCGTGATTTTAGAGCCTGCGATGTCTGTAAGGGGTGGAGAGGGATTGGCGAGCGTAGCTCGTAGAAAGTAAACTGTAACCTTTACTTAATGTAAAAAAGGTGAACTAAACATATTTTAAGAACATTGATACACAATTATGTAAATCTGTGAGTAGACAGAGAGTAACTTTTGGGCAGCATTTTCGGAAATTTCGCCACTGTGTGACGTTTATTAAAAGCATGATATTTAAGTATTAGCTTAGTATTAGACAGATAGTTAAGCTTAAATTAATATTTTAAGAACTCTTATAAACTCTTAATATGAGTTTATAAATAATAAATTAAAATATATTGATATTAGTCAGTACTGTTTCTTTGTTTTACATATAATTATGTCGAAAATAAAGAAACATTAAATATTTAAATAGTTTCAGAAAATCCTTCTACGTTAGCATTGCATTTCGATTTCGTTCGTCGATGCATGTCGAAAAAAGTAATTTGTTCATTTCGATCTTAAAAAAAAAAAAATAATAATAATATGTAATAGGGTGTAAATAATGCTGTGCACCTGTTCACCGTAGGATGCAATTCAAGCGTGTTCATACGCACGCTTCAAGTTAATGGGTTAATTATTTGACTATACTCATTCATAATTTTCATTTTATGTATTTAATTAAACCTTCGGGTTCAAAAAGTTGATTATCGAACACATTTCTTATTTATTTAAATATTTTTGCAGGAGGAGAAAGAAGTGGATAATAGTGGAAGCGACCCACTTAAATAAGCGTGCTTAGAATGAAAAAAATTTCTGCCGTGTGGATGCGACCCACGTAAAAAAGCGTGCTTTGTAAAATAGAAGATTCTGCCGTGTGGATGCGACCCACGTAATAAAGCGTGCTTTGTAAAATAGAAGATTCTGCCGTGTGGATGCGACCCACATAAAAAAGCGTGCTTTGTAAAATAGAAGATTCTGCCGTGTGGATGCGACCCACGTAAAAAAGCGTGCTTTGTAAAATAGAAGCTTCTGCCGTGTGGATGCGACCCACGTAAAAAAGCGTGCTTTGTAAAATAGAAGATTCTGTCGTGTGGATGCGACCCACGTAAAAAAGCGTGCATTGTAGAAAAGAGATCTTTTAAAAATAAAAGGTTTTTAACAAGACTTGGACTTTTCTTTTTTCATATAAGGTAGTTTCTAATTATAATCTTCAAATATAATTTTTCAAGATGAGTATCATACCAACATTTGATATCCAAATTGACATTTAGAAAAATATAAGTCATTTAATTCTCGTATAGGAAGAATTCATTTATACGACTTATTCATCTTAATCACGTGATATTTTATCAAACTGCTGCAATAGTTGTAGATGTTACATCTTAGAAGTAATTTAGTAATATTAATTGGAAGAAAGTGATAAAATTTTAAATAATAAATGAGTTTTAAAAGAAGGGGAAAGGGGTTTGAACAATCCCTTGGGGAATGTACGGTTAAAGATTGTAGAGACGTTGATGGCCGCGGATTTTCACTTTAGAACTACAGTAGAACCCCGATTATCCAAAAATCGGCTTAACCGAAAGATCTTAAAAGACTCTTTTTTTTAAATATGAAAAATTTCATTTTTAAAACAGATATAAAATAAATAAACAGCGTCAACTTACTGATTTGGATTATTGTGTAAATGCAGACATTTTATTGCATAGACACATACAACACTTCATTTCTTACAAAATAGGTTGCGATTTTTTTTCTAACTTTGCATTACTTCAATGCTGCCTTTTATCACGCCACTTTTTAAACAACAACGCATCTGACGCTATTGCATCTCCCTGCACTTCAATATATTGAAGTGCCAGTATCATGAATATAAAAATAGATAAGAACTTCTAACAAAATAGCCTTCCAAAAAAGAAAACCGCTCCTCGAAAAATGTTTCAAATAGGTGGCGCTTGTGTAGAACAACTGCTTCATACGTCACCAGTTCGTGTGCTTCTTCAAATCATCTGCTTGACAGCCATCGTCTGGCGGGATCCGAATACAGTTTCGGTTTGTTTTCGTAGGTGGTGCTGTCTTAGCAGAGATGCTCGTCCGGCTACGCAGAACCGTGCGCACTTATGTCATTAATTTCGAAAGTCGCGACACGATATTCATTAGAAGTCCTTATCTATTTCTATGTTCATGGCCAGTATCAACTCTTTTCAACGCGTTGAGCTCTTCATGCTTATAAAAACCGGTTTGCGCCTTAAAGTACCGTAATTTCCGGCGTATAATCCGCAGCTCAACGAGTCGTTTTTCGACCCAGAAATTTTATTCAATAATTGTAGTTAAACTTGAACTTGTGATAGGTTCAATGGGCTTCCAAGTTGCGAAGCAACTGCACACCCTGGCTTTGAGTAGGTGTATATCAAATCCTGAGAGAGCCATAAGAAATGTTTAGCCGTAGTCTAATTGACTACATAAAAATAGGATAATGTTAAGTATATCAATAAAATAATGAAAATTTACTAGTTAAAGTATAAAAGTAAAAATAGTTCATAGTTCAAAAAAACAAAAATAATGCCAGACGAGGTAAAGTAAAGATGTTAGGAGAGGTTTAAGAGAAAAGTCAATTGTATTTTATTTAATAAAATAAACATATAATATTTTTTTTTTAATTAAAGAGAAAATAAGAATTATAGCTCGGAAGGACTATTCATCAAGAATAGTGGAGTACCTTGGTTTTTTCCGGTTGGATGGACTGCAAGCATCGTAGTCAGGTAGCTCATAGATGAGTTCATTTGGGATGTGATTAATGTCATTGTAGAATTTTTTCACAAGGTGTTTAATGCGATGTTTGAGTGAAGTCGTTTTCAGATCCTTGAGGATTGTGGAGTTTTTGAGGTATCTAGACCCGTTCCTGATGTAACGGAACTGTTTGTAATGGATACTAGAGAGGCTGTTCATACTGGTTTTGCAAGTGAAGCCACAGATTGGACATGCATATGTGATAACAGAGAGAATGCAAGCATTATAAATTAAGAGTTTGTTGTGTATGGAGAGTGAGTGGTTGCGAAGAAGGGGGGCGAGGGTTTTGGATAATCCCGGCGACTTTAACGCGGATATTAAGAATATGCTTTTTAAAGGTAATGCGTTTGTCAATGGTAACCCCCAGGTACTTGGCATCGTCAGACCAGGGAATGGTAGTATTATTGAGGGTTAATCTATTAGCAGTGGAAAATGTTCTAGAGAAGTAAACAGCAGTAGTTTTAGATTCGTTTATTTTAATGCGCCATTGATTACACCAATCCATGAAGATGTTGAGGTGATGTTGTAGATTTTTGTAAAGATTGTATGGGTGATGTGCAGTGTCATAGAGAACAGTGTCGTCCGCATAGAGTGCGAGTGATGTGAAGAGTGTGCGTGGAATGTCATTAAAGTATATTATGAATAAAATAGGGCCAATGACTGAACCCTGAATAATACCACAGAGTATTATGTGTAGTAGAGAAAGTGAGTTGTTTACGCGGACGTAGAAGTTACGATCACCAAGGTAAGAGTGTATTAAATGGATAAGTCCAGACGGGAACTTAAGCCGAATTAATTTGTAAATGAGGCCCGCGTGCCAGACTTTGTCAAAGGCCTTGCGACATCAAGAAATATGGCAGCAGTAGGCTTCTTCTCATTGAAATTTTCAGTTAAGAATTCCACAAATCGAAGAAGTTGGTGTTGGGTGGAGTGCTTGGCTCTGAAGCCGAATTGTTCGGGCATAAGAATGTTGTTGTTGTGAAGGTAGTCATTGAGCTGTGATCTAATGACGCGTTTTTATCTAATGACCCTTGTAGTTAAATATTTACAGCGATCTTTTAAGTTACATTTTATAAAATAATATTTCTGGGTCGAAAAACGACTCTTTGAGCTGCGGATCATACGCCGGAAATTACGGTATTACTTATCGTAAATAAAGTTTGGAGGAAATTAAAACACGTGTAAACACGAAGGTGAAATCACTCAGAATACGAATTCTAACTTCACCTGCACGCACGAACACGTTACCTGGCCGTGGTGAAGTGAGAAGGGTGAGTAGTGTCATCTGGTAGAGTAAAATTAGGAAGTCTCCCTGTTATCCGAAATTCCTATGGAACCCCGGTTAACCGAAAATCCTTTGGTCCCATGCTTTTCGGATACCCGGGGTTTTGCTGCATATAATTCGCAAATTTAAACGTCAAATTACCGAAGCGCAAAAGAGACGGCTCGCAGCCAAATATACCTAAAAGTTTTAAAGAAAATTTTGAAAATAAAAAAATATAATGTTAAATAGATACAATAGACCCAATAACAAAAGAAAAAATAATGGAATTTGGATATCAAATAAAATTTAAGATGGAATTCGAAAAGAAGAAAGACATTTGCAATGCTTAGTCATCCGTCTCGCAGAATATCGCACACATGTCTAAAAAATAAGCTGAATTTTCATTAAAAATTCCCATATTAATATAATTTATTAACCAAAACGGATGCATAAATTAGTTGTAGGATGTATCAAGATTGTCCCGTAGTCAGTGGGTGGGAGCCTACGCCCACCCGAAATAAGTTGAAAAAGTTTTTTTGAAATGGGGCAAGTCCATGGGCACCTACAAAAACCACGATTTTTTTTTTTCAGCTAATTCTGACAACCTATTAAATTGACAAAAAAAAAAAAAAAAAAAAAAAATACAAAATAAGTCTCTATCACTGCCTTTCGAATATTTTTAAACCCATTCAAATGAAAAAACTTTGAATATCAAGAAATAACGTAGAATGGACTTTTCCAGTTTCAAAACCAACGGCTCAAACATAAATAAAATAAAAAGAAAATACCCCCCAAACAATCAGAAATAATATTCGCTATGAATGAGGAGCTTCAGTTGCTGTCTTCGAAACGACCCTGCAGAAAAATATATTGTATATATATTAGTAATTTCTTATTAGAAATACTTTGCGAAATTGTGATAAAATTTAAAATAACATAAAAGAATATAAATCTAATTATATTTTCTGTATTAATTAGAAACAGATTACAAAATAAAAGCAGACTATAGTTATGTTAACGAAACATTCTGAATAAGCTACTCCCACCACTTTTCTTTAGAAGCATATGTTCAAGAATAAATGTAGGTGGTTTTGGTCGTTAGCTTTGCGCAGAGGCAGTGTCATAGCCAATGAGGTCCTACCGAGGCGTGACTATTGCTAGTTGAAAACTTTTCCCAATACCCCGCCATGGCGACGTGAAATACCGTCGGCAGAGGCAATTTTTGGGAACCCCGAGAGGGGTTTTAAATTCTAAAAAGAAAATACATTACATTCCTTGTTAATTAACGAATGACGGGATGGAATGCTTTGGATTTTAGGAACTTACCTAAACTCTTACCACATATATAGTCACCACAACTTATGAGTTATACTTACCACAACAAATATAACTGTAATATAATAATCGGCGGTGGAGAGGGAAATTATGCCATGGTGTCGGGACAAGCCCCGAGCTCAAGGCAGATAAGAAGGGACTATCACTATATATCTATTTCCTTTATATAAAGATACAGGTATAAGTATTTGTTGTGGTACACAAGTTCCTAAAATCCAAAGCATTCCATCCCGCCATTCGTTAATTAACAAAGAATGTAATGTATTTTCTTTTTAGAATTTAAAACCCCTCTCGGGGTTCCCAAAAATTGCCTCTGCCGACGGTATTTCACGTCGCCATGGCGGGGTATTGGGAAAAGTTTTCAACTAGCAATAGTCACGCCTCGGTAGGACCTCATTGGCTATGACACTGCCTCTGCGCAAAGCTAACGACCAAAACCACCTAGATTTATTCTTGAACATATGCTACTAAAGAAAAGTGGTGGGAGTAGCTTATTCAGAATGTTTCGTTAACATAACTATAGTCTGCTTTTATTTTGTAATCTGTTTCTAATTAATACAGAAAATATAATTAGATTTATATTCTTTTATGTTATTTTAAATTTTATCACAATTTCGCAAAGTATTTCTAATAAGAAATTACTAATATATATACAATATATTTTTCTGCAGGGTCGCTTCGAAGACAGCAACTGAAGCTCCTCATTCATAGCGAATATTATTTCTGATTCTTTGGGGGGGGGGGGTATTTTCTTTTTATTTAATTTATGTTTGAGCCGTTGGTTTTGAAACTGGAAAAGTCCATTCTACGTTATTTCTTCATATTTAAAGTTTTTGCATTTGAATGGGTTTAAAAATATTCGAGAAGCAGTGATAGAGACTTATTTTGTATTTTTTTTTTTTTTTTTTTTTTGTCAATTTAATAGGTTGTCAGAATTAGCTGAAAAAAAAAAATCGTGGTTTTGGTAGGCGCCCATGGACTTGCCCCATTTCAAAAAAACTTTTTCAACTTATTTCGGGTGGGCGTAGGCTCCCACCCTCTGACTACGGGACAATCTTTATACATCCTACAACTAATTTATGCATCCGTTTTGGTTAATAAATTATATTAATATGGGAATTTTTAATGAAAATTCAGCTTATTTTTTAGACATGTGTGCGATATTCTGCGAGACGGATGACTAAGCATTGCAAATGTCTTTCTTCTTTTCGAATTCCGTCTTAAATTTTATTTGATATCCAAATTCCATTATTCTTTCTTTTGTTATTGGGTCTATTGTATCTATTTAACATTATATTTTTTTATTTTCAAAATTTTCTTTAAAACTTTTAGGTATATTTGGCTGCGAGCCGTCTCTTTTGCGCTTCGGTAATTTGACGTTTAAATTTGCTAATTATATGCAGCAAAACCCCGGGTATCCGAAAAGCATGGGACCAAAGGATTTTCGGTTAACCGGGGTTCCATAGGAATTTTCGGATAACCGGGAGACTTCCTAATTTTACTCTACCAGATGACACTACTCACCCTTCTCACTTCCCCACAGCCAGGTAACGTGTTCGTGCATGCAGGTGAAGTTAGAATTCGTATTCTGAGTGATTTCACCTTCGTGTTTACACGTGTTTTAATTTCCTCCAAACTTTATTTACGATAAGTAATACCGTAATTTCCGGCGTATAATCCGCAGCTCAAAGAGTCGTTTTTCGACCCAGAAATATTATTTTATAAAATGTAACTTAAAAGATCGCTGTAAATATTTAACTACAAGGGTCATTAGATAAAAACGCGTCATTAGATCACAGCTCAATGACTACCTTCACAACAACAACATTCTTATGCCCGAACAATTCGGCTTCAGAGCCAAGCACTCCACCCAACACCAACTTCTTCGATTTGTGGAATTCTTAACTGAAAATTTCAATGAGAAGAAGCCTACTGCTGCCATATTTCTTGATGTCGCCAAGGCCTTTGACAAAGTCTGGCACGCGGGCCTCATTTACAAATTAATTCGGCTTAAGTTCCCGTCTGGACTTATCCATTTAATACACTCTTACCTTGGTGATCGTAACTTCTACGTCCGCGTAAACAACTCACTTTCTCTACTACACATAATACTCTGTGGTATTATTCAGGGTTCAGTCATTGGCCCTATTTTATTCATAATATACTTTAATGACATTCCACGCACACTCTTCACATCACTCGCACTCTATGCGGGCGACACTGTTCTCTATGGCACTGCACATCACCCATACAATCTTTACAAAAATCTACAACATCACCTCAACATCTTCATGGATTGGTGTGATCAATGGCGCATTAAAATAAACGAATCTAAAACTACTGCTGTTTACTTCTCTAGAACGTTTTCCACTCCTAATAGATTAACCCTCAATAATACTACCATTCCCTGGTCTGACGAAGCTCGCCCCCCTTCTTCGCGTTCTTATGCGTTTCAATCTATGTAAAATAGAGCCATATGAGATCCTTTTTCCTACCAGCCATTTACTTAAAAAAAAAAAAATCCAATTTGCCTTATACTATACCAAATTTTGCTATCTACAGATCACTAACTTTAAGCAAAAATCTTATAGTTGTGATAGATGATTCAAGTACTATTTGACATCAAGTGTGGATGCAAAACAGGTTTGTAACTTGTAATATATTATTTATATTGTTAATTATTGGCAACAGCTAAGGAATTGTAGTAACTAACTGTAACTTTAACCTGGACACCACATCGGCAGATTGTATCTCGGTAGTAAACATGCATACGTGCATTCAGGTAGTATTTTACCTTAATATGTATTTATAATAAACTTAGAAGTTAGTAAATGATTAAATCATCTTAATTTATTAAATTGGCGACGATGTATTTTGACGAACAGTAATTGTACCGTATATTTATTATAATTTTCTAAATCGTATCGACCATGTCGAAGTTAGGCCTAGTTGGTCAATTGTCAGTATTTGACGATAGTAATGAGGACTTTTCTCTCTATGTGGAGAGACTAGAACAATATTTTTTAGCAAATGATCTTGATGAAGCAAAGTGAGTACCTGTGTTGATATCAGTATTGGGACCTAAAACATACAAACTTTTGCGCAACTTGTTGACTCCGCAACTACCGAGATACAACTACCGAAAGATTCAACGTATGACGTGATTATCAAGAAGCTGCAAGACCATTTTCGCCCGGCTCCTATTACAATTACAGAACGATTTCGTTTTCATCGAAGGAACCAAATCGATCGGGAAAGTATTTCCGAGTATTTAGTAGAATTAAAGCGTTTGGCATCCACATGTGACTTTGGAACTTTTCTGCAGGAAGTTCTACGGGATCGTTTCGTCTGCGGCATTCGTTGTGAAGCTACTCAAAAACGCTTGCTTGCGAAAAAGGATCTCAAGCTTGAGGATGCTTGTGAAATTGCCTTGGCGATGGAATTGGCGGAGCAAGGTGCCAGCAACATCAAAGTGACAGTACCTGCACTTTCCAATGTCAGCAAAGTGAGCAAATATCAAAGTAAGTCCTATAAAAATGCTAAAAATAATCCTCAGAAATGCTATCGCTGTGGTGCATCACACGATGCAAACAAGTGTAAATATAAAACTGCTAAATGCCATGCTTGCCACAAGATAGGCCATATTTCACCTGTGTGTAAATCTAAAGACAAAAGTACTAATCCTTCTGCTAAAAAAGTATCAGCTAATTGTGAACAGAGTAATTCTGAAGAATATAATCTATTTTCCATAAATGTAAATAAATTAAGTAATTATTCTAACTATATAGTTCAAGTGAAAATTTGTAACAAATTACTAGATATGGAATTAGATACTGCTGCAGATGTTAGTATAATTTCTGAAACGTGGTTAAAACAAAATTTACCACACATAGTACCTAAAAGTATACCAGTTACACTCAAAGATTATAATCAACAACCCATTGCAATAGCTGGGGAAGTGTCAGTCTGTGTTGTGTATGAAAATCAAGTGTGTGATTTACAAGCAATTATAGTAAAAGGTGACCGACCATCCTTATTTGGAAAGGATTGGATTGGAAAATTTAAGTTAAATTGGCACAAAATTTTCTCTGTACATAAAATACTTAAGGACATGTCTGTTAAAGTTGATTCTATAAATGCATTGACAAATAAATATAGCAAACTTTTTGAGGAAAGTTCTGAACCTATTAAACATATAAAGGCTTCATTAAAAATGAAACAGGAAACTCAACCTGTGTTTTTTAAAGCGCGTCCAGTGCCATATTCTTTAAAGAGTAAAGTTGCTGAAGAAATTCTAAATTCCAAGCAGAGAGGTGTTTGGGACTTTGTGCAACATTCCAGTTGGGCAACTCCACTTGTGATTGTTCCCAAGAAAAATGGTGATGTACGCTTGTGTGGTGACTTTAAAGTTACTGTTAACCAAATTATTGATCAAAATCAGTACCCCTTGCCAACTCAACAAGATTTATTTGCAACTCTTAATGGTGGACAGTACTTTTCAAAATTAGATTTGCGTCATGCTTATCAACAGATTGAATTAGATGAATCTTCACAAGAGTATCTTACTCTGAATACCCATCTTGGTTTAGTACGCCCCTTAAGATTATTATATGGCATAAACAGTGCATCAGCCATTTTTCAGTCATCAATTGAAAAAATTCTTCAGGGTATAGAATTGGTGGTTTGTTTTCAAGATGATATACTTATTACCGGTGCCACATATGAAGAGCACCTAAGCATTCTGGAAAAAGTGTTTCAGCGATTTATTGAATATAATGTTAAGCTCAACCTATCAAAGTGTAGTTTTTTACAAAAAAGTGTGGAATTTTTAGGCCATGTAATTGATAGCGAGGGTATTCATCCTACAGATGAGAAAGTAAAATGCATTAAGAAAATAAATGCTCCTTCAAATGTAACAGAACTAAAATCATTTTTGGGTCTTTTGAATTATTATTCAAAATTTATACGTAATTCTGCCATGCTGCTTGCTCCCCTTTACAAATTACTCCATAAGGACACTCCTTGGATGTGGTCATCAGAATGTGAAGAAACTTTTCAGAAGTGTAAAAATCTTCTTACATCAGATGCTATTTTAGTGCATTACGATGACAAATTGCCTTTGAGAGTATCCTGTGATGCTTCGCCTTTGGGTCTGGGTGTTGTCTTATCCCACATCATTGGCAATGATGAACGTCCAATTGCTTATGCCTCAAGAACTCTTTCCAAAGCTGAACAAAATTACTCGCAAATTGAGAAAGAAGCAGCAGCAATTATCTTTGGAATAAAGAAATTTCAGCAGTATCTCTTTGGTAGAAAATTTACATTGGTTACAGACCATCAGCCATTAATAAGTATTTTTGCACCTAACAAAGCTGTTCCTGCCATTGCAGCAGCTAGACTTCAAAGATAGGCAGTGCTGTTATCTTCTTTCAACTACAGCATTGAGTATAAAAAAGGCTCAGAACACTGCAATGCTGATGCCTTGTCATGTGCTCCTGTTGAATCTGAAGTGGAAACGTCATCAGAGATATTTAAAATATCATATAGTGAAGACTTACCAGTAACCAGCATTGAAATTGCAAAAGCAACTCGCAATGATGCCGTTTTGGGACAAGCTCTGAAGTACGTTCAAAATGGTTGGCCATGGAAGATAAACAATGAAGCACTTAAGCCATTTTTTAACCGTCAAGATCAACTGTCAGTTGATAATAATTGTCTTCTGTGGGGAATGAGAGTCATTGTACCAGAAAAATTCAGGAAGAGACTCCTGGATCAGCTACATGATACTCACTCAGGAATTTCGAAGATGAAAGCCATAGCTCGTAGCCATATATGGTGGCCAAAATTGGATGAAGACATTGAAAAAGTTGCAAAATACTGTCCTGCTTGTCAGAAGAATAGCCGTTCTCCTCCTGGCACACCACTTCAACCATGGACTTGGTCTAAACATCCTTGGGATAGAGTGCATATTGACTATGCACAGAAAGACAAGAACAACTATCTGTTACTTGTTGATAGCCACTCTAAATGGTTAGAGGTAATGCGGATGCCTTCCACGACTTCTTCACACACCATTGAAGCTCTGCAGCAGATTTTTTCACGATATGGATTGCCATTGGAATTAGTGTCTGATAATGGTCCTCAGCTAATATCAGAAGAATTTGAATGGTTTTTGAAGTCGAACGGAATAAAACATACTCCCATTCCAACGTACCATCCACAATCTAACGGCTTAGCCGAAAGAACTGTGCAGACATTCAAAGAAGCATTAAGCAAAATGAACAGTGATGCTACAGATCATAGCTCACTGAGCAGAAAAATTTCTCGTTTCCTTATGAGCTATCGCTCAACGCCTCACTCTACGACTGGACTTTCTCCTGCTGAATTGTTTTTATCTAGACCAATTCGCACACCGTTAGCACTTGTACATCCCAGCACTCAGGCTCGTGTTGAACAGAACCAATGTGCTCAGAAAAATATTATGACAGAAGCCATACTAGTAATAGAAGTTTTATGTCCGATGAAAAAGTTTTGGTTCGCTCCCATAAAAACCAAGAATGGAGCAGAGGAACTTTAATCAGACCACAAGGTAATAAAACTTGGGTTGTTATCATCAACAACAAGATGTATCTTGCACATGTTGATCAGCTTCGTCATGAGTACAGTAAAGATGACCAAGAGTCTACAAACCTCGATAATTTGGTCAGTCAGAGTTGCCACAGTAATGTTGACATCTTTGAAACCATTGATGCAGATGAAAGGCCAGCAGAAATTTGCCCAGTGGAGAGGAATACTACCATCCCAGGTAATCCTGAAATCTCCGAAACTGATGCTAGTGTAAGGAATGAGAAAATACCAACCACCATACATCCTGAGAAACAGTCAGATGATACCACAAACGATACACCAGCTGTTGAACAAGAAAATAAAAGTGTCACAAATGTTCGTCGTAACCCACCACGCACTCGTAAGAAACCTCTTCGTCTGGACTTATAAATATCTGGACATTCAAACTTACACCTTACATGGACTTATAAATATCTGGACATTCAAACTTTTTAAAGGGAAAGTATTGTAATATATTATTTATATTGTTAATTATTGGCAACAGCTAAGGAATTGTAGTAACTAACTGTAACTTTAACCTGGACACCACATCGGCAGATTGTATCTCGGTAGTAAACATGCATACGTGCATTCAGGTAGTATTTTACCTTAATATGTATTTATAATAAACTTAGAAGTTAGTAAATGATTAAATCATCTTAATTTATTAAATAACTAACCCCTATTGGTCAGTGGACAAAAGAAATTCTTCCTTGTTATCTATTTACTCTGGTATGGGAGTATGGGTTACCTTTGTTACCCCATTCAATGAAGTCCATTAGCTCTCCAGGTGTCTACAAAGAAAAGTAACCAGAGGATTTCTGTTGAAAATGAGATCATTCTTGGAGTGCATTGAGAATATATACTTTTATATTTTGCTTGTTTTGTTTGATTTAAATAAACATGTACTCTTTTCAAGATTTTTTTAAATTTTAGAGTATAGTTAAAAATTACTTTAAAAAATTGTGTGATTTAAATCAATGATTTTTTTAAAAAAATTAAGTGATTTAAATCATGATTAAAATCAAGCTGATTTAAATTGGCGTACCCTGATGTATAATAAAAAATGATTCCAAAAGTAAGCGATAGAGGGCACTCACATATCATACTGAGGCGTTTTATGCAAATCAGGCTTGCAATAAAAGACCTGGCTGGAAACAGATTCGTCATTCGATCTCGGCAGCATGCTATTGTTACCAGATCGAGCACTGGTGGTTAAACTTTTCTACAAGAATGGTGAATCCACAACTATTGCATTGCTAAAGTTTTCCACAGAGAAAGGACTTAAGGTGCAAAAAAAGCCCAATTTCATTGAATGGGATACGTGGAACTGAAAGATGCCATTGACATGCTACACTCAGCTGTAACAGGCGTATTGACGTGCCTCACTTGCCTAATACCTGATGGTGGTGGTCATGTTGAGCATCTTTTACCTGAAAATAAATGCACGGTGTCATGTTATCGTGATTTGTTTCATTGTCTGTTTGTGTTTGCCTCATTTGCATAAAACTCCCCAGTGTGACGTCTGAGCACCCTCTATCAGTTACTTTTGGAATCATTTTTTATTATACTTGAAAAAAAAAATCCAAAATCCTTCTGATCATACTCGCGCAAACCGAAAAATTTTCCGAGCATTACTTCTTTTATTATGATTTTTTAAAGTTTGCACGAATTTATGACGCACCCGGTACTTTTTAACTTCTTTTATTAATGATAATTACTGAATCTAAAGGAATATACATGTAATGGGTAAAAAATCATGAATCATCAATTTTCATCAAATATGTATTTTTAATGTGTTCTATTATGTAAAATTACTAAAACATTTTAAAAAATTAATTCTTTTAAAAATTAATTTACATGTACCAAAAATGCAATGTTTTCTATAAAATGACTGGCAGGCTAATTCAATTTTTCCAATCTACAATATAACAATAAAGTACTTTTATTTTCTAGAAAAAATATAATTATCCTACTTATAGAATTAAAAAATTCATTAATAGTGATTAATAATATTTTATGTAGCTGGTGTTTTGTGTGGGTGTGTACTCTTATAGCTGTGAATCTAGTTAACAAGTGTCGATTGTCAGAAGATGCTCATCAGTTATCAGAAAAATTTGTTGACCTTTTTAATATATTTTACACTGGAGCTATTAGAAAAGCTAGAGTTTTGTTGGTATAGTGTATTAATTAAGCCATGGACTTGGTATAACCAGTAGTATGTCCTTTAGACCAAAAGTTTGGAGACTCCTGTTTAAAATGATTTTTTTTTTTTAGTGGACATTAAGGTTTTGTATTCTTTTTTTGATACATTCAGTGATGCACATGAGCTATTTTCTTCATATGTTTATAAACTAATACCATAAAGAAGTACATATTGAGGTAACAACTTCATGGAGTTTCATTACTTTATTCTTCAATACGCATCTGGATTTTATTGGGTTGTTTGGAAAGTTCGAGAAAACCAATTCGCCCCGGAAAATTCTACCCTTCAATTATTAGAGATTAGCTATCGGAATTAATGTCTAATAATGAAATGATAGAATTTTCCGCTACGGACGAACTTTCACAAACGGAAAGAACTTTCTGAACAACCCAATATTATTAATTTCTGTGTTACAGTGAAAATACAAAGAATTTTTGTTAACAAAACTTCACTAAAATGTTTGAGTTTGATTATTTTAGGTTCTATTAATGTGAATATAAGTCTGTGTAACTTATGTATTATTTTATATTGATTTTTTTTTGTCTATATTATAGTTGATTGTATTTCTTTTTCTTTTTCAAGGGATATATTTTATTTATTTGTGTATGAGCGCAGAATTCCAAGAATCCAAATTCCAGCTGGAGAAGTAAATGATGAATTATTCTCAAGAAAAGTCACTGTAAGAATAGATTCTTGGCCTGATAATTCAAAATATCCACTGGTAAATATCAGTTTCCTTACAGCCTTTTATCATCATCTTTTTGTTTCATTATGTATCTAATCTGTATTCTTTTTTAAGTTACACTTTGATTTAATGCTTATATGTTTCTAAAATCTCTGCTATGTATTCAAAATTATTACAACTATTTATATTACATTGTGTTAAACATGAACATAGAACTAAGAAGGACTCCAACGAGTTAGTGTTAATATAATGTCGCAACTTTGGAATGAAATAGCAGCTACACAGCTACGCGCATGGTTCTGTGCAGCCGGCGAGAATCCCTGCCAAGGCAGCGCCACCTACAACATCAAACAGAAACTGTATATCAGATACCCACGAAGCCGAGGCTAACGAAAGAGACATGCTACCGCGGTACTTTCCA
Source organism: Maratus michaelseni (assembly GCA_963931845.1). Taxonomy (NCBI): domain Eukaryota; kingdom Metazoa; phylum Arthropoda; class Arachnida; order Araneae; family Salticidae; genus Maratus; species Maratus michaelseni. The sequence continues at coordinate 343,426,556 of OZ007591.1, read as the reverse complement.
GTTATCTTTTTTTAAAGACCGCTAGAGTGACGTGATGATCTTTTCGAGCACCTTCATTCGTGCATTCGAGCATCACGTGATTCGCGTGGTCTGTAAAAAACGATATGCGTAAAGCACCGCGGTAGCCCTTCTTTTTCGTTAGCCTCGGAAGAAGCAGACGAACTGGTGACGTATATAGAATCCGTATTACCACATGCCCCACCTATTTGAGACTTTTTTCGAGGAACGATTTTCTTCTTGGAAAGGCTATTTCGTTAGAAGTTCTTATTTAGATCTATGTTCATTGCGTTAAACAATCTAAAACTTTCCATGTAAGCCATGATATAACAGGGGTCGATGCCGGGTTTTTTTTTCTTGGGGTTCCATTTTGTGAAAAATAAAAGTTATTTTGGTAAAATTTTTGTATTTTTGTGAAAAAAAAATTATAACAAAAGATGATCTTCAGTTACTCAAATACGAGTCAATCATTTGTTAATAATAAATTCTTCAAGTCCTGCTAAAGTTTTCCTTTCTGGTGAACTTGTTTTGTTTGCAAATTACGCATTTTAAAACCCAACAAAATAAAAATAATTATGAAACAGTATGTTTATATGAAATGGAATTCTGTGAAAGAGTCTATTTTATTAAAAGGAATTTTGTGAAGGAGCCTGTTTTATTACGGATCAAACAATTATGTTTTGACACAGAAATTTTATTTAATATTTTAAGTCAAATTTGTACAGCGATCTTGTAAGTTACATATTATAAAATAAAATTTCTTAGTCGAAATAGGATTATTTGATCCGCGGATTAAAGGCCGGAAATTACGGTAAATGGATTTTTGTGAATGGACCCCTGTATAAACAGGTCTTTGAAGAACTAGCACTAGCACCCATACTGTTCTCAATCACAGACCATTTTTTTCAATATCACATTATACCAAATTTTCCTGTGGCTTATTCATTTATAGGAACAGGCTTGTTGCCTACTCCAGTAACATACACTTCCATGTCTGTCTGAGCATTTTTATTACAATCAGAACTTGCAAAATCTCTATTTACCTTTAATTTATAAATTAGTTTGTTTAGTTTAAAATTTAGTTGTAACAACAAAGAAAAGAAGAAAAGTCTGTAACAATATGATAGAATTTCTAAAGCTTTAAAAATTTTTGATTTTGCATTTCCAATATTATTTTCTTTTTCATGTATTTTATGAAAATATATGTATGTATACCAAAATTTTTTCGCCCTTTTTACATTTCAAATGAAATTAAAAATATTTTCTCTTTTCTCTCTGATAGTGATATTGTTATTATTCTGAGATAATTTGAAATGATCATGTGTGTGATTAGAATCAATATCACTTACAAAAATACAAACTTAAAACCTCTAAAAATCAAATTTACAAAATATGTTCAAGGTTTCCGCCACAACCCTCTTTGCTATTGGTGCTCAGTAGCTCAGGGGCCCCACTCAACCCAGTGGTTAGCATGCTTGACAAAACCCCCCTTCCTTATGGTAGCTCAGTGCGCTACCACATTACAGGACCAAGGTTTGGGTTCGGGTTTGGGTAAGGTTCACTCAGCCTTTCATCCCTTTGGGATTGATAAAATGAGTGCTTAATATGCTTGACGGACCACGTCAGGCTGACCACTTGACTGGGGCATACATTATATTGCACTCCAGGATTCAAGGTCACAAAAGCAGAATTTGGCATTACAGGCTGAGATCCTATATGGATTTGCAGCACTATGGAGTTTAATTTTTTAGTCTTTCCTATCATCCTCATCATCTACTTAAAAACTCAAATTCTTTCTTTATTAATTATAGATAGAGATAACTAACAAAACTATCTCTCATTGTTTAAAACTGTGTATACAATCTAGACCTTTTTGCATACTTTTATATATAAGGCGTATTTAATTCCAAGATTCAGGGATGACACCTAAAATCTTTGTCAGATATATTTTGAGGAATAATCACGATATAACAGTCATTTTTCTAAACACTGAAATATTAACTAAAATGTTACATTTTCAAAATCCTTCTTTACATCTCTGCTGTATTGTCTGAAATATTATGTATGTAAATTATTTCAGTTTGCTTTATTATTTTTTTAAAGGGTCACTTTCAACAGGACCTCGGAGAGATCGGAGAAGCAGAGATTATATCTTTGTTAGTTCACCATAAGATAACAGATGAACTAACATACCCCGATTTGTTTGTTTCTCTTCCTAAACCACCACTGGTTATTACTAAGGAAGTAAGTTATTTTTTACATATATCCAATTATTATTTTTTTTATTTTACATCTCAAGGATTTATAAGGCTTAATTTTATAGCCGCCATTAATATGAATCAGTAGAAGTTCGAGTTTTTTAAATAGAGGGAGTAATTATTCATTTTAGCAAAAAAATACAAAATTATTTTTTTTCTTTTATATTTAGTCATTTATTTTTCAAACACTAAAGTGAAAATTAAGTATATAACAAACTTTATAAAGCAAATATAAATATTCTTTGAATCAACTTTATCTTACAGTATCTACTAATAAATTATCTTAAATGGTAACCTGAGAGACAGTTGTTTAATCACTTTCATCTAAAAAGAACAGGATTATTGATTTCCTTTATATTTCTCTGTTATTAATTTTGTATATATATACATAGTTGATTATATTACGTAAGTATTTGGTAGGCTAAGAATTAAGCACCATAAGTAAAAATTAATAAATATAAACCAGCAAAACAACAAAGAAAAAAAATAACTAATCAAACTAGAACAAGAAACCAGAACCAAAAGTCTTTGGTCTCATCGGCAGTCAGTGTATTGTAAAAAGCCATGTTTCCGAGCGTATATTTTAGATCATAAATTAGTGCAATAGTGGCAATGGATTTCAGCCAGAATGTTGCAGTACGTAAAATCAAATGCACAAAGCATGTTACAAACACTCCTCCACCAGACCCGATGCCACATTAACCGTTATATATCACAATCTAAAGCAACGGCTGAAATAAAACACTGATATATGGGATAAATATAACAATTTAAAACTTTTTTAATTTAAAATTCCCAATTTTTTCTCTAACTTTGAAAGCCATGTTATTCATCATGTATCTCAGAAAAATTTGATGAGATATCATGGTATAAACCAATTGTGTAAAATTTTCTTAAATTACTGTCTGCCACACAAAGTATAATGGAATCAAATTTTGTAATATGGAAATATGCTGTTTTGTTTACCATGAGAAGTATCAGAATTCTAACTATCTGTAAAAAGGAGAAATATTCATAAGCATTTGAAAAAAAATAAGACTTATGATCACCCTGCACAAAACATCTCAATGTTCTGCTCATACTGTATGGGAGAAAAGAGTGAAAGCCGCAGTCAGATTGCATGACAAATCTCTTTATCAGACACTTTTTTTAAAGTCTCATTTCTTCACTCTTTTTATAATTCCTGCTATCAAATACATATTTACATAACTATTGCAAGCAGTTAGGTTTTATATTTGTAATCAATTTTGCATGTGCTCATGTTTATTGCCAGACAGTTTATGAAAATTGTGAGTTAAAATACTTTTGAGCTTCTTGTTATATTTAAGATGTAATTTTCAATCCAATAGGATAGGAAGCAGCGGAGAGACATGACAGACGTTACAGTTTTTACGGTGGATCCTCCCCGTTGTAGGGAAATGGACGATGCCCTACATTGTCGACGTATGGAGAATGGACATATTGAGGTATCTTTTGTTCATTTTATTGTTTTGTAATATTTTTCTTTTTCTTTTAATGATCTTTTTTTTAAACTTATTTATTTATAGTTAAATATTTGTAGTAGTTTTTATTTTTCCTTACCATTTTAAAAATCACAGTGCTCTAATGTTAAACAGCTAAATGGTGTAAGAAGTAAAAGAGAGGAATTGTGATGAAAAAAAAAATATTTTTTTTCTATTGACAGCTGAAGCTGAAAATCATATTTTTTTATTTTGTTTTTACCAATTTTTAGCATTCCGAATACGAATCTCAAACACAGGGGTAGTACTTGTCCTGAAATTCCTGATATTCCTGAAAAAAAAAAAAAGAAAACGTCCTGAAATGCCATAACATATGGTAGTCTGTCTTAAAATTCCTGAAATTTTGCAAGTTTTGTGCTATATCGGCATTTGATATCATCAAATAGGGGGTAGGTGTACCCTTTTACTGGTGCAAGATGATCACGAAATTCACAATTTTCTTCAGTTTATTGTTAAAAATACTGATTTTCGTGAATGCACAAAAAAAATTAATTAATTAATTAATTTTTGATCAGTTACCAAAAATTACATTTTATATCAATTAGTCATTAAAAAAAGCTTGCTATTTTCGTGTGTCAGTCACAAAAAAAAAAAAAAAAAAAAAAAAAAAAAAAAAAAAAATCAATTTTTACCAATTAGTCTAAATATATATATATATATATTGCAATTTTTGTTGATCAGCGAAGAAAAAAATGATTTTAGTTGATTTGATTTCATTCAGTAATGCAAAAATTGTAATTTTTTAGCAGCTTGGTCAAAGGGTTCTGGTAAAATTACTTTCCTTTTAAATGTACCTATAACATTAAAACAAATAACAAATTGTGTATATAGTGTACTGTTTACGATAATAAAATGTATTGAAGAAGGAGTTAAGTTTTTTTTCCGTTAGTATGCCAACCAAATGTGTCCTGAAATTGTCCTGAAATGTCGTAAAATGTATGTCCTGAAATATCATCTAGGACTAGTACTACCCCTGCAAATATAATTATAATGTTAAATGAATAAAGTATTGAAGTATTAGGTTTTCTTACATACACTGTATTACTACTAATAATAAAAATAATCCTTATATCAGAATAAAAAATTCTTACATTGTGATAAATGATTTCATTAAAATAGTCTTTAAGATGCAATGTCAGAAAGAGTTCGTACGCCTTTACCAAAAATTTTTAATATATTTTTTCGATTTAATATTTAAATAGCAGAAATTATAGACATCTCGTTTCATTGCAGGATTTGTAATACTTTTCTGCATTTAAATAAAGCGAAAAATTCTATTTACAAAAAAAAAAAAAAAAAAAAAAAAATGTGGAACATGCGTACGAACCCTGTCAACGGATTTTACATGGAATATTTTACTTTTATTTAGAAAAGGTATATATATATATATATATATATATATATATATATATATATATATATATATATAGCACATTATGTATCAAATGTATTCGGCAGACCCAGAATTCCGCACCATAATTAAACTAGGAATAAATAACAAACATAAAAAATAAACATATATAATCTGAACAAGGAAAAACCAAAACAACCAAAACGCTGTGGCCTCATCAGCAGTGGGTATATTAAAAAGCGCAGCGATGTTTCCGACTAATTACAAGCACAACAAAAAAATTATAATATAGTGGCAGTGGGTTTCGGCCAGAATGTCGTGAAGCATAAATCAAATGCATGAAAACAAATGAAAGCATGTCACGTACATTCCCCAACCGGACGCAACGCCACAAACAACAGCACGACTGAATACAAAACGTATGCTTAACATACACTGAACCAACAATAGAATTATCTTACCCCCTCCTGAGCCACACAGCCACAAAAACAATAAACACTAACCAAATCCAGTGATCCAAAATCTGTACATGTACGTTCCATGTCTGTTTCCACAAAACTGCAAACATCCTTGTAAAACCGTTCTCGAAAGGCTTTAAGTTATACAAATCATTAATTGTCAATTACGTAGCAACTACTCAAAAATAAAGACTGTCTGTAAAACTAGTATATCTATTAATGAAACTCAAAGGAATGTTATTTTTATAATACAAGATACTGGTTAAATTAAAAAGTTCTTTAAGAAATAAATTTTTATTCGTACAGAGTTTATAGTAGCGAAAAATCTGACCTGTGATAATATTAATGTAAATACGTTTATGTACATTCGAACACCAGTTAACTAATTGGTTAACTTCAAAACTGAAGACATCCCGTTTATTGTAGATTGCAATGTTTATTCCATTAGAAATGTGTATTTTCAAATCAAGATAATCAGCCTCATTATTATTTTCATTTGTTTTTTTCAAAATTAAGATATTAGGATAAATGTCACATGATATCCCCAAAAAATCGCGATCACAGTTCAAAATTATTAAATCGTCAATATATCTGAAAGCCAGAAAATTAACGTCATTATTAACCGTACAAAACTGAAATTCATAAAAAAATAAAAATAAATTAGCTGCCGTAGAGGAGTAACATGTACCCATTCCTATCCCATTTTTCTGTAAATAAATATTTGAACCTGTATAAACATAGTTGTTATATAAGCAAAATTTACACAATAACATAAATCAATTAAAATCTAAAACAATATCAGCAGTAATTAAATCAACAATTTTTAAAAGGACATCATTTAACCCTGCAATAGGAATATTTGTGAAAAGATTCTCAAAATCATATGTTTGGATACTCTGTATATCATTTTTAATTAATTTATCTCTGATTTCATAACTGTTCAATATAATCCAATACATATTACTATCTTTATACTTAAATTTTAGGATATTCAAAATCCTTTTCAGCATTTCTTCAAACTTGCGATTAAATCCATTTCCTATACTGTTTACATTACTGCAAATAAATCTGTATTTAATCGGAATTTTATGAAATTTCGGTGTAACGAAAAGAAAATGTAATGACAAATTTTTTACTTTAGGCAAAGGAATATGAACCTTTTTTGAAAAGGCCAGGTGTTTCTTAATCAGAATTTGAATAGTAGAATTATATAAACTGTAGGTAACATTATTGTTAAGCTCAGCAAATATCATATTAGCATAATAGCTTTTTCAAATAATTGCAAAATTGTTAGATGCTTTGTCGACTGAACAAAAAACAAAGGTATCCTTCAAGTTCAAGATTTCCCTCTCTAGATCTGTATTTATACTATGATAAGTGTAAGTAGAAGAATCATTCATATATTTTAATTGAAATGATTTAAAATCACCCAAAATTTTTAATTTCCATTCATTGAAAAGGGGGATAGGTTTATTAAATTTGTAACTCAAATTGAGTATAAACATATGCAATTCAGAATTAAATAGGCTAAATGATTTTTTAAAATTTATCTTCTTGTTTAATCTAAATTTAGTACCCTACTTCATTAATTGTTTCAACTCATTGTTAGATATGAATTCAAGGTCGCCAGTAACTATATGTTGTGCATTATTATCGTAGAAGGATGACTGGTGAAAATTCTTGCACTCTCAAAGCAAATTCAAGTAGGAGTCTAAATTTTGTGCAACCTCTCGATAGTTAAATAATTTATTACCCAAGGTATTTACATATTTATAAGTTGAAATGATAGACACCTTTTTAATTGGAAATATTTCATTGTGTCTGGTAACAATTTTGTTTAGATATAAGTTAACAAAACTTTTTTGTTGAAATGTGCAAACGAAGTAAATTTTATCCATTTTACACTGCTGATATTTACCTATTTTATACAATAAAAAGTTCGTTAATAAGTCCTTGAACTGTGTGTTATCACAAACAAACTCTTTAATCTTCTGCTGTAATCTCCGTAAAATTTTAAATTTTAAACTGAATAGAATACTTTTAATTTCCTTAATATTATAATTTTTACTAAAAAGTTTGTATAAATCATGCAGTACTATAGCTGGATTTATATCTTTATATTTGACAAACAGTGCTTTATTAGAGTGATTTCCTCTTTTCCCTCTTTTGTAAATATATGAAGGTTTGTAAACTGATGAAAAGATATTATAAACACATATTGAACCTTCTGTATGATAGCAAGTTTTAGTATTTAACCCGTGAGGATACAGTGATTTTGCGCGCAAAATATAAAAACTTTCGCTACGCAACCGATATTCGTGATCAAAAATCTGTTCTAAAATTTGTATACTGACATTTTTAAACCCATGCAAATGGAAATGCTTTATTTTAAAAGATGAACCAGCCATATTTCTGTCAGACAGTGATCTATGATTATTCATTCGCATATGTAGTTCATCAGAAGTTTCACCCACATATTTCTGTTGTCAAACCAAGCAAGTTAATAAATATATGACATGAGTAATTTTACAGAAATTATAATTCAAATTTAATGTACTTTTAGCATAAGTGTTTTCAGACAAGTCCCCATTCGGGCAAGTTTTTCATCTTTTATCGTTTCACTTTTTCAATCCCATAAATATAGCAAATTGACGAAAATTTTTAATATAAATTTTTTCGAGCGAGTATACTCGTTGCAAAAAGTAAGGTAAGATAACAAATATGGATACGAAAAAACCGGCTCTAAACCAAACACAATAACAAATGCAACTCGAAATAGCGCTTTAGCTGCTTAATGATCGAAATGCCAAATATATGCTGAATGAAGATTAAAAATAAATTAAACTAAAAATAAAAATAAAATAAATAATGGTAATAAATTATTTAACTTGGGTAATAAATTATTTAACTATCGAGAGGTTGCACAAAATTTAGACTCCTACTTGAATTTGCTTTGAGAGTGCAAGAATTTTCACCAGTCATCCTTCTACGATAATAATGCACAACATATAGTTACTGGCGACCTTGAATTCATATCTAACAATGAGTTGAAACAATTAATGAAGTATGGTACTAAATTTAGATTAAACAAGAAGATAAATTTAAAAAAATCATTCAGCCTATTTAATTCTGAATCGCATATGTTTATACTCAATTTGAGTTACAAATTTAATAAACCTATCCCCCTTTTCAATGAATGGAAATTAAAAATTTTGGGTGATTTTAAATCATTTCAATTAAAATATATGAATGATTCTTCTACTTACACTTATCATAGTATAAATAGAGATCTAGAGAGGGAAATCTTGAACTTGAAGGATACCTTTGTTTTTTGTTCAGTCGACAAAGCATCTAACAATTTTGCAATTATTTGAAAAAGTTATTATGCTAATATGATATTTGCTGAGCTTAACAATAATGTTACCTACAGTTTATATAATTCTACTATTCAAATTCTGATTAAGAAACACCTGGCCTTTTCAAAAAAGGTTCATATTCCTTTGCCTAAAGTAAAAAATTTGTCATTACCTTTTCTTTTCGTTACACCGAAATTTCATAAAATTCCGATTAAATACAGATTTATTTGCAGTAATGTAAACAGTATAGGAAATGGATTTAATCGCAAGTTTGAAGAAATGCTGAAAAGGATTTTGAATATCCTAAAATTTAAGTATAAAGATAGTAATATGTATTGGATTATATTGAACAGTTATGAAATCAGAGATAAATTAATTAAAAATGATATACAGAGTATCCAAACATATGATTTTGAGAATCTTTTCACAAATATTCCTATTGCAGGGTTAAATGATGTCCTTTTAAAAATTGTTGATTTAATTACTGCTGATATTGTTTTAGATTTTAATTGATTTATGTTATTGTGTAAATTTTGCTTATATAACAACTATGTTTATACAGGTTCAAATATTTATTTACAGAAAAATGGGATAGGAATGGGTACATGTTACTCCTCTACGGCAGCTAATTTATTTTTATTTTTTTATGAATTTCAGTTTTGTACGGTTAATAATGACGTTAATTTTCTGGCTTTCAGATATATTGACGATTTAATAATTTTGAACTGTGATCGCGATTTTTTGGGGATATCATGTGACATTTATCCTAATATCTTAATTTTGAAAAAAACAAATGAAAATAATAATGAGGCTGATTATCTTGATTTGAAAATACACATTTCTAATGGAATAAACATTGCAATCTACAATAAACGGGATGTCTTCAGTTTTGAAGTTAACCAATTAGTTAACTGGTGTTCGAATGTACATAAACGTATTCACATTAATATTATCATAGGTCAGATTTTTCGCTACTATAAACTCTGTACGAATAAAAATTTATTTCTTAAAGAACTTTTTAATTTAACCAGTATCTTGTATTATAAAAATAACATTCCTTTGAGTTTCATTAATAGATATACTAGTTTTACAGACAGTCTTCATTTTTGAGTAGTTGCTACGTAATTGACAATTAATGATTTGTATAACTTAAAGCCTTTCGAGGACGGTTTTACAAGGATGTTTGCAGTTTTGTGGCAACAGACATGGGGCGTACATGGACAGATTTTGGATCACTGGATTTGGTTATTGTTTATTGTTTTTGTGGCTGTGTGGCTCAGGAAGGGGTAAGATAATTCTATTGTTGGTTCAGTGTATGTTAAGCATACGTTTTGTATTCAGTCGTGCTGTTGTTTGTGGCGTTGGGTCCGGTGGGGGAATGTACGTGACATGCTTTCATTTGTTTTCATGCATTTGATTTATGCTTCACGACATTCTGGCCGAAACTCACTGCCACTACTGTATAATAGTTTGTTGTGCTTGTAATTAGTCGGAAACATCGCTGTGCTTTTTAATATACCCACTGCTGATGAGGCCACAGCGTTTTGGTTGTTTTGGTTTTTTCTTGTTCAGATTATATATGTTTATTTTTTATGTTTGTTATTTATTCCTAGTTTAATTATGGTGCGGAATTCTGGGTCTGCCGAATACATTTAATACATAATGTGCTATATTTAATCTGTGTGATTAATTGCAGCTATAGCGCTTATCGCATGGATTTTATTTTTATTTTTAGTTTAGTTTATTTTTAATCTTCATTGAACACATATATATATATATATATATAATTATAACATCTATGAATTTCAAAATACATATCAAGTTCTAATATCATTCTACTTTAATCTACAAAGAGATAAATAATGATATTGTGTAAACAGAATACCACATATCTAATAATTAACATGTGCAATCATAATTTTACCATAGCATGTGCTTCAATGGTAATTGGTCAAATTTACTCATACCTGAATAATATTTAAAAAAGAAAGAGAGAGAAAGGGAAAAAAAAAATTATAGATTGGAGTTGCTATTAAGTAAACACAAATGGATTAATAAATCAAATATGAACATTATACAATGGAAAACTGGACCACAAGAGAACAAACAAGAATTGGATATGAAAAAACACATGTAGATGTACTCGTCAGCTTGGTTGCACCCACATGTGTTTAAAAAAATAATTCAGTATTTCATAATTCTACTGGCATGATGCTAAGAACAGTAGAATCAACCAAGTATACTGAATTATTACCAGATAACAATTGGAAAAAATAAGATTGGAAATATTTAAATTGGAAATAAAAGACCATTAAGAATATATAATATAATTCACATACATCGATTATCCTAAAAACATTATAAATCACCTCACTAAATTACCACTAGATATCATTTTTGAAATAATATTGGAAATTAGAACCTTTAAATTGTAAATAAAATATTTTACTCACAATAATTATCCTGAATACACAAAATATAGAAACTTCTGCATAATATCCACGTCCACATGGCACGCACATAATTTTGACAATCGAGTTGAGAGAAATGATTTGAAAGACAAGTTGAGAGCACATTTTTTTGAAACACAACTCCATCGATGACACACCAACACAAAATGATTCCTAAACACACAAAATTATTCTGGTGATAATACACTTATAACAAAATTATATCCGTGAATATATAATTACTCCATCTAATTTTAATTCCTGAAAGTACAAAAAATACAAAATGGTTTTAATATATTGTTGTTTATTGCATTAAACAAACCATTGTTTAAACCACCAAATTCATTGTTTAATGCTTATGTAAGAACTGTCGTGACACCCCCCTCCCCCTTGTCAGAGAAAATAAGCAGACTCTGGACCCCCCCCCCTCCCCCTTTACTGCTTACGTAATACTTGAACGGCCCCTTATATATCTTGCAAAGTTACAAAATATTAAAAAATAAACTTAGAAATTACTTTCAAACAAAATAATATTTGTAACTTCAATTTTTAATTTGGCAAAAATAAGTTCATCAAATGTAAAGTTTAAAATAATAAAAGGAGAATTATTTGACTGATTTCGACAGGAAAACAGGCAGAAAGTTTGTTTTTCTGCCACTTTTTCACTGATGCCCTCCTCATCAGGTATATATATTTAGCAATCAATCATACAGACATTTGAAGCATTCGGCAATCAGCATTTCCCAAACTTGCCAGTTAATTGAACTCTTAGAATATTTATTTTTCTCCTAGAGATATATAATTTTGATAAGTTTCATTAGAAAACTAGTTTTATATTATCTTGCTAAAATATGTACTACTCTGAACTATGTAACTGATAATTTTAAACTATGCTTGTTGTTATTTTGTCTCAATTAAAAAAAAAAAAAAAAAGATGTTTTAAAATTAATAACAGGGGAGGGTTGGGGTAAATATTTTCTACTGGTGACTATAATATTTTGCTGGCTACCATATTTGATCAAATTTGTAAAGCCATGACTATAACTATATTTTAACTATATTTAGCCATATACAACAATGAAATTATTTCATCGATTTCTAAGTTCCCCGCATACATTTCATATTAACTCTGCAGTAACATCACGAAGTAAAACAGGAAATGTTAGCAGCACTTTCAGCTACTTAACCTATTAAACCAAAATTATTTTATTGTATGTCAGTCAAGTATGATTTCACTTAACGGCTGCTGGTGATAGGAAGTTTAGGATTTAACCCGTTCGCGATGAGCGTCATGTATACAAGACACATAAGGTGCTCCTCCACCTTGGTTATTCCTATATACCAACTATTTTTAATTGAAAACTTTGCCTTATTTAATCAGAGCACTTCTACGTTTCAATTAGGCAAGAATTTCTGTTTTGAAAATCTGGTGATAACAGATTGAGAATTCTGTAAAGGATATTCTTTGCGAAGGGATAAAGTAAATTTCCCATTGGCATGGAGAAAAGGTCTTGGGATATTAATCTGCAATTATTTTAGATTTATATGCAGATATTTTGAAGTGATTTTTTGGCACTGTTCTACCTTGTTCGACTCTATTTTGCGAAATCTAAAATAGGGCTTTCATTATAAATTCACTAAATATTTGATTTTGTGTTTTAAATTATTATTGAAGTACTGGGAACCAAAAAGGTAGGCAAAGTTTCCTATATATATCCACTCTAATGAAACGGGTAAGATTTCTCGGAAATGACGTGATCAATTACGAAGTTATTTACAAAAAATATCGATTGTAGGACTGGGGTTATAACATAGTCCAATTTGTAAAGTTTAATCTGTGGCCTGAGTAAATAAAGGTTAAAATTCTAATGTAAACCCTATGAATGATTTCAATAAGCATATTCTAGCACAATAATTCATGTCAAAACAATACATGAACCGATGATAATAAATTCAAAATTTGATGATGTATCAATTTATATATTTAAAACACAAGCCTGTTTTCTTTCATTATCTGCCCCCAGCTTTCTAAACCAGTTTTAATTATTATTATTTTTTAAATTGTAAGCTGTTTATTTGTAGATTTTCAATTTGAAAAGTTCTTAATGAAATTTCTTCAAAAGTATGGCAATCAGGTTAAGAATTTCTCTCTATAACATAAAATTACTCTGCCTGATCACATTCCTGCAATCAGAAGCATGATTCTACCAGTAAAAATGGTGTCATATTTAAAAGAAAAAAAACAATTACTTTTATAAAATTTAAACATTAAAGTCTAATACATTCTGTCTAATCTCGGAAGAGTAGAACACAGATTACTTATAGAGAAAACTAACATTTAGTAATCTGTAAAAAATAGCAAAATAACGACAAAAAGTGAGTAATGTGTCCCGTCCATAGTCCTCCGACCATATAAGGGTCCCAGTGAGAAAAAGGATATAATTCAGAAAACAAAAGATTCATTTTCATTCATGAACATGAAGTATTGTACTATGACTGCCTCAGTATGATGTCATAATCACAGACCTTTATTCCTGCACCTAAATTGACTCTAACCGTGTTATTTATTTAAATTTTCTTGTTATGCAAAGAACAAAACTTTTTTGAAAATTACGCCATTTCCATCTAATTAAAATCTATATTCAATGAAACTCGGGAAATTGAAAACAGTTAAACATTTACTTAAATGACAAACTAATGTCAGAAAGGATGAATGATTTTGATACTAAAAAAGATGTCATTTACGAAAGAAAGGGTGCATTTTCATGTACATTCTAAAAACGTGATGCAATACAGTAGAATTGTTCTGTTTGGCTATTGTGTTGTATTTGACGTCATGCCTACCTAACAGAAAAGTACCAATATTCTTTTAGACAACAACTCAACTTAACTATTAGTTTTTGACTGGTGATGACCGAGTAAGTTTCGGTTGAAAACATTTTGATATTAAAAGGACTTAAATGTGCTTTTAAGTTTTTTTATGTATGTTTTTACGCACCTTCAAGCAATACATTTACATTTATTTGTATATTTATGAATTTTAAACTTAAATGTTTTACAATTTTCCTTACTTGTTATCTTTTTCGCATTTTCGATATTATTTGATTTGAATATCTACATGTATTTGTTATTCTTAATTTAGGTTGGAGTACACATAGCAGATGTGTCTCATTTTGTTAGGCCAAATACAGCTCTTGATGCTGAAGCTGCCACGAGAGGCTCCAGTGTGTATTTGGTTGGCGAAGTAGGTTATAGATTTCTCAATTATAATTTACTTAAATTTTTAAAATATTGTTTGTTTGTTAATTAGTTAATATTTTTTAAGTCAGTACACTATAATACTTTAAGGCTTCTTACAATTGAATTTATAAAATTACATATTAATTAAAGTGTTGTTCATATAAAGTTGTAATTTACATGTTTTCTTTGAGATATTTAATGTTTGAAATATCTGTAATTTTCAGAAAATTGGTATGCTGCCAGAAGAGTTGAGCTCCATCTTATGCTCACTTAGAGAAAATGAAGATAGGTAAGCATTTAATCATAGTTTCGGTTTTTAGTAAAACTGCTAGATATACATAGATTTTAATAATTGCAAATTTAAATATCCGGCATTACTTACTATTTTTTATATATATCTCCTACATTACATTCTTACATATTTGCATTTTCAATTTGTATATATATATCTATATATAAACAATTGAATTATCAAAATTGCGAATGTTATTTATAAGATTCTCATGCATTACATTTAGCATATAATTTAATTCAGTAAAACTGTGGGGCTTACGCTCCATCTTGGGAATCACTGTGCTAGATGAACCTAGACCACGTGCTTATAAGTATGATTATTGTAGCCAAGATTTACCATGTCTTGATTTGCACCCAGAAGATGTTTTTGAAGAAACCTCTTACAGGCAATCCTTAATACAATGACTGATTGCTTTATGAATTTGCTTACCTCAACCCTTTAAGTGCAGTTCGTACAGGTGAGGTTGGAAGCTTTGGGTGCAGTTGATGATTTTCCCCATCTGTGAGTGCAGTTTATATATAACAGTATAGACAACATATTTCTAGTATCTCCCCCCCCTGTCTTAGACTTTTTTAAATCTCAATTGTTTTATATGATAATTGTGTTAAAATAATGCTTTGTTTTTGCATTTCTTTTCTTTTATATAATTTTTAGAATATTTAAAATCCACAAACACCACACACCTAAAAAAACTCACACTAGTATGTGTAACATGTGAAATAGATTTAAGTCAATCTTGCAATATTTTTTTCAGACTACAAGTGTCTTCAGAGATTTTTTTATTAAAGTCAATGGAACATGTTTTTAAATTTATAATGTGTATTTTCTGCCTCATTAATTTTCAAGTATATAATTAATTTGTTACTTTTTCTCCAGATTTGCATTCTCAGCGATTTTTGAAATGACAGAAAAGCAGAAATTCTCAGTACACAACAACTGTTCATTATATTTCACTGAAATTAAAAAGAAATAGATGATTTAAACACTTTCACCTATGCATGTAAGCAAAGTCTCTCCAAATGAAACTGCGAGGTGCAGTCAAAAAGTTCCCGGAATTTCGTTGTAACTCTTTATTACCACAATATAGGTACACATTTACTTAACCGCCTTCAAAGTAGACTCCGTCAGAACACACACACTTGCTCCAAAGTTCCTGCCATTGCTAGATATAACAATGAAAGTCCTGCTTTGGTATCTTCCCCAGTTCAGCCATCTCGTTGGTTTTGATAGATATCTTTTACAGTCTCAAAACGGGTTGCCCTTGAGGTCCATTTTGATCTTGGGAAAGAGCTAGAAATCCGATGGTGCAAAATCCGGTGAGTAGGTAGACTGGTGGAGGCGAAGAATGTTCTTTTCTGCGAGCCCTGTCTGCTCAACAATCGATGTGTGGGAGGGAGCATTGTCGTGATGCAGTGACCATCCTTCTTGTCATTTCACAGGGCGTTTTCTTCGTCCCTCCGTCAATCTTTTCAAAAGTTGTATTGGTACAAATTCATGGTTCATCACACCTTCGTTGTCGAAAAACGCGATGAGCATCACTTCTGTTTTGGATTTGATATGACGTGATTTATTTGGCCGAGGAGAGAACCTTGTGTGTAAACAAATAAATTAATTATATTGAGGTATTAAAGAGTTACAACAAAATTCTGTGAACTTTTTGACTTCTTCTGTATGACCAAGGTCATGAGACTGATGTAATTCAAAACCATTGTTTGTCATTATACAGGGTATCCTCTCTTATTGTTATCTAATAGAAAATTCCTAAACTGTATGTTTTAGAATTATAGTTCTAATTTCAAGTCTGTTTCAAATATTGTTCTTCACTCTATCAAAAGTTAAAGTTAAAGTGATTTATGTTAAAATAGATTTTTCTTTTTTATGAGATTTGAATTTTTATCCTGCCCCTGTGTTCTGTAAGTTATTATATTTAGAAAAACTTTCTCCGTACTGTAATAAGTAAAACAGTAAAAATTCCATTCTCCAGTTATTCTTCTAAACCCAAAATTTACCGACCCAAAAAAGGCAGAAAATTCATAAAATTTAAAGTATCAGTAAGTTTCGATCATAGAAGAATTGTATATTTACTGTTTTACTTGTTGGAGCATGGAGAATGCTTTTTCTAAATATAAGTAATAGGAACCAGGCACTGCATAATAATTAAAATTTTGTAACATTTTAAAAAGGGTACTTTTCCAGTATAGGGACCTTGGGATATTTTTAAAAAGCTTGGTGCAATTCGTGTGTCAAAAAGAGAGATTTGTTGCCAAATTGTATAATCAGCTATTACAAAAAAAACTTTATATATATATATATATATATATATATATATAATTATAATATCTATGAATTTCAAAAAACATATCAAGTTCTATTCTACTTAAATCTCCAAAGAGATAATTAATGATATTGTGTATACAGAATACCACATAGCTAATAATTAACATGTGCAAACATAATATTACCATAGCTGATGCTTCAATGGTAATTGGCCAAATTTTACTCATACCAAAAGAATATTGAAAAAAGAAATATAGAGAAAGGGGAAAAAAAAAAAAAAAAATTATAAATTGGAGTTGCAATTAAGTAAATACAAATGGATTAATAAATTAAATATGAACCATATACAATGGAAAATTGGACCACATGAGAATTAAATATGAATTGGATATGGAAAAACACATGCACATGTACTCATCAGCCTGGATGCACCCACATGTGTTTTAAATAATAATTCAGTGTTTCATAATTCTACTGGCATAATGCTAAGATCAGTAGAATCATCCAGGTACACTGAATTATTACCAGACAACAATTGGAAATATTAAAATTTGGAAATATTTAAATAGGAAATAAAAAACCATTAAGAAAATACAATATATTTCACTCACATCGATTATCCAAAAAACTGTAATTAACACCTCACTAAATTACCACGAGATAACAGTCTTGAAATAATAAAATTGGAAATATGAACGCGTAAAGTGTAGATTAAATATTTACTCACAATAATTATACAGAATCCTTAAAATGTCACAACTTCTGCATAATATTCACATCCACATGGCAATGCATCATACATGTTTACTAAGTCGAGTTGAGAGAAATGATTTGTAAGACAAGTTGAGAGCACACTTTTTTTAAAACTCAACCCCATCGATGACACCCAATCACAAAATGATTCAAAAACACTCAAAATAATTCTGGTTTTAATACACTTATAACAAATTTATATCCGTGAATATATATTACTCCATCCAATTTTAATTCCTGAAAGTAAAATTAATATACAATCAATAGCTCCCTCTATAGTTAAATTAAATATAATATTAACAATATTATCTACAACTACCTGAAAGGTAAAGTGTCGCCATCTATTGGTATTATAATAATTCATAATTAATATTTAGTTAAATATCCACTTTATTAGTTACATACTCACTTCATTAGATTTATTTATATAAATAAACTTTAAAAAACAATACTAACTTGTAGTTTTACTTTAAATTCAAATAAAATATATTACTACTATATGAATAAATCTACACAGAATTAATTCAACTTGCACAGCATTTCAGATATTCTTAACAAGAATATATTATGTAAAAGAGATATTATTTTAATTCAAATTGTTTTTGCTGCCAGCTGTGTTAATCCACTGATATTATAGACATTTATTAAATAATTAATGTTTTATTTTTACTACTACTTAAATATATATTAGACTTGTTATTAAATAATTAATGTTTAATTTATACTACATTGTAAATATATTTTATATTTATAGATTAATTTAAATATCTAATTAAATAATTCATAAACAATTCAAAATATCTCAAAATTTATAATATTGATAATTAATAGTATTACTACTGTTTTTCAATCAAATTAATGCAATGCAGTAATTAAAATACTTGTTAATTTTAATTATTCATAGACAAAGATAAAAACTATATATATTTATATTTATATATATTGCAAATAGATATGTATATGAGTTATAATCACCATGTTATCATTGTATAATTTAATTTGTTATTGTATAAGTTAATTTATAAATGTATGAAAACTGCACATCAATAATACCCTAAACAGAGGTGATCGGCAACGCACAATCACAACTATACAAAGTATAAATAATGTTCAATCAAATATTAAATTTCCTAATATGTTATAATTGTAATTATGTATGTTATATTTGTAATTTTCTATATAAAGTGTATATAATGTTCAAACAAATATTAAATATTAAATTTCCTAATATGTTATAATTGTAATAATGTATGTTATAATTATTTTCTATATCTTTTGTTATATGTTATCGCACACTAAAACAATAATTTATTACATACCATGTTTATATTTAAATTATATAATAAATGTTATTTAAAAGAGTTGATGATTGAATTTATCATAAAAATTGGATATCCATATATTTTTGCTTGATCTCGAATATATCTAATATTTTTGTTTTTATTTATATCTGAGCATAAGTATTTTATACGATGTAGATAATTGATAATTATATTTTTATAAACAGATTTATGTAAACATGAAGCAAAATTGGTAAAAATATTTACTTTAAATGGGAAATCAAATCTCTTATCATAAATATCAAAAATTAATTTATAATTATTAGTAATATTAATTTTTAAGTCAAGAAAGTTTATATTATTATTAATTAAATCATTTTCGCTTAATTTAAGCTGAGTAGGATAAAAATTGAGTGGTGATGTGCAATTTTTTTCATTGAAATAAAATATGATAATGTCATCAATATAGCGATAAAATACATAATCATTGTTCGGACTTATATTTCTTTCATAATAATATAAGTAAAGGTCAGAGAGAATACTAGATGCGGTTCCGCCCTGCGGAATTCCCTGGCATTGTTTATAGATAATATTGTCATATATAATGTAATTATTATGCAATGTAAAATTTAGTAAAGTTTTAAAAAAATTTACTGAAATATGTTCTTTTAATTTTAATTGAGATTTAAATTCTTTAAATAATATACACATTGTTTTATGTAAGTCTTTTATATCAATGTTATTAAATAAATCATTAAAATCCAATGTTTTTATGAATTTTACCGGATTGATATTATGTATTTTATTAATGATATGAAAACTATTTTTTAGGCAATGTTGGTTATTATGTTTTAACGTTATATCATATATCTGCTTTAAAATATTAAGTAGTAAATTGCTTGCATTTTTATTATATGTGTTACAACCGATGGTAACAGTGCGAAATTTAATAGGATTTTTATGAAATTTTGGAATTATAACAAGATAAGGATAATTAAAATTATTACATTTGATTTTTAGTAATTTGTGATAATTTAATAATTTTCTGTTATTTATTTCAATATTTAATTTAGTTTTATTAAAAATATTACTTGTGTTGATTGCATTGTGAATTAACACTTTATAGTATTCTTTACAAATGATAGCATAATTATTAGGAGATTTATCTACATAAGTAATTATAAATTTGTTTTGTAATTCTGATATATGTTTATTTATGTTTTTAAAAGCTGCATGTGTAATATGATGATAATTTTTTATAATTTCATTTTTTAATTTATCAATTACAGAAAATCTCCATTCACTGAAATATTCGATTGGTTTATTGTAATCAACAGCAATTTTATATATAAACAAATCAATATCTTGAATAAACTGCAATATTATGGATTTGATATTACACTTATATGGAAGACGAAATTTTGTGCCATTATGCATTAAGTTTTGTAAAATAGGTTGTTCTATAATATTAAGATCACCAGTAATGATATGACCATGTGTTGTATTTATATACTTTTGATATTTTGGGTCATTACAATAACATGGGTAATTCTTTGAAGAGACCAAATTTTTTGCAAAAGAATTGTAATTAAAAATTTTACGTCCAAGTGTGCGATTATATTTATATGTCTTGTGAATGGTAAAATTTTTTATTGGAAAATTATTATTAATGTTGTTTATTATATTGTGTAAATTTATATTATTAAATACATGATTGGAAAAATTTATAATTAATTGTGTATTATTAGTTTTATATTTAGGTTTATTAGAAAGACTTGTATTTAATAGGTTTGCTCTATAATGTAGAATATCATAAAAGATATCACAAAAATGTGGAGAATATTGATTCTTTTTAAATACCTTGAAATATTGGTTTATATATTTCTTTTTTATACTAAAAACATGTTTTCTTATAGCAAGCCAACAATAATCATTACAAAATTGTGCCTCAAGATTATCAAGCTCCTGTTGAATCACAATATCATCAGTGTATTTTTTGTTATTATGTTTACCTCTACCAGATCTTGAAGTTTTTTTTAAGTTTGAAAAATTTAATCCGGAATAGAGATTTTTATAATTTTCATATTTAGTTAAATCTGAAAATACAGGATGTGATTTTTTGTATACTAATTGATTTAATCCATAAGGATATGTAGTATTAAAATGTCTTATATATTTAGATTCTAGAAAAAGTCGTTCAGTAAAATTTTTTTGTATTTTAAGTATTTTAATAGTAATATTTTTAAAATCATGATTTTTGAAATGAGTATATTCAATATTATGAGTTGTTTGAAATTTAGAATTTTTATATTTATCAATATGAGAACGATGTAAATTTAGCCGCTTATGTAATTTTTGACAAGACTGTCCTATATATTCCATGTTACACGAATTGCATTTCAATGAATAGATTACATTGTATGCTTTGCAAAATTTTACCAAATTAAGATTGTTATTATTTGAAATCTGTGACTTATCAGCTAATGGACATGTAAGACAACGCTTAGATTCACACTCTCGAAAACATAGTACAGGCTTGGGACAATAGAATAGGTTATCTGATAACGATCCAGGAAGATCCCTAATAATCTTCCTGTACCGAGCATTAGTCCTGGATCCACCAAGGCCTAAATTGCCAGTATCTAACATTTTACTAATAACTGCCATATTTGTTTGATAGCAATAAAAATTGCAAGAAATACATATTAAATATATCTATAACATATTTTAAATAAAATTGTTATGAATCAATCTTAATATTACTTGAATATCCATAAAAAAAAAATATATATATATATTAAGATTGACTGTTTAATACTTGATTAAATATAATAAAGCAATATAATAAAACTATTTACATATATACACAAAGTCCCATTAAGCAAACTAACATCAAAAGACAACAAAATAAAAACCCCTAGCAGTCATAAGTCAGTACAAAATTAATGTTGGTAAAAAAAAAAAATCAATAGAACCTGAATAAGATTTTATAAAGATGCCTTTGAAAATTCAAAAGATAAACAAATGATACCAGGAAATAATAGTAATACTAAAATATTATTATTATTAAATTATTATTAAATACACCATTAAAAGCGCAATGCAGCTATAATAACTATGTATTTCAAACAGAAGTTAATCAAAGTGATTTGTAAGCCAATTAGGCTAAATTATGGTATCATATAAAAATCAATATTTTAACTAGCTAATGTTGAAAAGAATATTGAATATATATAAATTGGGATGTCCTATGTGTATATATATAAAAAGAGGATGACATTTTTCCTGCTCCATGTTGTGCATTTTCTTTCAAGGTATCTGGCAAAATACATGTAAAGTTGAGTTATTTTCACACCTGCTTTAAAGTTACAAGCTTGTGTTTCAATATAGGAACCATTCAATATAGTAATAGGAACCAGGCACTGCATAATAATTAAAATTTTGTAACATTTTAAAAAGGGTACTTTTCCAGTATAGGGACCTTGGGATATTTTTAAAAAGCTTGGTGCAATTCGTGTGTCAAAAAGAGAGATTTGTTGCCAAATTGTATAATCAGCTATTACAAAAAAAACTTTATATATATATATATATATATATATATATATATATATATATATATATATAAATTGGGATGTCCTATGTGTATATATATAAAAAGAGGATGACATTTTTCCTGCTCCATGTTGTGCATTTTCTTTCAAGGTATCTGGCAAAATACATGTAAAGTTGAGTTATTTTCACACCTGCTTTAAAGTTACAAGCTTGTGTTTCAATATTTACCTACTTTATTTATATTTATGCTATTTCTTATGCTCAATTTCCAGATATATTAATTTTTAATTTATTTATTTCCTGTTTCAGGCTGCACTTTCATATGCTGAAGCTCAGAAACGAATAGAGAACACCGATAACACATTCAATGATGATATATCAATTAGTCTGAGATTGCTAAACAAACTTTCAAAAATACTGGAGCAAAAAAAGATTGATAAGGGTATTTTATTAAAAATTATTATTGGTTCTAAAATTTATTATTAACATCTATTGTGTTACTTGAAAAAAGTTTCTATATTTTCTCAATTTTATTATATTTTTCCTTTTTCCCATATAGATCAATAACTCTGTCTAAACCAGAAGTTAGATTTGTAATGGATAGGAAAACTGGAGATCCTATTAATATAGTAAAAAAGGATTTATAGTAAGTTATTATTACATAAATATATATACATATATAAATGTTACCCCTCATTTCAATTCATTTTATAGCTGAAAAATGTATTTTGTTTTGATGTTATTTGTACCTAACTGGTATTGATGCATTTATTTTCTAGATATCTTTTGTTATGCCATATAATGTGTTTATGTAATACATTTCAAATTACATTGTATCATAATTAATATAATAAGTCAATAAACCAATACTGATTGTTAGTATCTCATTTTTTGGTCTAGAACTTTCATATATAAAATTTTAGCTGCCCTAAAGGAAAAATGAATGATTTGAAAGTTAGGCAAATAGGAAAATATGAATTTTTTTTGCATGAAATTCTAAATAAATGAGGTTGCTGTTTTGCAATCATAGAAACACTCTTAAACCTTTTATTTTAAGCTCACGAATGAGAAAATATTAATTTTATTTCAATCTCGTTCAAAAACTCTTTAACCTAAGCCTATCAAAGTTTTTTCTTGGATTAAAACCTGAACTTGATACTTGAATTATAATGCTAAATCTGAATGGTAGATCATGTAATGAAAAATATTAATAAAATTAGAAAAATATCAAAACCAATCCCACTTTTTACTTTTTATTTCAAAAGGAGCAATAATACAAATTTCTAATCAAGAAAAGATAAATTTTCTCTTTATATGGTATTTTTCTTAAAGTAAGGGTAGTGTTGATTAATGCAGACCATAGAGTTAAAAGTTATTATTATACAGGTCATACAAAAAAAAAAAAAATGTACTTATCCAGTAAGGACCAAATGTTTTTGATAAATACTAAATATTGCCTTTCATACCACTTTTATATAATAGCAACCTAACTAAGGGTTACTTTATCACTTTGTTTCTCGCATCAAATAAAACTTATATTTCTCTTAAAAACAAACTGGCGTTATCTTAAAAACTTGCGTAATCTTCAAAAGAAACATAATATTGCGAAAACGCAACGTCAGTCTTTAATGGGTTAACAAAACCTTATCACTGAAAAGTAATTCAGTATATCCGGATAATTTTTGCATTGAAATTTAATGGAAAAGCATAAGTAAAACAAGAAAATGAGCGTTTTTATCACTGAATATCAATACTTTTTCGGAATTTTTTATTTTTAAATATAATTTTTTCACGATCGGGTTAAAGATATAAAATACTAATAACTTGATGTTTTTTATTTTTAATTATTATTTATTATCACGGACCCGGGCAACGCCGGGCGGGGGTCAGCTAGTGCTTTTTGATAAGTTTTGTTATTGAAAATATAAAATTAATGAATATAACTAAAACAGTAACTATAGATGACTCTTCCTTGTTAACTGGCAGATATATATTGTTTTATAGTCATGTATGATTTATTATTATTATTATTAATGCATATAATTTATTAATTCATACATTTTCTTTCATTAAATTTATTAGTTTATAAATTTTTTTTTTATTCTCTCTCTTTTTAGTGAAACTAACTCTATGGTTGAAGAATTCATGTTTTTGGCGAACTGTTCTGTAGCAAAGAAAATTTTCTAGTTTTGACTATCTTATTAAAGCAGGACTGTCAAAAGTATGTAACAATGTTTTTTTGGTTATTAACAATGTTTTTTGGTTATTATTAGGCTTATTTATTTTTTCTTAAAGTGATGAGTGTCATTTCATGAGTACACCATTTTTCAGTAAATACAGAGACCTCTTATTTATATAATTCCTAAAGTACAAAGGAAAAAGTAGTAGAACTGAGAGAATCATACAGTGATAACTTTATTATATCAATTTAAATTCAGATATGCAATACTATATATTGTATCTATTAAATGAATATTTTATAAGAAAATATTTTAAATATTAAATGAAATTTATAAAAAATACAGTTATTAAGTAAAAAATGCTAAGAAATATTTCTCACCATTTCTATTATTTATTTCCAAATTTTACATTTAATTAGATTTTTTTTTTCAAAATATATTATAACATGAGTTTGATTTTGTTTGAGATGTAATGCGTAAACATATCTTTCTAAGTGTAGTGGTGCTTTTAAACTTTTCATAAAAAGTTATACAGTGGAATTGCGATAGCTCACCATTTATTATTCACATGGTTGGTATAATGTCATACCTGCCAATATCGCACTAAACTTATGTACACTGTAGATTAATTTAACCGAGGATAAATACATTTTAAATCAGAATTCATTTAAAAGAAAATACATTCAAACAGGTTCTTCACAAGAACATGAAACTAAATATATATTACTTTTTCAGATCTATTTTCGGGTTAAAAATGTCTTAAACTTGGATCAAATTAACTCGCATTGTACGGAAGTTTTGTTGAAAGTTGGCAGGTACGCAATGTTAACTTCAATTAGAAACTCACCAACTCTGTGCATTTTAGCAGAAACTCAGTTAAGTCCACCACAAGTTGAAAGAATTTCGCATAATTAATTTTTAGTAATTGCCCCCTCATTGAATGGCACTTTGAAATCTTTCGTTGACATTTACTGAAAATTCCACTGGTAAAATTAAGCCTAGCTTTGAAAATTTCAGAACTTGAAATCCATATTTAGACTCTTTTGTAATTTAATATATATTTCTCCGGAAACATCTATCCAAAAAACTATATCCAGATTATAGGGTTGATATAATTAAAAAAATTTAGTATAAAAATTCTGTTTTTAAATTCAGTAATACAGAAATAATAGGACTCCATCTTAAATTGGACGTCATCACTATGACAACCTAGAATCATTATCTGTCATGGGATATCATTGAATTAATTAAATAGGATTTAATAGAATGAAGAATGTGACTATATCTTGGTCATATACGTCATATATGAATATAACATCATACATGGCAGATAACTTGGTGATATATCTCGGTCGCTTGACGATTAATCCTCGGAAGCTGCTATAACAAAGAAATACGGGTTTTTTTTTATAAAATTAAAATTACTTAAATAAATATTTTAATCAAAATATTTTTAAGTTTCGATTCGATTTTCATAACATTTTAAATAACTCGACAAAATTCGGCAACGATTATATATATTAAATTTCAAACCATTCGGTTGGGTTGCTTTTGCGCTGTTATATGCGGACAGACGGACGGAGTAGACGACGACTATAGGTGCTACGTATTTATATAATTACGAACGCACCTAAAAATTTATGTAATATTTACATTTTATAAAGTGGATAAAAAAAAATCCTATAAAACAATTTTAGTTAAAAAGTTTTTTAAAAAAATACATTTTTAAATCTTAATCGTTATTTATTATATATATATATTATTTTTTTCTCAGTGTGCAATTTTAAACTGGATGATCTGCCGGAGACAATCATAATTTTGTGGCTACTGCCAATTTAATCGTTTGAAATGGCCGGATTCAATTTTTTCCCCCCGAATATCAGTTGCATACCTAATTTTTAACCCAATATTTTATGATGTTTTATCGTTATTATTAATATTAATGTTATTCTTTTTAAATTTTTAGGGATTTGAGATAAGGGTTGAAAGTAACAAAGCATTGGCTGGGTCTATGGAAAAAGCTGTTCTCCCTGAAAATCTATACTTTAACGTAATGCTAAGAAGGCTTGCTGCACGATGCATGGCTCCGTCATCATACATCAGCAGCGGAGTTTTACTTCCGGCAGATTATTACCATTATGGTTCAGCTGTGCCTTACTTCACACACTTCACATCTCCAATTAGAAGGTAAATTATTATTTTATTTGCACAATCTTATATATATATACAGGAGATTTAAATTATTTTTCTGAGCCGAAATTTCATTCAAAAAACATCTAGGGGAAAGTCGGGTAGCCGCGGACATTTCAATTTCTAAGAAATTCAAAGTGTTGCGTAAATAAAGAGTTATTGTAAATGAACGCCCTCTAGAGTCGAAACAAAAGAATCGAGTTATATTTAAAGTAACTTCAGGAAACTACACTGTTATTTTCGCCAGTGTTGAATTACGGGAAGGGAAGGAGGGGGGGGGGATGACATCCCACCGTAGAGCATTGAAATGTCCCCCACCCCACCACGGAAGATTTGGGATTTTATTCTTATTAATGATCTAGAGATGCAGTTATCTCACCCCCAGAAGTTTACAGTGTCTCTCATGTAGGTTTTAGAAATCCCTCCCGGAGAAAAATGTCTGAATTCAACACTGATTTTAAATCCCGGGCACGGGCAATGCTGGACGGGTGAGCTAATAAATAATAAACCAATTAAAAAATTAGGAATGAAACATTAAATCATACAGTTTTAAGTATTAAAATAATTTGATTATATCTAAAATAGGATCTTTGCTTTTGGTTTTATTAACTTTGTGAATAATTAATGTAATGTCGCGTATTCTTTTTTGCAATTTTGCAGGGTTTTTTTTTTTTAATTATTATTACTAATAAATTGATATTTTTTTCAGTTTAGCATTGAAACCATTTTTCTTTTGATAAAATAATCAAAGTAGTTGATTTCATGGGAATGTTGGATAAATTGAACCTTTTCATTTGTTTTCTTTTATTTTGCGTGTGTGTGTGCATGTATGCAAAAATGCATTTGTGTGTTTTCATGTATGCATACACTATCTGTAAGATTGAGGATTATTTACCTTGATTGGATATAGGAGAAAAAATTGATCATATGAGCAATTTTTCCAGAGCTTAGGGAGAAAAGTTTGACCTATTCTTGATTGCTTTCCCACATGATTTTGAAGCAGTTTCTATCAGAAAAATGCTTCCAATTAATGATGGGCTGAAAAAAAACAGCACCCTTCTTGCGTTCAGTCAAAAATTGGCACACTTACTGCATTTTTCCCTTGAAAAATTGCTTGCACAGTAAAAACTGACTCATTGGCGTGTCTTGAGAAGAATACAGTACCTTTAAAATATTTAATAAACCAATTCCCTTAAAATCTAAAAAGTGCCCTTTTCTAAACTCCGGAGGGAAAGCTGGTGATAGTACTTTAAGATTGATTCTCTATAGTTTTTATTTAATCTTGTTATTTGCTGATTATGTGGCTATTTCAAAAGATTTTTTTTTCATCTTAAGGTATTCTGATATTCTTGTTCATCGGCAGCTTGAGGTTGCAATAGGAGCAGACGTTTCATATCCTGATCTTGCTGACAAGAAAAAGATACGAGTGAGTACCATAATTTTATTTTAATTTTTACTACAACAATTACATTTTTAGTGAGATTTTAAAACATATAATACTTTTTATTGTAAGAACTATGCAATTACATAAATTATCGCAATAAAGAAGCTGGGTACTGTAAACGTGCATTTGTGAATTTATACAACCATGTAAGTATCATAAAGATGAATTTATATTTGTTAATATTCTATTTTATTTATTATTAAATAAACTATACTATAAATAAATTTATTTTACAGATATTATTTAAAGACAGAGTTGTTGAAGAAGAAGGGCATATATTTTTTATAAGTGAACATGCCCTTGAAATCCAGTTGCCACTCTATGGGCTTGAATGCACGTTAGACCTGCGTTCAAAATACGAAGAAAATGATGTAGTGAGTTTTCAATACGATGAAAAGGTAAGTACATAAGTTAGACAATTTAATTATTATTTTAACTAAAAGTAGCATAATTCATATTTTTACTACCACTTTAATGAACAAATAGAATGCTAATTTTATTTAACATGGAAAGGAAAAGATAAAATTTTACTTTAAACCAGGGATGGCTAACTCTGGATGTGAAAAATTTTGGTCTAACTACTCTTGAATGTACTAGCCATAACTATTGAAATTATTACACACTAACTTACAATACGTTTTTGCTCAATATTTAATTAATGTTTTATTTTAGAATATTTAACATATATTGGGCTTTTCTAAATGATTAATCCACATTAGGTTATTTCTTGTTGTTAATTAATATGCTAATTGTTTATTTGAAGAATATGGAGCAAAAAATATTCCAGATGTTGAGGCAGTATTAAAGAATTACAGTTTAAGAACTTCGCATAAGAGCATCATAAAGATGAAAAGAGTAATTTAATATTAATGGTGCTTTTTTTTTATCTAGATCAACATATGATACTAATATGATATATGATAGTATCATATGTTGGTCTAGTTTTTTATACGTAGTCCTTAAACTGTAATTATCAAATGTCAGTTTATAAGTGAATTTTATTAATATTAAATATTATTTCAGGAACAATCCCAAACTTGGGGATACAGTAACCGTGCAGCTCCATGCTGGAAGTGATATAACGCATCCGAAAATTGTGCTCAAACTTGTGAAACCTTATGTGAGTTCTTAGATTCTGTCTTTTTAGTGCATTAAATATGTTTATAGGTTATTGTTACTATTTTAATTGCCGAGACGTCAGTGAAGTCTCACTGTGGAAACGCGAGAAGTTTTTGGTTTCTGTCTGTCGGTGTGTTCTGCGATAACTGCCGTAAAATCGTCGTATTAAGTTGATTATTGGTGGGTATGTTGGCGAGGTACCCGGAATTAGCTGTATAGTTTTTAGTTACATTTGATTCATTCGTTCGAAAAATATAGAACATTTCTTTTTAGGTCATAATGCTTTCCTATGGCAATGCAGACGATTTTAAAATTTCATTTTTAACTGAAATGAAAATTGCATATTTGAATAATGGATTTAAACGTAAAATTACGGATACTAAATTTTCGATTCGGATGTCGTAAATATATGGAATAGCTTTGAAAATTTGCCGATACATCTATTATAATTTAGAAGTTAATTGTTAAAATTATTGGAAAGTTCGAGATATATAAATATTTTATTTTCCTACTTTTTGCAAATTTTAAAATACATTTCTTTTTCTTTCCTCTTTATTTTATTAGTTGCTTGGCAAACATATTTCAAAGCATATTAAAATAAGAAATGCATTTTTTTTATCTAAAAAGTTACAAGAATAAGAAATTCATAAGAATTTCAGAATATCGTTGCATAAATCATGTTTAATATAACGCTTCTAATTTCTGAAACCTCCAAGTATTTTATATGCTTATAAATATGTATGTAACATAAAAAATTAAATTGCGAATTGTAAGATGCTGAATAATATGACAAGTGAGATTAAAAAACAATGACTTTCAGAGCTGACGTTCAGGCTCCTGATTTGCAGATTTACTAGTTTAGAAACTAATTTAAAGAAATTGATATTTTTCTTATGTGTGAAGAGTAGCGGCTCGTCAGGAAGTGGTGCTGCATCAGATTACTACCAGTATTTTTGTGTACGAAAATTCGCCTTAATTAATCGCAGGACAATGTACGAGTAAATAAGGCGAATATTAGTACACGAAAATACTGGTATTAAAGGGCTGCAGCACTACCTGACGAGCCACTACAGTGTGTGAATGATGTATATCTGTGTATGAGAAAAATGTTAGGAAATTAAAATTAAGTAC
This sequence comes from Maratus michaelseni, assembly GCA_963931845.1. Classification (NCBI taxonomy): domain Eukaryota; kingdom Metazoa; phylum Arthropoda; class Arachnida; order Araneae; family Salticidae; genus Maratus; species Maratus michaelseni. The sequence goes on along the minus strand of OZ007591.1, from coordinate 343,395,705 downwards.
ATTTTCCTAGAAATTTGATTATTTGTGTGCTGATAACCCTAACTGTAATCTAAATCAACTTAAAATTAAAATATTGAAATCTGAATTATCTGGACTCTTTGTTTGAAAAATCTATAAAAAAATCTATATTTTTAAATTTTATATCTTAAAATAATAATAATAATAATAATAAAATAAAAATGTAAATGCTTTAATAGAATATGCTGGTTTATGATATGGTTTCATAATTATGGCAGTTTTCCTGTAACCTATATACTTTAAATGCTGGCTAGGGCTTTTATATTGTTAATGTGCATAATGATTGGATTTATTTTTTTTATCTTTGAAGAAGACAAGTTTAATAGAAACTTTTTATTACTTTAATTTAGTTTTTTTTTTCATTAATTTAATAGTTGCATAATGAATAAATAATGTTTGCATAGTTTAACTACCACAACAGGGATCTAGACCATATGTGTGTTGATTTATCAAGAAATTAATCATCATGTCTTCAAAATACAGGGTGGTTATAATATAAGCATCGCTTTTTGGAGCTGTCTGTAGCTCTAAGGAATAACCCGAATGAAACCAAAATCGGTGCACTTACTATTCGAGTAGGGGGAAGAAGAATGGAACAATAAAAAAAAATAATTGCAATAATCACCAACAGATGGCGCTGCTGAGTGTGAAATGTAATGTGTAATACAAGAACAAAGAATTAAGGCGTCAAACCGGATGGTACACCTAATTTATTGGAAAATGTCACAGTGAATGTGGTTGCGCTTTCGCATTTCGGTGCCTATCATGTTCAAGTGCCACATGGCCATTTTGCTGGAAGACACAATTCAGGCGGTGCACGACATGCTCGTTTTTTCGCACATATTGAAATATGCAATAAAGTCATTGAGGTTTGCGACACTTCCACAGTACACAATATTACACATTACATTTCACACTCAAAAGCGCTATCTATCGGCGATTATTGCAATTAATTTTTTTGTTGTTGTTCCATTCTTCTTCCCCCTTCTCGAATAGCAAGTGTACCGATTTCGGTTATTCCTTCAAGCTACAGACAGCTTCACATATATGCTGCACATATATCCGCGTGATTATAATATAATCACGCGGTAATGTAAATTTCAACTTTGGAAAAAGAAAGAAAAAATAAAAGAAATCTTCAAGCTTTCTTCCTGTAGTAACTTTTTTTTTTTTTTTTTTTTTAACAAAGCTGCCTAAAAATTCGGGTATTTTTCAGAAATCAAACTTTGTGTAATTTAAAAGATGCTATTACTACAGAGTAACTAATTATATGTTGTTTGCGATAGTCTCATATGACTGCATATCATGATGTAAACAATATAAAGAAAGAGGAGTAAATTAAATCCAGGATTTGGGATATGTTTAAATTTTCTCATTGATCTTGTCCAGAATTTTTTTTTTAACTATGTGTTTTCTTCATGAATTATTATTTATAATTTACTGTGTTTGTATATTTTCATTTCCAAAAATTAGCTGAAATAAGTCTTTAAAAAAAATGTGTATAGTTATATTTACCTGTTTTTACTTTACAGATTCGTAATTTCAGTGTATCACCACTTATTACAACGGAATTACAACCCATTACAACAGAAGGACCTCCCAGAAAAAGGCAAAAATTATGCCATCGTTGCTGTTAATTTTGTAATAATTTTTCTAAATAATCACCAATAATAGTACATAAGAAATGTATAATATATGTCTTTTTAAAAGTAAATACTTTATATTGTGAAGATTTTATTGAACTAACATTTAAAAAAAAAAGTTTCAATTTTTTCTTCTTTTTTTAAATCCATTATGACTGTGACTGAGACGTGTAACACGACATCAGGCAACCAAATTGGTTGGTTGATTTAACTAGTGTTTTGATCATGAAAGCTGAAAAGATTATATGATCATTAGAATGGATGAAACCACCAGTAACTGCCACTTTAAGGATTCTTTCTTGTTCAAATCACTATTACAAAAATTTGAATCTATTTTATACTTACCTTTGCTTTTGAAAGGATAGTAGAGATATATTAAAAGAATATTGTTGACGAAATTTTGAAAAATTATACTTTTTATTACTAAAAATTAATTTTATACATAAATATGGTCAAATACTCCAGTAACTGACAATATCCCTATTTTTAAACACCAATAACTGACACAAAGTGAACCAATGATTAAAATGCTTTAAAAAAAACTTTATTCTTTAATATAAAAACGAAATACATTAATATTTATTATAAAAAGAGTATATAGCAGTAATATTGAGTACTGCATTATTAGTCATGATGATATCCAATTACTCACATTTATGAACCAGTAACTGACATCTGGTGGTAAAACAACTTAAATTTTAATGATGTTTACTACAAGATAAATTTAATTTATTATTATGCATTTTTAAACAGTTCAAATAATAGATTTCAACCTTCTTTAATATAACTAATAACTCTGTAAAAGACTGATGAAATGAAATTCTAGGAACCACTAACTGCGCCACCCCCTCTTTCAGCTAAATTAAATAACTATAAACCCTAAATCATGGCCCTAATATATCATATGCATCTTTAAATTAATTTCTACTAGTATAACTTTAAGAAAAAAGTTCAGGAGGGTTGCATTACAATAGATTAGAAAAATACTTTCTTAAATTTAGAAATAAGATGGTTGCTGCAAAATGGCACTTTTTGTATTCTCAAAAGTTTTGTTCTCATTCAATTTCCTCTGGTGGTGAATAAATTGACAACAAAATAAAAATAAATGTCTCCTTTATGAATAGATAACATTACTTTGCAGAATTTTATAACAAAATGCTTATTTTAGTTAGATTTTTGCTCAAGTGTCAGTTACTGGTTAGGTGTCAATAACTGGGGGTTTCACCCTAAGAAAATTGTTCTTTAACTGACAAACTGTAAATAAATATTAACTCTCTTTTGCATTAGTTTTTATGATCACTTAAAAATTGTATAAATGGGTGTTGCTGTATTTAGATATCAGTGTGGTAATGAAATACACAACTGGTAAAATCTGTCCATTAAACCACAAATAAGCATGTTGTTCTTATTTGAAGGCAGTATATTCTGAATTGTTAGCATTTTATAACTGATTAAACAAAACAAATCAACAAAACTCATAACAAACTGTAAATAAATATTAACTCTCTTTTGCATTAGTTTTTATGATCACTTAAAAATTGTATAAATGGGTGTTGCTGTATTTAGATATCAGTGTGGTAATGAAATACACAACTGGTAAAATCTGTCCATTAAACCACAAGTAAGCATGTTGTTCTTATTTGAAGGCAGTATATTCTGAATTATTAGCATTTTATAACTGATTAAACTATAGAACAGTAGAAATTAAGTGCCAGTGCTCAGGCAGGAATAGAAAGCAAATCGAGAGTTAAATTACTTGAAAGTTCACTTACAGAAAGTGATTAACTGAAAATTTTCTTTGAACAAATTTTAATATAAATATTTAATGTGTTTTATAAAAAATAATGTTTTTATGACTTATTACTTAGTAAAAACAGAATAACTCTGATAATTTTTATGTTGCTTCTTAAAACATCATAATTTATTTATTAGTACTGCTAATGGAATGTATTAAAATTTTAGACAGAAAAGCAATTTTCTAAGAAATAGCAATTATTTTTATAAACTATTAAGAAAATATTTTTAAATGCTTAAAATATTGCTTCAAATGTACATATCTCTTGAGGACTTCACTATGTAATGGAAAAGAGGGTAAGAGTACACACCTTGTTCATTTTTCAATATAAAAATTAGAGATTAAAAAAACAGAGCCTTAAAAAATATGCTATATTCTATTTTATTAATTTAAAAATAAGAGTACAAAAAATTAAAATATCAAAATACATTACAAAATGCAACAAATAAATGCATGCTTTTAGTTGGGATGTTAGATTAGAATATGCAGGATGAGTAGTATGTACCTTAAAAATTTAGCAGCACCATTCATTACAATTAAATTCTAATGTGGTCATGTTGTTTGTTTGGAAGGGAATTATCAGCATGACATTTATTTAGAAAGATAACATTAGTTCTTCTTTATTTACAAAAGATGTTTTAATAATTGCATGCTAACATAACGAAATCGTATCTTACCTGATAAATCCAATACAGCAAAGCTGAAAGTAATAGTTGTGGTCTCTATAGAAAAATATGTTTATATGATCAAACTCACTTCTGCTTGCATTATTGTCAAAAAGGATCAATAATTCAAGTATACTCTTACCCCTCTTTTCACATATCTTTCATATCTAAACTATTTATGTAATTCAATACATTTTTGGTATTCTTTAATATACAGTGAATGGCTTCTTAACTGGCTGACCTGGTAAAATTATGTCCACATGTAATATACTACCACTTTTGTTACTTGCAGTTATCAGCCAATCTTTTAAAAAAATATATTTTAGTGATTAAGCGATTGTGTTAATTGTGTATATCTTGTTAATTTTTAAATATAAAAATTAGAGATAAAAAGAAAACAGAGCCTTAAAAATATGCTATATTATAGTTTATTAATTTAAAAATAAGAGTAAAAAAATTAAAATATCAAAATATGTTACAAAATGTAACAAATAAATGTATGCTCTTAGTTGAGATGGTAGATAAGAATATGCCGGGTGAGTAGTATCTACCTTAAAAACATTGGTATAGATTCTTATATTACGTTTTTGTTTGTATAATAGAATATTACTACAAATGTAGATATGTCTTGAGGACTTTATATTATGTAATGGAAAAGAGGATAAGAGTACACACCTTGTTAATTTTTCAATATAAAAATTAGAGATAAAAAAACAGAGCCTTACAAAATATGCTATATTATAGTTTATTAATTTAAAAATAAGAGTACAGAAAACTAAAATATGAAAATATATTTCAAAATGTAATAAATAAATGTATGCTCTCAGTTGAGATGGTAGATAAGAATATGCAGGAGGAGGAGTATGTACCTTAAAAATTTAGCAATTGTCACATTACATGCTCCAGTGCCTTTGTAATTGGAACATTTCCCATGCCAACAATCTTTACATACTTCGCAATGCCAAAGAATCGGCAATGCATTCAATCGACATTATATGACTGTTCACACACTGGGCTGGACATATTGTCTGCTGAATTTGTTGAGGCAGCTGAAGTAACAATATAATTTAAAATGAATTTTAGTTCAGTTTTGTAATTTTTCCTTTTCCACAAAAATAATTTTACCTCCATTTTCATTTTTCTTAAGAGATCTGGTCTGTGCATACTCTTAACTGCCAATGCATTACTTCTATAAATCGATCTTGGATAGCAGCACCATTCGCAACAGTTAAATTCTAATGTGGCCATGTTGTTTGTTTGGAAGGGAATGATCATCATGACATTTATTGAGGCCTCCGTGGCCGAGTGGTTAAGGCACCATTCTGCTAATCGCTTGAGAGCGTAGGAATCAGGCCGGCGGGATCGACTCCCGCCAGCTCCGTTGCACGTACTTTGTGGAGCTTCCGATTGTAACTCTCTGGTGTTGTAAATTTCGTCAAGATTTATGTAATTGTCGAAGTCGTGTATGTGTTTCTGTGAATAAAATATGTATGGATCATTCGAGGCATTTTTTGTGGAAAAGGAAAAACTACAAAACCAAACTAAAATTCATTTTAAATTGTATTGATACTTCAGCTCCCTCAACATATTCAGCAGACAATATGTCCAGCCCAGTGTGTGAACAGTCATATAATGTCGATTGAGCCTTTGTAGCTATAGCTCTCAAAGCATCACTCCTCCTTCAAATGACATTTATTTAGAAAGATAAGATTAGTTCTTTATTAAAAAAAAATAAAAAATAAATAAAATAAGATTTCTTAAATCTTACCTGATAAATCCAATACAGTAAAGATGAAACTAATAGTTGTGATCTCTATAGAAACATATGTTTATATGATCAAACTCACTTCTGCTTGCATTATTGTAAAAAAGGAACAATAATTCAAGTATACTCTTACCCCTCTTTTCACCTATCTTTCACATCTAAACTATTTATGTAATTCAGTACATTTTTGGTGTTCTTTAATATACAGTGTATTGCTTCTTAACTGGCTGACTTGGTAAAATTATGTCCACATGTAATATACTTCCACTTTTGTTACTTGAAGTTATCAGCAAATATTTTTCAAAAATTTATTTTAGTGATTAAGTGATTGAGTTCTGAAATTATTGCAAAGCATTACATTGGTATAAATTCTTATATTATGTTTTTTGTTTGCATAATTTGTAATATTATAGCGAACTATAATTGAACAAAATTTATAAGTCTTATATGTCTCAAATTATTATGAAATATCTTTAAGTATACATTATACCATTAAATAAGAACAGTATCCCCCTCCTCTATACTATAATGCTTATTTTCATATAAAAATATACCGTATATAATACACATTTATATAAATTCTATTGAATTTGCATTTAAGTATATTTTGATTGATACAAACAAACTAAGAATCATTAATTTTATATTGGTATTTACTTGTTTTCAAAAATAAGTCTCAAATTTTGTCAGACACCTTTATGTGATAAAACTATCCATGTCATACTTTTAAATTATCTGTTATAGAATAACTGTAAATTATGAAATTCATTGTTCTGATTCAGCCAGTTAAAACTGTTTGGTTTTCAGTATTGGCATTAATTTGGTTTTAATGGTTTTGGCTTTAAGTTTAATGGTTTTTAGTTTTATTCGCATTAATCTGGGCTTTAAGATATGAATATGTAAAAAACTGCATATTAAATGAAAAATTCTTTTGTACCTCTGAAATATTGTGTGTGTTAAAAATATTGCTAACTTATTACTTTTTATTGCAATGTATATTAAGCTAAAAAATTCTTTTACTTATAACCTTCATATTATTCATATTGTTTGTCATAAGAACAATTTTGAAATATTGCTAACTTATTCCTTTTTATTGCAATGTATATTACGCTAAAAAATTCTTTTACTTATAACCTTCATATTATTAATATTGTTTGTCATAAGAACATTTTTGAAATATTGCTAACTTATTACTTTTTATTGCAATGTATATTAAGCTAAAAGATTATTTTACTTATAACTTTCATATTATTCATATTGTTTGTCATAAGAACATTTTTGAAATATTGCTAACTTATTACTTTTTATTGCAATGTATATTAAGCTAAAAAATTCTTTTACTTATAACCTTTATATTATTCATATTGTTTGTCATAAGAACAATTTTGAAATATTGCTAACTTATTCCTTTTTATTGCAATGTATATTAAGCTAAAAAATTCTTTTACTTATAACCTTCATATTATTTATATTGTTTGTCATAAGACCAATTTTGAAAATTCATGTTTGTATGTGTCTTGTATAATGTTATTTGCTTATGATTTGCATATGTATTGTATATTATCTTATTTAATAAAGAAAAAAATGTACTCTTGTTGTAATCTGGTTTGTTGTATCTGACTATATGGCGCCAATCTATGCCTGTAACGCGTTTCCATGCTGTGATTGGAAATTCCCGGCAGTCTCATGCCAGCTGCGATGTACGAAGTTCAGAGATCGCATCCAGCTCAGTTCTTTGATTAATTACAAACTACTAGCAAAGAGATGTTTTAGTGGCGACAAGGATGGGATAAGATTGCTTAGAATTGTCGATCTCGGCAAGGAAACATTTAATATATTCAGGCTTCTTTAATACAAATATAGAAAATGTGGATCTATTTGTTGCTACATAATTTGTATAGATTTGATTTCATAATGTACAAAGAAAAAAGAAAAAAAAAGATAAAATACAGTGGTGATAATCTGTATGAAAAGTTTAAGCAAATAGAAATACTTCTTTTATACAGGGAAGAAAATCTTCTAGGTTTTCGTAGAATTTTGCTTTTTTATAATTTTATTGAATCTTTCGCCCTCTTTTGCAACTCCACACCCTCCCCCTCCACTCACTCAAATTTCAATCTTTAGAACTTAAAAAAAAAATCTTCTGTTGCTTTCTGCTAACAATAAATAAATAATCCTGCACCTAAATTACCCTACCCCAACTTTGAAATTTCCACTTGTCTCTCCCTTCAGCATACAAAGTTTAAAATCTTTCAAACAAAAAATGTTTGCCCTATTTGTTGTTTTTTAGTAACAATAAATAAATAATCAGTTATCTTAATTACGCTCCCCAGACCCTGTTATTAAGTTATCTGAGTAATTAAGTTATCTTAATTAACATCTGCTTCCAGCACATAATTTACAAATTTTAAAAAGCTATTTTAAGAAAAAAAATGCCCTATTTGCCACTTTATAGTAATAATAAATAAAAATCATCTAAATTCCTCTCCCTTACCTCAAATTTCTAGATGCGATGAGGGGGGGGGGGAGCAATAGTTTCCTCTTTTGTTGCAGTTTGGTTGTTTTCATATCTGTTTATAACTTTATAATAATAAATAGTACAGTACATACACAAAAAAATATCTGCACAACTTGGAACAAAGGATTTTGCAGATTTTAGATCATTGAGTTGTTTGACATTTTAAAACTTTATTTAAATAATTATAGCTTTGGGAAATAACTATATATTAAAAATAATAATGACTAATGAAAAAATAAATAATTCATTATAAAACCATTCAATGAATAATTTTGATAATTTATAATCACTATTATAAATTATATGAAAATTTGTTAAATATTTGATTAATAGTAGTTTAAGAACAATCATCTTATGTTTTAAAACCTTTTCTTGTAACCTGCAAACTGTCAGTAGATCTTGATCAGTCACAAAAATATATCCGCATAATCTTCCAATTGTTTTCAAGTCAAATAAACATAGTTTTAACCAGAGATTTCATTTTAAAAAATGTATCTTATTTCTACAAAATACTTATTTAATATCATTTATTATAAAATAAAAATTGGTACAAAATATGTTTGACTTTGGAAAATGAAGGTTGACAGCTATGGTATAAAGAAATAACATAATTACAAACCAACACGTCGATCAACCAATCTACCCACTACATTTTTGCATTAACGATCACTGCAGGAATGGCCATGGAAACTTAACCAATTATATCACAGACCTGTTAATCATAGACCAATCATATCTCCTGAATTCTTGAATACAATAAGAGTCATATAGATTGGCAGGTATCCAATAGTTATTCTTCTAACAAAAACGTCATTTGCACTTTCCTTATCATTAGAAAATTGAAAAAGTTTATCCCAAAGAGCAGGTCACTCATCAAAAGTAAGTTTTCTGTCCTTTGATTCAGCGACGTAGCTTTAGGGGGGAAGGGGAGAATAAGTTCAAGTAATAGGGCGCAACAGAAGGTTTAAGGGCGCCGTTAGGTGCCCATAAGGAAAGGATTTATTAGTAGTAATAAGTAATTATACAAACACTCTATTATATATCTTAAATTAGAAGGTAAGTTACTTTTAATATACTAAATTTGCATAAGGCATTTAATTTTAGATTTGTTACTACTTCTATCCCACCACTCCAAAAAAAACAGTTTATACTGACAAAAGGAAAAATTCTGAAAATAGGAATTGTAATAAATTGGGGGACGGTAAGTGTAATTTGATCCTTAGAAGTACAATTATTTCCTTCTTATCTTAGTAGTTGTTGGCACCCTTTGTAGTAGAAAGAAAGTTTGAAGAAGTGGAAGCAAGTAGAAGGGGTTAGAACGGTTCACAAGCCATTGGATATAGAATAGCATTATTAATGATCACTCTTACACTTTTACATTCAAATAAAGACATTAAAAAAATAATGTAGTTTAGAATAAAAGAAAAAAGATGGTTAAATTACGCAATTTCTCCTAAATTTACCTCAATTATTTATATGAGTGCAATTGTGCAACACTTTCTTCTTTACATATATTATAAAATACATCAAAATGTACAAATAAAAGTGTTGCAAGGCTGCGCTCATAGCAAAATATTAAATATAGAGAGTTAAGTAAGTCACGTCAGTAAGAGACTTTAGGATGCAGCAACGTGTTTAAACGTGCTAAAATGAACATAACTATTGCTAATATAAAAGAATGCAGTTATTAGCAATAGTTACGTTCATTTTAGCACGTTTAAACACGTTGCCAGGGGCGGACACAAAGTGTCCTTTTGAGGGGGGGGGGGGGGGTCGATACATTGTTACATATAATGGACACAGTATAGTACAGAAAAACCTTTGAAAATGGAACCTGTCCGTAACGGAAAAATTCCATGGTTCCGAAGGAAGAAACATCATACAAATATGCCAGCAAAACAAAATCCTGTCTAAAACGGAATTATAGTCTGATCCCTAGCGATTGCGTTTTTACAGGATTTGCTGCATGTAAAAGAATACAGTGATTTATCGTTTACAATTATTTATTAGTCATAATTTCTGTTGATTAGTTCATACAGTAAGACCTCTAAGAACGGAACTTGCCTATACTGGAATTCTATTTGAAATGGAGAAACTTAATAGTCTTGGTGGAAGGAATACTATACAAATCTATCCTCTAAAACGGAAACCTGTATAAAATAATTTTTTCCAGCTTATAGCTGAATCGTTTTCATGAATTTTTACTATAATTATAGTTTATTATTAACTAGCTCATTCGTCCGACGTTGCTCGGGTCCGTGATAATAAATTAAAACAAACCTCAAGTTTGTATGATTTTTTTATCGTTAACCCGATTTTGGGGTTTAAGGAAGTTTTTAGCAGTTTATAAAGTAGCAGGAGGACCCTAACAGCGATGTTTAAGAAAATTGAAAGATAATCGGAACATCTTTAAAGAAGCTGTACTAAGGCTCCCCAGGAAGAATATTAATATTCAAAATTGTTGATAGCTGAGGTCCGAGGAATTTTTTTGTCGTTCATGCAGTAGTTGGAGGACCTAAGAAGTTGTTAGAAAAAAAAGCTAGTCAATCGGACGATTTTTAAGGGAGCTGTAGTATAGGGCCTAAAAGAAGGTCAACTAATAGTTTTGAGCAGGGCCCTAAGATGAAAACATTTTAAGTTGTCCTAGTACTTAGCACTTTAGATCTTGAATTCGTCAAAATTCAGTAAATAGGGTAGGAATTAATCATTAGAATAATATTTTTTAAAAAGAGCTCTAGGGCTGCAATAAAAATATGAGGGTGGTGACCCGGGGAGCGGAGTCAAAGACTCAAATTTAAAGTCATGCACTGGGAGGATGACGCGATTAAAGGGGTGAAAAATGCATGGCGCACAAAAAGTTCAAGGGGCTCCACACCGAGCCCCCAGGGTCTTAAAAGGAGTATAGAAACGGAGGAATAACTAAATGGAGAAAAGGCCTCAAAAACGAAGACGATCGGATTAAAACGGGGCAACTTGTTGAGAATTTAGGAAACAAAAACTTCAACGGGCCCGTACCAGGGTCTTAACTAGAACCTAGAAATGAGGGGAGGTGAAGCTAAATGGAGAAAGGGCCCAAAAAACAAAGATGATCGGATACAAATAGGGCCAGTTATTAGCAATTTGACACAAAACTTAAATGGGGCCCTGGGGATCCAGGGTCTTAACTAAACTGGAATGTAGAAATGGGGAAATAACTAAATGGAGAAAAGGTCCCAAAACAAAGAAGAACGGATAAAAGGGGTGCAAGTTATTAACTATTTAGGGCACAAAAACTTAAAGGGCGCCAGTCTTAAGTGGATTGTAGAAATGGGGGAATAACTACATGGAGAAAAGGCCTCCAAAACGAAGAAAATCGGATTAAAAGGGGGCAAATTATTGACAATTTAGTTCACAAAAACTTCAAGAAGCCCTGTACCGGGACCTAGGGTCTTAACTGGAACGTAGAAATGGGTGGGAAAGCTAAATGGAGAATGGCCCCAAAAACGAAGAAGATCAGATAAAAATGGGGCAAGTTATTAATAATTTAGGAAAAAAACTTAAAGGGGTCCCTAAAGACAAGCAAAACTTAAAGGGGTCTTAAAGACAAACAACTTTATGGCTTAGCTTTACAAACTAAATGGAGAAAAGGCTTCAAAACTGATGACGATCGGATAAAAATGGGGCAAGTTATTAACAATTAGGGTAAAAAACTTAAAAGGGCCCCAGTGGGCCCGGGTCTTAAAAAATTTTAAATCTGAGCCCCAAGTGCGCCAGGACCTACCTTGGACTATCCGCACTAAATTTTCAGACTTCTACGTGCGGCAAATTTCGCTAGCCATCGCACACACACAAACAAACAACTTTCTTTTATTAGTATAGATTGTTTCATTAATAGAAAAGTAATACTACTATCTGTATTTTTAATGATTTACAAATAGCAGTATAATAAATCGGTGAAAACAAAATCGTTTAAAACCGATAAAAAACCCGTTTTGACAGGTTTCCGTCTTAGCAAGTAGATTGTTACGGTATTCCTTCCGTCGGGACAGTGAAATACTTTCGTTTAAGAGAGGATTCCACAAAAGACAGGATGAACTTTCACATGTCGGAAGGAATATTAAACAATTATACTTATTAAGACGGAATGCTGCTAACTTTCGTAGAGGTAACAGTTTTTTCCAAACATTTCAAAGCGAGCATAAAGATAACCTTTAAAAAAAAAAAAAAAAAAAAAAAAAAAAAACAGTAATATTTATAGAGTAACTTGCAAAGGGAAACCTGTCTCTAACGAAACCCTGTCTTAAACAGAAAAATTTCATAATCCGGTCAAAAGGAATTGCATGCAACTGTACCTGCTAAGATAGAAACCTGTCAAAAATGGGTTTTTTTTTTCACTTTTTAGCAATCCTGTTTTCACATGTTTTACTGTATCATAACTATTTTATTACCATTAGAATTCTTTTTTATGAAATAATTTTAGTTCTTCAAATGTATGCTGAAGCTATTTGCATAGACCTAATAGTATTTCTCGAAATACAATAAAATCTTCGAAAACGGTGTATAAGAGAATCCTGCCTTATCCGGAATTTTTCATGGTTTCAGCAAAAGAAATAACATGTAACTATACCTGCTAAGACAAAAACCTGTTTACCATGGAATTTTTTTTTGTCCCTAGTGATTCCGTCTTAGTAGGTTTTACTGTAGTTACATTCGCACGCAAATAGAATTTTTAAGACTTAAATAACAATTAAAAATGTATAAGTACAAAAACTGTAGTGTTGTGAAGTGTAAAAACAATGAAAAATAACTAAAACGAAAATATCTAAAAAATTCAAGGCTTGCCTTTTCAGTGCAAAATACAATATAAAAGCTATTGAGAAACAGGAGCAGCGCCTTTGCTGCTGTGATTTTTCATAAAGAAGGAGAGCTCCATTTTAAAGCTGTGAACAAGCTTCGTACTCATCATCTATATAGCTGCAAGGTTAATCTATGAGACTGTGTGTTTATCTTTACATTGGTTATTACACATGACAATAAAACCTGCCAAAACGGAATCGTTAGGGACCGAAAAAACCCTCTATTTTAGCAAGTATACTTGTATAACATTCCATTCGTTAGGATCATGAAACATTTCTGTTTAAGGCAGAATTCTGTGACAGACTGGTTACGTTTTCACGGGTTTTACTGTATTTGGATTTTGTCTCAGAAAGAAAACCTATCCCAAAAGCTTAGCTGGAAGAGGGCAAGGGTTATATTAAGCGCATAGTATTAAGAAAAGAAAATGTCAAAGTTCTTTTAACTAATCTGGCTTCTTGTGTGTAACACCCTTTCTACACTACCCTGTATGTTCCAGATGATTTTTCTAAAGAAGGAAAAAGGGTTTAATTCATTGGGGTGGAGGCAGTTGTTTAGGAGGGTTATTGTTGATTGATGGATCTTTCAGCAATATATTAAGCTCTGAAAATACTCCACTATGATACTGACTATTGAAAGAATGACATATTTTGATTCTTTCATGTTACATTTTCTTAAACATTTCGCAAAAGTTCCATGATGATTGGAATCTGCTCAGAGCAGAGACAACTATTGATGAATACATGGATTGCGATGAGGATGTAATAATGTCAGCAATTTGCAGTGTTGATGAGCTTATTCAGAACGCCCAATCTGAATCGCATAGTGACAGCGAAGATGACGAGGAATGCCAAGAAGTTGTTTCCCCATCATTTCAAGATGCCGTGAATTGCATTGAAACATTAAGAACTTATTTTGTTTGCCACAATACCAGCGAAAAAACTTTTCAGGCACTTGACTCAGTGCACAAATCATTAATTACAACTCAGCATCAGTCATCACGTCAAACAACCATAGACAATTTTTTTTTTTTTGTAATACTACGTAAACCGATCAAAAGAACAAATAAAGGTACGTACATTTAAATATCTTACTGTATTTTTTTTTCTTCTTCTTCTTCTTCTTCCATTTTTTTTTTTTTTTTGTTTAATTTATAAATTTATCTAAATCAACACGTTAAACATTAAAATTAAGCGAAAGCAAAATTTATTCTAGAAAATCGATTATACGACGTTAACGTTTATACGACGTTTTTTGGTAGTCCCTTTGGCGTCGTATAAACGATGCTCCACTGTAATTGCTTTCAGCAATCTATTAGGCTCTTAAAATACTTCACTATGATACTGACTATTGAAAGAATGACATATTTTGACTCTTTCATGTTACCTTTTCTTAAATATTTCGCAAAAGTTCCATGAAAAAAAAAATGTAATTGCTTTTCATTATAACAATGATATATTATAAAAACAGGTGAGTAAAAACAATTTTTTTTGGAGGGGGGTGCAGGGCCGGCGCCAGGGGTGAGGCAAGTGAGGCAGCCGCCTCAGGGCGCACCCCTAGAGGGGCGGCATTTGGCTCGCATATTGTATGTGTCGAAATTTAAGAAAAAAGTGAGAGAGGTGATTTTTTTTCTTATTTAAAATAAAAATATGAAGTACATTGCATATAATTACAGTCAAAGAAGTTGCATATAATTACAGTGAAAGAATTCCTATTACTACCTTTTAGTCCACTTTAGTAAATTTTGTTCTCGACGATTCTTGAATTATTAGTGACTGTGACGAGATTTTTTTTCTCTTGCGTTTCGCGGTGATTTTTTAATATTCGTTAAAGGAATTAATTATGATTCAAACTTTTAGCCTAATATAGTAAATTTTGTTTTTCGCGATTTCGAAACTTTTAGTTGTATTTAATGCAATTTTCAATACGATTCTCAGTGCATTTTCGCGTTCTGCTGTGATTTTTTGTTAATTTAGTAAATTTTGTCCTCCGCGATTTTTGAAATTTTTCCGATTTTCAATACAATTTTTAGCATTTCCAGGCGTTTCACGGTGATTTCTTCACATTCATAAAATAAATTCGGTTTCAAATATTTAATCTAATATATTACATTTTATCTTCTGCGATTTTTAGCGTCTTTTCGCGCCAATTTTTTGATATTCGGAAAGTAATTCCTTTTAAAATGTTTTAGCCAACTGTAGTAAATTTGCTTCTCTGAAAATTTTTAATTTTTAGCAATTTTTATGAGATTTCTAGCGTTTTTAATTTTGTTGTTGTTGTTTTGTGGCGATTTTTCTACCTTAGTTAAAGGATTCCGGCTGTAAAATTTTAGCCCAATATAGTAAATTTTGTCCTGTTTTCAATAAAGTTTATTCGGAAATTTTTCTATGTAATTTTTTGAGTTTTTTCTCGTTTGTGGCGATTTTTTGACGTTGTTAAAAGGAATTCCGTTTCAAAACTTTTAGCATAATACAGTAAATTTTGTCCTCTTCAATTTTTGAATTTTTAATGTTATTTTCAACTTGCTTTTACGCGTTCCGTGGCGATTTTTTGACACTGGTAAAATTAATTCTATTTCAAACTTTTAGCCTAATATAGTTTTGACGGCTACAATTTTTGAATTTTTAGCGATATTTGGTGTTTTTTCGCGTTCCGCGGTAATTTTTTGACATTCGTGAATAATTCCTGTTACAATGTTTCAGTTTACTATTAGTAAATTTTGTTCTCTATAAGTTTTAGAGTTTTGCGGCGATTTATTGACATTAGTAAAAGGAATTCGGTTTCAAACTTTTAGCCTTATGTAGTAAATTTTGTTCTCTGAGATTTTTGAATTTTTAGGGATTTTTAATGCGATTCTTAGAATTTTTTCGAGTTTTCGCGTTTTTCGTTGAATTTTTTGACATTTGTAAAAAAATTCAGTTTTAAACATTTAGCCTATCCTATGAAATTTTGTTCTCCGCGATTTTTGAAGTTTTTGTGATTTTTATTACTATTTTCAATGCAATTTTTAGCATTTGTTGCGTTTTGCGGCGATTTTTTGATATTCATAAAAGGAATTCGGTTTCAAACATTTAGCCCAATATATTACATTTTGTATTCAGCGATTTTCAATGCGATTTTTAACGTTTTTCCGCTCCGATTTTTGACTTTCGGGAAAGAATTGATGTTAGAATACACTATATTGCCAAAGGTGACCGGTCAATTGCGATTTTAGACGTTTTGCTAACTAGAAAAATACATGAGGAATTAACTTGAAACTGCAGGTGTGTAAACAGTATAGTATAGGTTATATATTTCCGCGAAGATTTTTTCCCGAAACCCCATAGGGTACTGTCAACAAATTGAAAAAGAACGAATATCTTTTGGATTACCCTGTAAAACCTAATGTAGCAAAAGCGTTCAAACTCGAGATCATTAGGTAGATTTCGTAAGAAATACTACCTATTACATTCTCACCTAAGTTAGAAATTTTGAAAAATTTTTGCAGATCTACGCCGATCATGACTCCCAGAACCCAAAACCACCCCCAGTTCAAAAGTTTACATATATCTATCTATCTATCTATCTATCTATCTATCTATCTATGTCACTTTTTTCTGACCACGATAACTGGAAAAATTCTGCATAAATCTCTTCCAAACTGATACATAAAATCAAGGGTCATAAAATCTCGGTCAAGTTCGTTAATGGGCAAAATCGAACCAAGGGGGGGGGGGAAATGGGGGGGCTTTTTGTGAAAACAGAAAAACCCTCATAATTTCTTTATTTTTATACGTATCGAATCCGTTTACAGTTATTATATCTTCTAGGAAAAGGGCCGAAAATTTATGTATGACATATTTTTGATATAATTAAAAATGGCCCCAAGGGGGGGGGAAAAGGGCGGGTTTTAGAAGAAAAAAAATCATAGCTTCGTCAATTCACAAGATATCAAATCCGCGTAAATTTATTATTAATCCTCTTAGTATTATCTAAAACTTTTATATTGACAAGTTTTTTATTGGACCAACCGTTATAGCACAAAATAATTAAAAACAAAAAAAAATCCCTGCCGGCTCCGCCTGCAAACAAGTTATTTTTCGAAGTAGGCGGTTCCAACTCCCGCATCTTTTCGATACTGATACATAAAATCAAGGGGCATAAAATCTCGGTCAAGTTTGTTAATGGGCAAAATCAAACCAAGGGGGGGGATGGGGGGGCTTTTTGTGAAAACAGAAAAAACCCCATAATTTCTTAATTATGATACGTATCGAATCCGTTTAAAGTTATTATTACTTCTAGGAACAGGGCCAAAAACTTATGTATGACAGATTTTTTGATATAATTAAAAATTGCTTTAAGGGGGGGGGAGGGAAGGGGGATTTTAACAGAAAAAAATTCAGAACTTCGTCAATTCCCAAGATTTCAAATCCGCTTAAATTTATTATAAATCCTCTTAATATTATCTAAAACTTTTATATTGACAAGTTTTTTATAGGACCAACCGTTATAGCAAAAAAAAAAAAAAAAAAAAATTAAAGACAAAAAAAACCCTGCCGGCTCCGCCTGCAAACAAGTTATTTTTCGAAGTAGGCGGTTCCAACTCCCGCTTCTTTTCGAAACTGATACATAAAATCAAGGGGCATAAAATCTCGGTCAAGTTCGTTAATGGGCAAAATCGAACCAAGGGGACGAATGGGGGGGGGACTTTTTGTGAAAACAGAAAACCCTCCATAATTTCTTAATTATGATACGTATCGAATCCGTTTAAAGTTATTATTACTTCTAGGAACAGGGCCAAAAACTTACGTATGACAGATTTTTTGATATAGTTAAAAATTGCTTTAAGGGGGGGGGGAGAGAAGGGGGATTTTAAAAGAAAAAATTCAGAACTTCGTCATTTCCCAAGATTTCAAATCCGCTTAAATTTATTATAAATCCTCTTAATATTATCTAAAACTTTTATAGTGACATGTTTTTTATAGGACCAACTCTTATAGCAAAAAAAAAAAAAAAAAAAAAAAAAAAAAAAAAAAAAAAATCCTTGCTGGCTCCGCCTGCAAACAAGTTTGGTTTCGAAGTAGGCGGTTCCAACTGCAGCATCATCGCGAAAAGGTCATTTCTTCCGCAATTCCCGACAAACAGGCGCCCCACGGTCTGCGTCTTCGAAATCTACCTGCGCCTGTAGGCCGAGCCGTCAGGGATTTTTAATAAGTGGCTTATTGTAATATACAGTGTTCATTTTTATGAGGATAGCATGTATACTCGTAGAAAAATTAAGGTTTTTATAAAAACAGTCCCAAATTTCCACAAGTTTTTTGCTTATAATTTGCAGAGTTCTTAATATAAAAAAAAGTTATTTTGAAAAAAATATGTCAAACAACATTGTACATAATACTTTGCAATCAGAATTAAAAAATGATAAAAATTGGATGAAAAATGAGCAGATTTACTAAAAAATGTTTCACTGCGCATGCGTGAATGCAATCAAAATATAATATGCATAATGTAATAGATAAGTATATAGAGCAACTTTTGTGAAAGTCTCAAAATCATAGCTTGAAAATTCTGAAAATTATCGTCGATAGAATAAGCTCGAAATCCGTTGTTCCTAAAAAGAAGCGAAAAGATGAGGGTTTGTATCCAAATATAGTAGTACGTGCAATATTGTGTACGCTATCTTGGCACTAATCAACAGATATTTGATACAACCCCTCATCTTTTTGCTTCTTTTTGGGAACAACGGATTTCGAGCTTATTCTATCGACGATAATTTTCAGAATTTTCAAGCTATGATTTTGAGACTTTCACAAAAGTTGCTCTATATACTTAGCTATTACATTATGCATATTATATTTTGATTGCATTCGCGCATGCGCAGTGAAACATTTTTTAGTAAATCTGCTCATTTTTCATCCAATTTTTATCATTTTTTAATTCTGATTGCAAAGTATTATGTACAATGTTGTTTGACATATTTTTTCAAAATAACTTATTTTTATATTAAGAACTCTGCAAATTATAAGCAAAAAACTTGTGGAAATTTGGGACTGTTTTTATAAAAACTTTAATTTTTCTACGAGTATACATGCTATCTTCATAAAAGTGAACACAGTATATTAAAATAAGCCACTTATTAATAATCTCGAGTTTGAACGCTTTTGCTACATTAGTTTTTACAGGGTAATCCAAAATATATTCGTTATTTTTCAATTTGTTGACAGTTCCCTATGGGGTTTCGGGAAAAAATCTTCGCGGAATTACATAATCTATACCATACTGTTTACACACCTGTAGTTTCAGGTTAATTTTTCATGTATTTTTCTAGATAACAAAACGTCTAAAATAGCAAGTGACCACCTTTGGCAATATAGTGTATATTAGCATACAGTAGTAAATTTTGTCCTGCGATTTTTTAATTTTTAGCGAGTTTGTTTTTGGCTTTTATGACGATTTGTCCACATTTGTAAAAGGGGAATCAGGTTTTAATCTTTTATCCCAATATATAGAAAATCTTGTCCTCTTTTCAATAAAGTTTATTCGGAATTCATTCAGCGATTTTGAATTTGTTGCGAATTTTTTTGTTCGATTTTTAGAGTTTTAAGCGTTTTGTGGCGAATTTTGGACATTCGCATTATATATATATATATATATATATATATATATGGTGTTATGATAATGTTTCATTTATGGTTATATATATATATATATATATATATATATATATATATTTAATCTCTTAGCCCATTAGTAAATTCTGTCTTCTGTGATTTTTGTATGCAACCATAGGGGTGAAAAAATCTAGGCGCCAATGGGCCGATTCCCACCAATAAATTTTTAGTAGTCTTCGCCTAATAAAAATACTGATAAAATTTAGACGAAGTATACTAATAAAACTTGACGAATAATACTAATAAAATTTAGTGGTGGGAATCAGCCCATTGGCGCCTAGATTTTTGCACCTCTGTATGCAACTTTCAGTGTTTTTCCGCAATTGCTGCGGTTTTTCCACATTTATAAAATGAATCCGGCATCAAACTTCCACCGCAATATAGTAATTTTTTTCTCTTTTTATTAAAGTTTATTCGGAATTCGTGGAGTGATTTTTATATTTTTTCCGCTTTTGTATTACGATTTTTAGGTTTTTTCGCGCTTTGTGCTATTTCTTATGTGCCCGTGCAACGCCGGTCAAGTCAGTTAGTTAAATTGTTCTAGCAAATGAAAATACAGCTATTTTTTAATATTAGGGTGCTATAATAAACGATTTTGACACAGAAAATTCAAGGCTAATTACTATCGAATTATTTATTTCACTGTTGATACTTGTGTTTTTGTAAATATTACTGTTGTAAAATTAAATCTTCATGTATACAATTTTAAATGATCATGTAATTTTCTATTCTGATCATAATATTTCTATTTAATTTCAAGAATGTGATGCGTATAGTTTGCGTTAGTTGTGTTTATCTATTTTTGTCTTGATAATGTGATTGCTTTATAATATTGATTTCCGTATTATAATAAATGACTTAGCCGAAGAAAAATCAAGGAAAATTAGATCTGGAAGTTTTGTTTTACTTTTAATAATTATTTTTTTAAATACTACTAATAAGGGATTTTATTTTTCTGCATGTTTCAAAAAGATATATAACTTGTTATTGATATCATTATTTTGCTATTTGAAATTCTATACAAATTTTATACATAATTTGATTGTTTTTAAATGTTTGACATATTTTGGTTTAATAATGTATATTCTAAACTTAGCTTCACCTGGTGTAACTTTTTTTTACTAATTATACCGTCGATGCAATAAATGCATTTCCCAAGGGAAAAGCAAAGCGAATGAGATTTTGAAGCGTGAGTTTAATTCTTGATATGATGTTTTTTTGTAAATATTACTAGAATATTATAACATCTTATTAATTTAATTTCAAGTTAACTGTTGTTATATTTTCAAAATAGATGCAAAATTTCTTAAGTAATTAGATTATTTTAAATTTCTTAAATGTAAATTAATTTTATATATATTTGTTTTCTTTTGAATAAATCATAGTTAGCAAAATTAATTTACTTATTCTTTGAAAAGTTGGAGAAGTGCTGAAAAAACAATCACGGCATAGGGGCGGCAAAATAATGCTCGCCTCTGTCAGTAAAATGTGTAGCGCCGGCCCTGGGTATTTTAATCTATTTTAATGAAAAAAATGACAAATATTTAAAAATGATATATATCCGTTATATGAAGATATTGATACAATGAAGAAAATATTAAAATTCCCTTTTAAAGCGACCACACATGCACAAATCATGACGCTGAACACTTTTATTGCACGTCTGAAAATGGGGAAAGCTTAAAAATGTTGGCAAATTTTCGATGCAAGATCTGGAAATGCAAACAAAATAAGAAAAATGTAACGTATACTTACCTTATACAAGAACTAAAGTAAATGAGATTTCTATAAGTTGTTAGAAAATTAAATGATATAATATGAAAGCAGTGGAATAAAAGGTGCTTATTTGTCCGTTATGTATAATCACATAATTTCAAAACCAAGCGTCCTTCCAAGCGTCTTCCATCATTATGGACTGGCTGCATTTTCACATCTATAGGAATTTTGGCTGATTTTTTTTAAGATAAAAAAAAAATTAAAATAGTTTTGGAAGTATACTCTTGTTTTTGTATTTAGTTTACAGAAATTGTAAATAAAATCTGAAAAAATGCTTTTTTTATAAATAAATTTCGAAAAAAAAAATCGGAGAATCCCGCAGTGTTTGATGATGATTCTATCTCATTTTACTATTTCCATGTTATAAAAATTCAGATAACAATTGTTTCCTGGTAGATGTATGGAAATATTAAGAAAACGTATCATATATATCTTATCATTAATAGATAATTTCATTAATCAATTAAGCTTTTAGTTCTTGCTAAACTATGTACATATATATTCAGACATAATAATAAATAACATATACAGTATGTCCGAAAAGTCTGGAAACGATCGAATAATTGGAGAAATAAACATCGGATTGTAAAAAGGAAAAATATGTGTTCAATATTTTTGAAATATCCATTCAGAATATCAAAGTTGCCCCTCCACCCTCACCCTCCTGGAGTGGTAGAGAGGAGCAATTTTGAAATCTTAAATGAGACCCCTATTTTATATTGAAGTTTCGGTTTCTACGTTAAAAAATACGTAACATTTGTATTTAACATCGTTTTGGATCATCTTAGATTTTGATTGACGCTGTAATCGAGGAAAATGTGGCGTTAAACAAACAACCCGAATCATGTGGATAAGAACAGATGATCATTCACCAAAATTTTGGAAGAAATTCGTTTTGGCACTACAAATAAAAATCTGATGAGTAATCCAAAATAAAGTTATTTTTACTTTTTTTTTTTAGGGGAGGGGGGGGGGGCATTTTAACTCATGGTGTGCGAAAAACTCCACCTTTCTTAAGTAGGTCAGGTGGTGTACCGTTTATTATGCATTTTTTAAATTCTAAATCGACAATTCTCAAGTCGAAACAATCACGTATTACAATGTTACGGCGAGTCTTATCAATAAAGAGTCCAAAATTATACAGTATGAGAGGATACAACTTTGTTACACTTATTTTACGTTTAAATAATTTTCTTTATATCATAATGAATAATTGTAAACTTATTAAATGCCTCCAAAATATCAATAATAATGTATTAAATTTACATGTAATGTAGTAGAATGTTCGACTTATATTATTTATAAAACCTGCCGTAACTTTGAACAAATCATCGTATCGAGTTGCGACTGGCGTCATTCGATTCAGAATTTTAAAATACATAATAAACAATACCCCACTGACATACTTAAAAAAAGGTTGAGTTTCTCGCCATACTTAAAAAAAGCTGAGTTCCATTGAAAATTATGTTATTTTGAAGTTAAATGCCCCACTTTTGTCTCCCAAAAACATGGTAACGCAACTTTATTTTTGGAGACTCGTCGGATCTTTTCTCTAGTGCCAAAACGAAGCTCTTCCCAAATTTTAGTGAATGACCATCAGTTAGTATACTCACTACTACCAGGTTACTATCAGGTACTATTGCCTGTCACAATTCGGGGTGTTTGTTTAACGCCGCATTTTCCCAGATATCCTACATAAGAAAGAGATTGGACATTGACGAAATGTCCGCCATGTTTGTTCAAAAATAGAAAGATAGCCGTAGAATGCAATTTATTTTCTTCAGCATTTAATACTTTTAATTTTATTAAAATCATCGAAAATTTGTTTTATATTTCTTAAGAGAGAGCCATGCAGAACATAAATATAAGTGTATTTTCACTTTAATGAATAAGAAATGTCCGTCATTTTTGTTCAATGTCCAATCTCTTTCTTATGTAGGATCTCTACATTTTCCCCGATTATAGCGCCATCTACGATGACCCGAAACAATTGTTAAATACAAAAGTTACACGTTTTTCTCGTAGAATCCCAATCTGCAATAAAAAAATAAGGATTCTCATTTAAGATTTAAAAGTTGCCCTTTTTAAACAATCCGACATTGATTGTTTAAATACATAAAAAGAATAATTTTTTTCAGCAGAAAATCTTAACAAAAGAAACTAATAACATACAAAGCAGCATGCCTTTTATTAACTACCGTTACACATCAAATGTTAGCACAATTGCTGACATGTGAAATATCTGGTAATTTTTTTGCTTGTTTTTTTAATTCGGTGCTTGTTAATTTTGTTTCTAATTTGTAAATATCTGATAAAACATTTGTATTTGTGCTATAAGTGTATGTTTTTAAGAAAGATAAGAAAATTAAAGCATCCAATTCGTGTAATTCGAATTGTAAATTTTTCAAATGAAAAAAAAAAAAGTTGTTTTTAAAGGTAGGATGGGGTAAATTAATTGATACCAGGTTTTTTTTCTAAAAAAATAGAAGAAGGACGTTTAATTCAAGAAACTGATCATTTCTTCACAAAATATTTTTAAAATATCAAAACTTATCATAACTCTTATTAAAAAACGCATTGCAACTCATCAAAATTTATTAAAATGTTTCAAAATGTATTAGAAGCATATATTAAAAAAAATATATCAAGCAGGGCGGTCGCTTTGCCAAGCCAAGCTTAAAAAAAACGCCACACAAACAACGCCAAGAACTGGACTAGACCGCTACTGCTTACTTACAGAAAACAACTTCGCAATGTTAAATCGACAAAACATGCCAGATTAAAATATCAGATATCAAATAAACCAAGCGTCGCAGAATACAAAAACGAAAACTAGAAGAATCTAATGAAGAAATTCTTCAATTTAAGACCAAACTCATCTTCATAAGTGATTTATAAACTGAGATATAGATTTTTTTTTAAAACGTCGAGTTACTTAAAATGATCACTTTTTTCTTCGTCAAACTTTTTTTTTTCAAACAACCTACAGACCTTAATATTCGGCAGAATAAAAAAAGGATTGCATTTTTGGACAAGTAATTACGTAATCTATGTGCTTTTATAAAATCCAGTGTAAAAAAAATATTTTCTATCCTTAATTACCAAAAAACTGTTAATTAACTTGGCGATTAAAAAATATGCCAAAACAGAGATAAAACCCGCCAACGACCATGTACCATCTGTATTAAAATAGCACAAATCAGATACAGGTTATAACCACGTCAAATTTCATCTGCAAGTCAGCCATTTTCTTCTGAAGATATTTTTTTTTAAAGTAAAACTTCATAATTATAAGAACACACATTTTATCAGACAATTAAATATGACTGCAAACTGTAGCAGATGACTGTTTCCAACATGAATAAGTATGAGAAATTGCCAGGCAAGGGTATCGATCTGGGTAGCTCAGTCGCAGAGTGTCAGTCCGGTACACATAAGGTCCCAGGTTCGAGTCCTGGCCCAGGTCAATTTTTCACTCATGTTTGTTTAATGTATTTAATTGTCTGATAAAATGCGTGTTCTTATAATATCGTAAAATAAAGTAATCAGACGTAGTGTTTATGTTTTAAATATATAATTTACGTTTTTAGAAAGATCTTTAAAAATAAATTAGTTTTTGAGGGAAGATGTACCTTCTAAAATGTATACATTAAGAGTTATCGGCATTTAAAATTTCTTTCCAAACGTAAACAAAATATTTGAAATGAATTAAATGTGATTAATTTATTTCTTAAAAAAAAAAAAAAAAAAAAAAAAAAACGGTAAAAGACAGGCATTTCGTTCGCAGGAATACCTTTCACGTCATTTTCCTATAAATTAATGAAATCCAGTTGTTAAATTATTTTTGTTTTAGAAGTGAAGTTTCCATTTAAATTTATTGCAGCAGTAAAATGTTTAATTGAATAAAATAATGTAAATCTAAGAAATTGCTAAGAAATTCCAAACATGCACAGGGCAACGCAAAAAATAAATAAATAAACAAAAAATAAATAAATAGATAAATAAATATAAATCAGCTTTCAGAAATTCTAAAAATTGTTCATATATCTTAATTACAAGCTAAAGGAGGGTTTATTTCTATATTATTTTATATATAATAGTAATTTCAGCAAATATATTAAATTCCAATGCGATCTGTTTTAAACTTCAAGACAGTTTATAACACATGATAAAAAATTTATAAAAAAGAATGGCGCGTCACATTTCAGAGAGGGGATGGGGAGGGGCGTGAACAAAATTAGGAAGTATAATAAGGCTATCTGTTTGAAACTTTACGATATTTTATAACACATAACATAAATTTTAAAAATAAATCCGCGTCAAAAATTATAGGGAGGGGCGGAAAGCGTTTTGCCTACACAAGGGAGGAACACTTTTCTAAATTTTAACGATATCCGTCATGTCACATATCGTTACACATGTCACATATCTGTGGCCACTTATTCATGTTATGCACCACAGGTGTCACCCCCACATTTTGCGCTCTCCCCGACACTACTCATGTGATATATTGTTCGAAAGGCCTGTGAGCGCTTTTATTCATTTTATGTATCTTCGGGGTCCCTCCTCCCACGTTTCTAAATTTTGCCGACACCTCTCATATGATATATCATTGGAAAGGTCTGTGAACACTTAATCATATTATGCAGGGAGAGAAGGGGGGTATTTTCTAAATTTTGCACATACCCCCTCATGTGATACATCGTTGGAAAGGTCTGTGACCGCTTAATCCTATTATGCATCTCCGGTGTTCATCCCCCACTTTTCCGCCCAAAAGCGATTAGCTTTCACCACCAGGGGGCGCTTTTCTATCTCCGTTTCTATGGGTTGGATCACGACGGGGTATGGCTCATTCGACTTGACATCGATAGAGCTTTCCGATTTTAGTTCATTTTTTCACCACCAGGGGGCACTTTCCTATCTCTGGTTCAATGAGCTGGATCACGACGAGGTATAGCTCATTCGACTCGACATCTATAGCCTTAACGATTTCAGTGCCCGAGGTTCATATAGAAGAGATTGCGCTACCTGGTGGTGGAAGATGGAACTCGGTGCCGAAGGCAGCGGGGACCCGTGTCGGAGGTTCGTTTGGTTAGAGGTTTATACTACACTATATTGCCAAAGGTGACCGGTCACTTGCGATTTTAGACGTTTTGTTAACTATCTAAAAAAATACATGAGAAATTAACCTGAAACTGCAGATGTGTAAACAGTATAGTATAGGTTTTATATATCCACGAAGATTTTTTTCCGAAACCCCATAGGGGACTGTCAACAAATTGAAAAAGAACGAATATCTTTTGGATTACCCTGTAAAAACTAATGTAGCAAAAGCATTCGAACTCGAGATTATTAATAAGTGGCTTATTCTAATATACTGTGTTCATTTTTATGAGGATAGCATGTATACTCGTAGATAAATTAAGGTTTTTATAAAAACAGTCCCAAATTTCACCAAGTTTTTTGCTTATAATTTGCAGAGTTCTTAGATATAAAAAAAGTTATTTTGAGAAAATATGTTAAACAACATTGTACATAATACTCTGCAATCGGAATTAAAAAATAATAAAAATTGGATAAAAATGAGCAGGTTTAGTAAAAAAGGTTTCACTGCGCATGCGCGAATGCAATCAAAATATAATATGCATAATGTATTAGCTAAGTATATAGTGCAACTTTTGTGAAAGTCTCAAAATCATAGCTTGAAAATTCTGAAAAGTATCGTCGATAGAATAAGCTCGAAATCTGTTGTTCCCAAAAAGAAGCAAAAAGATGAGGGGTTGTATCAAATATTTGTTGATTAGTGCCAAGATAGCGTACACAATATTGCACGTACTACTATATTTGGATACAACCCCTCATCTTTTTGCTTCCTTTTGGGAACAACGGATTTCGAGCTTAGATAGTATAAACCTCTAACCAAACGAACTTCCTGCTTGGGTCACCATTGCCTGCGGCACCATATAGCAGGCATGCTACACTCACATTGCAAAATCCATTGGTTTCACCTTCCACTACCAGGGGCGTGCAGTGTGTTCTATACGAACCTCAGGCATATGTACCCGCTGCCTGCGGAACCGTATAGCAGGCGTACTATGCACATGCTGCAAATCTCTTAACACAAATTCAATTTTAAATTGTATATAAGTTTAACTTATATTGTTAATTTTTTTAAGTGCTAAGTAAGTGCAAATAATGATGTTATACCAATAAAAGGTTTTCTACCTGCATGTCCATATTGTGCATTTAAAGAAACATTGTAACTTTAATTAATATAATCCATAATATATATACCACATTTCATGTTTATATCATGAGTGAATTTTTTACACACAAACTCCTTGCAATAAAATTTATTTCACCAAGGCTATTTCAGGAGTTATATCACTGGTTATGTGGAAGAGTAAGCGTTATGAGGGACTCAATTAACCCTATAACGGTCGCTCCCGATAAGTGTAGACTACTTTTTTTTTAAATTCAGATTGTTTGATTGCCCCCACTTTTTTGAAGTAGAAACATTCAGCTTAATTAATAGCAGATAAAATAAAGAGACAATAAAGCCAATTGCGTAAAAAAGATTTTCCAAATGTAGAATTTTATTGTAGTGTGGTGTCTAATTTTTGCTCACTCTTGTAAGTTATTGTTTTCAAGTTTAATGATAAAACTTCCTATTAATGATTATTTTCTCTTTTCTGTATGTTTATTTATTCTACACAATATATTTTGTACACTTTGGAAATGTGCTTGAAAAGAAAAAAAAAAGCTAATTTTCGATTGCTGAAAGTCCTTAAAAATTTGATAAGAGTCCTCAAATTTTAAATTGTCTAATTTCATTTTTTTTTTTTTTTTTTTTTTTTTTTTTTTTTTTTTTTTTTTTTTTACATCTTAATCAAGATTTTAACATTTAATGGTTTATTTTATAAACAAAAATTTCATTTGATGGCCTCATCAGCATTTTTTTGCTACTAAGTGAATTTAAAAAATGTGAAAAAAATTATTCGACTTTCATTTTCTTTTTAGTATTATTTAAAACTGTGTAGGTACAAAATTTGTTATGATAAAGCCTCATTTATTTAAGAAACTTATTCTTTACAATTAATTCTTACTGGTAAAAATGCAATGTCATATGGAAGGAAGCTTCATTTAAGACTTTGCTTTTGCTCTTGTAGTGATAGTGATGACATCTTTTTTGCTTCTAAAGGAGATCAAGCTTTGTTTCTTAACTTTTTATGATGTGTGAAATTGTTTTCCCATGGTATAGATGTACTCTACTAAGTAAATACTGTATTCTTTAAAAATTCTCTTGTAATGTAATGTCTTAAAAATACCTATTATACATTTTTTTTTTAAATTGTGAGAATTCTTTGAAATAGGCAGGCAGGGTGGTGATTCTTTCCCTTAATGTATTATACTTATTCTACAGCCATTTTAATACATGTAATGTTGTGTGTATCTAAATAGTCCCAGAAAAGTGCTTGAATTTTATTTGTTCTCGAGTATATGAACCATACGTAGAAGATTTGCTTAACATTTTAAAGTCTCCTTCTTAAAATAACTTTACTTTTTCAGCTTCTTATTCCCACTTAAAAATTTGGTTCAGATATGAAAATCCAACCTTATTATTTTTTTTGTGTGAATCCTACTGTATATTTCTGCATATTATTTATATGGTTAGATTATTCATGTTTTATTCATTTGCATAATCATTTTATATTAAACTGGCAGACCCAGGTCTGCTGAGAAAGCCCAGGCATGACCTGTCTAATGAGGCTATCCCATTTTCCCTTTTCGCTGGCTATGGAAACAAAAAAAAATTAACCAGAAGATGTTGACTAAATATAACATTGGATGGCTAAGATATCAAATAGAAATCTATTCATAGAAAAATAAAGTCCTCATTTTCAGCAGAAAATTTAATGTAGCTTTATCGTAACATTTCTTTTAATAGCTAAGAAATTTAGGCTTTTGTCTATGCTGTGCTAATTATACTTTAAAAAAAAAAAACCCGAAAAATTCAATAAACACTGTATGAATTACAAATAAACTTTATTGAAAAGAAGACAAAGTATTAAACTTTATCTGTAAAAGATGGTCTTACCTATCATGGACATTAATTTCTTTTTTAATTATTCCAGCAATCCTGTAGATATAAAATGGGATGAAATGAACATACTTCAAACGCTTCATCCCCCTGATAAAGATTATGGTTACATGAAAATTGATGAGCCTAAAACACCTTACAGTTACTATGAAGAGAATTCTGGAAAGGAGGTGTCTGAGCAAGATAAAGATACATTAGATGCCGACCTTCTGGCAAAAAAGTAACTATTACATACTTTTCTTATTCTTTTTCTTTTAAAAATTTTGCTTCGTTTGGTTCATTATAATGACTCTATTTAATATAAGTTTGCAGCTTTATTTTGATAGATATGTATCACATAATACTGACAACCATCTTGAAATGTCTGTAATAATTACGGTGGCCTTCACAAAATGACAAAATCTTTTTTTTTTTTTTTTTTTCAAAAGTAATTTGATTTCTGTATTATATAAGAATAGTAATTTCTGACTTCAATCACTGTTTCTTTGTTATTAAGGTCGTGCACAAGGAGGTGGTTTGGGTTTAACCCTCTTACATTTGGTTCCATTTTTTTTTTTTTTTCCTTTTTGTTCTTTAATGCAATTTTTAACATCTTGAATATTTTGAGAGTAACTGAAATTGGCACAAAAAGAAAAAAAAAATATATATATATATATAAAGCTAATTTTTAATTTCCTTTTGTGCATTTGGTAAACATTTATTATTGGTATATAATGAGTTTATTATTAAAATTATTATTTTTGCAAAAGAGGTGGAACAGTCTTAATTTTACTTTTGCTTTTATTGATTTTTATGAGGCTAATAATGATCATAAAGTTACTTTATTTACATAAGCAAATTTTCAAAAGAAGATGAATTATAGCTTCCATGTATTTTATTTATTTAAGTAAACTAGCACATGATAATATGAACTAGTTTATATATATATATATATATTTATTTTATCTATGATTGTTCATAATGTCATTTTTAACATAATAATTCTTTTCACTACCCATTTTCACACACATTATTTTATTTTCAAACACATAAACAAGCAGTGTACATGTCTAAAAGTCTTAAAAAATACTTTTAAAACTACACAAAACTAGTCAATCTGTTAAAAATTGTAAAACAGTAAAAATATTTTCACCTGTCGCTCTCAGGCATCTTCAATCACTGATGTTATGTTTTCTGCTTTGTCAGTCAATCTGCTGAAAACTCCCCATTTTGCTTTTTCTAATAACATATGGCGCCATCTGTTATCTATTTTTGCGTGTGTCATATCATTGCATGTTTCTGAATTTGATGTAAATATTTCTATGGCTTCCCTCTGTAACGCGTAGTTGAAATTATTATAATTGGCTAATTTTTCAACATTATGGAAGTCTATATTAATTGGAGATTTGTTGTTTAATCTGGGTATTTCAGTGGTTGATTTATTTAAGTTTGTATCTCTTTTGTGTTCTTTCATTCTGTCTTCAGGTTTCCTTTTTGTCATACCTATATATGAAATAGCTTTTCCTTTTTTATTGCTGAAATTAATCCTGTATATACTTGTTGTCTTTTAATAATTAAATATCTCTGCGTCTGATCTGATTAATTTGAAAATTGATTGATCTGAGGTGATGGGAATAATTATTCCAAGTTTTTTTAATTCTGTTTTTAATTTTAGGGAAATGCCTTTCATAAACAGAATAGAATTTGTAAATTTTATTTCTTTTTGAGTTGGTTGTACCTTATCATATCTTGACGTCGCTTTTTTGATTAACTTCTGTATTATTTTTGTGGCACATCCTGCATCCTTAGCTATTGCTTTAATTTTGTTTATTTTAGCACATAAGAGGTCTTCTATTCAACAGAGGTCTGATTTTTTGGTAGAGAGGGCCCGATAAATAAATTCCCCATCATTTTCCACTGTTGGGGCCCCCTACAAAAAATTCCCGGAAAATCCCCAAAATCCCTTCAAAAAGCCCCCTTTCAAATTTAGGAAGGGGTGGGCCCGTCTCACTCCTGGTTGGCTAAGCCCATGATCAAAATTATTAGACATCTATAAGTTATTACTAGATATAATGTAAATTTATTTAATTGTACACATATAATAAAATGGTGAAAATTTTGCCGTTTTTACAAAATTTTGGCCGTTTAATAGAAATGATTGCACCATAATGAAATTTTATTGAAACATTAGCATCATCTTGATGTAGCTGTTGCATTCTATTAGAAATTGTATTGCTATGGTTAGATAATTTTGTGATTTTTTGAAACTTTGGCAACCTTTGGTGTAGTATTTTGCGAATTTATTCCTCATTACCAATGGCAACTTTTCCGCACTATTATGTTTTGATTATTTAAGTTTCGTTTTTTTTTTGACCCACCCTAATACACATTCAGCTGTTAATGAAACCAGTTATGCTTCCAGTTAATGAAGCTGGAAATATTCCAGATGAGTACTGTATTCTTTTATAAAATGTTAACTTGAAAATTAATTGCAATATTTTTTTTGACATCGTTAGTGATTGTTCATAAATTGTACTGAAGAGGGTTGAAGTTTCCAATCCGAAACATTTACAATCATTTTTAATGTTTTATATATGTCTATTTTAATTAAAAAGTGTCTGTATTTTAAGTAATTTAATTTCTTAATTTATATTAATCAGACGTAATGTTTGCATTTTGCTACATTCAGCATTGTTCAATAGGAAGTGGAAAATGACAGTAGTTTGATAAAACAAGAACACACGTGTCAATAAAAATCTTCCTTTTTTTTTTTTTTTAAAGAGATAAATCTCACAACCATAGTGTATATCAACAAAAATGAGCATTTCAGTACATTATTTTTTTGTTTTATATAGTTTTGTGTTAGAGATGAGTTTGGGCTCTCTTTCTGGAGCCCGGGTCCGCCCGAGCCCGAAACATTTTGTATCATTAGAGCCCGAGCCCGATACCGAAAAAAATTGCATAGTATTTAAAAATTGTTTTAAAAGTAATATCTCATTTTTTTAAAACTAATTAATTTTAATTTTATGGAAATTTACCTTCTATCTTATCAAAAGAGAAGTTTGGTATCAAATAAAAATATACTTCCTTAAAAGGATGTAAATATTTTTCTCTCCCAACAAGCAAATCTGATGGACACAATAACGAAGTGCGTTTTATGAATAAATGCATGAAATTTGTAGAAATTACCATTTCTATGCAGAAGAGTCAAACAACGTTTTATATTTCCTATAAAAGGTGTATATCGTAACTTATAATTGATTCCTTAATTAAAACAATATTTCATTTCCCTGAAAATTAGCTGAAATTAAAAATTTGACACCGTTATCTGAAAGATCTTATGCTTTTTTAGGAAAAGTTGAAACACTCTTCGATTGATTTCTATCAGAATAACAATATATGACAATTAAATCTACTTACGAATGAAAGTGACTTCGTAAATGTGCATAGCAGAGCTTTAGCATCAGCAGAGTTCATAATTAAAAATAGAATCACTAACGTTGTCTTCATACGAAGAGTGAGTATGACTCGCAGTCGCATACAATAGAAGACTAAGAATTTGAAAACCTAAGCTAATGCTGATTGACTAAAAATGAAAAAAAAAATATTCATCTTGCATTAGATCTTTACAAAAATAAAATAAAATAAACAGTCCAATAAAAAAAAAATCCTACTGTCATAAACGAAAATCTAGCAATAAATGTTATTTCGCACATTAGCACCATATCATCCAGACGTCAGTCGCGACGCAAATATTGTAAATTTTCTTTTAAGGTAACATTCTAATACTAGAAAAGAAAAAGAAAATTTCTGTTTCCCCTTCTATTAATTCTGATCAAAATAACATTAAAATTACTTGAAATCATATGTAATTTTTTAGGGGGAAAAGTTATTTTTATTTTTCCTATATGAAAATAAATAAAATTGTCAGTTTCAGAAAGAATGAGCCCGAGACCGCCGGGGCCCGAAGGCTGATATAAAAATCGAGCCCGAGCCCGTCTCATCTCTATTTTGTGTCTCACAGATTAATTATTGGGGCACTCTTCTTAGATATTTTTATTTTGCTACCATATTTTTGTTATGTCAGTAAGTTACATCTTTTCTTTCTTTAGTTTTAATCACTCTTTTCTTTTGTAGGATAAATATAGCTTCTGAGCAAAAAGATAAACCAGCTATTTTAGAATCACCTAGTGATGATGACAATGATGAAGATGAAACTGAAGAAGAGAGAGGTAATATAGTTTTGGTTCAACTAAAAGTATGTAGTGAGGTTCATAATATTGCCTTCCTCTTTTATAATTTAAAAAATCCTAAAAATAAGAAGAGCTAAGAGGAAGGCTGGCTAATGTAACTTTAATATATAGCGAGACAAATTCTGAATGATAGGACAATTTTCACAGTCCTGGTAAAAATTATCTCGTGCTCAAGCACATCTTCACTTAAGGCAGACAGGTGATTTTTACACATCCTCTGCTGTAGGGGAGAATAAATTGTTTCCAAATCAAAATTATAATTTTATTATTACAATTTAGGCAAAACATTGCATAGCATATGCACACAATATATATATATATATATATAAATTTTTGTTCAATATTTCCATTTAAAATAAAATATTTTTCATAATAGGTATAAGTTTTATCATACAGTTTTATTATTTCTGTTTTCTCCATTTGTGTAAGATGAATTAAGTTTATATATAATATACATTTGAAAAAAAAAAATCTTACGAGTTTGTAAAACAGAAATGACATCTCTTATTTAAAGATGGCATGTAGTAATATTTTACATTAATTGTTATAGTAAATATGCAAACAGTAAAATCTGTAAATAATGAGCACCTCAGGACTGCTGAGTTTGTCTGTTATTTGAAGGTGCCTGCTATTCAAAGATTAAAATATGCAGATTTATATTGGTGTTGGGGGATTGAACAGTATTTACTAAATAGAGGTGTCCATTATCGAAGTTTTACTGTGTTGTGAACATCAGTACGTTACAAGTTAAGGAATTATTAACCAGAGTTAAAAAGCATAAAGCAAACAAAGAATACATCGTCTAATTACTTGGTTATAATACTGTACAAAACTGCAAAAATATTAATTAGAAAATAAATTCAGAAATCTCATAAAGTCACTGATTAAGGCTTATTACTTAAAGTACTTAACTTTCCTCCTCTTTATTGATACAAAATCATCAATGATTTTCCATTCTTACCAGAAAGGCCACTGAATTGTGCATCTTTTCCTGTTATTCACAATAATTATATCAAGCTCTTCCCGCCAAAATATCATAACTAACAATTTAAAAAAAAGAGATTTTATTCCAAATGGTGTTATTGTAAACAAATTGTAATGCATGTTTTAAAGTAGTTATTTTATGTGGCTAGGAAATCCCGAAGAAAATAAAAATAAATTGCTAATTAAGAGCAACAGTAAATAAGATCCTTTAAAAAAGGCTCCTGCATTATTAACATTTTGTCGCTTATGGTAAAAATTATTGCTACTTTCCCAGTAGCCGGGTGCAGGTGATAAATTGCCATCATTCACACTGCACTCATTCAGTTAGAACTAGCTTTGCATTGCACAGGCCTGGGATAATAACCTTAAATATACCTAAAACATACCTGCCAAGTTTTATGCTTTAAGCGTAAAACATACGCTTTTGAGTAATTTTTTACGCTTAGTTTTTTTTATGCTTTTCCTGCTGTACTTTGATAGTTCTTTTTATTTTCTTAGAAAAAGGCATTTTCTTTAATAATCTCTTAAATTTGAGATTTATTATATTGTCTTTTTTATGAAAATGTAGCATAAAAGATAAAAAAGTCTTAAAAATGCAATACTTGCAGCTATTGTTTAGTAAACAAGTATCAGAATCGCGGCGAGGTTGATTGGTGGATTGATTCTTAGCGGACGCTTCTAAATTGTAGATTTCACCTTGATTGGTTAAAGAACGCATCATTTCAACGTCATCGTTTTCTAGGCGTGGTTTACCTTTTCTTCTTTCCTTACCGCAACAGCTCAGTTCAACTAAACTTTTGCTTTTCCTGACCTAAACAGATTTTTATGCATGCAACGCAGACGCACGAATCTGTTCGTGGCTCCAAAGTCCTCCAAGTTCTATATAAGCGCTACCTCTGGGGGTGCCAATCCAGATGAAAATCTCTCATCTGGAATTGGTTCAAAATTAGGAGATTTAGGTGTCAGGATTATGGAATTAGCGTAGTGGATTATGACAGCTATATAGAAATAGAAAGCTGCAAAACTGGGCCCTTTGGGTCATTTCAACAACAACAACGCAGACGCACGCTTTGTGTTTTTTTATAGGTGCTGATTGCTCGTTAAATCATTTGTACGATGATGGCTTCACCTAAGAAAAAAAAACTATCATCAAGTCTTCAAGGACAGTTATAGCAAAGAATTTCCATGTATAAAAGCATCCAGGAAAGGCCTAAAATTTGTTTATTGCGATATTTGCCGAAGAGATTTTACCATTTAACATGGAGATAAATACGATATTTCGCGACATGTGATAAAGGATAAACCTCTTGAAAACGTAAAGTTAGCAAATATTAGCGAAAAACGTAAACTGGATAATTTTTTCAAAGAAGACAAACAATGGGCTATTATTCGGGCTGAATTGTTTTTTATACGATTTTTAGTTGAACACAATGTGAAGTTCAAAACTCTGACTGATGATAGAGTATATTTATAAAAATTAATCTTCTGTAAATGAAGTATTTATCATCTGTTTTTTATAAATAAAATTTGAAAAATTTATAAAATTTGTAGTATAATAATTTACTATATTTAGTTCTAAATAATTGTCTGAAATTAACTATCAATTTATGATATGAAGGATATATACTAGTACTGAATTGAATGAATACATTTATCTGTTTTTTATAAATAAAATTAGAATTTCTTTTTTAAAATTTATAGTATAATAATTTATGCAAGAAAAAGTATTAAATAATTATTATAGTCTGAAATTAACTATCAATTTATTATATGAATAATAATAAATTGAAATATTATTGAACATAATAGTACTAATTTGAATTATTATATTTATCTGATTTTTGTAAATGAAATATGAAAACTTTATAAAATGTATGTAACAGTTTATAAAATTTAATGCTAAATGATTATAAATCTGAAATAAATTTAAGTGCATTATATGAATAATAATAAATTAAAATAGCTTAAATATATTGAACATAATAATTAACTGTAATCATTTGAATTTTTGAAAGGTAAGTTTTTTATTATGTATTTTTCTCATTGAATTTTTATTAATATTATGTTTGCTAAAATTTGCATTCTATTACTATTTATCAGGAGTTTACATGCTAATGCAATTTTAAACAAATTATAATTTTTTAATCTTGTTTGCATACACCCCCCCTCCCCATCAAACAACAACAACAAAAAAAAAGTCTGTTCTTTTAAATCTTAGAATATGTCGTTCACACGTTGTTTTACACTTTGGAATTTTTATAGGTTGGCTGGTATGCTAAAACCTATGATTCGATGATATATATATTTATCTGATATTTATTTTCAAAATAACATGATGTTTGATATTTTTAGTCAAAACAATTTAAAGGAATTTTTCAACTCTTATTGACTGTGCTATTCTGTAGATAAAGAACTTTTCCTCTCGCAGTGACTTTTTTTTATCATTTTTCTGCTTTACGTTTGAAGCTGTATTTTTTAGTGTGGAACCCATAAGCCATAATTATGTGGGATGATATTTACTGAGAACAATCATTGAAACATATACTGTCTAATTTAGATAAGTTATTTATAGCTTCATTAGAAATAATCTTTTCTGGTTTTGGTGTAGTTCAATTTAAACTCCACAACAGGTTAGGGAAATGTAAAAGCAGACAAGCTGACATTTATGTTAAAATTTTTCAA
This sequence comes from Maratus michaelseni, assembly GCA_963931845.1. Lineage (NCBI taxonomy): Eukaryota > Metazoa > Arthropoda > Arachnida > Araneae > Salticidae > Maratus > Maratus michaelseni. The sequence goes on along the minus strand of OZ007591.1, from coordinate 343,358,043 downwards.
TTAAAAACAAATTATTTTGTATTTAAAATTTAGTTGTGTAAAACGCAAAATTTTCTTGAAACTAAATCCTATAGTTTTTTTTTTTTTTTTTTTTTTTTTGAGTGTAAAATGCAAAGGGTGTCTTGTTTTCAATTAGTTGCTTCTCAATTTTGTTACACTAAAAAAAAAAAAAAGAAAAAAAAAAGATTTATTCAAAACATCTATATAATAAAACCGTAAGTCATGTGACTGTCATCAACAGTTCCGGGATGTCCGCTTCACTTTTGCATATGCCAGGCGGCCATTTTTATTCAAAACTATTTTTTCGAATAAAACTGCATAAAATTTACGTTTTTAGAAAGATCGTTCAAAATAAATTAATATTTGAGAGATGACTTACTGTTTGTCGATCACAAGAATAGCTCTCGCCGAGAAGTCTGCGCCTGTCTGTTGCCGTGGAAACAAGACTAGCTCCATTTTCGACAGGGGAAACCAGAAGATAGGCATTCACAATAGTTTACTAAACGCTTTTATTATTATTTTTGTTTTTTTGTTTTTTTTGTAATTATTTTAATCGATTCATTGAGTGAAAGAAAACTGTTTCATATATTATTTATATGATAATATTTAGATTTTACAAATGAAAATAAAATATGAATCAATATGAATTAATCATGAAATTTATTACTGTAAAAATGAAATGAAATTAACTTAAATAATTGTTTAAAAATTGATATTTTCATAACCATTAATAATTATCAATGACTTTAAATTATTAATACAATGACCGAACTTCAGTGATTATTATAGATTTCAGTATGTATTTTCAAACAATTTGCAAGGACGGAAAATTTTTTTTATCATTAAAAATAGAAAAAATAATAATACCTTCTAAACTTTTAGAATTTATTCAAGCATGTGAAAATTCTCTGAATCACTCTCAGCAGTCTCGGTTTCTTCTGAATCACTCTCAGCAGTCTCGGTTTCTTCTGAATCAGAGTCGTCGGTATTAATGTTAAATGACAGTTCGTCTAATAGATCCTCTAACAGTCCATCTTTTTCCCAGTAATTATGTTCAACGTTTTCCACGTGTTTGCAATGCGCTGCCCATTCTGCCGAAGTAACCTCAGTGATAGCTGTTTGAAGTAAAGATTTTAGATTGTCCAAACTTAAATCACCAGTAACATTTCGTTCTTTTACTTTTCTTTTTACAGAAGACCACACAAATTCTATTGCGTTTAGATCACAATGATAAGGGGGGAGTCGTAGAACTTCATGTCCATCTTTTTCTATTAAATTATCAATTTTATAGACGATTTTCTTTGGACGATTGCTGTCTATAAGAGAGAATAGTTCCGCTTTCCGCATTTGTTCGTCGCAGTATATTTTGTTGTTTTTCAGCCAGTCAATCATAACTTTTTTTGTAGAATACTTTGTAGGAGTGAGGTTTTCAACAGTTGTATGATACGGAGCATTATCCATACATACGACACTGTTTGGTAGCAAATTAGGAAGAAGTTTTTCCAACACCCATTTTTTGAAGTTTTCATAGTTCATTTGCCCGTGATAGTCACCGCTTTTTGTCGATGCTTTATATACTAGTTGAGCATCCGTAAGAAAACCTGTTGATGATCCAGCATGAACAACTATAAGTCTATTTTTCGCATTAACACTTGCTGTAACTCCCAAAACTGTGTCGTCTTGCCAACATTTCTTAAATGTCAAGTTGCTATCGACCCAAGTTTCATCAATATAGACAATCGGTCGTCCAGTGTTCCTATGACGTCTCATTTCTCTCAAATATTTGTGTCTCCAAAAAACAATATCTGGCCTTTCCATGAGAACTTTTCTTTTATTCACGCACTTTTTCCATCGAAAATTCATTGAATGTAAGACTTTGCACAATGTGTCTCTTTTCCACGAAAATCCAATTTTTTCTTTCAACACGGGTAATAATTTTCTGAGAGATGGTACTTTTCTTTCTCTTATATAAAAATCTTGAATCGTTTGACGTATAACGCACTTGTCAAAGTCATCTATTTCGCAGTTCCGCTCACTAGGTCTTTTACGATGTTTGCCAGGTGATATTAAATCTGTCGATGAGCCCAATGCAGAAACTTCATTTCTTATTTTTTTTATTGTAGCTTCAGAAACTCCACTTGCTCGGGAAGCTCGTTTCAGAGCTTGTGGGAGTGGAATTAAAACATCTTTAGATGAAGCTTCACTGGAACAAAATTCCGCAACATTATATATGATTTTATGTGCTTGCGATTTCAAGACTTCACCTTTTCTAAACTGAAAGGGCATCTTTCCAGTTTAACAAATTAGCAAAATTACTTAATCAAATGGGAACAAATAATTTTAAAAAAGCAAAAGCAAAATTAAATCAAAAATAAGATAACGCAACTGCTGTAGATCCGAGAAGACGAATGACGTGATCTAACCTTTTATTCCGCCAATTCCTCACACGCGTATTCCCCATTCGAAATGGACTGGTCTTGTTACTATAGCGACCGCCACCAACCAGACTTTATGGCGGGAGCTATTCTTGTGGTCGACAAACAGTACGTTCAATTATGTATACATTCTGCAATAACTTCAGTTTAAATTAGGTTCGCAGTTCAAATTCTCTGTCCATGAAAGTAAACAACAACAAAAAAAAGATTCATTCGTTGTGAACGTTTAAAATATTAAACCATGAATTTTTGGACCGTTGTTTGGTGTAAAAAAATAATCCACACCAGTGAGACAATCAAAGTTTACCATAATTCTGTTCTATACAACTCAACTTCCTTCCGGATATTTTCTTGACGTAAGTTGAACTCATGTAATAATATTTAATGGATCAAATTTCGAAACGAATTGTCAGCTTTTATTTTTCGCGTGTGCAAATTAGAAACGATACTTTAATTTTGAAATCAAATGTTTTCATTTATGATATTATTTCTTATTTATCTATTTTCTATTTTAAGGTAGTATTTTGAAATTTAAAAAACTACCTTTTCCTCATAGATGGCGCTGAATGTTGCCGGGAAATTTGAAAGTGGGTAGTACTTTTTTTTAAAAAGGGAGGAGATTCAGTCTGTCATTCAATTAACATTAGCCAATAATTAGGTATTCTTTCATTTCATTCTTTCGTGCAAAATGACCAATAGATGAAACGTGTTTCGTAGTCAATTTTGTTTGCTATACAATGTCCAGCTTCAAATGAGATCAGGGGTTTATGTGCATGGGAGGATATCGTATTACGGCTTTTTTCAATTAGTACCGAAATATAAGCATTCCGTGAAGTGTCGTTACGGAAAATTAGATATTAATCAATGAATGAACATTTAATGATTGGCTGGTTTATTAGATGTTTTAAGAGAATTTAAATAATTTTCTCCGGCATTCAACGTTGGACTATACTCTTGAATTAAATAATTTATTTTTTTTTAAATATGGGAAATCAACGAAATAAGAAAAGGAAGAATCTGAAGTGTGATCAAAAAATTTCTAAGCGGTCGGATAGTCAACGGATTCGGCGACAACGAGAAAGAAATGTATTTGACGAAAATCGTGAAATTGACAATGAAAGGTAAGATTTACTGTATTATGTAAACAATATTGATATTACATTTTTAAAAAATCGTATACAAGAAAATTTATGCATGATTCCTGTAGGGTTACATTGACTTATAAAATAGTCTTTTGTTTAATTATTGATTCAATATTAAAATTTATGGGGTTTTTTTCCTGCAATATATCTGTCTATAAAAATTACATTTCACATAAAAAATTTCTTTAAAATTTTGTAATTTTATTTTTGAAAAAAATTAAATTTTAAACTTATGTAATTACATTCTTCTATCTTTACAAGAAGAAAGTATTGGATTCATGAAAATTTTCGACTACCGGTTTTCGACGGATTTATACGTTTTAGAAGGTCCTGAACACGATCTGACTATTTTTAGAAAATGTCTGTTTGCGAGTCTGTCTGTATGTATGCGACAAAAATTTTGTGGGCGCTCTATCTCAAGAACTAATGCATGAAATTTAATAAAACTTTATAATCAGTTAGTCCCTAATATAAATTGGTGGTGATTAGTTTTTGGTAATAATTGCCCAACAGGTGGCGCTGTTATGCTGCATTTTTCTCGATTTCCGCAATAGCTCTATCTCAAGAACTAAAGCCCTTATGTTCCACAAACTTCAGGTTCAGTTAGACCTTGAAATAAATAGACGATGATTATGTTTTGGTGAAGATATATCAACAGGGGGCGCTGCTATACCACCTTTTTCTCGATTTTACGATAGCTATACCTCAAGAACGAATGCCCGGAATTTCATTAAACTTCAGATTCTGTTAGACCTTGACATAAATAGATGCCGCTTACAATTTGATGTAAATAGCCCAACAGGTGACGCTGTTATGCTACTTTTTTCATTATTATCACGATAACTATATCTCAAGAACTAATGCACGGATTTTCATCAAACTTCAGATTCAATTAGACGTTGACATAAGTTGTTGTTGATTAGGTTTTGGTCTAAATCTCCCAACTGGTGACGCTGCTGTGCTACATTTTGCAGGATTTACACGATTTTAGCAATAGTCATATCTCAAGAATTAATACACGGAATTTAATAAAATTTTAAATTCAGTTAGACCTTGATATAAATTGGTGCTGATTCTTTTTAGTGTATGCGAAACATGTGTGAGATAGAAGAAAGTTTTGGGGTTGGCACATCCGACTAGTTTTACTCAGTGGCGCAGCCAGAATTTGGTTCTAGGGGGGGGGGGGGGGGGGGGGTTGAGTTTCTGATAAAGGTGGTCGCCGGTTATCTGAATCACCGGTTAATGGAATCAGTCTTTTTAAATGAATGAAATCATAATGCTTTTCTTCGCAATTACGTTGGTTATGATTCATTTAAACAGCGTTTACAATATTAGGGTTACAAACTATAAAATGCACCCACGAAATAACACAAAACTAGGTTAGATTTATAAAGTGTTTAAAAATGATGAGTGGCAAACTTCAAGATGGATGGAAGAGCACAGTACAGAAAATAATTTTTATATAGAAAATAACAGAGTTGCAATCCATTTGTTCAATCAAAAATACACAAGGTTTCATTACAAGAGAGTACGAATTCTTATTCCTAACTTTAATAATAATGAAGCAAATTTAACAAAATTTTCAATCCACTTACTTTGTTTTTTGCCAAATTTAACAACTTAATTAGATAATCAATGTTTTGGAATGTAATTGATACCAAACACGGTATTATAGACTGTTCCCTTCCAATACTTTACATGACATCAAATTTCGCATTAAATAATGTAAATCTGATGAAAATTTCGTTAAAATATATTTATTATTGTTAAAGTTCTCTAAAATATCCAAGTTTGAACTGAAGTCGTATCTATACTAATATTATAAAACAGCAACGTTTGTTATTTTTGCAGGGGTTAATTCTGGAACTACAGAACGGATTTAAAAAAGTAATTAGTCATATGCGAGTTTTATTCGCGTACAAAGGTTCCACACAAAATATCACAACTGTTCAAAGACAATATATTCACATACCTAAAACAATACCACATGCCATAATTTAATTTTATTGGTATTGGAATGAAACACAATGAATATATCTCCATTTAAAACAAAGACCTTGTACAACGTTTAAACTTGGCAGAGAATCCATCACGCTTCGGAAGACGTCGCTGAGTTTCACGCGAAAAGTTACTTGTCAATCATATTTGACATAATAGTAGACAATTTTAAAGCATTTAAAAAAAAAAAAATATGCTGAACAACGCGAAACTTTCTGATTCATTTACAAAAATGAAAGCCTACGCAAGCAAGATAATTCAAGTGATTTGTTATCAAAACTTTTTTTAATTATAAATGAAATATATATTGAATTATAAGCGATTGTTGTCTCAAAATTACTGACTTTTAATGTCTTGGAATTATTCTATGAATTATTTTTCCATATTTGCCTTCAATAATTGAATTCAGTTGGAATGAAAAATGTTGACTAACACCATGATTCGTCTTACCTAAAGCAAATATCTTGTACAAAGTTTAATCTTAGCATTGTGCCAAGCGCGCTTCAAAAGGAGGTCTCAAAGTAGCAACATCCATGCCGTTGTTTTCTAGATGGGTTTTTAATTAATATCTCAACTAATTACAGACACATTTTTTTTAAATCATTACCAACAATCTTTAGATGATTCTGCGTTGGTAACCCCCAACTTCCCTGCTGAGCGCCAGAAAAATAAGACACATGAGTGATCTAATAATAGTTCTGTTTTTACTTTTTAAGTATGCAACCTTAATAATAGTTTTGATGAAATTCGCTGTCAAAATCGGAGATGAAAGTGATCGTAAATTTTTGGTACATTTACGTTCATTGAAATAACCCTAGGTTCCCCTCCTGATAGGAAACTGCCCACAGCAAACAAAAAACCAGTACAATCAAAGACGCATAATCACGTGAAAACTTTTCTTTATTTCCGGACACATCGACACATCTGGAAAGGGCGAGTGTGGTCCTCTTTACGCCTCTAAATAATCGACCTTCTTGTTCAACAGTTAGAGAAGATCTGATCTAATTTTTCAGATACATTTTCACCAACACATAAATGAAAATATGCCAAACTCTACATTTTCTCACCAGGCACTCGAGTTTTTTTTTTTTTTTTTTTTTTTTTTTTTTTTTTTTTTGAGAAAGCCAGCCATGTGTTAGCAACAAACAGAAAAATGTTGATATTGCATATTTCATGCAGGAATCAATTTATGAAAACGGCGCCTGCATTTAACACAAGATACGAAGAAAGACAAAACAGCATACGTTAAGGTCATCTGCAGTACATTAAAATAACGAATTGAAACCACAGCGAAGTAACGTACTTTTACTGTTACAATGAAAAAATCTGGGAAACATTTTAGCTAGGAAGAAATGATTACTTTCGAGATTAAAGAAATAAAAAGATTTTGAATACAGACATTAATTCGCATTGAGAAATTTTAAGATAGAAAAATTAAATTTTAGAATAAAACATAAAATATATATGATTCTATATCATATATGAGATTAAGGAAATAAAAAGATTTTGAATACAGACATTAATTCACATAGAGAAACTTTAAGATAGAAAAATTAAATTTTAGAATAAAACATAAAATATATATGATTCTATATCATAATGGTGTCAAAAAATTCTGGTAACCATCTCCTCTCTAACATAGGCTATATTTTATACAACAATTTCCAAACATTTTTTTCGGTACATCAATTTCTGAAAGGGGTGCAAGAACAAAAAATGTTCTAAAATTGCGGTTTCTACGATATTGTTGGTTCTAGAAATTTAAAATTTTTTTCTAGCGGTTACTTTAAAAAGATGTAAATGCTCACTAAAAATGGTTTCTAAAAAGTTCGAAATTTAAAAAGAGGAAAGGAGCAGGAAACGTTTTATTTACGTCTAAATTACAATTTATTTGTACAGTTAGGGCTAGAAACATGAAATTTGGCATGGTTGTTACTTTAGAAAATTAAATGCTAGAATGCCCAGAACTGTTTGCAAAAGCAAAAGCAAAAAAAAAAAAAAAAAAAAAAAAAAAAATCTAAAATTACGGTTTGTGTGATACAGTTGGTATAGAAGCTTGGAATTTGGCATGGTGGTAACTTTTGGGATGAAAAAATGCTCTCTAAGAACGATTTGTAAAGAAATTTTAAATTTAAAATTTAAAAGGATGAAATGAGCGTAAAACGGTCTGAAAATGATCTAAAAACAATTAATTAGGAATTGTTTGGCTAGATATGTGAAATTTGGCACGGCTGTTACTCTAGAAATGTAAATGATCATCCAGAACAATTTTCTAAAAATTCGAAATGTAAAAGGATGCAAGAGCAAAAAAGTTTTTAAATTGCGATTTGTGTGATACAGTTGGTAAAAATGCTTGGTTTTTGACATAGTGGTTACTTTTAATATATAAATACTCGTTCAAAACGGTTTTTAAAAAATTCGAAATTTAAAAAAAGTGAAATGAGCAAAAAACGTTCTAAAATGTTCTAATATATTTAGAACTTTTAGGGCTAAAGTCTTGAAATTTTATATGGATGTTACTTAAGAGACATAAATGCTCGCCCACAGTTTTTTTTATTCAATTCGAAATTTAAAAGAATGCAAGAGTAAGAAGCATTATAAAATTGCGATTTATGTGATACAATTGGTATGGAAATTTGGAATTTGGCATGATGTTTACTTGTATGTAATAAATGCTTCCTTAGAACATTAAAAAAAAAACCAAAATTTAAAAAGGATGAAATTAGCGGAAACTTTCTAAAAGCATTCTAAATTATGATTTAGTTGAAACTGTTAGTGTTAGAAACTTGAAATTTAGTATATAGAGATTACTTTTAAGAAGCAAATGCTCGGCATAAAGAGTTCATTATAAATGGGAAATTTAAAGGTGTGAAACAGCTGAAAGTATTCTAAATTACGATTTTTTTAGAACCTCATGTCATATCGCGCCTTTCGAAGACGATCTTTTTTCTATGCTAAAAGTAACTAAACGTCTGTATTTCGACACAATCTTTAAAAAGCATCTCGGAAGATCTAATTTACAGCACCTTACAAACGTTTTTAAACGCTCTGATCAATAAAAGTATTTTAAAAAAATCAGAGAATTTTTCGATGACAATGCTAAAAGAAAGTTAGGTGTTTCGGTGTGGGTTCGCTCGGCTTCGGCTCATGTTTTCACTATTAAATATGACTAAGTCTGTGACTTAGTCTTTTACTATGTGACTCTGTTTCTGTGACTCTGTTCTCTTCGACTTTAGTCTAAGACTTAGACTTTTTTTCATGGATTTTTAAAGAGGGGTTGGATACAGTTATATTTACAAGCGAATAAAATTTCAGAGAGTCGGGAAAATAACTTTTTTTAATGTTGTTATTTTGAAAAACCCGTCGCAAAAAAAAAAAAAAAAAAAGAAAAGAAAAGAAATAAAAAAAAAGAAACGAGAAGAAAGCATTTCTTTTACAGCAAGATATCAATATATTTCCTCGGTCTGTAAAATCTTATGTTTATAACTGATGAAAAATTTATAGAATTCATACAACAAGGGTTATTGGGATGTCTTTATATGAACTAGCAAAACATAAAACTGGAGCTGTGCGGCTGTGAGCTTCATCGAAAATTTACAATGTTTTACAAACACGAGCAAATTACAGCGTCTAAACATAACAATACCACGAGTAAAAATAGCAGATACGGTGCGGTAAATTCTGGCATTTCGCATCGCTGTTCGAAAACCATTGAGACAAAAAACAATTGAGTCTACATCTGCGATCGCTAGATAGATACTTGCTCCAACGTGTGTGACATGCTACGTCACGTATGTAATCGCTTTGGTAGGAAAGAACACAAAGTATTGGTGATGGGAGAAAAAGGAAAACATAATTTAAGCTTCGATTTTTCAGAAATGCTCTTCCGCTAAGCACCGGAACGCAATGTTTATGAGTTCCAGTGAAGTCTGACCAATATTTAAACATTGACTAAAAACAAAGAAGTATCGGAGCCGAGCTCCGGTAAGCTCTGGCGCAAATTAAGCGCTGCTCACAGGTGTGGATCTATAAGTCAATTAAATTACAATCAGTGCTTCTTTCCTCTGAGGGATAGGATGAAGTGCCTCCCCGAGAGCAAGACGTCGTTGCTACACTACCAACAAATGAAATATAGTCTTTACATTTGTGTACAGATCCCCTACGAAACAAATGATTCGAAAGAAACATTGATTGCGAAAATCTGTTCAATCACAATAAAAAAAATAGCTTTTTATAACTTTAAAGTACTTTTTTCTTTAATTCTTACTTTTGCAAAGATTTTTTCCTGGGTACGCACATAGCTTGGTCTTAGATATAACTGAGAGCAAAAAACGTAAAAAAGAGCCGTTTGAAACTGAGAGATACTTATACAAAGTGTATGTTTTATTTTTTCCCTGGAATTCGATGGTGTTTCGAACATGGCACAAAGACAGAAATGCAATTAAGAAACGGCCCACTGTATACTATGTAACTCAAAGCGTATGTGTGGCAGTACATGACTCTTTTATTTTACAATAAAGACGTCTCGACAAAGTGACGCAGTCCAAATAACCAGTTTGACTTAACCGATGCATGTAATATGCGCTTTCACAGTTTTAAGTAGAATTTTCGCCGTTTAATTGAATCACATTGTTGAATAGAATTTGATTTAACAAAGCGGCGGATTCTGCCAAGGCGGAAAGGCCAAAAAATTTAATTTTAACTTTAGTTTTGATTCATATAAGCGGCAATTATAGTAATTTTTTTTTGCTCTGGGGGGGGGGGGTTAACCCCCAAACCCCCCCCTTGGCTGCGCCACTGCTTTTACTGTTGTTTGCTGTAAAGGTTCCTTGTCATTTGGTCTTCAGAATTTATAAAAAATTTTAAATTTTTACTTAAAAAATTTATTATAAATTTAAAAGTAAAAAAAAATGAAAATAAGAAAAAAAGAATTTTTGTCATTGCTTTTTACTTCAAAGAATATATATTTTTTAAATCCTTCAAAATTTTATTTTCTTTATTTATGGGCAAATTTTAGTGATTCTTAACACTTTCTAACCTATACTGTCCGTGCTCTAACTCGCGTAAATGTATTCGGATTGCCCTGAAATTTTTGTATGTTATTGTCATTTATTATAGCATGTTCCCTATTGCAACTGAAGAGTGTAGCACTTATAGTTTTTTTACATGGACTGTCAAAAGTATTTCGTTACATTACAGTCAATGGGAAATAATCGTTTCAAGTGTATTTTGTGATTCTACGTCATTCAAAACATGACGAAATTGATACATAATTATAAAGCGCATTAATACATGCTTTTTGTATGGAGTGCAAAGCATTTAATATTCATTTACAGGGTCAAACAAAATATTTCTGTTACACACTGTCCTATGGGGAAAAATCGTTTGCAGTGTAATTTAGTGATATTTCACTATTTCAAGCGCAATGAAAATTATATGAATTACTGAGGTGCACTATAAATTGCTCTCTTGTGTGCATTGCGTTTATTTACAGGGACACAAAAAATATATCGGCTACAGTACATGTGCGATATTTACAGTTTACATGTGATAAGTGCGTTTTTAAGTTTAACAAAATTTTTTTATAATACGTGTGTGTTTATAAACTCGGTTGATCATATACAGGGCTACACAAGGGAATTCGTTGTATTACAGACTATGGAAGTGAATTGCTTAAGGGTAGTTTCTAATTATGTTGCGCATTTTTCTGCTGAAGTATATTTAGTAGACTAACAGAAGTTTGTGAAATATAAATAAATTCATATACACAGTGGCTTAGCGTCAGGGGGGGGGGGGGGGCGGGGGACGATCATTTTACTACCAGTAGAATTATATACTACAGTTGGTCTTATTTAATCTTTGAACGGTATGAATTAAAAAATACTATTAGTAAAGTTATCCTGTCCCCCTTGACGCTACGCCTCTGCATATACAGGGTTACGCAAAGAAAAAAAATACATTGTCGTTTACGGTTGGTAATTGCTGCTAGTGAGTTTTAAGTTGCCTTTTAGCTTAATATGCTGTGTGTATAAAAGTCTCCAGATAATATACAGGGCTGTACAAAAGATTTCGAGTGCATTTCCATCGATTGTCGAAAATTGCTGAATGTGAATATTTTAACTGAACTAAATTTTATCGTGCTATATATCCACATCTATTGATCATATACAGGGCTGCACAAAATAATGTGACTACTTTTTTGCCACTGGAAGGTAATTTCGAAAAATGTATTTTTCGATGCAGTGTAAGTTTTCTAAACTGTTTACTTACATATCTTCTTTCACCTTATTTAACGGTGAATTTTCGTTACAGTTTTCTGGCTGTGTTGGAAAGTGTTTCATAATCAATGCTTGACGCATGATATTTTCCCCCTGAAATATATCTATGTATAAAAATTACTATTCAGATAAAAGGTTTTTTAAAACATTACAATTTTAAACACAAAGGAAATTTACAGCGTAATTTGAGCTCTGTTGAAAAATTAATTAGGTTTAAAATTTTATTTTAAAATTTTAAACTTATTTAATATTTTACTACTCATGAATCACTGTCCCTATTTCATTACTTTTTTCCCTATTCACTGCAGGAAAGTTTCCTTGTTATTTTGTCTTCAGAATTTATAAAATTTTTAATAAATTTAAAAGTAATAAAAAAGAAAACTGCCCAGTTAAACTGAGGGCATTGAGCTCACAGGCTATTCACACTAATTGTATATTATACACTTATTTCAAAGAATTTGAAATAAGCCCCTCGAAAAATAAAGAAATCGACAATATATTAAGGGGGGATCATCCCCCGTTCCCCCACCCCCTTATAGTTAACAATTGAACCCCCAAACCTAATCAGGGAAGCCCTTTATTACAATGAACATATATACTAAATTCGAAGCAAATCGGATAATTCTGCATGAAAAACCCATTTATCTAAATTAAGGGGGATTACCCCCCCCCCCCGTATCCCCCTTTATACTTAACCAATGAACCCCAAGACTAACCAGGGAAGCTCCTTACCACAATGAGCCTATATACAAAATTTGAAGAAAATCGGATAATTCTCCATGAAAAACACATTCATCTAAATTAAGGGGGAAAGATAAGCCCCCCCACTTTACCCTCTTTATACTTAACCAAATAACCCCCTAAACTAATCAGGAAAGCGCCTTATCACAATGAACCTATATACAAAATTTTAAGAAAATCGCATAATTCTTCATGAAAATCGCAGTTATCTAAATTAAGGGGGGGCAGCCCTCCGTTACCCCCTTTATACTTAAACAATGAATCCCCAAAACCAATCAGGAAAACGCTTTATCACCATTAACCTGTATACAAAATTTGAAGAAAATCGGATAATTCTGCATGAAAAACCCATTTATCTAAATTAAGGGGGGATTAGCCCCCCCCCCCCCCTTTCCCCCTTTATACTTAACCAATGAACCCCCAAAACTCTTCAGAGAAGCGCATTATCACAATGAACCTATATACAAAATTTGAAGAAAATCGAATAATTCTGCATAAAAACTCATTTATCTAAATTAGGGGGGTATCCCCCCTTTCCCCCTTTATACTTAACCAATGAACCCCCAAAACTATTGACAGAAGCGCATTATCAAAATGAACCTATATACAAAATTTGAAGAAAATGGGATAATTCTGCATGAAAAACCTATTTATCTAAATTATGGGGGGTTAGCCCCCCATTTCCCCGCTTTATGCTTAACCAATGAACCTCCAAAACTAATCAGGGAAGCGCCTTATCACAAGGAACCTATAAACAAAATTTAAAGTAAAACGGTTAGTTCTATCACGTACATACATACATACAGAACCGGCGGGCACATAAGCTCTCAGGCTTTGATAGCCTGTGAGCTAAAAAAAGAAAAAAAAAAGATATCTTCAGTGACTTTCACTTTAAAGAATATATTTTTAAAATTTTTGTCAAAATTTTATTTTTTTTATTTATTGATAATATTTTATATATATAAATTTATATTTATAAATAAATATATATTATATAAATTTATATATTATATATATATAAATTTATAGATATTTTAATGATTTTTTTACCTGCAATATTTTTTAAAATAAAAATTACTTTTCAGCTATATTTTTTTAAACTTTGAAATTTTGTTTTAAAAATTTAAATTTATTGTTTTTAGTTGAAAATCAGTCGAGTTATGATGTTTTAGGCCGGCCATGGTTTTAGCTTTTATACCGGGCTGATCGGGTGAAACAAATTGTACGGGGCGGGCCGGACTAGGGCCGAACTTTTTGTTTTTAAACCAGGCCGGGCCAATCATTTTGTAGGGTTATGGCCGGTCCCCGGCCTGGAAATTTCGGCCCGTGCAGACATCTATTGTCAGGCCCAGTATAGAGGTGTGAGGTACTCTCTCCCTCCCCTACATATCCTGCATATAGTATATGCATATAGAGAGGGTTCGGAAGTAGCGCGCTACAAGTAGCTAAACTACAGTAGTCGCTACTTTTTACAGTAGTTTGTAGTGCAGCGCCCTATATTTTGAACAGTGTAGTGTAGCGAGTAGCGCGATACATAAATCAGTAGTTTGTAGCGAGTACTGACTCTACTTTTAACGCTACTTCAGGGGAGAGGGAGGGGGGGGGGGGTCAGCCATACTGCAAATCACGTGGTCGTAACTTCCTTATTTTATGGAAAATTTGTTCTGCTCAACAATTTGCGAATCTCAGCGGCAAATCACAGCTACAGTATATAGCAACGCATCGCATGACGTCATAGATTTTTCCCATTGAAACTTGCTGTTAGAATCAATCAAGTACTAACACACTAAAGGAATATATTTTCTTACTGTCGACACTTTTTTCTATTTACTCGTTATTAGGTCTTCATGTTTTAACGCTGGGTTTCTTAATATTCCAAATTACTGTATTTACAGATTTATTTATTGTTTGCATTTATAGTTGTTTTTCTATAAATTTCTAAATTATAATATCTCTCTTAATTTTAAATGCGAAATTTGTAATGTGTATCCAAACTACCATTTTGGAGATAAACACGTAACTTTTTCTTGTATATTATTTTTCTTAATTTTTTAATGCACTCGGTTATACAAATAATACGAATTCGGTGTTTACGGAACCCTTTTCAGCTTAGGATCCGATATAATTGTACCTCTTACTGTCCTCCATTAATTAGTGAAACCCACTGTCTGATAAAACGACAATGTCTGGGGATTTAGTTTCGATCCTTACTTTTTTATTATAATACTTTAAAAAAAATTACTGTTAATGGTTTAATTATATTTCCTGACTTACATGGTGGTGGTCTGTTAATGTGGGGGGTAAGTGTTCCCCACCTACCATTCTGAAACCTTATTTACGCCCTCGGTAAAACTATAATTAGCAATAAAATGCATAAAAATAAGCTAAAAATTGAATGTATATAAAGTATCAATATTTTAATTTTTGTGTTTGCTTCTTTCAGGAAAAACATGAATGTGCAAGAGGAAAACGAGATTATTGACAGCTCAGAAAATCATATTTTAGCGCCTTCATCATCGAAGCAGTCTATAGAACTCTATATCACGTCCCAAACCACGACTAATAACGAAAATATAGATTAAACGTCTCGATTGAATTCAGATAACCAAAGTGAGGCGGAATATTGCATTGAATATTCTAAAAACAGACAAGAAAATAAATTTCCCACAGGTCGATTTTTGTGTGATCTGGAGGCAGTTATTAAACAATCTAGAAATGTAGAAACTCACACTTATGAATGTAATTTTGGAGGAAAGTTACTGTACAAAGAAATGACAGTAAATGGACTTATTTGCACATTTCACTATGTATGCAGTAACCCACTGTGTCCAGCGAAAGCAAAAATTGTGAGTGATAACGATGGCAATAGCCTTAACAAATTAGCAGTTTTGGGAGCCATGTCCACAGGTTCCGGATTCGCTCAGGAAGAAGAGAAATTCGTCATTATGGGTGTTAAGTACATGAATCGATATAAATATTCACAGTATGAAGTTAAAACTGGGGAAATAATAAAATTATGTACTGAGAACACAATGGAAAGAACTATTCTAGAAGAAAAAACTGCTGCAGAAAATAGGGGTGACAAAGATTCAGAAGGCTACTGTAACATTACAGCCGTCGTGGATGGAGGATGGTGTAAGCGCAGTTACAGTCGAGGGTATAACGCATCAAGCGGAGTCGCTGTGATCATTGGTCAAGAATCAAAGAAGATTATTTTTATTGGCATCAGAAACAAACTGTGTTTAGTATGCAGGATGATTAATAACGGGAAAATAAAGCACCGTGAACACTTGTGCTTCAAAAATTGGAATAGTTCCTCCACAAGCATGGAAAGTAACATCATTGTTAAAGGAATGCTGTATCTTCATGAAATATACAAAATAAGATGCATGAGGTTGGTTGCAGATGGTGATTCAAACACCATGTATAAAGTAAGAGAAAAAATTTCCTACGGCGGCTCTGTCCTGAAAATTGAATGTGTTAACCACGCCATTCGACGTTTCAGGAGAGCACTGGAAAGATTGCAGCCATCAAAAGGAATATATGGGAGTATTCAATCCCAAAAAAATGTTTAAAAGACAAAATACCTCTTCTAGTTAATACTGTTAGATCAGTTATAAAACATAATGCCATTTCCACACACATTGAACCATCTAAAGATCTGGTAAAAAAATTCATTGGCGAGTTAAAAAATGTACCTCAACATGTATTTGACAACCATTCTTCCTGTGGAACTTCTTGTAATAAGAAATCTTCTAAAACGTTATCCCTGGATCAATCTAAAATTCCCTGTATGGATTCAAAACTATTAGAGGGCATCAATTTTTAAATTAACAGAACACTTGTGTCATGTGCTAACACCCTAATTTTCAATCTCACCAACAATTATGCCGAAAATTTTATGAGCCAATTATGCAAGACATCTGGCGGAAAGCGAGTTGACTTTTCACGAGCTGGTGGAATTAACAGGCGTGCATACATTGCTCTATTAGCATATCAGACATCAGCTCAAGGGTGGATAGAGAATACATATACAGCTATCACTGGAAGCATTCCAAAAGCTCCAGTTCGTGATTTTGTATCATCCAGGAACAAAAGACATTTAAAAAGAAAAAATTCCCAAATAAAAAAATTAAACAAAGTAATGAGTCACTAGTGGGAGGTGATAAAAATTACGGAGAGTTTTCTCAAAAACCGGATATTTCAGACGAAATATTTTTAGAATTAAAAGAAAATTTTCTGAAAGAGCTAAAAGTTAAACAATCATCAGATCTAGAAAAAGAAACTAGAGAACAGTACCTTTCCGAAAAATGGCGACATGAAAGACGTAAACGGATTTCTTCGTCTTTCTTCAAAGAGGTTGCTGATAGACGGCTAACCACATCATGTTCAAACCTAGTTAGAAAAATCATCTACAAAGACCGTGTTGACATACCAGCAACAAGGTATGGTATTGCTAACGAAATAGTCGCTCTAAAGCAATATGAAAAAGATTCTGGTAATATTGTTCAACAATGTGGTTTGTTCATTGATGTGGTGCATCCATTTTTGTGTACGAGTCCGGATGGTTTAATAGCCGATGATGGATTGATAGAAATTAAATGCCCGTATAGTGCAAGAAATGCGTCAGGTTTCCAAGAAATATGGAAAAACCATAATATCGGATTAAAATATAAAAGTAACGATGAAGCATTCCTGCCAACTAACCACAGATATTTCTATCAAATCCAAGGCCAACTTAATATCACAGGCAGAAACTGGTGTGATTTGTACTTTTGGTGCCCAAAAGAAACAAAAATTATCAGAATATATAAAGATGATTCGTTTTGGAAGAAAATCCTTCCTAAACTAAAGGCTTTTTACATGGAATGTATTTTGCCAGAACTGGTAGATCCAAGAGCCTGCAGAAACTTACCGCTAAGAGAGCCACATATTAGAAATTTTATAATGAAATTCCAATAAGATAGCTTATCCCTCTGACAACTGAATTTTTTTTTCCAAGTCCTTCCGACCAATATGTAATCAATCAGCATCTCATCTATTATTACATATTTCACACCCTCATGTACAGGGCTTTACAAATTTGATAAAATCTGGTAGCCAACAAAAAATTTTACTCGCCAGTAGAAATATTTACCCCCCCCCCCTTTCTGTCATTGATTTTTAAGAAGCACAAAAGTTTTTTTTATGAAATAATTAAGACAAATGTAATAACAAAGTATGATTTACAATTATTAGTTAAATAGTTTAGAATAGTACACAATTTAGAAAAATAATATTAAACTAAGTTTCGTGTCGAAAATTATCAAAATGATGTATCTCTGAAAATAAATAATAATTAAATAAAAAATAAATAATAATAATATTACTGCAAATACCGAATTAACCAGCATGCTCGGAATGATTACTGCCGAATGCTTAAATGTCCAGGTAGTTGAGTGCTACATGAGAAATCTATACCAGATATTACCAAATATTACTAATAGTACCGTGTAAAAGTTGAAAATTTTTATCTTTCATAATAAGTATTTCGAAACATAATTTTTTTTCAATTTTTGTAAATTCTTGCAAAAATGTATTTAACAAGTATTTATAATATATATATATATATATATATCTTTTTATTTGTTATTTTTAAGTTAGCCTATTTGTTAAATATGTTAATGTTCTATTTATATTATTTTGCAGTGACAGTTTCAAATTCCCTAATAGAAATTTTAGGGTCACTTTTAATTTCTTGAAAATTTAAGAATAATGATGTAATGTGATAAATCCTTTATTTCACAAATTTTGCTGTATTTGCTCACCCCTGGTCGTTAATTTAAAAAAAGCATTGTTATTGATCTTAATATAAAAAAGTTATCATTTATGGGTATATTTGATGTACCCATAAATGAAATTTTCCTCTTTTATTTTGATGTATTTTTTATATTTTATATAGTATGTCTTTTATCTTTTGTATAATTGAATCGGTCATTTAAAAAAACCACATAAGTCACAGAATCAGAACTTTTTAGAAATTATACAAAAAACTTTATTATTCACAAGTATTTTTACAAATAATTTTTATGGGTTTTATAGAGGCTGATAATAGAGTTTGGACTTCAAAGTTTGTAAATATTGCATATTTTTTGTAATTTATGAATAATAAAAATAAGAATATCAGAAAAACTGTTCCTGACTTATGTTGTTTTAGCAAGAAACGATTTAGGTGGTATTTAATTTGAACAAAACAGTTATATTAAACATATTTTTAATCGAAATTAATGAAGTTAGCTCTTATACAGGTACATTTTTATGTTTTAATATGGTATTGCAGACAAATGGTAATATGGTATCCGCATGTAATCTGGTATTGCATCCAAAAACCACCTAACATGTCGCAAGTAATGAACGAAAATTAGAAGGTATTGTTTGAAGAGGAAGGAATACACTGAGTTATGTGGTTATTACCCAAATCATGGCTCTACCTATAAGGAAGCATTTGTGACAAAAATTGTATATTTGAAAAAAAAGTCTTATGTGGTTTTCGAAATAACCGATTCAATTCTATCAGGAAGCGAGATAAGAGTTCCGCAAAAGTTTTCCATTTGTAAAAGTTTGTGTATTTCTACTGGTGTATTTCTATTTGTATATTTCAATTTGTATAAATCTGATTTTAATACAAAACAATAACATTTATAATAAATTAACAAATAGCATTTCCATTATGTAAAAATAACAATTTTATTTGTATAAGTTTGTATATTTCTATCTATATTAAATTTAATTTTAATAAAAAAAATAATAACATTTTTGGATCTATTAAATGTACAGTATATATTTTCATGTCTTTATAACTATAATTGTAAGGTCTGTCTCAAAAGTTTAAGCACAAGCATAAAATGTCGATTTTCAAAGAATTATAAAAACTTAGAATGAATAAAACAATTTTATTTGCAGATTTCGCAACATTATTTATGGTATAAAAATAGAAAAAAATAAATTACATAAATGTAAAAAATATAATAAAATAAATTAAAAAAAAAACTGTCTTTTGGAATCGAAATGAATTTTCCATTTTTTGATAAATACTTTACTTATCAAGTTAGAAGCGATTCGAGTTACGTGACGACACGTTTTTCTCCTTTTTCATGCTGTGACGTCGGAAAGTTGATTCCAAACGCTGACTTTGACAGTACTTTCTAAAAGATATTCTGTCTTTACCATAAAATGGAAAACATCTTTCAACTACAAAGTTTTTAAGTAAGAACACCGGCCAATCTCATGTGTTTCCGAACATAAATTAATTACAAAATATGTCATAAAGTAGCCAGTTTGTATTTGAGAACAGTCTTAAAGAGTTAAATACACACATAAATGAAATATGATTGTTTTTACTATTTGATCTTTTACTCTCTCTTTGACACTCTTTGGTCTTTATTCACTCTTTTCTATAATTATTATACATAAAAGAAAAAAAAACTGATTATTTTTTGAGTTATCTAAAATATTTTATCTTAATTTTTAATCATAATTGTACTGTTCTGGAAATGTGGTTGACTCGGTGGATATGTTGGTTCGGGGTTTAAAACTTCTCGTGCGGTCGAGTGGGCTCAAAATCGAGTTCTGAATTTTTCTGTTTTTTTTTTTTTTATGTATGTGAATACTAGCTCAACCGTCTTACAAAGACTTTCACACGAGTCATAAATCCCCTTAGGTCAATGGGCCTCCTGATAATAATTGGCCTTATTTCAGCCTTTTAATTAACCCTGTTTGTACAGTTTATAATAAACTTGTATTCAACAACAATGATAGTAAATAATGCTACCTATGTGAAAGTGATATCATTTGGTGAAGTTATGTATAATATAAGGCAGTTCTCAAAAAAATACTTTTCGCACTCAATAATACGAAACTTTCTGCAATATTTACGTATTCATTTTTAAACAAAGGATGAAACTTTAGGCATGACTATTAAAATGATTCGTAATCGAACTGTTTTCGTTTTACGATAAATTAATTTCATCTTAAATTATAAGCGATCGTTGTCTCTTAACAATTTTTTTCTACTGTCCTGCATTGTCACATCCGGAAATTCGGTTCAGAACATCAACTTTGACAGCATTTTCTGACACCCACTCTTCCAGTAATGGATACGCTACAAAAAGTAATGGATAACTGTTTTTGTGATTTTATTTAGAAACATATTTTAATGAAAGCATACCAATGAAACGAAATAGCCATTTTCAATTACATTTAAGAATTAGGATATCAATAATAATTACAATATTTATCAGAATAATCAATTGTTCAAATTAAATATTGACATTATCACAAGATCAGTATTTTAATTATTTTAGATGCTATTTTAGATACAAGATATAAAACACTGAATTTGAGAGAATTACAGTTATAAAATTATTGTGACAGTTCGCAAAAGGGGGGGGGGTGTCCTAATAAAGAAAAAAATCAAGAAAAAAATCTGAATATCAGTGCATAGAATCGTATTTACTGATACAAATTTTTAAAAATTAAATTTCTTGAGTTGCTTGATGTATTACGTGTATTAATTAATAATACAAACATGAAAGAACTAAAACGTCACGTTGAATATTTTAAATACTAAATAAAATTGTTTCAAAATAAAACTGCTGATTTGACATTTGATCTCCCTGATATGCAGATTTACTAGTTTCATTACTAATATAAATGCAATTAATATTTATAGTATTTTTTAATGTACAGATATTAATTAATCAAAAATTGGAGACAGGATGTAAAATAAATAAATGAATAAATAACAACTCGCATAATTTCATAACCCATAATTTCATCAATTTTACATTCAGAATTTTCTATTGATTGTGCTATATCATAATTGCTGTGTACGTTAGATTTCTTAATAAAATCTTATATAACAAAGATGCTTATGTAAACTGAATGTAAACTAAATTTACTATAATTTAATCAAATTTAAAAAAATAAAGTTTTTACAATTTTTGTTTCTGAAAACAGTTTTAGTCATCATACTATAACATTTAGCTGCAAGATCTTACAATATATTCTAATATACACGATAGCAATAACATACTAAAAACACCTAATGTCTCGGCGGTACTGTGCGTTTGTTTATATATATATATTTTAATGATGTTTCAGAACTCTAACTTTCATAATACTATAAATTGGAAATTGACTTGTCTGACTTTAAAAATATTGTTTTAAAGTAAACAAATTATATTTCTTATTTTATTCTCAGTCTGAAGAAATTTTTCCTGGATATTTTTATTGACCTGCCTTGTTTTTCGAATGCGCATACATAAGTTTGAGTCATTTTATGTTGCTGAGAGTTAGATTATTTTAAATGTATCTCAAATATATAAGAAAAGCTTTAGAATATCAATTTCATGTTGACGAAAACTTTTGAAAAGTAGCTTTATTAGTATATATACTGTTTTTCTAATATTTTAAAATAAATATACTTGATTTGTGAAGCTGTATAAATCCCATATTTTTTTTATCATATGTTGTTAAAAATAAGGTAAATATATCCATTCCCGTATATTCACTGTGTGAATATTCCTAAATAGTATTAGGATTAAAACATTTAATGATAATATTGATATAAACTGAAAAATATCATGCAATATATCTAATAATATTGCATAGAAAACATAATCATTATATATATTAAAAAACCCATGATTAAAGTATTTAAAACAGCATAAATTCTTATCTATTCAAGTATTCCTTTAAAATTATCTTTTTGGATCAAAGGGGGGGGGGGAGGTATATAGTTCAAGCAGCTCAAAAACAACAGCAAAATATATAAATATAAAATGACACTTTTCACTTAATTGTTGAATGTACACATATATGTATACATTCAACATGCAACTTACTTTTTTTTTTTTTTTTTTTTTTTTTTTTTTTTTTTTTTTTTTTAAATAATTAATTCAAATATGAGTTGGCTGCAGATCACTCAAGTGCTACTGGATTTAGTCTTAAAGGACTT
Source organism: Maratus michaelseni (assembly GCA_963931845.1). Lineage (NCBI taxonomy): Eukaryota > Metazoa > Arthropoda > Arachnida > Araneae > Salticidae > Maratus > Maratus michaelseni. Next base: position 343,335,452 of record OZ007591.1, on the reverse strand, counting down.
CATTTCACTCAAATATGTCTTAGTTATAAATCACTCAAGTGCTACTGGATTTAACCTTCATTGATTTGATTTAACTCAAGTATGAGTAAAATAGAGATCACTCAATCATGAGTTGCTTAAAAACAAGTCGTTCACTCGAGTTGTTTCAACTCTTCATGAGAAGCTCACTTTCAAATCGTGAGATGAGTGGATTTCGGCTCAACTTGAGTTATTTTGGCTCTTTCGTTTTAAGAGAGTATACCCCTTACATTTTTCTGCTTTATTATACCGCTTACATTTTTTCTGCATTACTATACCGCTTACATTTTTTTGCGTTACTATACCGCTTACATTTTTCTGCGTTTACTATACCGCTTACATTTTTCTGCATTACTATACCGCTTACTATACCGCATACATTTTTCTGCGTTACTATACCGCTTACATTTTTTGTGTTACTATACCGCTTACATTTTTTGCGTTACTATACCGCTTACATTTCTCTGCGTTACTATGCCGCTTACTATACCGCTTACATTTTTCTGCGCTTACTATACCGCTTCTATACCGCTTACTATACCACTTACATTTTTCTGCGTTTACTATACCACTTACATTTTTCTGCGCTTACTATACCGCTTACATTTTTTCTGCGTTGCTATACCGCTTACTATACCGCTTACATTTTTCTGCACTTACTATACCGCTTACATTTTTCTGCGCTTACTATACCACTTACATTTTTCTGCGCTTACTATACCGCTTACATTTTTCTACGTTTAATATACCGCTTACTATACCACTTGCATTTTTCTGCGTTTACTATACCGCTTACATTTTTTCTGTGTTACTATACCGCTTAATATACCGCTTACATTTTTCTGCACTTACTATACCGCTTACATTTTTCTGCGCTTACTATACCGCTTCTATACCGCTTACTATACCACTTACATTTTTCTGCGTTTACTATACCACTTACATTTTTCTGCGCTTACTATACCGCTTACATTTTTTCTGTGTTACTATACCGCTTAATATACCACTTACATTTTTCTGCGCTTACTATACCGCTTCTATACCGCTTACTATACCGCTTACATATTTCTGCGTTGCTATACCGCTTACTATACCGCGTACTATACCGCTTACATTTTTCTGCACTTACTATACCGCTTACATTTTTCTGCGCTTACTATACCACTTACATTTTTCTGCGCTTACTATACCGCTTACATTTTTCTACGTTTAATATACCGCTTACTATACCACTTGCATTTTTCTGCGTTTACTATACCGCTTACATTTTTTCTGTGTTACTATACCGCTTAATATACCGCTTACATTTTTCTGCACTTACTATACCGCTTACATTTTTCTGCGTTGCTATACCGCTTACTATACCGCGTACTATACCGCTTACATTTTTCTGCGCTTACATACCGCTTACTATACCGCGGTGCAATAGCGCACAGGCAAGCATGCGGCGCGCCCACCCCGCCCTACCTCATATCTAACTATACACAATACATGTACATACTTATATACAGAGGTGTCGGTTACAGTAACAGTGTCGCGAGTTCAATAGTTTTTGCCCATCTCAAAAAATGCCCAACGCGCCTAAAGAAGTTTTCACTTCAAATATACAGAGGTGTTGGTAACAGTGTCGGTTACAGTAACAGTGCCGCGAGTTCAATGGTTTTTTCCCATCTCAAAAAATGCTCAACGCGCCTAAAGAAGTTTTCACTTCAAAAATTAAATTTTAGAACGTTTTTCGCTCCTGCACCACCATGGGATTAGTAGCACCGACGTAAAATATAGCCTATGTAGGACCAGGGTTTGTCATAAAAAATGTGCCACCATTACTTTGGAAAGGGGTTCAGTAGTTCCAGAGATTCCATAGAAATTGTAATTTAGAATGTTTTTAGAACGTTTTTCGCTCATCTCGCAGTTTTAAATTTCGATTTTTTTTTTTAGAATTTGTTCTTAGAGAGGATTTATATATTATAAAAATAACTACCATGCCAAATTTCATGTTTCTAACACCTTCAGTATAAGAAAATCGAAATTTTAGAACGTTTTTTGCTCATGCACTCCCCTCGGGAAAGTGGCACCGGCATGAAATATAGCCTATGTTACAGCAGATACTGTTACCATCAATTTGCCACCATCACTTTTGAAAACGCTTCTGTAGTTCCAGATATTCAATAGAAATTGTAATTTAGAATGTTTTTAGAACGTTTTTCGCTCATCTCACCCTTTTAAATTTCGAATTTTATTAGAATTTGTTCTTAGAGAGAAATTACATCTTATAAGTAACTACCATGCCAAATTTCATGTTTTTAGCTTCTTCAGTATACAAAAAATCGAAATTTTAGAACGTTTTTCGCTCTTGCACCCCCCTGGGGGTAGTGGCACCGACATAAAATATAGCCTATATTGGAGCAGGGACTATCACCATCAATTTGCCAACATCACTTTTGAAAACGGTTCTGCAGTTCCAGATATTCCATAGAAATTGTAATTTAGAATGTTTTTAGAACGTTTTTCGCTCATCTCACCCTTTTAAATTTCGAATTTTATTACAATTTGTTCTTAGAGAGCATTTACATCTTATAAGTAGCTACCATGCCAAATTTCATGTTCCTAGCTCCTCCAGTATAAAAAAAAAATGAAATTTTAGAACGTCTTTCGCTTTTGCACACCCCTGGGGCTAGTGGCACAGACATAAAATATAGCCTATGTTGGAGCAGGGATTGTCACCATCAATTTGCCACCATTACTTTTGAAATCGCTTCAGTAGTTCCAGAGATTACCCCCTACAAACAAACAAACAAAAACAAAAAAACAATCTTTACTACCTTATAATATTAGTATAGATTAGGGCTCCCGGACAATTTTATACATTTTAAGTTACAATGACTGTCTTTTAAATGGAAGTACTATATGAAATAACCTATTAACAGTTTTCAAGTATTTTATATCGGCAGGGGGGGGGACGTTTTGGGATCGGCTTCGTACTCTCCTTCCCGATATCCTCTGGCTACGGCCTTATTGTCAAATATGATTTCTGTTTACAACACAATTAAATGCCTTTCGTAAGACTCAGTACGTTATTGAAATTTAAGTCACCATGCCCCCGAAATTAAATTCCGGGTACGCCACTGACAATTAGATGTATTAAGCTTTCAATTCCGAAAAAAAGCTCGTAAGAAAACCTAAATAATAAAAACATGAAAAAAAGTTTTTGCGTTCTGTTACTGCATATTTTATTCAATGAAAAGGGCCAGAATAGAGCATGGGCACGTTTTCACTGTTTGGGTGGCAGAAACTATGTTGTTCTTTGTTTGTTAGCATTTAAATCCATAGTAATTTTCTCAATAAATCTTTTTTATCTGACCACGATTATATTCAGCAAAATGCAGTCTTGTTTGACTATGTACGTCTTTATCTGACACGTCCCTCCCTATTTTAACCCCCCCCCCCCCAAAGCATGTAAAAAAATTTAAATCGTATATATATATATATATATATATTTTTTTTTTAAACAGTATAAATATTTTGACCTATTTGCTGCTTTCTAGTGATAATAAATTAATAATCAATCAAGTAAATTAACCCTCTCTCGCCAAAATTTATGCTTTCTCCTATCGCGCATGATAGTAATAATAAGTTTTATATACAAAATGAATAAATAAATAATAAATCTGGAGAGAGGGAGTAAAATAAATTGTACATATACCCCTAAAATACCTTCTTAATACCTTTAAAATACTGTTTAACATTGTTTAGTAAGGTACCTAAACGATTTCTCTTATGCGTCACTCTCAATTTGTGGAAAAAAACTTTGTTTCTTTCTCTCCGCCCACACAAAATTTATGGGGTTTTTTTTCCAAGAATTCCCATTTCTTTACGCATTTCAACATTTAAAAAATATAGTAACATATGCAGATTTTATTTTATATCTTTCGGCAATACACACGCTCGAATTTGCATGATTATTATTATTATTATTATTATTATTATTATTATTTTTTTTTTTTTTTTTTTTTTTTTTTTACGAAAATCTATTTAAACAAACTAGGGGACTTCAGTTTTAATGATTGCCAATTTAATTTATGACATTTAGACAAATTAAATTTGTATTTCTGACCAAAAGTTCATGAGAAAACCTAATTAATATAACACCCCCCCCCCCCTCTTTTCCGTCTTTTAAAACCAGTTTGCAAACCAGAATGGCGCAAGCTCCTGAAATCCTGTCTATTAATCAATCATCATACATCAATAACACAGCAAAGAAAAAAAAGTCAAAAGATTAAACTTTTTTTCGCTCATAACCTTATCAGAAAAGTCATTAAAATTATTTCCATGAGAATCAAAATATTAAATAAATGTTATTGAAACCTAAATAATATGAAACGCCCCTCCACTTGCGTCTTTCAATAAGCTTACAAACATTTGATATTTCGTAAACCGCGCCTATACTTACACACAGCCAATTGAATGTAAGAATTTAACGAATTGACCAATGATGTGACCCTTGGATAAAACACCACCTTTCCTCAAATAATGCACAAAAATATCTGAAAAGCTATTGTAGCGCCATCTGTCATCGTAATGAAGAAATATTCACATACCTATAGGGTTACCATATCAAACATTCTCATAAAGATTTTAATAATTCGTCAAGAGAATTTCACTAAAAAACCTAACTTAACAAACTTCAAATTTTCCAATTTTTATTGGGTACTTCCATAAGGTTAATTTGCATATAATACTGAATTTTTGAATCCTTCTGTGGGAAATTTTCGGAGAACTTAAGTATAAAGTAATTTTCATGAAACACTCAAAAAATCAAACTTAATAAATTTAAAATTTAAAAAATCTTGGTGGGGACCTCCATAAGGTCAATTTGCATAACATACTCCATTTTTGAATATTTTTCTGGATAATTTCTGGAGTTGTTGTCGGAAAAGTGATTGCCTTGGCGACAATTGTTCGAAATACACCCTAAATGAAAAATGTGAACGTCATGTATTTTAAATTGGAACAGCAGTCACAGACGTACCGGGGTTGGCACGATTTTGTTTTGCGCCATTTTGGCGAGAAAATCTCATTTTCAGGTACCTATTAGAGACTGCTAAAACAGCATGTACTTTTATTTTATTATGAAACAGGGTACTACTCTATTATCCCGTCAACCACTTTTCATAACAAAAAATTATCGCCAATCTGTAACGCCAAATAAACGGGAGAACGTTGCCATTCGAATATCAAAATAAATAAATAAATAAAATATAAGAATTTAAGGACACAATTGTTATTTTAATGAATGAAATAACTAATAAATCAGTAAAACATAATGAAAAATACACGCAAATGTCGAATTAAAAACCACTTGATGACATAACAAACATATATAACGCTTCTGACATCAAGTAAATGGGACTGCATTTTTGGCGTTTAATCTTACAATTTGGCGATAGTTTTATGTTTGAAAAGTGGTAGACGGGATAATAGAGTAGTACCTGAAATAGTTTATTTTATATTAAAAAACACACAATTTTATTATAAAACGCACACAATGATTAATTTATTATAAAACACACACAATGATTAATTTATTATAAAACACACACAATGATTAATTTATTATAAAACACGCAATATTTAATTTATTATAAAACATACGAAATCTGCTCTACCGGGTTGCCATACGAAACGAAATATAGCCGAAACCGCCGGGTTGCCTAGGCACAAAATTGCCATTTTGGCAACAAAATGATACCCCGGTGCGTCTGCAACAGCTGTACCACATTTATTAAACACATAAAATCATATTGATGGCTTTTAGCTTAGATATTTAAGGTGGGAAGTTTATTGGCGGTATATAATATCCACCGGAATGAATATGAGATACAGTAAAACCTCCAAAGTTGACCACCTCTCTACATTGACCACATCGCTATGTTGACCGAAATTTATCAGTTTGAATGGTCACAATGCATTTTCAATGGAGATTTACCTCTCTATGTTGACCACCTCCGTAAGTTGTATGTTGACCAATTTTTAGTAGTTTTTACTCTCTGTAACTTGACCACTGATGTTTTCTTCAATTTGCTGTTTCCTCCGTTTGTTCTCCATCTGGTTTCCAGAAATTTCTTTATCAGTCATTCGGCTTATCTGAGCAACACTCGCCCCCCTTGTGGTGCTCCATTCATTGTTCACTTCCAATATGATAGAATGAGAGGGAAATGCCAGACTTCCTGGAATCTGTCGAGAAATGTCAGGGGAGTGGGAAATGTGCGTAGCTATACACAGAATTGAAAAACAACGTGTATCGCTCACATGTGAAACACATTCCGTTCTTTTTTTCTGGATGTCGAGTCGTGACGGTACCGGTCGTTTATTTGAGAATTTTCATTAAAAATGGCGCAAAGAAAAGCTCTAAAAGAACTTAAATTAAAGGAGAAAGTGGATCTTTTTAATTTTCTGGAAAGCAGCAGTCAAAGAAAGACAGCCGAAAAATTTGGTGTGAGCAACATTTTAAAACACAAGGAAGAATATCTGGAAAGATATTCTTCTGAAAACGGAGGACTCCAAAGAAAACGCAGAAAAGGTGTCTCGACGCTGTGAACGAAGCCACGTTTCGTTGGTTTAAAGAGATGATATCAATCAATGCAAGAATATCGGGACCTACGCTTCAGGAAATAGCAAAAAAAATTCGAAATAGAGGACAATCAAGCGTCAGCAGGTTGGCTGGAAAATTTCAAATTACAATACGAGATTTCTCAAAAATTTTTGTGTGGGGAATCGAATGAGGTTTCAGCTGAAGTGGTGGAGAAGTTTATTGAAAAATTTCCAGAGTTTGCTAAAGGTTTAAAAGATGAGGACATCTTTAATGCTCATGAGTGCGGTCTCTTCTTTAAAGCAATGCCTGATAGAAGTCTAGTAATGAAGGGTGACACTTGCAAAAGAGGAAAACTTTCAAAACAGCGTTTTACTGTTTTTCTATGTGCTAGTATGACTGGGGAAAATTGAAGCCTACGGTGATCGTCAAATCCGCAAAACCTCGTGTATTTAAAAGTGTAAAACCTGAAGACCTTCCTGTTTTTTGGATAGCGAATAAATCCGCTTGGATGACCAGTGTTTTGTTCGAAGAGTGGGTTAGAGGAATTGACGCAGAAATGAGGAAACAGAAGCGGTCTATTCTGCTTAACGTGGAAAACTGCCCCAGCCTCCCGAAAGTGAATAATGCCACAAATGTGAAGCAAAAACATTTGCCTCCAAACACATCTTCGAAAACCCAATCTTTAGATCAAGGCATTATTCAGTCCTTCAAAGTGCACTACAGAGCTCAACTTCTGGAATGGGTGATCATGAAAGCACAAACCTGTGGTCTTTCTGCATTGGCATCGTCAACAGCTGCGTCAGTAAATGCTTTGAATGATGTTCATTGGATTAATTCTGCTTGGAATAAAGTTACGCAAACCACGATTAAGAACTTCTTCAAGAAAGATGGATTTGTTACAGCTACAACATCGGTGCAAGAGAATGAGCCTCCTCTATCCCCCTAGTCAGTTTTTAATGGAGTTGATTTTGAAGTATATGTTACCATGGTCGATGAGTTAGTAACATGTGTTGAACCAGACCGAAAGGGCAATCTTCAATGAGATACACTTTGCAACTAAGCACAGCGAGGACTCTAAGGTACAAGAAATGGACGGCGAAGAGGATGATCCAAGTGCCGACGAAACGTACCCAAAAAGAAACTGAAAAGTACCCAACTCTGAAGGAAGACGATGTAAAGAGCATGATGGAGCAACTTAAAGATTTCGCTGCAGAAAATTGCCCAAGCATGCTTAATGGACTTGTAAACTGTGAAAGTGCTTTTTGCAGTTACCTAGTGAACAAAAAGAAGACTCAAACAAAATTTGAATTATTCTTTCAAAATTTGTAAAAATGTGCTGTACCTTCAGTAAAAATAAAATTGAGTAAGTGCTAAGTTTTTTCTAAATTTTTCCTTTAAAAATACTAAAAAAGTTTACTAAATTTTTTCTAATATTGTACTAAATATTTTCTAAAAATTCCCTAAGTTGACCACCTCCGTATGTTGATCACTCAGTTACAGTCCCTTGGGTGGTCAACTTATGGAGGTTCTACTGTATATATTCTAATCATATACTATATACCTATAAATATAATATACGTGTCTATTTCTACTATATCAATACAAGCATCTTCAATTGTCTTTTATATTTCTACTACATAATATTAATTATAGAATTACAATATAGAGAGAAAAAACAGGTTGCTGTAATTAGAATTATAGACGCCAATGTTGGCGCACGTATTTACCTGTTACGGATCTTAATAGTCAGTAGACATTAAGCAGAAATGCCAAAGTAAGGGAATTACGCAATTACGAAAACTCCTGAACTATATCAAGAAGGGGAGCAGAGAAAAACAAAGTCGAACAGAGGTTGGCATCTAGCAGGAAATTAATGAATTTTAATCAGATTGTACGTCACGGTGTAAATAGTGTAATAAAAGTGTTGACAGCAAATATGGTTTAAAGGAAATGTGATTATCAAAACTGGCTTCCAAAAGTTCAGTGTTTCACCAAACCAAACTCGAAAATTACGTTAATAATATGCAGCCCGATTATGGCACATTATTCAAGACGTTTTAGATGAGAATAGTGATAGATTTTCTAATCTTCCGTAATTGAGTCTACAGCCAATGTTAGCGAGAAACAAACAAACAAAAAAAAATATTAGCATCAATATGGTTCATGTGGATATCATTAAAAACTTTCACAAAATAGATTTCATCGCATCAAATCATATTAACTAAAATACGCAATGGACTCAATTACGGAAAATTACGTGTCTCCGTGCTTAAGAATCTCCGCATTAGCGAACATCTGATAATTAAACGGACATAAAGCATAAATGCTTAAGTCGGTTAAGCGGTTTTTTGTCAAGAAAGATGAAATGCATAACAACAAAAAATATGCGAAATGCTACTACGAACGCAAAAGTTCTTGATTTGTCTATTAGATTTTTCCGGTTTGGCGAAGGATTAAGGAAAAAAAAATAAATTATGAATAAAAATAATTTGTTACAATGCTTAACATACATTTAAGGGCGACCAAACTGGTCGCCAGTGGCGGCTAGTTGTTTTATTAAGTTTTTATGCTAGGTGCAATTAGATTTAATTATTTTCATTAAGTTTGAAAATATTTGAAATCATCAATGAGTTGACTATTTTGAAAATATCAGATATATGTCGAAAATTTCGGATATATATCAAAATATCAGATATTTTTTATATTTATGAATCCTGTAAAAATCAGTGTTAAGTAATTTTATAGTTAAAAAAAATAATAATCTTTTCAAACAAACTTATAGTTGGGAGCCTCATTGCCTTCAGCAATGTACATCCTCAAATTTGTAGGATTTTATATTTTTAAATGAAAATTTATCCAAACAAACCTAAAGTTGGGATCCTCATTGCCTTCTGCAGCGTACACCTTTAAATTTATATGATTTTATATTTTTAAATGAAAACCTATCCAAATAAACTTAGGAGACTGATTTTGGCATTTAGATATATTAAACTTTCAATTCTGATCAAAAGTTCCTGAGAAAACTTAAAAAAATACAAAAGCCCCACCCTCCCCTTCCCTCTTTTAAAACATGAATACGATAAAGTTGCAAGATTGTTTCTGACACAATATAAATTTAACAGATATGTAATTAAACTACTTGCTTAGACATTGAAGTAATCTGAATTAAAAAGTAGTGAAATCTTTAATGACTCAATATACAAAAAAAAAAAAAAAAAAAAAAAAAAAAAAAAAAAAACCTGTAATTTAAAGGAGCAGACATTGATTTAAAATATCTGCAGTTGCTTTTATCTCAATGGACAATACTTTTTTGACATCACAGTGTGTATATTTATGGGTTGTTACTGGCGGATTAATGAAACAAGAATGAAAAATCATATATCAAGATAGATAATGAAACACTTTCCAAGATATTCAGAAAACTGTCACGAAACTTCACAGTTAAATAAGGTCAAAGAAGATATGTAGTAAAAAGTTTAGGAAACATATAACAAATTTTAAAATCTAGTTTTATCAATTACCTTCCATAGTCAAAAAAGTAGTGAAATTATATTGTGCAGCCCTGTATATGATGTATAGATTTGGATATATATTACATAGCATGATAAAATTTAATTCAGTTAGAAAATTCTGATTTAGCAATTTTTGCCAATTGATGGAAAAGCACTTGAAATATTTTGTACCACCTGTATACTATCTAAAGACTTTTGTACACACAACATATTAACCTAAAATTTAATTCTGGTAAAAAATGCATAAGGCAAGTTAAATCTCACTTCCAGCAATTAACAACCATAAATGACAATGTATCTTGTTTTATGCATAGACCTGTGTATGAATTTATTTATACTCCACAAACTTATATTAGTCTACTAAATATAGTTCAGCAGAAAAATGCATACCACAATTAAAAATACCTCTAAGCAATTCACTCCCACAGTCAGTAATACTTAGGAATTCCTTTGTGTAGCCCTGTATATGATCAAAAGAATTTATACACACCATGTACTATGCAAAAATTTAGTTAAAACGCAAACCAAAGTTGAAAATGCACTTATCACACTAAAACTGTAACCGAACTCGTGTGTGCATCCCCGTAAATGAATGATAAAGGCAATACACACCATACTTTTTAGTGAGCAATTTATAGTGCATCTTAGTAATGCATATAAATTTCATTATGTTTGAAATAGTGACACATTTTTAAATTACCCTGCAAACAATTTTTCCCTGTAAAACATTGTGTAACAGAATTATTTTGTGTGACCGTGTAAATCTATACTAATAAAAGAAAGTTTCGCTCTGTGTGTGTGTGTGTCTGTTGGCGATGGCTAGAAAAATTTAGCGCACCTAGAAGTCTGTAAATTTAGATTTAGGTAGTCCAAAGCCTCTCCTGGTATACCTGAGCCTCAGAATTTTAAAATTTTGAAAATTAAAGTAGTTATCAATTAAAAAGTGATCAAAGATCACAAATAAAAAAGTCATTATTCTGAAGCGAGCTGGCGCATGTGCAGAAACCAATTTCCGTATCTTCCGGAACAGAAGAAAGAAAGCAGAAGACATTCTGTTTTTGTTTAAAGTATTTCTATATTCGCCATGGACAAACGGCTAAAAATACGGAAAAACCGTCTACATATTCTAAAAGAAAATACTTTTACGTCTCGAACGATCTGGTTGGTTTAAAAATATTTTACATTTAACCCTTTCAAAAAAAAAAATAATCAAAAAGCATCGAATTCGTGTTTTTTATTTTCTCCCGATTTCCGAGCCTTGCATCTACCGGAATACAAAAGATACGGAAAAACGAAGGTCACCAAATTAAAGGACTGTTTTTGTCCTTTTCATATTTTCTGTATGCTGTTTTGCGATTTTTGCGATTTTGGCAATTTTTAAAAATTTCGCATCGGCAATTCAGAGACAGGTACGAAAAACTAAAAATACCAGACAATATCTACTTTTATTCTTTTTTCGACATCTGTATTTGTTTTTGAAAAATACGAATATTAACCCTTCAAAAAAAATTCGTGCGCAGGACTCTCATTTGCGAATTCCGATTTTCTGCTATATATTAAATCTGGCATCGGCTTTCTAAAATAACCAAACAAAAAGCAAACACCCCTAAAGACATCTACGTTCTATCGGGTTTAGGCAGAAACCTTTAGTTTAAAAAATAAATCCCGTTAACCCTTTCGAAAATGTTTTTAACCGTAAGTCAATTTCGCATTTTTAACTATTTCTCCTATCTTTAAAAATCCGAATTGGTGTTTATAAACAAGATACGAAAAACTAAAAATACCGTGCCTAATCTATATCCCTTTGTTTTTTAAAATCTGGTATCCGTTTTGAAAAAATTTAATTTTAACCCTCCGAAAAAAATCCTTTCCAAAACTCACTCACGCGAATTTCCTTTTTTTGGTCTAGATTTAAAAATCGGCATCGACTCGGGAAATGCAAGTACGGACAAACAGTAGACTCCAGATCATAGACATGTTCATTTTCTTCAAAATGCACCGTTGGGTTTTAAAAAATATCTACATTAACCCTTTAGAAACCGATCGATTACGTAACCCACTTTCGCGATTTCCGCTATTTTGGCAATGTTTACCCGTAGTTAAATTTCAATTCTACTAGGAAATTTGGTTGGGTCAAGTGTTCTGAAAAGGCCTCTTCCAGAACAGACTGCGCCCCCTGGCGGTGGAAAGTGGAACTAATAGGAGTATATCTGGTTCTATGGACCCGATTACGACAGGGTTAGGCTCATTCGACTTGATATCTATAGCCTTAACTATTTTAGCTGCACTTTCGACCGTCAGGATGCGATTTCCGATCCTGGGTTTTATGAGCCCGATTACGACGAAGTTTGCCTCATTCGACTTGATTTCGATAGCCTTACAGATTTCAGTCGTATTCGTATAGAACAGATTATTAATATTTCGGGCCCGGGCAATGCCGGGCGGATTAGCTAGTGAATAATAAATGCTTTGCACCCCATATTTTACAAAAAGCATGTTTTAGTGTGCTTCATAATTAGGTATCAATTTCATGATGTTTCAAATGTCTTAACATCATCAAAATGCACTTGAAACGATTTTTTCGCCATTGGCTGTAATGTAACAGAACACTTCTGACTGCCTCTGTCTCTGTAAATAAACTATAAATACTACATGCTTCATTTTCAACAGGGAACATGCTAAAGTAAATGTCAATAATATACAAAAATTTCAGGGCAATCTGAATATATTTACAGGAATTTTTTTAATTGGTGGATTGAACTTTGTGCCGTTATATTAAAATAAATGAACAACGCAATAAAAATAAATATATAAATAAAATATACACAAATAAAAATATATAAAATGGCAAACAGCTGTTTCAGAGCCTCTAAAGTTCCATCATCAGTGCCAAATTTAAAAGATTAAAAGCTGATTCAAAAGTTTAAGTCATGTAAATATGCTTTCGTCTCTGCACGCGACCAAGATAGAATGGTGGTGATTTTTTTCAAAACAACAGCAGAGTCAAGAGTCACATATGACGTAGGAGACCACTAGAAATGCTTGGCCAGACTGGACGAGTTTAAGTACGGATGAGAAAAAGGAGGGGAGGGGGAATTGAAGAGAATGAATTAAATGAAAGGTGTATTTGAAAAATTTGGTGTACTGGACATATCATTAACTAAGTTGCCTGAATTCTTCCATATATGATATGCTTCCCAAAAATCAAGGTCATAAATCGATGAGCACTTCTGAATTATTGAACCTTCTGAAAAATTAAAACTGAAGATAAGTTTAATGATATGTGAATTGTGATCTATGTAACACAAAATTCTATATAATGCAGAACCTCGTATTTTTATATTTGCGTTATAAAGATCTTCTACTGTATATATACATATATTTTCAGTAACTTGGTTTAAGCAGAAACTTGGTTAAACAGGACTTTGATATACATACATATATATATTTTAATTGGAGTTTCGGTCATTTACTCTTCAAATATATTAGCTTTTGATTTCAAGTTAGGTATTCTATATATTAATTAAGTTACATGCCATCTTTAAATTAAAGATTTGGTCAGATTTAGTAAAATAATTGGATCATTGTCTTTTGATTTCAAAGGTATTTTTTATATATATATATATATATACGTGTGTGTAAGATAAAGATATGTAAATAATCGATTTACTGGAATTATATGAACAAATAGACGATGAATAACAAAATATGAACTTTAATACAGTCCTAGACAGATAACTCTACAATACTTTACTCATAATTTCTCTTCAACTAATACACTTTTCGCCCAATATATACAATATGTTTATTTTCCAAAAAAACAAATAGGCCTAGCAGCGCCTTTACTGGCTATTTCTCACTTTGATGCTTGCTTCACAATAAAAATTAGAAGACTGGCTCTTTTCCAATTTTGAAGATGTTCAAACCTTGATCTTGCGACCCAAAATATTTATAACTCGTGCATTTAAATCCTGGAAAATAATAATACTACAGTGTCAGTTAATTTGATTATCATGCACGTACGTCATAAAGGAACTGAAGTGTTTACACTGAAATCATATATATATATATATTTATTTATTTATTTCATGCTTATAATATAAAATTGTCAATAACAGACAATTTTATGTTTTAGCTGAGAATAAAAGAATAGTTGTTAGTAAAAAAAGAACTAAAGGCAATATGGTTTATTAAAAAAGGAGCAGAAATAAATTTTACTTTAAGGTTATTTTACATTTTGTAAAATTTTATGTTAGAATGAAAAAAAAAATTAACAAATACAAAAAGATGAATTTTATGCTTTAAAAAAATTGATAATCTGATACCTTTTAAGGTGCTGAAATATGAATTTAAAATATATGATAATCATTCAACTGTTTAAAAACCTAAAATAATTATTTAAGTAGTATGACATTTTTCTGAATTAGAAAATTTTGTAAAATTCCTTATCTTTATAAATTTTATTTATGTATCTTTTAATTTTAGCACAAAGATCAGCATTTGAGTACAAAAGGAAGATGCATTATAATGAATTTTATGCTGTAAAACTTGCTAGAAAGTTAATTGATAATGATCAGGATAAGGTGGATGAAGAAGGTGAAGACAACTGAGATGTTATTTCTCCAATTACTTGTGTATGGTACATTTTTTTCCCTCATTTGTTTTTCAAATTTTTCAATATTGGTGATTATGCTGACTTTTGACACATTTTCGAACATGACATCTTCAGTTATCGGCTTGGTTTCAAATAAGCCACAAAATTCATAGCCTCAAAAAACTTCAGATAAGAACTAATAAAATGCTTCAATGTGATTCTTTTTAAGCTTGTTAAAAATCTGGCATCATTATTTTCGTTTTTTGTGTAAATTTTATAAATAGATGTGTTTAAATGAAGAGAAGAAAAAGGACTCATTTGATTGCTTTTGTTTGAAAAACCAACACATAGTTACCAAACCATAGGAAGTAGAGGTGGATAAAATACATTATAGTGACATTTTTTGTGACATTCTAACGTCCTAAGATAAAGTGGGGAAAATGTAATCATGTTTTGGCATAGTTCAACTTTAAACCTTTCCTATGCTTTTACTATTAGACATAATGATGTTTTTTTTTCTTTTAATATCCTTGTTTAATGGCGTATTAGATCCACTAGCTCAGATCTGAATTTAAACAATGGTGTTTTGAGCTATGTTTTTTTATTTTTTACAACTGAATTCAGGTAGTTACATTTTTCCTGGTATTTGGGGCAAGTGGAGTTAAGATCTTTATCTTGCCTTTAAAATATATTGTTTTAATCCTTAATCAAGTTTAATATACTACCATTGAACATCAAAATGTGGACTATTTTTACTTATTTCTCTCTCTCTCTCTCTATAAGAAAATATTAGGATCGTGGAAACATTTGACTTTTGCCTTTAAAATTGCATTTAAAATAATTCAAAAGAGCTTTATTTGACTATTTTCAGTCAAATAATATGAAAAAAAGGCTGGAGAAATATGCCAACTGGTTGATTGGTTAAAATAGCATTTTATCATTTACTAATTAGTCAGGGGTTAAACTAGCCCTTTGATTACATTTACCCTACTTCATCTTATATCTAGTTTTTAGTCAATGTGAATATCGTTTGTAAAATTTATATATTGCTTATATATGCTGTTTTGAGAAAAGATTAAAAAAAAAAAAAAAAAAAACAGAAGAAATACCTTTAAATATTTTTAAAGAGTGGTCACTATTTTTGTGTGTGTACATTTTTTCCTCCTTACAGAAATTTGAATGTCCATATTTGTGCTTCCTAATGATGTTTTTCAAAGTTACATTTATAAAATACTATTTATATTATATTCTACTTTGTTTGGATGAAATTGAATTGCTTTGCATATTCAGTTAAATACTCATCATGCATGCCAATATTTTTTTGCCTCCTGAAAGTGTAGTTTTGTACATCCACAAAATGTATATAAATAAAATTCATTAACCAGATGTATGTCTCTTTCTTTCTTTTTTTTTTTTTTTCCTGTTAGTTTCATTACTCCGAGTGTTTTTATAATGTAATAATTATTTTTTTAAAATTAGTGTTAAAAATCCAGATAAGGGGATATATATATACGAGAGGTTTCAAAAAGTACAGATACAATGCGGCATACTCATTCAAAAAACTTTTAATTGATAAAATGTCCATTACAAATTACTTATGGTACATGCCTTAATTTTCGACATAGTTGCTATCATTATCCAAGCATTTGTTAAGTCCGGGTACAATCTTTTGTATCCCACAGTCATAGAAGCTTACCACCTGTTGTCGAAATCACATTTCAACTTCGAATTTGATCTCATCATTGTCGTGGAATTTTTGCCATGCAAGATGTATCTTCAGGTAAAGGATTAAGTGGTAGTCGCTGGTGCATAAGAAAGCAATTAAAAAAAATTTGGGTATATTTTCACCAATCATGACTCCCAAACCACCCTCTGTTTAAATGTTGATTTATATAGATATATACAGTCGGCCCCGCTTAAACAAATATGTGTGGTTCCAACATCTATTATTCGATTAAGCGGGGATATTCGATTAAGTGGGGAAATTTATTCTACCTTACCACATCGTTAATAATATCTTAAAATCTAACTAATAATCTATAGCAGTTAAAAAAACAATTATTTTAATTGTAATAAAGTTACTTTCTTTTAAAAATAAAAAAGAGAACTACAAAATGAAATAAAAATTCTTATATTAAGCATTATAATACACATTCACTTAAATTACATGATGAATATTTTGGTTTTATCGCTTACCTCATTACAATTTTTTGAAAAAATCCAAAACAGTTGATTGTTTATTTAATGTTTTTTGCGCACATTTCTGCAGTTCTTTTTCCAAACCATATAATATTTTATAATCTCCACCTCGAGCTTCAAAATGTCTTCGTATAATTGATAATGATTTCTGTACTTCACTCAAGGATGGGGGAGGATCTATTACAACTTCATTATTTTCATCTTCTGTGCAAGCAGATGATTCTGACACCTCATCAGTTTCTGTAGCCTCATTTTCCTCAAATTCTATAAATTCCAAAAGTTCTTCTTGTGTAATTTGGAGTTTATCGAGCTCTTCTTGAAACTCTTGAAGATCACAAATTTCAGTTTCTGTGTCCCAACAATCATCTTCATCAGATTTAGGCTTTAAAAATTTCGCTTTTTTAAAACTGTTTTTAATTACACTAACAGGAACATTATTCCAAGCTTTGTTGCAGAAATGCATAGCAGTCAAAAGGTTAATTTTTTTTGAAAGACTGGAAAATGTCTCATTACAGTTCTCTGTTTCCAAGTCCAAAATATGGAGAAGTTCATTTATAATCTCCCGTCTATATAACGCCTTGAATGATCTTATGATTCCTTGATCAAGAGGTTGTATTTTGGCAGTCGTATTTGCAGGCAAAAATTCTACTCTGACATTATTCAGGCGAATTGAGTTCTCTGTTTTGTGACTGCCAACATTATCCATTAATAGGACAATTTTTCTATTTTGCTTTTTTATGTTTAGGTCTAATTTTGTCAGCCAACTTGCAAAAATATGTTTTGTCATCCAACCATTCTGTGAGTAATCATATGCAACAGGATAATTTTTTACATTTTTTAGACATCTAGGCTGTTTGCTTTTGCCAATGAGAAGAGGTTGAAGCTTTTCTTCTCCCGTTTGATTTACACAGAGTAGCACAGTTACGCGATCTTTACTTATTTTAAATCCGTGTAACTTTTCGGTTTTTTTTGCAATTGTTCCTTTTGGCATAGCTCTATACAGTAGACTTGTTTCGTCACAATTAAAAATATCGCATGGTTTGTACTCAGCAAGAATTGGATGTAAAGTTTCTCCAATCCATTCATCACAAACTGCATCGTTTACAGAACCCGATTCTCCATGTAGTTTCTTAAATGTTAAATTGTGTCTTTGCTGGAATCTATATAACCATCCTTTAGATGCCGAAAAATTCTCATTAATAGAATCTTTCGCAATTTCTTCGGCTTTCTGCATAATCATTGCCCCGTTTATTAAAGCTCCTTTGCTTCTTTTTGAATTAAACCATTCCAACACAGCATTGTCGAGATTGTCATTAGATTTTCTTTTCCGTTTTCGGTGTAGGTTTCCATTATTTCTCCATTCTTCTTCAATTTTATCAGCATTTTTCTTAATAGTCGAGACTTGAGACTGAGAAATTTGAAACTCTTTAGCGATTTCAGTTTGTGTTTTTCTGTGCTTTATGGCATCCAAAACCTTCAATTTATCGCACAAACTTAAATCTTTTCTTTTCGCGTTCATATTTTTCTACTTCAGAACCTTAAAACAAACTAAATAAATAAAGTGAGAACCGAACTGTCTATTTTTTCAGTGTCACAATGCAATAACCTCGAATATTCTACAACATCACGTGACCAATCCGTTTTTCTTTACCGTAATCATCTTTGTTTCCCTCCCCCCCTCCTCAACACCCCTTTCATTCGAAACGTCCGTTGCTATGGCGACCCTGGGAAAAGTCTTTCGAATTTGACGAGACGCGCGTATGGTTTGAAAATTTCGAACAAAAGACCTTTTCTAGGGAAAATATTTGTCACACCAGATTAGTCGTTATTGCATTATCCGGGGAAATTATTCGAATAAGTGGGGAATTTTAACATTGCCTCTATGGGAAAAATTTTGGTTCTAAAAGATTTTATTTCTATAAGCGGGGTATTTGTTTATCCGTTACCCGATTAAGCGGGGCAGACTGTATCTTGTTTATATATCTTGCCATCGTGTTTCAAAATAACGGCCAGTTAAAAATTTTTAAATTTTCAAAATTTCAAAAAGGTGTACAAAAAAATTGTAAATTGAAAAAATTGTTTCCGAAAAGTGTTAGAATGTGCCACAAGGATTTTATTTTGTTTTGGCTATTTCTTAAAAAATGGTTGATATATGGCAGTTGGAAATTCTAGGGTGGCTGAGATTTTGAAACAATCTGATATTTGAAATGCTGTAACTCTTGTATTTATGGACCGATATAAATGTGACTGATCATGTGTACAGAACATACCAAGGTCTTGACAGAGTTTGTTAGCCAGCTTTATGCGCCATCTTGTTTCAAAATGACGGCCAGTTAAATTTTTTAATTCTTTTTTTAAATTCAAAAATATGTATAAAAAATTATAAATTGAAAAAGTATTTTCTGCTATGTGTTAGATCGTGATACAAAGATTCCGGAGCACTGGGACTCTCAAAAGAATTCCTTTACATTACAGTTTATGGGGGAAAAACAATTTGTGGCTTATTTTAATGATTTTACACAATTTCAAACATATTGAAATTGAAAAAATGACTGAGGTGCACTACAAGAGGCTTACTATAAAATATGGTGTGCATAGAACTTAGTTCCTTTACAGGGTCACTCAGAACAATTCCGTTACATTACGGTCTATGGAGAAAAATCATTTGTGGTTTATTTTAATAATATCTCACTACTTTGAACATATTGAAATAGATATATATCACTCAGGTGCATTGCAAGAGGCGTACTATAGAATATTGTGTGTATAGCATTCATAGTTCATTTACAGGGGCCACAAAAGAATTCGGTATTGTCTGTTCTGACATCTCCGATTACAGGCAGATGCATAGCCAAGACAACTATTATCCATGAGTGGTGTATGCCTCTAAGTAGCAATCCCGTCTTTTTGTCGTTTTGTATTTTTTACAAAGAGCTGTGAAACTGAAACCTGGGGGGGAAAAAAGGAGTTCAGGAAATTTTTACCATTTTTCCCTCACGCTTTTATCCAGACTTGGGACTGGACTAAATCAATGGCAATTGTTTTAGGTGCATAATACTATGCATAAATCATCCATAAAACAATCGTCTTCGATTTAGGCGGGTTAAAAAATGGTGCCTGACAACAGGCATGACTGTGCTATCAGTCATTAGTAATCTATATTAAGAAAATAAATATATGTATACAGTAAACTCTCAGATATCCTCGACCTTAAAATAAAAAAAAAAGATTTAAAAGCCACACATCATTCCAAATGTAAACAGTTAAGGTGTATGGGAAGCAATAGTAGATTTTATTTTTAATTTTATCCATTTCGTACATATTTTAATATGCAATTCAGGTTAATCTGATTAAACTCATGCTTTCTACTGTGAAAAGGAAATGACATATAACATATAAACAAATCATCATTAGGACGGGATAGACATAAGGAAGAATATTTGGTACACATTGCCGATGAGAATGCCATGCTTTAATTCTTGTAGCTCAAGTTTCACCAAAGGAATATTTGGTGCACATTGCAGATAAAGAATCCATGTCACTTAGTCATTGAACACAAGCTTCGGTGAGAATTGCGATGTTGAACCTCTGGCATATTTTCTTGTAGTGCAAGCTGTACTGAAGGAATATTTGGTGAGCGTTGACAATGTTGAAGCTATAGCATATTTTCTTGTAGCGCAAGCTCTACCGAAGGAATATTCGGTGAGCATTGCCGATGTAGCTATGGCATAAATTCTTGTAGCGCAAGTGCTACTGAAGGAATATTCAGTGCACATTGCCGATGAAAAAGACATGCTTTAATTCTTGTAGCGCAAGTGTTACCAAAGGAATATTTGGTGCACATTGCCGATGAAAATGCCATGGCAGTAAGACTTGCAGTGCAAGCGTCACCAAAACGTATTTGGTGCACAAGCTCTACCCAAGCAATATTCTAAGTCTCGCGTCTCAAACCACTTTCATGCGTTACTCATATTGGGCTTAAATATTACAACATAAACTGTAGATTGTGTTTAATTAACATTTGCTATGTTTAGAGAATTTTATGAAACCTTCAAACACAATTCTAACACATATATATTTAAAAATATATATATTTCCTTATATATATGCATAGGATCTGTTAAAAAATTGCAGGCTTTATCCAATGTGCACCTAATGAAGAGGAGGTCAAACCAAAAGAAAGAAAAATAAAATCTGATAGAGAAAGGTTAGCACATGTTATATGCTTACCTGCTCTAAGTTGTGTATCAGGTAAAAAAATTCACAATATCTTGAAAGATTACTGCATACATAATTAAATAAATATAAATCTAGATTAATTACATATAAATATAGATTGCATTCAACCATATTTAGCTTATTCGCCACATGTTTAAAATTTAAAATCTGAAATTTGTCTCAGATATAAGAACGTTGTTGGTGGCGAGCCTAATAAGCATTGTTTTTGTATCATGAAATTTACAGGCTTGTGGGGATCTATGCAAGTGTTAAGGAGATTATAACAGAGGTCCATTATATAAATTTCCTGTAAAACATGCACTCTTACAGTGATCTTGAAATAAATTGGAGGCTGGAATGATGTTGCGGCCTCCGTTCTGCCTAGCATGACTTGTAGTGCAGTATTCATTAATGGTATCGGCCTTTAACTCGAAATTGAAGACTTTTGGTTCTTAATATGTATTTATTTCACTGAACAAACTGTTTAACTTAACGTATCCAGTTTTGAATTTTTAAAAAAACTTTTGTATTTGGCATTTTATTATATTCTTTGAAATATTTTATTCAACATCTACGTTGTTTTGAAACTTTGCTGGATAATGAAATTTCTAGAAGTGGCAGCATATGATATTTTTAGTTAATGTTTGAATTCTGTCGCAATACCAACAGCCTTTCATTAGATCTTTCTGTTTAGGCTTCATATATTTAAATATTAGCTGGAAAATATTTCTACTAAATATAAAAATTAAAAAGGTATCATAAAGTTCCTGCTATTTTTCCATCAATATAGATGAGCTTATGCCAGCAAGCCAGAATACGTTTGATAATACTACATTTAATCTGATTTAATCTATTAAATTTTTCTAATTTTAGAGGGTTCCCTCCTACCCACCGCCCTCCATCTCTCCCGCCTTAGATGATGACTTAAATGATAGCCATATTTTTTTTATTGGGAGGTAAATAACTGGTCGACACTTGCATTGCCTCCTTTTACAAGTGCAAGGCATATAATTACAAAGAGGTTCTGCCTGGTTCCTCTAGGGGACCGTTAATGACAACTTCTTGCCCAGTTGCCACTCATCCATCACCACGGTTCCTTCACGGCTTGGATTGGGACTTCGTGCGGTCGCCTCCTATACGACCTGTATAAGCTACAATGGCATTATACTCCAACCAATCACCACACGGCTGCAATACATTTCAACACATGAGAGTCAAATTACATTAGGCAATCCAAAAAATCAAGTAGGAGTCAAATCAGAGAGTCTTGTTCAGGAAGTCTTATTCGGTGGTATAGAGAGTCAAATCAGGGAGTCTTGTTCGGGAAGTCTTATTCGGTAGTATAGAGAGTCAAATCAGAGAGTCTTGTTCAGGAAGTCTTATTCGGTGGTATTAGTCGATGACTGTCATAATCTATGAAGGAAAGATACTCATATTAGAAATGTATAATCCGAGTGTTTCATTTAACAAAAGAATGAAAAAGAAAAAAATGTTTGTTTATGAAAGGTGATAAAACCAAATGCAACTAATATAAAGCACAAATATTCCTAGCCTCCCTTTCAGAAACAGTAAAAAGAATAGCAAACATTATTTAACTAAAAAATGTGTATGTGATTGCATAATAATATTAGTTCAAATTCATGATAAAGAAATTTCTAGTTATTTCTTGATTGGAAATTACTTTATTCCTATTTATGTTAGGGTTTCCAGCTTATACTTGGTCTCGAGCTACAAAAAATCTCTATGAATAAAAAGCATGTCTCATCATGCATGACATAGCAAAAATTTGTATGGATATAGGGCTCACATAAGTAGAGAAGTTCATTATTTAAATGTAAATATATTTGAATTTTTAAGAAAATCTTCCTGTAAATTAAATACTTTCATTTCTGTGAGAAAACTGTTTACTTGAAGTAAATGAAGTGTTTAGCGTGCTGCGGAAATAGACGTCCAGAGTCGCATGTTGGAAACCCATGATTTATGTATTTGAAATCATATTGATAGTTGTTTAATTAATAGAATTATACAACACAGCATTTTACATTTTTTTTTTTTTTTTTTTTTTTTTTGCATTTTTTAAATATATAGAATATTTTACTTTAATTAAAATCTTGATATAATTTTGCTAGGGTTGTGGTTTTTCTATGATACTTAATATCAGCTTATACAAGATTATATCAAAGGAAAACCATCCAAATAAATTTCAATGGAAGTAAAATAATTTTTCCCTCCAGTCTATACTATCCATCCATAATAAGAGAAACCATAGAGACACTAACGCGCAAAATTGCAATATGTAAAGATGTGGTATCTTTTAACTTACCGAAATTGTGGCTTAGTTACTCCATGGTTCCAGATAAGAAAATACACAACTAAGTAAAAATAAAAGATAACGTGCGTAATTTTAAAAAAAGTACATGAAAATTAAATGATAGCATTTTAAATAATAACTTCAAAAACCGCGCAATCATGGAATATTCTAATTTGTTTTTGAAAATGGCTCGGAGTGAGCCGAAACATGTCAAACAACCGAATAAAATTTGTTTCACTGTGTATTTATTATGTTGTTAATTTACACCTTTTAGCATTTAAAAGAAATATATTGTTACAAGGTGTTATAATTTATTATATTAGTATAGTGCATCTGTTTAAAAAAAATAACGTTATTTGATTTCAAATCACTTGAATAGTTGTGTTTGCAAATTTTATTGTTTTACATATAAAAAGGTATGTAATTATGTGTAGAAAAACTTAGAAAAAGTTTTCAAATTAATGATAAATTGAAGTGAAATATTATATATTTTGTAATAGTATGAAAAATATATCTAAATTAGACTGAAATGATATTCAATACTTACATTAAGTTAATCTTTATTGCTGGACTGTTCTGCACATGAGCAGCAAGCTGTGAATAATTTGATGATGCCGTATTTCTGACGCCTCCACCACTTTCTAAATCTCTGAAGACCGGAACTTGGTTTTCCAGTGAGGGTGTGAATATCAATTATTTCTTGTGAGACTGTAGGCAAAGATGGAGAAGGAAGAGTTTCACTATTGTTAGGTGAATCAAATATGTAATTTAGATTTGGAGCTTCCTGTTGAACTGGAGTATTTAAAGAGCTGTGGTGAGATGATGTTGAAACGGAAGGTATTTTTTCCTCTTCATCGGCGTCATCCATACGTTCTAAGTCAATCGGTTGAATAATAGCAGAATCAGCTTTTACAACATATGTATCATGGACGTGAATTTCACTGCATTCACTATGGTATGAATAATTTATTTGGCTCCCTGGAACTGTATCCATATCATTTTCTTTCAAGATGCTATTGAATTCCGGAAGATTCACTGAAACATCCAAAAAGAAATCATTTAAAAATTGAATTATAATGATGAAAATTTTAATTTGTGTAAATGAAGAACATCTGAACATATTTAAAGTAGATATAATATGTGATAGCATGCAGAATCAATTCTGATGACGATGATATAAATATATTTTAACTCTAATTGGAAGACATAAAGACAATCAGCATTGTCAGTTCGCGTTCCTTTTTTTTTAAGAAAGAGAAAAGTTTGAGACTTCAGTTTATTTATGTTGCGAATCACGTGTTTGGCTGATATGTGGCGCCAATTTGGCCATGCTCAAGCCCCCAGCGACGTATAAAAAAATTAATTCTGTAGTACTGAGATAATTAATTGCTCGGATATAGGCGTAACTAGAACGATTTTGTGGGTTTACGTAAATGCGCGTGTGTTGGAAAATATTTAATTAACTCTCATTGAGACCAAACTCATTAATTCAAAGAAAAGTTTTAATTGGAATTAGTAACACCTATTTATTAAGATTAATAGGCAAAAATGCTATTGACTGTGTTACTACAATTTTTAAGATGACTAGGCGTTCCGAGCCAGTCCCAGCTTTAGGCTTAATTCCCAGGTATCCCAATATATTTCTTTAATGTCCCAGTTTTGAACAGAGTCCATAAACTATCCAAAATTCAACTTAAGAAATGAATACTTTGATTCTTGCCAAATATCATTTCTCTACTAACAAAATGGTGGAACACTTCACGCTGTGGAATAAAATAAAGTAAAATCCTATGAAAACAAAACCTGTCTTCTGTCTTTAGGCAGAATCCTGTTTTAGGAAAATTCTGTGGCTCCGACAGAAGGAATACCATATACCTGCTAAGACTAAAACGTGTGTAAACTGTAGAAGTTTTCCGATCCCGTGTGATTTTGTGTACGTGCAGGCGAAATAAACTGAATCTATTTATTTTAAGAATAATTAAGCAAAAAAAGAGAAAAAATGTTTCTGGAAATCATTAATGTAAAGTCTAAATTTGTTTCAAAATTCTAAAACTGTTGAAAGAATGTTTTAAGGGTGGGAAATAGGGGTATATCGGGGGCCGTGAAGTGAACATTTCCATTTTGCATTACGACTTTTGTTCACGGAAACATAGATACCTTAGTTACTTTATTTTTCAACCTTTTTATAAGGTGGTTGGTTCTCAAATGACCTGCTAAATAATGCGAAATCTCCTGACATATTTTCTGACTCATTTGTAAACGCAGAGGCGTAAAATTGGCAGGGCTTACTAAAAAAGGTCCTTGTACCAAGGCCTTATTTAAAGAGAACAAATTAGTCTTACTCATTATAGGAATAGCATTTGAAATTGCAAGTCATGAAATCAAATCAAATAATAGTTTATTATATGCAAATTTAATATAAATTAATTTTTATTACAGTTGAATTTGTTATTGTAATTAAATCTTTCGGCCCTGTGTAGATTTTACACATATAAAATCCACAGACTTCTCATAACTTCCCATTTCTATCCTAGCTCTGACATAAAATTCTAGAATAAGATAACAACATGAGCGATAGTTTTACTTACCCATCATACGTAGTATAGGGTAAGTCTTGTAATCGTTTTGAAAATCGAAAAAAAAAAAAATTGACGGATTTACACGTTTCAGACACAGGAGATTCCGAAAAACATATTTTTAGAAAAAAAAAATTTGCCGTCCATCTGTATGTCTGTAAACGCTCTATCTCCCGAAAAAAATGAGATAGAGACTTGAAATTTGGTATGTACTTAGTATGTAATAATGGAAAGAAGCTTATTGAATTTCAACAACCTCGATTATCCGGAACTATTTTTTTTCGGACTCTCGAAATATTCGTTCTGATAAAAGGTATATAAAAATTTTCGAAATTGTTTATTTTAAGGTGTGAATATAAAAGACAACAAAAAAACATATTGCATAAAGCATGAAGTGGATCGGATAATGAGTTGCCGTTGCCGAGATATTTGTAATCATATTTCCCACACTCTTCGATTTTTCATGACCCTGTATTTCATCCAAATTTCAATTCAAAGATATATTTTATTGGAAATGGGACGCTTAATCAGATGCAATAAACTGCTAGTTAATAGGATTATTGTTTTTGGAGTTATAAGGTTTTTTCTTTTAAGCAATTCAGTTATCGAGGCTTTAAAGTTTATGACATCATCAAGCCACGATTTTATTCGAATTGCAATGCATTTTATTAGTAGTTTGCACATTTTTTATTTTAATATTTTACATTATGCATATCCATGATGGGTAAGTATTACGTTGGCCCCCAACGACTAGTTTAGTTTCGTTTGTATATTTACGTCTATTTTATTGCGAGAATGAAATCGAAGTTGCCAAGGAAGCGAATATCGCCAAAACAGACAGCTTTTAAAGCGCCAAATCCAAGCTGATGTTGGATTCAACTTTTCGAGGGAATAACAATATATTCCTCACTCTAATGTTTTAATCGAGAAAATCCGGCGAGGCCTATACTTCCAGGTTGGAGTTATCAAACGGTACGGAAGATTGAGACGGCCCATCCGGACTCTTAGAAAGAAAAGTGAATTGACCTCCTGTCAACTTCGAAAGAGATTTCACCCTGAGCGGTGTGAAGGATCCCACCAAGAAAGCAGCTGAAGGAGAACTACTTCTCTCACAGGATAAAAGTTTATCGAGACTTTAATAACTCTGATGTACCATAATTTCAGTGGTGTAATTGCTATACCCTTTACTTAATTGACTTTGATTATCAGCTAAACAGAAACAAAAACAAAAGTTGTGATTCTCATTTATTCAAGAATTTGTATTGTGTTAATATATTTTCAATTCTAATAAATACCTCTATGTTTTAAATGAGAGTGGATCTATGAAGTCACATGTTACCTTTCAAACACAACATCGGCCTCTGTCACATTTACACTAAACAAAATTTATGCTTTGAATTATTATTTAAAAGTAGATAGTCTTAAAACTTTTTTAATTAATAAAAGTTGAAATCCATCGTTTCTTCTGTGAATTATATGAACATCTATTAAAGAAAATAAATTAATGAAACTTTTTTATATTTTAAGACAAATATTTTAAAATCAAACAGAATTTTTGAAGGACTTAAAAGTTAAAATTTTGCAGTCATATAATGTTTATTTGTCAAAAAGGGACTAAAGTAAAAAAATAAAATCTATTCAAAAAGTAGCAAGTCAGCAAAAAAACTTTATTGCTTCTTTTGCTTTATAAATGAAAATTTTAAATGCACCAAAATGGGAGCTCATTTTCAGAAGTTGTAAGCATACAGGGTGTTCCTAAACTTTTGAAACAAATTTTCAGGAGAGATAATGCAGTCAAGACAAACATTATTTTGCACTGTAAACCAGCATAGGAATCCTCTTATTCTATCAAAAATAAAATGCAGTCAATCAAAAATACAGAGTGCCTCATTACAAGCTGAACCCCAATTTTCGTTCCTAACCTGCCTGAGATGCCTTCATAATGAAGATATTTTAGCGAGATTTTCATCATATTAACTTTGTATTGAAATGTGATGAAATATTTGTAAGTGATTGAATTTTGGTCAATGATACAGTATATGTACTGTCAGCTGCATTTTGAATAATGGAATGTCTAGCTTACTGTTTGGATGTGAATTGTGGCAATTTTCCGCACTTTTTGTCATGTCATGATATTTCACAGAAAGCAGAATAAGTCTATTGAAAATATCGTTACACTATCTTCGTTATTGTTATAGTAACAAACGAAAATCCAAGTTCGACTTGGAGTGAGATACATTTAGTTGATTTTAGTAACTGTTACTTTTCAAACAACAAATGAATAATGTAAAAAGTTTATTTTTTATTTAAATCAGTCCATTTCTTAATGGTTCTGACTATCTTTATTTATTCACAATTAAAAATAGAAGTTATAAAAAAATTAAATATATTTTTAAAAAGTTTTTTAAGTACTTAGATTGGCCGAATATTTTCATATTCGGTAGACCGAATAGTTTGAATTTCGGTAATATAGCCGAATGCCGAATATTTGGTGCATCCCTAGTATTTAAGGCATACGAATGAAACGCACACAGGTAAAAGTGGGCATAAAAAGATAATGATGTTTATCATAAATAAAGTCTCACCTCCCCCTCTTTTTTTAATGTTTACAAAAATTCAAAAATATTACTTTTAGAAGTATGCTGCTGAAAGACATTCATATATTCAAAACAGTCAGTTTAAAATTCAATAAACTTTGCCAGAAAAATATGTGTTCATATATTGAGCAATTTCATTCCGTCCAAAAAAGTTGAAAAGTTTCTGAAGGTGGTTTCTTCAGAAACATGGCCAAAGGAAATGTGGATCTTAAGTCCTATCCACGACCTTTTGGAAACCTTTGGGGTAATGGAAAATTTCCAATCTCTAAAACAGTGATTATCAAATTTTTATGCCTCGTTTGTCAGAAGAATGACAACATGATTGTGATCTGTAACTGAAACAGGCCGTTTTGTGTATAACCTGTTACTTACATTATCACTTTATTATGTATGTCGTCCCCCCACCCCCGTTGATCTGCCATTAACCGCATTTATGTGTATAAATGATCTCTATTACTATTGAACAAGTGGATTACATTAATAAAAACTCACTTATTTTTTTCCAAATGTCGACATCTTTATCTGGCTCTGTTCTTTCATAAGTGCCACCAAAGAGCTTGTGATTCTGCAACTCATGAATAGAAGGACGTCTTTCTGGAACAATATTTAAGCAAGAAGTAATAAAATCGATGACGTCATCTGTTGCTTCATTAATTCCTTTAGAAGATGGATAAGCCTCTTGCATCAACTTTTGAAAAAAAAATTTCTAAAGAAAAGAAAGAAAAATACCGTTTTAAACAATTGGATAAAGATAAATAACAATTATAAAGTAAATACAAGACAAATTTAAAGAAATTGCTTTGATACACAGTCGTCATTCGCAGGTTTTGTCGCTTTCAGAGGTGAAAAAGAAATATTGATCACTTTTTGCATTTGTAGCTGTGAATGTCATTGCTTATGGAACCAAAAACATGAAATTAAAATTAGAAATAGTTCATAAGAAAATAACAGGAAGCAATTACCGAGCCGATTTATAACTGCCTATCTTCCGTTTTTTTTTAAAGTCAAATATTTTTTTTCACCAAAATCCACCACAAACTCTTCAGTTTTTTTTTTTTTTTCATAGCAATTGTTTTATATGGTTCGACTTCATATTGGTTCATAGTTATCATCAATTTTTGTTCAACGGATTCACATATGTATTTTCAACTGTTTATCTTTCAACTGTCTACAGCTTATAATGTACAAGTGAAAAGTTTGTAATGGTAGAAGAAGAGAATAGAACAGAACAGCATTTACATTGCTTCTGTGTACCAGAGTGCTTAGAAAACCTGTTAGCTTAGAAAATCTGTCCCACCTTTCACTAAGCAATGGATGCAAACACACTGGTGACAAACATGAAGCACACCATTTTTCAAATATTGGAAACAATGTTATCTCAATAGACCTTTGGAGTGCAGTGATGGTTATTGTTGAAACCACTTAATTTTTACTAGAATTTTTTTAATAAAATTTTGCTTTTTAATGCTTTTGATTTTTTTGATGTGGAAAAAAAATCAATTACATATATTTATTTTCAAATGAAATAGTTCGTAAATTATGGCGAGTTTTCAATGTTACAGAAACAGAATTGCGTGCCCCTGAAAGGGTTAAAATAGTGGTAGTGTTAACAGGTTTTCTACACGTGTCTCACAGGGGTAACTGTGAGACATTTACGGCATATGAGCCCCATCTAAAAAGTTATTTCAGAAAAGGAGAAATTGTAGTAAATGCAACATTACATTTTTCTAGAAGGGCTTATCTCAAAAGATTTTACTAAGGAAGCCGTCAAAAATTTAATTCTGTTTGTATTGGAAAAAAAGCTTGCAAACGTCAACGATTTCAAAACAAAATAGCATTTATTTATTATTTATCTATTTATTTTTTTGTATTTGTAACTAGCTAATAAGAAATTTGACACTGGCTTTCCTGTGCCAATGCATAAAAACGTGAAACACAGTGGAACATTCAGCACATAAAACATTTTCGAGTATCGAATCATTCAGCGATGATTAGCGTTTACATTTAATAATTTTCATCGTGCAGAATAGCGATTCGCTGACATAAGTTTTGAAGCTGAGTGAGGTTTGAGGTCAACACTTCGAAGCGAGTGATACTTATGCTTAATTATCAAATTTCAGAAGGCTTTGTCCTTTACATGAGCTTTCAAAATTATGCTATTTTGGCTGTTTATAATTACCAATTTCAGATCTTCCCGTTTCCTTAAGTTAGAATTAGGCGCAAATGATTCGGCAGTCTCAGTAACTTATATTTTATGAAAGGTATTTTCTAAAAGCAGTGCAATGAAATTGAATAAATCACCTATTAAAATCTTCAAGAAGTGCATCAAAATTATCTGCAAAACATCCTAAATCTGTGTTTGAAGATTAATGTTTGTCTGCCATAAACTCGAAAAAGAAAAAAAAAAAAAAAAACCAGCGAAAAGTATGCTTGTTTTATCCATAAAACCCACAATTCAAGATTATTTTTAAAACTACAGAAGCACAATGTTAAAAGTTTCTTAGTCTTTTATCAAGTGAGAAATTTTTTTTGGATTGGAGAGCCACGAAATTATTCAAAAGGCGCCGCAGTGGACAACCCTGCTCTAAGACACTCTTTGATTCAGCCACTTCTGCTTTACGTATCAATAAAACTTCAAGTTATGAAAAAAACTCAGGAAAACTTAACAGCGTTTTCGCATTCAAACGAGAAAGCTTCAGTTACAGCTACTTGTTCATTATCATTATAGTAAAATCCATTTCAGTCAAAATAATTTTTAAAGTTGCGAAATTTAAATTTTTATGTGATGCCTGGGTCCTATAATAACATATTATTTAGAAAAAAAATTCTACGCTCTAACAAATAAAACAGTAAAATTTACATTCTTCTACATTCCAAACTTACCGAAATATGATGCTTTGAATTTCCCGAATTTTTGGCGTTTTCTGGCATTAAAAATGGAAAAACGCGTTTTTTGATTTTTTCGCAAAAATTGCAGAGTTTATCTTAATAGTTAGTTTATGCATATTGTGATTAAAATTAAGTTTAAGTTTAGATGATGATTTTCAAAACTCGGAACTGTAATTAAACAGCCGTTGCCAATGTCCGAATCTCTCAAATACGCTTAGTAAACTGTTTTTAGTCTCATCAATAGTTAACTTAGTGGCACAATCATCAGAAGCTGCATTATATATTGAAATTAAATTTTATTTGAAAATATTCTTTTAAGATTTATAGATTATCTGTTCATACCTCATGGAATCCGTGGAGCGTATTTTCCAAGTTTAATTATTAATAGAAATAAAGAGAATTGCCTCTTAAATTTGTAATCATAACTATAACTAACAAATTAACAAAACATATGTTAAAAATATATTTCGTGTTTTCTTACCTGTAAACTATTTTGCAGCATGGGATAAACGTCAGTAAACCAGCAGGACAGAGGACCTTCCCATTTTGAGAATTCCTTCAAAAGAAACATGCCGGAGAAGAGCTCGAAAGCCAGAGTACCAATAGTCCAGACGTCTAATTTTTTTCCTTGAATTTCTGTCAGGCCACATTCGTTCACACGTCCTTCAGGGCATCTGTAAATGAATGGAGCTCCATATCTAAATGATAAAAAAAAATCAAAAATGCGATGAGAATTTAAATATTATAACAAAGAAAATATCCATTATTTTACTATTAAACTACTACAATTTTTCGATGAATTTAAAATTTCACCCATCTCACCGTCATCAATATATATTTTGTCTCTTTTACATTTGCGATAATAAACATACTAAAATAAAACAATTATGTTACGAAGAAAGTCTACTCACTTTTAAACTACTCACTTTTATTTTCTGTGGTGGCTAAAAATCCGAAATCGGCGAAAATGGCTTTGTCGTTATCCGATATTAGAATACTGTTTTCTTTGATGTCATTATGAGATAGATTATTGTCATGAAGTTAAGCTGTTGCATCCAGAATTTGTTTTAAATAATCTATTGTTTGATGGAGTGCGTTAAGAAATATTTAATGAAAGATAGAACTTTTAGATAATTTTATGTGTCGTGAAGAAAAAAAAACGAGACACTCACGCATCACTTACCACAAATCATTATATATTGGGTTATTTGAAAAATTTCTTCCGTTTGGGAAAACCAATTCGTACCGGAGAATTCTGTCTGTCAATTATTAGACATTAGATATCGGAATTAATGTAAACTAATTAAATGATAGAATTTTCCGGCACGAACCAACTTTCTCGAACGGAAAGAAACTTCCGAAAAATCCTATAAAAATGTGACTGTTTCAATCAATTAGTAATAACGTCTACTAATTAATGATATACACTAATTTTGCTTAGATATAGGTTCGTCTACATATAGAAATTGTTACAAACTTTAAAATTTTAAATAGACATATGTAATTTTGGCATGATATTTGGATCCTGCGATAAATTTTACCTTCTGATACCAAACAGGAAGACATTCCTTCAAGCAGTTTAGGAATCATGCAGGTTTAAAGTTTGAAATTCCTAACCATAAATTCATTTTTCAGCATTCCAAAATAGATGCAAAACTCGGCAATACGGGTAGTTTTTTAAGTATAACTCAAAAGCTGCTCGGCGGTATGAGTTGTAATTTAGGATTCGCATATGTGAAGCTTCTATAACTTGATTCACCATTTAGAGAAATATCGTTCTTTACAATTTACAGTTTTCAAAAAGCAATTGAAAAAAATATTTTTTTAATTGATTTTCGAAACAAATATGAAATGTAACCTATGGATTTTTTTAAAACAGAAATCGATTTTTAGAAGCTCCAAATATGCGTATCCAAAATTACAGCTTATTCCACTAAGTAGTCTTGAGTTTTCTTCAAAAACTACCCGCATTGTAATCTGTTTTGCAACGATGAAGAATGAATTCCACGTTAGGAGTTCTAAACTTTAACTTTCGTGATTCTTAAACCAACCGTATCACTTTCCGTTTGATATCCGACGGTAAATTTATCGAATAATCCAAACATGATGCGCCAAAATTAGGTATTAGTATTGAAAAGTTTAGTTTTTTTAATTCCTGTATGTAAATTTCTATATGCAGACGACACCCTAACAAAAATATAAGTATAGCATTCATTAGTAGATGTTATTTTTAATTGATTGGTACCAAGTCACATTGCTATATAATGATTCGTGGAAGAGTTAGAAAGCGTGTTTCATTTTTTTTTTTTTTTTTTAACATACACACTTACTATACAAAATGTTAAAATTTTATTCAACTCGGCCTTGTTTTTGCATAAAATATTACAAAATAAGTAACTTTTAAATTCAGTAAATAAAAACCTCTTGCATTTTTTTGGTCAGTTTAAAAGTAGTTGATACTTTAAGCAATGGAATCTAGTGCTGACACCTTCTCTGTGTTTAACAAAAGCTCTATCATCGTTCGAGACAACTTTTTAAAACCTACTTCAGCTAATTTGTCTAGCGTGAACAAAACTAGAATCGAATTTTTAGGCATTTTTGTTTATTATAAGAACCATTACAAGAACTATCTAATTTACTTAAATAGTTGCATAATTTATTTTTGTCAAACACAATACATTATCATACCAGAAAAATTTCCTATACTGCGAGTAACCTATTTCGGGATAGCAATTTTCGATTTTTTAATAACAAGTTTCTTTCATTAAATAAAGCTAATATCTTTATTAAGAAACAGTGGTATTCGAAATATGCACTAAATGGATTGAATTTTGCAATAAAATTTACAAAATAACATGTATGTATAACAAAATGTATCTGTGACGTCTACGTTTCATGAAATACAGACCCCCTGCACCAGTTATTAGCAACACCTCTCTGACTATATGTTTTTAAGCGACTCCAAAAAAATATAAACTTTTGCTTTTTGTCATTATGTGTGTTTTCGATAGGTGCATTTTTAATCGTTTTTTGAACAACCACTGAAAGGATTTGAATGAAACTTTTACAGTACAACTCTAGTATACTAGGGATGGTTTTAAAACGGAAAGGGAATATACGCGACTTAGTATTGAAAACAAGAATGTTACAAATAAGTCTACTCACCTATTAATTTTAGTTTCTGTGGAGGCTAAGAATCCAAAGTCGGCGAGAATTGCCTCGTTATTATCTGATATTAGGATATTGTTACTTTTGATGTCGTTGTGAGAAAGGCTATTGTCATGAAGGTAAGCTGCAGCATCCAGAATCTGTTTTAAATAATCTATTGTTTGTTGCAGTGCGTTCTTGTTAGACTTGAAAGAAGGTTCCAAGATAACTTGCTCCAGATTTTTAGAATAAAGAGGCATCATAAATATGTAAGAATCAGCGTAGTATATATATTGCACATCTATTAATCTGAGGACGTGGTTGTGACTTAAGTTCTTCCACAAATTTACCTCACTGTCGGATGCATAATCTTTACGGACAATTTTTGCAGCCAATTCTTCACCGGTGATTGAGTGTTTCACTTTTATGACGGATCCGTAGGACCCATCGCCTATTACTTCCTTGAATGTATACCCTTTGTCTTCCAGATAGTTGATAACTTCAATGAATCTCTCGAACGTTTTTATGTCAATAAGACCGTCACGATATTTTTGTCTATAGTAATCCATAGTAACACTTTTTAAATCAAATATATTAAAATAAATCACTTTTTTAACCACAGTAATCACAAATCACAGCGTATCAGTAATTATTTTTTTTTATTAATGTGAGTTGCTTTCATTGTTGCATTTCAATTTAAGTCATGTTTGTTTGATTCCATTGTTGACGCATGAAAACATTGTTACGATGAAAAATTATATCTGTATTTCCAACAGTACTTATTACTATATAATCGATTATTGTTGTCCATTGTTATATTTGCGCGCATTTTTTTTTTACTTGTATTTTCCTGCACGTGGCATCATGGGCGTACGCTGGATTTTTCTTAGGGACAGGCAGTGTCTGATTACCGATGGGGCACACTTCTATCAATAAAACTTAATAGAATTTTTCGGCTTATTTAAACGCTTTATTCATGCAAAATATCTGCCATGAATAAGGAAAATATTTCTATTCTTTTTCACTGTTGGAAGTGTGCCTCGTTGGTAATCAGGCCCTGGCGACAGGAGGCAAAAATAAGTAGTTGGTATCTTAGTTGATTCTATTCTCTTTACCCTCTCGTTACCTTTTTTTTTTATCTTTGAATTAACAGAATTAAAATGCTATTAAAGATTGCGATAATGTTTTTTTGTTCCATAAATGAAACCTGGATGTTTAAAAGATATCACTCAAAATAAAATTTAGTCGAAAACCCTTTCTAAAACATTGCGTTTTATCATTTCAGTTATGGGGGTCAGGGGAAGGAGAGGGTCAAGTGTTTTTTTTTATATCTTACTATTGTTTGAGATTTTGGAAGATGGCGCGAGCCTGACCTTTCCTTGAACCCCCTCTACCCTGCGTACCCCCCTGCTTGACACGTTTTGCTTCTATTACAGTCGATTACGTGCCAAATTAAAGAAAATTTTTGATGTTCTGATCAATGTGTACTTTTTGCATCCTGCCAGATATTGAAATCGTGAAAGGCATCACCATCTATATATAAGCTACCCCGGTTTAGAATAACCCACGCAAGCATAATTTCTTTTAAGAAGTCAGGTACCTTTGAAATGTCTAAGCCCGAAGTTCTGCTCTCAGAGCTGGTAGACTTGGACTGGATTCGAACTCATGTCGTGCTCGTCGGCCTAACCTTTAGGGATTTTCCATGGTTTTCTTCGAACCTTGCTTAGCTTGCGAAAATATGTGTTAGGTTCTCTTTGAAAGAACCGCACTGAGGGCAATCCCTCCCATCGACCTATATCTCTCGCGCAGATAATCAGCTGTAACAAAAATGCTAACCCCATTCCATAGTAATGAAAGTTTTAAAGCTTCTTATTTTAGAACTACTAAATCTACTTCTACAAAACTTTGAAAAGAATATTTTTACACAACCCTATTTTTAATACATTTTTTAAATAAATGTATTAGATTTAAATATTATTAATTCTAAATCGTATGTAGATGTGTATTTGTTGCGTTTTATTCAGGACAAGTGTCAAAAATATGTCTAATAGTATTTTTGGGGGGATTTTGTAGCAAAAAGTGCTACAATCAGGTTAATTTCACTGCAAAAACGACCATAATCATACCAAATTTTACAGCAAAAGATACTGATAATCTCAGTTCTTAAATTTACAGCAAATTTTCGTGTTGTTTTTGCCGTTTTTTCTTACAGTGGCCATAACTTTTTCCATGTAGCGCTATGTTTCCTATCAGAATGAAATGACAATGACTTGAATAGCATGAAGAATATTACAATGATCCTTCCATAATTCCCACAAAGTCGTTCTGGTAAAGGAAGTTGTATCAAATCATATTTGAAAGAGTAGAAAAAGTTAATTAATAATCATCAATTGCAACGCGTCTGCTTTATATTAAAGCGCGCATCCCATAGAACAATTTTTAACCGAAACCGTATTCGATAGCCGAGGGATGAATACTACGAAAAATCTTCATTAGTCGAAAAATTCGTTAACCGAGATATTACTGTAACTCATAAGAGTCAGAGATTCGAAAACATTTAAAAACATAAGTAAGCACAGTTGTAATTTTTTAACTGAGTGAAAAGGTGTACAGGCCAGGATTCGAACTAACGACCTCTTGGATTACCTGCAATGCTCTACCAACAGAGCTATTCTGGACGAATCTGGTAGACCTAATTCACCCAGATAAACTTATTTATCAAGGCCTCTGGTCTGTTATCTTAAACATGTCAACAGAAGGACGGAACTCCAGTAAACGCTGGATACGTAATAAGACTTTATTAATTTTTAACACAATTATTATAATTTGAATATAAATTCATATGAGTTACAATACACGAGATGTAATGATCAATAAGGTTAGCTGGGTGAATTATGTCCACCAGATTCGTCCAGGATAGCTCAGTTGGTAGAGCATTGGCAGCTTAAGCCAAGAGACCGCTCGCTGGTTCGAATCCTGGCTTGGACACTTTTTCAATCAGTTGCAAAATCACAACTCATGTTATTTATTTACCAATTAGAATAATCGTGTTAAATATTAATAAGTAAGCATATTTTAAGAAATATGTACTGAAAGAAAAAACTTTTAGATAATTTTATGTACAATCTGTGTCGAGAAGAAAATAAAAAAGAGACACTCACGCATCACTTACCACAAATCATTATATACTGGGTTATTTGGAAAGTTCCTTCCGTTTGGGAAAACCAATTCGTACCGGAAAATCTACCCGTCACTTATTAGACATTAGATAGCCGAATCAATGTCTATTAATTAAATGATAGAATTTTTCGGTACGAAGCAACTTTCACAAACGGAAAGAACTTTCGGAACAACCCAATAAAAATTTGACTGGTACCAATCAATTAGAAATAACGTCTATTAATTAATGCTATACACAAATTTTGCTTAGATGTTTCTGTCATTAAATAAAGCAAATATCTTTATAAAGAAATAATGGTATTCGATATGTGCACGAAATGGGTTGAATTTTGCAATACAATTTACAAAATTACAACACATAATAATACCTGTGAACTCCAAATAAATAAATAAATAAATAAAATAAACTTCTGTTTTTGGTCGTCATGTATGCATGTAGTGTATCTATGAATTTTCAATCGTTTTGAAAAACCTCAGTTTTTTTAAACAACTACTGAAAGGATTTTAATGAAACGTTGACAATAAGACTCTACTACACTATACTGCCAAAGGTGACCGGTCAATTGCGATTTTAGACGTTTTGTTAACTTTCTAGAAAAATACATGAGGAATTAACCTGAAACTGCAGGTGTGTAAACAGTATAGTATAGGTTGTATATTTCCGCGAAGATTTTTTCACGAAACTCCATAGGGGACTGTCAACAAATTGAAAAATAACGAATATATTTTGGATTACCCTGTAAAAACTAATGTAGCAAAGACGTTCAAACTCGAGATTATTAATAAGTGGCTTATTGTAATATACTGTGTTCATTTTTGTGAAGATAGCATGTATACTCGTAGAGAAATTAAGCTTTTTATAAAAACAGTCCCAAATTTCGCCTAGTTTTTTGCTTATAATTTGCAGAGTTCTTAATATAAAAAAAAGTTATTTTCCGAAAATATGACAAAAAACATTGTACATAATGTACTCTGTGATCAGAATTAAAAAGTAATAAAAACTGGATGAAAATTGAGCAGGTTTACTAAAACATGTTTCACTGCGCATGCGCGAATACAATCAAAATATAATATGCATAATGTATTAGCTAGGTGTATAGAGCAACTTTTGTGAAAGTCTCAAAATCATAGCTTGAAAATTCTGAAAATTATCGTCGATAGAATAAGCTCAAAATCCGTTGTTCCCAAAAGGAAGCAAAAATATGAGGGGTTGTATCCAAATATAGTAGTACGTGCAATATTGTATACGCTATCTTGGCACTAATCAACAGATATTTGATACAACCCCTCATCTTTTTGCTTCTTTTGGGGAAAAACGGATTTCGAGCTTATTCTATCGACGATAATTTTCAGAATTTTCAAGCTATGATTTTGAGACTTTCACAAAAGTTGCACTATATACTTAGCTAATACATTATGCATATTATATTTTGATTGCATTCGCGCATGCGCAGTGAAACCTTTTTTACTAAACCTGCTCATTTTTCATCCAATTTTTATTATTTTTTAATTCTGATTGCAGAGTTTTATGTACAGTGTTGTTTGTCATATTTTCTGAAAAGAACTTTTATTATGTTAAGAACTCTGCAAATTACAAGCAGAAAACTAGACGGAATTTGGGACTGTTTTTATAAAAACCTTAATTTCTCTACGAGTATACATGCTATCTTCATGAAAATGAACACAGTATATTACAATAAGCCACTTATTAATAATCTCGAGTTTGAACGCCTCTGCTACATTGTTTTTTACAGGGTTATCCAAAAGATATTCGTTGTTTTTCAATTTGTTAACAGTCCCCTATAGGGTTGCGTGAAAAAATCTTCGCGGAAACATATAACTTATACTATACTGTTTACACACCTGCAGTTTCAGGTTAATTCCTTATGTATTTTTCTAGATAGTTAACAAAATGTCCAAAATCGCAAGTGACCGGTCACCTTTGGCAATATAGTGTATAATAAGGATGGTTTTAAACTAAAAGAATTAATTCATCCTATCATGTATATTTTCTTTACAGAGACACGTCAAATATTTTAATATATGATTGCCTGTTGCGTTTCCTAAGCGATGAGTAATAGATTGCCTTTCTAAATGTTAGAGTGTAACACGAGAAGTTAAATTTGATTGATGGGAACGATTTTGAATGAAATCGTGAGCGATGAGCACTTAGAATGCCTTTATGTATAAGACGGAGGCGATATGCGAGAAATGCTATTTGACGGGTCTAGAGGAATTTGGACCAAAAATCTTGCGAGTCTGTTTGTTGAATTGTCTCAGTCATTTAACAGAACTTTTCGAGGCGAGTGCTACCAAATTCTAGAATGTTGATTGCTTTAGTTTGGATGAAAACTTCTATCCCGAGCATGTGCCGTGTCTTACTCATAAAGACACTCAAATAGCAACACCGTAGATTAAATTAAATGTGGTTTTCATAAAAAAATACTCTTTCGTGCCAAACCTCTGTTGTTAAAATGTGCAACTGTTGCTCAGAATGTAAATAAAAAAAGAGCAATATTGATAATAAATATCACTTTTTTTGCACAATTGCAAGCAAGTCGTTTATTAAGAAATAGTCACTTGAAGTCTTGTTAATTTTTTTTGTTTCAAAACTTCTAGTTGGCTATTTTGTTCTAGAAGAAAACTTAGAAAAGTAAAAAATAATTGCAATTTTTCCAAGTTTTCGGGAAAATACGCCATTTAGTATTGGAAACAAGAATGTTACAAATAAGTCTACTCACCTATTAATTTTAGTTTCTGTGGAGGCTAAGAATCCAAAATCGGCGAGAATTGCCTCGTTATTATCTGATATTAGGATATTGTTACTTTTGATGTCGTTGTGAGAAAGGCTATTGTCATGAAGGTAAGCTGCAGCATCCAGAATCTGTTTTAAATAATCTATTGTTTGTTGCAGTGCGTTCTTGTTAGACTTGAAAGAAGGTTCTAAGATAACTTGCTCCAGATTTTTAGAATAAAGAGGCATCATAAATATGTAAGAATCAGCGTAGTATATATATTGCACATCTATTAATCTGAGGACGTGGTTGTGACTTAAGTTCTTCCACAAATTTACCTCACTGTCGGATGCATAATCTTTACGGACAATTTTTGCAGCCAATTCTTCACCGGTGATTGAGTGTTTCACTTTTATGACGGATCCGTAGGACCCATCGCCTATTACTTCCTTGAATGTATACCCTTTGTCTTCCAGATAGTTGATAACTTCAATGAATCTCTCGAACGTTTTTATGTCAATAAGACCGTCACGATATTTTTGTCTATAGTAATCCATAGTAACACTTTTTAAATCAAATATATTAAAATAAATCACTTTTTTAACCACAGTAATCACAAATCACAGCGTATCAGTAAGTAATTATTTTTTTTTTATTAATGTGAGTTGCTTTCATTGTTGCATTTCAATTTAAGTCATGTTTGTTTGATTCCATTGTTGACGCATGAAAACATTGTTACGATGAAAAATTATATCTGTATTTCCAACAGTACTTATTACTATATAATCGATTATTGTTGTCCATTGTTATATTTGCGCGCATTTTTTTTTTACTTGTATTTTCCTGCACGTTGCATCATGGGCGTACGCTGGATTTTTCTTAGGGACAGGCAGTGTCTGATTACCGATGGGGCACACTTCTATCAATAAAACTTAATAGAATTTTTCGTCTTATTTAAACGCTTTATTCATGCAAAATATCTGCCATGAATAAGGAAAATATTTCTATTCTTTTTCACTGTTGGAAGTGTGCCTCGTTGGTAATCAGGCCCTGGCGACAGGAGGCAAAAATAAGTAGTTGGTATCTTAGTTGATTCTATTCTCTTTACCCTCTCGTTACCTTTTTTTTTTTATCTTTGAATTAACAGAATTAAAATGCTATTAAAGATTGCGATAATGTTTTTTTGTTCCATAAATGAAACCTGGATGTTTAAAAGATATCACTCAAAATAAAATTTAGTCGAAAACCTTTTCTAAAACATTGCGTTTTATCATTTAAGTTATGGGGGTCAGGGGAAGGAGAGGGTCAAGTGTTTTTTTTTTATATCTTACTATTGTTTGAGATTTTGGAAGATGGCGCGAGCCTGACCTTTCCTTGAACCCCCTCTACCCTGCGTACGCCCATGCTTGACACGTTTTGCTTCTAT
This sequence comes from Maratus michaelseni, assembly GCA_963931845.1. NCBI lineage: Eukaryota > Metazoa > Arthropoda > Arachnida > Araneae > Salticidae > Maratus > Maratus michaelseni. The sequence continues at coordinate 343,293,458 of OZ007591.1, read as the reverse complement.
TACAGGCGATTACGTGCCAAATTAAAGAAAATTTTTGATGTTCTGATCAATGTGTACTTTTTGCATCCTGCCAGATATTGAAATCGTGAAAGGCATCACCATCTATATATAAGCTACCCCGGTTTAGAATAACCCACGCAAGCATAATTTCTTTTAAGAAGTCAGGTACCTTTGAAATGTTTAAGCCCGAAGTTCTGCTCTCAGAGCTGGTAGACATGGACTGGATTCGAACTCATGTCGTGCTCGTCGGCCTAACCTTTAGGGATTTTCCATGGTTTTCTTCGAACCTTGCTTAGCTTGCGAAAATATGTGTTAGGTTCTCTTTGAAAGAACCGCACTGAGGGCAATCCCTCCCATCGACCTATATCTCTCGCGCAGATAATCAGCTGTAACAAAAATGCTAACCCCATTCCATAGTAATGAAAGTTTTAAAGCTTCTTATTTTAGAACTACTAAATCTACTTCTACAAAACTTTGAAAAGAATATTTTTACACAACCCTATTTTTAATACATTTTTTAAATAAATGTATTAGATTTAAATATTATTAATTCTAAATCGTATGTAGATGTGTATTTGTTGCGTTTTATTCAGGACAAGTGTCAAAAATATGTCTAATAGTATTTTTGGGGGGATTTTGTAGCAAAAAGTGCTACAATCAGGTTAATTTCACTGCAAAAACGACCATATAATCATACCAAATTTTACAGCAAAAGATACTGATAATCTCAGTTCTTAAATTTACAGCAAATTTTCGTGTTGTTTTTGCCGTTTTTTCTTACAGTGGCCATAACTTTTTCCATGTAGCGCTATGTTTCCTATCAGAATGAAATGACAATGACTTGAATAGCATGAAGAATATTACAATGATCCTTCCATAATTCCCACAAAGTCGTTCTGGTAAAGGAAGTTGTATCAAATCATATTTGAAAGAGTAGAAAAAGTTAATTAATAATCATCAATTGCAACGCGTCTGCTTTATATTAAAGCGCGCATCCCATAGAACAATTTTTAACCGAAACCGTATTCGATAGCCGAGGGATGAATACTACGAAAAATCTTCATTAGTCGAAAAATTCGTTAACCGAGATATTACTGTAACTCATAAGAGTCAGAGATTCGAAAACATTTAAAAACATAAGTAAGCACAGTTGTAATTTTTTAACTGAGTGAAAAGGTGTACAGGCCAGGATTCGAACTAACGACCTCTTGGATTACCTGCAATGCTCTACCAACTGAGCTATTCTGGACGAATCTGGTAGACCTAATTCACCCAGATAAACTTATTTATCAAGGCCTCTGGTCTGTTATCTTAAACATGTCAACAGAAGGACGGAACTCCAGTAAACGCTGGATACGTAATAAGACTTTATTAATTTTTAACACAATTATTATAATTTGAAAATAAATTCATATGAGTTACAATACACGAGATGTAATGATCAATAAGGTTAGCTGGGTGAATTATGTCCACCAGATTCGTCCAGGATAGCTCAGTTGGTAGAGCATTGGCAGCTTAAGCCAAGAGACCGCTCGCTGGTTCGAATCCTGGCTTGGACACTTTTTCAATCAGTTGCAAAATCACAACTCATGTTATTTATTTACCAATTAGAATAATCGTGTTAAATATTAATAAGTAAGCATATTTTAAGAAATATGTACTGAAAGAAAAAACTTTTAGATAATTTTATGTACAATCTGTGTCGAGAAGAAAATAAAAAAGAGACACTCACGCATCACTTACCACAAATCATTATATACTGGGTTATTTGGAAAGTTCCTTCCGTTTGGGAAAACCAATTCGTACCGGAAAATCTGCCCGTCACTTATTAGACATTAGATATCCGAACCAATGTCTATTAATTAAATGATAGAATTTTTCGGTACGAAGCAACTTTCACAAACGGAAAGAACTTTCGGAACAACCCAATAAAAATTTGACTGGTACCAATCAATTAGAAATAACGTCTATTAATTAATGCTATACACAAATTTTGCTTAGATGTTTCTGTCATTAAATAAAGCAAATATCTTTATAAAGAAATAATGGTATTCGATATGTGCACGAAATGGGTTGAATTTTGCAATACAATTTACAAAATTACAACACATAATAATACCTGTGAACTCCAAATAAATAAATAAATAAATAAAATAAACTTCTGTTTTTGGTCGTCATGTATGCATGTAGTGTGTCTATGAATTTTCAATCGTTTTGAAAAACCTCAGTTTTTTTAAACAACTACTGAAAGGATTTTAATGAAACGTTGACAATAAGACTCTACTACACTATACTGCCAAAGGTGACCGGTCACTTGCGATTTTAGACGTTTTGTTAACTTTCTAGAAAAATACATGAGGAATTAACCTGAAACTGCAGGTGTGTAAACAGTATAGTATAGGTTGTATATTTCCGCGAAGATTTTTTCACGAAACTCCATAGGGGACTGTCAACAAATTGAAAAATAACGAATATATTTTGGATTACCCTGTAAAAACTAATGTAGCAAAGACGTTCAAACTCGAGATTATTAATAAGTGGCTTATTGTAATATACTGTGTTCATTTTTGTGAAGATAGCATGTATACTCGTAGAGAAATTAAGCTTTTTATAAAAACAGTCTCAAATTTCGCCTAGTTTTTTGCTTATAATTTGCAGAGTTCTTAATATAAAAAAAAGTTATTTTTCGAAAATATGACAAAAAATATTGTACATAATACTCTTGATCAGAATTAAAAAATAATAAAAATTGGATGAAAAATGAGCAGGTTTACTAAAAAATGTTTCACTGCGCATGCGCGAATGCAATCAAAATATAATATGCATAATGTATTAGCTAGGTATATAGAGCAACTTTTGTGAAAGTCTCAAAATCATAGCTTGAAAATTCTGAAAATTATCGTCGATAGAATAAGCTCAAAATCCGTTGTTCCCAAAAGGAAGCAAAAATATGAGGGGTTATATCCAAATATAAGTACGTGCAATATTGTATACGCTATCTTGGCACTAATCAACAGATATTTGATACAACCCCTCATCTTTTTGCTTCTTTTTGGGAAAAACGGATTTCGAGCTTATTCTATCGACGATAATTTTCAGAATTTTCAAGCTATGATTTTGAGACTTTCACAAAAGTTGCACTATATACTTAGCTAATACATTATGCATATTATATTTTGATTGCATTCGCGCATGCGCAGTGAAACCTTTTTTACTAAACCTGCTCATTTTTCATCCAATTTTTATTATTTTTTAATTCTGATTGCAGAGTTTTATGTACAGTGTTGTTTGTCATATTTTCTGAAAAGAACTTTTATTATGTTAAGAACTCTGCAAATTACAAGCAGAAAACTAGACGGAATTTGGGACTGTTTTTATAAAAACCTTAACTTCTCTACGAGTATACATGCTATCTTCATGAAAATAAACACAGTATATTACAATAAGCCACTAATTAATAATCTCGAGTTTGAACGCCTCTGCTACATTGTTTTTTACAGGGTTATCCAAAAGATATTCGTTGTTTTTCAATTTGTTAACAGTCCCCTATAGGGTTGCGTGAAAAAATCTTCGCGGAAACATATAACTTATACTATACTGTTTACACACCTGCAGTTTCAAGTTAATTCCTTATGTATTTTTCTAGATAGTTAACAAACGTCCAAAATCGCAAGTGACCGGTCACCTTTGGCAATATAGTGTATAATAAGGATGGTTTTAAACTAAAAGAATTAATTCATCCTATCATGTATATTTTCTTTACAGAGACACGTCAAATATTTTAATATATGATTGCCTGTTGCGTTTCCTAAGCGATGAGTAATAGATTGCCTTTCTAAATGTTAGAGTGTAACACGAGAAGTTAAATTTGATTGATGGGAACGATTTTGAATGAAATCGTGAGCGATGAGCACTTAGAATGCCTTTATGTATAAGACGGAGGCGATATGCGAGAAATGCTATTTGACGGGTCTAGAGGAATTTGGACCAAAAATCTTGCGAGTCTGTTTGTTGAATTGTCTCAGTCATTTAACAGAACTTTTCGAGGCGAGTGCTACCAAATTCTAGAATGTTGATTGCTTTAGTTTGGATGAAAACTTCTATCCCGAGCATGTGCCGTGTCTTACTCATAAAGACACTCAAATAGCAACACCGTAGATTAAATTAAATGTGGTTTTCATAAAAAAATACTCTTTCGTGCCAAACCTCTGTTGTTAAAATGTGCAACTGTTGCTCAGAATGTAAATAAAAAAAGATCAATATTGATAATAAATATCACTTTTTTTGCACAATTGCAAGCAAGTCGTTTATTAAGAAATAGTCACTTGAAGTCTTGTTAATTTTTTTTGTTTCAGAACTTCTAGTTGGCTATTTTGTTCTAGAAGAAAACTTAGAAAAGTAAAAAATAATTGCAGTTTTCCCAAGTTTTCGGGAAAATACGCCATTTAGTATTGGAAACAAGAATGTTACAAATAAGTCTACTCACCTATTAATTTTAGTTTCTGTGGAGGCTAAGAATACAAAATCGGCGAGAATTGCCTCGTTATTATCTGATATTAGGATATTGTTACTTTTGATGTCGTTGTGAGAAAGGCTATTGTCATGAAGGTAAGCTGCAGCATCCAGAATCTGTTTTAAATAATCTATTGTTTGTTGCAGTGCGTTCTTGTTAGACTTGAAAGAAGGTTCTAAGATAACTTGCTCCAGATTTTTAGAATAAAGAGGCATCATAAATATGTAAGAATCAGCGTAGTATATATATTGCACATCTATTAATCTGAGGACGTGGTTGTGACTTAAGTTCTTCCACAAATTTACCTCACTGTCGGATGCATAATCTTTACGGACAATTTTTGCAGCCAACTCTTCACCGGTGATTGAGTGTTTCACTTTTATGACGGATCCGTAGGACCCATCGCCTATTATTTCCTTGAATGTGTACCCTTTGTCTTCAAGATGGTTGATAACTTCAATGAATCTCTCGAATGTTTTTATGTCAATAAGACCGTCACGATATTTTTGCCTATAGTAATCCATAGTAACACCTTTTAAATTAAATATATTAAAAACAAAATCACTTTTTTATCGCAGTGATTACAATTCACAGCGTATATAAGTAAGCAATTAATTTTTTGATTAATATGAATTGCTTTCATTGTTGCATTTCAATTTAAGTCACGTTTGTTAGATTCCATTGTTGACTCATGGAAACATTGTTAAGTTGAAAAGTTATATCAGCATTTCCAACAATGCATATTTTATATAACCGAATATTATTGTCCATTGTTATACTTGTGCGCATATGTTTTTATGAGTATTTTCTTGCACGTGGCACCATGGCCGTATTCTAAATTTTCCTTATTAAAATGGGGCGATGAAAAAATGTTGATATCTAATTGGTGCAGTCCTTTGGCATTTTTTTTTGTATCCTCTATTTTCAGATATTCAGGGAGGGGCGCGGGCGCGGTCCTTCCCTGCTTCCCTCCCTGTGCCTCTTCATCTTCGCGTATGTCAATGCTTGACATATTTTGCTTCTATGACAGACGATCATGCACCAAATTGTAGAATTTTTTTGTTGTGTTGAGTGTGCACTATTTTCATCGTATAATTTTTCGAAATCATCTACGGCACCACCAAACTTTAAGCCATCCACACCCACACTCGTCCTGAATAATACACAAACACCCTATGTTTTAAGAGGGGCAGGTATAGGGATTTCAACCCCACAATGTGGGATTCCGCAATTCCGTGGGATCCTCGGCCTTTTCAATGCCGTAATCAAATACCGCGGATTCTTGCTTCCGACATCAGTTTGTATTTCCAAAGAATACTCAGTTAAAAAAGCAAACTCAATAAAAATGTTATGTTTTGTTGAAAATTACGATATGAAAAATAGCTTATACACAAATAACGAATATTTAAAGTGCCGTAAATTGCTTATTTTGTTAATCTAAATTATAAAACAGAAACATATCCGTGAGTAACGGTGAAGACATAGTGGCAGTGGCAACACTCGATCAATTAATTTCACTTTTACATCAACTTTTTTAATTTCTAAACATTGCATAATTTCAATTTTTGCATCGTTGAATGGGGATTAATATGTTCTTTCAAATGCAATATGTTTCAAACTGCATCTCTGTTTACTGATTTTTTATGATTTTTAAAATAATTTTCAAGCGTGAATTTTTTAAAAACCTATCTCTATTGCGATTACGAAAAATTGACCCGTTTTCACTCAAAAACCATATAAATAGTTCAGCATTTATCTCCGGCTAATATTCCAAAACGATATTAAAATTTCATCAATAAAGGAAATAAAATAATAATTTAACAGATTTGTAATCGAACTACGCACGTAAACCGCTGAAATTATCAGAATAAAAAAGGCTGCTGTAAGTAACGATTTTTGACGATTTCTTAAGCTTCTGGCATGCGTCTTATAAGATAGTATCGCTTTTAATAGAATCGTATCGCTTTGAATAAATTTCAAAACTTTATTTGAATACATTATTGATATTTTACATATAAAAATGCTTTTCGATGCTTATAGTGGACAGTGTAAAAATACATATATATTAAATGTAAGAAATCTATTAGAGTTTTCAATATAAAAACAAGAACGAAAAACCATGCGTCAAACATAAATTATGAAACACTTTCCAACACTTCCAGAATACTTTAACAAAACTTCATCGATTAATAAGGAGAAAGTTGATATGAATTGATATAATCTGTAAACAATTTGGGAACAGCATAAAAAATTTGAACACTCGATTTCAGAAATTATTACCAATAGTCGGCAAAATATCCGAATTATTTTGTGCAACCCCATATGCGATCTATAGATATGTATATATACTACATAGTATGCCAAAATTTAGTTCAGTTAGGAAACGTATAACAGAGAAAAAATTAATATTCAGCAAGTTCCGTCAATAAGCCGAAAGGTATTTGACATTTTTTGTGCTGCCATGTATATAATGTATAATATTCATACATACCAAGTAATATGCAAAAAAAAAGTGTTGATTTTCAAAACGCGTTCTACAACTGAAAACGGACCACTGCAATAATTGTTCATAGACAGTGCTGTAACCGAATTCTTTTGTGTGTCCCTGTAAATCAGGCATGTAAAACACGTGGCCCGCTGACAACTTATCTGTGGCCCGCGAAGCTTTTGGAATTTTAATTGTTTTTAATTTAGTTGTTAGAAGATGCATGCTGAAAATACACTTTGCACCAACCGTTGTCTTAGAGATGACAAACATAAAATGATATGTATAACCAGAGGGCCCGTGCGAAGATTTCGCACTGAAATCTAATATTTTTTAGGTACTTATTAACCCGTCGACCACTTTTCATAACAAAAAACTACCGCCAAACTGTAAGATTAAACGCCAAAAATGCAGTCCCATTTACTTGATGTCAGAATCAATATGCGTGTTTGTTACGTCATCTAGTGGTATTACATTCGACATTTGCGTGTATTTTTCATTATGTTTTACTGATTTAGTAGTTATTTTATTAATTAAAATAACAATTGTGTCCTTAAATTCTTTTATTTTATTTGTTTTTTGATATTCCAATGGCAACGTTCTCCCGTTTATTTGGCGATAGTTTTTTGTTATGAAAAGTGGTCGACGGGGTAATAGAGAAGTATCATTTTTTATCAATATGTAATATTTATTAGATGCAGGTTTAAACTTCATAAGAAAAAGCAAGGACAAAAATCTCTGCAAACAACATTTAGTTGTTAGTCAAGCCAGAATATCATCTAATTTATTCCATCAAAGTTAGACTAAAAACTGATCCAAGATTGCTAAAGGCACGCGCGTGAAAAAAAATTAACAATCGTATTATGACTGCATTAGAGGATGACGTCATCCGCTTCGGGAAAACCATGGAACTTAGAAATATAAATCTAAACATTTCAATTTCAATTTCGTTTTTTAATCATAAATATAAAATAAACCCGTGCGGTGTTTTTTATAATAATTGCTGAGCATCATATAATGTGGTATTTTATTTTTTTGGCAACAATAATTTCAGGAAAACCTTTCATTTCTTTCATGAAAACAATGCCGATTTAATTTTTTAATTTTAGCCAATTTTAATCAAAAACATGTTTTAACGAATTGTTAAGTGGGCTATGTCAGAAGCCTGTTCTAAAACCTTTCATATGATATCTCATTCGTTGTTCTACGTTTCATATTTTCTGAGTAAAAGGGATGTTGACAGGAGAAATAATATATAAGGATAGTGTTACCAGTTTGGCGGTACTTTTTATTCAGAATTCTACCACTATTTTTGAATAAAGATATCTATCGTATTCGTATTTATTCCGCTATTAAATAAGGAGAATATTCCCTGTTCAACATCTACGCAAGAAGTTATATCGATTGATCAACTTCGAATGAAGGTGAACAAAGTCAGTACGAACTTTGTAGGTACTTCTTTAATTCTGCATTGGTACATTGGTACAATATTCCCTTTTAAGAATGTGGTAACATTCGGAATGAAAAATATCCGCTCATCTGACAGCAGTGGAGTATATATATTAGAACTCAATTTTAGCTTTTATTTATTCTAATTTTTATATAACTCAATTTTAAATTTTAGCACAAAAAAAGGGCGGATCAAAGATAACCAATCATAACGTAGTAAAGCGCGGAATCTTATTTAAAGATTTGTAAATTTTTCACAATATTTTACTGATAGTTTTTATTTGTTTTATGTCGAAACTAATACTTTATTTTACTATTTTTTTAGATTTTACACCGCTTTACAAAACAATATCCTGTATTCATTAAAAACTAAGAAATGCATTCTAAAATTACTAAAATTCGACGCTAAATAATAATATGGATCACGCTAATGACGATTTTTTTAAATCAAAAGATAAAATTAAATAGCTTTAAATGAGTCGCTTTGAAAGGGACACAAATTATCACTTTTGTGTTTACATAAAATCCCCAAATACGTCATCCAGGTTCTTCACTTGTGTTTTAGTCAAACATGTGGATCTTCGATTTAAGCTCCTTAATTCTTTTTATTACTTATTAATTTTTATTACTTTTATTACTTTTATTATTTTTTTTACTTTTTATTACTTAGTAATTTTGTCATTTTCAATGAATCTTGTGTGATCTTACTTTACCTTTTTATTGATATACACACATTTTTTTTGACATACTCTCTTACAATTCAGAGATTAGAAAAAAATATGTTAAAGCTCTTTACCATTATGAACAATGATTAACTGATGAGGAACATCGCAGATTTTTTCAATGGTGATTTACAATATTCAAAGGAAAACTGAAACTTTATGTTTGATATGTAGACACACTGTTGGAATTTGGAAAGAAAGCAACATTAAGAGGTGTTACAGCACAGAGTATAAAGAAAACTCACAAAAATCTGGCTAAACATCGGGAAGATAAACTGCCAGAATTGAAACCGATTCTTTTTAAAAGAGAATCAAAGCATTTTCATCAAGCCTGTTGAAGAAAATACATTTGTTTTTTAAAATTCATTATTATCTTTATTTCATTAAATATTCTGCTCGCAGAATTCAGTCACTACGAAATGGAAGAAATGGTGTCTAGTGCAGTTAAAGAAATTTGAAAATGCTACAAGCATTGTTAGAAAGATTTATATATAGCCGGATAAATTTATGAAAGCCGGAAATGTACTTAAAAACTTATAGTGCTTATAAACTTATATTATATGTGTATGCACGTGCTTAATTATCATCAATCTAAAAAAATTATTGAAAGTATGGGTAGTGAAGATAAACAGATCTACTATCTTGAATTGAAGGCTTTCTATCATAAAATTTTAACTGTTAAACAAGGTTACTATTTTTATTTTAAATCAACAAATTATGAATGTGGATTATTAAACCTCTAGCCACGGGCGATGATTAAATTTTCTTATATAAAACCGCGGCCTATTTTTATTCGTCACTTATAATAGTTATAAGGATTGGATGTCGCCGGAATTTGCAAACAGATTTATTTCCAAATAAACAAAAGCAGTTTATTCATGTATATTCTAAAAACAAAGTTTTATTTCAAAATTCCGGTGGGAATGTGGCATTTATGGATACAAAATATTTCAAAAACCGCAGAACTTTCAGAATGACCTTATAAATGAAATGATATATATATTATAATTTGTAAACGAATCTCTCTATTTCTAAATAAAAGAAGATAGACTCAGCGAAGAAATAGAATCTCCCGATGCTTAAGTACTATAAAAATTATAGGGAACGTCAAAATAGCGTTCCCCGCGGAATTGTATAGAATAAGTGAAACGCGATAGGAGCGTTACCCGCGGCTGGAAGATTAAAAGACTACCAATAGACAAAGTACTTGGGGTGTTCATTTGAAATTACAAAGCGCCTGTATAAACTTCAACTGCGAGACAAATTTAATAAGGCTATTTTGTTATTTGAAAGTATTACCGTTTTCTAATAGCACTTATTACTTTGGTAAAACGATTTTCAAAAGGAAAATGTACTTCATTTTAAGTGTTGCCAAGCGTTATTACAAAAATCATCGGTGTGTAAATTTTTAGAATATATACTAAAAATACTCGTATATTAAAAAATGAATTCAAAAGGAGGTTTTTGAATTTCAGGAAATATGATAATCGGATTAATTTATTTACTTCATCTCTAATGATTGATGTTGAAATTGTTGTTCTAAATTTATTACTGCAGTTAATCAACATTAAGTGTAATTCTATATTAGAGCAAAAATATATGAATATGGGGGTTTCACAATTTCCATAATTATTCATCAATCGACAGAATGTTTAAATTATACTATGCAATTAGGCATATTTTAGCTATGTACGGTAGCGCACTTTTATACAATATCTTTGCGTAAACAGACAACCTTTTATTATTTTTTATGTCAGATAAACATAATTTGAACCGGAAAAAATATATAATAAATGAAATCAATAGCGCATAGATACAAGACATATTTTATTTTTAAAAATGTCTGTTTCAAAATTTGTTAATTTTTATTTCTTACTTGAAGAAAACACGGAAGATTAACAGCTATGCCTCTTTTAGATCAAGATTAACAGACCAGCCTGTACAATCAATTTTTGTAATAAATCAGATTTAGAAACTTCAATTAAATTTTGTAGGTGTGGTTAATAAAAAGTAATTCTTAGTATTTTTTTTTTTTTAAATATGATAAAATAAATGTTTTATAATAATAACTTAGGAACTTTGCATGAATATTTCTTTAACATGGCTGTGTCTTGTACGTACAAATTTTATTCTGTGCAATTGCAAAAATATTATCTACTTTTGTTTTGTTATGTGGCCCGCGGCTTTATATATAATGCTTAATTTGGCCCGCGGCGGTAAACAAGTTGATATACCTGCTGTAAATGAACGATGTGGCTATGCGCACCCTATTCTATGGTAAGCCTCTTGTACTGCACCTCAGTGATATATATCAATTTCAAAAGGTTTGAAATAGTTTAATATCGTTAAAATATACCACAAACGATTTTTCTCCATAAACCGTAATGCAACGAAATTCTTTTCAATGTCCCTGTAAATGAGCTATAAATGTTACATACTTCATTTTCAATACCAATCATGCCATAATAAACATCAATAATATATATCAATTGCATGGCAGTCCGACGGACAGACAGACAAACTGAATTCATAAGCACGTTTCAACTATGTTGGAAAGTGTTAAAAATGATTGTCACCCATGTTCGTTATCCGGAATGCCCGTATTGGATCGCCTATTGGTAGTAATAATAATAAACTCAACTTGCAAATTTTAAACTAACCGTTTTATGTGACGTGTTAAAATTCCTAAAAATGTAATATACTTGAGTAAAACCTGAGTGTAATTTCACATCAGCAGAGCTGATTTCCAACTCCCTTTAAAATATCGCCTGCCAGATATATTGACTACAATCTGTGTTGCATTTAAATCGCATGTGGTCATTTGATTGTTTTGGGGAAAAGAAACACAGTTTTATTATACATTTCAAGTTTCTAGTCCTATAACAATTCCAAATAAATCGTAATTTAGAACTTTTTTAGAATGTTTTCCTCTCAGATTGCCTTTTTAAATTTCGAATTTTTTAAAAACCGCTCATACAGAACATTTAAATCTTAACCAAGCTTAGAGGCTTAACTTTGTGAAGTTTCACTTTAGTGGCCCCAACTGTTTCACATAAATAGCAATTTTACAACGTTGTTTTCTCCTGCACATTTTTACTTTTCGAGTTTTTTAGAAATTATTCTTTTCCGTGTTTCCGCCTTAAAAAAACAGGCATGTCAATTTAAATGTTCTAGTCTTAACAGTTTCAAATTAATCGCAGTGTAGAGCGTTTTTAGAATGTTTTAAGCTTTTAAATGTTGAACTTTTTAGAAACCGTTTATAGCAAGTATTTATATCTTAAAAATAACCACCTCACCAATTTTCAAGTTTCTAGCTCTAGCAGTATTATAGAAATCGCAATTTTAGAACGTTTTTTTGTTCCTGCAACGAGGTTATTGTATACTATGCCGACATAGAATGGAGCAGCTATGTTGGCGCAGAAATGGTCACCAACATTTTCCCACTATTACATTTAAAATCCGCTCGGTATTTCCAGAAATTACCATCTGCTAAAAACACACAAACAAACGTTACTTCTTTATAATAATAATGTATACGTAGTAGATTACCAAAAATATGTTTAAGAAGAAAAAGGCAAAAAATTAAATATGATTTTGGTCTACAGCATGCACCGGAACAAATTAATATGTTGAAACACTTTTATAATTTTAAAATGTGCCTAAACAATGCTCCGGTTCAAATAGCATCTGGGATATAATTTAATGAAAAAAGAGTGAACCAAAATTAACGATTGAATTGCTTTTTTCGACATTTTTTAGTAAGAATTTTCTGTAGAAAAGCTTCTACATTTGTAACCACTGATGCAACTTTGTTTTGCCGTAGAAATGTTGGCTCTAAGCGCTTATAGGCCTGATTTAGCTGCTGCTCTTCGTGTGAATATAAAAAAAAGCCTCATTTTTATTTAATTGGTATTTTCAGGGCCGGCGCCAGGGATGAGGTAAGTGAGGCAGCCGCCTCAGGGCGCACCCCTAGAGGGGCGGCATTTGGCTCGCATATTGTATGTGTCGAAATTTAAGAAAAAAGTGAGAGAGGTGATTTTTTTTCTTATTTAAAATAAAAATATGAAGTACATTGCATATAATTACAGTCAAAGAAGTTGCATATAATTACAGTGAAAGAATTCCTATTACTACCTTTTAGTCCACTTTAGTAAATTTTGTTCTCGACGATTCTTGAATTATTAGTGACTGTGACGAGATTTTTTTTTCTCTTGCGTTTCGCGGCGATTTTTTAATATTGGTTAAAGGAATTAATTATGATTCAAACTTTTAGCCTAATATAGTAAATTTTGTTTTCCGCGATTTCGAAACTTTTAGTTGTATTTAATGCAATTTTCAATACGATTCTCAGTGCCTTTTCGCGTTCTGCTGTGATTTTTTGCTAATTTAGTAAATTTTGTCCTCCGCGATTTTTGAAATTTTTCCGATTTTCAATACAATTTTTAGCATTTCCAGGCGTTTCACGGTGATTTCTTCACATTCATAAAATAAATTCGGTTTCAAATATTTAGTCTAATATATTACATTTTATCTTCTGCGATTTTTAGCGTCTTTTCGCGCCAATTTTTTTATATTCGGAAAGTAATTCCTTTTAAAATGTTTTAGCCAACTGTAGTAAATTTGCTTCTCTGAAAATTTTTAATTTTTAGCAATTTTTATGAGATTTCTAGCGATTTTAATTTTGTTGTTGTTGTTTTGTGGCGATTTTTCTACCTTAGTTAAAGGATTCCGGCTGTAAAATTTTAGCCCAATATAGTAAATTTTGTCCTTTTTTCAATAAAGTTTATTCGGAAATTTTTCTATGTAATTTTTTGAGTTTTTTCTCGTTTGTGGCGATTTTTTGACGTTGTTAAAAGGAATTCCGTTTCAAAACTTTAGACTAATACAGTAAATTTTGTCCTCCTCTATTTTTGAATTTTAGCGATTTTTTGGCATTCGTAAGAAGCATTTAGCATAAAACTTTTAGCATAATACAGTAAATTTTGTCCTCTTCAATTTTTGAATTTTTAATGTTATTTTCAACTTGCTTTTATGCGTTCCGTGGCGATTTTTTGACACTGGTAAAATTAATTCTATTTCAAACTTTTAGCCTAATATAGTTTTGACGGCTGCAATTTTTGAATTTTTAGCGATATTTGGTGTTTTTTCGCGTTCCGCGGTAATTTTTTGACATTCGTGAATAATTCCTGTTACAATGTTTCAGTTTACTATTAGTAAATTTTGTTCTCTATAAGTTTTAGAGTTTTGCGGCGATTTATTGACATTAGTAAAAGGAATTCGGTTTCAAACTTTTAGCCTTATGTAGTAAATTTTGTTCTCTGAGATTTTTGAATTTTTAGGGATTTTTAATGCGATTCTTAGAATTTTTTCGAGTTTTCGCGTTTTTCGTTGATTTTTTTGACATTTGTAAAAAAATTCAGTTTTAAACATTTAGCCTATCCTATGAAATTTTGTTCTCCGCGATTTTTGAAGTTTTTGTGATTTTTATTACTATTTTCAATGCAATTTTTAGCATTTTTTGCGTTTTGCGGCGATTTTTTGATATTCATAAAAGGAATTCGGTTTCAAACATTTAGCCCAATATATTACATTTTGTATTCAGCGATTTTCAATGCGATTTTTAACGTTTTTCCGCTCCGATTTTTGACTTTCGGGAAAGAATTGATGTTAGAATACACTATATTGCCAAAGGTGACCGGTCAATTGCGATTTTAGACGTTTTGCTAACTAGAAAAATACATGAGGAATTAACTTGAAACTGCAGGTGTGTAAACAGTATAGTATAGGTTATATATTTCCGCGAAGATTTTTTCCCGAAACCCCATAGGGTACTGTCAACAAATTGAAAAAGAACGAATATCTTTTGGATTACCCTGTAAAACCTAATGTAGCAAAAGCGTTCAAACTCGAGATCATTAGGTAGATTTCGTAAGAAATACTACCTATTACATTCTCACCTAAGTTAGAAATTTTGAAAAATTTTTGCAGATCTACGCCGATCATGACTCCCAGAACCCAAAACCACCCCCAGTTCAAAAGTTTACATATATCTATCTATCTATCTATCTATCTATCTATCTATCTATCTATGTCACTTTTTTCTGACCATGATAACTGGAAAAATTCTGCATAAATCTCTTCCAAACTGATACATAAAATCAAGGGTCATAAAATCTCGGTCAAGTTCGTTAATGGGCAAAATCGAACCAAGGGGGGGGGGGAATGGGGGGGCTTTCTGTGAAAACAGAAAAACCCTCATAATTTCTTTATTTTTATACGTATAGAATCCGTTTAAAGTTATTATAACTTCTAGGAAAAGGGCCGAAAATTTATGTATGACAGATTTTTGATATAATTAAAAATGGCCCCAAGGGGGGGAAAAAGGGGGGTTTTAGAAGAAAAAAAATCATAGCTTCGTCAATTCACAAGATATCAAATCCGCGTAAATTTATTATTAATCCTCTTAGTATTATCTAAAACTTTTATATTGACAAGTTTTTTATAGGACCAACCGTTATAGCACAAAATAATTAAAAACAAAAAAAAATCCCTGCCGGCTCCGCCTGCAAACAAGTTACTTTTCGAAGTAGGCGGTTCCAACTCCCGCATCTTTTCGATACTGATACATAAAAGCAAGGGGCATAAAATCTCGGTCAAGTTTGTTAATGGGCAAAATCAAACCAAGGGGGGGGGATGGGGGGGCTTTTTGTGAAAACAGAAAAAAACCCCATAATTTCTTAATTATGATACGTATCGAATCCGTTTAAAGTTATTATTACTTCTAGGAACAGGGCCAAAAACTTATGTATGACAGATTTTTTGATATAATTAAAAATTGCTTTAAGGGGGGGGGAGGGAAGGGGGATTTTAAAAGAAAAAAATTCAGAACTTCGTCAATTCCCAAGATTTCAAATCCACTTAAATTTATTATAAATCCTCTTAATATTATCTAAAACTTTTATATTGACAAGTTTTTTATAGGACCAACCGTTATAGCAAAAAAAAAAAAAAAAATTAAAGACAAAAAAAACCCTGCCGGCTCCGCCTGCAAACAAGTTATTTTTCGAAGTAGGCGGTTCCAACTCCCGCTTCTTTTCGAAACTGATACATAAAATCAAGGGGCATAAAATCTCGGTCAAGTTCGTTAATGGGCAAAATCGAACCAAGGGGGCGAATGGGGGGGGGGTACTTTTTGTGAAAACAGAAAACCCTCCATAATTTCTTAATTATGATACGTATCGAATCCGTTTAAAGTTATTATTACTTCTAGGAACAGGGCCAAAAACTTATGTATGACAGATTTTTTGATATAATTAAAAATTGCTTTAAGGGGGGGGGGGGAGAAGGGGGATTTTAAAAGAAAAAATTCAGAACTTCGTCATTTCCCAAGATTTCAAATCCGCTTAAATTTATTATAAATCCTCTTAATATTATCTAAAACTTTTATAGTGACATGTTTTTTATAGGACCAACTCTTATAGCAAAAAAAAAAAAAAAAAAAAAAAAAAAAAATCTTTGCTGGCTCCGCCTGCAAACAAGTTTGGTTTCGAAGTAGGCGGTTCCAACTGCAGCATCATCGCGAAAAGGTCATTTCTTCCGCAATTCCCGACAAACAGGCGCCCCACTGTCTGCGTCTTCGAAATCTACCTGCGCCTGTAGGCCGAGCCGTCAGGAATTTTTAATAAGTGGCTTATTGTAATATACAGTGTTCATTTTTATGAGGATAGCATGTATACTCGTAGAAAAATTAAGGTTTTTATAAAAACAGTCCCAAATTTCCACAAGTTTTTTGCTTATAATTTGCAGAGTTCTTAATATAAAAAAAAGTTATTTTGAAAAAAATATGTCAAACAACATTGTACATAATACTTTGCAATCAGAATTAAAAAATGATAAAAATTGGATGAAAAATGAGCAGATTTACTAAAAAATGTTTCACTGCGCATGCGTGAATGCAATCAAAATGTAATATGCATAATGTAATAGCTAAGTATATAGAGCAACTTTTGTGAAAGTCTCAAAATCATAGCTTGAAAATTCTGAAAATTATCGTCGATAGAATAAGCTCGAAATCCGTTGTTCCTAAAAAGAAGCGAAAAGATGAGGGTTTGTATCCAAATATAGTAGTACGTGCAATATTGTGTACGCTATCTTGGCATTAATCAACAGATATTTGATACAACCCCTCATCTTTTTGCTTCTTTTTGGGAACAACGGATTTCGAGCTTATTCTATCGACGATAATTTTCAGAATTTTCAAGCTATGATTTTGAGACTTTCACAAAAGTTGCTCTATATACTTAGCTATTACATTATGCATATTATATTTTGATTGCATTCGCGCATGCGCAGTGAAACATTTTTTAGTAAATCTGCTCATTTTTCATCCAATTTTTATCATTTTTTAATTCTGATTGCAAAGTATTATGTACAATGTTGTTTGACATATTTTTTCAAAATAACTTTTTTTTTATATTAAGAACTCTGCAAATTATAAGCAAAAAACTTGTGGAAATTTGGGACTGTTTTTATAAAAACCTTAATTTTTCTACGAGTATACATGCTATCTTCATAAAAGTGAACACAGTATATTAAAATAAGCCACTTATTAATAATCTCTAGTTTGAACGCTTTTGCTACATTAGTTTTTACAGGGTAATCCAAAATATATTCGTTATTTTTCAATTTGTTGACAGTTCCCTATGGGGTTTCGGGAAAAAATCTTCGCGGAATTACATAATCTATACCATACTGTTTACACACCTGTAGTTTCAGGTTAATTTCTCATGTATTTTTCTAGATAACAAAACGTCTAAAATCGCAAGTGACCGGTCACCTTTGGCAATATAGTGTATATTAGCATACAGTAGTAAATTTTGTCCTGCGATTTTTTAATTTTTAGCGAGTTTGTTTTTGGCTTTTATGACGATTTTTCCACATTTGTAAAAGGGGAATCAGGTTTTAATCTTTTATCCCAATATATAGAAAATCTTGTCCTCTTTTCAATAAAGTTTATTCGGAATTCATTCAGCGATTTTGAATTTGTTGCGAATTTTTTTGTTCGATTTTTAGAGTTTTAAGCGTTTTGTGGCGAATTTTGGACATTCGCATTATATATATATATATATATATATATATATATATATATATATATATATATATATATATATGGTGTTATGATAATGTTTCATTTATGGTTATATATATATATATATATATATATATATATATATTTAATCTCTTAGCCCATTAGTAAATTTTGTCTTCTGTGATTTTTGTATGCAACCATAGGGGTGAAAAAATCTAGGCGCCAATAGGCCGATTCCCACCAATAAATTTTTAGTAGTCTTCGCCTAATAAAAATACTGATAAAATTTAGACGAAGTATACTAATAAAACTTGACGAATAATACTAATAAAATTTAGTGGTGGGAATCAGCCCATTGGCGCCTAGATTTTTGCACACCTGTATGCAACTTTCAGTGTTTTTCCGCAATTCGCTGCGGTTTTTCCACATTTATAAATGAATCCGGCATCAAACTTCCACCGCAATATAGTAATTTTTTTCTCTTTTTATTAAAGTTTATTCGGAATTCGTGGAGTGATTTTTATATTTTTTCCGCTTTTGTATTACGATTTTTAGGTTTTTTCGCGCTTTGTGCTATTTCTTATGTGCCCGTGCAACGCCGGTCAAGTCAGTTAGTTAAATTGTTCTAGCAAATGAAAATATAGCTATTTTTTAATATTAGGGTGCTATAATAAACGATTTTGACACAGAAAATTCAAGGCTAATTACTATCGAATTATTTATTTCACTGTTGATACTTGTGTTTTTGTAAATATTACTGTTGTAAAATTAAATCTTCATGTATACAATTTTAAATGATCATGTAATTTTCTATTCTGATCATAATATTTCTATTTAATTTCAAGAATGTGATGCGCATAGTTTGCGTTAGTTGTGTTTATCTATTTTTGTCTTGATAATGTGATTGCTTTATAATATTGATTTCCGTATTATAATAAATGACTTAGCCGAAGAAAAATCAAGGAAAATTAGATCTGGAAGTTTTGTTTTACTTTTAATAATTATTTTTTTAAATACTACTAATAAGGGATTTTATTTTTGTGCATGTTTCAAAAAGATATATAACTTGTTATTGATATCATTATTTTGCTATTTGAAATTCTATACAAATTTTATACATAATTTGATTGTTTTTAAATGTTTGACATATTTTGGTTTAATAATCTATATTCTAAACTTAGCTTCACCTGGTGTAACTTTTTTTTACTAATTATACCGTCGATGCAATAAATGCATTTCCCTAGGGAAAAGCAAAGCGAATGAGATTTTGAAGCGTGAGTTTAATTCTTGATATGATGCTTTTTTGTAAATATTACTAGAATATTGTAACATCTTATTAATTTAATTTCAAGTTAACTGTTGTTATATTTTCAAAATAGATGCAAAATTTCTTAAGTAATTAGATTATTTTAAATTTCTTAAATGTAAATTAATTTTATATATATTTGTTTTCTTTTGAATAAATCATAGTTAGCAAAATTAATTTACTTATTCTTTAAAAAGTTGGAGAAGTGGTGAAAAAACAATCATGGCATAGGGGCGGCAAAATAATGCTCGCCTCAGTCAGTAAAATGTGTAGCGCCGGCCCTGGGGGTGTGGATCCGCGCTTGCACGTTGCTGCATCCTAAAGTCGCTTTAGTGACGCAGTTACATTTTGCTATGAGCGCAGCTTTGCAGCACTTTTATTTTTACATATATTGTACATTTTGACGTATTTTATAATATATCTAAAGAAGAAAGTGTTGCACGATTGGGCTCATACAAATAATTGGGGTAAATTTAGGAGAAATTGCGTATTTTTCATTAAAATCTACGAATAATACGAACTTTGAGCTTGTGTAAGTCATATAGATCCGAACAAAATGCAAAAACTATTGTTGAAATTGTACAGGATATAACTTCTAATATTAAAAAGTGAAACAATTAAGTCAGTATAACAAAATCCAATTTTAGTCTATTTTCATGGGCCAAAAACACGGTTTATGGACCCTGATCCTTTACTATATTGGGTAAAAGATTAAAATCGGATTTATTTTTAATAATACGGAAAAATCGCTGAAAAAGGAAAAAAAGAAAAAAAAAATCCGCTAAAAATTTAAAAGCAGAGGATGCATAATTTAGTATAGTGGACAAAACAGTAACGGGAAACCTTTCATAGTTGTCACAAAATCACCGCGGAGCGCGAAAAAACGCTGAACATCCCGTTGAAAATCGTATTAAAAATTGACAAAAATTCAAAAATCACGAAGGACAAAATTCACTATGTTAGGCTAAAAGTTTGAAATAAATTTCCTTTACGGATTTCAAACATCGCCGCGGGCGCGAGAAAATGCTAAAAATCGCATTAAAAATCACTAAAATTTCAAATATCACAGAGGACAAAATTTACTATATTATGCTAAAAGTTTGAAATAGAATTCCTTTTACCAATGTCAAAAAATCGCAGCAAAACACGAAAAAAAACGCTAAAAATCGCATAAAAATATTCAAAAATCGTTGTACGAATTCCGAATAAACTTTATTGAAAAGAGGACAAAATCTACTATATTTGGCTAAAAGATTGAAATTAGATTCATTTTAATAATATAAAAAATCGCCGCAAAACGTGAAAAAGCCACGGATAAAACGCATCTTTCTGTGTTCCTAAAACATTTGTCTGTCTGGTCACGTCCAGAATTTTCTAAGGAGACCTTTGTTAGATTTTTTTTTTTTTTTTTCATGCTGTTTTTAGTGTTTTTTCGCGCTTTGTACTGATTTTTCCACATTCGTAAAAGGAATCTGGTTTCATTCTTTTAGCCGAATTAATGTAAAATTTGTCCTCAACGATTTTTTAATTTCTCGCGATTTTTGTGATTTTTAGCGGTTTGTTGTTGTTGTTGTTTTGCAGCAGTTTTTTGACGTTCGAAAAAGGAATCCGGTTTCAATCTTTTAGCCGCCCCACCAGTCGCTGAGAGGGTCTGCTCCTCATAGAAAGAATCTACTATTTTATATTATATTAGTTTATTAGAAGGTCTGTGGTCTGCTCTCAAAACTGGTAGACAGGGAGGTGCTGTGTCGACCTAATCCAACGGAGTTTTCTGTGGTTTTCTTGGATCCTTGCGTATATACGCAAGGCATATCCCCCTCGACCTATATCCGTCGCGTAGATAATCGGCCGCAATAAACAACGCTAACGCCATCAATCTTTTAGCCCAGTTTGCAAAATTTTGCCCTCTGCTAATTTTGATTTTATCGAGAATTTTTTGCGATTTTTAGCTTTATTTCTCGACATATCTGTGGCGATTTTTTTTTTTTTTACATTCGTAAAAAGAATCTGGTTTTAATATTTTTGCGCAGAATAATAAATTTTGTCCTCTGCGACTTTTATTTATTTATTTATTTTATTTATTTATTTTTTTTTTTTATGCAATTTTTAGCTTTTTTTCAGGCTTTGCGGAGATATTTTGACATTCATAAACAGAATCAGATTTCAATATTTTAGCCCAATATAGGAAATTTTGTTCTTTGCGATTTTTAATTTGTTACGAATTTGTTATCAGATTTTTAAGCCTTTTTTTTTTTTTTTTTTTTTTTTTTTTTTTTTTTTTTGGAAAAGTGGGGGGGGGGCTGCTTTTTCACATTCGTAAAAGGAAACTGGTTTCATTCTTTTTACTGAATATAGTAAATTTTGCCCTCTACGATTTTTGAATTTTTTCGCTATATTTTGTAATTTTTAGTGTTTTTTTTATTTTTATTTTTTTCCCTCCTGTTTTGCAACGATTTTTTAGCATCTGGTTTCAATCATTTAGCTCAATATAAAAAAAAATTGTCCCCTGCGATTTTGATTTTTTTGCAAATTTGTTATGCGATTTTTTTTTACATTTGTAAAAAAGAATCCAGTTTCAATCTTTTTGTCCAATATAGTAAATTTTGCTCTCTACGATTTTTTATTTTTTTGTGTAACCAGACTTTTAGGTAGATTTAGCTACTTCCATGATTAAACTAAAGTTGGAATAATACCAACTTGACACTATCATAGGAAGAAATTGATTCCTATGACAACGTGAGTGACGATGCGGCAAATTGTCATTTTAATCTGGATCGAAAGATAAATCACAGTAATTGGACGTTCGTTCATTCGAGATCGGAGCGGAGATAGCCTTTGCACTGTCGAAGGCAGCCGTGTCCGCAAACCTAAGTGCGTCTGGGAAAAACTGGGCAGAAAATCTCCGCTAGTAGATTACATAATTACAATATGTATTTTATGTAATTAGCATTAGTAATTTATAGAGATAAGAGAAACTGACTAAAAAGTGCGACGGGGTTAGGTTGCAACTGCAATATACACTGGCCCTCGCTTATTGGAGCCCCAAACGAGATTTTAAAAGCATTTTTTTTAAACCTTTGAGTAATAAAATAATTGGGGCATATAAGTTTTGAACCTTGGGCCCCACCTTTTCCTAACGCTTTTTGGAAGGCCCATAAAACACTAAAATAACATTTTATTTTTTAAATAGAATTCAGATTCTCCAAATTTTTTTCTCTCTGAGCACTTAAGGCTGCTCGTCGGTAAACTTTCCGATTCCCCTCGCTAATGTTAATCCTATGGGCGTAGGATGCATTCGTATTTTTAAAATAGCTCCCTAGGAAATTAATATTTTTAACTTCAGTTTTCTTTATACTGTTCTTATAGGATGTCTCTTTTTTTTCTTAGTTTTCAAAATTTTTCTAAAATATATACTTAATTTTATGTAAAGCGTTAAAATCTTCTCCAGTTTCACTGAGATTTTAACACATAAAATTATAAATTAATCACCTATTTTAGAAATATTTTGATAACTAAGAAAAAAAGGGACATTCTATAAGACACAGTACAAAGAAAACAGAAGTTAAAAATATTAATTTCCTGAGGAGCTATTTTAAAATTACGAATGCATCCAACGCCCATAGGATTAACATTAGCGATGAGTAGAAAGTATCATAGTTCCAGAAAGAAAAATAATAATTTCCAATCCCTATTTTTGAAAAATTTCACCAAGATCATTGAAAAAAAAAAGTTAATTTGAATAAAACATAAATTAAAATATTATTAAAAAAACATTTTTAAATAAATTTAATAATCAACAAATTTCATTATTTGGCTGAAAGGTCTGGAAAAGAGACTCTTTTTCTCATACGTAATTCTTTTCTTGAACTACAATTTTTTTTTCTCTTTAATGAATTTCATTCTAAACAGTGTTGACCATCCCCTCCCCCAATTACTTTTGTTGTTGTGTTTCATTGTACAAAATTAACGAAATTATTCCGCTCGTTCAAAAGTATTGTAAAATTAATCAACTATTTTTTATGTTAGTGTAATTATGGGACATTCCTTAGTATATCAAAAAATAAATGAGTTAATAAAATAAAATATTTTAAGCAACTAAATTAAAGAAAACGTGGGTAATTAGTTAAACGTTTCTTACTTTAAAGACAAATATTATTGAAATCAACCTATAACGGTGATTTTTTTTCCCTCATACTTACAAATTATAATTGTTTTGATGAAACCATATGTCTTACACTTCACTGAATGTTTTCATTTCTTAGCAGACTCTTAATATTTAAGAAATATTTACATTATATTGTTTGTATGTATACAAATCTTGAATGTTTTGATTTGCAAACTCTTAACCCCAGTTGCAGAATTTTGTGATTCAGTCTGCAGCAAACCAAAATTTATCTGCGACACAATGATGTAGGAACAAATCTATTATCAAAAGAAATACTAATAGTAAATCAATAAAATAAGCAAAATTTGCATTTACAGAATATGTAATAAAAATATACAATAAATCTAAAGACACACCAAATTTTAGCAACTTTTATAAGCCCAGGATTTCTTTTAAAGCTGCGAGATTAATCTACAATGTCTAAAATAATCTGCAGCGCCTGCTGCCGTGCTGTACTGTTTCTGCTACCAGAAGAAATATTTGCATTATATTGTTTGTATGTATATAAATCTTGAATGTTTTGATTTATTATCATTGTTTTAAGTATTGGGCGATGACAACATACATATTTATTCGTACGGTGTTCTGATTACTACCATAAAACTCATATGTGAGAAAACGGGGATTTTTTTCCCCTCATACTTACAAATTATAATTGTTTTGATGAAAGCATACATCTTACACTTCACTGAATGTTGTCAATCCTAACGAATCCCAAATCCGTATCTGGAAAGAAAAAGGCCTCAGCTCATTGGCTGAGCTAACATTGGAGGTAGAGAGCTCAACGGTGAATCGTTCACTTTATTAAGAGAGGACATCATGGAAGATTTTTTTGACGCATGCGTAGTGGGCACAATTTTATGTGTATTTGAAAAACACCCTTTTCGTTTTAAATATATAGACTAGATGGAACCCGTCAAAACTTGACGGCAAACAACTTGATAGTACCATAAAAATAAAATTCATAGCTGCTTTAAAGTGTTTGAAATTTTTGCCGAATGATTCAAATAAATAAAAACCCCACCTCGAATTAAAGATAGGTTGGGGACTGGCAATTGGCTGAGTTACACTGGCTCATGCACTCAAAGAATTTCTTTCATCTGACACACATTTATCGCTGTTGTGGCAGTAAATGGAAAACCATTTACTGGCACAACAGCGATAAATCATACACAACTGTCATTGTACAACGTCAGTGAATGCAGAATGCATTTATATACACTACACACTTTTCCATCTATTGATCCGATAACCATTTTGTCATTGTAGTGTAATCTAAATACAGTATTTGTGATATAGGACAAAATTAGCACTCGCCAATCAGCGAGTAATACTGAAAATTGGCGATTGACTTTATTGCCACCTAAAGGTGAAAATAAGCACTCGCCAGTCGCCATTCGGCGATACAACTCGAAAAACTGGCGATTAAAAATATGGAAAAACCGGTCAAATGCAGGATTTTCTGATTTTCTTTTATCCCTAAGCGTTTTTCCCGCGTCCGTTCGACAAAATTCGTGAATTTTCCTCACACGATCGACGAAATTAATGATTTTTCCGCTGCCGATCGATGAAATTAATGATTTTTGTGTGCCCGCTTGAAGAAATTCATGATTTTAACGCGCGCGTGCGCCCGTTTGACGAAATTCGGGATTTTTATGCGCCCGTTTGACGAAATTCGGGATTTTTATGCGCCCACTTGACGAATTCATGATTTTTACGCGTCCATTTGACGAATTTGTGATTTTTACTTGCCCACTTCACGAATTCGTGATTTTTACGCTCCTGATTGCAGAAATTCGTGATTTTTACACGCCCGATCGACGAAAATTGCTTTTTCTGTGCCTGAATGATTAATGATTTTATGCACCCGATAGACGAAATTAATGATTTTTATGCACCCGATAGACGAAATTAATGATTTTTTCGGGCCCATCAACTAATTTCTTGATTTTATGCGCCCGTTTGACGAATTTCGTGAATTTTATGCGCCCGGTAAACGAAACTCATGATTTTTATGCGCCCGGTCGACTAATTTTTTTTCGGGGCCCGATCGACGAAATTAACTATTTTTATGCCTCCGTTTGACGAAATTCGTGAATTTTATGCACCCACTTGACGAATTCGTGATTTTTACGCGCCCACTTGACGAATTCGTGATTTTCACGCGCCCATTCGACAAAATTCGTGATTTTTACACGCCTGATCGACGAATTTCGTAATTTTTACGCGCCCAATCGACGAAATTTATTTTTTCTGTGCCGGTTGACGAAATTAATGATTTTTATGCACCCGATAGACGAAATTAATGATTTTTATTTGTCCGATCAACGGATTTCTTAGTTTTTATGCGCTCGTTTGACGAATTTCGTGAATTTTATGCACCTGATAAACGAAACTCACAAATTTTGTAGAATGACCGCGTAAAAATCACGAATTTGTCAAGTGGGCAAGGAAAAATCACAAATTCGTCAAATGGACGCGTAAAAATCATGAATTCGTCAAGTGGGCGCATAAAAATCCCGAATTTCGTCAAACGAGCGCATAAAATTCCCGAATTTCGTCAATCGGACGCGTAAAAATCATGAATTTCGTCGAAAGGGCGCGTAAAAATCACGAAATTTTCAACTCCGACATTCTTACCAACTTTGGTGGGAAAATAAGCAAGATTCTGTACTAACACCAGTATTTACCCACCTGTATAACAAGAATTCATAAATAATTATTGACATTTAAAAAATCTCTTAATATGGATAATTTATGAAAGATGCATTCACAAAAAGTAATAACATCCATGACATCCTATTTAGGGAATATTGAATCAGACAAGAAATGTTAAAATGACACGTATTTATTTGGATCACATAAAAGCAGGTTATAAAATTATAATGCATACATATTTACATAATATCTACACATATATGATAATGCATACATGTTTACATAATTTCTACATATATATGTAATATATACATGTTTACTTAATGAGGGTATGTGTTTCCCATATAAATCCTGTTTTATACTTCAATTAATGTTAAAAATAGCACAGTGGAGCACCATTAGACGTTCTCCGTGGGCGAGGCAAAAAAAATGTTAGCTAAATTATACGCACTAATACATGAAATTTAATTATAAATAATGAAATGGAATAATACATATTATGTATATTTTATATATACATGATACGCATTATGTATATTTGTATTTACAACATTTAAATGATTTTTAAATGGAAGTTGAACTGGTTTAATTTTGCAAAAGGTACCAATTTCTTAACACCGTTAGGTGCACATATGCATGTTATTCTATTTTCATAAATTTTATGTCCATAACATACAATAAACAAAATATCGCCTTTATTACCAATGGTAAATTTTGACAACTTGATAAAATATTTTATACAGGGCGTTTGGAAATTCCATTACCAGTACAAACTTCTGGGGGAAGTACAGACCACTACAACAAAAAAATTTTATGCAGAAAATTGTGGTTGCAATCCATTTATTCAATCAAAAATATGGATCGTTACATTCTAATCTAAACCTGATTTTTTTTTTTTTTAAGTTTTAAAAATAAAATGTATTTTTATAAATTTTGAAGCAGACGTGAATTCCTTTCTATCAAACTCAAAGACATACCTATCATGAGAATTGACGGAAGTATTCACTATCAATACAAATAGTTCTAAACTAAATAATTTATTTAAAAGCAAAATTCCTATTTTTGGAATGTAGTTCACATTGCATAGAGTGTCACTGACCTAAGTACAGTGTTCATCTAAGTACAGTGGCACTTTTCATGACGACATCGCATTTCACAGAAAGTAAGGTATGTCTGTTGAAAATTTCGCTAAAATAGCTTCATTAATTTAAATGTTATCAACAACAGGATTCGGATTGATGACAGACACTATATTTTCGACTAAACAAATCGATTGCGAACAGAGCCAAAACTAGACATCTCCAAATAAAATCCTTCACTAATTTAATCATTTTAAATTAAAATTTTTACTTGTCACAAAACAGCCGATGTTGCTAAAAAAAGATTACTTTACTATAAATAATAAAAGACCATTTTTAAAAATACTTAAACAAGGACTTGAATATAACGATAATTTCAGACACACAAAATTATGACTGTATCTTTTACAGGTATGTATATAAGAAGCCATTCATAATATCACAAACGAGGAAGAAAACTCGGGTCATATTTCTGGAAAAGCCTGCCAGTAGAACATATGGGAGTGAGTGAGTACCTAATCTCTAAAAGGTCAAAAGAATGACATACGCATAAAGGAAAAATATATCAATGGTGTTCCACTGTATTAAATTATTTTTGAAACATCAAAACAAGACACAATTCTCTCCTTTCTATGTATGAATTCTCTGTCCTTGGACAGCCATACTCAACCTGCGGCCCGGCGACGTTTTATGTACGGACCTAGACACATAAATTGGGATGTGCATTTAAAAAAATAAGATAATCACTATTGTTTTATAAATTTTCATTATTTATAATTAATTTAAAATTATGTTTAAAACATCTTAAATACCGTTTGCTTAATCAGACGTTCTTCTTACATGTAGTCCAATTTGTACTGCAGTTGCGCATGCCATTCTTAATCTTCAACACTAATCAACTATTCTACATTAGTTAAATTTGTATTTCTGAAACTAAAAAACTAATAACGTAAAAGTTTCTGCATTGAGCAAAAGACTGATAGAAAAGATAGATAGATAAGAAAATCTCCAGCTTTTTCCTTTAGAACTTGTAAAGTCTGCATTGTTATATTATTTGGTTTTACGGTCATGGTCCTGTATATTAGCTAATACTTCTTTTTAGGAATGAACGTTTGTCGCGGAAATAATTGGCATCAAATAATTTGTACACCATTATTTCAAACTTCATGGCTAATTTCTACAACATTTGCAGCAAAAATATACTACTGAGTTTATTGTTTGGAAATAGGGGTGTTATAATGTTTTGGTAACATTTCTTCCGCGAAAAACGTTCAACACAACTGATAATACTAACTTTGTTGCACTACTTATATTATCTTACTACCGTATATACTCGTGTATAAGCCGACTCGTGTATAAGCCGACTCGTGTATAAGCCGACCCCCCCAATTCTTACGTAAAATTTTCAAAAAAATTGAATTTTCGTGTATAAGAAGTCTATTGAAGCCTTATTTACAAGGGTAAACAACTTCTTAGACTGCTAAATCATTACTTCTTTCTACTGTAGGACTTTTAGGAGAGAAATCTAGAAGCATTCTCAAGTTGAACTCTTTTTAAAAAGGGGATTACAATGTTGAAAGGAATGCCCCTGTATTGAAGGGAATTATATTCCAAGAGAAAATGGATGCAGAACAATTGCAGGGATATTATTGTTGAGCTTTTCTTGTCAATCACAGGGAAATGACCATTGTCCGCTTTTATCTCTCTCTACAATCTAGACCGGGTGACTATGGTATTTCACTCCGCCATTTCACACTCCTTCCGGAATGTAAAATGTTTCACATTTCTTCCAGAGTGTGACGCACGTTTTCCATTACGCTGTATCTTTCATTAAAATTTTTGGATTTCACGATGAACAAGAGGTCAGTGTTGCCAGATCGGGCTACTTTTCAACACTCCAGGCTACTATTTTTTAAAACTGTGCTACTTGCTACTTTTTGGGCTACTAAAAAAAAAAATTGGGCTACAATTGGCTACTTTTAGCTTCCCCCTGCTCCCCCTTTTTTCCCCTAATATTTAATTATTTATGGATAAAAAAAAAATGTAAACACTCTTTTAAATTATTTTTTTCATCTTTAGAATGGCAACATTATTTTAATTAGTTGATTACATTACTATGAAGAGGAATATAGAAGGAGCATGAGAAATTAGTTTTGTTCTGATTTCACATGGGAACTATTCCTATAAACCCAAAGCGATTGGCAAAAATTTGGCAGTTTTTCTTTTCAGTAGCTTTCAGAAATTTCGATATCTCCCTACATTTGTCTGATTGATGGTTTGTCTTTGTATTTTTGTCCCGTAGGCGTGGATGCGGATTAGTACACAATAGGTGTTTGTACTCAAAAATTTTTGCATTGTTGGAAGAAAAATTTCTTCGGATGTTCTATAAAATGACATTTGGCAATTCAATGTCTAACATAGAAAAAATTTTGTTTCCAAAATTGATAATTTTAAATAATTTTCCCCAATAAAACTTTTTATAATTTATTATGTATTTTCTTAAAGTGATTCACACCTGCTTTATTATATACTTTGAGCTTCATTAATTATTATTAAGAAAAGATATGTAGAAACGTGGTTATTCAAAATATCCTAAAAATTAACAAAAAAAAAAACTCTGCTTTACAAATAGCACATTTTGAACTTAAACTTGTAAGTGTTTTAGCTATATGTCTTTTTAAAAATAAAATTGGAAAATATTGCGTATTCTCTTCCCTCCATCCACACCACCACCAAAAAATATAGAAAAAAGTATCAATAGATGGCGTCACTTTTTCCACCTTGGGCTACTTTTTGCTACTTTTGAAAATTTTTGTGCTACTTTTCCAAAATTGATCTGGCAACACTGCAAGAGGTCAACATATACAGCTAAATTCAAGTTAAAAGTGATAGCTGAGGCTGAAAAAACGAATAATTCAGCTACTGCTCGTTTATTCGGCATCAATGAGAAGCAAATTCGAGAATGGAAAAAAAATAAGACTGCTATCAATGACATGCCTCGTGAGAAAAAAGCAAATAGAGGAAAACATGCGCAATTTCCAGCTTTGGAAGAGGCACTTAATATCTGGGTGCTAGGTAAACGACAACATGGATTTATTGTGACGCGAAACTGTATTCAACTGCAAGCTTTGCATCTGGCAAAAAAGATGCTTATAGCTTCAAAAAAATTTAAAGCATCCTCAGATTGGTGTACTAGATTTATGATTCGTTTTGATTTGTGTATGCGTCAAAAAACTAAAATAGCGCAAAAACTGCCAGCAGAGCTGGAGGACAAAATCTTAACTTGGCAACGCTATATTATAAATCTGAGAAAGAAATATTGTTTTGCTTTGGACCAGATTGGAAACATGGACGAAACATCCAGTTACCTTTGATTTTCCGACAAATACAGCTGTTAACAAAAAGGGCGAAAAAACTGTTTTGATAAAAACAACTGGCCATGAGAAATCCAGATTTACGGTGGTATTAACGTGCTTAGCAGATGGAAGTAAATTACCACAAGTAGTAATTTTCAAAAGGAAGAACCTTCCTAAACAGGTGAAGTTTCCAAGTGGTATTCTTGTCCGAGCTCACCCAAGTGGCTGGATGGATGAAGGCGGTGTAAAGGACTGGATAGATAATGTATGGAACCGAAGACCTGGTGCTCTACAGCGAAAAAAGAATCTTATAGTTTGGGATGCTTTTAGAGCTCATCTTACCAGTAGTGTGATGAAAAAGGTTAAAACAATAAACTCAAAAACAGCAGTGATCCCATGCGGATTAACATCTCTTCTACAGCCTTTGGATGTAAGCATAAATAAGCCGTTTAAAGATCGACTAAGAAAAAAGTGGATACAATGGATGTCATCCGGTGATATCCCGAAAGAAACAACGAAATCTGGAAATTTAAAAAAAGTGGACATTGTAACAATAGTAGAATGGGTGAAAGAATCATGGTCTGAAATTCCCACAGAAATGGTAAAGAAAAGTTTTATAAAATTCTGCATTACAAAGATTTGGACGGATCAGAAGATTTTTTTTTCAGATTCCGATGAGTCATTGATAAGCATGGAATCCGAATCTGAGGATGTGTACAATGAAATATCGGATTCCCAATTAACTGAGCTGTATGAATATTCAGATTCCCAATTAACTGAGCTGTATGAATATTCAGATTCTGAACAATAACTTACATTTTTTATAAGTTTCATTGAAAATTTTTAATCTTTAATTGAAAGCAATAAAGGTTTTTAGATTAATATTTTCTAGATAGGTATCATTTTCTGTCTTTAAAGATCCTGAATATCGGCAGTTGGGTAAGCATTTTTTTTTTTTAACACTTTCCAACCTAGTTGAAAAGTGTTTATGACTTCGGTTTGTCTGGCCGTCTGCCGTCTGCCGTCTGGCCGTCTGACCGTGGTCTAACTCCCGCAAATATGCTCAGATTGCTCTGCAATTTTTATATGTTATAGTCGTTATCTATAGCATGTTCCCTATTTCAACGGAAGTGTGTAGCACTTATACTTTTTTTACAGGGACACTCAAAAGAATTCCATTACATTGCGGTCTATGGGGAAAAATCACTTGAGGTTTATTTAAATAATGTTTCACTATTTTAAACGCATTGAAATTTATATATATCACTAAGGTTCATTAGAAGAAGCTTAATATGGAATAGTGTGTGCATAGCACTTATAGTTACTTTACAGGGACAGTCAAAAGAATTCCGTTACATTACGTCTATGGAGAAAAATCGTCTGCGGTTTATTTAAATAATGTTTCCCTATTTTAAACGCATTGAAATTTATATAAGGTGCATTACAAGAGGCTTACTACAGAATATTGTGTCTATAGCCGTCATCGTTCATTTACAGGGACACACAAAAGAATTCTCTACTGTCTGTTAACAATAATTCCTGGAAGTGCGTTTTAAGTTACTGAACGCGATTTTAATTTTAACTCGCTTTTTGTCTATTACGTGGTGTGTATAAATTCTGTAGATCCTATACAGGGAAGCACAAAAGTTCGCGAACACATTTCCGTATTATTTAACTCCAGACGGAGAATTTTAAACTGTGCTACGCGTTTCCTAACTGAACTAAAATTTAGCATCCTATGTAGTATATATACAAATCTATAGATCCTATACAGGGCTGATGAAAAGTATTCGGATTACTTAGATGTTATCTTTTAGCTTATTAAACGGTATGATTTGTAAAATTATTTTGGAAGCGTTGGAAAGTGTTACATAATCTATGCTTGACGCATGATTTTTCGTTCTTGTTTTTACTTACTCGTGTATAAGTCGACCCCCCCTTTTCAACTACCAAATTTTGTCTAAAATCATTCGGCTTATACACGAGTATATACGGTATTTTATTTACCCTTTTTTAAGTGTGCATGTGCATCGCAAACATAATATCGTATCCATAACATCGCAAACCTTTGTTTGTGGTCCGCGAGTTAAAAAATTTTGAGTATGGCTGGTCTAGATGGTTGGGTTTTGAGAACACGGGGCCTTTTGACAGCATATAACCCGGGTTTGCCCGCTTATTCAACAGTTTTAAATTAAAAAAATATATATTTCTTTAAACCGCTTTTTAACAAAGCGGCGTACCGGAATCAACTGCCGAGACAGGCGAAGACCGAAAAAGAAATTTTTTTGTTAAAAAGCTTATTTTAAAATACATTAATAATACATAAACAACAGCAAATTTTAACTAAGTTCTATTTTTTTATATAAAATGTTTAATAGTTATTTATTCTTTTCATGCTTCGTAAGCTTACACTTCAAGAAAAGGTAAGCGCTATATATTTATATATTACAAATAATAAAAATAGAACAATTTCTTTAAAGAAATTTTATATTAAAAATATCCCAGCTACTACAGTAATTTAAATCGATATTTAAGGTAGATATCAAATAAAGGAATGTGCGAAATTATAAAAATTTTATTTTTCTAAACTAATTAAAAATGAAATTTCGGCGCATTCTGAGAGATTACGAAGTTGTTACCGGTAGATGACAAGCACACATTGCTGTTGGTGGACTGCCAATTTTTATATGGGAAAACAGCAAAACATATAACACCTTCATTGGTTTAATATTAGCTAGCGAATGGATATGCTGACTAAGTGTAGGCTTTTAAAAAGTGCTTTGTATCTTTGGAATAACGAGGATGCTTCTTCAAAGTATACAAGTCGTTGGGGGAGGGGGGGGGGGCACCGTAATACTTACCCATCATGGATATGCATAATATAAAATATGAAAATAAAACGTGTGTAAACTATTTATAAAATGCATTGCAATTCGAATAAAATCGTGTGGCTTGATGACGTCCTAACCTTTAAATGCTCTATTACTGAATTGCGTAAAAAAAACATCCTTTATAACTCCAAAATTGATAATTCTGTTAACTAACGGCTTACTGCGTTGGATTCAGCGTCTCATTTCTAACTAAAATATATCGTTGAGTTGACATTTGAATGAAATACAGGGTCATGAAAAATCGAAGAGTGTGGAAAATAGGATTACAAATATCTCGGCAACTCATTATCCAATCGACTTCATTTTTTATGCAAAATTTACGTTTTTTTATTGTCTTTTATATTCACTCCCTGAAATAAACAATTTCGAAAATTTTTATATACCTTTTATCAGAGCGAATATTTTGCGAGTCCGAAATAAATAGTTCTGGTTAATAGAGTTTATTGAAATTCAATAAACTTCTTCCCATTATTACATACTAAGTACATACCGAATTTCAAGTCTCTATCTCAATTTGTTCCGGAGATAGAGCGTTTACAGACACACGCACACAGACAAACGGACGGCAAAATTTTTCCCTAAAAATATGTTTTTCGGAATCTCCAGTGTCTGAAACGTGTAAATACGTCGAATTTTTTTTTTTCGGTTTTCAAAACGATTACAACACTTACCCTATACTACGTATGATGGGTAAGTAAAAGAGTGCATTTCTATCGTTGAAGGGCAATCATGATTACACTGGAAATTCCCAGCACATATTGGGAACACATTTGGAACACTTTGATTTAAAAAAAAAGCGTTCCACTTACCTTAATGTGTACTGGTTGTGTTCCCTTAATGCGTTCCGAACTAACATGCTCCGCTATAAAGAAAATGTTCCGAAAGTCTTCTGCTCAGGATATTTGTTAAATCCAAACTTGGGAACACTTTTGAGAACGGATTGGGAGCACATTTGAGCACACTTGTGAAATCATCGCCGCTTTCAAAAAGTGCGCTAGAAAGTGTGCTTAACAAAAGAAGTGTTCTCAGAAGTATTCTAAAAACTGTTCCAAAATGTGCGGTTCAAAGTGTTCTGAAAAAGCTGACAAAATAACTGTTCTAAAAAGTGTTCTGAAAAGTGTATAAAGATTTGCAGTGTAAGTGTTACCAGGTGTCCCGATTTTCCGGGGATACAAGACCTGTCTCGCTTAACTATTGCGCGGGACACCACGTCCCGATTTTTCATGATGCACAAATTCTTTCAAATTATTTTTCGTACTACGCTATTCGTTAGTCTATGCATCAAGTGGAACTTAATACATTAAAACCTGTGAAGACAGAACCTGTCTATAACAAAACATTTTTATAGTCCCTTCGAAAGGAATACCTTAATAATCTACCTGCCTGGACGGAAAAATGTATAAAACGACATTTCTTTTTTTTTTTTTTTTTTTTTTTTTGGGGGGGGGGGGGGGGGGGATTTCTAGCGATTCTGCTTTCACGGGTTTTACCGTTACTTTGTTCAATAAACGATCTGAAAACTGATCCTGTTTATACCGGAATTCTGATTTAACGGTGAAAATTTTATTGTATCTGCCACAGGAATACTGTACAATTATGCTTGCTAAATTGAAATTTTGTTTCAGTCCCTAGCGATTCCGTTTCCGCAGGTTTTACAGTATACGATTGCTGTGTTGATTTGATATAGTAACGTCTGCTAAGACGGAATCGCAAAGAACCAGAGAAAATTTTCTTTTTAAACAAGTTTCTGTCTTAGCAGGTATAATGGGTATTCCTACCGTACAGACAAGGAGATTTTTACGTTTAAGACAAGATTCCGTTATAGATAGATTCCATTTTATTAGGGTTTACTGCATTTTTATGTCCCGATTTAGAAGCTGTTGTTCCTTTTTTATGATACTGGACTTGGCAACACTAATCGTGACACCTGTTCAATTTTCACCATTCATTCTCTTCCTGCCTTTTTTAGGATGAACACTGTAAATGCATTGTAAAAAAATAAAAAATGGAATGAAAATCATTGCCAGTATTTAGCAAAATATTTCATTATAATATTTATTCTTCACATTACTATTTTTTACACTCAGACATTACTTAAAAACATGGTAAAAGTTCCATAAAAAACAGTCTTTCATCCCTAAAAAAGGTTTAAAAGTTTCACATAAAACTGTCACCATTACACAAAAACGTTTTCACTCCAGCCGGAGCATCATCAGTTGTAATTTTCAAGCACCCATCTCTTCGCTATTTATTTGACTGGGGATTGAAGAATTCCCTTTACTCTCACTCCTGTCTCTCTTTGTTAGAAGAAGAGGGAATAAAGAGAGAAAGGAGTGAGAGTAAAGGGAGTTCTTCAATCCCCAGTCAGATAAATAGTGAAGAGATGGATGCTTGAAAATTACAACTGATGATGCTCCGGCTGGGGTGAAAACGTTTTTGTGTAAAAGACTTTTGGGATAACGTTTTTAGGGATGAAAGACTGTTTTTTATGGAACTTTTACCATGTTTTTAAGTAATGTCTGAGTGTAAAAATTGGTACTGTGAAGAATAAATAATAAATATACAGACATTAGTAATTGAATACCTTTTTAATGTATTTCATTATATTTTTATTTTTCTCAGATGCCATGTGCCTGTCAAGAATTCAAGCTTATAATGACCAGTGTAAAGCAAAATTAGATGAAAAGCGACGAGACGTTTACATTACAGATGTATACGAGGCTCGACAAAGAATAAATTGCTGGTAAGTTAATGCTTGTCTATAATTGTCTAAATGTCTTGAAATTCAAAATGATAATTTTGTGCGTGTGTTTGTTTTTCGTAAAATCTATAGGCTTTGAAAAAAAAAAAGATTCTTCATCATTTGAAACAATAGAAACACAATGTTAGTAAATCCGCAAATTAGTGTCGCCAATATCAGCTGCAACACTGAACTTAATTTTAAGCCCGAAACTTTTCAAACTGAAATCTACAAAAGAAAAACAATATATTTTACTACAATTACGGAAAACCACACTGAGAAAAATGGCACTCTCAGATCTGAGTAAATCGATGTTTTCATTTTGTTATGAAACTGTTTGTTTCAAATAGGACGATCCAATGCTTTCAATTCTGAAGAACCAGAAATACTCAGAATATTGAAATATGGACATACGCAAAACTGAGCACATAGAGGTCAGTTCATACTCATTTTTGAAACATGTACATACTCAAAAATGATTAGAATCAGTACAAACTCATTTTTGAAACATGGAAATACTTAAAAATGAGCACATAGAAGTCCGTTCATACTCATTTTTGAAACATGGACATAATCAAATAGGAGCACATGATGTTTTATTATTGAGTGTGTGCATGTTTTCAGAAATGAGTATCTACATGTTTCAAATTTGAGTC
Organism: Maratus michaelseni; assembly: GCA_963931845.1. Taxonomy (NCBI): domain Eukaryota; kingdom Metazoa; phylum Arthropoda; class Arachnida; order Araneae; family Salticidae; genus Maratus; species Maratus michaelseni. The sequence goes on along the minus strand of OZ007591.1, from coordinate 343,256,350 downwards.
ATTTTGATTCGGAGCCATTTTGACTATGCGACATACTCATATTTGAGTATTTTTTGCTCAGTTTTGAAAATGTCGTTTTTAGAGTGAATCAATAATTATATTTCTGATATTAATTTTCTCTTTTATGTAGAAAAGTAAATATATACATAGGGTGTCGCTAAATTTTAAATCACGCTTTAGTTGTTTACCTGTTGGAGATACGTTGGCAATTTAAATTGCAAAAGTGTTCAAAATAAGGTAGGAATATAAGACTATGTTGAAGAAATAGACATGTCATTATTTATTAAAAATGTTACACTACTTTTTTAATTTTTATATGATCTCTGTGTACTATAAGTTATATTTTTAAACAATCAGCATACACCTTACAAATTTAACAGTAAAAATTCCATTCATCTCCGTCCAAAACTCACCGAGTTATGAAATTTTGAATTTTCTGAAAATTCAGAGCTTTCCTGCACTAAAAACGGACAGACTACTTTTTAGAGCAGGAAAGTTGTGAAATTTCATAAAATTCAAAGTATCATAACTCAGTGAATTTTCTTCGTAGGAGAACAGAATTTTTACTGTTGCACTTGTACAACAGCACATAAATATTTTTCTTTCTTTTTTTTTTTTTTTTTTTTTTGTAAATATAACTTATAGTACTCAAGGACCATTTAATTTTTTTTAATGAACTTTTTGAAAACAAGTAGCAAGAGTATTTCATTGATGGTCTTATTTCCTAGATTATTTACAACACTTTTTCAATTTACATTGCCCACTTAGAGATCTGCACGGGCTGGGCCAAGGCCCGAGGGCCTATTTTCCTTCACGGCACTCGGGCCGGACCGGGCCTTACTTTTTTCCTGAAGGATAAGGCCGTGCCTTAAATTATTTTTTCCGTACAGAGCCGGGACGGGTTTCATTCTTCATAGTCTTCACGCCCCAAAATTTTCAGTCCTGGTTTTGACCCGTATGAAAATCATTGTCTCGGCGTGGCCCGGTCCGTTCGAAGGTCAGTAAAATAAGACCTGGCACAAAAATCTTTGCAAAACATGCATACATTTTTAAATCGCCATTATTCTACAATTAAACATTAAAATTTATTCTTTTTAAAGAATAGTAGATTTATACACTTATTAAAATATGGCTAAATTAAAATATAGTAAAACGTCTGAAAAAGAACCTGCTTATGACGGAATCCTGTCTTATTCTGAAAAATGTGTTGATCCATGAAACATGAATATACTATTAATACGTAAGGAAAAGAATATATAATACATTTACACCTGCTAAGAGGACAAATTGTCTACAACCCATTTTTTTTTTTCTTCCCTATGCAATTCATCTTAGAAGATTTTACTGTATAGCATTTTTCTGATTTTTAACACTTCAATAAATGGAATATGGATTAACAACATTAATGATAACTTAAACACATACATACAACAAATAGAGATTTATTAAAAAAATAAATATTCCAGGTTGCGGCACCTCTATGAAAATGAAGATTATAAACATGGGGGAAAAAAGGCTAAGATAGGAATTTTTGGTTAGATCTCCTCCTACGAGGCAAATTTTTAACCAAATCGACGTAAAAATCAATGTTTTGTAGTAATCCATGTAGCAAGAAAAAAATATAGAAGGTTTACTATAATTAGTAATATTGGCTCCATGCCTGGCGCAGTTGGCTTAAAACTGGCTCGGATAATACGTAAGTACCATATTCTCTTTGAGAACAGCCTTAATGCTGAAAATCTTTTGCAATAATACTATTTTCCATAGATGTACAACAGCTGCATTGTAGAATAATCGTTCTCTTTGAATTAAAATACGTCATAAATATTAAAAAACTGAAATTTAAGATAATGAACTGCATCAGAATTCATTATTTAATTAGAGATAAATTTCATCGACTTTCATCATGCTGCCTACCTTAGCTGCCTAATGTGTTGCCAAGGCTATACAAGGTTTTTTTAGATTACGAAATTTCGATTTTTGTAAAAGATTGTAGCATAATTCAGTAATTTAGCCATTTTTGAAGCAAAATGTAGCAGGAAATTAAAATTGTATCAGATTTTCCACCCCTGTATATATATATATATGTGTGTGTGTGTGTGTGTGTAGAAATACTGCCACACGCTTAGAGGGTTAAAATAAGGTTTATAATGTAAATATTGCTGAATAAAGCTATCAGTTCATGTCATTATAGATATCTTTGATAAATCTAAGATACGAACATACGATCACTTGAAGAATTCACTGAAGTTATTTTACTCAAGGAATGTAACTTACAAAACGTCTTATGTATGACGAAGTTTGAGACTTCGCGTTAAACCATAAAAATTGCAAAATAATCATTTCATTTAATTTCTCTGAACTCATTATTGATTAATTAAAATTGATTGTCGGAACATTAATCAACCAATTTATAATACAGAATCATTTATACACCATTTTTATTATTTTTAAATATTGTTTGCCATTTATACAAAGCTTTATCCTCTCTAAAATGGTATTTTTATTTAATTTTTTATAAGTTAGGTGATTTTGAAGAAAATTATTTCAGGTGACAACCATGACATTTTTATATTATTCACTTGACAGTCATTTTTAACTTTTAATTGGCTTTTATAATAATCAAACACAGCCTATTTATTCAAGACTGAAAAAAAAAAACAATTTACTATTATTAAAATATTTGATTCACTAAATTTACTAAATCTTAAAAAGTATTTTTGTAAGTTATGGGAGGAAAAATGAAAATAGTTAAACGATTATATTTATATAGCTTCTTTCTCTCTTTTATTATTTTTTTCAAAAAGCATATCAAAAGTGTTTACATAAGTGTTTTCTTATATTTATTGCGAAGTTCTTTTATTTATTTATTTTTAGGGGGGAGGGGGGAGGCACTTGGTTTCACCCTCAAGCAAAAAGTTGAAAGCATTTTATAAAACTCCGACGTTATTAAAAATAATGCTTCCAGAAAAATATACAAAAGGGAATATCTTTACTAAAAGAATCTATATTATAAAGCCGAAACATGCCTTATAAGTAATGCTAACTAATCTATTTTGAATTGTTCATATTTTTATTAACTTCTAAAATTCAGACAATTTCAATTTGTACACAGTCAATTTGTTTGAAACACATGCAATTTGTTTGAAAACCAAGCAGTGTGTTTTGTAACCTCGGGAACCCGGGTTGAATCCCTGGTCTGTGTAAAAATGGATTTGCTTTTTATCAAAAGTCAGGTTTTTTTTTTCTTCCATTTCTGAAGACTTAAGATACTTTGATGGGCAAAAATTCAATTCCATAAAGCTACATAAAAATTATTTTTTTTTCATTATAGTTTTGGTATTTCATTAATTCAAATCCAAAAATTTATTGATGGAGTATGTATGTATCAATAAGTGTGTTGCTAGGTAATGATTGTCTATCGTTTTTTATCAAAGCCTGTTTTCATGTCATTTATATATATGTGTACTGCAAATAAACTGAGTGTTCAAGCTGAAATATTTACAATGAAATCTCATTATAATGAAAATTTGTTACATTTAAAATATTATTCTTGGAAATAGAATATATAAAACATAATAATATTATAATGAATCCATTATGTTATAATTTAAAAAGGGGTAGCGTGTAGCCTTTTCATATGGATTAATTTCAATATGTTACTTCGAAACGAATTTTATTTAATAGCGTTCTCGAATTTCTTAATATTTACAACTCATTACAACAATTTTTTTCAGCGTGTTTCGTTTCAACTTGCAATCAATTTATAAATCAATAAAGAGTCCAGTCTTGCGCAGTAATTTGAAATCTTAACTTCTAACCAGATTTCCTTTTCACTCTTCACAAAAAGTTCAAACGACGGCCTTGCCGTTGCCTTCAGAGAAATCCTCTCTCTTTTTAAAATGTGTCAGCAAAACCTTTTCTTCCCCACTAAGATGGGAATCCGTCCTGAGATGAGTGTTTTTCTACCAACACTCGTCTCCCCCCAAACTCTAACTAACTTCCCCTCGATTATCTTTCTCGTCCCTTGGCTCCAACAAAAGTCTCTCCGTTCACCAATCAAAGAAGTTTCCGTTCACGTCATTGCATTCAGTTTTCCTGTGATTCGATCGGGATTCCTTTTTGGGAGATCTTACTGAAATACTAAATGTTCACACGGGTAAAGTTCTCACGCTAAAACGACCCCACATGAAGCCGGCGAGATCAGAGAAATATTTTGCTGTCGAAACAGTTTCCGTTCACAGGATTGATCGAAGCTATTCTGTGCCTTTGCAGGTCGGCGACATTCTTGCAAGTTAGCAGAAAAATATGACAGAAGTTTTCCAACACCTGGGAACTTCTATCCTTGATTATTTTGCATAATTAGCAGACTGTGGGAGATTTAATGAAATCGTTACAATATCTTAACATTACTAATAAGATTAAAATTATAAGGAGACTTCATTGATATTTCTTACAGAATTTTAAGTAAAGATTTTAAAAAGATTATTTTTTCCCAATCGCGCCCGTCGGCCTAATCGTTCGGAGTTTTCGTGGTTTTCTTCGAGCCGTGGATTTATCCATGCGTAAATACGGATTAGGTTCCCTTAGAAAGACCCCCACGAAGGGCACTCCCCCCGGGCCTATATCCCTAGTGTAGATAATTGGCCGTCAATAATCAACCCAACCCAACCCTAAAAAGATTATTTATAGTTATATTTATATTGCTGTATGTATGTACGTATCATTCCCATTTTTTTATTTTTAAATATAGCTTTACACAGATTGATTTTTTTTTCTTGTATTTCAATAACATGCAAACTATTTACAGAAAAATAAAAATTTGTTATATTGTCTTTTGTAAATGATTCTTCTTCCTTTTTTTTTTTGTGTGTGTGTCTGCATTATTAAAAAAATAAATAAAATGAAAAGAATAAATCACAAGATTCATACTCCTTTCCCAAAAGTAAGAATCCCTGACGGCTCGGCCTACAGGCACAGGTAGATTTCGAAGACGCAGAACGTATGTCTGAGCTGATTGCGTTTGTTTGTTGGGAATTGCGTAAAGAATGACCTTTTTGCAATGATGCGTCATTTGTAAACGCCCACTTCGAAAGCTAACTTGTTTGCAGGCTGACCCGGTAGGGATTTTTTTTTGTTTTTATTTTTTTATTATAAGTGTTGGGCCTATAAAAAACTTGTCAATATAAAAGTTTTAGATAATATTAAGAGGATTTATAATAAATGTAAGCAGATTTGATATCTTCTGAATGGACGAAGTTATGAATTTTTTTCTTCTAACCCCCCCCCCCCCCCCCCATTGGGGCCATTTTTAATGAAATCAAAAATCTGTCGTACATAATTTTTCGGCCCATTTCCTAGAAGTAATAATAACTTTAAACGGATTCGATACGTATCATAATTAAGAAATTATGGGTTTTTTTCTGTTTTCACAAAAAGCCCCTCCCCCCTCCATTACTCCCCTCCCCCTTGTTCGATTTTGCCCATTACCAAACTTGACCGAGATTTTATGCCCCTTGATTTTATGTATGAGTTTGGAAGAGATTTGTGCAGAATTATGAGTTATCGTGTCCATAAAAAAGTGATATAGATAGATAGATAGATAGATAGATAGAGTTTTGAACTGGGGATGGTTCTGGGAGTCATGATTGGCGTAGATCTGCAAACATTTTTCAAAAGTTCCAACTTAGGTGAGAATGTAATAGGTAGAATTTTTTACGAAATCTACCTAAAGTCAAGTACCTTACCTAAATTTTAAGTGCCTTCCCAGAAATTTTGGAAATAAAGATTTTAACTATTACGAAATAATACGAAGGCTGTTTATTTTTTTCAACCTCCGATGGGCTATAAAAAAAAGACAACTTTACATAACATAATAATTTAATTCCAAACGTACAGCAGGGTCTTACTTATTTCTCTACATAATCGACAAAACGGTTGAGGCATTTGTCATATCGTGACACAAGCTTCTCAATGCCTTCTTCAAAGAAGTCAGCCGCCAGTGTGGAGAGATACGTACACGTAGATGTGTACAAAGCAGACCTTAAAATTTCTGGAAATTTTTCAGAAAGTTCACTGACCTTGTAAACCTTCGTTTGGCTCTGACTATCTAATCAACACACGCTAAGTGAGACAACTATAGTAATGCATCGCAAAAATATACTATATCAATTTCAAAATGTTTGAAAAAGTCTAACATCATTAAAATACACCGCAAACGATTTTTATCCATAGATCGTTATGTAACGGAATTCTTTTGACCGTCCCTATAAATGAACTATAAGTCGCGTTTAAGCCTCGAACAGTGCGTAAACTCTGGTCAGTTTCTTTTCTTGTGGTTTTTCGGAATCTTTGATGTTTTATGACTTTTTCAGGATGTCTAAAGTTCAGAGGTAAAAACGGGTGCATTTGACACCATTCCTTTCTTTTGTTGAATCTTCCCTTTCTTTTGTACCTTACCACAAATTGATTCGAGAAATATGGGAAGATTGATATCGCAGTCTGACTTGAGAGTGTGTGCACTAAACGCAGCCTTAAGGTTCGAACAGAGCGTAGACTTACGTCGGTTTCTTTTCGTGGTATGTCGAAATCTTTGATATTTTATGACTTTCTAAGCATGTCTAAATTTCAGAGATCAAAGCAAGAGCAGTTGACAGGAGGGAACAGCAGTTGACACCACTCCTTTCTTTTATTCCTGCCCACAAAATGATGCGAAAAGAATGAGAAGCTGTATGAGCTATTGGTAGCTTAGACTGACTTACTTCAGAAAGCACTAAACTGGGTCTTCGTGCTATCTTGAGCAAGTCAGCCAGATATATAAAACTTCCCATTCTTCTCGAATCAATTTGTGGTCAGGCACAAAAAAAAGGGGTGGTGTCAACTGCTCCCACTTTGACCCCTGAACTTTAGACATCCTCAGAAAGTCAAAAAACATCAAAGATTCCGAAAAATCGCAAAAGATAGCGCGCAGTCTGCGCACTGTTCGAGCTTTAAATGCTATACACACTTCATTTTCAATACTGAACAATCCATAGTAAACACCAATATCATATATCAATCCGAGTAATATATTTACGTAAGTTTGAGCACGGACAGATGGTAGACAGATAAACCGAATTCATAAACACTTTTCAACTATGTTGGAACGTGTTAAAAAGAGAGGTTTTTCTGTCTATTAACTATTGCTAACAAATACCCTGCACAAATTTCTGACATTTTAATGAAGTTAAGAATATTTTTTCTGTGAAATTTCTAAGCTGTTTAATCGTCAAGTTTTATGGGTCTAGTGTTGTATTAATGCAGTAGGCTTACGAAATACCAGAAAGTTCTATAATGGTGACTGTGGCATGTAACAAATGAATTTTTTTCACAAAAAATCTTATATTCACTAACATATTTTGGTACTTGCATACATTACTCGGAGTAGGAAGATACATTATAGTGGCCTCGATAATATTAATTAATAGTAACCATTAAAAGCAACTGCTTGTTTATTGTAAAATGGGTACTTTCGTATTATAGCGGCCCCCAAGGATGAATCGCCAAGCGACCAAAATTGATCGCCAAATTATAAAGCATATTTGACATTATAATAATAACATTTCGTTACGTACATGGTCAAGTTATAGTCATATATGGAGCATATAATGATGATATACACATGGTAAAAAATTTTCGGAACGTTTCAGGAAATTATCCTGAAACATTTCGCATATTTTACCAGAATTTCGAATTTCTTTATGTCCCACGTCAATTACGGCAATAATTCGTGTAATATTTTTGAGTGGTTTCAACTTTTCCGTAAACTACATTCTGCCCGTGCGTGCTTCATGTGTTATGTTCCATTAGCCATTTTGAAGAATAAAAGACAGCTGCTTAGTACTTAGAGACAAATGCAATCTGAACAAATGCCATTTTTTGTTTGGATATCAACCGACAAAGTAAGTAGCTAATTTAAATCTTTTAATGCTTCATTATTTGAATTTTCATTTTATCTGTGATACGAAACTTTTAAATTTAATTGCTTAAATAAGACACTGAATTAAAAAAGGATATTGATTATTGAAAATTGGAATGTTCCACTACTTTGTTGTGAAACGTAACAGCAAAAAGACGTGGCATCTTAATGCCACCACTTTTTTTCCGAAACCTGCCGGAAATTTTTTTACAGTGCAGGGTGTTTCATAAAAGATGGGCAAAACTTTAAGAGGTGATAGTTACACATCCAAACAAACAACTTTCCTCAAAGAATGCATGGTCGGAAATAAAACGCAAAGGTGCCGGTGCATTTGAAAACTTGATCAATGTTAAGAGCCTACGCTAATCACGGGAAGAAACGCTCACGCTAATGTTAAGTCTATGGGAAGGTTATCCCGCGATTTCTCGCTCGCATTTTAATATTTTTAAATATTTTTTTTTTCATAGGATAGCTGAGACCAATCTCCAACGTTGTTAGTTTTTACTTTTTCGATTTCTGTTGTAGTTTATTTCTGAGGACCAACTCAATGATTGGATCCGGTAAAAATCGAGTTGTTGTGTCTTTTAAACTCTTATAAAATCGATATCAGCAAAATTACAAAAAAATTAAAAACTAACAACGATAGCTCAGTGTTTAAGCTTTCCAAAAATATGCTTTTTATAATTCTACTGCAATTACAGTGAGTATAAACACGCGACAACTTTGAGCAAAATTGAGAAAAACACCTGAATTAATTATATGCGCACCGCCTCCACTCGGGACGCCCACAAAAATTCTGTGATTGGACAGAGTATTCTCTGAACTCTTGGAAACGCCTCATAGCGATAATTGGCTAATACCAATTTTTCAAAATTCGGCATAGAAAATAGAAACACTCGCAAAAATGATTAGATATATTTTAAGAAGCTTTTTTTTTCCTTCGGTTATTTTTAAATTTCATCAAAATACGTCTGTTAAAATTGAGTAAATTTCAAATTCTCTATTTCTATAAGCTTAAATATTGTACCTTTAAATTTTAATCCACTTCCAATGAGGAAATTCTACAATTCGTTAGGATGTATATTTTTTCTATATGTATGTCCACGCAAAACTTTGAAACGGATACTGCAATTTTTATACTTTTTTTTCCTGGATAGGTATATCTTTCTGTATAGAGCGTCTCTTTTCAGTATCATTGGAATTTAAGCAATGATATGTTTATTTGTCTGAATATTTACATGCCTTTTTTATACTTTATAAATTTTAACTTTCGTAAAAATTGACTAAAGTCCTAGGGCAGATCTGGGGAGTCGGGGGAGCGATAATAGGTTCTAATATGACCCGCTGTTCTGGTCGGCTTGGGAAAGAATTTTTTCATTGCGGATCGGGTTAAATTCTACTTTCTTGCTTCGGGTCGTGTTGATTTTTACATTTTTGTTGCGGGTCGGGTTGACTTGTATTATTTAGGTATCGGGTTGGGTTTTCATTCTTGCGGTCGACCCAAAAATATTATTTAAATTCAATTCGGAACCCGACTCGGACAAAACCAATTCATCAACCCACAACCGGACAAAGTAATTTTCGCCGACCCTCGAATCGACCCGAACCTCACATATTTCGATTAGAACCGGAAATGAAAGAAAACCAATTCATGTTTTAATACAGAATATAAGTCTTCCATTGTATCTCTAATAACAATTTTATTATTTATATAGAAAAATGAACACATTTGTATTTTTACTTTGTTCTATCTATGATAGAAGTAAGTAGTTGTAATCGAATTTTTTTTCGACTTCCGGTTTTTGACGGATTTACACGTTTTAGGGGTCAGAGATTACAAAAAACATGTTTTTACAAAATGTCTGTCTGTCCTCATTGTATCATCGAAAAGTGTATGAAGTTATTCTTCAATTTGAACCAATTTTTTTTAATATGTTTTTTACTATAGCCTGCAGGTCCCAGTTGAATTTGGGGATATTTCGATGAAAAAGGGGGCGCTGCGACCGCGATTTTTGTTTCATTTTCACTATTGTATCATCGAAAAGTGTATGAAGTTACGCATATAATTGAACAATTCTTTTTTCTATGTTTTCGGTTATGGTCAGCAGGTTCTACTTGAATATAGCACAAGAAAAGAGAAAAACGTCTCACGTGACACGAATCGCCTATAACTCGATAAGTAATTTATTTATCAAAAAATGGAAAACGCTATTCGATTCCAAATCGGTTGTATATTCAGGTCTTTACGTTTAAAATGGGACAAAACATGTGTCAGAAAGTTTCGCGTTGTTGAGCATGGAATTTGAGAACAACCTTAAGTATGTAAATTGCATGAAAGATGAAATAAACTGCTGAAAATAATTAAACAAAAGTTGTTAAAAGTTAAGGAAATTTTTATTTTATTGTTGTTCACAAAACTCTAAAAGCTAGTTTATTTACTAATTAAAATTTTATTTCTAAGTTTGCGCATAGTATGCAAAAGTAACTATTCAGTTTTCTTACTTTCATATTACACATACAGCAAAACCAGTTTGACAGGCCTGACAAAATATTGAAATCCCAGTTATATGCTTGTTTCATTAACCAATACAGTAGTTTTCCCACTTTTGCACTACCCATGCACCAAAACTAGTTTTACAGGTAAAGTAACCAAAATTTAGATTGAAGGCAAAAATTAATCGACATAATTTTTTTTCTTTCTATACTTAAAACTGGTCGATTAGACACATCGAACAAGGAACCTACTTAACCTATAGGGTATTTCCGGTTGACATCCTAGAACCTTGAAATTTGGCACATAGGGAGGTGTTATAGCACATGTAAAGGAAAAATCCAAAAATGATTAGTTTATAACGGAATTGGTCATTTCAAAAGTCACAGAATCAGAACTTTTCAGAATTAAAAAAAAAAAAAAAACTATTATTCACAAGTAAACGAATTTTTATAGGGTTTTTTGGGCTGATTATAGATTTTGGACTTCAAAGTTTGTAAATATCGAATAATTTTTATAATATATGAATAATAAAAAGAAGAATAACAGAAAAACTGTTCCTGACTTAGGTTGTTTTAGCGAGAAACAAGGTTAGGTGGTATTTTATTTGAACAAAACAGTCATATTAAACATGTTTGTAATCAAAATTAATAAAGATAGCACTTATATAGGAACATTTTTATGTTTTAATATGGTATTGCATGCAAATGGTAATATGGTATCCCCATGTAATCTGGTACTGCATGCAAAAACCACTTAAGTCGCTGACTTTATATCGTTTAAGTATAATGAACGAAAATTAGAAGGTATTGCTTGAAGAGGAAGGAATACACTGACTTATGTGGTTATCACCCAGATCATGGGTCTATTTTTAAGGAAGTATTTGCGATTAAAAAAAAAAGTATATTTTGAAAAAACTTGACTTATGTAATGTTTGAAATGGCTGGTTCAATTCCATGCCGATGGATTACGTGATTTTCCGTAATCGGGATTTCGAAAGCGAGAATATAAAGGTTTCCGTTTTTTGCTTTTGAGATACGGAACCCTAATTAATTCCTAATTCTCAATTAAACATTTCCAGCTGCGCAACTTAATTTATACATGCAAGAGTAACCAAATAAATGTGAATGCTGTTAATTTATCATATTTTTTCTGTAAAGCATGTTTGTTGAAAAGAAAAACGTGTACTTGAGAATGGATAGCATCCGAAAAACCTATATTATCCGGGTTAAGAAAATCGATTATAAAAACGACTCGGAACGTTTCCGAAAGTCAATAACAGCAAAAGAAACTTTGTTTTTATAAATTCTTCCTTAAATCTCGAAAATATATCAGTTTCTGAGGATTCTAAAGATAAAGAACGCTTTTCGCAAGCGTTTTAACGCGGCAGAGGCTATTGTATATTTTATTTCGTGGCTATATTATATTATCATACTAGATGACTCGCCTGTCATTGCCCGTGCCCGTGATAATAAATTAAAAAAAAAAGTTTCCGATATCCAGTCGAATGACCTAAACCCTGTTGAAATCGAGCCCATAGAACCCAAGAAAAGAATGAGCCCCTAGGCGGTGGAATGTGTCCCCTGTAAATTTAACAAATTTCCTTTAACATTAACGCGATATTTAATTTACGGATGACATTTTCCCCTTCCTCTTTCTAAACTTAGCCACTTATCTTTAATAGTAACGCGATTTTTAATTTACGGCTGTAGTGAGTAAACGTAAGTTGATGCCGAAAAAGAAGATTAATATTTAAAAAAGGTGGTAGTTGGGGGTCTAAAGACAATTATTTTGTAGTTTATATAGTAACTGGAGTAACCTAGAACTATGTTAATGAAAATTGCAAGAGAATCGGATCATTTTTAAAGAAGCTGCACCAAGGGCCCCAAGAAGGAGATTAATATTCAAAATTGGTGGCAGGTGAAGTCTGAGAATTTTTTTTGTCGTGCAGTTAGTAAGCTGGAAATCCTAAGAAGTTGTTAAAAAAGAAAAACTAGTGAATCGGACAATTTTTTAAGGGAGCTATATTAGGTGGCCCAAAAGGGGCCAACTCATAGTTTTGAGCAGAACCCTAAGAGGAAAACATCTTAAAAGGTCCTAGTACTTAGCGTTTTAGATCTTTAATTAGTCGAAATTAAGCATAGGGTGTAAATTAATCATTAGAATAAAATTTTAAAGAAATGCATAAAAAAGGCCCTAGGGACACAATAAAAATATGAGAGGGGTGGCCCGAGGAGAGAAGTCCAAGACTCAACTTTAAAGTTATGCATTGAAATGATGACACAATTAGGCCCAGATCTTCTCCGAATTTTTTTTTTTTTTTTTTTTTTTTTTTTTGTCGTTCATGTAGTAGCTCGAAGTACTAGAATTTTTTTAGAAAAAAAAGTTACTGAATCGGACGATTTTTAAGGGAACTACAGTAGGGGCTCCAAAAGAGGCCAGCTAATAGTTTTGAGCAGGGCCCTAAGATGAAGTGTACTAATTGGAAAGTAGATATGGGGGAATAACTATATGGAGAAAAGGTCCCCAAAACAAAGAAAATCGGATTAAAAGGGGGCAAGTTATTAACCGTTTAGGAAACAGAAACTTCAACGGACTCCGTTTCGAGCCATAGGAGGCCAGAGTCTTAAATGGAAAAGTAGAAATTTTTGTAAAAGTTAAATGGAGAAAGGGCCCCAAAAACGAAGAAGATTGGATAAAAATGGGGAAAGATATTAACAATTTAGGGGAACCTGAGTCTCAAGAAATGAAAAATCCGAGCCTCAGATGCATCAAGAGCATCAGATGCATAGCCTTGAACTATCCGCATCCAAATTTTCAGACTTCTACGTGCAGTAGATTTCGCTAGCCATCACACGCAGACACACACACAGACAAACAACTTTATTTTATTAGTAGGAATGTATGTAAAGTATGATGGTTCTGCATTAACTAAATTACAGTTTTTTAAGTGTCTTCGTTGGCGTACCTGGACCGTATAGTGTATAAGTACCCTAATTTTCATCAAGGATGATATGTGGCTGTAAAAAAAAAAAAAAAAAGAGTTTCAGAAAATATATGATTGAGGCTTCGGGATATCCAAGTTCCGCAATAGAAGGTGACAAAAAAAAAAGGTTTTCACTTTAGATGATAAAAAATAGGAGTTTCACCATTTGTTTTTCATAACTCTATAAACATTAAAGGCATCACGGTAGCTACTTCTGCTTTTTCACAACAGTATAGCAGATGCCGTTACTGTTAAAATCCACAATTTAACCCTTTCCGGCACAGTAGTCCCACTCCAGGCACACCTAATTTTAATTCCAAACTTGCATTTGACACCAAGAATATTTAATAAAATTTTGTTTCTACAGTGAAAGCTTAAAATAAGGAGTTCTTATTTTCTAAAAAAGTCGTTTGTAAATTCCGGTATCAGTCAGTAATTTCCCATTTTACAAACAGACTTTGTCTGTGCCGGAAAGGGTTAACCTTTCAATACAAATTGTAGTTGATCAGCTAGCTACACGTTTCTGTCAGCCGCTACATGTATCAAATGAAGCTTATTTTTAACATTTTCCAACATAAATGAAAAGTTATGAATTTGGTTTGTCTGTCTGTCTGTCCCTACACTAACTCTTGTAAATATACTCGGACTGTCGTGTAATTTTTATATGTTATCAAGCTTAGTATAGAATATTCGGTATTGAAAATGAAGTATGCAGCATTTATAGTTCGTTTACAGGATTACACGAAAGAATTCCGTTACATTATCGTCTATAAGACAAGAAGCCGTTTGCGATGCATTTTATTGATGTTAAGGTATTTCAAATGCAATGAGATTGGTATGCATCACTCAGATGAACTACAACATGATTTATCAGGAGTATAGAATAAGCATCATTTATAGTTCGTTTACAGGAACACACAAAATAATTCTATTCCATTATGATCTATGGGGGAAAAAGTTTGCGGTGCATTTTAATGAGGTTATGATACTTCAAACATATTGAAATCAGTGAAGTTCACTACAACATGTTTTCCATAGATTATGGAGTGCATAGCATTTATCGCTTATTTACAGGGCTACACAAAAGAATTCGATTGCAGGACAGACTATAAAATCGATAATTGCTGGAAGTGCGTTTACTACTGTAGTGTACTTTTTAAACTTATCTAATTTTTAGTGTATTAAGTGGCGTGTATAAATTCTATAGGTCATATACAGTTCTGCACAAAAGAATTTGCACACATTACTAGATGTGGACAATAATTGCTGAAAATGGGTTTTTACTCAGTTGTGGGTTTTTTTTTAAGCTGCTTATTAGGATATCTCATTTTATTTTACGAAAAAAAAATGAAATTATTTCATAATATTAACAAGTGTTGGAAATTATTTAATAATCTATGCTTCATGCATGATTTTTTTGTTCTTATTTTTTCAAAAATTTTGCATCTATTCGTATCTATCATATTTCACAATCTAGTACTAGAGAGTGGTCACAGATTGCAGCACAAGGCTAATGGGATCGACTTTTGGAGTAATTACATCAAAAATAAGCTATGTATGTTCAGTTAATTAAACTAATGGGTGCATTAAAGGATTAATGGTGTTATGTAATTGTAACATTAGACCTAGAAAGAATCAGAAAATCCAAAATGAAAGATTCGGAGTACTTAAATTTGCTGCACAATGGGTTACAACTATCGATTCATTTTTTACCAAAAGAGCATCATTTGATTTTAACTATAACGATAATAACAGAAGTCATTACCATTCGTATCTGTAATTGGGTGATGTTAAGTTAATAACGCATAAACCATTATAAATATTGGAAAAATCTTAATTGACTATTTGGGACAATCAAATCCAAATTGTTCCACAACAGATCATGAACTATCCATTTGGAAATCGCCAATGAACTATTATTTGAATTTTTCTAAGAGTAATAACAAGTGTCATTACCGTTAATTAAATTAAATTGAGTATAAATTGAGTATTAAATTATTTGAGTTTTTCTAAGAGTAATAACAAGTGTCATTACCGTTAACATCTGTAAATTAATGATGTCATTTGAATATTATATAGACTATATACAGAAAATCTCAGATGGTGACATGGTAGGATCTATTGATATCTTCCACACTGGGCTTTGAACTAATTAAAATACATTTTCCCCAAAGACATAGCGTTGATTTGTCTAAACAACACCAATGTAGCTTTGGATATTTTGATTTTTATAAAAGAAGTACCACCTTGACTTTTATCAAAAACATGTTAAACTAACACCAAAATTTAGTCTTTTTTCATAATGCATTATGAACTACCTAACTGATTTTCACCAAAGAGATTTTCTTCTTAACAGTAACAACTTACCGCGATGACAACTGTCATAAATGGTGACATATGCAATTTGCCGAAGTTCTTCAATATGACTGCGACAATAAAAAATATAGGAAACTGGAGAAATACGGTTTCCGGGCATCAATTAAGTTAGGAATTATGGAAGTGACTTTCATCAAGAAAATATTTGAGTCATACTATCAAAAACAACCGATTACATCATCGTTAGCATCCAAAATTCGATGATGGAAATATGATGATTAATATAACCATACTAGGCTATAGGAAATATTTGATATTGGAAAATATCAAATGAATTCGAGATGCTGAAATTGAAAATCTTCCATGCTAGCTGTTGTACTAGCTGATATATTTCCACCAATGGCACATACTTTTTTTTAAAATAGTGGTATCAGATTTCATTAAGTTAAAATCGAACAGTTTCATGATGTTACTTATATAACATAGGCAATACAACATTTTTTTGAAAAGTGTTAATCAATTCATTTAACTGGCTTTTACAAATCAGGTTCTGATTTTCCGTTGCTCAAACCTTTTTTCAGCTGTCAGAATATCTATTTTTTGTATTTTTTTTAATAGAAATCCATCACGAAATTGGTTTAATAAGCAAGTCTAAGAGATAAATTCAAATATATGCAAATTTCACTAGAAAACCATCATGGAAATACTTTAATGTTATTATTTATTGATTGCCATTATCTTTTATGCAAATTTAGTTAAAACTATTAAAAAATATCGCGTAAAAAAATGATTAAATTATTTTTGGATTTCGCATTTTAAGGAAAATTGATTAAAATGATTTTGAACCTGGAAATGTTTAACTGTTTATTTACAAATATCTACTGTATGATACATTATGAAAACAGATACATAACATGGATTTTTACATTTTAAGCAGTAATTTATCAATATTTTGGGACTTTAAAGCATTTTTAATTAGAAATTTACATGTATGCTTTGCAACGGTAAGTTAGGCCTAACAGTTACCCGACAAATTAGTTATGAATACGCTTTAAGTAATTAATTATTTTTTAAAGTTTAAATAGTGCTTTAACGGTGAAAATTGCAAAAGTTAACCCTTTGCAGTACAAATTATCTTGAAGTTACTCAGTATTTTAAAGGTAAAAAGTAAAAAATTCATACATGAGTATTCACAATGTGAGGAAAATGTCCGTTACATAATTAACCAAAATAGATTCTTATTTTTCCTAATGTTCACCTGTTTATGGTGAAATACTGGTTTATATGGCAATGGCGTTGAATTATTTTGACATATTACATGCTTCAATGGTTTAAATTAATACGTTTTGTGCCCGATGCAAATTACTAGAAAACGTTGTCAACGTACTCAAATTGCGTATGCATGACTCATTTAAAAATGAACTTTGAAGCAATAGAGAATGAGTTATTTGTTTAAATCTACATCTATTTGTATAATTATGGAGAAATTTTATACTTTTGTCGAAAGTTAGACAGTTTATTTGTGTATAGCAGTATTTTTAAATCAACATTATATATGGATTAAAAATTGTGAAATTTTTAATGAATTTGAGTGGAAAATGGAACAAAAATATTTTATTTATTTAAATTTTGTACAATTGAATATATATAAATAGCATTTCCTACAAAAAATGCTTATTTTACAGTATTCCTGTGACCTGAACTTAATTTGGCGTATTTTTAATGGGTTTTCCCCATATATCGCCCCTCTTGGCGACCATTTCCTTGCCAAAAATTTCGGCAACCAACAAGTGTGACGTAATTATGACATAGTGTGTGTTGCCAGCATTTGTAACATAATACAGCATCAACCAATCTAAACATAGGGATTTATCACGTGACATATAGTAACCAATCACCGACGTCTAAAGAGGCCTGTGGTCTATATAAGGAAGAATTATCTGACGTATTTCATCATTCCATCAAAGTCGTTGACCTAGTAGGTCGTGCTTTTTAAGAGCTCTTACTGAATTTTGTTAAGCGAATTATTGAGAGGTTTTCATCGCCAATTATTTTTATCGCCAAACGGTAAGAGATTGAGTCTTTTTTTTTTGTTCAATGTATTTCTGAATGCATTAATGTTTTATACATTATGTTTTCTTGTTTTTTTTTTCGTATATATATATATATATATATATATATATATATATATATATTATATATTTTAATTTAATATCTGGGAACTGGGGAATTTTTTTTATTTTTAATCATTTTTTAGTAAAAATATGAGGGATATATTTAGGGTTGAAATTTGATTTAAAATTTACTTTTTGTAATCCGAATGCTTAAAATTTAAACACAATTCATTCGTTGAAAATTTCTTTTGGCATTTAATATATGTCACTCTGGGAATAAATACGAAACTTTTTGATACTTTTATTGCATTATAGATAATGCAACATTCAAAAAGTTTCGTCTTTAAATTTAATATTTTTCTAGAAAAAAAAAAAAAAAAAAAAAAAAAAGAGTTCGTTTTATTTTGTCCTAGATTTGACATTTAAAATGAACCAGAGATAAATTAGAAAATATAGGGAGGAAAGTTTTAATAAGTTGTACAAGTTAAAATTTCAATAAAATAAAATAAAATAAATTTTGTCTATCAATTAATTCGGTACTTTTCGGTTAGCCGGGCTTCAGTGATTATATGTACATATATAAATACATATGTATATACATTTATATACATATATACATACATATATGTATATATATGTATATGTAGATATGTGTATATATATATATCTGTGTGTATATATATACATGTACATATATCACTGGCGCCCGGCTAACCGAAAAGTACCATTAATTCTAATAATTTATAAGAGTCTTAAATATAATATTTTGAATTAATCTCTTTGTTTTGTTTTTATTTTTTCAAGCCACACATGATGATAAAAAGGATTTCAGAGTCTTTCTTCATGTACCTGCTTTGTTTACGCAATGCTGCGGATTTTCTTTACTACGCCACACTGGCAAAATAAAATTATCTTTTTTAATGTGATTTAATGTTTTTTTTTTTTTTTTTACTTATTTAATTACATAATTTTACTTGATATTTTTGACATATTTTAATAAAGTATTTATTTGTTCACACTGTAGTATTTTTTCATAACTTAAAATACATTAAACCGGATAATACGTCAGTATTTACATATATGCAGTAATACAGTGGAACTTCCCTTTAACGAAGTCTCTATTAAACAAAGTTTTCTGCTTAGCGAAATTTTCTGCAGAACCTTGACTTTGAACATCATTAATATGTAAATTAATCTCCATATTACGAAAAACTTATTATATATAACGAAGTTTATTCCACTTTCGTGCGTGCAGAACATTCAAACGAGAAGTTGTTGTTGCGATGGGTGTATGAATTTATTTCAGCGGTCTATATGGAAATGAACACATTTGAATCATTTAATCAAAACACACACATTTAATCACATTTTAATGAAAAAAGAAAAGGTACGCTTCGGTTTTTGTTTACTTCTCTTTGTTATGTGTTTTTTTAGACATTATTCTAATTAAATTATTCTCATATCTACATTGCATAAAAAAAATGACTGCCCGAATTAAAATACATTTTTCAAATATTTCCATTTTATGTGTACTTTTCATTTTATGTGATTATGTGTAAACAAGATTCATAAATTTAAGTTGATTTCTATTTAACGAATTTTCTTTATAACAAAGTGTTTAAGTGTAACGATGAGACTTCGTTAAATGGAAGTTTCACTGTATTTATATATATGATACTATTGGTGTTCACGTTTGACAACAACTCTTCCCATGGGATCCGATCCGATTATGGAAGACTTAACCTCTTTGTCGCCAACTTGATCTGGAACTCGGTTATAGGAAAGTAGTAGGAGGAAAAAAGGGCACTTTCTTGTTATAGCGGCCCCCGTAATTACGATTACGCTAAGGGTGCAGTTACGATTTCGCTAAAGTGTGAATGAAAATTTTGTGAATGAAAATTTCAGAGTTAATAAGATAGCTAAACTTGGCTTTACACGATTTCAGAACTTTTTACGGAAAAAGAGTCACGAGACTTGGCTGCAATTTTTACAGGTGACGTTTTTGATGAGATATCATATATTGAAATAATAATTTCATATATGCTTTATAATTTGGCGATAAATCTTGATCGCTTCGCGATTCATCCTTGGGGGCTGCTATAACATGAAAGTACCTTAAATACTAATCTTAAAGTGAGTGTTTCTGGTATGCGCTAATGAATGGGAGGGAAATTAATTGAGCCTAAGGCTGAAGGGTATGGTGGTAACCAAATCTCTCCTGGGGCTGTTACTTCGAAGATCTTAAGGGGCAACAACAGTTTCGAAATCTTATGGAAAACACCTTCTATTGGCGTACTCTTTTCTCGGAAACTACTCAAGCGATTTCAATAATTTTTGTTTTATTTATTTTATCTTTATTTATTGTATTATACTTAGCTATATTTGGATCGTTTTGTTTTTTCTGGAAAATCAATTTTCTTTTTAGTAATGCTAATTAAGAAAAAACATCCTAGAATTTTTGTGTTTGTAAAATTTTATAACAATTGCCTTTTTTATTTCTTACCTAATTTATTGTTTAGTTATAGCTAAAACTATTTTTTTAATGTTTAAATCGTTTCAGTAGTTTTCTAAAGAAAAAACTATTTCGATATTTTCCATAGGATTTCACAAGGGTTGTTGCCCTTCTAAGTGCTTCTTTAGGTATACTTGCGTATCATACGGACTCCACTGATTTTCATAGTTCAGACTTGAATTGTAAATTCATAATTTTACCATACTTGGGTATAATATTATAATTCCACCAACCCCCCCCCCCCCCCCACCCCACAAAAAAAATGGTTATCACTGTTATAATGTCTTACCGAATTTTGGCACATGAAAGTTGGTTTCGAAAATTAGTCCGTACAATAATAAAGTACAAAGTATAATTAACTTTGAATACGAAGAATTTAAGAGAATGTTTTAAGCAAACTTGGTTTGAATCTAGAAAGAAAACCAAATTAATTTATTTTTCTGAGTGTAAAATGTTGGTAAAATCGTCATTGTCAAAATCAAAGAGTCGTGTTTTAAAATTATATAAGAAATTTTTCACTTATTATATGATCAAAATAAAATTACACATGGTAAAAATGATTACATTGCATATAAAGACTAAAAAAATCATTTAATAAACAGACCTACTAGTTTCTTTTGCACAATCGGCGACATTCCCAAGATCATCTTCTATCATCATATATTCTAATACGAGCAAATCTTGTGTGTGTGTGATAGTGGTTATATATATAGGCAAATTTTATCTTAAATACGACTCTAACGATTTTGACGCAATTTTGTATCCTATCGTTTTGGGGCACCAGAAAACCATTGGGCTAGGTCATATGTTCGAGAAAATTCGATTAGTGGGCCATTTTGGGTCACCATGGGTCAGGGTCAAGCTAATTATTTCTAAAAAACGGTACAAACGATTTTGACTGAATTTTGTAACCTACAATTTTCGGGCACGAGAAGGCTATTGGACTGGGTCACATGTTCCAGAACTTTCGATTAGTGGGTCAATTTTGGGTCAACGCGGGTCAAGTTAATTTTATCTAAAAAACGGCTCTAAAGATTTTGAATAAATTTTGTATCCTACGAATTTCGGGCACGAGAATATCATTGAGCGAGGTCATATGTCCGAGAAAATTCAATTAGTGGGTCATTTTTGGGTCACTGTGGGTCAAGCTAATTTTATCTAAAAAACGGTTTAGACTAAATTTTGCATCTTATGGTTTTCGGGCTCGAGAAGACTGAGGTCACATGTTCGAGAAAATTTGATAAGTGGATCATTTTGGTCATGGGTCATGATATTTGAACTCAAAGCTAATTTTGACTGAGCATAGTTCGGTCTTCCCTGCTTGTATATTCTAATACGAGCAAATCTTGTATGTGATTATGCAAACTTTATCTTAAAAACGGCTCTAACGATTTTGACGAAATTTTGTATCCTACCATTTTGGGGCATCAGAAAACGATTGGGCTAAGTCACATGTTCGAGAAAATTCGATAAGTGGGTTATTTTGGGTCACCATGGGTCAAGGTCAAGCTAATTGAATCTAAACAAGAACGAAAAATCATGCGTCAAGCATAGATTATGTAACACTTTCCAACGCTTCCAAAATAATTTTACAAATCATTACCGTTTAATAAGCTGAAAGAAAACATCTAAGTAAACAATTTGGAAAACGCATAACATATTTAAAAACATAATTTCAGTAATTTCCAGCATATATTTCCAACATATACAATATTCGGAAAAATATCCGAATACTTTTATTCATCCCTGTATATGATCGATAGATTTGTATATATACTACATAGGATGCTAAATTTTAGTTTAGTTGGGAAACGCGTAGCACAGTTTAAAATTCTTCTTCTGGAGTTTCTGTCAATAAACGGAAATGTGTTCGCGAACTTTTGTGCTGTCCTGTATATGATCTACAGAATTTATACACACCAAGTAATAGACAAAAAATGAGTTAAATTTAAAACAGCGTTCAGCAACTTAAAACGCACTTCCAAGAATTATTGTTAACAGACAGTAGAGAATTCTTTTGTGTGTCCCTGTAAATGAACGATGACTATTATACACACAATATTCTGTAGTAAGCCTGTTGTAATGCACCTTAGTGATATACATAAATTTCAATGCGTTTAAAATAGTGAAACATTATTTAATTAAACCGCAAACGATTTTTCTCCATACACGTAATGTAACAGAATTCTTTTGAGTGTCCCTGTAAAAAAACTATAAGTGCTACACACTTCAGTTGAAATAGGGAACATGCTATAGATAACGACAATAACATATAAAAATAGCAGGCAATACGAGCATATTTACGGGAGTTAGAGTACGGACAGACGGCCAGACAAACCGAAGTCATAAACACTTTTCAACTAGGTTGGAAAGTGTTAAAAACGGTTCAAACGATTTTGACTAAATTTTACCACCTATTATTTTCGGGCATGAGAAGAACATAGGGCTGGGTCACATGTTCGAGAACTTTCGATTAGTGGATCATTTTTGGGTCAACACGGGTCAAGTTAATTTTATCTAAAAAACGGCTCTAACGATTTTTGGATTAAATTTTGTAACCTCCGAGTTTCGGGCACGAAAAAATCATTGGGTTATGTCACATGTTCGAGAAAATTCGATTAGGGGGTCATTTTTGGGTCACCGTGGGTCAAGCTAAATTTATTTAAAAACGGCTCAAACTATTTAGACTAAATTTTGCATCCTATGGTTTTCGAGCACGAGAAGACTGTTGGGCTAGATCACATGTTCGAGAAAATCCGAACAGTGGGTCATTATGGGTCAAGCTATTTTTATATTGAAAACGGCTCAGAGGAATTTGAACTAAATTTAGTATCCTACAGTTTTAGGGAACAAGAAGACTATTGGGCTAGGTCACATGTTCGAGAATTTTCGATTAGTGAGTCATTTTAGTTATGGGTCATTATGGGTCAATCTATTTTTCTCTTAAAAACGGCTCAGACGATTTGAACTAAATTTTGTATCCTACGGTTTTGGGGCACAAGAAAATCAATGGGCTAAGTCACATGCTCAAGAAAATCGGATTAGCAGGTCATTTTGGTCATGGGTCAAGCTATTTTTCTCTTAAAAAGACTCAGACGATTTGAACTAAATTTTGTATCCTACGGTTTTGGGGCACAAGAAAATCAATGGGCTAAGTCACATGCTCAAGAAAATCGGATTAGTAGGTCATTTTGGTCATGGGTCAAGCTATTTTTATCTTAAAAACGGCTCAGACGATTTGAACTAAATTTTTTATCTTACGGTTTTTGGGCACGAGAAAATTATTGGGCTAGGTCACATGTCCGAGAAAATTCTATTAGTGGATCATTTTTGGGGCACTGTGGGTCCACCCGTGTAGCACGGACGGACAGACAGACAAACCCAATCGAAAATATCGTTGAGACGACGCAGTCGAAGAGGTTGAATACCATTTGGATGCGTGCCTACATAAACTCATAATACATAATCATTCATAAACTCTTTTCAACTATGTTGGATAATGTTAAAAACCCCACTTGAGTTAAATCAGAATTGCACAAATAAACCATTTGGCTGCTGCTACGGATCTGACTACGGAAGATTAACTTTAAGAAGCCAAACTTTGGCGATAAACTAAAATGGCGATTTTTTGACTGGTTTGGTAATTCGGCAATTTTTGCTTCGTTTGGCAACCTAGGGTTTTATAATAAAATGTGTGTTTTATAATAAAATTAAGCGTGTGTAAATAAATATAATGTGTGGGGGAGAAAATGTGTGTGTAATAAAAATGTGTAGCGCCAAAATAAAATGCGCCAACTCCGGTGCATCTGCGACATCTGTTCCGCTGGAATTGTCATTTTTATTTATTTATAGTGTGGGAGGCAAAGTCCCTTTTTTGCAACCAATTTTCGCTTAAATGATTTGTATTTATATGATAGAGATGGTACATATAATGACGTTGTCAGCCAGCTGACCAAGCAGCGAAGGATGTTGCACAATCCACTGCTAAGCGAAATGGATGGTATCTCGATTATGGATGATTGCCACTCTAGTCGGGTAACAAGAGTAAACGGATACCATTCATTTCACCTCTCAGCGGTCTGTGCGATTTTTGCAGAACTACGCCGATCATGACTCCCAGAACCCAAAACCACCCCCAGTTCAAAACTTTATCTATCTATCTATCTATCTATCTATCTATGTCACTTTTTTTATGGACACGATAACTGCAATAATTCTGCACAAATCTCTTCCAAACTGATACATAAAATCAAAGGGCATAAAATCTCGGTCAAGTTCGTTAATGGGCAAAATCGAACCAATGGGGGAAGGTGGGGGGGCTTTTTGTGAAAATTGAAAAACCCCATAGATACGTATCGAATCCGTTTAAAGTTATTATTACTTCTAGGAAAAGGGCTGAAAATTTATGTATGGCAGATTTTTGATATCATTAAAAATGGCCCCAAAGGGAGGGGCGGGTGGAGGTCGGTTTTAGGAGAAAAAAATTCATAACTTCGTCAATTCAAAAGATATTAAATTCGCTTAAATTTATTATAAATCCTCTTAATATTATCTAAAACTTTTATGTTGACAAGTTTTTTATAGAACCAACCCTTATAACAAAAAAAAAAAAAAAAAAAAAAAAAAAAAAATCCCTGCCGGCTCCTCCTGCAAACAAGTTAGGTTTCGAAGTGGGCGGTTTCAACTGTCGCATCATGGCAAAAAGGTCATTTCTTCCGCAATTCCCAACAAACAGGCGCCCCACGGTCTGCGTCTTCGAAATCTACCTGTGCCTGTTGGCCGAGCCATTAGGGATTTTTTTTTAATTTATACTTGTTTATTTACATATTATCTGCAGTTTGTGACACGAGTCGTGATCACTGTTGAATATTCGCCGAAAGGAGCATATACCAAGAGGAACAACCTTGTTTTTCCCAAGTGTGTCCCTTCTTATCGTTGACCAAAAGTTAATTCCTAAACTGGTTATTAGATTTAGAGATATATACTCTAAAAATAGAAAAAAATGTTTCATTAACCCTTCGGCCCTGACGTCCTACTAATAGGACATATCTTTTATTGAGTATTATGTTGTCTTAAACATTATTTTTTATTAATTCCAGCACCTAATAGTGATAGTATGAATCTCTAAATTTCCTATTATGACTTCACTTATGTTTAGCATTTAGTAATAATAATAATAATAATAATTTTCATAATTACTAGCAAGCTGTTGGCATTTCTTTTAATTAAAACATACGTTTCACTCTTTAAATTAAAATTTGGGAATCCTTTTCTGAATTGGTAATTTGTGATAAAAGATAAAAAATGTTACTAATTTTTTTATGCTTTTTTAATTTAGTTGTAATACGACATTTTCCAAATGTCTTCAAAAATTCTTCCTTAGACTATTGTTATAGGAAAAAAAAAATCCCTGACGGCTCGGCCTACAGGCACAGGTAGATTTCGAAGACGCAGACCGTGGGGCCCCTGTTTGTTGGGAATTGCGGAAGAAATTACCTTTTTGCCATGACGCGGCAGTTGGAACCACCTACTTCGAAACCTAACTTGTTTGCAGGCGGAGCCGGCAGGATTTTTTATTTTTATTTATTTATTTATTTATTTATTTATTTTATTTATTTTTTTGCTATAAGGGTTAAAACCTATAAAAACTTGTCAATATAAAAGTTTTAGATAATATTAAGAGGATTTATAATAAATTTAAACGGATTTGATATCTTCTGAATTGACGAAGTTATGAATTTTTTTCTTCTAAAACCCCCCTTCCCCACCCCCTCTTGGGGCCATTTTTAATGATATCAAAAATCTGTCTTACATAAATTTTTGGCCCTTTTCCTAGAAGTAATAATAACTTTAAACGGATATTTCGTTAACTGTATCATAATTAAGAAGTTATGTGTTTTTTCTGTTTTTACAAATAGCCCCCCTCCCCACCCCCCACCCCCCCCCCCGCATTTCCCCAACCTTGGTTCGATTTTGCCCATTAACGAACTTGACCGAGATTTTATGCCCCTTGATTTTATATATCAGTTTCGAAAAGATACGGGAGTTGGAACCGCCTACTTCGAAAAATAACTTGTTTGCAAACGGAGCCGGCAGGAATTTTTATTTTTATTTTTTATTTATTTATTTATTTTGCTGTAACGGTTGGTCCTATAAAAAACTTGTCAATATAAAATTTTTAGATAATATTAAGAGGATTAATAATAAATTTACGCGGATTTGATATCTTGTGAATTGACGAAGCTATGATTTGTTTTCTTCTAAAACCCCTCTTCCCCCCCCCCTTGGGGCCATTTTTAATTATATCAAAAATCTGTCATACATAAATTTTCGGCCCTTTTCCTAGAAGTAATAATAACTTTAAACGGATTCGATACGTACAATAATTAAGAAATTATGGGTTTTTTTCTGTTTTCGCAAAAAGCCCCCCCCCCCCCCCCCTGGTTTGATTTTGCCCATTAACGAACTCGACAGAAATTTTATGTATCAGTTAGGAAAAGATTTATGCAGAATTTTTCCAGTTATCGTGTCCATAAAAAAGTGACATAGACAGATAGATAGATAGATAGATATAAAGTTTTGAACTGGGGGTGGTTTTGGGTTCTGGGAGTCATAATCGGCGTAGATCTGCAAAAATTTTTCAAAATTTCCAACTTAGGGGAGAATGTAATAGGTAGTATTTCTTACGAAATCTACCTAAAACACGCAAAATAGCTACATTTGTGAGGTTTTGGTAAAGAACGCATTCGTTAACTTTCATTAAACCCTAACTTCTGTGATTCCGATAGCTATTTTTAATTTTGTTAGCATAACAGTAATTTTTTCCCAAAATTGAAAAAAAAAAAAATCAGGTCCGAAAGGGTTAACCTACGAAACAAAATATAACAAAGGGCAAAAATATACAATACCCTCTTCCGAGTTGCCCACGATTCCGAAAACCGTTCTGTTTCTTTAGAAACCTCAGAAACTAATATATTTTCCAGGTTTAAAAAAGGCATTTATGAAATGAAAGTTTATTTTGTTGCCACTGATCTTTGGAGACGTTTGCAGTTTTTACAGTCTATTATTAAACCAGTTTTCTCAAACCGGAATACAGGTTTTTCGGATGTTATCCATTCTGGAGTAAACATTTTCATGTTCAACAAACATGTTTTGTGCAGACGAGCATGATAAATTAACACCATAAATTATTATTATATTTTATCTAAGATCGGAGTTTTGAAGCAAAAATTTTTAGTTAAATCATAAAATTAGGTTAATGTTATATATGTTTCGGCCAAAGCCCGAAATCGGCCAATTCGCGAATTGGCCAACTTCCTTTTAAATTGATTGGCCAATTCGGGAATTGGCCAGAGGCTGTCTGCCAGTTCGCGATTTGGCCAGATGCCGTCGGCCAGTTCCCGAAATAGCTATGAATAGTTGGGCAGTTTGAATGTAAGTGCTTGACAAGTTCAGTATTGAAAATAAAGTATGTAGAGTTTATAATTCATGTACAGGAGTACTCAAAAGTAATATGCGACTAACCCCCTAACTCACCGTCAACCTCAACTGGCGAGTTACGCTGTAACTCTCGGTTGACCCTGAAATCAAATTCTCCGCTAACTCAACTAGCCGAAAATGGAGGAGAAAACGAAACATAAGTTCAGTAACTGAACTAACCTATTCGTCTACAGTTATTCGACACGCGCATGTGCAATTGAAGCAAAGATGGCGGTTGCGTTGACAAGTGTTTTGAGGTTTATTTCGTTTTCAATGCTATTTGTGATGCAGAAAGCAAACGAAATGTTAATTTAAAAAATAATAATAATGTGAAAGAATGTGTTACTTTTAATTATTAGCCCTTTTAGGATATTTTAACTCTGTAAAGTCAAGATTACAGTGATTATTAAGAAAGTTTTCAAGACGTAAAATATCTACTGAGAATATTTGGTAGCGCCATCTAACGAATTTAAAATCAAATGTTTTTACACTCAAATATTGTATATACGATTCAAATCTTTTTTTTTTTTTTTTTTTTTTTTTTTTTTTTTTTTTTAAGAATAAAAAACAGCAGTTTTTCTTAAATTTCAGATTTATTCCTACACTTCATGTTTGTTTAAAAAATAAAATTATAGAAGATGGAATTTTGCGTTAAAATATCGTTATAATATATAAAAATGTATATCCGTTTGTAATAGATAAATAATTTGAACTAACATGTACTTGTTAGTTAAAAATAATTATTTTTGTTTGAAAGAAACATTTTAAAGAGGATTATTTGAAAATTTTCGCAGTTCACGAGAATTTTTTCAAACAGCTCTTTAAATTATTATATATGAAATGTAAAAAAAAATATATATATTAATTATAATAATTTACACATAAAAAAACCCCACCTTTTTGGGTCTCGTATAAGGGATAAATGCTACCAAGCATGCAATTTCATCCAAGATAATTTAATTGAATCTGTAATCAATTATTTTAGTTAAATAAAACACATACATTAGAAATAAATATATGAAAATATCTTTTTATATAACATTCTTGCAAAATAAATAAATCTAGCTCGCTATTTGCTTTTATTCCACTTATTAGTGTTAGCATGGTCATAAAATTGTTTATTAAACGTAGATAATATATATATATATATATATTCTTTAATCAAAAAACTTAAAAAAAAAAATCCTATAAAATTTTGTAAAAATGAGCATTTTATGACTGTGACAATATTTTTAAACCACCAAATCAAAATGTTAATTCAAAATTTATTTGTAAATTTATTTATCAAAAAGTAAACACTCCAATTTCCCTTTAATCAAATAACTAAAAAAAAAAAAAAAAAAAAAAAAAAAAACTTGTTAGTTAAAAATAATTATTTTTGTTTGAAAGAAACATTTTTAAGAGGATTATTTGAAAAAATTCGCAGTTCACAAGAATTTTTTCAAACAGCTTCTAAAATTATTATATATGAAATGAAATATATATATATATATATATTAATTATAATAATTTACACATAAAAAAACACTTTTTTGGGTCTCGTATAAGGGAAAAATGCTACCAAGCATGCAATTTCATCCAAGATAATTTAATTGAATCTGTAATCAATTATTTTAGTTAAATAAAAAACATACATTAGAAATATATGAAAATATCTTTTTATATAATATTTTTGCAAAATAAATAAATCTAGCTCCCTATTTGCTTTTATTCCACTTATTAGTGTTAGCCTGGTCATAAAATTGTTTATTAAACGTAGATAATATATATATTTTTTTCTTTAATCAAAAAACTTAAAAAAAAAAAAAAAAAAAAAAAACTATAAAATTTTGTAAAAATGAGCATTTTATGACTGTGACAATATTTCTAAACCACCAAATCAAAATGTTAATTCAAAATTTATTTGTAAATTTATTTATCAAAAAGTAAACACTCCAATTATGCTCTTTCAATACTCTGTTTTGTTTCGTTATTGAAAACTGAATCAAGGGAGGACAGAACCCATAAAGACTATTGCTACGTCATGTGATCCCTTTGGCCAATGAGATATACACATTTCAACCTGCCGTCGAGTAACCCAGAGTCGAATAACCATGTCCCTGAAGTTAACGAAGAATTCGGAAATATCAACCGGCAGTTAGATTCGCGAACCTCGGGTTACTCACGCTGGTATTCACGAATAACTTCGACTCCGAGTTAAGCCGAAAACCCGGGTCGAAAGCTAAAATGGTATTCATCGTCTACCTGACTGGACCGGTTTGAAGGCGAAATCTAGCGCTGGGTTCAGTTACTGTCAGTTACTGGACCTGGCTTTACAGAGGGTTGAAGTTCAAGTTTTTCAACCGAGCATGCGTAGTTAACAAAAAACATGACGAGAGAGCAAGTCTAGTCACATTTTACAATAATGGCGGCTTACGAGCTTACGTACTGAATCAAGTGTCTGTGTATAAGATATAATAGAAATTTATTATTACTATTATAAAACAAAAGAACAATATGCAAAGGTATGTGATCTCATATATATGTATTAGCTTCAATTTTTTTTATCTGGCTTGTTTATATTTATATATAAATCCTCTATATTTTATGTTCAATTGTTTGTTTATATAAATAAGCATGGTCGCAAAGAATTTTATTTGCCATAAAAAATAGTCAACATTACATTAATGGTAGATAAATTGCTATTAAAATAAAAATTGTTGCATTTAAGGTTATTTGTTTTTGCAATTTTGATCTTAAAAAGAATTTATGAATGTATTTTAATAGTAGCGAAATAAATGTCGTACGTAAGTTCTAATTAAAATTTGAGACATCAGACTAATTTGCATTTTTCTTTAAGTAAAAAATACTTAGATTATGTTCAAGTATCCATCGACTCAATGAACGTTTTCGGTTTTGGTACTCGTAGAATATGGGTAAAAGTTAAATTTTGTGTCTTGTGTGAAAGATACACTATTATTATTTATGTACGATCTGTTATATAAATATAAGATTAGCTCTATAAATTAGATATTGTGGTTTTAAACTAAACAATATATCATCCGAGTTGTATTTATCTATTGAAGATTTTTAGTAGGTTTATTCTTTGTTTAAATCACGAATATGTTTATATTAATTAAACAACTCTATCATTGATTAACACTATATTATTGTTATTTCTGTTTTTGAGCTTTACGTTATATTTCCCAATTTTTGAGAAATTTGAAATATTTATTTAATTACATTTAAGTTTCAACTGTGTTTTAATTTCAAAATTATATATAATTTAAAATATTGCAATAGAAGTAAAGGGCTGAAATACATTGATAAAAAATTATTCATTTTTAAAATAACACCAGGCAAAAAATCCAGAAACACCTTTGTTTTAAAATAATGCTTCTCTTCAAATAAACGTTTTGTCACTTCCAATTTTGTCTATCATGACAGAATTGATATGACCTAAACCATTGATTGTACGGTATATAAAAAGTTATAACAGCTGTACATAATAAACTTACAGAACCAAACTTATCCCCTCCCCCTTTTCCCATCATGTTTTCACATATACACATACTAAGGATCAATCCAGACAAAATTTGGGGCCTAAATCCATGTCATAAAACAGGGCCCTTCATAAAATTTGTTTTTAATAAAACAGGGCCCTTCATAAAATTGCTTTTAATAAAACATGGCCTTCACAAAACTCCTTTTAATAAAACAGGACCCTTCACAAAATTCAATTCCACAAAAACATACTCTTCATTAATTATTTTTATTGTGTTAGCTTTTAAAATGTGTAATCTACTAACAAAACAAATTCACCAAAAAGTAAAACTTTAGCAGGACTTAAAGAAGTTATTTTTAATAAATGCTTGGTTGAATTTGAATAACTGAATTTCCTCTTTTGTTACAAAATGTTTTTATCGCAAAAATATAATACATTTCACAAAAATAACTTCTTTTACTTTTCACAAAAATGTCCCCCCCCCCCCACCCAAAAAAAAAAACAAAAAAACTTGAATTTTTTTACTTTAGTTGGTAAATCAAAAATACTAATTAGTTTGATATCTGAAATTTCATTTATGTAAACAGGAGTCATTTCGCTACTGTTAAAATACATTCGTTATTCCTAATTTTTTTTTAAATGAAAATTTGAAAAAAATAAATAACCTTAAATGCAAAATATGTTATTTTAGTAATGTTTTATTAGCCCTTTAGGTAATGTTGACAATTTTTTAAGGCAAATAAACTCTACTCTTCATGATCTTGAATATTTATGTAAGCAAATAATTAAACATATAATATATGAGTTGTATGTATAAATATAAACAAACCAGCTAAAAAGTTTGCAGATAATATATACATATATATATATATATATGAGATTACATACATTCTATTTTTAATACTTTAAACTTTCTTTTTATTTCTATATCTTACATAGAATCTTGAGTCACGTTTTAATTTACTTTAATTAACTTATAACACTGACAAAAAAAAAAAAAAAAAAAAAAAAAGAAAGAAAGAAAGAAAGATAGAGTGATGCATGGGTAGGGTGGGGCAAATGTGGCACTTATTCTTCTCCACTAAATCACATTCAAAAAAATTATATTCCTTAAAATTCAGTACTATGAAATTATCGTTAATAAATTCAGATTGTTTTATCAGATTACGAACTATCATTATTTTCCCTATCTAGTCTAGAAATCTATCGCCATTCATTCATAAAAATATATTTAAAAATCTTTTTTTTTTCTCTCTCTCTCTCTCTCATAAATAAAATTGTAATTGAATCTATGAAGTGACATCTAAATGAGTGAAAAAAATAAAATTTAAGAACTAGAAAGAATATAGAAAATGAAGTATAATTTTCTATATAAATACATCTTTTTCAATGATGCACTGGATCTAAAAATAGATGTCTATGCATGTAAAAATATTTTGTAATTACTTAGGCTGATTTATTAAAATATATTCAAAGGCAGTCAAGTGAATACCTTTGAACTTGTAAATCTGATAATGGAAAAATTCTTATACTAAAGGGGCTTCTAAAAGCTACAATAAAAAAAAAAAAAAATCAACTTTTTGTAATATTTCACAGTTTTATGTCCAGATAGTATACAGAATTCATTTATCATTATTTAGAAAAGACTTTACTCGATTCTGTGTTGAATGAAAATTTATATAGTAGCCTTAAAAGGTTTAAAATATTAATGTTCATTAAAATAACATCTAATAAAATAGCAATATATCCATGGTTGACAGTTTAAACTAAAAACAAGTTTGGAGTTTATTATTTAGCAACTAGTTAAAATAAAATGTTTGTTAACCGATCGGAAGCGATAATTGAATGCGCCGTTGGAGCTCCTGAAAAACTTTCGTGCCTGGTGCCAGGGCACTGTTAGAACCACAAACACCACCTTTTAAGCACTCTTTGAAGCTCTGTTCCTTTGAAGCTCTGTTTGATATTATTTCCACTCTTTTGTTGTTGTTGTTTTTGTCAATGTGCATATTAATTACTATCTAATTGTATTAGAATTAATCATTTTAATTAGATTGCTGAAAATAAAAAAAATCAAATCAATACATCTGGATATCATTTAATATATAAATTGATTCGACAAAATAAAAATAGTACTAGAGGCTACTTTCTGGAATTTTTTCCTTTTCCTCCATTTTAATATTTTCTTAATTAGAAATTATTTAATTAATTACTAATTATAGCTATTAATAATAGAAATCAACATAATTTCTGTTGAAATAAAATTTTCGTTTTGATCAAATCAAGTTTTCGTTTAGCTACTAAGACAAATTTTATTTGAAAAATAAACTTATAAAATTTACTTTAGCAATTAACACATTTCATATCCCTTTCTTAACTCACATATGTTTAAAAGTAATAATAATAATGCATAAAATTTGAATAAATTGTTAAAAAAAATATTAAACTTTGTAAGAAATTAAAATAAGTTAATCTCCATATTTAGTAATTACAAGTTTTTATTTTGTGCATATATTTTGTAAAAAATAAAATAAGTACTACATTTAATTTCCTTTTTTTTCCGGCACTTTTCTTCCATAATATAAACAAACAAAGCTTCAACGCGAAACCGAAAACGTCATCTGATTTTTTTTAACCAATTAGCACGCTTTATTCAACCGGGGTCGAGTAACTCTGAGTTGGGTAACTTTTCTTCCGAAGTAGACGGTGAATACGAGTTTTCAACTGTCGGTTGAAAACCTCAACCTGGGGTTACTGGACCCTCGGTTCAACTCTCGGTTGAAGTTACTCGTGAATACGAGCGTCAACTGAGAGTTGTACGGGAAGTTGAAGGTTGGTGGTGAATTGACCGGTTAATGGTCTATGGGGAAAATCAATTGCGGCGTGCCTTAATGGTGTTACACTGTTACAAACATAATAAAATATGAATTTCTGAGATGCACTAAAACATGCTTCTGTAGAATAAGGATCACAAATAATTTATCATTGATTTACAGGGTCACACAAAATAATTCTTTTACATAATGGTGTACGGGGGAAAATGTTTTCAGCGTATTTTAATTATGTTTCATTATTTGAAATATGCTGAAACTGATATCCATTGTTGATTTTTACTACAAAGAATTTTTTCTGTAGAATATAATGTGTATATCAATCATTGTTCATTTACAGGGACACATAATTGATTTTGAATACAGTACTGTATCGGAAGTATTATCTATTAGGGATGATTGCTGGAAGTGCGTTTTCAGTTATGCGTTTTTAAGTTTACTTAATTTTTGCATGCTACGTGGTGTGTATAAATTCTTTTAATCCTATACAGGGCTAAACAAAATAATTCTTAAGCTTTACTATTGGGATTTTAAAAAGTTACATTAACAGAGCTGCCAACTGCTACGAAAAAATCGTAGTTGCTACGATTTTGAGCCACAAACTACGATGCTACGAAAATCTGTCTAAAACTACGATTTTCTGAGAAAAAAAAAAAAAAAAAAAAAAAAAAAAACGCGAATTTTGTCACAGGATCACTCGAAAAATCACGAATTTTGTCACAGGATCGCGCGAAAAATCACGAATTTCGTCACAGGATCGAGCTAAGAAATGCGAGTTTCGTTACAGGATCGCTGAAAAAACGCGAATTTCGTCAAAATATTGGCGGGAAAAAGCAAATTTCGCTAAAGTATCGCCGAAAACACGTGAATTTCATTCAACTGAATGCTGAAAAAATGCGAATTTCGTCAAAAGATCGTTCAGGGGTGATTCTGGTCCGAATATTCCGAAAAATTAAGGCAATGATTTCCGAAAAAATATATATATATCGGTCATAAATCCGAAAATTCGGACAATAAATGTATCGGTATTTCAACAAATGATCGCCGAAAAAAATCAATCTCGTCTTTCGTTCGAAGAGAAGTCGCCAATTTTGTCAAAGGATCGCGGGAAAAACGTGACTTTCGTCAGAGAATCGCGAAAAATGGCAAATTTCGTCAAAAACATTGCGAAAAGTGGCAAATTTCGTTAAAAGACTGCGAAAAAACAGCAAATTTTGTCAACAGATCGCGGGAAAAACGTGACTTTCGTCAGAAAATCACGAAAAAACGGCAAATTTCGTCAAAAGATCGTGAAAAAACGACAAATTTCGTGAGAAACATTGCGAAAAATGGCACATTTCGTCAAAAAATCGCGAAAAAAAGACAAATTTTTGTCAACAGATCGCGGGAAAAACGTGACTTTCGTCAGAAAATCGCGAAAAAATGGCAAATTTCGTCAAAAAATTGCGAAAAACGGCAAATTTCGTCAAAAGATCGCGAAAAATGGCAAATTTCGTTAAAAGATTGCGAAAAAACGACAAATTTTTGTCAACAGATCACGGGGAAAACGTGAAAAATCGCGAAAAAATGGCAAATTTCGTCAAAAGATCGCGAAAAAACGACAAATTTCGTCAAAAGATCGCGAAAAAACGACAAATTTCGTCATAAACATTGCGAAAAACGGCAAATTTCGTCGAAAGATCCCGAAAAAACTAAAAATTTTTGTCAACAGATCGCTTGAAAAACGTGACTTTCGTCAGAGAATCGCGTAAAAACGGCAATTTCGTCAAGAAATATTATCAAAATTGCAAATTTTATCAACAGATCTCGAAAAAAAAACTGCAAATTTCGTCAAAAGATCTCGAAAAAACGCAAATTTCGTCAAAAGGGACGCAAAAAAAAGTGGCGGGAGTGGACACCCCCACTCCCGGTTGTATCAGCTTACTCGACCTGATGAAGGACTCAGACATTTTTCTCTGGAAGATATACCCGTAGTTCCATCACCCCCTCCCCCCAACCGCCTTGGAATCTTCCAGAAAATTCACTGTGAAATTCAGAAATTTGGCTTAGGAGTGGACAGAGCATTAATTGAATAGGAATAATTATGTTTAATCAATCCCACCCGCAACAAAAAAATTAGCAAAAACAAAAGAGTCTCCTACTTTGTGTGCTTATGGATATACACATGCGTTTAATTGATTAGTATTTGCTCACTTAAAATTTACAGCGTAAAAAACAGCCACCAACCAACCAACCTTCAGATAAATTTGAATTTGGTGTGCTACTATTTCTTATTTTCAAAGGTTGGCAGGTCTGCATTAAGTATGCTTTTTAATTTGAATTATGCATTTTCAAGCACAAATATAGTATTTAGATTACTAAGAGAAGTTTTTAGAATATAAATTATATCATATACAGGGACATGCAAATAACTTGATACTTGGCTGCCTATGAAAAGTAATTCCTGGAAATGTGATTTCAGTAGTTTTATGTGTATTTTTGCCTAAATTAAATTGTAGCTTAATATTGTGTATAAGCGTGTATAAAAACCTGTAGGTAATAAACTGGTCTTTACAAAATAATTCACGCACATTTCTGCGCATTGGTAGAATTTTTTGAAGGTGTATTTTCAACTGTGTTATGCGTTTTCTAACTTAACTAAATTTTAGAATACTATATATAGAATATATACAAATCAGTACATCATATACAGGGTTTCACAAAATAATTAGTTTTTCTCCGGCTATGTACAGTAGTGGCTGAAATCTGGCTTTAAAATGTGTTTCCTAAAATGTTTACTTGAGTATCTTTTTCACCCTATTAAACGGTTTTGTTAAAATATTCTATAAGTGTTGCACAATATTTCATAATCTATGCTTGACGCATATGATTTTTCTTTCTTGTATCTTCATTGATGACATTTTATTATAACGATAAAAAATATTAATTTGCAAAAATGGTGTTTGTCAAGGGCATTAAAATTGAACTAACATCATATATCAAAAGAAAACATTCATGAAACTGCAGCATTTTCCTATATGATTGCGTCAAAATGAAATTATTTTCAAATTTTTTCACTTCGCCCACTCTGAAATTAGGTACCAAAATTTCAATAGAAGAAATTGCTTTCACCTGTGATGATGACGTCATTTTTAAAAGACATTCGACTGAAAATATTTTTTTTTATTCAGAAAAGGGCAATATTTGACTACGATTGTGTCCAAATGACAAAATTTACATTGGTATTTCATTCCTCTGATGCTGACATCAGACCCAAATGTTTTACAATATGTTTCTATCAGAAAAAAATGGAATCATGTTTAAGAGAAAACGCACATTTTCTTCCATAAATTGATGTTTACCATAAATTATGAACGATTTTTGTGCGCGAAGAGTAGAGACCCGCAGTGATTGCCGTATTAAAGATTAAAGGCCTAGAAGAGCACAAAACCATATTTTAGTGATAGCTTCAGTAACAGTTAAGAGGATACTTCACTCGCGCGAAAACACCCACTGGCTAATATTAATCCTATAGGGGAATTTTTTTAAATATCTCGTTTGTATTTCAATATTTTTAAATGATTGGTTTTTAGCTGATAGCTGGCTGGATAGCTGATATTGATCTCCACGCAGTCATTTGTTTTACTTTTTCGATTTTGTTTACAGGGTTTTTTTTATTATGAGGCTACCATCACTTTTGGAACCGGTTTCGAAAGTGAAAGTATCTAAATAAAAATAATCTGTAAACAAAATCGAAAAAGCAAAAAACGGCCTCCGTAGAGATCGACCTCAGCTACCCAATGCAAAAGAAACTTAATTAAAAATATTGACACATAAAAGAGATATTTAAAAAAAAAAAAAAAAAAAAAAAAAATCTCCCATAGGATTAATATTAGCGAGCGGGTGTTTTACGTGATTAAATTAGCCTTTTAATGGTCGCGAAGCACAAAAAGTCCCATTAAATTAAGGGACCCCGTTATACTGATCCCAATTTAAAAGGTTAATAGGCGCGAAGCCCACAATCCCCATTATATAAAGGCGTCCGTTTTAATTATCATTATTTTAACGGTTTACGAGTGCAATTGGCAGGGAGCCTCATTTTTCAGGAAACCATGTTAGAGTGCTTGCCGTATTAACAAATTATAAGTGCGAATTGCACAAGGTCCCGTTTTGTAGTGACTCCATTACAGTGATTATCTTATTAACGATACATGTGCACGAAGTGACAAATATAATAAATACAAATACTCTTGCGCTACGATGATTATGGGACGTTTAAAATGCAGAATGAACAATGTAAATTTACGTTTAAAATATTTCAAGACTTCATACGAAAACTTATTTTAGTAAGGAAAAAAGGAGAAGGAAATATAACAAGGCCAACGCATAGGATCGAAATTAAATGTGATTGTGCTTTTCTTTATGTTGGTTTTATTTATTAGATATTCATCATGAAACTAATTTTACATATACAAAACACTGGATACATTTATTTGTTAACATGGGAGTCCGCAGAACAATATCAGGAAGGGGTAAGATTTTCGAACAGATGTAACTCTAATCTAATTTTTACTTCCTTCTATCTATAACAGAAAAAAAATATTGTAATCGGAAAATTTTTTCGACTTTCGGTTTCCTACGGATTTAAAAGTTTCAGGGGTCGGAGATCCCGAAAAACAATTTTATACAAAATGCCCCATTTATCAATGCAAAATTCTTCTCATTTTTTGCTTAGAAAATATACATAATTTAAAAAAAATACGACTTTTGAAGTATTAACATGTATGAGATAGAAGAATGTTTTGTGATTGGCACAACCGACAATTTTTCTTCTGTTAAATAGAGAATATAAACATGAAATAAACGAGATGCTTTATTATTTTTTTTATCAGAACTCTACGTGCAAAACAATTTTTAAGTACATCAGCATAAATACAAAAATATAACAACACATATTAAAAATAAAGAATTGAAACAGTGTACTATTTTTCCTAATCAGGGAGGGGGTTTCACCCCCTGTATCCTCCGTTTAAGCACGTGTGCGTCACCTATCGGACAGCCTTGGTACCCCGTTTCGTATATTGGCCAAGGATTCCCGGCCACTTTGCGAATTGGCCGGCCAAAACCCGAAATGCATTATTCATTTCATATACTTCGGGCTTTGGCCAGGAATCTCGGCCACTTCGCGAACTGGCCGAACTTCGGGTTTTGGCCGTAACATATATATGTACTTAAAGGTAAATTTATCAAGATTTTTACAACATTTAGTAGGTTTTAATGTATTTGTTTCACGACACACATCCAAATGGTACCACAATGGTATCGACATTCTCTTCTGACACTCGTGGCGTACCAGGCGATGTTTGTTTTAACAACACACTTCCCGTTCAGGCCCTGACTATCCCACGGGCACCCGGGGCCCGAAATTTCTGAGGGGCACGAAATTTTTCATAATTTCATCTAAAATTCCATTTTAAAAAATCATAATTGTAGCAACGTTTTTATTTTTTTAGCACTTTTGTTTGCACTTAGTATCAGCTTGGTTTTATAATTTAATAATAATAACATCATTAATAAGTAGACTTCTTAACAACTTTTTCTAGTAATTGATGTGCTGTATTTATCAAGTCATTCAATTATATCATATTGCACATTTTTTCGAAAAGTGACACAGCTGAAAAAATGTGACATTTGAGATATTAATACGATAAAATGACAAAAATATATCTCAATCTATGGTTAAAAGTACATTTAAATAAATAATAGAAAAATATATTATTTTATTCCTGGAACCGTTTTTCAATTTTTCGGAAAACGTACCGTAATTTTTGGCCTATAATTATGTATGACCCAGAAATTTTATTTAAAAATTTAAGTTAAATATTTACAGCGGTTTGATAAGCTACATTATATAAAATTTCTGGGTCGAACCATAATTGTTTGATTCGTGGATTATAGACCGGAAATTAGGGTAGTTTTTTGAGTTGACACATTTTGAATAAGCGTGCTATATGTAAAAAAAAAAAAAAAAAAAAAAAAAAAAAATACTATCAGTAAATCAACCAATCGAAGGGGGCACGAAAAATTGAAAGTGCCCTGGGCACAAAAACTTGCTAGTCGGGCCTTGTTCCTGTTTCTTTAAACGCACGTAGCCATTGACGAATGGTTTTGTCCGTAGGCGCATTACCACCATACTCGCGCCGAAAGTTCCGCTGTACAATGGTAACAGATCCAGTTTCTATAAACCATACGCACACTGAGCCTTTTGTTGTTGCGTCGCCATCGCACTGCATTAACTGAATGGAATGAGCGTCTGCTACGTTACTTCAAGGTCAATGACGCGCAGCGCTACCCAGAGGCGGATTAACCACCTACTGGGCCCCCAGGCTTAACACATTGCCCCCCCCCCTCCTGCTCTATATGTATATACATTGACATACAACATATATATATATATATATATACAAACATAAACACGCACACACACATACATATTTTTTAAGGACAAAAAAAAGTCACAAACTTAGCACCGGGTCCCTAGGCTTCAGCCTACTCAGCCTATTTGGTAATCCGCCTCTGGCGCAACCAAAGTTTAAAAAAAAAAAAAAAAAAAAAAAAAAAAAAAACTGAAACTGGCGTGGATAAAATTTGATGAGCTACTGATTTCTTCTAAATTAATTGACCTGATCTAACTTATACCGTTAACTCGATATGATTTTTTTAAACCCCTGGAGTTCTTTTATGGACACCCTGTTTTAAAGCGAGAAGCAAAAGTCTTAATTTTTCAGTGCAAATCCGACCTTACTGTGTATGCCTCAACTTTTCTTGAAGGGTGAATAAAGCAAGAAATAGAAAATTAAGAAGAATCAAGAATGCTGGGGAAAGAATAGCTCGCCTATTGGCCTGCACTGCTCCCAACTCTACCGCTAGGAAATACTCTTTCTAAATTCTATTCCTATTTCCCCTTCCTGGAAGGAGCATTCATTCTTCCACCTGCTTTGTTTGAGAGAGAGATGAACAAAAGGTATTGGTGATTGCAAGGGGAAGGGAGGGAGGCTATTCACTTTTTTTGAAAGCAGGAATGGAAAGGGAAATGGGAGGGGGAGTTTCTCTTCTGTAGAATTTGAAAAAGGTTCCTTTTCCCCAGGAGGAAATAATTTTATTTACAACCAGTTAACAACATTTTTTACATAATTTTTACACGGACTAAAAAACCTTTATATTTATAACCCTTACCTTTATATATTTAAAATTTTCAAAAGGTTTGAACAACAAAAGCTTTTTTTAATGTTTTCTTACGAGCACTTTCATCACTAATTATCAGTATTTTTTATTTGGGGTTCATTTAAGGTTTTATCACGGACCCAGGCAATGCCGTGATGGTCAACTAATCTGTTTTCTCAACCCAGAATATAGATTTTTACGACGCTATCCATACTCAATTAACTATTTTCAGCTGTGTAACTAAATTTATACATGCAATAGCAACACGATAATATTAATTTTAATGTAAATGCTGTTAATCAAACATGCTTCTCTGTGAAACATGCTTGCATAAACATGAAAATGTTTACTTGAATCGACAGCATCCAAAAAACTTATATTCCGGGTTGAGAACGCAGATTAATACACAATAAACACGGCTTGGAAACATTTCCGAAAATCAGTAGCAGTAAAATAAACTTTGTTTTTATGAATGCCTCTTTAAATTTCTAAAATATATTGGTTTCTAAATATAGGGTAACTCGGATGAGGTTATTATATATTTTCCTAGATTAAGAAACATCTGTTTATTTGTATGGCATAGTTATACTCATGGAGTTCATGGTTATATTATACTATTGCAAAAAGGCTTCAAATGTTGTTCTTCATCCTAATGAAAAGCCATTAACTTACGTCAAGAAAAAAAGCTTTTGTTTTTATTAATACGAATCTGGACTCAATAAGTTATTATTTAGAAAAATTTTCACCATCCTCTTAACACGTAAAATAGTAAAAATTATATTTTTGTACGATCATAACTTGAATTATAATGCTTTTAATGTGATGGATTTTCAGCTTTGTTAAAATTGAAATTTCGTACGTTTAAAATAAGTAAAAATGTAATAATTTAAAAAAAATAATAATAAATAAAAATATACTTTTTTATAAACATTTAATGTTAATCTTAAAAATCACGCCTCATGATTTTTTTTTTGAGAAGAAGAAAAAACATCCCAAACAATATATTAATTAAGCGTGAGCCCCGAAAAGGATTATAAAAATTCCCCACTTTTTTTACGTTTGGCAGAAAGCGCGAGCTAGTGAATTTATTTTTTAAAAAATTGTCATTTTTGCTCAGTTTCTTTTTATTTTCTTCTATCATTACAAGAAGAAAGTATTGGATTCGTGAAAAATTTCCAACTCCGGTTTCCGGATTTATACGTTTTAAAGGGTTTTGAACACGATATGGCTGTTTTTAGAAAAAGTCTGTGTGTCTGTATGAGCCAAAAAATTTGTGGGCGCTCTATTTCAAGAACTAATGCAAGAAACTTCAAATAAATAAAACTTTAGATATGGATCGGTGCTGATTAGTTTTTGGCGTAAATCGCCCAACAGGTGGCGCTGCTGTGCTACATATTTAACGATAGCTATATCTCAAGATCAAGCACATCATAGTTTGGCACATCATTAAATCCTTTGTTGTTGTAAGTCGTATACAATTGTAATCATAAAGAGTATTAGGCTAGTGTCCGCCTGTGGCGAGCTAACGGAAAAATGCCTTAAAATTATATTAATCCTTCTATATTAAAAAAAAGTAATCTGGAACTGAGCCAAAAACGAAATGGACCAATCAAATTCTGCGTAGATATTCCTGGTTATTCTCATCTCTTTTTCACTAGGGACTTTTTTGAGGAGCTATTACTTTTTTTCTAGCTATCCTACGGATTCGAAAATCATACCACCAGACGCGAAATATAACAAGCTTTCAGAAATTAAAAAAATTATCACGGTCGGACAATAAAAACTCAAAAAATCCTTAAAAATCGAGTAAAAAATCTTTTATTGAAAAAGTCATTTTTTTATATTGTTGCCAATTTCTAAATAAGCGCAAAGGATTATGTTTTATCTCAAATAAAAAATGTATTTGCGCGAGACTATTAAAAACAATAATGAAAGTTTAAAATAATAATTAAATGATCACGTGTTGAAAGCAGAAAATAAAGAAAATTACGTCATAAAAATTGTGTTTACACATGAATATTAAAAATAAAAAAGATGAATTAAATGAAAAAGTATGATAACCAGTTAAATAAAAAAGCATTATAACCTGATTACAGAAGAAAGTCGCCGTTCGTGATATCATCATCTTTTTAAAACAGGATGCATTACTAGGTTTTAAGAGGCTGTGAAACCAGAACAGGGGTTGGTGAGCGTAGCGAGCAGGGGGGAAAGCCCCCTAGTAATTTACAATTAAGTTCTGACGGGAAAAAATGTTAAAATGTTGTATTGTTATTGTAAACTCATCTTTGCACATAATGTCTATAGTTCTATCCTATCAGGTAGTGAGTGAAAAATCGATTAAAAAATTCCAGCTGTACTATTTTATTTAACTTAGTTTTCTAAGTTAAGTAAAATAGTGTAAAAACTTATTTGACGTAAATTGCTTTGCAT
Source organism: Maratus michaelseni (assembly GCA_963931845.1). Classification (NCBI taxonomy): domain Eukaryota; kingdom Metazoa; phylum Arthropoda; class Arachnida; order Araneae; family Salticidae; genus Maratus; species Maratus michaelseni. Next base: position 343,212,550 of record OZ007591.1, on the reverse strand, counting down.
AGCATGAATCACACCATTTAAAACATTTTTCCAATTGGAACTATACCGCTAAACCTAGCAGCTTAAGGCAGTTCTCTAATCCAATTTGGCTACCTTCCGATACATATTTGAACTCATTTCTGTTTTCTTCGTATTGGCAGGTGCTCTCATTCAGAAACTATGTAATTGATAATTTTTTCCCCATTTTTCAATAAAAACAGAATATCTACGAGAAAATGCTGGGGGAATTTATTTATTTTTATTATTATTATTATTAGTAGTAATGTTTTTTTAAAAGCGCCTTAATTAGCTATTGGTCGGAGATTAGATAGGTATAGGACACCAGTATACATGATGTTTCAATTCCAAGGTTAAAAGCATTTAGAGTGATACTAAACGTCGACAAATAATAGTTGCACGATGTCACAAATCACCTATTAAATCCAAAATACAAGATGTATTTTTTAAAACCAAACTTGGCTCATAATTTCAAGAATAATGGAGATATTTTTAGTGAAAATTTCCTACTTTGCTTCATGTGAAATTGGAAGGCATCCTAGTAAGTACTGAAGATGGCTGCCATTCACTTCCAAACACGCTTCATAATTCAGAATGTACTTGCAGGAAGTACGGTGTAACACATCGAATTACAATGCACATCCAGGAGTTTCTGCAATGTCACACTATTTCACACAAAGGAAAATGAGTCTGTTACAATATCTTCATTATCGTTAAGAGGACGACTACAGTTGTGAAATCCCATGTAAAACAATTGATATGGATGTACCTTTTCCTTAGGGAATAAAGTGGAGAGATTTCAATATTTATATCACTTTCCAATAAAATTGAAAAGTGTTTATGAATTCGATTTGTCTGTGCTCTAATTCTCATAAATATGCTCGGATTTTTAGGTGTATTTTAGGTTTAGTATATACTGTTCAGTATTGAAAATGAAATGTGTAGCATTTATAGTTCGGTTACAGGGACACACAAAATAAATTCGTTATACTATAGTCTATAGTGGAAAATCATTTACGGCACATTTTATTGATGTTACGGAATTTGAAACACAATGTGATTGATATGCATCACTGAGGCAGACTAGAACATGCTTTCTCAGGGGTATAGCATAAGTAGTATTTATACACAGGGACACACAAAATAATTCTGTTATATTATGATCTATCAGTAAAAATCATTATACTTGACAGAGTTGCATGTTTTACAAATGAGCTATTGGTCTAATATCATAATGTACAACAATAATAAATCATTTGTATGCTCATTGTTAACAACAACAAATAAAATAAAGAATAAACATTAAGTTTTGAATATTTTTTTTTACTATTCCTTTCTAGGTCTTGAGTTTGACTTGCTGAAAAGACAAATTGGTTGACTTGCAATCATCATGGATGAAGTAATACCTTTCTTTAACTTTGTGTATTACCTGATCCTTTTTATTTTTGCTAATTTTCTTTCTTTTTTTGTTGCTTTCATGTTCGAGCACTGGAAAGAAGAAGAGAGCAGTCTGTCTGTTCCTGATGCAGCAGCCACCACCAGTGCAGAGGAGGAAGAAGAAGAGGAACAGGAGGAGGAGTTTGTGGACGCTCCTCTAGGTAAGTGGGTGCCCATGTCCCCTCTCTTCTCAGGTTCCGCCGCCTTCCTCGTTCCAGAAGAAGGCCGAGATGGATCCAGCTCCTCGGAAGTGGACGAAGAGGATGTGAGCAGCCTCCTGCGCAGCTCTCCCACGCCAAGCATCCAGCTTCCTGCGAGCAAGAGGCGTGACATCAGAGAAGATCCCCTCCCGTTCAAGATGGAAACAGTGGAGCTGCCTTCACAGAAGACCAGCGACAGCCCTGTGGAAGAAGGCAGCAAGCAGAAGAAGAAGAAGAAGAAGCGCAGTCTTCGTACATTTTTCTGCTTTTCCCCTCCTAAAGTGGAGCAGTAGAGATTGTTTTTCATGTTGTCTTTCAAGCAGAAGATGAAGAATACGTTGGTCAGAAGAACGAAGTAACTTTCCTGATCGTAACTGGTTTTTTCCTATATTTGTGACTTACTTACCCGGATGTGACTTTTACTTACCCGAATTGTGACTTTGTTTGTGTTGTCTTTCTATATCCTTTGATATCTCTGGTGTATGCTCCTTCTGTTAGGGGTTATGAAGAAATAATTATCTGTTGAAAGGGGTTGGTTGGAAGGGTGAAGGTGGTGGCATTTACCTAATATTTAAGTATGTAGTTCTTAAGTTTAGATTTAAGTGTAGTTCTTAAGTTATAATCCAATGAAACTTCTCTAAACTAAACTGGCACACCACTAAGAACGGGATTTAATCAAGCAATTAAAAAAGAATCGCTGTTTTCGCTTTTATTTAAATTTAAATTTTGTTAAATGGGTTAAGATTTAACTAAAATTTTATTTTCAGATCCTTTTTAAATGAAAATTAACCAATTTAAATCATGTTAAAAGTTTTTTTTTTGGTTTCGAAATTAATATATAATTTTTTATAATTATTTCTTACAACGGGATATTCTTGCACCAGGAGTTTGTGCATCTTTGGTGAAGTTTAGTTTATCGAAGTTTCATTGTATTATTGTAAAATTGGAAATTATTCTGGCCTTTATTTATGTATATATGACTAAATTCTATTTAATATACGTCTGTTTCCCAAAATGTATCTAATATTTCGGCCTTAAAATCAAAATTTTCCATACAATATAATAGTAACAATAGAAAATAGACAATAGTAATTAATAGCCAATAGTAATAAATATCCAATAGTAAAAAATAGTCAATAGTAAAAAATAGTCAATAGTCAATAGTACATAATAGTCAATAGTATAAAATAGTCAATAGTACAAAATAGTCAATAGTAATCAACGGCATTCAATAGTAAACAATACAATAGTTTAAAATAGTTAGGTAGTCTCTCTCTCTTTCTATAACACACACACACTACACAAACACACACCCACACAAAGAGAGGGAGAGAGATTCACTTCGGTTTTTTTTTTATGCAGGAGAATAATGATGGCAGCTGTAGAGTAAAATGATCATAGGTGCAGGTTCAGGGCAGACAAAAAAATATCTTCTTCGAAAAATAAGGCTTCTTGCGATGAATGGAGAGGTACGGGTCAGTTTTAAGGGGCGGAGGAGACTGACAATTGAACAGCATAAAAAACGGAGAGGATAGGGCCAGTTTTATGGGGTGGAGGAGACTGGCAATTAAAAATTAATAAATTTCATCATTTTCTCACTAATGTATCATTTTCTAAAGCAAAACATATTAAACTGACAAAGTTCATCAAGGGAACTAGTGCTTAATCAATTTTCAAAGATTGGCTTTGACACGAGGGTAAAGTGTTACTAAAATTTAGTATTATGCACAGAATTCAGTCTTTTAAACAAAATTTAGTCATATATACAGAAAGGCCAGACTAATTTTTTATTTCAATCGAATAATAGATAAACAATATAATAGATAAATGTTAAAAATTGGGTGTCATAAAAGTGTGTGCGTCGTTGTGTTATTGTTGTTTATCAAATGTGTTAACTTTAAATTAAAGTCTAATTAATGCTTAAAGTGATAAAAAACATAACACGAAATGTTTAAAAATACCTTTTAATGTAGATTACATATGTTTCGTTCGCTCTATCGGTGACATCTTCAATCTAAAACATAAATAAGTTATTCTCGCATATTTTTGAAAGATGGTAAACATAAAACCACGAGGTCGCATGTCCAAGGCAAACAGGGGCTTAAATTGGTCAAACTGCAATACGTACCTGCTTGCCTTGGATACATGCGACCTCGTCGTTTTATGTTTACTATTTTTCAAAAATATGAGAGAATAACTTATTGTTGATAATGTTGTTAACTTAATGTTGATAGTGTGTACACATATTTGTGGTGTACACATACATACTTGTGGTGTACCCATACTTGTATGTACAATGCATACATACTTGTGGTGTACACATACTTGTATGTTCAATGCATACATACTTGTATGTACAATGCATACATACTTGTGGTGTACCCATACTTGTATGTACAATGCATACATACTTGTGGTGTACACATAGTTGTATGTTCAATGCATTCATACTTGTGGTGTACACATACATACTTGTGGCGTACACATACTTGTATGTACAATGCATACACACTTGTGGTGTACACATACTTGTATGTACAATGCATACATACTTGTGGTGTACACATACTTGTATGTTCAAAAGCATACATACTTGTGGTGTACACATACATACTTGTGGTTTACACATACTTGTATGTTCAATGCATACATACTGGTGGTGTACACATACATACTTGTGGTGTACACATACTTGTGTACACCATTATTTGTACACTTTCTTGTGTACATGTACTTGTGTTACTTATTTCCATTCCCTAATGAATAAGAGCCAAGTGTCAAGATATTGAATACCACAATTTTCTAATTACTTCACATAATTTAATCGCAAAATTCTGCGATTTAACAAAGTGCATATTACTATTCGAAATAGTGGTATACAAAATCCATAATTATTCGCTTGTGCGCACCAATATTTGTACACTTAGTTGTGTACGCCATTATTTGTACACTTTTTTGTGTACACCATTATTTATTTTCATTCCCTAATGAATAGGAGCCAAGTGGCAAGATATCGAATACCACAATTTTCTAACAGTAATCTTTGCATAATTTAATAACAAAATTCTATGATTTAACAAAGTGTAAAATTTACTATTAGAAATAGTGGTATACAAAATCCATAATTATTCGCTTCAGTGCACCAATATTTGTACACATACTTGTGTACAACATTATTTACACACTTTTTTGGGTACACCATTATTTATTTCCATTCCTTAATGAATAGGAACCAAGTGTCAAGATATTGAACAGCACAATTTTCTAATAGTAATCTTCGCATAATTTAATCGCCAAATTCTACAATTTAACAAAGTGCATATTACTATTTGAAATAGTCGTATACAAAATCCATAATTATTCGCTTGTGTGCACCACTATTTGTACACATTCTTGTGTACACCATTATTTATAAACTTACTTGTGTACATCATTACATGTACACTTGTGTACATCATTGTTTGTACACCTACTTGTGTACAACATTGGATGTTACAAATTTAAATATGCATGTTACAAATGCATAATGTTCGAAAATATTATTACATATGCCTATGCTAAAGAATTTTTTAATAACATTGTACTACATGCTAATTATATTGTAGTTAAAATTAATGCTGATTTATAAAACCTTAATTTATTTTCCTATAAATTTAGAAATATATGTTGTAGAAAACACACCGTGCGAAAAATTTCAGTGTGTTTATTTGCTCGAGTATTTAAAGTTAATATGCAGACGTAAATGACTATTTTGTCAAATACATAATAAAATATGATTAATATATTTTTCCGTATCACTTGTAGAGCACTAGCCCCAATAACTTCAAAAATAGCATAAGTTTAAAGCTTATTTTATTTTAGATTTTTAATTTTAATTCTTATAAAATAAATAATTGATTATTGACTTGCATATTTAAAGATTTTAGGGATATAGTGAGCACAGAAAAAAGGTCTTAAAATAACTAACATTTGAATGGTGAATCAAAACTGGAGGAACAAATTACTAGGAGGGGTGGGGTGCACTTAGACGACTTGGAATCACACAGGGCCGGAAATAAAATTCTAATGAGAGAGGGGGGGGGGGTGTTCTTGGGGGCTGAATCATCGTGCTCGAAAATTGACATTTAAAGAGTATAAGCTTAAATTAAGTAATGCCTTTCCTTATAATGAAATTCCCCAAAGTTTTCTGCCTACGTACTTGATTCTAACCATCTACAGTTCTGCACGTTTGAGGGTTCCAAGTAGAGCTCTGGCGAAAAACGCCCTCACGCAGATAACCAGCGCCCTCAAACGGGCGGAAAAAACTGTCAGTTTTGCACGTTTGGGGTGCACTAGAGCTCCTATAATAGGAGTCTTAGGGTGCATGTTTTGCACGTTTTTACTACTTGGAACCCCCAAACGTGCCAGTTTTGAACGTTTGGGGACGCTGGTTATCTGTGTAAGTGCATTTTTCGCCAGAGCTCTACTTGGAACCCACAAACGTGCAAAACTGTAGATGGTAAGAATCAGGTACGTAGGCAGAAAACTTCGGGGAATTTCATTATCAAGGAAAACAGTGATGCAAGCGCTGCGCCAGAAATGGCCGAGTGTCACCACTAAATTTTGATAGTATTTGCCACCTTATTTAATGAAAGCTTTTCTGAAGCTTAATAAGACGAAGGATATTATTAAAATTTGGTGGTGAGAATTGGCCATTTGTGGCGCAGCGCTTGCATCCCTGAGAAAGTCATGACTTAATTTAAGCTTATACTCTTTACACGTGTATTCTCGATCATGATGATTCAGCCCCTAACAACACCCCCTCTCTCGTTAGAATTGCAATTCCGACCCTGCTTTGTTATGTGATTCCGAGTCATCTAGGTGTAACCCCAACCCTCCTAGAAGTTTGTTCCTTCCGTTTAGAAGCACCCTGTATGTAGTACAGTTTTCATTGATTCCTGAAAAATATACAGCCCGTGAAAGAGAAATTCTATGAAAAATATATAATAGTTATGCTCATTCCCTTTCAATTGTGTAGAATTCAAAGAATAGTAACTTCTTCAGAATACTTCCCCCCTTGCTTTGATTTACAGGAAAACCAATGTCCATCATTTAAGAGAAAATATTTTGAAAAAAGGTATAAGGTGTTCCTTGGTGTTTCTACTTTATTATTTTTCTTATAATGGAACACACTCTGTACACTCTAGAAAATAAATGCGTAAATTTATGTATATGCGTAAAGTGTCGTGTAAATTGGGAAATACACGCCTGCACTGCAAAAAAAAAAAAGTGTTGATTTTACAGTATAAAACTGGCATCCCAGCTGCCAGTATTATACCGCATGCGCGATAGTTTTTTACTGCTTATTTTACTGTTTATTACTGTTAATTGGCAGCTGAGATGCCAGTATTACACTGTAAAATCAACACCTTTTTTTTTTGCCGTGTGGTATGTCAATTTCAAAATACACATTGTCTTGTGTATTTGGATGAAAACCTTTTAAGCAGCTGAAATGTGTAAAAAGTTATCAGATAACTCTGAAATACACAGTTTAATGTGTAAATTGCAAATGAGTACACATATTTCTGTGTAATATACAAAAACGACGGAGTTTTGTGTACATAGCTTAACCTTATATTTTGGGGTGTAAATTGTGAACTAAATGATTTTATAGTCGCAAAACAAAATTGCACAAAGAACAAACTCATATGCTTGGTGTGTTTATTATTTTTGTTTAAAACCTAAAAGCAGTGAACTCACAAATTATACACAAGAAACAGGATCGTCTTAAATTATAATTACTGCATGTCATCTTTCTATTAGGGTTGTTTTGGAGTCCTAAAATCGTATAGTCACAATTTATGCACACAACGTATGTAATCTGAATAAATGCACGGAAAAAAAATCGTTAAAACACGGAAATTATACTGACAATCATGACGCCAATACTGTTTCCGTATTTTATCGGATTTTTTTCTCTATGAATTTCAATCATAACTTTCCAAAGTTAGATTTACATAAAGAGGTGAAATTCTTTGTTTAATCCGATCTACGATAAGCAAGCAAATTAAATGTCATAAATAAAATACAATAATTTAACATAAAGATTTAAAAAAAGAAGCAAAAACAAGTAAATATCTTTGTTATTTCTATAGCATTCAGTTAAAGTCTCGCGTTCCCATCGTTTCACATTCAAAACATTAAAAAAAAAATAATAATAACACTCATAATTCTGACACTATTCAATAGTTTTAATAGTAAAATAGAAAAACAGCATAATCGTTAGTGTGCGCCACTGCCAGGCTGGTCAGGTTTTGGTGTAAGGTCAATTTGAGGTTTCTGCAGCTCTTTTCGTAATCATAATTAATATGTGGCACTGTCAGGCTTGTCAAGGTATTTTAGTGTAAAGTTCTATTGAGGTTTCTGTAGCTCTTTTTGTAGTAATTTCCAGTGATTTGGTGTAATGATTTTGTAATTGTTGTAATTGTCATGCATTGTTAATTTATGATTTGTTTTTTATGCACTGTATGGAAATTAGCTAATAAAATATTTTGTGATCTGGTGTTATGTTTCATTTAAATTATGTCCTGAAAAGATACACAAGTCATTCATAAACAATGCACAAACACGCACATTTTCATAAAGAAACACGTATATTGGGTCCTGTTCTCGTTATTTGTTATATATGTTCTTTCTTGATCTATTGTATATTTCTCTTGTATTATGTGTATTTTTGTAAAATAAAATATGTAATTTTACTTAATGGGAATAAAGCTTTCAAAAAGAGATCAGTTTAGCTTGTTTTATTTCACAGCACACCACCTTCTGTTACATTTACATATCATGACGAATTTTTCACATAACAACTGAAAATACATTACTTTCTAGAAAATGCCTTTTGAAATTCGCAAAATCTATTTAAATTATGGTTATTTTATGGCTATATATGGTTGAATTATGGTTATTTTAAAGAAATTACTGTTTCTACGATAATATACAGATGTTGCTCTTTAATCTTCTAAGTCAGGTTTGTCGAACTTATGCATACTGAGAAAGCACAACAATTTCTTTGACATACAAAAAATTAAAATTTGATTATCATTGTATAAGTAAAATTCTTTTTGTTACAATAAATCAAATTTTGTTTAACATGTATATACTATCCCAAATAATTAAATTATTTTTGTATGAATAATCACGTTAGAAATTTTTTTTTTCTGTAATGAATGTTTACGAAATGTAACTACATTTATTTTCAATGCTGTTATAGAGGGAAAAACGAGTCATCATGTGACAACAATTGCCTATAACTTGATAAGTCATTTATTTATCTAAAAATGGAAAACACCATTCAAATCCAAATGGCTTCAATAATTAGCCCTGCCTTCACTTTTAATTTTATGCCTTTATATGTTTAAAAATGTGTCAGAAAGTTTTGCATCGTTAAGCAGGGAATTTGAGAACTGCAATAACATCAAGGATCGCACACTCCTTGGAATTTCCAAGGAGCCTGGGCACCACTATTAATGATAAGAAAATTTCTATTTATATGTTTAAGCACAGAATTTGCAACCACCTCATTTATTCACAGAATTTGCAATATTTTTCTGCAGCTAAAAAACACAAAAAAACAAACAAAAAACTTAATTTTCTGGTAGAACTGTGAGAACCCTGAACATTATAAAATATAATACATAAATTAGCAATTTAAGAATGTCAAGTGTCACTCAATATAGGAATTGCCGTGATGTACAAAGAATTCAACATCACTCAAAAATTTGAAATACAGTAGAAGATCTTTATAACGCAAACCTAAAAACACGAGGTTATGAGTTATATAGATCACATTTCACGCATCGTTAAATTTAGCTTGTAAAACATGGCCAAATATGTGAAACATGCCAAAATACATTAGACTATCTTTATATTGCATTCTTCTTACCAGGAGTTGGTGTAGATTATAATTTTGCATAATATAGATCATTCCACACATTGTTAAATTTACTTTATAAACATTGTCCAAACATACCTGTATCAAATCATAGCAATTTTTTCAGTAATAAGTTCTGAATTAAGGAGATAAAGTTGATCTAATGTATCAAATTTAGTCCTCTACAGAATAACAACTATTTATATTATGGGAATGCAGGTGTTTCTTAACTGTAAGATTCATTGTTTACATCTGAGAAGTTGTGCGTTATATGGAGAATTGCACTATATAGAATTGCATTATAAAGATCTTCTACTGTACTTGCCCGATACTTATAAACAAACACAGGACAAATGTATTCTGTACATTCTTCCTATAGAACAGGAAAATAGATTGAAAAACACAGGACAATCTGGCAAAAGAAACACACACATGCAAAAGAAACATGCATATGCAAAAGAAACACACAGTTCATTTTATTACATATGTAGTCAAAATATTTACAAATGAAAAAAAATAAAATGTGCAGTCTATGAAGAAAAGATAAAGTGCTTTAAAATTAAAGATTTTCATGTTCATACCCCACATGGGCTAAAATTTTTGAAATTAAGACAGAAAAGACAAGTCAACATGATCAAAAGAACAATACACTTTATTAAAAAAACACTATAAAAATAGCTAGCTTTCACTTTTAATTAAAATAATAAAATATACCTTGTTTAAAAAAATATATAGTATATACATCTGCTGCAGCAGTTTTTTAAGAGATCTAAAGTTGCATCTGTTTTAGGGCTTGTTATCAGTCAGATCTAAAATTCTCCTCTTCAATGTTAATCCCATGGGCTTGGAATGCCCATACGATTAACATATTTCTCAAATTTATCATCAGAAAATAATTATTTTCAGCTTCTTTTCTCTTAAAAGGATGTTTCTTCCCTTTTCGCTTGGCAAAATATTTCTGAAATAGACATTTAATTTTATTTCAAGTGTTAAAAAATCTTATTCTCAGCTCGACAGTCTCATTAGGATTTTGACACACAAACTATAAAATTAAATGTGAATTTTAGAAATATTTTACCAAAAGAAAAACAAAGAAACATCCTTTAAGAAGAGTGTACAGTAAACAAGTCAAACAGCAATTTTCTGATAAGAAATTTGCAAAATACTAATGTATTCCTAGCCAGAAGGATTAAAATTGAAGAGGTGTAACTTGCAATCTTGGCTGATAAGGAGCTTTAGGATGAAACTGATTTTGAAGAATGAAACCTGTTTAAACTCAGTTCAATGAAGAATACATTTCAAACTTCTTATAGCTATGTTAATCGTGAAAAAAAAGATAAGAATCGTGATGATCGTAAAAAAACATTTATAGGCATATCATCAAAAAGTCCCCCTGGATTGTAAGACACATTATCAAAAAGTTCTGGATTGTAAGGCATATTATCAAAAAGTTCCCCTGGATTGTTTTGCATATTGTCACTCTGTGGTGCAACTGCAGTCCTACACACCGGACAAACACCATTGACTGACAACCAATCATGAGAGCATTTTGCATGGAAGCCATGTCCACAGGGAAAATACTCCATATCAGGATTATCTTCAGTATCTAAACATATAGCACATTTTATGTCAACTGATGTATCATTGTGTTTACTAGAGACAGGTGAATGAGATGGAATACTAGCACCTGTATGCTGTTGCTGAGATCTGTCACCTCTGTTCTGTTGTGGAAGTCTGTCACCTCTCCGTTGTGAAGGTGTGTCACCCTGATTCCATACTGGGGGTCTGTTGCTTCTATTTTGCTGCAGAGGTCCATCATCCCTCTTTTGTGGTGGGCTGTCGATCGAAACTTGTTGTGAAGGTCTGCCACCCTAATTATGAACTCGAAGTCTGTCACTCCAATTCTGTTGTGGAGATCTGTTACTCATATTCCGTTGAGGGAGGCTGCCATCCGAACTCCTCTGTTGGGGTGTGTGACTCCTATTCTGTCGCAGATGTCTGTCATCCTCCTGTTGTGGAGGACTGTGAAACCAAGGGCTATTAGACCAATCGCTTTGCCAAGATCTGTCACTCCTATTCTGTAACTGGGCTGTATTTCTACTATGTTCATTAGATGGCTCTTGATAATTGCTGGAATTACTGCCATTATGATTTCTCTGATTATGGGTTCTTGATGGAATTCCCATCAATTCAATTACTGAATTCCAATCACAACCCCTAAAATAAAGATATAATTAAGCAAGCTGTTAAAATACTTCAAAAAAAATAATAATATACAAATAAGGCACTAAAACATTGCATTACAATGAAAACAATGTGAAAGTTTTGTTAAATACAGTCAAACAGTTATTTTATAAAAAGAATGAAGGAAAAAACCATACTGGCACCAGTACCCAGCAAGTGCCAGAAGAATTAAAATTGAAGAGGTGTAACTTGCAGTCTTGACTGATAAGGAGCTTTAGGATATCGTTATAACTAGCACTTGCTGGTTATAACTAGTGTTGTCAAGTCCACTGTCGCAAAAAAGCAGGTCATAAGAGTCTAAATCGGGGCATAAAAATACAGTACATCCTATAAAAACAGAGCTTGTCTATAACGGAATCCTGTGTTAAATTTGAAAAATTCCTGTTCCCTGCAGAAAGGCTACCATACAATTATACCTGATAAGATGGAAATCTGTTTAAAATGGAATCTCTCTCTGGTAATTTAAAATTTGTCTTAGTAAGTTTTACTGTACTAAATAAACATAACAATGTTTCAAAATGTACGAAAAGTGAATCACTAGGGACGAAAACAAATTCCGTTATGATTGAAGATTTATAACAGTATGGTATTCCCTCGTAGAGACTACGAAATTGTTACATTTAAGATAGGATTACATTATAAACAAGTTCTGTTTTCACAAGTTTTGCAAAACAAAGTACAATAAAACATGTAAAAAAAATCGACAGAGAACAAAAAAATATTCAGTCTTGGACAGGTAGCACGGTATTCCTTCCGATAGAAAGATAAAAAAAAATTTCTGTTCTAGACTTCTTTTGTTGTGACAAGTTTAACTGTTTTAAGTTCCATACGATACAGAGTATGACACTAAAAGAAATTTATAAGAATTTGTGCATCATGAGAAATTTGGACTTTTGGCGTCTTGTGCAATTGTTTTGCAAGATGCGTCTTGGTATTCTTGAAAATCAGACATCTGGCAACACTAGTTATAACAGAGCTGTCACAATAATCAAGTTTTAAGGTTTTATCAGGGTTGTTACTCACACAAGAGAATGAAATTACCTAACTTTTCAGGAAAATTTCAACAAAATTCTAGTCTAATGCTGTAGTGCATAGTGGATACGCTGAGAGTAAAACAAATGCTGTATTACTCGAACACACTAAAATTTCCTGATTGCTGATGATAATGATTAAAAGCTTTTTTCTAAATCCCACAAAAACTTGCTCTGAGGATTACAATTGGAATTGCTATCTTTAATAATTTATGATCATTACAAGCTTTGAAATGAAGTTTTCTACAAACTGTAAAAATTTGCTATACAATATTTCATGAGTCACCATTCCCTTCCTCAACTGCATCACAAAATCAATGTCCAGATAAACTTTATTTTCAACAGGAGACACAAGAGGAGGAAGCAGACACTTCAGTGGGGGGATGGAGGCTTGTGATAATTATTTATTAATTGAAATAAAATACATTGCTGAAAAAAAAAAAGTTTTCAAATCTGCAATAATAAGTTTTAAAAATTGGTAACTATTTGCTATGATGGTGGATGGGAGGAGGGCAGAAGATGAAGATAGAAATTTCCAAAGAAAGAATAATTTAGATGGTTTTTTTTAAATGTAGAATTTGCCAAATTAGGGAAAATTCTCATCGCTGGTTGACCCAAAAGCGCACTTTTTTGGAGATTACAATGAAATTTTATCAAATTCTCTGACTTATTTGGCCAGTTTCCTGACTTTTCCAGGTTCTCCAGGTGGTGTAGAAACCCTGTTTTATACAGTACACTCTTTAAAATCCACACAGCTTAGAACCAAGATTTTTGCAGATATTAGATCATTGTTTTCTATATTAGGCAGATTTTTTTTGTCTAAATTATTCAACCTGCAACTTCAAAATTACATCGTAAATTTATATTCCACTGTAAGTACTGCTAATTTGTTAAATAATGTTACCTACATTTAAAAAAAAAAAACAAATACCAAAACTGTAATATTACTATTTAAAAAGTGAAGAATTCAATATTTTACTAAGGGCTCTAAATTTTTATCAATGGGCCATAATTTGTCAAGATACTTGATACAGCTTGCCCTGACGTTGATTCAAGTGCACGTCCTTGGCACATTTGATCATATTTTTGATCACATTTCCTCTGATTAATCTTTCATTTAAAATTGTTTAAATATATCATAACACCATCATAATTTTTATACAGGTTAACATGAAAATAATTTTTTTTTTAAATGTAAGAATAACAATGATGTTACGAGTACTTTATATGAAAAAAGAATCAAAATAATTGAAATACATTAAATTTTGCTAAATAAAGATACTGTAGGATCAAATTTTTAATTGGTGTAATTTTTTGTAGGATCTACTGTGAAAGGTAATCAAGATTAAATTAATATTCCACATTATGATAATTTACTGTAGCAAAATATTATATACCACTGTCTTGCACAATAATTTTTTCTCATGTAAGGTGAGTATCTGGCTCAGAAAGGGGGCTGGAGGTGCCTGGGAATGCAATGAAGATGACAAGTGGTAAAGTCATAAAAAGAGTTGATAGTAAATACACATCTTAATAAAAGATAAGCAAAATAAGAATTGTTATATAAATATTGGATATATTTTCAACTTTCATATGTAGGAACACTCAAAAACCTAAATAGAATTCTGTTAGTATCAAACTCATTTTTTAAGTTTCAAAATTTATTTAAAAGTAAAACCCCTTCAAACATAAAAAAGTATGTAATAAACAAAATAAATATGATATAATGTATAAAATATGTATTTACAAGAAGTAATATGATGGGAAAATATTATATGAAAAATGAAAACCTTTTGAAGGAGATAAGTAAAAAGGAGTTATGAAGGAATGAAATTAGCGTATTAATTTTTATTTAAATATCTGACACTTTTGGCTTTTGTATAACATAAGTTAACTCAGAAAATAAAAGTTTTTCTTTTTCTTTTTTTGTTCAAAAGTATTTAATGTTTTATGACATTACGAGTGTCATCTAAAGGAGATTCATTTCAAAATGTGATCGTTTTCCTTTTTTAACTATTACTTAATATTTCAGAAAGATTTACAGTGTGAGATACCAATGCATTGTTGCTATTTGTAATCTTAAATAAACAATCCACATAATACTTCATAAAATGCTAAAGACTGGGACTGAACACAAACATTTCTTCTTTTAAAATGGAAGGATTGAACTTTGTGCTGTTATATTAAGAAATAATTATTGGACAACGTAAAAAATAGCACAAATGTAAACATGTGTAAAAAGGCAGGTAGCTGTTTTGGAGCTTTAGAAGCTCCAAAACAGCTTTTTACACATATTTCCATTTGTGCTATTTTTATGTTACTCAATTATTTCTTAATTTCTTCTTTTGACAATCTTACATTTATATGATCTGATTCCGATTCTATTTTTTCTGCTGGTATTTGAAATACTAGATGTAAAATGAGAAGAGACATAACAGATAACACTTCAGAAAAGTCAACGTTTATCTCATTAAAAATAACCAAACTATAAAAGCAAAGAAATTCATTCATGAAATGGCTGTTACGAAAGTGAGATTTACAAACAATTCTATTAAAACATATTGGTACTTTTGTGTTATAGCAGCCCCCAAGGACGAATCGCCAACTTATAAAGCATATATGACATTATAATAATATGTATATAACATTCGTGATTCATATGTACCAGTTATAAGATATATATGATGTATGTATGATGTATATGTCACATATGTGAGCGTTTGGAGTATATATATGCATTTATAAACATTGAGATGATTTTGTTAAAATCATAACTGCAATCTTGACATAATCGTAATTGAGGAACCTGCTTTAACCCAAAAGTACCAAAACATACCAAAATATTTTAGCAAAGAAATATAGTAACAGTGAAATTTTTTATCTGGATGAATCATGACTAATCTTATGTGTACATATAACTAAAGACAAAATAAGAAACACTTAATAAGTTTTAATTAAACTGTACTTTACATTCACTCAGAACATCTATATATATAGTATACATATGTGTGTGTGTGTACAAGAACTATACATTTCAGTAAAACAAAGAGCTGCTTCTAGAAATAATACCAAAACTTTTGAAATTGCAATTAAATAGAAAAAAAGAAGTGGATTGCATAGTAATTTGCACTTGTGTCTTTAAACATCTGCAACAAACAATGTTATGCGTATATAAATAGCTCATCATTACAAAATAATGGTTAGAATTTAATAACACACTTTGTAATATCACACATTTCACCAGTATTTTTATTTTTAATTTAACCACAGTTTGTCCCTAATAATTAGTTTAAAGAAAAAAGTTATTTAAAAAATATGCAGTAGTAAATGAAGCTTGTTTTATTGAATTTAATTTTCAAACCACCCAATGTTTTAGAAATTTTAGATTATAATTTAAAAAGGGATAAAGTTTATTCATCCAGTTTAATTTTTAAGTTTTGAAATAAATCAAGATTCTATTATAAAAGCAATCCTGAAAGATCATAGAATAATTCTACATAGTTTATTTTCACTAACTTCCTTTAAAGTATAAAACATTGCCTTTTTTAAAGGATTTTTTTTTTTTTTTTTACAGAAAAGCAAATACTTTACATTATTTTGTACTGTTCTTTGCTAATATTGCCTATGTATTTTAAAAGCAAATAATAACTAATACAAAATTACGAAAAATGTAGTAAATAAAATTAACTAGCGTTCATAATTACCAAGCGAAAGGGAAAATATGTATGACTATTACACAAACTTCTTAAAAATATATAAAATAGGCTTCAAAATGACACATAAAAAAAAATTAAATACATGCACAGGCAAAATAATCTAAAACCCTAAAGCTGTTTTTGCTATAAACACAGAGGGAACGAAAAATCAAATTTTTCCTTCAATAATCAAAAACAGGGGGGGGGGGGGGGGATGAGAAGTAAAATGAAACTCTCACAAATTGAAGGGAAAAAAGTTGAACATATTTGCACACAGCCATTTTGAAAATAAAATACAAGGTTTTCGCACAGCTGAGCAAACAATCAAAATCACTCTTACAATCTGTTGGGCTTTTATGCCAAACATACACCATGCAAAACACTTATTTGAACATTTTAACGATTTTTGCTGCTTCTTATCAAGGAAAAACACACACACACAAAAAAAGGATAAATTATAAGTTAGTTGAACAATGATTAATGCTGCTTTGGTGATTTTTGAAATAATAGTTACACCATGATAAAAAAAAGTGTGAAAAACTTGTAATTCCAAGTGGTGGAAAGGAAAAGGGCATTTTAATAAAACTGTAAAGAATACCTTTTTAATTTCTTTGCATGCAAACAGATTCATTCAATGGATGATAAAATCAATATAAATATTATATCCTGAACACTGCAAAATATGTTGATGAAGGACATGAGTTTAGATGTCATTCAACTTTTTTGCAAATTGAAGTGATTGAGTTTCTTTTAAGTAAAAATAAATAAATAAACACTGGTTAACACTAAAACTAGCCAGATTATGTAGAAATTTTAAATGATCAATTCTTTAAAAACTACAGCACTACAAAAGGCATTTATGGTAAACTCAATGTAAGACATATTAATTAATAATAAGTTATATATAAAATACATTTTATAAAAACAGGAGTTAAGATTATGCTTACAAAAATTAAATTGTCTTATATATATATAATACCACTGCATGCAAGAACATATTTTACAACATATTTTCAACATTCTAAATATTACAAAAAATTTAAATAATAAAATTATAGAATAACCGGAGGACCCGTGCGAAGATTTCACACTGCAGTCTAATATTTTTTAGCAATACAATATTTTTTAGATGCAGGTTTAAACTTAAAAAAAAAAATAATAAGGACTAAAAATATTTGCAAACAACATTAGCAGAGCTGCCAACTTCTTTAATAAATTGTACACTGAATTTTTTTTAATGACATGCAGTACTTAATACTTTACTGCGATTGTTAAGTGAAATTTCCGGTACTAAAATATTTATTTGATTCAAAGTAAGCGTAGAAGTTGGCAGCCGTGCATTAGTCAAGCCAGGATATCATCTCATTTATTCATCAAAGTTACAATAAAAATTGACTAAAAATAGCAAATGCAAATGCAAAAAAAAAAAAAAAAAAAAAAATCATATTTTAACTGCATTAGAGGGTGACATCATTTGTTTCGGAAGGAAAAAAAATGGGACAAAGAAAAATAAATATAGCATTTGAATTTAAATTTTGCTTTTTAATCATAAATATAAAATAAACCTGTGCAGCAACTATGTCCCACTTTATCTTTATTGAATTTTTTTTTTAAATAATCATTGTTGCAGTATTTTATTTTTGTGACAACATTGATTTTAGAAAAATCTTTCATTTCATTTATGAAAACAATAACAAATTTAATTTTTAATTAATTACATATTTTAATCAAAATACATGTTTTAACAAAATTTGAGGGTACTATGTCAGAAGCCAGTTCGAAAATCCTTTCCTATGGTACCTCGTTTATCGTTCTACATTTTTTATTTGCTCAGAAAAAAAGATACTGGCAACAGAAATAATATATAGGATATTACAATTTGCTTCTGTAAAGAAACTGCCTTCAATTTATTTATTAAAAATGCATGTCAATGTCTTTTAATAAGGACAACTATTATCACAGTATCTAATCTTAAATGACAAAAATTAAGTTAGCAAATTTAATTATAACAAAGTAGTTAAATGATCCTATTACACCAGTTAAAAGCGAAGTAATTATGATTTTGTTAATAAATGTTCAGCTCGTATGTATATATATATATATATCAATAAATAATGTCATAATGAAATGAAGAGAAAAGTACTTATATGTACTTATGTATACTATACATATATGGAGGCACATTATCTAAAAATAGAAATACTTAAAATCAAACACATGTATTATCTACACCATCAATTTTAATATTTGTAACAGGAATAACATTATATACAGCTTTTATTTAAAAATGCAAAAATTCTTTCAGAATAAATGACCAGTTTCAGTTATAATATATAGAACTTCAGCTATTACAAATACATGTTTGAGATTTTTTTAAATACTCAATTTAAATATATATTATCTTGTAACAATATTATATAGCATTGTTCTTTTAATTCAAAGAAACTAACTTTTTTTTAAAATTTCATAAATTGCTTCCAAATAATGTATACGTATTATATTAGCAATTTATAAATAAATTTTCAAATTTCTTAAAATTTTTATTTATTACTAAAAGCAGAGATTCAACATTGAATAATCTTCATTTTAAAAATTATCTTTGTTTAAGAATGCAATTCTGAATACAAAAAAGAATATATGATTTATTATTGTTTTAAAATACTTTTAGCCGCTCCAATTTGTTTTTGAACAACAATATATTTAGAATTAAAATTGCCAATTCATGCACTACGGTTATACACTTGAAAAACAACTCGCTCATAAAAATAAATAGATAAATAAAAAATAAATAAAAAAAATAAAAATAGCAATGACAGTATTGAGATGCGTACAATTTTTAAATAGGCCAGAAACCAAGAAAAAATAGAAAAGCCACATTTGCAATTAGTAAAGTGCACATATTGCTATATTGCAGTGTTTGAAACTTTATATATACATACAGACATATAATACCATCAACAGCTCTCTCACAGTTGCACAAAAAGAATAAAAGTTTTACTCTAAATCTCAAGTGTAGTAGTGCAACAGGAAAAAATGCTATTATTGGAAAAATACCACACTGTATTTAATTTACTTATATTTAAAATGGAAGAACTAATTCTATATAAAGATTTTTTTTTTTTTCTTTTCTCAGACCAAATTTATTTTATGGTTTATGAATGAATACCATACTGTTGAAGTTTTTTACTTTAGAGGTTACTTCACTCAGTCGAAAACAACCACTTGCTAATGTTAATCCTATAGGGGAAATATTTTACAATATCTCGTTTGTATTTCAATATTTTTAAATGATTTTTATTGCATTGGATAGTTGAGGTCGATCTCTGTGCACACTCTTTTTTACTTTTTTGATTTTTATTGCAGTTTTTTTATTGAGGATACTTTCACTTTCGAAACCAGATCTGAAAGTGAAAGTATCTTAATAAAAAAAAAACCTGTAATCAAAATCGAAAAAGTCAAAGGAGCATGCATAGAGATTGACTTCAGCTATCCAATAATAATAAAAAAAATCATTTAAAATTATTGAAATGCAAACAAGATATCGTAAATTATTTCCTTCATAGGATTAACATTAACAAGCGGGTGTTTTCGACTGAGTGAAGTTAGCCTCTTAATAAAACAAATCAGGACATGAGTTTCAAAACTCGCCTTATCCAAAAAATCAAATTTGAGGAAATTGTGAAAAACCTCTGACTGCTTCTATTGGTTTTCATTGTAAACCAAGATTTTAGAACATCAGAAATATGTGCTAAAACTAGTTTTTCTGCAGATTGTAGTGTTTTTTCAGTGAAGATTTACCAATAGAATACATTCATAGAGAAAACACATTTTTTTTAAATTTTGGATAAGGCGAGTTTTGAAACTCACGTCCTCAAATATATGCCATAAAAATATTTAGACTTTGTAGATTATTAAAAATTTGCTGTAAATTCTGCTGACAACAAATTTATGTATATAAAAAGGAGAAACAATGCAAACTTTCAATTTATTAAAAAAAAAAAAATAGAATTTCATGAAATTTATTTTTAAATACCAAGTTTATAAAAAGTACATTTAATACACTTTCTCAGAAAAAAAAAGATACTGAAATAAAAAATATTTCACATGCTGAAATTCCCTAATTTGTCAAATATATGACATGACACAAAGACATACTGAAACCTTATATATAAATAAAAAGGTACAGTACTGACAGCAAATTTATACAATATCAGTGTACTAATTGTTAATATGCAACAAATGATTAAAATTTAAGAACTTCATAAAATCATTATTAATCTAAAATAAATATACAATATATGTATGTGTGTGTATATATATATAGTAGATTATATTTTGTAAGTATTTGGTAGACCCAGAATTCCACATCATAATTTAACATTAACAAATATAAACCAGCAAAACACCAAAGAGAAAATTGTTAACTAATCAAATTAAAGCAAGAAACCAGAAGTAAAAGGCTGTGGCCTCATCGGCAGTGGGTATAGTGTAAAATAACAGCCATATTTCAGAACGAAAAATGTAAAATAAATTAGTGCAATAGTAGCAGTGGGTTTCGGCCAGAGTGTCGCAATGCGTAAATCAAATGCACAAAGCATTTGAAAGCATGTTACAAACACTCCCCACTGGACCCGATGCCACATTAAACGATATTTGTTTCAAAATGGCGGCCACTAAAATATTTAAAACTAAAAAAATATACATAAAAAAATAAATAAACAAAATTCATTTATTGTTTAAGTGTTAGGCCTTGATACAAGGATTCTGGAACATTTTTTGTTTTGCTTCTATCTTAAAATATGGCTGAGATATAGCAGTTTGAAATTCTAGGGTGGCTGGCACTGTGAAATAAGACAGCAAATCACAAAAAATCAAACATTTATGGGTAAATGTGATTTCTCACAAATTATTATCTTTCATTGTTGTAATTATTTTCCCAATCATATGCATAAAACTATACATTTATAAGTGTCAAATTCTCATCAAGCTTGGCGACACTTGGTGAAATACTGCCAACTTTGGTGACCAAATAAGTCTCAATAACTGAAGCCAACTTGGCTATAGTTGACTAATTTGGAGAATTTCTTATTCAATTTCAGTATTAACGAATCTTTAGTAATTGGGTTTTTTGTATTTTAGCTTGCTGTTTTGGTGGTGTAACATTAGCTAAAATTTTAAAACAAAAATATAGGAAAGCTACTTTTTCCTTTTGTAACAAACTACAACTACATTATCGAAAATGCAGTTAACTACAACTACTTGTTTTAACTAGTCGTTGGGGGCCACCGTAATACTTACCCATTATGGATATGCATAATGTAAAATATTAAAATAAAAAATGTGTAAACTACTTATAAAATGCATTGCCATTCGAATAAAATCGTGGCTTGATGACGTCATAAACTTTAAAGGCTTGATTACTGAATTGCTTAAAAGAAATATCCTTATAACTCCAAAAACAATAATCCTATTAACTAGCGGTTTATTGCATCTGATTAAGCATCTCATTTCCAATTAAAATATATCTTTGAATTGAAATTTGGGTGAAATACAGGGTCATGAAAAATCGAAGAGTGTGGTAAATAGGATTCCAAATATCTCGGCAACTCATTATCCGATCGACTTCATGCTTTATGCAAAATTTATGTTTTTTTATGGTCTTTTATATTCATTTCTTAAAATAAACAATTTCGAAAATTTTTATATACCTTTTATCAGAACAAATATTTCGAGAATCCGAAAAAAATAGTTATGGTTAATCAAGGTACTGAAATTTAATAAGCTTCTTCCCATTATTACATACTAAGTACATACAAAATTTCAAGTCTCTGTCTCATTTTTTTTGGGAGATAGAGCGTTTACAGACACACAGATGGACGGCAAATTTTTTTTTTCTAAAAATATGTTTTTCTGAATCTCCAGTGTCTGAAACGTGTAAATCCGTCAAAAAAAAAATTTCGATTTTCAAAACGATTACAAGAATTACCCTATACTATGTATGATGGGTAAGTAAAAAGTAGCAACTACCAAACTACTTTTCAAAAGTAGTCACTACTTTACTATTATCAAAATTTGTCAAAGGATTCAATATAGACCAAATTTTGACATGGATTCCGTAATACAGTAGCCCATCATTATACCATGTGTGCCAGGATACAATCATAACTGATGGCATTAAAAAATTAAGAAAGATAACATGCAAGAAAATGTTTTGTGTTTGTTTCTAAAGTGTTAGTTTGTGCACATATGTAGAGGACCTATTATCCGGAATTCCAAAATCCGGAAGGACCCGAAATCCAGAAAAGAAAAATTTTCAAAAATTTTCAAAATTTGTAGATTTTTACTAAAATTTTGTAATTTTTCAAAAAATTTACAAATTTCTATTTATTTTTTTCTTTAGTCCATTGTTTCAATGTGCAACCACTAAAATATGTTATTTAAATTTCAGGCGAACCCCCCCCCCCCCCCCCCCACACACACACACACAAAAAAAAAAAAAATTGGAAAAAAAAAAAAAAAAAAAAAAAACGTGATTTTGGCAAAATTTTAGATTAAAATCAATTTATATTACGATTTGATTAAAAAAAAATCGTTAGATATTTCGCCCAGGGGTGATTCTGAGTAAAAAAAAAAAATTCTGAAAAGTTACAACAGAGAGGGGGGTCCACTCACAGCACTTTTTTTTTTTGTGTGTTCTGCGAAATTTGCCGTTTTTTGCGATCTGTTGAGAAAATTTGCCATTTTTTCGCGATTTTCGGAAGGACCCGAAATCCGGAAAATTCCAAAATCCGGAAAGCCCTCGGTCCCGAGGATTCCGGATAATAGGTCCTCTACTGTAACAAATTTCTTAGTGAAATTATGGGGAGGTTTCCCAGATAGGACATTTTTTTTTAGCGGTGGTAGTAGGAATTGATTTTGGCAGAATGGATTTTAGAGAAAAATTAAATTTGGCATTGAATTTATTCTACTTTCATCTAAGTGTGTGAATATTGTTACATAAAAATGTTAATATTTTTTCGATCTAAACACAAACACTTCCAAATTTCACTACGTACGGTGTGCACAGTAAATTGTTGTACCTGATTGCATCCTTAATAATCATCTGAAACAAAAAATTCAACTTTACCACACCACCAATATATTCTTTTACACGGGCTTGACAGTTATGATGTACACACCATGTGTGTGTAAAACAATAAAGCATGAAATATGGCATATTAAATTAATACATACATATATATATATATATATATATATCCATTACAATAGATTTCAAATCCTTTTAGTATCTTGACGTAAATTACAAAGTTGAAACAATTTTAATAATCTTAAAATAATCGCATGAATTCCTTTTAAATATTATTTGTAATAATTATGAATAAAAATATTAGATGCATGTAAATTGTAGCATTTGCATTTTTTTTTCCCTTATACACCATAAACACTTACACAAACAAATACAATAACTAAAATGTGAATGAAGTCGACTTCAGAATTTTTTTTTTTTTTGCCCATTTTGATATCGTGACAGCTGTCAACACTTTGTTGACAGCTATGAATATAGTAAATGTAAATATAAAAATGAATATAGTAAATATAGTATAGTAATGAATATAGTAAAAAATTTATAGCTTAGCTAAGAGATTAATTTTTTTTCTTTAAGTTTGTATTAAATGGATCCGCAAATCTACTACATTGTTTATGTTATTTGAGTATACCACATGAAAATTTTTTAACTTTACACCATAATATAGTAAAAATAATTTGGTGATTGTTGAAGTATTCTTAGATATGATGGTAATATCATACTTCTTTACAGCCCAGATTCTGATATGTTAACTTGTCTTAATGTCACAATATTCACTATGATTTACAAAAGATTGAAAAAGTCAAACATACCTGTTTTGTAGCCATGAATAACTTGAAGAAAATTGTAGGAAGGCTGCACTATTCTATTACCTTGGCTGGTGGAAAGAAATTTTAATATTAATAAGTGATTGGAGACAACAGTTTTTTTTTTTTTTTTTTTAGTTGCAAACTTCTTTTAATTTAACTACTTCTGTGGCCATATTTGCCCAAGGAGGGGAATAATTGAGGTGTGGAGGTTTCTCTTAATTTATTTTGTAATTTTGGGGAAAATATAGAATAACTTTATAACAATTCATTAAATAAAAAAAACATATTGTATAGTTTTTAAAAAATAAAGAGAGACTGTAGTCTATCTCGCAATTTGGAAAAGGCCACCTCACTCTTCTGGGTCGAACACATTAATGATTTAAAAACAGCACGGGAAATCAGACTCTATCAAATTGCTCGCCAAACACCCTCCTCTTCTATTGCTTGGCGCTTCTCCTGACAGTGTCCGAAGCTTGGAACGTCTGAACGATAAACCGCCTAATGCGATAATGCAGCTGTCTGAATTATCGTGCCAATGATAGCATCCCCGGCAACCTTTAACGACACGTTCCTTGAGAAAGAAGCTCAGCAACCGCTTCCTCCCTCGCATCTTCAAAATAGCTAGGACTGGAAACCTGAAAACGATGATTCTGCTTCGCAAACTGAAATAAAGAGTTAGCGTAAATAGAAAATTTATGTTGCGGAAAAATGAAGTTTTTAGAGAAAGAAAAGGCATGAAATAAATGCTAACATCCTCAATAATACTTTAAGATACGAATAAAAATGAAAGGATTACTTTTAAGTACAAATAATTCCAAATTAAGTTGAATAAAGTAGTTATAATTATTTGAATACAAGCGAAGTTATTTTATGATAGTTAAATTAATTTATAGCGTGATCTGAGTGAAATGCGTTGCGATTTAAAGATTAAAATATAAAACTATTGAAGTTTATAAATAATTCCAAAATGTTATGATTTTTCATTAAAAAAAAAAAAAAAAAAGAACTTATTCAATTTTTTAATGAACACCCTTAACATTTATGACAATTAACTTCATGTCTGAACTTTTAATTATGGCTTAGAGAAGTGATATTTATTGTGGATAATTTTAATAAAATTAGGCTTTGTTAACTTTTATAAATCAGTTAAGAAAATTTATTCATTTTGTTTTCTAAAAAAGAAATATTGAATAGGGAGGAGGGGATTTTTAAATAAAAGTATTCTTTAGTAAATAACTGATTGAATAAATTATGAATAGAGAAAATGGCATAATTCATTATGACACAAACTTCAAATCACTAAGACAAATAAAAATTTCACAAAACAATGGCTGTTTGGAGATTGAGGTCAATTTTTGGCACAATTTTTTTATTTTCAAATAAAACTGTTTAAAAAATTGAAAGCATTAAAAATTAATTTTTTTAAAGATTTGTCATCCAATTAATAAAGACTAGTTTGATTTGCAAAAAAAAAATATCGATGGCTTTAACGGTTTCGACATCAGAAGGTACATAAATTCAAAAAAGCTTTTTCCAAGAATAATGTGCTTAAAGTTTTTGTTGTCAACTGTGGAACTGGTCCATTAAACTGGTTGTCATGACTTAAATATTGGGTGGAACAAAAAACGGTTTTCACAACTTATTCTAAACACTTATAAAAAGTTCAAAAAATGCAAAAGCAACTGAATGGATGAGTGGTAAAAGAATAACATTCCAAAAACATGAAAAATTAAATGAGATAGTTTAAGAAATAATGTCTAATAAATTAATGAGTATTTTTCTTTCAAATTTATAGGATGAACCTTCATAGACTAGAGCTACAATCAAATAATGGTGAACATTTCTCTAAAATTTATAGTTTTTTTTTTTTTGTTTTACATAAATGCTTTTTTTTTTTTTTTTTTTTTTTGTTTCTTCAACATTTACATCAGTTGGAATGTTATCCCCTTTTTCCACTCACCCGTTCAATAGATTGTTTTAAAGTTTTCCAGACAAACCTCTGTTTAAGAGAGATATATAATACATAATACAATCAACATCTAAATATAGTTATATAAAAATTCAGTTAAACAACGGATTATTTTTTCAGGAGGAAAAGGCTGTATCAGGAGGCTATAACAGAACTATATATCTGAACGAGCGATACAATGAGGGGCTACTATTATGGTTGTGCATAAATATATATCTATGTATAACAGTACAATATATATATATATATATAACCATTAATGAAACATTACCGTAACACCAACAAAAACTATGAAATTATGAATTAGTATGTAATAATTAATTGACAACGATAGTGTTCCCCAACACTCTGAATATAAATACCATATACTTATTTAAAAGAAGAAGAAATTAAATAAATAATTGAATGAATGAAATTTGTGTAATTTAGACAGAATTTTCAAGTCCCAAATTCTTAAATATCACAAATAAAATGTGTGGTTCATCATCATATTAGCCATAACATTGCTAAAGAATATGAATTTGGGACTACCACATCATAACAAAGAAAAAAACCTGTGAAAAAATCTTAAAGATAAAAAAATAAAAACAATATTAAAAAGGAAAGAAACCTTACCCATAATGAAGAGAAAAAAACAGTGAAATTTAATCATAAAGTACGAAATACAATTGGATTAAAAAGGATATTGGTTTTCATCAGTAATCAGATATAGGAGCAACACTAAACACAGGCATATATATATATATATATTATATTTATGCACAACCATACACTGCATAAATCATATACATGTATTATTTTTAAGAACAATTATTGTTGACTCAAATTAAATTATTCAAATTAAATTCATATTAAATTAGTGTTGACTCATTACTTAACTTTCCAACATACTCTTAATATGTTAGTTATACTGAGTTGTCTAATTTCACAGTCTATAGAATTACAGAAAAACAACTCTAAATGTAAACAATAAATAAATCTGTAAATAAAGCAATTCTAACAGAAAGAACCCAGCATTAAAACAAGAAGCCTGGTAGCAAATATGCAAACAAGTATTGCCAGCAAGAAAATTCATTTCTTTGGTGGGTCCACACTTCATTTTACAACATTCATTTAAAAAAAGTTAATTAACATTTACTTGATGTGGATGGATCATCCAAACTCAACTATATCATATTTCTCATGATATAAGATTTTAATGAGGTTTGACATCTTTTATTTGAATAGATATATATAAACTTTTTATGGATGAAAAACTACAAACAGAAAAAAAATTGTCTCACGGAAGTTTAAAGTTTGTATCAAGATTTTTAACATTAACAATTGTAGAATAAGAATTTTTTAATTAAATAAATTATTTTTAAAATATGAAATATTTCATTAGATCCGAAGAGCTTTAAATATCATTTTCATAATTTAAAGTTGCTGAAGTGAAATAATATATTTTTGACTTCTAATCTCTATTTTTAAAATAGAAATTTCATGGATGGGTGAAAATAAACATTTAAAAAATTAAGTAAATTTATTATAAAAATGGTGTCAGTGATTTTAATAAAATAATTTAAATCGTGATTTTAATCATTTGATATACAGTCAAAGCACCTTATAACGAAATCGAAAGTGCTCAAAAGATTTGCTCGTTATAACGTGCTTTCGTTAAAACGTTATAATGAATTATTTCGTTATATAGTAAGAATGGCAATTACCCTGACTAATATAATCCAAACGTAATCTGAGTATGCAGAATTCCATAAATTGGAGACTATCATAAAAAAGGACGTTTTATTACATAAAGATATTTCTTAAAATAACTTTTGTTTAATAAAAAGAGATAGGCCTTATGTATTCATATTATTATATTAAGCCTCCATAGTAAGGATCATTTTTACTACAAACAGAAAAGAGAAGAAAGGCGTTGATTTAAAAAGGAATTTCAAGCAAATCCTATTTTTGCGAATAAATACGTACAATTCATAACACAGAATTTTTATTTTGTAATGATAGATCTGGATGACTGAATTTTAGATTATATATATATATCATACTATGCTAAACATAAAAAAAATTGGGCAAATTTAAATGTAAAATATTATTGATTTAATTCTCTTAAAGGACAGTTTTACGTACGTATATAGGTTTGAAAAATGAAGTTATCAGGAATTCATATTAAATATATATTTTCAATCGTAATCCTAAAAAATGTTTGAGTTTTCGTTTTTACATCTTTCAATTGTTTCTTATGAAACAGAGGCTGTTTCTCCAATTAATTTTTTATACACAATTTCATATATTGTTTTGAATTTACGCAACCAACCATCATTTACATGAAAGTCTTTATATACAAGTGTTTTGGCAAACGCATATGCTTTTTGTTGCAAAATACTTCCACTAAAATGGAAGTTTTTGGATCTTGCATCTTTAAACCATGAAAATAATAATTCCTTCATATCTTCATATTTCGCTGTGCATATACATTTAAACGATGAGAAAACTGCACTCTTTTTGAATATTTTAATAATTTTTTCTCAATTTTTCAATTGCTAAGAGTGCTACTTAGAATCCCAAATTTTTTCACTACATCACTTATTTTAACATTATTTTTGACGCATTTTATAATTTCAACTTTCTTTTCTAAACTCCAACATTTTTTTTTTTTTTTTGACAGACACAGCCAGCTTACAAAAAGTTTTAAAAATTAACATGCGATAAATTTACAGGAAAAGCAAATGTCAATGAAATCAGTCATCAAATAAAAAATAACATAATTCCAGTTCAGCTAAGCAATCGCCCCTCTGACTGTCTTAAAATACTGCCTCTCTCCCGAATCTCTCTTGGAAATATTGAAAATATGTGATTGGTCGTAGAGAAAAAGATTGCAGGTTATCTCATGAAAAAAATAGCTGGTATTTAAGAAATAAAATTCTATTTCCCGACCATTTTTTAGGTTAAAAAAAAGTAAAAAAATTGCTATATTGTTTTTTTTTCTCACTTTTCATGCTCGAATTATTTTTGTTATATCGTGCTTTTCGTTATAAATATTTCGAATTCAGTATTCTTTAACATACAGACCAACTAAATGGTTATGAGCATTTCGTTATATCGTGCTTTTCGTTATATCGTAGTTCGTTATAAAGTACTTCAACTGTATTTTTAAATCATTGATTAAAATCATAAATTCTCTTAATTTCTAAAATGTTATGATACTATTAAAATAATATATAAACAATTTGTAAAGAAATTTTATCAACAGAATACATTAAAGAAACTATGAAAAATTCTTTAGAAGCTTAATTCTTTAATTCAATTATTGCTCTCTTAAGGCTGTTTGTTCTCAAATCCAAACTGACTACTTTATGACATATTTTTTAATTAATTTTTGTTCAGAAACGCATGAAATTGGCAGGTGTTTTTATTCAAAAACTTTTTAATCGAAACACATTTTTCATTTTTTGGTAAAGGCAGAAGATCTTTAAAAAATTACTGCATTTTGAACTGAATTTCTGACGATGCAGCACAAAAAAGGGGATAAATGTGTCGTCACGTGACATAAATCGCTTATAACTTGATAAGTAATTTATCAAAATATGGAAAACTCACTTCCATTCCAAACAGCTTCAATACTCAGGTCTGCCAATTTTATCCTTTTCATTTAAAAATGAGTCAGAAAATGTGTCAGAAAGTTTTGCATTGTTAAGCAGATCATTTGAGAACCACCTTAAAGATAAACAGTTTCTTTCTTTTTTTTTATATATAAAAATAATTAATAGCCAAATTCATTTAGAAGGGAATCACTTTTCTTTTTTTGTATGTTTGGGACGGTGGTGGAAGGGGGGGGGAGGTTTACATTTCTTCATAATATCTTAATTTTGTCCACAACTCCAAACAAGCTGTTTTATAACATGTACATAAATTTCATTTACAAATGCATAAAATTTACAGGTATATTTGTAAATGTATGAAATTTGCGAGTTATATTCAAATATAAGAAATCGAGCATAGTTTCCTATTACCTTATAAATCAAAGAATCTCTTAGCAAATGTTAAGAAAAAACCTTTTAAGAAGATTTACATGACTCAATATTTATGGAAAGGTCTTCGTGAGGGAACAATTAGTTATTATTAAAGATATATCACATATATAAGAAAATTAAAAGCTTTTTCTCGAGGTGTTTAAAGGGTAATGTCTGCAAATTCTATGCCTTTCCATTTTAAATGACTTCATGATTGTCAAAACATTTGCATTGTTCAGCAGGATTTTATTTCTTTTCTCTTTCTGAGATGGGAGCGGAGAGAAACACCATTACATTAAAAATATGTTTTTTGTATAAGAACATTCATCATTCAAAAGGGATCATGACTCCCCTGCATCTGAATTTGAAAACAAAAATATTTAGAATTGATGGGTGGCGAATTGAGTCATTGAGAGCAGCTAAAATCTTATTAAAAACTGATTTGCATCACTTAACACTGTTTTAATTCATCTGCTAACATAAAACAGACAATAAAAAAATTTTCCCATGAAAATTTATGAAGTAAATAGTTGAAATCTTTATCTAAAAAAGTCACCATCTGAAAAATTTACTGTTAAAAAAAAAGCTGATATGTGAGTTTTTCTTTTGGAATTTCATTAGGAACTGAACCATCACTTGAAAGTGAAATTATTGTTGTCTTGTTAAAAGTTAAAACAGAATAACAAGATCTAGAAACTTGTCAAAGACTCATTAACAGAGAGTTTTTACGTTTCAGCTCACTATGTTAACCATCATACATTGAAAATGCCTTCTTTGTAATGAAGTAAGTAGAACGGTAATTTAGCACACAATTTACTACAATTATTGCTCTAATTATCTTAGAACTAAAATTAACTTTATATCATTTCTTTAATTAAAAAAAATAATTCTGCCGTATTTGTTTTTCTAGTAACAATAAATTATCAAGATCTAAATTAGTCTCCCATCGCAAACATTTTAAAACTGGGTTTTAAATTTGTATCTGCCCTAACTGTTACTATACAAACATAAGAACAATACTAATAATAATTTAAATTATTATTCACAGAAAATTTCCACTTACATGCATACAGTTTAAAATCATCATATTCCTTACTTAAAAAAAAAAAATCTGCTCAATTTATTATTTTGTTGTAACATTAAGAAATCAATCATCTGAATATCCCCCCCCCCTCCTCTTCCTCTCACTTGTAATACAATCTATAAAAGTTATACATTTCTTACACAAAATTTCATTCATTTATTGCACTTTAATTTAGTAATATGAGTTTAATAAACACAATCGACAAGCATATCAATTGATAAAACACATAAACCAGCTTCCTGAAAGATATACAGAGGCTGTTCGCACATTTTTTAGACAAATTTGAAAAATGATTTTAAAAAATGGAATTATTTTAGAGGAAAACTTTCTTTCAACAACTTATTATTTGTAATTCATATTATTGTCTGATGCTTTCAAATTTATTCTTCCATCAAGATGGCGTATTCAAACAAGCTGTGAATCAGAGGTTACTTTTTTTTTGTTTTCCAAAAAGAAATATTCGAAGTTTACAATGATTGTAAAGCGCATAGTATAAAAATTTCTAAGGGCAAAATAAACATTAGTACAGGGCTCGGAAGTAGTGCGCTACAAGTAGCGAAACTACAGTAGCCGCTACTTTTTCTAGTAGTTTGTAGTGTAGCGCGCTACATTAAAAAAAGTGTAGTGTAGCGAGTAGCGCGATACAAAATATCAGTAGTTTGTAGCGAGCATCGACGCTACTTTAGGAGAAAGGAAAAAAGTGCCAATCTTCAAATCACGTGATCATAACTCTTTTCTTTTGTGCGAAATATGTTTTCTGCAACAATTTGCGAATGTCAACGACAAATCTCAGTTGCAGTGACATAGATTTCTCCATAGATGACGGGAACGGTCACAAATTAACTGTCATTTTCCCAGTTTGGGTGTCGGAAACTTCGTGTAATGTCATTTAAATCCATAGAAATCTTCTCAATATAATGTATTTTTATACGACTACGATTGTTTTTACCAAAATATAGTCGTCTGGCTATGTTAAGTCTTTATCTGACTAATTTCTTCTCCCTTTTGCCTCCCACCCCCCAGCAAGCAAAAGAATGTAAAACCTTTATTTAATTTTTTTTTCTTTTTTAAGAAAAAGAAAAAGAAACAGAATGGATTCATCTAAACATAAATCATCTAAATTATCCCTAACCTCTCAAATTCACGCTTCCCCCTAGTAGCATACAAAGGAGTTTAAACTTTTATTTTTATACAAAAGTTTTTATTTTTATACAAAAATAAAATCTTTCACTCCATTTATTGCTCTCTAATGACAATAAATAAAAATTATTTCCTTGTCCCCAAAATGTACGCTTCCCTTTTTGCACCTCCTCCAGCATACAGTTTTAAATATTTAAAACTCTTTATTTAAAAAAATGGCCACATTTGTTTTTACCTAATAATAATATATATGTAATTATCTAAATTGTCCTTTAACCTCCAATAATTTACTCCCCCCCCCCCCCCCCAGCATACAAATAAATCTAAAATCTTAAAGTTATTTATATTTTTATATTAAAAAAATCTTCTGCCCTAAATAGTGCTCTGTAGTGACGATAAATAATCAGTAATATAAATTATTCCCCTTCTCCTAAAATCTCCCCCACCTCTACATGTACAAAATTTAAAATTCTTCTTTTTTTTACGTTCCGTATTCTTTGCTGTCTAGTAACATTAAATAAATAATCAATCATCGAAAATTTTCCTATTTGAACAAAATTTCTACTCGCTTCCTGCCAGTTTAAAATCGTTTAAACTCTAATTAAATATATATATAAACTAGCTGTTACCCGTGACTTTGTTCACGTAACATTAAAAAAAGAATAAATGCATTAATTTAGCAAAACGTTTCACTTGATAAAAATCCCTGACGTCTCGGCCTACAGGCACAGGTAGATTTCGAAGACACAGACCGTGGGGAACCTGTTTGTCGGGAATTGCGGAAGAAATGACCTTTTTGCGATGATGCTGCAGTTGGAACCACATACTTCGAAACCAAACTTGTTTGCAGGCGGAGCCAGCAAGGATTTTTTTTTTTTGTTATAAGAGTTGGTCCTATAAAAAACATGTCAATATAAAAGTTTTAGATAATATTAAGAGGATTTATAATAAATTTAAGCGGATTTGAAATTTTGGGAATTGACGAAGTTATGAATTTTTTTCTTCTAAAACCCCCCTTCCCCCCCCCCCCCCTTAAAACAATTTTTAATTATATCAAAAATCTGTCATACATAAATTTTCGGCCCTTCTCCTAGAAGTAATAATAATTTCAAACGGATTCGATATGTATCATAATTAAGAAATTATGGGATTTTTTCTGTTTTCACGAAAAGTCCCCCATTCCCCCCCCCCTGGTTCGATTTTGCCCATTAACGAACTTGACCGAGATTTTATGCCCCTTGATTTTATGTATCAGTTTCGAAAAGATGCGGGAGTTGGAACCGCCTACTTCGAAAATTAACTTGTTTGCAGGCTGCAGGGATTTTTTTGTTTTTAATTTTTTTTTGCTATAACGGTTGGTCCTATAAAAAACTTGTCAATATAAAAGTTTTAGATAATATTAAGAGGATTTATAATAAATTTAAGCGGATTTGAAATCTTGGGAATTGACGAAATTATGAATTTTTTTCTTCTAAAACTTTCTTTCCTCCCCCCCCTTACGGCAATTTTTAATTATATAAAAAATCTGTCATACATAAGTTTTTGGCCCTATTCCTAGAAGTAATAATAACTTTAAACGGATTCAATACGTATCATAATTAAGAAATTATGGGTTTTTTTCTGTTTTCACAATTCGATTTTGCCCATTAACGAACTTGACCGAGATTTTATGCCCCTTGATTTTATGTATCAGTTTCGAAAAGATGCGGGAGTTGGAACTGCCTACTTCGAAAAATAACTTGTTTGCAGGCGGAGCCGGCAGGGATTTTTTTTGTTTTTAATTTTTTTTTGCTATAACGGTTGGTCCTATAAAAAACTTGTCAATATAAAAGTTTTAGATAATACTAAGAGGATTAATAATAAATTTACGCAGATTTGATATCTTGTGAATTGACGAAGCTATGATTTTTTTTCTTCTAAACCCCCCCTTTCCCCCCCCCCTTGGGGCCATTTTTAATTATATCAAAAATCTGTCATACATAAATTTTCGGCCCTTTTCCTAGAAGTAATAATAACTTTAAACAGATTCGATACGTATAATAATAAAGAAATTATGAGGGTTTTTCTGTTTTCACAAAAAGCCCCCCCTTGGTTCGATTTTGCCCATTAACGAACTGGACCGAGATTTTATGACCCTTGATTTTATGTATCAGTTTGGAAGAGATTTATGCAGAATTTTTCTAGTTATCGTGGTCAGAAAAAAGTGACATAGATAGATAGATAGATAGATAGATATATAAAATTTTGAACTGGGGGTGGTTTTGGGTTCTGGGAGTCATGATCGGTGTAGATCTTCAAAAATTTTTCAAAATTTCCAACTTAGGTGAGAATGTAATAGGTAGTATTTCTTACGAAATCTACCTAATTAACAACATATATAATTAACCAAAGCTTTATCACATTTTATAGGAGATCATACGGTATTTCTTTGCTATAGGGACCTTGACATAACCCAGTCTTAAAAAAGTGAAATTTCATGCCAAATAATATATACAATTGCGAAAATGAAACTGCAACTGTAATGAAAAAAGGAGGACCCAGTAAAATCGTGAAAATCGAGGAATTCCTTTTCGTAAAACGAAAAACAACACTGGCAGAATTCTTCTATACAACAGTGCATTTTAGGTGATATTTGGTGTACAATTTGTATATGTGTGCATTGCAAAATGGGCATTATTACATTGTTTATTTGCATAGACATATGTTATATATTTCTTACTACATTATCTTGTTTATGTATATATTAAATTAAGTGTTTCACGCTAAGTGGTGTAAATAGTGAACAAACTGCTTTTGGATTTTATACATTGATAGATATTTCACAAAGATATAACAATCTGATGCGATTCTAAAATGTAAATAAAGGTTGCTAGAAAGTACTTTAAATTCTGCCCAATTTAACCTCGATATTTTCTCTATCGCGTCAAGAACACTATTAGCAAATAAATACCGACGACACAAATCTGATTATCTAAATTTCCATATTTTTGTTAGTATATATAGGATTATTTTAATTTATTTCATGCGCTTGAAATTTTTTACGCTTTCTCTAGGGTTAGGTGTCGAATAAATGTACTTTCTTGTTATTTTATTTTGCCATTTCTATTTATTTTATTTTAAATTCATACTATTTATGGATATTGATTTAATTTACATATTCCTGTCAAAGAATAGTCTTTAAAGTTATTATCAGGATTAGGATAGGATACGATTAGGGTTAGGATTAGGA
Source organism: Maratus michaelseni (assembly GCA_963931845.1). Taxonomy (NCBI): domain Eukaryota; kingdom Metazoa; phylum Arthropoda; class Arachnida; order Araneae; family Salticidae; genus Maratus; species Maratus michaelseni. Next base: position 343,176,709 of record OZ007591.1, on the reverse strand, counting down.
ATAAAAATTGAACGACAATAGCATGACCGATTCAAGTATGAACCATCATGAAGCACTAAGAAAATTATAAAATTATCGGCTAATAGTTTTTAATATGTTTTACAGTCATAGTTGGCATCAAAGGTGAGCGGGGAAATGATCATCTACAATACCATTAAGTGTTTACCACGCAAAAAAACAAATCTGGTTACAACAATGTATTTAATTTTGCGCCAAATTTCACTTGATAAAAAAAAAAAAGCAAATTGACTATGGACTTAATTACAGACCCCTAACCTTGTTATTCTCGGAAATTTTCTACCTATATATAAGAAAAATTCTACTATATAGAACGCGCTTTCACGTTTATAATGTTATGAATTGGCACAATTGGCTTGTTCAAGTTTACACAATTCGGCTGGAAGAAAAGATTCATTACTTTTTGATTTCTTCTTTGCTTTTGCATTACGCGAATTTGTTGGTAAAATCGATTTTCTTTTCGATAACATTGTTGTTTTTTAAGTTTAAAAAATATTGTAATTTTACTTTAACATTGCTTTAAAATCTATGCAATTTTTCTTATCCTACAAGACTTTACAATAATCTATTATGAAACAACTTTAAAAAAAGCTATATTTAAAAACGACAACAAAGTTTTTCCTATTTTAAAACTAAAAGAAATGTAAAATTAAATTCTGGTTCGAAACGACGATTTACAAATGTGTTTCGATTGTGGGAAAATGACAGAGGAAAAATGCTGTTACTTCGACAAAATCATATTAAATCTTTAGCTTTTATGAGAAAAGCAACTTTCTTTCAAAAAATATAGTTATTTTTATTAAGATTTTCTGATTTTCGATACGGATAATTTTGCAATGCATATCATTGACATTTGCCATCCAATATTTTTTTTTTTTTTTTTTTTTTTTTTTTACTTTTTAAAATTTAAATTAAAAATATGGTATCTTTATGTTAGCCGTGTGCAGACGATAAATCGCCAACCTATCTCATCATTCATATTGAATTCATTAAAAATATAAATCTGTCACTCATTTCATTTAAAACACAGAACTTTAATTTACAACACATACATTTAAAATACATATATTACGTACATTTAAAATAATTCCTTTCATGTCAAAAAGAAAAAAAAAAGAGAAATTAATCACAAATAATTTGATAACCCAAGATCATTTTATTTCAACATCAAAACAAATCTGTTTTATTTTTCTACATATGACATCATATTCGCTTGCTTTCCATACTTACTCGTATTTCTGCACTTTGTATTATTATCAAATATTTGAAAACGCACGTTTTGTTTCTAATATGACATCATTTCATATTCTGTTTAATTCTTAAATAATTCATTTCCTTTTCATTTTTCACGTGGAAATTTTTCACTTGAAAATAAATTGTTGATTAAAAATTATTACTCAGGGGTTTGATTTTATATTGGCAACGATAAAGTATTAGCAACGGTAAAATAAATTTAACCATTTTAAAAAAAGCTGCAAAACCGGGCCCTTTGGGCCAAACCAGCCAACCATTTTAAAATATACGAAAAAATGTCCACTTATTCTCTATGAAAATAATGAAATTTTGAATTGTTAAGAAAAATATTGAAATAAAATAAACAAAAAACATTCTATGTTCATTTGAAGGTTATAATCAACTTATATGCAAAGATACAGGATAATTAAATGCTTCATTTTGACGCTGGCTTCAGCCTAACATTTGCACACAATCAGATTTATAATATTATTAGGATTCGAAAAAGAACAAGTATAATATATTATTATTAGAGAAAAGTGCACTAGGAAGGAATGATTTCTGCCTTCAAACAAACTAGCAGCTGAAACGTAAAGCATCCAGCTATTATTTGCTGAATTTGCTGATAAAACCACAAAGTACTCACTCATCAAAAAAATTAATTTTCTTACTGACTTTTGGACTTACTTTTTCTTCTTTGTCTTCTTACTCATTATTAGATCTAGTGTTTTAATGTGGGGATTATTCTTTTGAGATTGGTGTAATAGAATGACAGACAAAAATAGTATAAAACTGCCCTGGTCGGCATATAATGAATATTTTGTATTTTGAAGTTATAAAACAACAAGAAAGTGGTAATTACTCTCTAACATGTAAACTTTGTCCAATTAATAAGAAGTTATCAGTATCAAAATCATTTGCTTACAACCTGAAGTTTCACATAGAGGTGAGTTAACATTTTCTTTATTAATAATAATTACTGTATCGCATCTGGCACTGAATATCTAAATCATTAATCATTAAAAAGAGTATTTTCGAATTAAGATACCTGGTTCAGAAAATATTCTTATCGAACTGTTTGTTATTGCAAAAAAATATTTTATTCATACGTCTTTTGATCGTTGTGAAATATTTGTTCAGTGTATGCATACAAATTAATTTACTGCATATTTCCCTTTGAAGATTCCAATAGATAAAACAAAGGTGGTTGGAAATAAAAATATATTATTTTAAAAAATGCCTAACAATGTTTAATTTCATATTTATGGCTATATTTATTTTTACTTTAGCCGCACAGATTTTTTATCACTAAAATAATTGATTTGTAAGGTTTTATATTTGATTTGATATTGGTTATTGTGGTGTTTTAATGAAATATCTGGATCTTTGTCTCCAAAATGAACCTAAAGACCAATATGTTGATATACGGGTTTTCAAAGGGAAACAAACAAAAAGAGATAGAAAGGAAAACAAAAGTTAGGATTTAACTTATGCAAGTCTGTATGATCTTGTTCAATTTTTAAATTGCTTTCAGAAACTATATTTAAATTGTAAAGAAATAGGACTATTTAGCTCTATTTTTAAAAAATAATGTATATTCAAATTTACCAAGGGCTATCCACTCTTAAGGTTGTTCTCAAATCCAAACTGGCTACTTTATGGCATATTCTTTAATTCATTTTTGTTCGGAAACGCATGAAAATGCAGGTGTTCTTATTCAGAAACTTTGTAACCGAAAAACGTTTTCCATTATTCTTTATTTTATTTTTTTGGTAAAGACAGAAGACTTTTCACAAAACACTGTCAAAGTCGGCGTTTTCAACCGAATTCCGACGCCACAGCAGGGGAAAGGGGAAAAAACGTGACACGAATCGCTTATAACTCGATAAGTAATTTATTTATCAAAAAATGGAAAACTGATTTCGATTCCAAATCGCTTCTATAGACAGGCATGCCAATTTTATGCCTTTGTGTTTAAAAATGAGTCAGATAATGCGTCAGAAAGTTCCGCATTGTTGAGCAAGGAATTTGAGAACCACCTTAAGCGCTACTGTGCTATATCACTCTCATAAATTTGTAAAATTATTACAATTTTTGTTTTCAAATTTTCTCTTTTTAACACTTTCCAACATAATTAAAACGTGTCAATGAATTCGCTTTGTTTGTCTGTCCGTGCTCTAACTCTCGATAATATACTCGGATTGCTATGAAAGTTTTATATGTTATTGAAGTTTACCATAGAATCTTCGGTATTGAAAATGAAGTGTGTAGCATTTATATCTTGCTTACAGGGACATTCAAAAGAATTCTGTTACATTATGGTCTATGGGGAAAAATCGTTTGCAGTGCATTTAATTAGCGATGATAACTAAAGTAGCGAAAAGTAGTGAAGTAGTGACTACTTTTGAAAAGTAGTTTGTAGTCGTTACTTTTTAAAACAAGTAGTTGTAGTTGTAGTTAACTACATTTTTCATAAAGTAGTTGTAGTTGTAGTTCGCTACAAATAAAAAGTAGTTTTCCGACCCCTGCATCAGTATTAATTGGAAAGAGCTATCCCGAAAATCAGTACTTATTCTTAGTAAAAAGACTCAGAATGAAAAAAAAATACATTAAAAAAAGAGCCCATTTCAAGGCTGAAAACAAAGTTTCAGGTAAGGATTTATGACTGTCGCAAATTTATCTTACAATGGGAAAATGAAAATAAGAATATTGGACAAAAATGTTACAATCAATTCATTATATTATTAAGAGAATGTGTTACATCCGATATTTACAGAAAAAATGCTATTTTCTTTATATCAACGACTTTTAAAGAGTGAAACTGCATCAAAGCAAAGCTACCGCTCATACTTCAAAAACTACCGCTGTATTCGTTGAAAACATTAAAAACTTACACAGGTATTGCATTTATACCTTTCAACATATTCCTAAGAAGTCACCTGATGTTTCTCTTATGGTTTATTGTGCATTTGGCCTGCTGAAAAGAGCTCTTTCAAAGTGCAAAACCACCTCATGATTGATCGAATCGGGAAAGTTTTTAAAGAGGCATGGGAAGCAATAACCCTGTAAATGTTACAAAAAACCTTCTACTATCGAAAGCATTACGCAGAATTAGAATCAAGAAACAACAAAGATTATCACATAGATTATTTCAGAAAGCAATATTCATATTTTAAACATTAAAAAAACACCGCCAAATTGTCTAAAAAATGTGCTAACACCCTCTGTAGATGGGGAGGAAAAGCTCTGTTTGAGTTATTTGAAGAAGTTGGTTACAGAATCGCCAAATAAACAGGAAATATAGCTATCAGGTAGAAAGCCTACCCTCTACTTAGTCTTTACTATATAAATTTTAATGATCTTACAAGACATTGCCAAAAACTTCTTAGAAAAATTAGAGACACATACGACTAGCTGAACATTAATCCAATAGTGACATCAAACTTGTTAAAATCAGTGTAACTCGATAGTCCTATTGACATCTTTGTTATGACATCATATCATTGTTTTACAATGATAATAATTATTATGGCTTAGGTGCATTTCTTATACAACACAACACTTTGTTTATATATGTGAAACTGGAAAAAGAAAATAGCTAGACAAATGATTACTTAAAGATAACATAGTAAATTGTTTAAAAAATTTCGAAAATGTCTGAAAATATCAATTTTAAGGGTTACTTCTTTTACAATGCCAACAAATATGAATAAGCAAAGCCATAAAGACAAAAAATTACACTAACTTAAATACACATTACAGAAATTTCACCTGTTTCATTCTGTGTTCACTGTTTGTTTTCGTTCTTTACTTTTCTGTGCACTGAGCAGTACGACGTTTCCCAGTGTTTTTCATAATCATCCTCTATTGGGAAAAATAGTCTGCATACAAACAAACCATTCTTTCACCTCCTCTAAAAAAAAAAAAAGAGTGAAAATAAAATGTCACGACTTAAAATCTCAAATTTTACTATAATAATAAATAAAATAATTTAAACTATTAATAATCTTATGATTAATCTGACCTTATGGTTAATGTTCCATAATCAGGTCAATAGCAGAAGCGGTAAAAGCTAACTTGGGTCCCAGAAATAAAGTTTCCCATATATTGGCATAAAGGGGAGGGGGGGGGGAGGTAGAAGGTAATGTTTATTAAACTTAATTTTTAAATGAAAATATTTTTATGTTTATAACAACTTATTCTTAGTTAAATTTCTATTAACATTTTAAATTAATTTTACTTTAAACCAGATTAACGTATATTGTTTTGTGATTTCTGTGCAAAATACTATTTAGATAATAAGGGTTGATCCAGGCAAAATTTGGAATCTTTTTAGTGCTCCTTCACAAAAGTTATTATTATTAATGTTTGGAAATGTCTGTGTATCTGTGAACGGATAAACTCTCCGAGCAGAGTGAGCAGCTTCTGGTGTAAAAAAAATTCAGGCTTTCTGGAATTACACTTTCAAAGAAGTCAGCCCTTAATTAAGACAGATATTAATTAAAAACCTCATCAAAATGCTTTTACATTTAAAAATGAGCCGCGTTGTTGAGCAGGTCATTTTAGAATAACTTTAACCATTTTATTACAGCTGATTACTACTATCTTTTTTAACGAATCACGAAAACAGCCGTCAGACCATTTGGGAACACATTAATATTGCTTGCAGGAGATTTCAGGCAAACATTACCTGTAATTCTTCATCGACACCAGCAGACGAAATAAATGCTTGCCTGAAATACTTTACTTTGTGGCGACACGTAAAGACTTTAAAATTAACTACAAATATGCATGTCCAGCTACAAAACGATCGATCAGCTGAGATATTCTCACATCAATTGCTGGAAATTGGAAGTGGTGCCGGTTAATCTGACCTCAGGACGAATTTCATTGCCTCATAATTTCTGCAATTTAGTGACGTCAAAAGAAGAATTGCTTGAGAAGGTGTTTTCCAATATTTAAACAAATTATAAGAATCACGGTTGGCTGAGTGAACGAGCTATTCTTGCGGCAAAGAAAACAGACGTCTAAGAACTTAAAAATATTATTCAGTAACATCAAATAACATTCAAAGTGAGGCAGTCACATCCGTCGACAGTGTTGTGGAAGCAGATGAAACGATGAATTATCCAACAGAATTTTTTAATTCACTCGATCTGCCAGGGATGCCATCGCAGGTACTGCAATTGAATATTGGTGTGCCAACTGTCATGTTACGAAATATCAACCAGCCAAAGCTATGCAATGGCAAGCGACTTGCAGTTAAAAAAAAAAAAGAGCAACGTCGTAGAAGCAACAATCTTGACAGGACCTTTCAAAGGTGAAGATGTCCTCATTCCTAGCATTCCTATGATTTTAACGGATATGCCATTTCAATTCAAGAGATTGAAATTTCCAATTCGATTGGCGTTTGCAGTCACCATCATTAAAGCTCAGGGGCAATCTTTAAAATCGTGCGTTTTAGATGTAGACACGGATTGCTTCTCACATGAACAATTATTTATATGTTGCGTGTTCTAGAGTGTCGGCAAACCAGACAATCTCTATATCTGCACAGACAATAGAACAACAAAAAATATTGTATACGCACAAGCATTGTAAAATTAAACGTATTAGAAACGTGCACTTTTTTTTTCTTTCTTTTCTATTTAACCAGGCTGGGCCAAAGCAACGCATGGTCGGGTACAGCTAGTATGAAATAAATCACAACACTATGATAAATGTATAAAAATGTAACTTCTTTAAAATAAACAAATAACCAATTTTAAAATTATGTTAGTAATGAAAAGAAAAGTAGTCAGAAGTTTTGCGCATGCGAGTCTCCGAGTTTTGTGACAGATGACAGAATGAAGTTGAAAAAACTAACGATTCGGGAATTTCCAGAGTATCGAACGCGGAATCGCCTAACTTTCATACTGTTGCCAGACGACTCTAAATAAATACTACTACACTCGTACGGAAATAAATACGGATAACTAAATAACAAAATTTTTAACAACTTGAAAAACTTTTTGCGAGGCCCCACAGGCGCGAGGCCGTCGGCGGTTGCCGACTTCGCCGACGCCTAACGCCGCCACTGGAAATATTTGAGGTCTAAAGTAAACAACCACGCAGATAATTATGCTGGGAAATTCATCTGTAATATGCTCTAGCAGAAAACAACACTCAGTTTCCCTCTACTGAAGCCGAATTTATTGCTGTGTTTGAAGCATCTAAAGAGGGTGTATGGTTAGCACAATTATTGTATGAAATTGAGGATACTCAGAAAAGACAGTTTTAGGGTTCATACTTATTTTCCAAGAAAAAATCTCCTGAGAATCCCCTGATGTATTTTACGGAATGAATAATTTTCCCATGTCAACAGCTAATGACATTTTAAAACCAGTATCATGACACACCCCGCCGCCTGAAAAATAAAATACGATAAAAACAATGTGATCTTAAAATAAAGTTTATACATCACATAATATAAACAACATGGACAGAATTTTAAAGGAAAAACATTAATTTTTCGCCTTGCGGAGCTATAATTAAAAATTCAGTACACTGCTGCAAGAATTTAATTTAATTTTCACTTTGTGATTGTATTACCTCTTTGAAAAGCATTAAGAATTATATGAAGGTAACAAATGCCAATATCAATTATAAAACGTCCTTTATTTTTCTTCAAGTTCCTCTTGAACATTTTTTACAAATTTCTTATTAACATCAAGGCTTAGTTGCAACAGATTTGATAAATTCAAATTGGCAGAACGATGAATAAATTTTTCATACAAGTCTTCAGCTGTAGAGTGGTCAAGAAAAACAGAATTTAAAACTTTCACCTACACCTTACTGAATTGGCCTAGCCAATATCTAATAATTATTATTATTCATCTATATTTTTATCTTATTTTATTTATTTATTTATTTTGGGGGGGGGGGGGGGGATTTTTATTTAGAGCTTCATCTATACATATCATAAATTTGATATTTTTGTCAATATTATCCAATAATTCTTTGTAAGAAAAGGGAAATAATACAAAAGGCATTAAATATGCCATTTTGAAACTTCTTAAGACTTTTTTACAAATGAGGCTGTGCGACGGTTTCAGTGACTTTTGGTATTGTTTCCATTGATACTTTCGTTTTATTCATGTCATCCTTTAACACATTCAAGCGGTTGAAGATTTTTAGGCTGGGTTATTTTATAAATCACTACTCATTTTTTATGTTTTTCTTATTTTGCATGGCTGCTGAGATTGTCACGCCATGTTAATAGGCAAAAATGATTTATGGCAAAAACGACATGGAAATCTGTACGGATCATATTCAACACATTTTACTCAATATGCATATTCTTCATTTTAATTTTTTATCAGTTCAAATTAAAAACAGTTTTCAATCAGCTCATTTTAATAAGAAATATAATCTTTTTTGAAAACATTTTTCATGTTTTTGAACAAATAAATCTAAACACATTTGCCCAATATTACAGGCAAGAATTCATAAACAATGTGCATAGATTTCAAAAGAAATTTTAAACTATTGCCGAATGCAGACTTGATGAATGAAGAATAATTACCATGGAAAAAAAAAACCCACAAAATTCAAAGAATGTCTTGAAGGAAGGAGACATGTATCTAGTTTCATGACTAGAGCTATTTCAAACCGCATGTATTCGTTACTGAGTAACGAGTATTCTCTCTGATACGAAGTACCGAATCAATACTTTGGAATACGAGTCGTTACTGCATCAATGCTATTCAGAACTAAATTAAACAAACTTGAAACGTTAGCCGTATAGTCTGGTGGGAAAAGTTGAGAGTTTCTCTTTGGACTTCGGACTCGAAAGATTCAACGTCAGTTGTTTCCGTATCGGTATCACATATGGATACGGGTGTTCGTGTAATAGTTTCGTTACTTTCACTGGTTTAGTAAAGAAAGACCTGTTCATTCACCAAAAATGTGTGTGTAAGTTTTGGAAGGAAGCTTTAGAAGTCACGTGGTCAATAGCAGAAAAAACTGCTTTATTCTTTTAGGGATTACACCTTTTTTTAATTCTCGCAGACATGAAGTGTTGGATGCTTTCAAACATAAACAGTAGAATTGATTACTCAAGAAGAAACTTATAGAACTTATTTTGACCATGAGAATAATAAAATTTCCATGCATGTGTTTTCAGAAAGAATAAAACATTAAAGAAGCATGGATCGAAGAAATAGGGAGACAAGATATGTTTCTTTTTCTTGTAGGATTTTCATTATGTTAATTTAGCATTAATTATGCATTTAATCTTTAAAATTTTTTAATAATTTTACTTTAAAAAGAACAGAACCTTATAGTAAAATAAAATATTTGTTGTAGCTATATTTAAGGAATGATAAAGCGATTCTATGAAATATAACTTTTTTAATTATTGATTTTTTTTCGTAAACGCATAAAATCAGCAGATGCTCTTGTTCATAAATTATGAAATCTATTAACGTTTCTCTTTTTCCTTTAAATGCAAGAGATTTTTCAAGAGATGCTGTCAAAATAGGTGTTTTGAACCGAATTTCTTGATGCGACAGGAATGGAAGGATCGTCATAAAACAGCAGTCATAACTTGAGATTTAATGCATTTATTGAAAAATGCTGTTTTTATTCCATATTATTTCAATTGTCATGGCTGCTAATTTTATGTACTAAAACGAGTCCATGAATGTGTCAAAGTTTTGAGACGTGGAGCGGGGGAAAATGTGCTTTTGAGAACCGCCTTAATGCTACCTTCCGTTAAAGACATGTTCCGTTGTCGTAGGTTTATTGTTTTCAGTAAACAATGAGTATTTCTATTAAAAATACTCAATAGGTGTTTTTTTCTTTAATATATACCGTAAAACCTGCTGCGATGGAATCGCAAGAAACCGCAGAAAAATCCATTTTGGATACATTTTCCGTATTAGCAGATGAAATTGTATTGTATTATTTTCGTGGAAATGGACCTTGGAATATTTCTATTAAAAACATAATTCTATTTTCACAGGTTGTATTGTATTTATTATTATATTTTAATTGTTTTCATTTTTACGCAAAATTTCGTTACGGAGAGGTTGTGTAGTAACAAGATTCCGTTGTGGGTACAGGTCTATGTAACAGTAAAGAATTCTTCCAAAGATCTCATGCACGGTACATAATTAGATTTGCTGCAGTTCTGTCAATATATATTTCACATGTAAGTACTTTAAGCGCTTAGTTTTACATTTTCTAAAATGTTAAATGAAGGCAGGTATCCAGATAGATTTAATATTTTGAATAATAAAAGTCAATTATAATTGAAACAACCCTCTGAAAATTAGAAAACACACCAAATATGTGTACTTAAAACTGTAGTACTTACGATGATTGTTAATATCAGTTTTCTAAATAGCTACAAAAGTAACAAGTAACAAATACTTTCTAACGGGTAGCGAGTTTGGAAGTAACGAATACATATGGGTATTCATTTAGACGTTACTTTTACATCACTATTCATGACCTCACGATGTTAGGTGTGTCTAGTATCTGAATGAATGCTGCCAACACTAGAAGGAACTCAGATTAAATATAACATATATTTAAACTGTGAGAAGGAGTGGCTAGTTTCCAATTCTATATCTCAAGATGTTAGAAGGTGTGTCTTAGTTTGATTTCATTATGACATCAAAAAGCACACGAATAACAGCAATTGTCCTTTTTCCCCAGGTTTGAGGAATTTTTTGGATTATCCCCCGAGATTCCCCTAGTTTTTACAGCCAGAAATTTATCCCTGAATCCCATAATCCCCTGATGAGTAGGAACCTTGAGTTTACGATTTATGAAGACAATCAAGGTTGTATTGCTAGGATTAAATATGAGCGTGTCCGTCAAAGATCTAAACACATCAATGTTCGTTACCACAGTTTTATATGTAAACTGTATAAAGAAGGTTTGTTTGATTTAAAGTACTGTGAATCTGATAATATGACTGCAGCTATGTTTATACAGCCATTGAGCAAGACTAAGTTTAAATACATGTATGATAGAATCATTTTTAATGTGACAGCTTGGTGTGTGTGTGTGGGGGGGGGGGGGGGATGTGAACTATGTGTTCATGTGGAACCTGCCTTATAATTGTTTATTTGAATTTTATTGTTTGGCAATTGTCTTTAAATTCTGTTTCTGTTTTTTAGTACGTTTATGTTTATATTTTGACATGTAATATGTAAATTGTTCATTTTACTTGAATGATATTTTTACTATTTAACTGCACTTCTTACTTTGCCTTGCTACATATTTATGTAGTGCATTTCACAATTTAGTTTTAACAAATAGAACTTATGTCTTTCTGCCATATGACATTTTAAAATAATAATAATTATGACTTTTGTATATTTCTGTTAGTGGTTAGTGCATATCCTGCTTCTGCAATGGTTTAAAGTAAAGTAATAGCAAATGCAAAAAAAAAAAAAGAAAAACTTTGTTTTTGTGGAAACTGATGTTGAAGTTGATCAAAAATATTATGAATTGATAGTTGGAATTCATAATTAATGAAATTTATTGCCATATAAATAAGTTCCATGAACTGAACTGTAAAGTGTGATTTGCATTATTTATAATCAAAGTGAATGGTGGATTGCAAAAAATTATGGATTATAAAGAGTTAGAATTTAGAAAGAGTTGAATGTAGTTACAAAAGATAAAATTTATAATTAAATGCTTTCCTTATTGTTTCACAGTGATAATTTATGCTTAAATACAAGTAATAATCCTCTTGTCAATTTCCCATTAGACTGAACACTGGTGGGAATTGATGCAACAGTTTTTTTTTTTTTTTTTTTCATGAAACTTTGTAAACAAATACTATATCCAAAATAATAAAATATTTTTATCAAAGCCAGATAGTGTCAGAAAACTATTATTGATTTTAAAGGAGCTATTTTATTGGTCTGATATTACTTCCTCAATCATACAAGATGAACTCTGGATCTGGCTCTAAATTAGGTTACCCCACATCAATGTGGGTAATCTTATTTTACATTAACCCAACCTGATCTGCAGTTTGGGTTGGCACGAATTTTTTTATTGTGGGCTGGGTTGACTGTAAATATTTCAGGAGCAAGTTTAGTTTTTATTCTTGTAGGTCAGGTTCAGGATAACGAGATTTTTCAACTGAAAGTGCAGAATATTTTTTTTAATGAAAAAAAATATATATATATATTTGAATATGAAAGAGGTAAATACTACTTATTTTTCAACATAAAAGATATTTGAGGTAAAATTGTAGACTATTTTTTCATAATTGTATTAAAAAAGGATTAATTTCCTTTCCTTCCAGACTTTGGGCAGGTTTGAGTTAAAGTGTGCCAGGTTTCGGTCAATGAAAAGTATTTTGTCAGGATTGAATGAGGTTTTGGGTCAATGAAAATATTTTTGTTTAGTTTGGGTTGACCATGGAGCTATGAAAAGAAAGGAGTAGTCATAAATGACATCACTTGAGGCTACCCCTTTCTGCATCTGCCATATTTAAATGTGTCTTGCACTAGAGACTGGACTGCTATTGGTCAAAGTCGAATAGGGCAGATGCTGGAGAGGAGGAAAGAACTCGTTTTCTGGCTTCAAAGCTTTCAACAGGAGAAAATCGATATGTCTATTCCTTTCTTTTCACAGCTCCATAGGGTCGACATAATAGAATTTTCAAGTTTGGATCGGGTGTAACTCAAGGAATGCAGGACTGTACTCCAAAATTTCAGGCTCAAACAAGCTTAGAATAAAAGTTATCAGGTTTAAGTGCATACAAGCTACTTAATAAATCAGAATAATTCATGAACCTTCCATCAGGCACAAACAAGACAAAATCATTCTTAACAAACCAAAATGGCCTGTGAAAGGCACAGAAAAACACGAAGAAACTGTTTGCTTACAGAAATTGGATTGCTTTTCACAGAAAAATATGTTTAACAGCTGAAATAAAGTGACTAAAATAAAATAAAGTATTATTTTGTTTAATAAAACAAAACAGAATAAAATAAAGTTTTCATTTATAGAAGAAACTAGAAAGTAGAAACCCAAAGTTTTTAGAAAAAGCAAAAGATAGTTTGAAACATATAGTCTTCAACTCTGCATGCTTGAGGGCCACATCAATACTTTTTTTAAAGTACAGTAAAACAGTTAAGTAACACAGGCAAGAAATGTATGCCTCAATTACAAGATCAGAGACAGATTGTATATATATAGGCACAGTAGAATCAGAGAGTTCTCATTTGATTCATAAAAAAATATTTTAATTATTTATATTTGCACATAACATTTAATTTTATAACAAGAAATTTTATACAGTTATCTCATTTAGTAGTAGTACTCAAACATAAAAGTAATATAAGTTATCCCTCCAGTAGCACTCAAGAGCGCAAAAGGCTGCAGCAACACATAACACTGTTCGCAACATATTGAAATATGAGAAAATATACATATGTGCTACCAAGAACTGATAGCTATGTCAACTATTTTAATCAGGCAATTTAAATATGTGATTTAAATTGTAATTTTGATCAGATGATTTTTCTTTTTAATAATTGATTAAAATCATACATTTTCTTAATTTTTAAAATGATTGGAAAAATTATTAAAATCTAAGATGAAGATAATTTACAATGTTTCTAAAGATATTTTGGGGACCGAACAAATAAAAGAAACATTAAATAATTAAAAAGCTTAATTCTTTTCAATTTGTGAACAATAAAGTACAATAAAGCTTGTTGCAAAAAAACATATGTGTTTCATGTATCCAAGTGAAATAAGTAGAATGTCCACAAATTCAGGAGATGGGAGAGCACAAGTATATTATATGATTAATATAGTTTATTAAAGATATATAAAATTTAAGAAGTATTCAAGAATTAGTTTGAACTACAGTAAACTCTCGATTATCCGCGGAATTGAGTGGCACGACTATCGCGGAAAACTGATTTTGCGGATAATCCACAAAATTTTGAAAAAAGGGAACAAATCAACACAAATATGTACTTGAACAATTTATACACATAATAAGTAACACAAGCATACATTTTACAGTTTCTACGCACAATGGGTAACATAAAGATTCTTATTTCTTCAGGAATAATAAAATTATTCATTACTTACAAACTTGTAGGTTTATTTCTTTAGAAAATCCGTCAAAAGTGTCTGCTTTTTTGTACTGAAGCACTTCTTTATTTGCGATTGAAGTTTTTTAAGTACTATTTTATCACAAAGTGACGCGTCATCCTCTTCCTCTAGATATTGGATAAGTCCTTGAACGTGAGCTAAAGATGCGTCGTGGCTCATTTTCTTTTGTACCTTATCATCTTCTTCGTCACTCTCTTCCAAATTCATACCTAACGCTTCTTCAATAATTTTGTCATCAGTTGCATGTTCGAAGCCTGGATTGCCAGCATCACAATTAATCCACTCATCGACATTTTCTCCACCAGCAACAGATTTTGCTAAATTCGCTAAATTATGAACGGGAACTTCTTCCTCTTCCTTTTCTGATTTAGAGATTTTTCTATACTTGGCAAAATCTTCCGCAAGGATTTTATTAATGTGGATTTCTCTATCGACTCCCAAGAACTGTTTACATCATAAATGCTATCGAGAATCATGTAATCTTTGAAAAAGCTTTTAAGATCATCTCTCTCTTCAATTCTTTTTTTCAGTAATTTCGTTCTGTATTTTTTCTTAATTGAAGCGATTACGCCCTGGTCCATAGGCTGGATAAGAACTGTAACATTGGGAGGCAAAAATTTTGCAAAAATATTTTCATCTTCTGATTTCAATTGTAGTTCTCCAGGGTGAGATGGGGCGTTGTCAATTAGCAACACAGCTTTCTGGGGTAAATTTTGAGACGCCAGATGTTTCCTAACTTCGGGAATAAACATTTCTTCAAACCATTTTATAAATATTGTTGGATACATCCCACCTTTCTTTGTGTTGAAATAATGTACTGGGAGGCTCTCAGCTCTTGTTCCCTTAAAAGATCTCGGTTTTTTTTATTTTACAATCACTACTAACTTTAGTTTATGGGATCCTGTAGCATTACTGCAAGGCAATATTGTTAGACGCTCTTTACTGCACCTATGTCCTGGAGCTTGATTTTCGCTTTGAAATACCAGAGTTCGTGTAGGCAAACATTTCCAGAACAGTCCTGACTCATCGGCGTTGTATACTTGTTCGAAAGAAATTCCTTCTGATTGAAGAAATTGTACGAAATCTTCTTTGAAATTTTCTGCAGCTTGTTCGTCGCAACTTAATTTCTCGCCGCAAGGATCTATTTCTCTTATCTCGTGTCGTTGTTTGAATCTTGTCAGCCATCCTGATGATGCATCAAATGATCCCTCTAATCCCAGCATTTCAAAAAATTGTTTTACTTTTGTAGCAACAATAGGCCCTGAAACAGGCGTTCCCTCACTTCTCACTTGTCTTACCCAACGTAAAAGTGCTGCATCCAATTTTTCAAAAGTGATGCTTTTCATACTTTTTCTTTTTTTTATCGTTGAAAAGTTGTCTGATGAGGCTGAAAATTGCATCAATTTATCTTTCTGTTTTAAAATGTCCCTAACTGTGCATTCTTCAATTCCATATTGCAAGCTTATTTGTTTTCTTGTAGCACCATTTTCGATTTTTTTAATCAGTTCTAATTTATCTTGAATCGTTAACACAACTCTTTTTCTTTTTTGTGATATTTTTCAAATATTGAAATTGCAAAACTATAAAATTTAAATACAAACGCGAACTTCTGTAAGACACGTGTTCACAGCTCAGGTAAAACAAGCAAACTGATGTGCTTTATGAAAAATGAGAGAAAAAAATCATAACAGGGGGGCAAAGGATGACTTTCAGTACCCGTACATTGTTTATCAACAGGTGTGTGGCCTTGCGACACCCTCAAGATTAGCTGCACCTGCTTTGTGCACGTAATTCTTCCACGTTTCCAAATGGAAATCATATTTAGTAAAAAGTATCGAAAACTCATCCTACATCGCAGAAATAAGTTTCTTCTCAATAAGAAAAAAAAAAGAAATTTAGACTCGCGGATAATCCGCTCGCAGATAATCGGGAGTTTACTGTATTTTGTTCATAATTAGTTCAGTTTCAAATGCTGAACTTTCCATATTCAAGTACAAATTCTCAGTATTAAACAGAGCCAAAAAACATGTATTCTCTGTCTGGATGCAGAGTCAAGACTGAACCTTTTAACAGAAATCAAAATAAATTTACAATACCTGTGATTATAATCAGTTTCAATTCCAATATCATAAAACACATTAAATTAGATCTAAATTATTATAAAAGGCTATAAATCTTCATTCAATGACATCAAGTAATTATAAAACTAATAAATCTTTTTTAAATGATCCCAAAATGAATATAACCCTCATCAATTTATATCAAGAAATCCCAAAGTCATTAAATTATTAATAAATCATCATTAAGATTTCAAAATTATTATAAAGCTAATAAATCTATATTAAATGATCTTCAAATCATTATATTTCTACTATAAACATTAAATTATGTCAAAACATTATAAACAATAAATTAGATGAAAATCATAAGATAATAAATTATATGAAAGTCATTATAAGGTAATAAATTATGTGAACATCATTATAGAATAATAAATTATCTCTATTAGTTCAAAATGTATTTACATGAGGATTTTTCCCATCATAATCAAATTATAAACAAATAAATTATAGTATGCATAAAAAACTGATATTACATCCAAACACTTGTAAACAGTAACTTTTTATCAGGCATAAAAAGCATTTAATTTAAAATTGGTATAATTAAATCTATTATAAAATACATTGTCAAAATAACTTTGTTTGAGTAATCAAATTATTCACTCTTATTTAAAATTGGCAGGCTTCACTGGTTAGTTTCTCCAAACAAAATATATCAGTGAATTTAACCTTGTATTTAAAATACTACACTCTGCTTTTTCACCGCTTCCAAACCAAGTGGCTTGTAATATTTTACAACCTTTATGTATCTTGAATAACAAAATTTCATAGTATGTATTTTATGCATTTCTGTTAGTTTCTTTATTATTTCCTGGTTATTTTGCATTTGATATTTTAACTAAAAGAAAATTTTATCATTATATTTTTCTACTTCTTATTGATGTAAAATTTGTATATACTGAATGTTTTTATGCATATATTAAATTATTAATGTCATTACAAGCACAGGTTTCATTTCAATGTAACAATTTCTTAATTAACATTAACTTGTTATTTCATCATATGACTTATTTTTTTTAATAAGATTTGAGGATGTCAAACATTTTTAAATTTTTTAAACTGATTATTAATTGCAGTGGAACTGCCATATGACAGATAAACAAGTTAAAATTCACTGCAAATGTATATGCTTTACAATTGCTATTTAATACATTATATCTTAATATTGATATACATTTTATTTATAAACATGTTTGCATAAAAAAGCTTCTAGAGCAGCCATACTCAACCTGCGGCCCGCATGTGGCCGGCGACACTTTATGTGTGGCCCGAGACACATAATTATATATAAAATTGAGATGTGCATAAAAGGTTTTTAAGACCTCACTGTTCTTTTATATATTTTCATGAGAAAACAAAATCTGTTCTGTTATTTATAATTACTAATTTAAAATTATGTTACAACATCTTAAAGGTCATTTCCTAAGTCAAAAGTTCTTTTTACGCAATCATATTTGTGCTACAGTAGTGTATACATTTTTTAATCTTTGACACTAATCAAACATTTTTCCAAATTTATTAAATTTGCGCTACATATTTTTACATAAATAAATATAATGTTTTTGTTTTGAGTAAAAGTCTGATTTATTAAAGAAAATCCGTATTTTTTCCTTCAGCCCCTGGAAATGCTACATTATTATATTATTACGTTTTATACTTACCATATATAGCTAATAATGCTTCTTAGGGTGAAATGTTTGTTGCGGAAAAAATATAGCAGCAAAACATTTTACACTACTATTTCTAAACAAGAAACTTTGTGGCATATTTCTACATCATTTGCAATAAAAAAAAAAAAATAAGTAAAAAGTACGAAATGCATTGTTTGGAAATAGTGGTATTAATATTTGTTAACATTTCTTCGACGCCAAACCTTCAATCCTACTGATTTATATTAACTTTATTATATTGCTTTGTTATACTACTTTTGAGATCTCACTGTTTTATTACATTGAGTAAAAAGTTTTCTGCCAAGGGAAGATAGCCTTCGTGCAAACAACTGTCATTTTTGCAGTTGTTAGCTTTTCGGCCAACCAATTTTTGCATTCGAAAGCAGAGCACATTGATTACATGACTGTGCAATTTGTTTGTTAAAAATTTATTATCTTGTGCTTTAAAAAAGTGTTTAAAATGGAGCTATCATGTCAGCAGATCAGAACGATTATTTACTATGAGTTCCGTAATAAACACAGTGTGACTAAATGCCACAGAAAGATGTGTGAAAGCTTAGGAATCAATACTGTTTCTTATGATACAGTCAAAGTTTTGTTTCGGAAGTTTAAAGCTGGAAATTTCGACAGTGAAGATGAACCATGTTCCGGCCGTCCTATTGAAGTTCATTGTGAGCAGTTAAAGCAAATCATTGATCAAGACAGAAATGTTTCAACAAGAACTATTGCGTTAGAGCTTAACGTTTGCCAAAAAACAATAGGTAACGCTCTAAAATGCATAAACCTAACATTTAAGTTCAACCGCTTGGTGCCTCACAAATTGACTGCTGAAGACAAGTACAGGAGAAAAAACTGTTTGGCTCTGCTCAGAGATCAAAGGAGAGAGAATATTCGGGACAGAATTGTGACCTGTGATGAAAAATGGGTGCACTACAACAATACAAGCCATAAAGGAGGGTGGTCAGTACCCGGGGAATCAGCTGGCTCAGTTGCAAGACATGCCTTAACTAACAAGAAGGTACTCCTTTGCATCTGGTGGGATTGTCGTGGAATTCTGTACAAAGAGTACCTGAAAAGCGAACAGACTATCAACAGTCCAATATACAGCAACATGCTAATCAAAGTTCGCAATGCTATTTGCGAAAAATGAAGAAACGAGTTTAGAAAGAAGGTGGTTCTTTTTATCAAGATAATGTCCGGCTACACGTTAGTACGATGACCGGCTGGACGCTCTACAAGCCTGAGTGGGATTTGATGCAACATCCACCATACAGCCCCGACATGGACCCTTCAGATTTCTATCTCTTTTCACATCTGCAGTTGCATCTTGATGGCACAATCTTCCATTCAAATGAGGAGGTCATAAATGAGGTCGATGTCTTTCTGGACTCGCGCACGCCACAAGTTTTCGCAGAAGGTATTGAAAAGTTGCCAAACGATTGTAGATTTAAATGGAGATTACTATCCTCATTAGCTTTGATGATTTTGTATGTATTTATCATTTTACAATTAAAAAAAATTTGGCGAAAAACTTTTTACTCAACGTGATAATAACCAGTTTTTACATTATTGTATAAGTATGTTGCGGCCCGCCTAACGTCGCAAACATAAGTTTGCGACCCACAAGAAAAAAAGGTCGAGTATGGCTGTTCTAGAGGAACTGAACTTAGTTTTCCATTTTCACGCAAAATATTTCACATATTGTTGTGTATATAAATATGTATATGTGATATTTTGATATAAAAGTTGTTTCTTGAATGGGAAGAATCAATATTTTTATTTGTTGTGGTTAAATTTTGCATTTTTAATTTTCGATTTATTAAAAATGGACAAAATGATATTTTGTCCGGGACATTTTTTTCCGTCAGTTTTTTACAGAGTGGAAAAAACCGGACAAGCCTGTGCCAAGGCCAGTCTTTAAAGGCTGGTCAAGCAGAGCTGGCAAAAAAAAAATTTCATCTGCGATTTTTGAATTTTTAGAGATTTTTAATGAGATTTTCTATGTGTTTTTCCGTATTCCACAGTGATTTTTTTTTTCCTGTCACTGAAAGGGGATCAAAATGCATAAAAGGGTATTAAAGGAGACTTTTTTTAAAAAAGGGGACTTTAGGGGGGAGGGGAAGGGAACCACGTTGGAGGCCTGTATTTTTTATTTCATTTTTGTTTGGAAACATGGGAAATTGGCAGGTGTTCGTATTCAGAAACCTTGCAATCAAAAGTTCTTTTCTATTTTTTCGTAAAGTAGAAGATCTTTCAAAAAATACTGTCAAAGTCAACTCATTCCATCAGTTATACATCTGGTCCATGCATGTACGTATCACATATTGTCATTCCTGAAAGCGAAAATCGTACACAAAACATCATTGGTTCACGCGTCATTACGTCAAAAATTACATGTGACTAACAGTGATTATGCAATCAGAGTGCTAGAGCATGAACAAATCCCGTATTTACCGGAAAGCCAGAATGAACTGGCGCTTCAATTACTTTACTGTAAACTTGGGGCTATGGTAAAAACACAAGGCACGTTATATAAATAAAACTGAATTAAGATATATTTTAACTTTAACAAACATACATAACATAAGAAAATGAGAACACTAGGGAGAATGAAAACAAAGAAACTAACCTTGGCACGCTTATCGATACCATAAAAAATTTCATCATCAAGGGATGGGTGAAAATAAATTGCAACCAAAAATTTTTGGCAAGGGGGTTTTACAAATAGAATTCTTTTTTTAAGTGAAATTTTTTGAAAATTGGAGAGGAGGATTATTTTTGGAATTTACGGTATGTATGAATATATATAGTAATGACAATAAGTAAAGTAAATATCAAAATTTATATAAATAATGATGCTTGAGTGAGCACAATTTGTGGCACAAATAAAAAAATAAAACAATAAAAAGCCACTATTTGAAAATGGTAGACCTACAATGTATAGTAACACATTTTCAATGACACAGTTAAAAATAAATAAAGAAGTAACATAAAATATCATGATCATTTTCTTCCTTCTTCCTCCTCTAAATTAAGTCCATTAAATATAAATTTTATACAATTTTGGATTAAAAAGTAAAGCAATGAGAGCTGAAGAAGAAATAATGTTGCAAAAATGGAGGTACTTTTATGTTAGCTAGGCGCCAGCGATCGCCTGAATTTTTAAAATCTTGCCAACTCTTGTTTTCGCCAATCTTTTAACATTAGCTAATAACAACTAGACAATATTTTAATATTGCAATACATCTTAAAAAATTGAAATAAAAATAGCTAAAATATAATCATAATAAAATATGTAAACACAAACATATCAATACAAATAACAAAATCTCACATAAAAGATTGCAATTCAAATGATGCCAATTGAAACAAGCTTTGGCAAGTTATCACTGGCGCCCAGCTAACATAAAAGTACCAAAAAAAAAAAAATCAACAAACATAGTAAAACAGAAAACATCTAAAAAAATATTTATTTATTTATTTATTTTTGACATAAAGAAATAATCTATTCACATTTATACGAATCGTAATTTGATTCAGTCACAAATACAAGGAATCAATAAACAAAAAGGGTTGTCTGCTTACCAGTTTAACTGAAGACTAGGGATGCATACATTACTGCCCCTCTCAGTCTGAGGTTGTTGGATCAAGTCACAATAATATTTATAGTTTATCCATTTTAAAGGAGGGAAATTATGCCTCCAGTTTTTCTAGCTATACTTTACTGATATCTATAGAAAAAAAGATAAAATTACTATGCAGAAAAGGGATGGTTTACTTATTTTTATTTAAATACAATTGTATAAGGTTTTACTTTTAAAACTGTGAATTTTAGAGAATTAAGCTTGCTATAACCAGATTTCAGCTTTTGATTTAAGAGATAATTTTATGTAAAACTTTCATTGTTTTATTTAATATATGTATACACTGCTTTTACATAAACATTAATTAATTTTTCTTTTTTTCTATTTGAGTTCCTATTTAGGTAAATTGACTCTCAAGTGTAAATATACAGATATCTAGATAATTTTTAATGATGGTCAATTTGATAGTTTATATTAATTAGCGAATGACTTTAGCTAGAAAATTTTAAAAGTTTATCCAACTAAATACCTTTATATTATAATAATAGACAATTCATGGTCCTTGTGGGTAACAGATAATAGTCATCTTATTCTATTATTTACTCAATCAAGAGAACAATAAACTGTAATTTATTGAATCAAACTATTATATCAATTAAATACTTAATAATTTGTACAATGTTCTTGATAATGAGTACGCTGAAGGCTGATACTTCAGAGACAATCTTTCAGAAAGTGACAGTACAAAAAACCAAATCAACAATTTATTTATTTTCTAATAGATGTTAATTTTAATTGTAATTCATCATTTACAAAGAAGTAGTGATTTTTAGCAATTACTTTATTTAGTTTAACAAATTTTAGGAATTAAGAGTCAAACAGCGGTGTAGTCCTGGCGGGGAAGAGGGGGGGGGGGAATGCTTGTAGTCCTGAACACGTGTCACCCCGGTAAACTTGATTTTGCATCTTGCTTTTCATTTTCAATTGAAGAAAAAAGTCATTGAAAACTTAAACTAAATTTAATTTAATGTAAATTAATTCAAGTCTCTTTATGTAGATCAGTGTTGTCACCCCTGTTGCAACTCAATAATAGATTTTCATATAATTTAAAGATTAAAAACCCTATTTCATGACTGAAACATTTTGGAATTCTGTAGCACAAATTCACACACAAGGATTTTCAAGAAATTTGTTTTAATAATACTGCGATTACTTCTTACGGATACAAATAATATAAAGAAAGTATCGTGATCGTATAAAATAAAATAAATAAATAAATGAATAAGGTAAAATTTATAGTCTCCCGATTGCGATTTTCATATTGTTTGCAATGATTCTGTACACAAGTGTGTATGTTGGCTTTCTTCATGTTTTCAGGTCTCCAGAATTTGCTTTTGGTGGTTTTTACAATGATGTCTATATAAGTATGGATGTGTCAGTGGATAGCTTCCAAACAGTTTATTCGATTGAGCTGAAATTTAACAGACATGTTATAGATCACTGTGTCAAGAATTGGATTTTCGGATAAATCTTCTAAAGAGTTTGATATCTAAGCTATTTTTAAATCAATTTGCGATCCAAGATAACTGATAAGTACCGTTTCAAATAGAAAACATTACCAAGGAAATGTTGACCGAGGATAACTATACATCTTTTTATTGGAATGAATGCTATTTTTTAATTTCAAATGCTGCACAAGAACATTTTTTTTTATTATTATTAAATCGAATTTTAAAGGCATAAAATGAGTAATAAAAGAAAAGAACTAACTTTTTGTTTTTTATTTTTTGATATTTTTTGTTCATAGTCAGTTTATGATTTCCCGATTTCCAAATCTTTAAGTCAGAGTTTGGTTATTATTAATGTTTATTATTAGATGGTTGGTTGGTTGATTTATGACGGGCGATTATCAACGAGCGATATAGACCCTAGGGGGGGGGGATCCTCCGTGGGGATCTTTTTAACAGATCCTAACCTGTATTTACAGCAAGGTTCGAAGAAAACCATGGAAAACTCCAAATGGTTAGATCAACGAGTGCGACAAGGGTTTGAACCCAGCACCTCCCGTCTACCAGCTTTGAGAGCAGAACCTCTCAGCCACTGGTGGGGCTTGTTTACCATCAGAAAAATTAGACAGTTCATTAATTAAAGTAAAATAATAATTATTAAATAAAAGTGCGAAAATTTGTCTCCAAATCACCAAGTTTTCGTCACAGTTATCCAATTTATTCAACAAAGCCTAGCTAAGGTAGACTAGCCAACACAATGTACTCATCATTCATGAATGCCAGCAAAATTTAAAAGTACTGATAATGTGTATGTGCAGTAAAAAAACTTCTAGTACACTGTAATCAAAAATAAAATTTCGTCCAGTTTAAATACATATCAAATACTTGTTAGTAGATTTTAATGTAATTCAAAATATTTTAAGTGACCTTGTATCGTATTCGCACCATATAACATATACTAAAATTCAATTCATTTGACATAGACAGTAATACATTTGAATTATTTTACACAGCCCTGTATAAAAATGACAGAGTTTACATACCATATACAAATTGTAGTTTCCCCACACCACTTGGCAAATTAATGTTTTATTCTTATGAAAAATGCATAAAATCGAAAACACGCTTTTGACATTTACACACATAGACAAAAATACTGGAGTTCTGTTGTGCAGCTCTGTGTAAGGACTGTTTCATGCATACAAACATGCATTAATGGTCCTTAGTAACATGTATCAATTTATTTCAGTTTATCACTTAAATCAAATTTATTCAATATAGACTGCGATGTCTGGAACCATTATTTTTATGTAACTGTAATGAATCTCAATGCAGTACATCATTTTCATTATATTTTAGACCTATAAATTCATTTAAGTGTACTTCAAAAACTTTTCTACCTACAAACCGTCATGTATACAGATATATATTGTTTTTTTTATGCTCATATCAACGAAAGATAAAGGCCACATACATTTTAAATAAGAAACATTATGTAATGAAAAACATGTATCAATTCAATTTCATCACAATTTAAGTATACTTACTGAAGTTTGAGCACCGACACATGGACAGATCAAGGTCATAAACCATTTTCGACTTTGTTGAAAAGTGTTAAAAATCAGTGCCTTTTCCTTAAAATTGCTAATTTATTAATGAGCTTATTTTTTTAAACATTTAATAAATTTGAAGATCTGAATTCCCACATTCCTAACATCCCCCTTGAAAATAAACAAGTTGGAAATTGTACGTCAAACGTGACAAATGAGGTGCGTTCGTGCTATAGCTAGTTATATAAATATTCATATCTTGATTTTTAATTCTGTGAAATGAATTATATTGTCTGCAGATTAATTTCTGTCATAAAATAAATATCTCAGTTGCTTGACGATTAAACCTCGGAAGCTCCTATAACAAAAAAGCACCGATTTTTTAAAAAAATAATTCACATTTCTTAATAAATATTTTTATTAATATTTCCTAAAGTTTTGATTCGATTTTCATAAAATTTGAAATGTCTCGACAAATTTCTGCAAAGATAATATATCTAAAATTTCAAACCATTCGGTTTGGTAGTTTTTGCGTTGTTATATGCGGACGGATGGACAGACAGACGGACGGACCAAGCGACGACAATAGGTGCTACGTATTTATATAATTACGAACGCACCTAAAAACAGTACAGACGCTTGGGATAAAATTAAAAAGTCCTTCCGTCCTGTACTGGGAGGAAAAGGTAGCTTTCCTATATTTTCGTTTAAAAATTTTTGCTAATGTTACTCGAAACAGCAAGCTAAAATGCAAAGAACCCTGTTTACAGAAGATTCGTTAATACTGAATTTGAATAAGAAATTTGCCAAATTAGTCAACTACGGGCAAGTTGGCTTCATTTATGAAGACTTATTTTTGGTCACCAAATTTGGCGATATTTCACCAAGTGTCGCCAAGTTTAGTGAGAATTTGGTGCTAACAGATATGAATATATAGTTTATGCGTATGATTGGGCAAATGATTACAACAATGAAAGATAATAATTTGCGAAAAATCGTGTTCACTAAAATTCATAAATTAATTGTTGGTTTTTTGTAATGTGCAGTCTTGTTACAAAATGTCAGCCACCCTAGAATTTCAAACTGTGCATCTCATGCAAAACAACCATCTCAGTCATTTTTAAAGATAGAGGTAAAACAAAAAATGCTCCGGAATTCTTGTATCAAGGCCTAACACTTAAGCAAAAAATAAATTTAAATTTTTAACTCTTTTTTATATTTATTTTAGTTTTAAATCTTTCAGTGGCCACCATTTTGAAACAAGATGACAGACCAAGCAGGCCAATGAACTCGGTCGAGACATTGGTGACAGTGAGCTTAATACACACATTAACTTCATCTAAATTGGTTTATAAATACGAGTGTTATCGTATGACATAGATTATATATATATACATAAGGATATATGTATATATGAAACGAAGCGTGTTGCTCCGTCGGTGGGTCCTTGATCGCCGGGCCGGGCCGGTGGCTGCGCTGACTGATGGCGGCTCCGTACGTCAAAGTGCTCATTCTGATTCCCTTGCATGTTCGTGTAGTCCTGGGCCGTAAGCGGGATTCGGTTAAATTCCGAGTGAATGTATTTCTGTTTAAAGGAAGACTCAGTTTATTATGGAACCTGGTTTATTTCTTTTTCTTACATGATTCCTTTTAAACCAGGCCCATATTGGCGTGAGAGCTGCTTTTTAAGTCTGTCTGGACATCGAAGGTTCGTCCATCGCGAGGCAATTCCGAGAGAGCAGATTGGCGTGGATTTGTTTAGATGAGGGAAATCGTAAAAAGTTCGCTCCTGATAGCAGTGCAATGGTATAAATATGAGGTTTTTGCATTATTTCTGCTAGAGGTCGTCTAAGTCAAAAGAGGCGTATTTTTAATTTTAATTGGCCGCGAGCTGAGTGATTGATTGTGCGGAATAAAGGCGTTGGCTCTATCGGCCGATCGGATGCCGCAAGACTTTAAAATTGCGTTAGCGTCAGCACAAATATTCTTATGAAGAGTCAGAAAACGATCTTTGAAAGTTATAAGATGTGATGCAGGAAAACTAATTTAACAGGGGCGACGGCAATTTCAATCAATTGAAACACAATTATTAAAGCATTTAAAAGTTTTGATTTAAATTTCTATTTTTTAAAACGGTAATTTAAAATTTTAAAAGGGGCAAAAAGGGATTTTGCATTTTAAAAAGGGGTTTAGCTTTTATCCTTTCATATCCCCCCCCCCACTAAAACAAGAGCCACAGGGCTCGCCTGCAAGACCTGTGGGTCTTATCTCGTGAATTTAACCCATGTTTTTTAGATTCTTATTTTCTCCAGCTCTCAAGTAATTTCTCCAGCTCTTCAGTATTTACTTCAGCTCTCAAGTCAATTGGACCTATTTTTACATTTATATATCAAATTTACATAAAAATATTGGTTACACTAAAATATTGGAATTCTTTCAATGGTGCTGCAGCAAAACAATAATGTGTCTCGAGACGACATATCTTGATTATAACAGTTGTCATAACATAACTGTGTTTGTAGTGTTTCCCTTTCTTTCCAGTTTTTGTTTTAAAGTTTTTGATATAGTTTGTTGGGAAACATCCTTTTGTGTATAATTGCAAATTGCAACCATAAACTATATAGTATATTAAAATATTCACAGGTAAACATACTGAAAACTATACAACATATGCAAATGTAAAAAATATTCAATAATAGACAATGTTCAAATGTAAAAAAAAATATTCACAAATACAAAATATTAAAATGTAAAATATATTCACAAATACAAATTATTCAAAACTATAAAATATTCAATAATACAAAATATGCACTAATACTATCAACAAAATATATTGTATCTCAAATGCAATTTGAAAAGCTTGCATTTCTAGAAATATTGAATTTTCACACTGAGATAAAATAACAGTAAAATATCCTAAAATACTAATAACAAAAACAAATTATATTTCTTCGTATACCTTTCCGTTTTGTTCGGGACTTAGCTACTTCTATGATGCAGCCTTAGGTTTATATCCATGAAAAAACAACACTAAGTTGTTTAAAAAAGAAAAAGAAAACTACAGCTAATAAAAACTAAATATACACTTGCTATAATTTTCACCATGCGCAGGGTCAGTGCGATATGGGTTTTAATACTCTGAGGGGAATATCACCCAAAAATGTGCCACTCGCACGACAGAAAAAGAAAAGTGGGTAATCGATATTCACCTGCAGAGGGGAAGCGAAGCAGTTTTGCCAGACTCTCCGTTCAACCTGGAAAGAGAATCTGGGAAAACAGTCCGGCTAAAGATGGGTGGCCACGGAGCGGAGGACCCCTTCATGTGTCATCAATTCGTCATTATAATATTTTTAAAAAAATAATAAAAATTCTAACAGTACTTTTAAACTGTCACCATCATTCTACACTGCTGGGGAGATAGGTTACACGCCCAGCTGGGTCCTCATCCAAATGCTACGAGTAAGGGGGACGATAGGAAAGTAAAAATTAAAAAAAAATTGACAGCTGAAAGAGATAGATGGGGTTTATTCATGGCTGAGTTTAAGATTTTGAGGAGGGTGGTAGTATCTTAACTTGGAGGAATGGACAATTTCGGAATTTCTCTTAAAATGTGGGCTGGGTTTATCAATTTCAAAGGATACATCAGAAAGTTGTTTTAAAATGGTGTATGGGCCAGAATATGGTGCCGTCAATTTACGGGTATTCGGATAGTGAAATTCTTCATACATCACAATGTCACCAACTTTAAACTTTACAGGAAGGAAACGAGCATCATAACGGACTTTATTCTTTTTATGGTAAGCAATTGTTCTCTCTTTAGCCAATTTTCTAGCTTCTTCCACAGGGGGATAGTAACTATTATTTGGTAAAGGGGGATCATATGGTAAATTTCCTAAAAATAAATAGCTAGGGGTGAATTGGGTTACAGAATGAGGGGTGTTATTATATTCATATAAGACTTCATCTAAAAGCTTAGTCCAGGGTATTTTCTTGGATGTGGAATTGACTTTACATTTTAATCTAGTGACAATAGTCTGATTTAGTCGTTCAATTTTCCCATTCGTTTCCGGGTGATGGCTGCTCGTCAATCTGTGTTTTATATTGTAATTACGAAGAAATCTCCTAAACCTGGAAGCTGTAAATGCTCCATTTCTGTCGGTTAACAATCTATCTGGTACTTGTATCTGAAATAATTGTTTCAAAATGTTTGTATAAGTTTCGGTAGTTACACTTTTTGAAGGAAAACCCCACACATAGCGAGTTGCATGGTCAACGACTAAATGCAAATATTTTTTTGTAGAATTGTAATAATTAAATCCGCCAACAGAGTCTACTGCCAAACATTCAAAAGGTATCTCTGTTGGGGGCATTAATTGCAATAAGCCAAATCTTTTTTGTCTACATTTTTTGTTTATCTGACAAGTGTGGCAGTGTTTTACAAAATTTTCAATGTCCTGATTAAAGTTAGGCCAATAATATTGCGGAGAGATTAAATTTATCATTTTATAAATTCCAGGGTGGCCAAATTGTGTGTGGGTTTTTTCTAATAGGGGTAAACGTAAAGACATGGGGACCACAATCTTATACAAACCTTTCTTTTTAATAACAACAACATCATTTATCTCAGTGTACTTTTTACCATCAATTGTTACATTTTCTTTCTTCTGATTGTCTCTTACTTCATTCAAGTCAAGGAGATGTATAATATGGGGTAAATTTTCTGAAACAGGTTGTCTAGATAGCATATCAGCTTCAACATTAGTGGAGCCTTTCTGGTATTTAATTTCATAGTCAAACATACTAAGTTTTAGGGACCAGCGGAAAAGACGTCCTCTTAAATTTTTAACACTTTTGAGCCAGGTAAGTGCCGCATGATCTGTATGTATGACAAATTTTTGACCGTGTAAATAATGATAAAATTTATCTAAAGCATCCACAATCGCCAAACATTCTAATTCCGTAATTGCATAATTTTTTTCATAATCGCGAAGATTTCTAGAGTGATATGCTATAGGATGTAATGTTCCTTTTTCATCAACTTGTTTCACTACACATCCCACTCCATGACTTGATGCGTCTACAAACAAATGACAAGGTGTTTTGGGATCAAACAACTTTAAGATTGGTTTTTCAATTAAAGCATTTTTTAATTTTTCAAAAGAATTTTGACAATTTTGGTCCCACACATAAGGGACATTTTTCTTCAACAAATTGTTGAGAGGGTATCGAATGTTAGCATACTTTGGAATAAATTTGTGATAAACATTTATAGATCCCAAAAAACGTTGTAATTCTTTTACATTCGTTGGTGGTGTTAATTTCTTAATCGTCTCTATATTAGGGTTGTCAGGTGTGATACAACCGTTCGAAACTTCATATCCTAGAAAGTTAATTTTGGATTTCACAAAATTACACTTTGACAATTTGAGTTTAAGGTTTTCTTGAACACATATATTAAATAATGTCTCTAAATGACATAAATGTTCCTCTTCATTTTGGGAGAATACAATAACATCATCAAAGTAACTACAGGCAAAGTCAATTTTGTATTTATTAAGAATTCTACGGAGGGTACGGTTAAACCAAGCAGGTGAGTTTTTCCATCCAAACGGTAAACGATTCCACTCATATAATCCAAAGGTGGTGGCAAATGCCAGCTTCTCAGTGTCTCGAGGGTGGATAGGAATGTGCCAATATCCACTAGCTAAATCAAGAGTGGAAAAAATTTTAGCATGCGCCAATTTATCTAACAGGGTGTCGATTCGAGGTAAGGGTTCTGCATCTGTTTTTGTAATGGCATTTAATTTTCGGAAGTCAATACATAACCGGGTTTTCTTCCCTTCTTCACGTTTATACACCAAAGTTACGGGTGATGAATAAGGGGAATAGCTTTCTTTAATGATACCGGCTCGCAATAAATTTTGAATTTGTTCTTTAATTTCCTCTTCTTCCTTAGGGGAAGTGCGATATGCTCTTAAAGAAACGGGGAGATCTGATGTTAACTGTATTCTCTGGGGTTCCATGTTTACACAGCCTATATCATATTTATCTTTGGCGAAAATACAGACATATTTGGCTAGAAGAGCAGGTAATTGTTCTCTGACAGACTGAACATTTTGCACATGGTCAGTGGTCTCGAACAACTCCGGCTCAAAATTTTCTTCGAATATCTCTGCATTATCAATTGCTGGCTGGTTAGTATATACTTCTGATAAATGTAAAGTATGGTGAGACGCATTTGTTGGAATATGGTCCATGAGAGGTACTTTCTTATTATCTTGAGTTATTTGCATTTTAACACAGTCAATATTTAATCTAAACAGTTTGCAATGGGGTAGCCCAATCAAAGCATAAGGTAACTGATTGTTAATTATAAAAAGTTCAATTCTCTTAGAGATACGTCCTAATTGCAAACTAACAAGGCATTTTTCTTTCAAAGCAAGAACACCTTGCGTTTGGGTGACTGGTATACTCTGCTGAACTTTACATATTTTTAGGTTAAGTTTATGGGCTAAATGACAAGGAATAACACTAATCGAACTCCCAGTATCGATCAAACAAGGTAGTGAGTCTTCATTTTTTACATAAGTAACTTTATGACAATCTCTATTTGATTTTTTATAGCTAGCTTTTTCTTTTTGTATATGTCCGGACATAAGAAATCGTCATTGATTACTAGATGTATTTTGGGATGACTCATTAGCGCTATGATCTTGGTTGGGGTTCGGCAAAGTCATATTGTGACTAGGGGTTGGTACTGCTAACACTTGTTGTCGAAAAGGGCAGTTTCCCACCCAATGATACGCATTTGGTATTCCGATATTAAGACAAACTTTGCATGGATAGGGCGGCAAAGTGGTCTGGTGGTGTACATTAGGTCGTGGTGGAACATTTGAAGTCGGTCTAAACGTATTTTGGGGATTTCTGGCTTGATTTGATGGAAAAGGTCGAATGGGGTGTGTTTGATAGGGAACTCTGTAGTTCCACTGCCTGTTAAAATTCTGTCCATTCTCATATGGAGGTCGGTTTGGTCGCCATTGGCGATACTGATTGGGGTTTTGGGGGCTTGCTTCAAATTTGCTCTCATTTCCCTTTCTGTCCAGTTGCAGTTTGCTAATTCTGAAAACTAATTCACGCCATGCATGTGTAGTTGAGGGGTTGCCTGCAATAACTAACTTCTGCATTTCTAATGGCAAGCCCTCCGTTAACCCTTCCAGGATAAGTTTCTGCTCTAAACCTAAGGTTCGGCCTACTTTAGTCTTTTTTTGATAATATTCGTTCAAGTCCTCTCCAACTTTATATCTAATACGTGAAAAATCAGTGAGAGAAAGGGTATCTGGAATTTCGTAGTGTTCATTAAACAAAGTGACAAATTCGGACCAATGAAGTACATTTAGACAATTATTAATGTACAACGTAAGTGCACTGTCCTTTAAATACTTCTGTATGTGCCTAATTTTCCAGCACTCGTCTTTTCCCTGTCCTATACAGACACTCTCGAAATAGGCTAACCATGGTATCCAAGACATTCCATCTTGCGGAGAAAACGCAATGATATCGGGGTCTACTGACGTTTTTGGGTTGGCGGATACTGATGTGTGAGCAGACCCAGCTTGAGCTGACAGGGTCTGTCCACCTAACATTGTTACACCAGATGTCTCTGGTGCACCTCCAGATTCCTGACTAGACTTCTGATTATTTTTCTCTTCAGGATTATTAACGGGATTATCATCTTTGCTCGAAATTTGATTTTTTTCTTTTTCGGGGTCACCTGATTTGTCTGTTAAATCCTCTACTTCTTTGGGAGGTGTTGGGTTACTCATGATAGATATAAATACTAAATATCACTGAATTACACAGAAATATAATACACAATTAAAGCACATAAGAATAAAAATGAAAAAATCTTTCAAACTATTTAAAATTTGTAACACTATATCTAAATATCTGTTAAAATCATCTTTTTAAAATTAAAATCCACCTTAATAATTTTTTTTTTTTTTTTTTTTTTTTTTTTTCAATAACTTGAATTCAATAAAAAAAAATTTAAATAACCTCACTAACTATAAAGTACGTTGCATATAAATCATCTTTAAAAAGTTTAACACTTAATAATAAAAATATTATAATAATAATAAAATTTTCACTTCTGCTAAAATATTTTCAAACTGTCTAGAAAAATGATTTTAATATGAGGTTTAGTTAATGTTATTTTTCATTAAAATCGTAATTATCAGTTCAACACAACTAAAGAATTTTCATAAAAATCACCATTCTTACTCTTTCATCTCTTTAAAATTACGTTAAACACAATACATAAACAATTATATATTTGAACTTAAATAGCTGACTTAAAAATAATTAAAATTTTCACACAAGTAATAGCATAATAAAATAATCCTCTTTAATTTATTTTTGGCATGCATAAAAAATTAAATAAAAAGTTTGAGAACCACTGCCTCTCACTAAAAAGATCTTACAAAAAAAAAATTTTTTTTTTTTTTTTTTTTTTTTTTTCTTCTGTACGTTAATATCAAAAGTACATACCTTTATACGCCTTTGCTTTAAATAAATCCATGAAAAATTTACCTCTTACTTTTTTTTTTTTTTTTTTTTTTCACCACCACGACGCGAAACAATAATAAAAAAAATAACTTTCGCAGAAAGATTTCTCTGATCATTAACCAAATGATTTATTTTCTTTCCTTTTTTCTATAGTCCACAAACCAAAACTCAAACATCTGGCGCTTAATAGGTCACTTGAGTTCATTTCTTTATCAGCGCGCTCTTGAAAATTGAAAACAGCTGTGTAGTTGACCTACTTTTCATCCGATAAAACACTTCGATTCTTGCCGACAGAATGAAATACTGCACAAGATTAAAGAAAAGTTAATGATTCACTTTCCTTTTGACGAAGGGAGATTAAGTACTTTTGAGTTCTTGGGATAAATTCCGTAAGTCTTTCACCGTATGCTGTAAGAATTTTTCACGGAGGTATTCGCTGTGATTGACGGGCGTAGATTACGTAACTGTTTAGTTTTTGGGATTTTCCCGTTGAGATGAACTGTCCTGCTCGACTTCTGAAACGAAGCGTGTTGCTCCGTCGGTGGGTCCTTGATCGCCGGGCCGGGCCGGTGGCTGCGCTGACTGATGGCGGCTCCGTACGTCAAAGTGCTCATTCTGATTCCCTTGCATGTTCGTGTAGTCCTGGGCCGTAAGCGGGATTCGGTTAAATTCCGAGTGAATGTATTTCTGTTTAAAGGAAGACTCAGTTTATTATGGAACCTGGTTTATTTCTTTTTCTTACATGATTCCTTTTAAACCAGGCCCATATTGGCGTGAGAGCTGCTTTTTAAGTCTGTCTGGACATCGAAGGTTCGTCCATCGCGAGGCAATTCCGAGAGAGCAGATTGGCGTGGATTTGTTTAGATGAGGGAAATCGTAAAAAGTTCGCTCCTGATAGCAGTGCAATGGTATAAATATGAGGTTTTTGCATTATTTCTGCTAGAGGTCGTCTAAGTCAAAAGAGGCGTATTTTTAATTTTAATTGGCCGCGAGCTGAGTGATTGATTGTGCGGAATAAAGGCGTTGGCTCTATCGGCCGATCGGATGCCGCAAGACTTTAAAATTGCGTTAGCGTCAGCACAAATATTCTTATGAAGAGTCAGAAAACGATCTTTGAAAGTTATAAGATGTGATGCAGGAAAACTAATTTAACAGGGGCGACGGCATTTTCAATCAATTGAAACACAATTATTAAAGCATTTAAAAGTTTTGATTTAAATTTCTATTTTTTAAAACGGTAATTTAAAATTTTAAAAGGGGCAAAAAGGGATTTTGCATTTTAAAAAGGGGTTTAGCTTTTATCCTTTCATATATATATAAATCAACATTTCAACGGGGGTCATGACCAGTGAAAATATACTGAAATTTTCCAGAATTTCCTTTCCTCCGAACGGCTGCAAAAAGTAGCTTTATACCTTTTTGTATTGAAAGCTACCTAAAAGTGAGGGGACAGCATACCACCTGAGTCAACATTCATTTATCAATTTTAATAATGTATAGTAAAGCAAATATTTATATTTCGTAAACTTTAATCAGTTTTATGATTTTAGATATCAAATAAATCAATAAACAAAGGATTATTTCTTTAGATAATTTGGTACTTCTCCATAATCCCATCGACCATTTTCCATTATAAAAAAAACTATTGCCAAACTGTAATGCGAATGCCAATAAATAAATGGAAAAATGTTGCCATTGGAATCTAAAAAAAAAAAAAAATTACAAGAACTTCAGAAAAGGACCTCTCACTAAAGTGTCAACTATCAGTAATTTTTAAAATGCACAAAATATTAATGAAAACAGAAAAAAAATAATCTTGGATATTTACAATATTTTTCTTAATTATTCCTCTCAGCTGGAGGATAAATGTTTGTGACGTCAGTTGATCGCAACATTTTTTTCAATGCTTTTTCTCTTTTAATATCATGATGTCGCTGTTTAATGACATAATTGTTATTTTAATTAACAAAATACTTAATAAATCAGTAAATCATAACTGAAAGTACAGATAAATGTTGAATTAAAAATCACATGATGACATACTCAACACATGTAATGCACCTGAGACCTGATGATCATGCATGTTTGCAGTTAAAGTGGTCGACAGGATGATGAAGTACCCACGGTGCTTAATTTGCAGCAGAGCTCAGCTCCAGTACTTCTATGTGTTTAGTTAATATTTAAAAATTGAACAGAATTGACCAGAGCTCATACACTTCAGAGCCCAGCGCTTCTGGAAAACGGAAGCTTAAATTATAATTCCACACACTACTTGCATAACTATTGGTCATTCTATTGACTGTGGTACACATGAATTCGAGCGATCTGATTGGTCTACATTTAACAGGTCTATGATATGATTGGTCTACATCGCCATGACGATCGCTGAGGCAAAAATGTAGTGGTAGATTGATTGGCGGAAGTGTTTGTTTGTAAACATGCCCTTTTCTTATTTTTAGTGAATATATAAATATTGGTGGAAACCCATCTGAGCTTATAAATACTGTGCACCGAAGCCCACCAGAACAGCACTGCGTGCTGTGTTTTGCTAGTTGATATACAGACATCATTTGTGAGTAGGATTTTTAGAAAATTTCCCATTCCTGATTTTAATTTTTTTGCTCTGTTCAATATATTTATTTTAATATAAATATCGTCGAAATATATGAAAAAATTTCCTTTACTGAAGACAAATTGGTTTAAAATTTAAAAATAATGCATTGAAAAATAAATATGCGGGTGGAAAGCACAGCGGAATACACTATGCCAGTTATTTCAGCAAAATATTACAGCTCTGTTACTTTTTTTTGCTAGAAATTAAGCCCTGAGTACCAATAATTAATAACATTATATTGGTGGGTTACCATTTATCTGTAAAGTATATAAAAAAAAAATTATGACATGAGGTATTTTTAATTTAATAATAATAAGGCAAGAAAGAAATTAATAAACTTTACATTTATTTTCAGTTTGTAGAGGTTCTCAAATAGTCTCTGTTCACAGAATGAAGACTGGTAAACGAACTTTAATGCACGCAATTTTTCAAACATTGGCCATCTCGGTATCCCACAGTTCAGTAGAGTAATCTGCAAACTATAGTAAAAAGACATTTTTAAGTCAACAAATAATTTTTAAATTTAAATTGCACAATATTTTATTTAATTATTTTTTCTCACATCCAGAAAAGTATAAGATATAATATACACATATACTGATTTTATAATTCAAAGTTATAACTGGTAAATAAATTTATGCATTGAAAGAGAGTTGATTTTTAGGAATTGCCAACATACAGATAAAGCAATAACACTTTATACATCTCATTACCATGAGAACTCTGTAGTTTTCAGGATGTATGATATACATTTAATATATTTTATTTTGGCAGCTAATCCTCCCCCCTCCCCTCTTTTATTTCAGGATGTCTTCCGATGGTTGGGTAGGACATTATTAATATAGAATGTTGTTTTAGGTCTAGTGATGTGTCTGCCTTTTTGCAGAATTCTATACATATTTTATTTTGATGCTAGGATTGGCATTTCACTTCACATATGCTATTGAGTGATTATTTTACAGAAATCTTAATATTTAGTTAGATCTCAGATAAGACTAATTTAATCTAAACTAAAATAAATTAATACACCAATAACTAGTTAATATAATTAATTAAAAATATAACTAATCGATAAACTAGGTAAAACTCTTTAAAATTTAAAATAAAAACATACTGCAATACATCACTGAATTTTATCATTTTACCAGATCTTAAGAATGTTTCAAGTGATTTGAATTTCAGCATATTAATGCACGTTCTTACAGAGACTCGTGCCGAAAACAAAACACACACAGCAAAGTACTACATTGTAAGATTAATTTTCCTCTTCTTCTGACTAAAAATTACATTACATCCATATAAATACGAATGAAACGATATTAAAGTTAATGAACGGAAAATTTTGAAGTGATTAGTTAATTAATTGATGAAGAAATTATCTAGAAATAAATCAATATGATGAATTTAATATGATTGACTAACGAAAGCCACGCCTAATATGGGAAAAAAAGTAACGAAATCCATCCACTCAGGATCGGTAAAACCAGGCACATGTACAAATCATCACCTTCATACAGTTTGGATGAATGCACTGCCGCTTCCTATGTTAAGCTTACAGGGGAACGGAGAAATGCTGGAGTCGCTGGCCTCGCAAAAAGGTGAAATGTCTATTTGATCATTACCGCTAAAAACGGCACAGACCAAAATGAAAACAATGTGAGAGTATTTTCACACTTCCGGTGTATTTTTAGAGGCTTATGCTAAGTTATGTAAATACAAGAATAACAAAATATGGAAAATGTTGCCTTCATCTGGTATCTACTATAATAACATCCTGGTCTGCTTAGTCACAAATGGTGCCAAACAAGTGGCAGAAGTATTTTTATCGTAATTATTTTGAAGGTTTACCTATGTAATCAAATACAGGAATAATTTGTTTTGTATTTAAAAATTAAGTTTAAATAGTCTCATTATGGAAAATCTAGGGCAGACGAACATTCAGCTGTCACTAGACTTTCAGCAGAACAATTTATAAGTGTGTGTTCATATGATTTTGCATCGGTTTCATCGAAGAAAACTATGTCATTTGGAACTTTTTCCATCACATTCTTAATACCAAGGAAAAGATGGTGTGCAATGTTTGCAGAAATCTAATGCTGAACACAATCTTGCATTTCTACAGCAATAAAAGATATTGGTTGCTAGGCAACTGTATTGATGTTCATTTTTAAGTATTTTATCATTTTAGCTATTTTTAAGTAATTTTTTTAAGTATTATATCACAATATTAAAACATTGGATATTTGTTATTAGCTAATGTTAAAAAGATTGGCAAGAATTAAAAAATTTGGCAATCATTGTCACACGTCTAACATAAAAGTACCAAATTATGTAATTTAAATCAATTTTAAAAGTACAATAGCAATACATAAGAACAATGTTTTCTTTTTGATGTGTGATGATTTGTCAATACTTAATTAAATATAAGGTACTTTTCCATTATCCCATCGACCACTATCCATAAAAAAAACTATCGCCAAACTATAATGCCAATAAACAAATAGAAGATTGTTGCCATTGCAATCTAAAAAAGAAAAAAAAAGGAAGACATTTGGAAACGCCCCACTCACTAAAGTGTCAACTATCAGTAACTTTAAACAACAAAATTTACAATATATTAAAGAAAAAAATAATATTTTGGATATTTATTTATTTACATATTTTTTCTTAACTATAAAGGTTAAAATTCAATAATTGCATTAGTAGCCAGTGGCCGGTAGTAGAGGCTCTATGTTTAGTAGCCACTACTGTCAAGTTAGTGGCCACTTATTACCGTGGTTTTTAGATTTAAATAGTTTTCAGGGATGCCACTCAGAAAATAACAAAAAAGATGAAATTAAGTTCGTGTGAAGTAAAATTTAAGACATTTTTCACAACATTTATGCATGAATTTTATAAACTATATTGTTTAGGTATAATTAACTAGATTTAGATAAATTATAAACAAAAAATAAACTGTTTTTCATCTAGCTTAAAACATGAAAGAAAACAAAACTTGATATATTTTTTAAACAGTTCTCCCCAAACTTGTTATTATCTGCACTTTTAATGCTGTTAATGCATCATGCATGAAAACTTGTACTATTTAGCAAATAAACATTTTTTTTTTTTTTAGTTCCCAGTATTTTATATCCATTGAGATAACACAGTCTATAGATTCAATGAGCTCAACGATGAATTTTACTATTTATTAGCATGACAAAACAGATGTTAACAATATAATAAATTATAAAAACTTGTAATAATATATATTTTTTAAATGCTAAAAGGTGTAAATTAACAACATAATACAAATTAAAATAACTTTTATTAGGTTAGTTGACATGTTTCGATTCACTCCCAGTCATTTTCAAAAACAAATGAGAATATTCCATAATTGCATGGGCTTTGAAGTTATTATTTTCATGTACTTTTTAAAAAATAAACAACCAAGTAAAAAATAAAAGATAACGTGCGTAATTTAAAAAAAAAGTACATGAAAATAATAACTTCAATTATGGAATATTCTCATTTGTTTTTGAAAATGACTCGGAGTGAGTCGAAACATGTCAAACAACCTAATAAAAGTTATTTTAATTTGTATTATGTTGTTAATTTACACCTTTTACCATTTAAAAGAAATATAAAACAGTTGTTATAAAAAAAATAAAATATTTACTATATGCAAAAAATATGAAGAGGATTTATTTTCTTTTTGAAGAATTTAATAAAATAAATTTGACATTCATATTGTAGATGGAGAAAAATCGAACACTATAAGCCTTGCTGCAACTTTTGTTGGCATTAAATCATTATTTTTATTTATTTATTTTAAATTGAAAAATTTCATGACGGATTGCTGATTTTAACAATATTTTTTTGTGACGCCTTGATGAAATTTGCCATTTCTTTGTGTGATTGTTTGATGAAATTCAGAAGTTCTTTACGCGGTCATTTCACGAAATTCGAATTTTTTTTTACATGACGGATTGACATAATTCTTGATTTCATCTGAGACCAATTAATGAAACTATTTTTTCCACAGATGCATAGCATAAAGTCACCATTTTTTTACATTTAGTCACCCTGTGACCTTTTCATGAAAAGTGGTCGACAGGATAATGGAGAAGTACCAAATATAATCTTTAAAACGTATATTATATGTGGAACTGTATAATATAGAGTTCCAAAAAACCATCATGGGGTCTAATTTAATACATTTTCCGGTACTTTTCAGTTAGCCGGGCGCCAGTGATATATATACATGTATATATACACACACACACATATCTATGTATACATATAGATACATATATATGTATATACATATGTATTTATATATGTACATATATCACTGGCGCCCGGCTATTTGAAAAGTACCCATTCTCCTTATATGTCTATATATTTTTCTTTTAGACATTTTCCCTTCATAATAGCCTTTTAGCACTCATAAATTAATTTGATAATATTTAATAGAAGTGTATATTTCATTTAGTAGAAAAAAATTATGAGAGCATTAAAAATAGTGCATTAGTTATAAACCACCTTTTTGTAAATAAAAGGCCAGCTGACACATCGGGGGTCGGTGCGATTTTTGTTTTGTGCCATTATGGCAAGAAAACCCATGTTTGGGTACCCGTTAGGCCTAGATTGCTAAAACAGCATGTTAGTTTGATTTTATTATGAAACAGTTTATTTTGTTATTCACACACACAATTTTTATTATAAACACACATATATTATTTTATTATAAAACACAAACAATAATTAATTTATTAGAAAACACACACTATTTAATTTAATATAAAACCCACAGAATCTGCTTTACCGGGTTGCCATTCAAAGCAAAATCATACCAAAATCAGCAGGTTGCCCAGGCATAAAATCGCCATTTTAGCCCCAAAAAATATCCCAGTACGTCTGCGATAGCTGTACCCTAAAAATTTTCGGCTGTCTTTTTCTTTGGACCTTGCTAAAATCTGACAATTCTAACAAAAATGTAAAAATAAAATTAACCACTACATGTTCAATAATGAACAAAGAATTCAAAGAGTCACTTTACATTAAAAGCAGTAAAAAATGACAGAAGAGTCAATTCTAATAGCCAAAAGAGAAAAAACAAACCCAACTAACACAAAATGTGGGTTTTAAGAAAAACGTTACAGGTTACCGCAACATGTGTATCACGCAAAGAGCACATCTGGACTGAAAAAATATATCTACAGTGGCTCACATTTGTTTTTGAACACTTGTGTTTTTAAAACTTACTTATAAAAACATCTTCTAAATATTAAAGGATCTATTGAAAAAAATTTTCATATAAACTTTCTTTTGTCTATAATAAAACCTACATATTGTAATAAAAATAAATTCAAACCCTTTTTTAAAAAAAAATAATTTACTGAGAAAGTATTAAAAAAACAATCTCACATACGTAATTGGACATTTGAAAGCTTTACTAATTTTTTTTAATTATAATATTTTTTGTTATTTATTTTTATTATAAATGGCAATATATACCAAATATTATCGTCTGCACTT
This sequence comes from Maratus michaelseni, assembly GCA_963931845.1. Classification (NCBI taxonomy): domain Eukaryota; kingdom Metazoa; phylum Arthropoda; class Arachnida; order Araneae; family Salticidae; genus Maratus; species Maratus michaelseni. The sequence continues at coordinate 343,135,181 of OZ007591.1, read as the reverse complement.
TGAAATTACTACTACTTCATGTAAATTTGTTTACATTTCTATATTTGAAGTGAACATGGCCGGGCACTACAAAGATACAACATATTCTATTAGTAATTTAATCATAGAGCATTTTATAGATGGTAAAAGCATCAGAAATATTGCAAAACTTGTTAAAGTAAGACATTCAACTGTTTTTGCTGTTATAAAATGGTGGAAACTACATAGAACTGTTTGAAAATCAGGAGCTTCTCACAAGCTAACTCCCCGGAATCGAAAGTTTATTATACATAAAATCAACAACTCTCACAAAGGTTGTGTTCAAGAAAGAAGATCGCGCGGCGCGCGGGCGAAGGAGAGAATGGTTATGGAGTAGGTCTTATCAGAGCAAGTACTTGTAATAATTTAATTATTTCATGCTTTTATAGTTTAGAACAGGTAAAAACAACGACTACATATCTTTATCTTTCCAAAACAGTGGCTCTCGTAATAGGAATACATGCCTATATTTACTCAGAAAAAATCCAAAATATTCATGAAAGTATCACGTGAACTGATTTGCAGTCGAATACTGGCATCGAGCCCGATCAGCGTTCGTCACCCGCAAAATTTTCGCCCGCGCGGCGCGCGATCGACCCAGGAAAAATCTTTGGGTGGTTTGATCACGTGATTGAGCTTTTTAGCACTTTCCAACCTAGTTGAAAAGTGCTTATGACTTCGGTTTGTCTGGCCGTCTGCCGTCTGGCCGTCTGGCCGTCTGGCCGTCTGGCCGTCTGCCGTCTGTCCGTGCTCTAACTCCCGTAAATATGCTCGGATTGCTCTGCAATTTTTATATGTTATTGTCGTTATCTATAGCATGTTCCCTATTTCAACGGAAGTGTCTAGCATTTATAGTTTTTTTACAGGGACACTCAAAAGAATTCCGTTACATTGCGGTCTATGGGGAAAAATCATTTGCGGTTTATTTAAATAATGTTTCACTATTTTAAACGCATTGTAATTTATATATATTACTAAGGTGCATTAGAAGAAGCTTAATATGGAACAGGGTGTGCATAGCACTTATAGTTACTTTACAGGGGGCAGTAAAAATAATTCCGTTACATTACGTCTATGGAGAAAAATCGTCTGCGGTTTATTTAAATAATGTTTCACTATTTTAAACGCATTGAAATGTATATAGATCACTAAGGTGCATTACAAGAGACTTACTACGGAATATTGTGTGTGTAGCAGTCATCGTTCATTTACAGGGACACGCAAAAGAATTATCTACTGTCTGTTAACAATAATTCCTGGAAGTGCGTTTTAAGTTATTGAACGCAATTTTAATTTTAACTTGCTTTTTGTCTATTACGTGGTGTGTATAAATTCTGTAGATCCTATACAGGGCAGCACAAAAGTTCGCGAACACATTTCTGTTTATTGACAAACTCCAGACGGAGAATTTTAAACTGTGCTACGCGTTTCCTAACTGAACTAAAATTATCATCCTATGTAGTATATATACAAATCTATAGATCCTATACAGGGCTGAATAAAAGTATTCGGATATTTTTCCGAATATTGTATATGTTGGAAATTCCTGAAATTATGTTTTTAAATATGTTATGCGTTTTCTAAATTGTTTACTTAGATGTTAGCTTTTAGCTTATTAAACGGTATGATTTGTAAAATTATTTTGGAAGCGTTGGAAAGTGCTATATAATCTATGCTTAACGCTTGATTTTTCGTTCTTGTTTGTGTTGTACTTGGTTTGGTAGGTTGATTGATACAACTGTAGCAGCATGATCGGATATCTGAAAAATTTCAACTTTTTAACATTCTAAAATGATTTTTTAAACCTTTGATCCAACATAAAAATAATAGAATACGAAAGTATGATGTATATTTTGGCTAATTACCATTGAAGCACATGCTATGGTAATTTTATGATTGCACAAGTTAATTATTAGCTATGTGGTATTCTGATTACACAATATCATTAATTATCTCTTTGTAGATTTTAGTAGAATGATATTAGAACTTGATATGTTTTTGAAATTCATAGATATTATAATTATTTAACATTCTATAAAATTATGCTGCATTGCGCAAATTGGTATGGAATGGTTTTTACATATTCTTTTCAATATTCTTTTCAATTATAGCTGGTTGAAAGTATTGAGTTTTATGATACCATAATTTAGCCTAGTTGGCACATAAATCACTTTGATTAACTTCTGTTTAAAATACATAGTTAGTATAGCTGCATTGCACTTTTAATGGTGTATTTAATAATAATTTAATAATAATAATTTTAGAATATTATTATTATTTCTTGGTATCATTTGTTTATCTATTGAAATTTCAAATGCATTTTTTTAAAATCTTATTCAGGTTCTTTTAATTTTTTTTTTTTTTTTTTTTTTTTTTTTTTTTTTTACCAACATTAATTTTGTATTGACTTATGAATGCTAGGGGATTCTATATTGTTGTATTTTGATGTTAGCTTGCTTAATGGGACTTTATGTATATATGTATATAGTTTTATAATATAGCCTTATTATATTTAATCAAGTATTAAAAAGTCAATCTTATTATTTTTATTTTTATTTTATTTTATTTTATTTTTTATTTTTTATGGATATTCAAGTACTTTATAATCCATTTGTGTTTACATAATAGCAACTCCAATTTATAATTTTTTTTCCCCTTTCTCTCTCTTTCTTTTTAAATGTTCTTCAGGTATGAGTAAATTTGGCTAATTACCATTGAAGCACATGCTATGGTAATTTTATGATTGCACAAGTTAATTATTAGCTATGTGGTATTCTAATTACACAATATCATTAATTATCTCTTTGTAGATTTTAGTAGAATGATATTAGAACTTGATATGTTTTTGAAATTCATAGATATTATAATTATATATATATATACATCATAATATAATTATATATACATATATATATATATACAAATACATCATATAGTTACACAACTGCTGTCAACTTATATGTCTCTAGAACTATAGCACCTGCTAAAACTGATATATTAGTTCAGTTGATAGCAGTTACATAAATATATATATTGTACAAAACAATGCATATAATAAAATAAAATTTAATTTTCTACAACCAGTGCACCTTTAACTAACAAGGGAGAGGACGTTCGGATTACCGAATTCCTGAAACACAGTATTGGTGGTTTCAATAAAATTAAAGTAAACTCTAAAAAAAAAAAAAAAAAAAAAAAAAAAAAATTGGGTACTTTTTGGTTAACCGGGCACCAGGGAAACAAATATAACACACACACACACACACACATATATATATACATACATATATACACAAACATATATGTAGATATATATTTCTATTTTTTTTTCACTGGCGCCCGGCTAACCGAAAAGTACCAAAAATTGTTATGTACTTTACTGACGTTTGGGTTGTCCTACACAGATGAACCTGAAAAATATGGATACAAAGTGAATGCTCACCGTTTATTTCAATTTTTTCCCTATTTTTATTAATTTAAAAATGATTTATCAGTTGCTTTATATTTTTTGGGATAAATAGAATGTTAATAAATCAAGGTCGTGATACCAATTGGTAATCTTGTAACATGTTAAAAGATTTATTTCTTTATTTGTAATAGTAAAATAAAATCTTTGTTAAAATTTGATATAAAAGCTTTTAAACATTTTATTAAAATATATTTTTCGATAACAACCTTGTTGAAACATAATTATTAATTTCTAAAAATTTATTTTTCTTGAAATTCATTTTTTGATGTAAATTGCATTATTTTTTATATTGCAATAAACATAATAAAACACGAGAAACAAATGCTAAAATAAAAAATAAAGAAAACTGCCCAGTTAAACTGAGGGCATTGAGCTCACAGGCTATTCACACTAATTGTATATTATACTCTTATTTAAAAGAATAATGCCACTCGAAAAATAAAGAAATCGACAATATATTAAGGGGGGGGGGGATAAGCACCCGTTCCCACCCTTTATACTTAACCAATAAACCCCCAAAATCTAATCAGGCAAGCGCCTTACCACAATGAATTTATACACAAAATTTGAAAAAAATCGTATAATTTTGCTTGAAAAACCCATTTATCTAAATTAAGGGAGGTAAGACCCCCCCGCACCCCGTTCCCCCCTTTATACTTAACAAATGAAAACCCCAAAATCTAATCAGGCAAGCGCCTTACCACAATGAATCTATACACAAAATTTGAAGAAAATCGGATAATTCTGCATGAAAAACCCATTTATATAAATTAAGGGGGATTAGCCCCCCATTTACCCCCCTTTATACTTATCCAATGAACCCCCAAAACTAATCAGTGAAGTGCCTTATCACAATGAGCCTATATACAAAATTTGAAGAAAATCGGATAATTCTGCATGAAAAACCCATTTATCTAAATAAAGGGGGATTAGCCCCCCCTTTTACCCCCCTTTATACTTATCCAATCAACCCCCAAAACTAATCAGTGAAGTGCCTTATCACAATGAGCCTATATACAAAATTTGAAGAAAATTGGATAATTCTGCATGAAAAACCCATTTATCTAAATTAAGGGGAAGTTACCCCCCCTCCCTTTCCCCCCTTTATACTTAACCAATGAATTCCCAAAACTAATCAGGAAACGCCTTATTAGAATGAACGTGGAAACAAAATTTGAAGCAAAACGGATACTTCTGCATGAAAAACCCATTTATCTAAATTAAGGGGGAGTTACCCCCCCCCTTTATACTTAACCAATGAACTCCCAAAACTAATCAGGGAAGCGCCTTATTAGAATGAACCTGGAAACAAAATTTGAAGCAAAACGGATAATTCTATCACGAGTTATCGCGTTACGTACATACATACATACATACCATACGTACATACAGAACGGGAGGGCACATTAGCTCTCAGGCTTTGATAGCCTGTGAGCTAAAAAAGAGTAGAAAATAGAAAAAAAATTCAGTAGAAATAGATAAAAGATAGATTCAATAGAATTCAATGTATAGTTTCAATATAGATTATAGATTCAATAGAATTCAGTAGAAAATTTATAAATGGTAAAATACATGTGGTTTACCGTCTAGTTTCGTAATGAATATAAATAAAATATAGTTATAATATATTATAACTATATTTTATTTATATTCATTACGAAACTAGACGGTAAACCACATGTATTTTACCTCTTTACAAAAATTGGTACTGATATTTCTAGTTTAAATAATGTATATCTTTTACGTTTTATTTTTATAATATTTTTTACATTGTAAAATATGCTTTGCATTCTATTCGTACTAAAAATTCACTGTTGAAGTACTCATTATAAAAACCTGGAGAAATTCGTGTAAATTGACTATATTTTCATTCCTTATTTTACATTTGCTAAAAAGAAAAACAAAATAGTAATAATGTTTAAATATTAAAAGGCACTGTAATGTAAAATTTTAATCGTAAAATAGCTGAATTTGTCGTATTTAATTAAATAAGTAATTGTTAATAATATCAAATTTTACTTTTATAAAATATATTCCATAGACACCGATTAAACATTTTTAAATGAAAAAAATAGAAAAATCAAATAGAAAATTATGGGAGTCGAACCCGCAACCTCTGGAGTCAAGAGCAGTGCTCTAACCATTCGGCCACCAAATTCATATTTATTTTCAACAAAATATCATTAAAATACGCAAACTAGTCAAATGAAGGACCATGTTCATTATCATTGATTTGGATGTCCAAATCAACGATAATGAACGCAGGCCTTTCAATTTCATTCACAGTGTACACTCACTCTATATTTTAATCTCCATCGCCCGCGCGCCGCGCGATCTTCGGTTCTGAACAGCCCCAAGGTTATCATGACTCCACCATATTCTGCAGATTTAAACCCAATTGAAAATGTGTGGCATGAACTGGAGAAAATAACAAAAAAATATTATATTTCTTCGAAAGCACGACTTAAAGCAGTATTAACAGAGATATGGGACAAAACTGAACATTCTTACACAAAAAAACGTGTAATTGCAGGTAAAGGATACTCAAGAAAGTATTAAAATGTTTGAATATTTGTATATTTTTGTTTACATTTGTTAAATGCTCAAAGTGTCCAATTACTTATGCGAGATTGTCCGTAGCACTTTCTCGGTAAATTAATTTTTTGAACAAAAAAAAGTTTTGAATATATTTTCATTACAATAGTACGTAGGTTTTATTACAGACAAAAGAAAGTTTATATGAAAAAAATTTTAAGTAGATACTTTAATATTTAGATGATGCTTTTTATAAGTAAGTTTCAAAAACACAAGTGTCCAAAAACAAATATGAGCCACTGTAATAAATAAGCTTTTTCGGTTTAAGGGACGACTTTACCTATGCTTGACCCCGCCAAATATGGCGATAAAACAGGTTTAAGAAAGCGATAAAGCCTTGCCGATGGTCAGAGCGATAACTTGCTTTGGGTGGTTGAATAATGCTAGCCAATAAATACGCCAGTAAGTACGTCATTGAATTTCTGTTTCCAGGAGTGGGGGTTGAATAAAGGAAACATCTGTTCGACGGGTAATAGTGAATGAACGTATGAAGTTCTACGGAAAAGGTTGTGTTTGAGATCTAAGGGTGGTTTTGGTTCCTGAATGATAATAGACTGCTAGAAATAAGAGATCCTTTAAAGGGTCACATTTTTAGCCACGATTATTTTACTATGACAAAAATTTCATTTTATTTTGAAATGTGATTCTTAGTGAACTTAACACTTAAAAGTTATTTTATATTAAAGTTATTATGATAAAAATGGGTTACGGTTTCAAGCAATCAATATTCAGAAATGATTTTCATTTAGTTTACTCACTGTTTTCTGGGCAATTTTCACTTATTTTCTTTAAAATTTATGTGTTTTCTTAGCTATTATTTTTGTTTGTTGAAAATGCATTACTAAAATAAATAAACGCACCTTCAAAAATATGGAAAATTGTTGACTGAATCAGTTTTTTTTTTTTTTTTTTTTTTTTACTTTCCTCAATACAAACTGATCTATGTGAAATCAATTTATACTACTAAAAGGAAGTTTCGCTCTTTGTGTGTGCGATGGCTCGCGATATCTGCCGCACGTTAAAAATCTGAAAAGTTGGTGGTGGGGTGACCAAGGCAGGTCTTTATGCATCTGTCGCTCAGTTATTTAAGATCCGAGCTCCTTGGAGCCCATTGTAGTTTTTGTGCCCTAAATTATTAATATAACGTCCCTTTTTATCCGATCTTCGTTTTTGGGATCCTTTTCCTCATTGGGATCCATTTCCTCATTTAATCCCTCCCCCCTCCCCATTTTTACGTTCCCGTTAAGATCCTGGGCCGGTAGGGGCCCCTTGAAATTTTTGCTCCTTACATTTTTAATTTGTCCCATTTTAATCCGATCTTCTTCGGTTTTGGGATTTTTCTCCTTTTAATTATTCCTACATTTCTTCATGCCAGTTAGTACCCCGGGCCCGGTGCCTCTTTAACTTTTTGTGCGGCATGTATTTTTCATTCCCCTAATTATGTCACCATCTCAATGCATAACTTTAAAGTTTAGTCTTGGACTCCTGTCCGCGGGCCACAACCCTCATATTTTTATTGGGGTCCTAGGGCACTTTTGTGAGCATTTCTTTAAAATTTTATTCTAATGATAATTTATACCTTATGCTTAATTTCGACTAATTGAAGATCTAAAGTGCTAAGTACTAGAATCTTTTGATCTTTTCTCATATTTCCCTGCTCAAAACTATCAGTTGTCATCTTTTGGGCCCGCTACTATAGCTCCTTAAAAACTGTCCGATTGACTATCTTTTTTTTTTTTTTTTTTTTTCTCAGCTACCATCAATTTTCAATATTAATCTCCTTCTTAAAACACTTGTTTCAGCTTCTTTAAAGAAAAAAAAAATCATACGAACTTGAGTTCTGTTTAAGGTTATTATCACGGCCTTGGTAACGCAAGGCCAGTTAGTTAGTTGTTGAATAAAATTTATTTCTAATTTAAGGCCATTCTGGAAAAAGAAAAATCCACTCTTAACAACAAGAATTTTTCTGACACCTTCACCGACTCAAAAGTATGAAAATTTCAAGCAAAACTGCTGAAATAACTGAAAATCAAATAGGGTTTTTCATTTTTTGATAAATGTATTACATTTAAAGTTGTAAGCCATTGTTGTCTCAATGACGATCTTTTTCACACTGCTGCGTCTGGAAATTCAGTTTATAATGCCAACTTTTACTGAATTTTCTAAATATCCCGTGCCTTATCGAAATTTGGAAAACGCTATTCGATTATAAATACATCTGTCAGTTTTATGTGTTTACAAATAAAAATTAATTCTGGAGATGTGTCAGATAATAACAGCTTTGAATTTGAGGATGGTCTTATGAGGTATCAATATATTTTTCGTGTAATTATGTCATAATAATTTTCTTTTTTAAGTTTAAAGGGTGGAATAATACAAACACGCGAAAAAATTAAATGTGTAGGAATTCAGAGTGGCAATCGATTTGTTCAATCAAAAACATGAAATGTTTCATTTCAGGCCAAACACGAATTCTTGATCAAGACTTTAACAATAATGAAGCTATTTTAACGAAATTTTCAATAGACGTTTTTGCCAAATGCAACAATATCACAAAAATTGATGGAAGTTATCATCATCTGCGTCCAAACAGCGCTGAACTAGGCCATCTATATTTCGAAATGAATGTATGTACGATGTCACTGACTGAATTACTATGCATTCCCAGAATTTTTCGTAGTTTCGTATTTCACATAAAGATAGGTAAGACTTGAAATTTTTATTAAACTATCACCATTATTGTTAAATGTCTGCATAAATATCAGAGTTCTGGTTGAAATAGATAAGCTTTATTTTTTGTCCGAATTCATGGACTGCGACCCTGGTTTTCTGTGCAAAAATTGTTATTTATAAGTGTGCTCTGCCATTTCTTACAGTTTGTTACATCTTTTTGAAACAATCTGAATGTCGCAAATATTTAATTTTATTTTTTTCTGAAGGAAAATAATAATTTCAATAAGATATTTGTGATTCTATGACTGCACATTTAATGACACACACACTGTGCCATTTTATGACAGCACAATCCTATTTTTTTGTAGTACTTCCAATTTTTGGATTACGCCATGCTGCTGTTTTTTTTTTTTTTTTCAGAATAAACGCCTTTTTTTTTTGGGGGGGGGGGGGTAAGAGGTGTGTGAGGACCGAACGAAATTTATATACTCAGACCCAACCTGGACCAGCACGTAAAAAATAAGCAAAAAATTAACACTAGAGCTATCGAAAATATTACTTATAGCTTTTTAAAACTATTTCATACCAGAAATTTTATTTATAACCACTTAACTTATTAATTTAACGTATTTCTATGAGTTTTATATTTAATTTATTTTAAAAAGAAATTTCTGGTTCGAATCGGAATATATTCATTAGGTAACCGTCAAAATGACGGCTCGGTAGTTCTAAGTGTTAAAGCCGAAACATTACGAAATATTTATTGGCCGTCCTCATCCTTTTATAAAAGATGAAATATCGACGCGGTGCCTGTACGGCAAGTTTATTTTTTGTATAACTTATGAATCCAGCCATTGGCGCACCCACGGGGGGGGGGGGGGGGTAAGGGGGCTGAAGCCCCCCCCCCCCCCCCCCCAGAACCTGAAACTTAATAATGAAGTAACTATATAAAGTTTTCTATAAAATTATAAAAAGTTTTTTTTCTTTTTTTTCTCCTGTAACTAAGAGATAATTTAAAACTGTTATGGTATGGTACTATAGCTTGGTTTTAATTGCTTCTTATTTTCAAGTATAATATTTACTTTCCGGTCTTTACAAAAAACCGTATCGGCCTGTAAAATGCACAAAATGTCTTGTGACAGCATATGCGGAAATGTGATTAATTTCCTTGGACTGTGGATTTATTTTCTTTCTTCTTATGGCTGCATTCAGTCGGGAGAACACAACGGGAGTCTTCCGGGACTTGCAACGTATAATGAATGACACACACTGGCAAATACAAAGGGGAAAACTTATGGAACCTAGGCCATAATAGCGCTACAATGATAAAGAAAATTGGGATTTTTGTATAACGACATCCTTACCATTCAGAAAAGGACAGATTTTCGTCTGGGATAAACAGCACGATATATTTTTTAATTGAATCTTTTTTTTATTATTATTGTGTCATAGATCAAAGTTAATTAACGGTAGTTATTAATAGTACAGCAAAGCAAAATGCTACAGAATGTATCTGCATAGATGTTTCCTTAGATCACCTTACAATGAGAATAAAGTGCTATCATTCTGGAATAGGTTTATAATGCAAACTGTCGCATGTATAAAAGCAAAACTGAAATTCTGAATAATAGGATTTCAGAAGAAAAAATATAGTTTGACGTTTTCAGCCTCGGGTCACCAAATAATAATAATAATAATAAACAAAATTCATCTCTGATATTTATAGCATGTTTAGCAGCTGCTTTTGAGTGCTATGAAGAAATGATTCGTCTTGATATGATTTTATTAATTCTGATATCATATGAATTTTTATTCTGGCGAGTTTGAACAATTCTTTTAAATTATAGAACCCCCCCCCCCCCCCCCCCCCAAAAAAAAAATGCTAATGTTTTGCGAAAAGTTTAAAAAGTAAACACCGACAAACGAAGTAACCTTAAAGTTAATACAGTCAAAATTCTCCAAATATGTTGGCATCGGATTTGTGTTCAGAAAAATCATGTACTACTATTACATCTTTAAAATATTTGTCAATATTTTCTATGCATTTAAAAAAAAAGCATACAAATTTTGTAATAATTGCGCTAGTTGTTCTTTTTCAATAGGTTTCTTCTATCACTATAAATTACTAATCTAATTATATAAATTATATTTTGTAATTAATCTGCTAGCAGAGCAAATCTGGCCAGTTTTTCCCAAATGAACCTGGGTTTGTGGGCCCCCACTGCCTTCGAAAGTGTAGAGCTATCTCCGCTCCGATCTCGAATATAACGAACCTTGAATTATTGCGATTTATCTTTTGATCCAGATTAAAATAAAAAATTTAACCATCGTCGTTCACGTTGTCATAGGAATCAATTTCTTCCTATGATAGTGTCAAGTTGTTATTCTTCTAATTTCAGTTTAATCATGGAAATAGCTAAATCTACCGAATAATTCTTAAGTTGCAGAAAAAAAAATGGGAAAAAATCGCCACAAAATACGAAAAAGGGTAAAAACTACACAAAAAATTCAAAAACCGTAGAGAGCAAAATTAACTATATTGGGCAAAAAAAAAAAAATTAAACTGGATTCCTTTTACGAATGTCAAAAAATCGCTACAGATGTAACGCGAGAAAAAGCTAAAATCACAAAAAATTCGCTATAAATTCAAAATTTGCCGCGGACAAAATTCAGTAAATTGAGCTAAAGGATTGATGGTGTTTTTTATTACGTCCGAATATCTATGAGGGGATATGCCCACCATGGGGGTCTTTATAAGGGAAACTTACTCGTATTTACACAAGGTTACCCAAAGTCCGAAAAAAAAAAAGAAAACTCCGAACGATTCGGCCGACGATCGTGATGGCACCTTCACGTCTATACCAGCTTTGAGAGAAGAACCTCTCAAGTGCTGATGGGCGGCTAAAAGATTGAAACCTGTGTATCTGTAGTTATGCCCATTGAAGCTCGATTTTTTTTTTTTTTTATTAGATTTTTTTAATTTAACTTTTTTATGCGATTTTTTTCGCATTTTGCTGCGAATTTTTGACATGGATAAAAAGAATTCGTTTTGTCCATCGCGATAATTGGATTTTTATCGATTTTTAACATTTTTTCGCGTTTTGTGGCGATGTTTGACATTTGTAAATGAAATTCTATTTCAAACTTTTATCCTAAAGTAATAAAATTTTACCTTCGCGATTTTTGTAACTTTAGCAATTTTTAATATGATTTTCAACGCGATTTTTAGCGTTCCACTGTGATTTTTTGACATTCATGAAAGATTTCCGGTTACAATGTCATTAGATTTTTTTTTTAGCATTTAGCGAATTCTTTTGTGTGACTCTGAAATGGTGGGTGATGATGATTTGGTGAGTAAGAAATGCTTTGCACTCTATGCACTACAGAAAGTATTTTTAGTGCACTTCAGAATTGCATTTCAATTTCATTTAGCTTGCCATGGACAGTTTCATCGCGTCTGAGCACGGATTTAATTTAATTAATAAAGTATGTATAATGTAATGCTTTTAATGTTAGGGATACAGAATACACGTGCTTTAATTGTTAAAACATTGAATCGGTTTCCTATAACTCATTATGTATGTATCTCCAGATCCGGCCCAAGACCATTTTGGCGCTTGTGCGCGCCTTTACTTGGGCGATCCCCACCAAGTTAAGAATGCTTGGCTCTTTTTTTTTTTCGTAATTTTTTAAATATTCGTATACAAACTTTTATACGTGCTATTCCTAATTACTTAAGATATGATTTAAAGAGGTACAAAAATAGATAAAATACCCACATTCAATCCTATCTTTGAGTTATTTTTCTGAAAGTCTTAAACTGAATATCTGAATTTTATCGTAAATATCAATCTCAATTTATGATCTAAAAATGAAATACAAAGCAAAAATAACAGTAAGTAATTTATTGAAAATAAAAATACTTTATTAGAAAGTTGTGTTTATTTGTAATATTTGTTACAGTTAACGGAGTAGTACTAAGCAGCAACTTTTGTAAGATGAAAACTGTTATCCTGTGTTGTTATTTAGTTTACAGGAACTATCAATTAATTATATATTTGGTGAGTCATCAGTTTAAAAAAAAAAAAACCGATTTTTTGTTTTTCATATTTTTGAAAAAAGATGTGTTTTGCTACTTGCTTGCATTTTAAATAATAATAGTAATAATAATAATAATAATAATAACAATAATAATAATCGTTTCGTTTGCAGAGAGATAATTTCTTTTGCATAAAATGTTTATACCTACATTCTCTAACTATGTTTGTGTCAATTAAACGATGCAAATTTTATTTTTGGGAGTAGAATGTACTTTTTAAAGTGTATCATATAAAGAAAACACATTCTAATTCCAACAAATAAATTTTATGTAGTTTAAATAGTCGAAAAAGTAGATAGAAATTTTACTGTAATCATTTTATGCATATCTGTGCAGAAGAAATTATCTAAATTATCTATCTTTCAAAATATATAAATATATTTTCTTTACAGTGTGCACGTGCACATGTAGTAAAAACCCTATTTTGAGAAAAACGCATGCAAAGTTGAAAATAAATTTGAGTCACTGTTAAAGTATACAGTTGTTTTGTTCGAATCAAAAATTTTAAAATACATCAAAAACAAACAAAAATCGATTGTTTGAAAGTTTAAAACTGATCATGATCACTACTCTTAAATGCTCAATTTTAAAAAGGGCTCACTTATAATAATTTTCAATAAATTTGTAAAACTATTTAACTCTTTAAAAAATTATTTTGAAAAAACAGCCTTGCTTTTAAAATAAAGGTTAAATAATCCTTGTCAGGGTTCGGAGGCGAACCTCAAACCTGTAGTGTAGTAGTGCAATACGCTAACCAGTAAGCCACCGGCAATCAAAAAAGTATGCGCATAACACAGGGGATAGACAAGGGATTTCCCACGTCTCCTTCATGTCAATAACACTGTGCGTGTCAAATCTTTAGAATCAGGTAGAATATTTCTCTTTATATCATAGCAATAATAAATCAATTTCCTGGGGGAAAAATCACAAGGAATTATATATGTTAGAGATCTGGGCCGTTAGAAGAAAGGGCCGGACAGGGCGCGGTTATCACTCTTTCCGAGCCGGACTTGTCATCACTCTCTCCGAAAAAGACTTTTTTTCCGGGTCGAGCCCGGCCTGTACTTCATTCTTCCTGGAAGTCTCCACGTCCGAAATTTCCATGGATGATCCCGACCCAACTCGTGGGCCGGGCCCGTTTTCACTGATTTTTGCACGGGCCGGGCCAGGCTTTGAACCGAGAAATTACAAAAGTGCCGGGACTAGTTAACTATGATTGAGAGTAAAAGAGTTTTCATTTATAACAAGGCATGCGTTTCACACAAAATTCGCAGATTTATTCATATACAATAGATTTATTGTTTATTAATAAATCATAAACTAAGGAATCGAATGGCATTTTCCATCTTTTAATAAGGACAAAAAATCGTTCAGAAAATGCTGTCCAAGTTTTTGCTTTAAGACTATTTTCGATATTCTATAGCCCAATAAAGGGCGTCTTGAGACATCAATAAATTATAATTCAATATGATATACAGTTATCGAAAATGCGAAATGCTATTTGATTTCAAATTTCTTCAACAATCGTCACTGCAAATTCCATGCATTTATTCATAAATAGAAGTCTGTGAATATGTCAGCTTTGTTTTGCTGAGTTGAGGGAAATATTTTTGTAAACGTCTTAAGTGTTATAATATTGCATAGATTTTTTCAAATTCTAGTGCAAAGCATTTGAAAAAAGCAACATATATACTAATGTATTACTGATATATCAGTGTACAAATATGCTATTATCAAAACTAGGGAATTGAACCCGTGATTCCCCGGTTACAGAACATAAGTGAAAACCAATTTTTTCTAATTCTAATAGATTATTCATATTTAAAATATACATATTTAAACTGATTCATTAACACCGCCAAAAAGAATTTCTATTAAAAAAAATAATAATATATTCAAATAAATTTTGAAATTTAATTAAGCTATACTTCTGTATTAGCCGCATGCCAGGAGTTAATGGCAAAAGAATTCGTCCAAGATTTCGCTGCTGACTGCAGGTTATTATTATTATTATTATTATTATTATGAAAATTTTAACTGTTTAAGCGCGTAGTTCGAGAACATGTCAGTTAAATTTACAATTTTTTTTTTGTATTATATTTATATTTATATTTTGATGAATTTTTTATTTCGTTCCTTAATGTTAGCCGGGAATAAATGTGGAACTATTTATATGTTTTAAATGCAAACGGATTAATATTTCGCAATCGGGCTGCACGTGATATAGAGATAGATTTAAAACAAATTCATGCTTGGAAATTATTTTAAAACCTATAAAAAAAAATTTAAATACAGTTTTCAAAGAAATTGCATTTGTTTTCCTATTCGACAGTATAAAAAATGAAATTGTGCGACGTTTAGAAGTTTTAAAATATGCTGTCAAAACGAAATTTATCAGTCAATTCGTTGCTACCACTATCAAAATGACTTCAGCAATAATCAGACATGCGTTTGGTTTATAATATTGATTATTATTAACATTAAGCCATACAAAAACCAAACAAAACTTTCCACGTGAAAAATTCGACGGTTGTAGAAACACATTTGCAGTGGGGCGTTAAAATGGCTAAAATAATGCGCTGAAATGAATATTGACGTTTCAAGCTATTAGCTTAAAATTAACATAGACTTTAAAGTATTTTTGAAAGAAAAATTCGAAAAATCTAAAAGCGTACGAATATGAAGAATTATTTCTTTCTATAATCTAGTATCATTTTTGGGAAGGAATTACAAAATGAGACATTACAGGAAGGGGGTATTTTCCCATATGAAAACATTAAGTGCGATGGAAAATCCTTCTTCCTACTAACCCACCTTAAAACATGCGGGTTTTGTCCGATTGTAATTTTTGGACATTTTCTTGTGTGCGAATATTTATGATAATAAGAAAGAGAACATGATATTGATATGAATGTAAATACCAAAACATCAGTTAAAATGAAACTATATATGCAGATAGTAATCCTGGTGTCCAAAAAGAAATGGGAAAGGGAACAAACGAAGGATTGGCGACAGTGAAAATAAAATTCAACATTGCACCAGTGGGGAGCCTACCCTTTTGCCAGGGGGCAATTCCATGTAGGTCTGTCCCGCTTAATGGGTTGTAGAAAAAGAAATTGTCCTTGCAACAGTACAGCCATTTCAACAGCTTCGTTAATCTTATCTTACACATCTTGCAGGAAGTCCATAGATGTTAGCGATACCCCGTGGTTCACTGGGCTGTAAAAATTAACAAAAAAGTTTTATTGGAGAGATCCTGTCAATAGTCAACGTTTTGACTAATCTATCATGTGACGTGACAGACCGGGGCTCATCCTTGCACCTCTGTCAGAAATAAGATTCTTTTTTGTAATATAAGCATAGAAACGGCAACTAATTGGCTATGAAAATCAAAAAAGTAAGCGAAAGTTCTCTGAATAAAATGCTGTAGATCTTTTTTTCATGTATCACCCGAATTCGGTTATATCAACCGAAAAGATCTCAGCTCCAGTTATTAATTTACCGTTTTCTTATTAGAAGATTAATTAGATATTTAAGATTTTAATTTTTAAACGGGCTTTTTTTAGCTAGAATTGTGTTTAATACCATTTTTTTCTGTAATTTTTTTTATTATAGAGATTTTCATTAAATTAATTTGGTTGAATAAATTAAAATTACTAAAATTTTTATTTGTTTATTTAAATGCAAATTCGATTAATGAAAAATTCATTTTGGATTTTTTTTTTAAATATCTTATTTTATTATATATGTGTGTGTATACAGAGAAAGAGATTCTTCTCGAATGGAACCATAAATATCCATTAATTCTTAACGTACCTGTAACAGTATCCCACTGCAACAACATCTTATATTTAAAAGAAATATTATTATTATTATTATTATTATTATTATTATTATTATTATTATTATTATAAAAAACTAGAATTTTTGACGTCTAGTAAAATTTAGCTTATAACCAATTTTTGAAATTTAAATTGGAAAAATGTAATTGATAAAAGAAATATATCACTCAAACGATTTTATAATATTTTCTCCGGACAATGTGTACAGTGGTAGGGACTGGATCAGGACCGGTTACAGGTTTCCTGGGCCTCTGGGCAAATCAAAAGTATGGGACCTTACTAGAAAAAGTTTAGAAATCCGACGCTTATACGAATTACCGTATAATTGAATCACCATTTTTTTTTGTATTCAAGAGCGTAGGTTAATTGTTGTTTATTGTAATCAGCACCCCCCCCCCCCCCTCTCCTCTTAGTAAATCAGATTCTGCTTTACAAGCATGGTTAATGTAAAAGGTGGTTATTAAAGTTTGATCTATTATCATAAAAAAGTAATTCACTTGAGGGTATTCTGAAATTTTTCATTTTACCCGTTTAATAATCCCAATGTCCCTGATACATTTACAAACAAAATTGAAAACTTCAGCAAATTTCAACCAGGGTATTTAAGAATTAACAAGAACGAAAAATCATGCGTAAAGCATAGATTATGTAACACTTTCCAACACTTCCAAAATAATTTTACAAATCATTACCGTTTAATAAGCTGAAAGATAACATCTAAGTAAACAATTTGGAAAACGCATAACATATTAAAAAACGTAATTTCAGGAACTTCCAACACATACAATATTCGGAAAAATATCCGAATACTTTTATTCAGCCCTGTATAGGATCTATAGATTTGTATATATACTACATAGGATGCTAAATTTTAGTCGAGTTAGGAAACGCGTAGCACAGTTTAAAATTCTCCTTCTGGAGTTTCTTTCAATAAACGGAAATGTGTTCGCTAACTTTTGTGTTGCACTGTATACAGTGACGGATCTAAGGGGGGGTTAGCTGGGGCAGCTGCCCCGGGTGCAAGACTTGGAAGGGCGCAAAAATGAGGAATCATAAAAGATTAAGAATAAAGGAAAATTAAAAATTCATATGAAAAGATATTCAATTTTATTTTGTTCAATGGCGGTTTACTTTCGTTACATAAGGATCAAAAATAAAAAAATAATTAACATTACATTATACAAAATATCCTATTGCCACCAGTATTTTTAAGAAATTTTTATTTATTTAAAATTTAAAGATTTTTGCGTTATTTATTATCCGATATTGTTCAATTCGAGGCTAACGAAAAAGACAGGCTATCGCGGTGCATTCCACTTTTTTTTTTTTTACAGACCGCTAGAGCAACGTGATGCTCTTTTCGTACACCTGCATTGATGCATTCGAGCATCACGTGACTCCCGCGGTCTGTAAAAAAAGATACGCGTAAAGCACCGCGGTAGCCTTTCTTTTTCGTTAGCCTCGGTTCTATGTTGTTTTACTGCATGTGAAGTATTTTATTTCGGTTATGTCTAAAAGACATTCGGGCGATTATTACAGAACGAAAGCTAAAAAAAGAGGAGGCATCACAGCTTGTTATCCTGGCTGTTATACAGCACCAGCAAAAATTTATTATATTGCATTCTATGTAAATTATTTCCAAGCGTGTTTCCTGAGCATAAATTGTCATTTTTAGCAAAAGAAGATTTTTTGTGTTCGGGGATTCTCTCACTAAGTGGAAAAAACTTAGTGAGAGAATCCCCGAACACAAAAAATCTTTGTTTCATAAAAGAAACTTTTGTTCGTGGAAAACGCTCGAAAAAATCACTTTCTAAAGTTGGTGGTATTGATAAAGATTTTCAAAATAAAATTTTGGAAGAGGAGACTCATTGGAAATCCGTTCTGTATGTAATAGTTGATATAATAATGTATTTGGAAAAGACAGGTTGCTCTTTAAGAGGATCACATGAAAATCTTGATTTCTCTAATCCTAAATTCGGGAATTTCTTAAATATAATTGAGCTAGTATCACATTATCATGCAGATCTTCGCGATCATATTAACCGTCATAAGAAAGGTCGAATTAGTTACTTTTCACATGACATTCAAAATGAATTTTTAGAGATTATTTCTGCGAAAATAAGAGAACATATTTTTAATGATATAAAAGAAGCAAAATACTTTTCCATCATGTTCGATTCTACTCCTGGTGTAAGCCATTTAGATCAAATGTCACAGGTTATTAGATATGTAAAGATGAGTGAAAATGGTCCAGAAATAATCGAAAGTTTTATTGACTTCTTCAATGTGAGCCAGAAAACTGTAGAAGCCCTTATTAAACTCATTTTACAGAAATTAGAAAATGATGGTCTAGATATAAATAACTGTAGGGGTCAATCCTGCGACAATGTTTCCAGTATGTCCGGTAAATATAAAGGAGCCCAAACCCGAATGCAAGCAAATGATTTTTGTTCCTTGATTTAACCATGTTGTCTTTTATGATTCCTCATTTTTGCGCCCTTCCAAGTCTTGCACCCGGGGCAGCTGCCCCGGCTAACCCCCCCTTAGATCCGTCACTGGGTACGATAGCGGTCGAAGCCCGCTACTATACTCTGTCATAATAATATCTGTTATGTGGACTAAATGCGAAATTAAAAAAGAAAAAACAATTTCCAACTTAACCATGTTGTATAGAGACCTTCAAAATGTTAAAATATGCCAATATTTCCATAATCTGGTTTTTATTATGATTCAATACGTTCCTCAAACTCGTATGACGTTATAATCACTTGCTGTCTCTTTGTATTATTCTCAAACATTTGAAAAAGTCCGTTAAACTTCCAATATGACGTCAGATTAATTTTCGTTTTAATTTTTGTTCCTTGATCTGTTCATACCCTCAATCTTGTTGGTGTAAATGCTTCCAAAATTTTACTAGAAGCTGAGACTTTTTTTGGTATCTTAAATTGCCTTTACAAATATTTTAGTGTCTCAACTAGTAGATGGGACATTCTAAGAAAACATGTTCCTCTTTCACTAAAATTACAAAGTACTACTCGGTGGTCATCAAAACGTGATGCTGTAACAGCAATTTACAAACATATCGGAAAGATCATAAATGTTCTAAAGGAATTACAAACTGACCCATTAGCAACTCCTGAAACAAAAACAGAAGCTACTTCACTACTCTTTAATATTACCAAATTTGAATTCATAGTGATGACATGCTTCTGGCATAAAGTGCCTACTCAACTCGATATGGTGAATAAACTTTTTCAAAGGGAAGATATGACGATTGGCAGGTCTGTAAAACACAAAATGGTATTGCTACTGATATTGGTATTGAGGCAAAATTTAGGGAAACGAGGAAGACAGAAAAGAAGAGCTTTTTTGATGAGCTTTGTGAAGATGAAAGTAGTGCTATTTCTGATGAGGAGAAATGCAAACTAAAGATCGTTAAAGTAGTGGACAGAACTCTAACTGATAAGAAACAGATTTGAAGCTATTCAAAATCTCAATGGCATGTTTAGTTTTCTTTATGGAAGGCATTTTCTAAAACTCTCAAAAGAAGAATTACAAGCGCAAACTGAGCAGTTGGCAAATATGTATAAAAACGATATAGATAAAGAGAAACTTCTGGAAGTCGAAGGCTTCAAATATCATGCACTATGGAGTTAGACCAAAAGATGAAGTCAAGTTCGGATATTGAAATGATAAATTTATAGGACTTCAGGATGCTTATCCAAATCTAACTACTTGTCTAAAAATATTCATAACACTAACTGTATCCGTCGCTTCTAATGAAAGAAGTTTCAGTAAATTAAAATTGATTAAAAGATATATAAGAAATTTAACAAAAGAACAACGGTTATCCAATTTATGTATAATAAATTTAGAAAATGAGATAGCTTGCAAATTACCATATGACAACATAATAAAAACTTTTGTATCAAAGAAAGATCGCAAAGTAAATCTTTAATAGGTATTGTAGATGTTAAAACTTGTATATTTTCTGTAATTTTTGTATTGTGTAACATTGTACTTTTTATATAGAAAAAATGCATAGTAAAAATACAGATTTTGAATATTGAGTATTAATATTACTTCCTTCAGCAATTGTTTACGCAGATTTTATTCTGATATTCTTGGGAGCAGGGGGGGGGGGGGGGGGGCGCAAATCTACAAGCTTGCCCCGGCTAAAATTTAGTCTAGATCCGTCTCTGACTGTATATGAAATACAGAATTTATACACACCAAGTAATAGACAAAAAGTGAGTTCAATTTAAAATCGCGTTCAGCAACTTAAAACGCACTTCCAGGAATTATTGTTAACAGACAGTAGAGAATTATTTTATGTGTATGATGTAAATGAACGATGACTGCTATACACACGCTATTCTGTAGTAAGCCTCTTGTAACGCACCTTAGTGATATATATAATTTTCAATGCGTTTAAAATAGTGAAACATTATTTAATTAAACCGCAAACGATTTTTCTCCATAGACGTGATGTAACGGAATTCGTTTGACTGTCCCTGTAAAAAAGTATAAATGCTACACACTTCAGTTGGAATAGGGAACATGCTATTGATAACGACAATAACATATAAAAATTGCAGAGCAATCCGAGCCTATTTACGGGAGTTAGAGCACGGACATTACGGCAGACTGCCATACGGCCAGACAAACCGAAGTCATAAACACTTTTCAACTAGGTTGGCAAGTGTTAAAAAACGTTCCCTCCCCCTATAAAAGTGATACAGCTTTGATTATATTGAATTTGCTACCTTATAACCAACTTTTCATATAATGAAAATTGCTTTTAAACACCAGTTTTGACTGTTCATATACGTATAATTTGTTTTAGAATATTAATGTCATAACTCCTATTTCGCATATAAAATTAAAATTTATAAAAATCGCAGTATGTTTGTGATGGTCAATACTAACGCCAAAGAATAATAAATGTGAAAAAATATTACAGACAGGCGATATGAGTAAAAATCTATCATTTAGAGGCAAACTTTACATCTTTATAATTCCTAAAATCCTTCATCGAATGGCTTCCAATTCGATATCCAGTTAAAATTGGACTACCCCCTGGTATTAACCATTTTTTAACACTTTGTAACATAGTTGAAAAATGTTTATGAATTCAGTTTGTCTGTCTGTTTGCCGTCTGTCAGTGCTATTGCCATACAATTGATATATGTTATTGAGATTTACTGTGGCATGTTCAGTATTGAACATGAAGTGTGTAGTCCTTATACTTCTAGTACAGGGGCACTCAAAAGAATTACATTACATTATGATCTATGGGGGAAAATCCTTTGCAGTGTATTTTAATGATGTTACAC
Source organism: Maratus michaelseni (assembly GCA_963931845.1). Taxonomy (NCBI): domain Eukaryota; kingdom Metazoa; phylum Arthropoda; class Arachnida; order Araneae; family Salticidae; genus Maratus; species Maratus michaelseni. The sequence continues at coordinate 343,113,149 of OZ007591.1, read as the reverse complement.
TATTTCAAATATATTCAAATAATTATACATCGCTGAAGTGCACTACAAGATGCTTATTATCGAATACAGCACAAACAGCACTTATAAATACTTTACAGGGTAACTAAAATAATTCCTTTATATTATGGTCTATGAGGAAAAATCGTTTGTGGTGCATTTTAATCGTGTAACACTATTACAAACATATTAAAATTGATACAATTTTCTAAGGTGCGCTACAATAAGCTTTTTGTAGAATATGGAGTGTAAAGCATTTATCATTCATTTACGGGGCCACACAAAAGTATTCGGTTACATAATTGTTTACGGGGAAAACAACTTTCATATATTTATGGAAACTTTTACTGAGGGGAGGAGGAGGGGGCAGGCATGAAATTAAAAGAAATAAAACTTTACATGCATAGATTTTAAAAAGGTTGAAATAAAGGCAAAAAAAATGAAATTTTTTTTTATCGAAAATTTTTCGTTATCTTTACCTTTACAAAGGAGGAGAGGGTAGAGTTAAGGAAGGCAACAGAAAATATGAGTCAAAATTTGGAGATTTTGTCCAAGAAAACACAATTTCACAGCAAAATTAAAAATGTTTTTCCAAAAATGATTTGAAATAAAATTTAGAATCTAAATTTATTGGTTATAATAGTTCTAAAAAATAAAAAAGAAAGAGAGAGAGAGAGAGAGAGAGAGAGAGGGAGAACGTTTTTACTCGGTCGACAATGAGAGACTTTAAAAGCACAAAACAAAAGGAAAAATGCAAAATAACAAATGCAGACATAACAATGTAAATAATTTAGGATCCGATAGATTTTTTTTTTTTTTTCACATTTTGATAAATGAATTCTTTAGTTATAACCACATCTTGAGTTATAAGGGAGTTTTTCTTATGATGATATTTATCGGGCTGTTGCGTGCTATTCAGAACTACAATTTTCACAGCATTTTCTAAAAGACCGCCTGCCTCTTTCAAAAAATGGGAGAATGTTCGTCTTTACAGTTTCTAAATAAAAGCATTTGTCAATTCCATGTTTTTATGAACGAAACTGAATTAAGAAATCTGTTAAAAAATAGTCAATTTGGATTCCAATATAAAAAGATTATACGACTATCTATGGACAAGTGGGGCATTTGCCCAGAGTCACCCAATTTAATGTCTCAAACAGGGCCATACAGAAAGATCGTGGGTCCCGGTACTAATTCCAATGTGGGCCCCTTCACCAATAAAATAAAATCTGCTTACACGAAAACGTACAGGAAATTCAGCTTAAAATAGCTTTTTTTCATCTTAAAACGTATGTATACATGAATGTTTTTTTTTTTTTTTTTTTTTTTTTTTTTTTTTTAATTACCGTTTACAACAGAATTTTTTTATAAACAGCCTTTAAAGCATTAGAAAATAAGTATGCCGACCCAATGTGCAGTGTGTGCACCGCACACAGGCGCCGGAATAGGAAAAGCACGAAAGAAATATTTTAGGCGAGGTACAAATATTTGAAAATTCAATTTAAATTTATTGAAACTGTACGTAAATCGAGATTGGCTTACTTCTGATACATTTAATTAATTCATTTTTATTCATAATTTTATTCATTTTTATTTTTCTTCCATCCAATGTATTCAAGTTGAAGGGCGTCGTTAGGTACCTGAAATATTTTTCAAAAAAGCTAGTAACATTAAAATTACGAAAGGGCGCCCGCGATTGTCGCGTTGGACATCTTAGAATAGGCCTGTCCAACCTTTCAGAATGCAGGGGCGCACTACAGCATATGGCAAACGTTGTAGTGCTCCGTTATTTAAATGATTGAAAACATGCAACACTTTATCTGACTGCGTAGTTGTAGCGATACACATACTGCACGATATATAAATGCGTATAGTATAGTACATTCGCATAATGGTAAACATAAGCACCCAGGTTATGCATGGAAACAGAAACATTTAAAAATATTGAATTTTAAATCAAAATTTTTAAAATAACGGTCCTATATATTTAACGTTAGGCAAATAAAAGCTACAAGCAAGTAACTAAAAGTCAAAAGGTGCATAGGTATCCCCCGCCCCTCCTTAAAATCTTCGCGAAAAGGAAGGGTATTTGAAAGTAATAAAAAGAGGTCGCCAAACGTCGGGTACTCCCCACAACCAATGAAATTTTCAAGCTACGCCTTTGATTCGCTTATACAGAAATTGTAAATTGAAAAACATTTGACATTTTTCGATAAAGACAAACAATTTTTTCTTTCAGGAAATGCTGTCAAAATTAATGATTTAAACCAAATTTCGGGAGGCGATACCCAAGGAAGGTCGTCATGAAACACACTGCAAAAAAAAGTGTTTATTTTAAAATATCGTAAAATTAACAGTAATAAACATTAAAATAAGCAGTAATAAGCTGCCGCGCATGCGCGGCATCGTATTACTGCTTATTTTAATGTTTATTACTGTTAATTTTACGGTATAATACTGCCAGCTGGGGGTATTATACCAGTATTATACTGTAAAATCAACACCTTTTTTTTTTTTTTTTTTTTTTTTTGCAGTGCAGCAGTTGGCTACATATAACTCAAACAATAAATAAATAAATAAAATATCGTATAACTCAAAATGTAATACATTTTTAAAAAATGAAAAACGCTATTAGATTCCAAATCACTTTAATAGTATGCCTAGTTATATATGAAAATTCGATGTAATATGTTTTTGCTATTCATATATTTTTATTTTTGAACTCTGCAAATAATGTTAAAATTGCTAAAATACACTTATTTAATAATCTGAATACAATATTCTAAACATTCAATGTTAATACATTCTTTATATTTTCCTTTAGACTCTTAAAAAATTACTATATTTTACTCCCGTTTTGAGCATTTGTAATTATATATTTGAAATATTTTAAATATGGTACACAAAATGAAAGGGTGCCGGTGCATTTGAAATGTGAATAAAGTAGCGGGGCTTACTCAAGATAAGAAATTAATAGTTTTTAATAATTTTGGATTAACTTGTGGTTTTTAATTATTTATCTAAACTTATAAGCTATAACTTCTATATGAAAAGCAAACTAAACTTAATTCATTTCTGGAATGATAAAAAACTATCAATTGATAGTCTTGTTTTTTCGCTATGTGTACAACATGGTCAAAAGAAAACTCATCCCCTCAGGGCTAGAATTTTAGAGGTGAATTTCCTCTTTTAGTCCAAAATGTAGGGGAATTTTTCTTTTTGGGGAGAGGGCGATGGAGGCAGTAGTGGGTTAATTAAACATCTTAAAGATTTGATTTTTGCATAGTGTCACATTATATTTACTGCAATCATTACAATACTATCAAATCAATTGCTTTATTAAATCATATTATATACAGTAACACTCTTAATAATCTCCACAGCCTGACACTCGAGTCTTGCACGGATCGGGTTGCACTAGAATCCGAAGTGAAAGAAATTTAATCTATATTTTAATACATTTATAAAAAAGTATATTGCACAATTTCATTGCTTATGTCCAAAAATAAACACAACACATATATTCTCATTAATATTCAAATATATACTTTTTTCATCAGAAACATATTCAGAATTTCTTAGTAAAATCGGGTCAAGACGAACATGGCACAAAATAGTGAAAAACCAACCTGCAACCTAAACAACTAACCTTTTGATTACGGGCCCAGTATCTGCGACTATTTTTATATGCAATCTTTTTCCAATTTCCAACAAATTGTTTGTCGCAGATTTCTCTTAAAAATATCCTAATATAAATATAATACAGCGGAGATTTTCTGCTACCGATGCACAAATTTGACTATTTTCTGCGAATGAGTGTTGTAATGAGTGCGTTTTTTTTCCGCGATCGATTGAAAAAAATCGCTATTTGTTCCCCCGATCGTCGGCAAAATTCGCAATATTTTTCCACAGCTGTTTTAGAAAATTAACGATTTTTACAGCTTACAATTGGCAAAATTCGCTATTTTTTTTTTTTTGCATTCAATTGACAAATTAACTAGTTTTGTGTAATTCCGAAAAACAAAAAAGTTCGACGAAAATTTAAAAATATTCCCGGTCTGTGAAAGAAGTTAAGAGGAAAAATCCTGCACATAATTTTTTATTGTGCTGGATTTTGTTATTTTGTGGACGATTTACGCAATCCCGTGTGTTATTTGAAACAGTCCCTCAAGAAAAAGTCGCACCCCTCCCCCACTCTCTCGCAAGAAACTCTTGAAATGGGGCCTCTGCATTAAAAATTGCAAAGAATTAGTCGGCTCGTAAAAATGCTCCATTTTAGGCAGTTCTTCGTCTTAGCAGGTATAATTATATGGTTCCTTTTCATCGAAACTTTTTTCCGGTTGAGAAGAAATCTGTTATAGACAGGTTTGTTTTCACAAGTTTTATTGTAACACAACTATGCTCTTCAGAGGTGCAATACAGAAAGAATAATTTAACAGTCTAAGAGGCATCACATTATGCATCATATTAATATAGATTTTCGTTAATGAAAGAGCGAATAGTTGAGTTCATAAAGTGATTTTTTACAGTTTAAATATTAATTTACCTATTTATCATACAATGTTTATAATGGTTTCTATTATAAGCATGATTTGTTCCTATTTAATATATATTTTTATTTATTTCTTATGTATACCTCTAAAAATAGTTCTAAAAAGCAGTTCTCTCTCAGTTTCTAAACGATATTTCTTTTCATTACTAAAAATGAAATTAATTCAGTTCCCTGAAATATTTTTTTATTAAATTTGTATTTAAATATTTAAAACGGTTCCTATTTTATACTCTTATGCTATGTACGTTATTTAAAATTATGTTATATTTTTTGCGATTGAATATATTTGTTTATCTATTTCTTTAGTCTGCTTTTATCTGCAAAGTAACAATTCCTATTTTATATACTCATTTTTAACAGTTTCCTATACAGTTGAAAAGTGTTTATGACTTCGAATTTGTCTATCCGTGCTTTAAGTCTTGTAAATCCCCTCCCCCCCCCCTACTATACTGTCACTAAATTTAAATATTTTCTATGTCTTTAGAATACAGATATGAATACACAATTTTTATATCTGCCTCAAGTAAGTTAACATTTCGCGACTCGCAATTCTGTCTTATACTTTGTTATGCAAGTCGGTTTGACTTTCATAGTTTCTCTTGCGAGTCGGGTTAACACGGATTTTTCACACCAATGTCCAAAATATTTTTTCAGATGAAAAATCTATATACAATAACACCTCCAAAACGGACACTCCCGAATAGCTGACACCTCTATTTAGCGAATACTTTTTCAACTCCTAACACTTTATATACATATGTACGCTTTTACCTCTAATAAGTAACAAACTATCAGAAATATATTACACATGCGTTTTTTTTTTTTTTTTTTTTTTGTGTGTGTGTGTGTGTGTGTATCAAAAATGAAATGTTGGTAATATTCCTCATATTTCGAGAGAAGAAAAAGGGTACTTAACTGCACCATAAAATAAGAATAATCTAATATGATTACATATTTATATACATAGCCGGGGGGGCTGCAGCCCCGGGACCAAAACCTGCCAGGGGACCCCTCAGCAGTGGCTTAAGTTGTATAAAAGTTTCGTTTTAAAAATGACTTAATTTACCCCCCCCCCCCCCCCAAAAAAAAAGGGGGGGGGGTATTAGTACATAGAAATTGCGAGAAAAAGTTCACTTAGTCCTATAACTGTTGCTATACTTTTCGTATTTTACCCTCTTTTCCCGAGACAAACGAAGAAAAACAACTTTATTCGATTTCCCTTTTCTACTTTGGAATCTCAAAAACACATGTGCTTAGCATAAGTTTTCCAAGAAATTACTAACGAGCAAAGGACCGACTCCCTACTGTGTGACACTTGCAAAGGATATTGGCCAGTAAGTACCTTTCAACAGTGTGCAAGTGACCATAGTGAAATTGCCTTTATATCGTTTCCTCTCATGCAAAAAGAAAAAACGAAAAAAAAAAAAAAGAATGGAAGGGTATGTTTTTCTTAAGCTTTTATTTTAGCTGATCTGTCTGGGACCCGTTATCAGAGCCGTGCGAAACCGGGGACGAAGGGGGTTGTTGCCCCAGGCGCGGAAATTGAGGGGGCGCCAAATTTATACAATCAACCACGTTTCTTTCTTCTATGTTTTGTAAAAAAATTATGTATACACATATTGAAAATTTTTGTGATGAAAAAATACATTCTCAAAATAGCATGTGGCTTGTGTTTCGGATTCAAAAAGCGGTTGCAAGCTATTATATTGTACTATTAGATACATTTATTTTTTCCACATCCGTTTTCCAGACCTCCTTTGCCAAAATATAAATGCAACATTCTCGATATATAATATTATTCTTTTAGAGATTATATATATATCTACATATATTTAGTTGTTAAAATTAAACCTTTCAAAATTCCAAAATTAATGCGAAATATGTATTCTATACAGGGTGATTCATAAAAGATGGGCAGAACTTTAAGGGGTTATAGTACACTTAAAGACAAATAATATTAAATAGGAGACTAAGGGTCCCAGACGTATTCCCAAGGAGATAGGGGGCATTAAAGTTTAGGGTCCGAAATTTCAAATGATTATAAAACATGGAAAAATTGGTCGATTCGTTTGCGGTTTTTGCAAAAAATTTTCTTTATGCCAGTATTTTCTTGAAATAAAATTTTAAAGTTCAATTTCAAAAAATGCCGATAGGGGGCGCTTTAGACTTTGGAGTAACAAACAACTATTTTTTAACGTTATTTTTTGTATTTCTTTAAATGATTTCGAAAGCTTAGACTTAAACTTAAATTTTGATCTAAAAATCTGAGTCCTAACGAGTAGTTAAGTAGCGTAAACTGAAATTTGAAATTTGAAACCCTTCTCCCCCCAGAACAAAAATCAGTTATTCCCGATCTTTGTGTCGTAGATTAGGCTCTAACTACTGCCGCGTTTTGCTAAAATTATTCTTTATGTCAGTATTTTCTTGAAAATAAATTTTAAAGAAAATTTTCAAAAAATTCCGATAGAGGGCGCTTTAGACTTTGGAGTAACGAACAACTATTTTATACCGTTATTTTTTGTGTCTCATTAAATGCTTTCTAAAGCTTAGACTTAAACTTAAATTTTCAGCTCAAAATCTGAATCGCTGAGCGTGGTTCAGTAGCGAGGGGAGGGGGTTCAAATTTCAACTTCTGAACATAGTTCAGTTTGCACTACTTAACCATGCCCAACGATTCTGTGCTGTGATACGAGGCAAAAATACAACTTTCGTCAAGGACTGCATAGTCGGAATTCACTCATAAAGGCACTGGCACAGTTGGAAACGTCGCTCATGCAAACGTTAAAGCTCCATTCCTGACGCTAGTCACCGGGTGAAGAAGGAAACAGAAAGTATGCAAATGTCAAATGGGGAAGAAGAAGAACACGTATGCAAAATTTCGACACGATTCAGGCATAAAAACCACTGAACGGTGAGTCAAGTGTAAGTCGCTGTAGTAATGAATCGGAAGATGGTGCCCTTCACGAATAAGGAAAAGGCTGAGATGCATTTAATTTACGGAGCGGCAGATGGAAATGGTGCAGAGGCACAACGAATGTACGGAGAGCGATTTCCTAACAGGCGGTTGCCTAACCGCAAAACTTTCGAGCGCTTGCACAGACAGTTGTGTGAGACGGGATCATTTCTCGCTTCCCGGTCGAATGCAGGTCGTGCAAAAAAGGACGAATCAGTAGTTGTTGCAGAAGCCATTCTGGATGTAGTAGCGGCGCAGCCAAGTACAAGTACACGAACAGTGGCTAGCCAGGTGGATACCTCACAGTCCACGACTTGGAGGGTACTGAAGGATGAACATTTGCTCCCGTTTCATGTGCAACGAGTCCAGAAACTGTCTTTAGGGGATTATCCAAATCGTATTGAATTCGCCCGCTGGTTTCTGCAGCAGAACGCGCTAAATCCACATTTTGGACGAACTGTGCTTTTCACCGATGAATGTACCTTCACACGTGAAGGTACATTTAACACACACAATGCACATGTATGGGCGGATGTCAATCCACATGCTACGTATCCACATGCTCATCAGAGACGCTTTTCCATCAATGTTTGGGCAGGAATCCTCGGAGACCACCTAATCGGACCGTACCTTCTTCCTGAACGCCTCAACGGTAAAACATACCTCACATTTCTGCAACATGTGCTGCCAGACCTGTTAAACGTTGTTCCTCCACGCATCCGGCGGGTCATGTGGTTCCAGCACGATGGAGCGCCAGCCCATTACGTACGAGACGTCCGCAACTATCTGGACATCACATTTCCGAACAGATGGATTGGTCGAGGTGGTCCTGTTGCTTGGCCTGCTCGCTCGCCAGATCTTTCACCCCTCGATTTATTTTTTTGGGGACGATTGAAGGCTCTTATGTATGAGACACCCATTGAATCCCCCGAGGAACTGGTCGCCAGACTTTCCGCCGCTGTAGGGGAAGTGCTCGAAAAGCCTGATGTTTTCGCGAATGTTCGCCGTTCCATTCGTCGCCGTTGTTCTGCGTGCATAACCTCTGGTGGTCACAATTTTGAACATTTATTGTGATTACATGTTAATAAATATGCTTTGGTAACATAATCCTAATTTGTGTCTTTTTACCTCGTATCACAGCACACAATGTGTGGACATGGTAAACTGAACTGTGCTCAGGAGTAGAAATTTCAAACCCCTCTCCCCAGAAACTTAACCACGTCTAACGATTCAGATTTTGGGCTGAAAATTTAAGTCTAAGCTTTAGAAAGCATTTAATGAGACACAAAAAATAACGGTATAAAATAGTTGTTCGTTACTCCAAAGTCTAAAGCGCCCTCTATCGGAATTTTTTGAAAATTTTCTTTAAAATTTATTTTCAAGAAAATACTGACATAAAGAATAATTTTAGCAAAACGCGGCAGTAGTTAGAGCCTAATCTACGACACAAAGATCGGGAATAACTGATTTTTGTTCTGGGGGGAGAAGGGTTTCAAATTTCAAATTTCAGTTTACGCTACTTAACTACTCGTTAGGACTCAGATTTTTAGATCAAAATTTAAGTTTAAGTCTAAGCTTTCGAAATCATTTAAAGAAATACAAAAAATAACGTTAAAAAATAGTTGTTTGTTACTCCAAAGTCTAAAGCGCCCCCTATCGGCATTTTTTGAAATTGAACTTTAAAATTTTATTTCAAGAAAATACTGGCATAAAGAAAATTTTTTGCAAAAACCGCAAACGAATCGACCAATTTTTCCATGTTTTATAATCATTTGAAATTTCGGACCCTAAACTTTAATGCCCCCTATCTTCTTGGGAATACGTCTGGGACCCTTAGTCTCCTATTTAATATTATTTGTCTTTAAGTGTACTATAACCCCTTAAAGTTCTGCCCATCTTTTATGAATCACCCTGTAGAATATATTTGTTCAAAAAGTTGAAGGACTTAAGAAGTTGTTAGGAAAAAAAAGTGAATTGGGCCATTTTTAAGAGAGCTATAATACGGGGCCCAAAAAGATCCAACTGATAGTTGAGAGCAGGGAGCACAATGCACCATTCCTAACATGAAAGCATGTTAAAAGGTCTTGGTATTTAGTGCTTTACATCTTCAATTAGTCGGAATTAAGCATAGGGTGAGAATTAATCATTAGAATAATTTTTTTTTAATTAGCAAAAAAAAAAAAAAAAAGGGGGGGGATGCTTAAAAAAGGGCGCTACGGTACCAATAAAAATATGAAGGTGTTGATACAGGGAGAGGAGTCCTAGGCTCAGCTTTTTAAAAGTTAAGCAGTGAGAGGACACATAATTAGGGGCTGAAAAATGCATGGCGTCCAAAAGGTCCAAGGGATCCCGGACCGGACCCCAGAGCGCCAGTGTATTAACTGAAATGCAGAAAGTTTGGAATAATAAAATGGAGAATGGGTCCCGAAAACGAAGAAAATCGGACTAAAAGGAGAAAAGTTATTACCAATTTAGGGCATAGAAACTTAAAAGGGCCCAGGGAGATCGGACCTTAAAAACATAAAAATCTGAACCCCAGGTTACACCAAGACCTGTCTTGGACTATTCTCGCCCGAATTTTCAGACTTCTACGTGTGATAGATTTCGCTTTAACTTTCTTTTTAACACTTTCCAACCTAGTTGAAAAGTGTTTATGACTTTGGTTTGTCTGCCGTCTGTCCGTGCTCTAACTCCCGTAAATAGGCTCGAATTGCCCTGCAATTTTTACATGTTATTGTCGTTATCGATTTTAAATTTAACTCACTTTTTGTCTATTATTTGGTGTGTATAAATTCTGTAGATCATATATACAAGGCAGCACAAAAGTTCGCGAACACATTTCCGTTTATTGACAGAAACTCCAGAAAGAGAATTTTAAACTGTGCTACGCGTTTCCTAACTAAACTAAAATTTAGAATCCTATGTAGTAATATATATAAAAATCTATAGATCCTATACAGGGCTGAATAAAAGTATTCGGATATTTTTCCTAATATTGTATATGTTGGAAATTCCTGAAATTACGTTTTTTAATATGTTATGCGTTTTCCAAATTGTTTACTTAGATGTTATCTTTCAGCTTATTATAAGTTATTATCAGCTTATTATTCAGTCGGTAATGATTTATAAAATTATTTTGGAAGCGTTGGAAAGTGTTACATAATCTATGCTTGACGAACGATTTTTCGTTCTTGTTTTAGTATAGATCATAAGACGATTTTGGAAAATGCAATTGTTTTATTTTTCCTTTATCTCTAACCCATTTTTGACGAGAGTCCTTTACAGAATTTTTAATCTTTTGCCATTTGTTTATCAAAACAGAATTTTTCACTTAATTGAATCGCAGAAATGCTAAGATTAAATGAGGTAAATTATACAATTAAAAATAATTGGTGGGAATAATCAAGGATTCTCAGTACATTAAGCAACATGTATACGTGACCCAAAGTGTTAATAAATGCTTTTATTTCAGCTTGTGCTTAACCCATTAGGCGCCATTGCTCCCATTTTGGGAACATTGCTTTAAGATTTTTTTCTGAAGTGCGTATTTTATAAATTGTTAAAATGTTCATGTTATTTGCATTTTGAATATATTAGATGACATCTGAAATTTTTTTGTTAAGTTTCATTAGAAATTTCTATTTTTTAAAACGTGTTAAAAAAGGCGAAAAATAGCATTTTGGCAGTATTCGAAAAAAAAAAAAAAAAAAAAAAAATTATAATAAAAATTATATTTTTTAGTTAAAATATGTTCATAACAGTGTATTATGTTAAACAACGTCAATCCGGAATTAATATGTATAATAGATCAATCACATTTACCGAAAGAATAAGATGTTCCCAAAATGGGAGCAATGGCGCCTAATGGGGGTAAAGTTTTTGAAAACTTGTACATATGCCTCCGTGCATTTGTGGTATTTATTTTTCAACTTATTAGCTATAGAAGGTACAATATCATTCTGAAACTAATATTTTTAGAAGATTTCATATAAATTAGTCCACCTTTTACATTTATAATAAAAAACAAAATGAAATTACCAGTTCCATAAGCATTTTCACTATCCATCTCTCTATTTTTCATCATTTCATAATTTTTTCTGATTATTTTACATGGAAGATGATTGAACAATTTTTTAGATTTGGATGATTTTTCGGATGTTCCGGAAATCGTTTGTTTGCCACCCGATTGCAGTATTGTAACATATGAGGAAGATATCTTCCTCATATGTATGTCGCATAAATTATTTTCTATTACATATGTAATAGAAAATAATTTATGTGATGATTTATCCCATGTTATATTTGGTGGAGTAGAACTTTCTGTAAATTCTAAATCAAGAGACAATCAAGAAATATCTAATTTAGTGTTTAAAAAAGACAAAGTATTAAACACACACTGTAAAAACTTTTGCAGCAAAGTAACCGGTCATTCGACCGTTTTCTATAAAAACGGTCGTATGACCGTACTTAACCGTACATAACCGTAATTTAACGCTGTTTTGACCATAATATTGCTCATATTAGGGTCAAAATACTGTTAAATTATGGTTATGTAACTGTTTCTTATAAAAACGGTCGAATGACCGGTTACTTTGCTGCAAATTGTTTACAATGTAGGCTTGATATTTTAGATGAAAGTTCAGGCGAACTTCAAATTGGAATATGGAAAAAACTAAACAAAATGCAAAAACAAAAAAAATATTGTTAAAAAACCAATTTCAGAAAACGAAAAAAATGTAATATAATGCTGCATAAAAAATGTTCAATCATTTTCATGTAAAATATAGTAGGACAAAAATTATGTATTGAAGAAAAATAAAGAGGTGGATAGTGAAAATGCTTATGGAATCGGAAATTTTATTTTTTATTTTTATTATAAATGTAGATGTTGGACTAATTTATATGAATTAATCGTAAAATATCAGTTTTAGAATGATATTATCCCTTTTATAGCGAAAAAACTGAGAAATAACAAACATAAATGCACGGAGGCATAAGTAAAATTTGTGAAAAAATTTACCCCCATTAGGCGCCATTGCTCCCATTTTGGGATCATGCTATTTTTTCTAAATATTCGAATTTAAATTTTTTTCTTCAGAAATACCTTAAAGACTTTCTATTCATAAATAAAAAACAACTGTTTCATTAAAAAATTGCTTAATATATATAGCGGCGCCTAATGGGTTAAGAATGAGAAAATTTGACTTGAAGAAAACCATTTTTTAACTGTATATTTTTAAATGGCTTGGAAAAAAAAATTAAATGTGTCACGTTAGTTCGATTGTTTGTGAATTATTCATCGTCATCTTGTTACCTTATTAATTTCATTTAGTTTATTTCTTATGAATTTCATTATTTAAATAGCTTTACACACTATTCTTTTTTTTTTCCTTATCCATGCATTTTTCTTTTGTACCTTTTACTAAAACTCTATGCGTATGGGTTAAATTGTTTAAAATGCTCACATTAATTTATTTAAAATGGTTCTCAAATTCTCTGTTCAACAACGCGAAACTTTCTGATGCATTTTCTGACAAATTTTCAAACGAGCTTAACAATGACAGTCCGGACTGTTGAAGCGATTTGGAATAGAATAAAGTTTTCCATTAAAAAAAAAAAAAAAAAAAAAAAAAAATATTGAGTAATAAGCTATTATTGTCAAGTGACGACAAGTTTTACCCCTTTCTTGCTACCGCATCCTGAAATTTGGTTCAAAACACTTACTTTGACAATATTTTCTGAAAGATTTTCTGCTTTACCAAAAAGTGAAAAACGCCATTCGATTACATAGTTTTTGAATTGGCTATTATAAACAAAATTGAATTTTAAAAAAAAAACTGTCAGAAAGTAGTTCTGTTGTATTTAAGAACAGTCTTAATTAGATTTATCATATTTTGCACAAAAATTAACTTATTTCATTAAAAGCGAAAAATTCTAGCATATATATTTAGAACTTTTATTTCACTGTCAAGATACGGATTGAACTAGGAAAGTAAATTTTCTAAAAAGTTTGAAGTGTTAATTTTTTTTTTAAATCAGAAAAATATGTTTTTTCGTAATAAAAATTTATCTCAAAATTGTATTTTGTAACAAAATTTGGCGGTCTGCACAATTGCAAGTTACGATCGCTAACTTCCGTGCAGACTCCGCTAAGAATACGCTTATTTGTTCTCATTTGAAAAGGTTGCTTGATTGCAAAAGTTTGATTACGAAGAATTTATTTATTAAAATGTCTCATATTTTGTACAAAAATTGGCTTATTTCAGCTAAACTAAAAACTTCTTGCATACACATTTAGAACTTTTACTTCATTGTGAACATATAGATTGAACTTAGAAAAGTAATTTTTTATATTAAATAATTTCTTTTCATATTTGCAAAAACTGTCCGTGTATCTCTGTAGTTCGTCAGGTAAATGGGCACACTCTCACAGCACTTAGAACCAAATCTCAATGAGAAACTCGTAAACCTGAAAAATTTGTGCAAAACACGGTGATGCTGCCGTTACGAATGAGTAAAAGCACTTACCGTATATACTCGTGTATAAGTCGACCCCCCCTAATTCTTACGCAAAATTTTGAAAAAAAATTGAATTTTCGTGTATAAGTCGAAACACATTTCTGGTAGTAAGTTGAAAAATGATTTATAATCAAGAATAAATAAAAAAATATATATATATTAAATTTGTAATACTTTTTTTTTAATTACGTTTCTAATCAAACTTAAAAAAAAAAAAATCAAGATTTTAAATCTGTATAATTATCAGAAACTGAAGAAGCTTAAACTCTTTTGAAACCTATTTACATCAATTTAGTGATACTTAAAAAGAAAAAAAATCTTTGAAAAATCTATTCAAGCCTTATTTACAGGGTAGACAACTTCTTAGACTGCTAAAATATAGTACTTCTTTGTATTTTAGGACTTTTAGGAGAGAAATCTAGAAGCATTCTCAAGTTGAACTTTTTTAAAAAGGGGATTAAAATATTGAAAGGAATTCCCTGTATTGAAGGGAATTCTATCCCAAGAGAAAATGAGTGCACAACAATTACAGGGACGTTATTGCAGAGTTTTTTTAGTCAATCACAAGGAAATGACCATTGTCAGCTTTTATTTCTCTCTCCAACCTAGACCCGGTGACTCCGGTATTTCACTCCGCTATATCACACTTCTTCCGGAGTGTGAAATATTCTTTCTTTAGTTTTTTTTTTCTTTTTACTAACTCGTGTATAAGTCGACCCCCATTTTCAACACCCAAATTTTGTCTAAAATTATTCGACTTATACACGAGTATATACGGTATTTAAATTATGACAATATTTTGTGTGGTTTAGAACGTATAAGTCGTATAAGTACGAACTGTGAAGAGAAACTTGATACTAGAAGAGAGGAAAAATCCCTTTTAAAGATGTTTTACAAATTTGAATGCGTATTAATGTGTACACTACGATAGATATTTTAAAATCACAACGAAAGCTGACTTTGAATAACGCCATTTTTTTTTTTTTCGGAATATGATGTTTTTTCTTTCTGCCGGGATACCCAGAGAGGGGTTTGGTGATGCAAACTGCGTCATACAATTTATTTATTTTTTGGGGAGGGGGATTTAGAGAAAAGGTACATTTTGGGGGGGATTTTTAAATTCTTATTATTTCCCTTTTTTCCACTATTAAAAGAATTCTTGATTTTTTTAATGTCACTTTTAACTTTTTTTCGGCATTCAATTTCCAGAAATGTTCCTGTTTTCTCATTCTTTAAATTCTAGATAAAGGACAATAATAACCCATTCTGCATCTTTCTATCTTTGAAGGTGCGGTAATAAAAAAATATACTTGAAATACAGGTGGGAAAATGTTTAAGACATGCTGAAAGCCAATTAGGACCACAAGATGTGATAAAAGGAATAGCTTTCCAGAAGCGTTTTAAGTAATTTATTATCGTGTTTGACAGGGTCGTATCGTACCGTCCGAGTGCAAAAATACCTTCTTGATGGGTGGGATAAGAAATAACAGAAAATAAGCATTTCAGAGGAAAAGACAACGCTACAATAAATTACTTGACCATTTTCAGAAAACTGGAATTTAAGTACAGTATATTTTAGGGATGTTAGAAGAGTAGTATTGTATGTCATTAAAAAAATATAAGGTAAACAACCTCTACAGAGAAAAAGACTTCCAGCCACTAATTATTTTAGGGGGAAGTGCGGAATTTAAAGAAAAATTATATTTTTTGGGGAGGGGGTGGAGGATTAATTACTAGGTAATAAGACTGAAAAATTATACTGTGAAAGAAAACCATATACAGAATACAAGGGCTTACAATATATTTAGGACTATGTTTTAATGGTACAGTGTCTGCCATTTTATAAGAATCGGTACTTGTAAGAGTATATTGATATGTTGTTAGAGCAGCATAAGGCAACAACTTGTACTGAAATAAACGCTTCAATCTACAGTGGGGACGCTGATATCTATCCCCAGTATATCTGCCCCCATACGTCATTTTTCCGTCTAAGCAGTAGGGGATACATATCCAGCTTTTGAGCATTTCACTTTCTTCGAGAGTCGGATATCCGACCCCAGTATATCTGCCCCCATATCAGAAGGGGACATATATCCAAAACCAGACCATGTTACTTTCGTCGAGACCTGGATATCCATCCCCAGTATATCTGCCCCCATACGTCATCTTCTTGACGTCACAGCAGAAGGGGATAGATATCCAGTTTTTGAGCATTTTCACTCTCGTCGAGTGTTGGATATCCGACCCCTGTATATGCATCCCCGTACGTCATCTTGACGTCATAGCAGAAGGGGACATATATCAAGGGGTCACATATCCGATGCTTGGACCTTTTACTTTTGAGGAGAGCATTGGATAACCGACCCTTGGATATCTTCCTCCATACGTCATTTTGACGTCAGAGCAAAGGGGATACATATCAAGGCGGTACATATCCACTGCTAGGACATTCTACTTTTGAAGAGAGCATTGGATATCCGTCCCCTGTATATCTGTCCCCATACGTCATCTTGGCGTCACAGCAGAGGGGATACCAGGCTGAATCATACCGCCATTTAATAACCCAGCGGACCAAAACCAAGCTAAAATCGGTTAGCTTACCGTACTATAAGAGTATAATAGTATAATAGTGGACGGCGAGTGACAGTAACAGGGACGGCAAACACCTGCTCAGGCGGTTTCCTAATGCTGAGCTAGGTTGCAATATGGCGGTTATTTTGGGCAACATAATGGATATGTGTCAGCTCCCCTTACAGGAGCCTCACACATATCCAGTGCTAGAACATTTTCACGCTCGTCGAGAGTTGGATATCCGACCCCTGTATATATATCCCCTTTTACGTACAGTTTTTATTTTTGCCGTGAACTTAACGTACTTATATGTACTTATTTATCTAGAAATCTGTAGACGTTACGAGGATCATAATACACCAATATATACATATATATACATAATTGAAACAATATAAATAGTTTCAATTATGTATTGTTATATTTATAACAATACATAATTGAATTTTGTTACATATATGTATTATGTTTCAATGTATTGAATACAATATATCTATTGAAATTTGTAATATTAAAAGTATTTTTTTAAATCATTTTTTGCAATTTTAAAATGAGTTATAGTTAGATGGCTAGAGATTATTTTCAAATGAAAAAATATATATATTATTGCTGATTTTCCATCTGTGCCTAATCTCTGTTGATAGCACACACGAACAAAATAATAACGAAAAATAATGTCGATTGCATAGATTGTAAAACACTTTCCAACTATTTTTACTTATTGCATTTATCCACCTTCAGTTTTTTTAAATATATTTTGTACTTTCATGTAATGCTAAAGATTAAATAAATTTCTTTGAATTTGTTCTAGAAAAACATGATCAAAATGTACTTCAAATAAATTCTGTCACTAGACCGTAAAGTGTCCGAATTCTTTTGTGTACCCCGTGTAAAAACTATAAATGATAGATATAGCATTTTTTTTTAATAAGGAACATGCTGAATAGTTTTTCTTACGACCCTTCTCAAGTCAAAGGAATGTGCTTACTGACACATTTCTGAAATCATTTTTGTCCAGAAACGCATGAAATTGGCAGGTGTTGTTATTCAGAAACTATGTAATCAAAAGACGTTTTTCATTTTTTTGGAAATGGTAAAGACAGAAGAACTTTCTTGAAATGCTTCTAAAGTCGGCGTTTTAAACCGAATTCCCTACGTGGAAGCGCGAGAAAGGGGAAATACTTGTCACGTGACAACAATCACTTATCACTCGATAGGTAATTTATTTGCCAAACGCTATTCGATTGCAAATCCCTGCAATAATCAGGCTTGCCAATTTTATACCTTTAAATTTAAATATGAGTTAGAAAATGTCTCAGAAAGTTCCACATTGTTGAGCAAGGAATTTGAAAACTATCTTAATGACATATATAAATTTTGTGGGTTTTATTTGTTAATATTTTCCCGAAAGTTAGAGTACGAACGGACAGACAGTAAAAAAAAATCATAAAGTCATGCCTCACGCATAGATTACTTATTACACATTTTCCAACACGACGAACATTAAGCTACATTTTACGCTATATATTTGTTTTACCTTCATTTTAGGCTATATACTTTCTTGAAATGGCCTCAGAAACTGCGTGGTTCGGCGACTTCCCGGGACATGAAAAATTAAGGTGTGTGAAATTCACTAACTATTAAGTGAAAACTTTAGGTTGTTGTCAAATTCCCTCCTGAACAAATCTTTACAAAATGGAATTTTGTCTTAAATGAAAAAATTACACGGTTCCAACAAAAATAATACTAACAATTATACCTGCTAAGACATAAACCTGCTTATAAAGGGGAATCTTTTCTGTAATTTTGATTCCGTTTTCACAGGTTATAATGAATAAGTATTTGACAAAGGTGATTACGATACGTATTTCAATATTATATATTTTATGATTACATATTATAAATTTTAAAATAAGTCTGTTATTCGAAACTTAATAAAATTATCTTTATAAATTTAGTTTGCATTTTAGTTACGGAATAAGACCAACCTTTCTGACTACTTTTCCTAACACTTTTTAAAACGTAAACGCATAAAATTTCCAAGCCTGGCTATAAAAACTATTTGAAATTGAATTGAGCATTCCATTTGTAATAAATAAATTATTTACCAAGTTACAAATGATTATTGTCACGTGACGACCACTTTTTCCCCCTTCCCTCGCTGCCGCGTCTGGAAATTCGATTCAAAACGCCAACTTTGAAAGTATATTCTGAAAGAAATTTTTGTCTTTACCAAAAAAGGTAAACCGTCATTCGATTACATAGTTTCTCTCTTAAAACGAAAGAGCCAAAATAACTCAAGTTGAGCCGAAATCCACTCATCTCATGATTTGAAAGTCAGCTTCTCATGAAGAGTTGAAACAACTCGAGTGAACGAGTTGTTTTTAAGCAACTCATGATTGAGTTATCTCTATTTTACTCATACTTGAGTGAAATCAAATCAATGAAGGTTAAATCCAGTAGCACTTGAGTGAATTATAACTAACTCATACTTGAGGAGGGGAAGGAGAATTAAAATTCATGGTAAAATGTAATAATTCATTGTAAAATAATAAATTTCATGATCAGGTAGATTATTATTTTAGAAAAAAAAAGTAATTTGCATATTGAATGTATACAAGTATACATATTTATGTTTACATATATGTATATATTCAACAATTAAGTGAAAAGTATCTTTTTTTTTGTTGTTGTTGTTGTTTCTGAGCTGCTTGAAATATATACCCCCCCCCCCCCCTCCCGACCCAAAAAGAGAATTTTAAAAGGAATATTTGAAAAGATAAGAATTTCTGCTGATTTAAATATTTTAATCTTTTTTTTATTTTGTTATAATGATTATGTTTTCTATGCAATATTATTCGATACATTGCATGATATTTTTCAGTTTATATCAATATTATCATTAAATATGTTTTAATCCTAATACTATTTAGAAATATTCACACCGTGAATATCCGGGAATGTAGATATTTACCTTATTTTTAACAACATACGATAAAAAATATGGGATTTATACAGTTTCATAAATCAAGTATATTTTAAAATATTAGAATTCAGACTGAGAATAAAATAAGAAATATAATTTGTTTACTTTAAAACAATATTTTTAAAGTCAGACAAGTCAATTTTCAATTTATAGTATTATAAAAGTTAGAGTTCTGAAACATCGCTAAAAATATATACTATCAGGGCTCGATCCAGACAAAATTTTGGGCCTATTTATGGTCCCTTCACAAAAATCAATTTAATAAAATGGACCCCTTCACAAAAATCAATTTAATAAAATGGAACCCTTCACAAAAATCAATTTAATAAAATGGAACCCTTCACAAAAATCAATTTAATAAAATGGAACCCTTCACAAAAATCAATTTGATAAAATGGGCCCCTTCACAAAATTCCTTTTACTAAAATTGATCCTTTCACAAAATTCTATTCCATAAAAACTTATTATTTATTATTTTATGATGTTTTAAAATGTGTAATTTGTAAACAAACAAGTTCAAAAAAGAGAAAAACTTCAGCAAAAGGATTTTAAAAACTTTTTGTTTATAAATGCTTGGTTCGAATTTGATTAGCTGGATTTCAACTTTCGTTACAAAATGTTATTTTTCACAAAAATATAATAAATTTCACAAAAATAACCTTTACTTTTCACAAAATGGGCCCCAAGATAAAAAACTTGCATCGACCCCTGACTATATAAACAAACGTACCGCCAAGATATTTTCTTTAAAAGTTTAAATTGCTGCTAAATGCTATTTATATAAATCATATTTATTGAAACAACATTAAAAAAAACATAAAGGAGAGGCAAAGGATTTTTTTCATTATATTTTAGAGTATTTTTTAATATTTATCCTTCCAACTTAAAAGATCTCTATATGTTCGCTCGTATAAATAGTCCTAAATGTTAGGGTTAAGACATATTTAATAAAAATATTGATATAAACTGAAAAATATCACGCCATATATAAAATAACAATTAATATAAAACAGAATCATTATAAAAAACATAATTAAAGTATTTAAATCAGCAGAAATTCTTACCTTTTCAAGTATTCTTTCTTTAAAATTTTAACAACGTGGTGTTAGCCGCGTACTACACACCACACGTCTGTCGTCTGCTCAGCGGATATGGGGACAGTGAGGTCACGTCAACTGCGTCAGCTTACTGGATTTCCGCTCGCCAATGAGTACTTTTTTATCGAGATTAATTGTTTAGTATTCGCCCTTTTGGAGTGCATTAGGAAAATAAAAATTCAAATCATGATGAGTGAAACATTTAAAAATCAACTCATTCACGATCCAATAAATTAGAGCTCTTTCCTGAGAAGCAAAATCCACTCTTTCGTTTTAAGAGAGTTCTGTATAAAAACATCTGTCAATTTCCTGTGTTTCCGAACAAAAATGAATTGAAAAATGTGTCAGAAAATAGCTCTTTTGTAATTGAGATCAATCTTCATAGTTTTTTCTTTTTCTTTTGAGTCATACATAATTTTGAAATTAACGTTAAGTTCAGGAAAGTATCTTATCTAGACATATCAATCTATAAATACCACGAAACTGCTCTTGATAGTACACGGACATATTTACGGTATTGAAATTCATTGTTATGCCATATCAATCTATAAATACCACGAAACTGCTCTTGATAGTACACGGACATATTTACGGTATTGAAATTCATTGTTATGCCTACAATAATTGCCTACAATCATTGCCGCTTATTTGAATCAGGACCACCCCCTCTGATTGAATCAGATTCCGCTTTACAAACATGGTTAATTTTAAAAGGTTGTTATTAAACTTTGATCGAATACTTTCCCTAAAATAATTTACTCAAAGGTATTTTGAAATTTTACATTATACATGTTTGACAATCCCGTTTCCGACACATTTGCAAACAAAACTAGTCGTTGGGGGCCACCGTAATACTTACCCATCATGGATATGTATAATGTAAAATATTAAAATAAAAATGTGTAAACTACTTATTTTATAAGTAGTTTACACCGAAAAAAATAGTTCCGGTTAATCGAGGTTATTGAAATGAAATAGGCTTCTTCCTATTATTACATACTAAGTACATACCAAATTGTAAGTCTCTATCTCAATTTTTTGGGGAGATAGAGCGTTTACAGACAGACACACAGACGGACGGCAAATTTTTTTTTTCTAAAAATATGTTTTTCGGAATCTCCAGTGTCTGAAACGTGTAAATCCGTCAAAAAAAATTTTCGATTTTCAAAACGATTACAAGACTTACCCTATACTACGTATGATGGGTAAGTAAAATGAAAATTTCAGCTAAGTTTAATAAGGTACAGAATTAAGAAACGCGTTCCTCTCTCAATAGATGTGATGCATCTTTGATTATAATCAGTTGCTACTTGATGACTTTTCATAATTTCGTATCCCAAAAACTGCTTTGAAAAACCCATTTCGACAGTGTTCATAGGAATATAATTTTTTCAAATATTCATGTCATACTTTATATTTCACATACAAAAATTGTTAAAATGTATAAAAATCACAATATGTTTGTGGGATGGTTAATTCTAACGCTACAGAATATTCAACGTGAAAAAAAATAAGTATCACAGATAGGCGATATGAATAAAAATCAGTTTACCAATTACAGTGGTAAACTTTACATATGTATAATGCCTAAATTCTTGACTGAATAGCTTTTAGTTTGACATCCAAAGTTAAAATTTGACCTAGATTCAAAATATGAAGCGAAATCGTATTTTAGTATTGGAAATTTAAAATCCTTTTACTATTTCAATATGGAGACGGCTCCCTCAAACTTATTTTTTAATATACTTTTAAGAAAGATTTATTTTCGCAATTGAATTGCTATTTTCGTTTTTCTCCGATAAAAACGCAAGTGGGAAGGGTTCTGTTTTGCTTTTTCTTTTCTTTTCTTTTCTTAACTAATTGTATACATACGACGCAAAATGTTTAACAACATACTTTGTAACAAATATTAAGTTAATAAAAAAAAATAAGGATTAGGGAAAATAAAAGAAACAGAACAGAAAAAGCATAAATGTAACGTAAGTATCATGTACCATCAATTTAGAAAAAAAAAATCCCAATTAGGCAATTACTGAAACTTACTGCCTGATGAAACGACAATGAATAATGAGGCATGAGTATAAGGGATGAACATTTTTGGCCCAAGGCATATGCATAGCTGCCGGCGATCTTTGAAACTAAAACCATAGTCCTTTCAAGAATACAGGAAGTTCCGGTCTATTTGTAACATGAATGATCAATTATTTAACATCTTTTAGCCTTCTCGGTGGGGTGTTTCCTGTGGTTCTGTTGAAAACATTCTAAACTACATTTCTAGGAAATGCTTTTCCGCTTGTAAAGATTTAAAAAAAAAAGAGTAAGTTCAGATTTGAAACATTATAAAATTTCTAAACTTGTTCCATACAGACCGGGCCCCCTTTGCTCCCGGACACCCATGTGCCCCCCCCCCCCCCCTCTCACCGGCCCTGCCGGCTGGCCTTCTCAATGATGGAACAGTGGCGCACCAGAGAACTAATTCACACCGCTAAATTTAAATAGTATTCTTCGTCTTCGTAGAATTTCTGAGACTTTTAACGGAAAGAATACTATTAAAATTGAGTGGCGACAATCGCCCAAATGGTGCGCCCACTGTTCCATGACTGCCTTCTCCTTAAGGTAGTTCTGAAATGACCTGCTCAACAACACGAAAATTTCCGACACATTTTCTGACTTATTTTTAAGCGCAAAGGTATAAAAATGGCAGGCCTGATTATTGAAGTGATTTGAAATCGAAATGAGTTTTCCATTTTTTTTTTATAAATATCCTTATATATTATTTCTCCTGTCAACATCCCTTTTACTCAGAAAATATGAAACGCAGAACAACGAATGAGATACCATATGAAAGGTTTTAGAACCGGCTTCTGACATAGCCCGCTTAACAATTCGTTAAAACATGTTTTTGATTAAAATTTGATGAAATTAAAAAATTAAATCGGTATTGTTTTCTTGAAAGAAATGAAAGGTATTCCTGAAATTTTTGTTGCCAAAAAAATAAAATACCACATTATATGATGCTCATAGCAATTATTATAAAAAAAACACCGTACGGGTTTATTTTATACTTATGACTAAAAAGCGAAATTGAAATTGAAATGTTTAGATTTCTATTTCTAAGTCCCATGGTTTTTCCGAAGCGGATGACGTTATCCTCTAATGCATAGTCAAAATATACGATTGCTAATTTTTTTTTTCTCGCGCGTGCCTTTAGCAATCTTGGATCAGTTTTCAGTCTAACTTTTATGGAATAAATTGATATTCTGGCTTGACTAACAACTAAATGTTGTTTGCAGATATTTTTATCCTTGCTTTTTCTTTAGAAGTTTAAACCTGCATCTAATAATTATTACATATTGATAAAAAATGATACTTCTCTATTATCCCGTCGACCACTTCTCATAACAAAAAACTATCGCCAAATAAACGGGTGAACGTTGCCATTGGAATATCAAAAAATAAATAAAATATAAGAATTTAAGGATACAATTGTTATTTTAATTAATAAAATAACTACTAAATCAGTAAAACATAATAAAAAATACACGCAAATGTCGAATGTAATACCACTAGATGACGTAACAAACACGCATAATGATTCTGACATCAAGTAAATGGGACTGCATTTATGAAAAGCGGTCGACGGTTTAATAGAGAAGTACCTAAAAAATATTAGATTTCAGTGCGAAATCTTCGCACGGGCCCTCTGGTATTACTTACTTTACTTACTTATTGAGTTATATGCGATTCGTATCACGTGACGACACGTTTTCCCCCTTTTTCGTGCTGCAGCGTCGGCAATTTTCAAAAAGCCAACTTTGACAGTATTTTCTGAGAGATTTTCTGCCTTTACCAAAAAAATTAAAACTTTTTCGATTGCAAAGTTTCTGAATAAGAACACTTGCCAATTTCATGAGTCCCCAACAAAAATGAATTAAAAAATATGTCATAAAGAGGACTGTACTGGCCCACCGGACAACGAGGCAAATGCCCGGTTCGCCTCTCGTCGATTTTTTGTTTTCTTTTTAGAAGCATACTTTAAAAATAATGTATTCTAAAGGACAAACAAAATAATTTTTTTTTTATTTTACAATTTAAAATAATATCCTGGGCTAGATTTTTGTTGTCAGCGCCTCTACAAATGATAATTCCTCAGAAAACTAACTTAAGTATTAATCACATTTTTAGCATATTTTTTGCCTCTAAGTATCTGTCGCCTCGGATTGTTGCCAAAAATTTTAGTGTTTCTACATATTGGGAATGTGCAAACGACGAAAGAGGATGGTGTTAGTTCAAAGAAAACAAATGCCCCACCAGTGGCTGAGAGGTTCCGCTCTCGAAGCTGGTAGACGGGAGGTGCTGGGTTCGATCCCAATCGCGCCCGTCGGTCTAATCGTTCGGAGTTTTCGTGGTTTTCTTCGAGCCGTGGATTTATCCATGCGTAAATACGGGTTAGGTTCCCTTAGAAAGACCCCCACGAAGGGCACTTCCCCCGGGCCTATATCCCATGTGTAGATAATTGGCCGTCAATAATCAACCCAACTCAAAGAAAACAAAATTTCATTTCTAGTTGACCCATTGACACGAGGCGGCTTTAGCAGTCATGGCGCCCTGGTACAACATTTTTTTACTGCATCTACGTATATATCTTCTAAGAAAACTGTTAAGTATTAATGATGCATTTAGTGTATTTTCTGCTATTAAGAATTTGGCGCCTCGAATGGCTGTACGGTATTTTGGAACTTCTGCCTAGTGTGCTAATGTAAATGATGAAACAGGATTTAATATCAGTTAAAATAATAAGAATAATAATAATAGTTATAATTTTAATTGGACCCATTGACAAAGATGTTTGTGGTGGTTATGGCATCCTGTGCAAATTTTTCTTCACCGTCTCTACGAATGAGATTTTAGAAAGAAACTAGTAATATAAAGTTTTAATCACTTATTTTGCATATTTTCCGCCAAGTATTTTATGATCTGTGTAATTGCCTGATATTTTGGTATATCTGCATTTTGTGCAAGTACAAATTACGAAAATTATGTACAAATTACGGCTGGACCGTATTTTTCCGTTCCCAGAAATCATATTAAAATGGCTATAGACAATTTTTTTTTTTTTTTTTTTTTAACATAATTATGTTTTGAAAAGTATACTGAGTGAAGCATTAAACCGCAGTTGAAAAAAATATATATCCTGGTAATTAAAAGCATTCTTATGAAAATACCGGAAAAGCCCCAGACGCTCATAAGGTTCAAATGTTTGTATATTTATTGTCTGTGTACAAATTCTGCAGATTATATACAGAACTGCACAAAAGATCTCGAGCATATTTCTGTTCAAACAGAAATTGCTCAAGGGAAATTCTCAACTGTGTGATATGTATTTCCTAGCATATACTATGTAGTATATATACAAATCTATGGATCATATACAGGGTTGCACAAAACAAATCGATTTTTTTCCGATTATTGATTGTAATTCCTGAAATTTGGTTTCAAATGTACAATGCGTTTTCCACATTGTTTACTTAGACATCATCTTTCACCTTATTATGGAAAAATTTGGGTATTTTGGAGACGAAATAAGCAAAATGCTTTGAACTTTGTGTATATCTGTAATTTTGTAAATGTTTACTCAATAAAAACATTTTTTATTAATAAAAAAATATAACACTTAGTATTAATAAAAAGTTAAAAATACCTCCTGAAAAGGAAACTCTCAAAATTATAAAGGAAACTAAAGTATTTTGTTTATGTTAAATTATTTGCATTTTGATATTTTTTTATATTAGAAAAATCGTTCATTTACAATCCTTTATACGCTATATGTAAAAGTAAAAATGAATTATATTTTTTATAGTTAGAAAGTGTCAATTCATAGAAATTACCAGAGTTATAACATTAAAAATTCTAATATGATTTTCAAAAGATAGTAAATATGCTATCATGCGCGAAAATTACGCAATTTTCGCGCAATTGAATTATTCTATTTGTTTATATTTTTTAGTGTACTTTTTCGGGGTAGGGGGAAGAAGGCACTCTCTGATAATGAGTTCTAGTTAGGCACCGATCACTTTGCTATGAGAATAATTACATTTGGATAATTTCTAAGGACGAATGATTAAAATTCTCTATCTCTCTCTCTCACACACACATTGAAAAAAAAAATCTCTTATACGACCATGTTTGAAGTACATCTGGGGGTAAATTAAGCTTTTTTTGTTGATCTTTATATCCTGGCATATCAAACTTACAACCTTAGTACTGCAGACAATCCATTATTTATAAAGGATTAATTAGTAAACCAATATTACACCTATCATATCCTGTGTATTTTTACACTTAATTACATGAACAAGCTTCGTAAATTACAGTAGAAAATGCAATATCTATATATGTGTGTGTCTATAGTCTGTAGAATTTATGATTTTTGAAATTTATTTCCTTATTTCTTGTTTTATTACTGAAAGCCATTTCATTTGATCAGTACATTAATCCAAGATACATTTGTATGCATATGCACATTACTGCAAGTTTACATACTTACTGGGACATATAATAAAATGAGGGGAACTTCAAGAGACTACTAGTCTTAGGTAATTGGATGGTATTTTCTTTTCAATACTTTTTATGTTGTTAAGTAATGTTAAAAGCAAATTTTAAACACGGCAAGTATTAAGTATATAATATTACATAAGTTTAATATGTTTATTATTATTATTATTATTATGTTAATATATGTGCATTGTGCATTTACGAATATAAATAAATAAACAGAAGGTATCTTTTTTGTGCCAATTTGTAAACGGAAAAAATAAAAAATAATAATGACAGAACCCAGTTTTATGTTATATTAGGTACATATCTGATTGTAAAATAGAAATGAAAAGTATGCATTTTTCGCAACTTCAAGATGTAAGAAATATCTCTTACTGTATTACATCCCCACCCCCCCCCCCTCATCACATTTATGAGTAAGGGGTCGAAATATTACCTCCAAACTACTTCATTCTGGATAAATAGTTACTATTTTTAGAAACTATTTTACATTTTAAATATTTACATGTTTAAATAAAATGTACAATCAGTCTTTCGAAACACGATCACTTTCTGTTTGCATCAATAATTTTAAGAAAAATTAATAATTGCACGTAATTTGTTTTATTCTTTCAAATATGTATACATATGTATGCATTTTAATAAAAAAATATTAAATTTGTATTAAAGAAAATATATATTATAACAGTCCTGATTTTATCATTAAAGAAAGGATAAAGTGTTTTGAAGGGAATATTAAACGAAACCCTTTGTGCGATATTCGATCACACTTTCCCACTTTTTTTTTTTTTTTTTTTTTTTTTTTTACTCTTTCCGTAATCAAATCTGATGCAGTCTTATAAGCATTCGAATACCTAAAATGTCTGAATAACGATAGCAAAAATCTGTCACAAAGCAGCCAGTTTGGATTTCTACTTTAAATAACGAGTTTTAAAACAAACCTTCTCTCCCTCATCAGAAAAAGCTTCAAGAGTTCAGACTAGATTGAAAAAGCAATTTTAAATCATTGGTATGTTTCTTTAAAAAATATAAATATTAAAATTAATAAGATGAACGAACTGACCTCACAAAAATTTTCAAATGCATTGTTTTCTTCAATGTTAACGGTTAGCTTACGGCAAAATATTTCTTACATATCGCTTGATTATGGGAGAAAATGGCCATTTTAACTCCCCCTCTACTTAATGATCAGTCACCACAGGTTATGTGAGTAGAGCTCAATCGTTTAAACACATATGGTTGATAATGATTATTTTACCACAAAGCTTTTGCTTTGTGGTAAAATCTCTAAAGTTTAAATATTCATAAAAAAATTGTTTAATAACTTTTTGTAAAAATGTTTTAGTGTTTGTAAGTTAGCTTTATCAGGGTCATTTTGTAATTTAGTAATAATTGTAAGATTTTTAAAAATTAAACATTATCTATTCTTAATATTTCATTTTAAATGCAAAATAATTTTTTTAATCCACTTAAAAATAATTCATGCATGAGAGATGAGAGAGTTAACTTTAGTGTGTTTGAATAAATTTTCAAATTTACTATCCGAAAGTCCGTCAAGCATAATAAAGTAAAATGTTGAAAAATAAGTTAGATTAGAAGATAATTTTATATTGTTTATTAGAAACTTTTAAAGTTTAAGTTATATGCTGTTATATATCTATGCCGTGTAATGTTATCTATCTATACTGATAAAAGAAAGATTTACAATTACTTCAACAATTACGCGATCAAAACTACGGGTTTTGATAGTATATGATAATGCTGTAAAATCAATAGATGTGCAAATAAATTAATTGTGAGCCACATTTAATGATATGTAAGAGTTCTTGTTCTGATAAGCTTGACTTACTAAATGCATGTCCAGACATCCATAATCGTCCTCCTACTTTAATATATAGGGTATCTAACTATAAGTTGAAAGCTGATTTTTTACCACGTAGATTTTCAGAATGACACACTGTTTGTTGATCCGCAGAAATTTCTTCTCGGTCTAAATTTCGTCCGAATCATATAGCCGTTACATAAGTAAGGCACTATTGTTCGACCGCCGAGTCAGCAGATACAGAACATTTTCGGGGAGGGGAGTGCAGGGGCAGAGACTAAAATAGCAAAACTCGACCATTTCGTTTCGCAATCTACGGACACTTAAAATATATAGATACATCGGTTGACGACGAATGGGGGGAAAGGGGAAAAGGATACCTAACCACTCCCCCGCTCAATCCGCCTTTGATAAAAACTGGCATAGTTTTAAATTTTCATTCTCCAATTTCGCGTTCAATGAGGTTTCTGGTATATGCATCATGACTCGAGCAGAAATAATTTTTATCCGGGTTGTTTGAGCTAAGCCAGGGGTCGAAAAACTACTTTTTTATTGTAGCGAACTACAACTACAACTACTTTGTCGAAAATGTAGTTAACTACAACTACATGTTTTAAAAAGTAGCGGCTACAAACTACTTTTCAAAAGTAGTCACTACTTCGCTATTTTAAAATTTTGTCAAAGTGTTCAATTTACACTAGAGATTGAAGACACAGATTAAATAATAAAGTGACCCCTCGTTATATCGCGTCTGCCAGGATACAATTAAATAAATGGGACATAATAGAGGGCATTAAAAAATTAAGAAAGATACCATACAAGGAAATGTTTTGTGTTCATCTCGAAAACGTTAGTTTATACATACTTAACAGAGAGATATTATAATCTAGAAAATTACAAAAAAAAAAAAAAAAACCTAAATGCAAACAATAAATAAATCTGTAAATGGAGCAATTCCGAATAAGAAATCCGGCGTTAAAACATGAAGAAATCTTAAGAAGTAACTAGACAAGTGTTGCCAACAAGAAAATTAATTCTTTTGGTGGGTTAGTACTTGATTTCAGCAGCAAGTGCCAATGGAAAAATCTATGACTTCATGCGATGTGTTAACTATACACTGCAGCTGAGATTTACCACTGCGATTAGGAAATTTTTGAGCAGAACAAATTCTGCACAAAAGAAGCGAGTTTCGACCACGTGATTTGCAGAATGGCACTTTTTTTCCTCCAGAAGTAGCATTAAAAGTAGCGTCGGTTCTCACTACAAACTACTGATTTTTTACATCGCGCTACGCGCTACACTACATTGTTCAAAATGTAGCGCGCTACACTACAAACTTCTGTAAAAAATAGCGACTACAGTAGTTTCGCTACTTCCGACCCCTGAGATAAGCACATATATAAAACACTCTGATCTCCATTGAACACTTTACGTATAGAATTTATACTCATTTTACAAGGCGAAACAAACAAACAAGCGTAAAAAATATATAACGTAAAATGTATATGTTCGTCGTGTTGGAAAGTGTGTAATAAATAATCCGGTTCAGACTTTATGATTTTTTTTACTGTTTATCCGTTCGTGCTCTAACTTTCGGGAAAATACTGACAAATAAAACCCATTAAAAATTTATATATGTCATTAAGGTAGTTTTCAAATTACTTGCTCAACAATGTGGAACTTCCTGAGACATTTTCTAACTCATATTTAAATTTAAATGTATAAAATTGGCAAGCCTGTTTATTGAAGAGATTTGCAATCGGATAGCGCTTGGCAAATGAATTACCTATCGAGTGATAAGTGATTGTTGTCACGTGACAAGTATTTCCCCTTACTCGCGCTTCCACGTAGGGAATTCGGTTTAAAACACCGACTTTAAAAGTATTTCAAGAAAGTTCTTCTGTCTTTACCATTTCCAAAAAAAAAAAAAAAAAAAAAAAAAAATTAAAAACGTCTTTTGATTACATAGTTTCTGAATAACAACATCTGCCAATTTCATGCGTTTCAGGACAAAAATGATTTCAGAAATGTGTCAGTTAGCACATCCCTTTGACTTGAGAAGGGTAGTAAGAAAAACTATTCAGCATGTTCCTTATTAAAAAAAAAATGCTATATCTAGCATTTATAGTTTTTACACGGGGTACACAAAAGAATTCGGACACATTACGGTCTAGTGGCAGAATTTATTTGAAGTACATTTTGATCATGTTTTTCTCGAACAAATTCAAAGAAATTTATTTAATCTTTAGCATTACATGAAAGTACAGAATATATTTCGAAAAACTGAAGGTAGATAAATGCAATAAGTAAAAATAGTTGGAAAGTGTTTTACAATCTATGCAATCGACATTATTTTTCGTTATTGTTTTTTCGTATGTGCTATCAACAGGAATTAGGTATAGATGAAAAATCAGCAATAATATATATAATTTTTCATTTGAAAATAATTTCTAGCCATCTAACTATAACTCATTTTAAATTTGGAAAAAATGATATAAAAAAATACTTTTAATATTACAAATTTCAATAGATATATTGTATTCAATACATTGAAACATAATACATATATTATATATAACAAAATTCAATTATGTATTGTTATTAAATATAACAATACATAATTGAAACAATATTTATATTGTTCAATTATGTATATATATGTATATATTGGTGTGTTATGATCCGCGTGACGTCTACAGATTTCTAGATAAATAAGTACATATAAGTACGTTAAGTTCACGGCAAAAATAAAAACTGTACGTAAAAGGGGATACATATACAGGGGTGATATCCATACTCTCGACGAGCGTGAAAATGTTCTAGCACTGGATATGTGTAAGGCTCCTGTAAAGGGAGCTGACGCATATCCATCATGTTGCCCAAAATAACCGCCATATTGCAATTGCAACCTAGCTCGCATTAGGAAACCGCCTGAGCAGGTGTTTGCCGTCTCTGTTACTGTCACTCGCCGTCCACTAGTACGGTAAGCTAACCGATTTTAGCTTGGTTTTTGGTCCGCTGGGTTATTAAATGGCGGTATAATTCAGCCTGGTGTCCCCTCTGCTGTGACGCCAAGATGACGTATGGGGGCAGATATACAGGGGACGGATATCCAATGCTCTCTTCAAAAGTAGAATGTCCTAGCAGTGGATATGTACCCCCTTGATATGTATCCCCTTTGCTCTGACGTCAAAATAACGTATGGGGGAAGATATCCAGGGGTCGGATATCTTATGCTCTCCTCAAAAGTAAAAGGTCCAAGCATCGGATATGTGACCCCTTGATATATGTCCCCTTCTGCTATGACGTCAAGATGACGTACGGGGATGCATATACAGGGGTCGGATATCCAACTTTCGACGAACGTGAAAATGTTGTAGCACTGGATAAGTGTCCCCTCTGCTGTGACGTGAAGATGACGTATGGGGGTAGATATACTGGGGACGGATATCCAGGTCTCGACGAAAGTAAAATGGTCTGGTTTTGGATATATGTCCCCTTCTGATACAGGGGCAGATATACTGGGGTCGGATATCCGACTCTCGAAGAAAGTGAACTGCTCAAAAGCTGGATATGTATCCCCTACTGCTTAGACGGAAAAATGACGTATGGGGGCAGATATACTGGGGATAGATATCAGGCGACTCATCTACAGTTATAAGTTATAAAAATTAACTTTTTGTACAGCCTACGGATCCTATAAGTTATATTTGGTAAAACAATCCTGAATCTCTGATATATCAAATAAAAATAAAAGAATCATTTTTGTACGACCAAAACTCACCGTGTTATGCGAGTTTAAAATTTGGAAATTTTTCGCTTTTAACAAGGTGCCCGAAATGATGTGCGGTTAGATCGAAATCGCACATCAAGGGGCATAAAATGTCGGTCAAGTTCGTTAATGGACAAAATCGAACCAAGGGGAAGAAATGGGGAGGGAGGCTTTTTGTTAAAACAGACAAAACCCCATAATTTATTAGTTATGATACGTATCGAATCTGTTTAAAGTTATTATAACTTTTAACGAAAATTTATGTAAGGACAGATTTTTGATATAATTAAAAATGGCCAAAAGAAGAAAAAAAATTCATAACTTCGTCCATTCACAAGATATCAAATCCGCTTAAATTTATTATAAATCTTCTTACTATTATCTAAAACTTTTATATTGACAAGTTTTTTATAGGACCAACCCTTATATTTAAAAAAAAAAAAAAAAAAAACCCTGCCGGCTTTGCCTGCAAACAAGTTAGGTTTCGAAGTGAGCGGTTCCAACTACCGCATCATCGCAAAAAAGTCATTTTTCCCCGAATTTCCAACAAACAGGTGCCCCATGGTCTGCGTCTTCGAAATCTACCTGTGCCTGTAGGCCGAGCCGTCAGGGATTTTTTTTGTTTTTGCAACCAGATTCTGGCTTAGAGGGAGAGAGGTTGGACGACTGCTCGAAATACTAAAAACAAAGGAGTTAAAACATACGCAAAATAAAATACTTAGTAAAACTTTTTTTTTTCCGGATTTATCATTTGTAGGGGTGCAGGGAAAAAATCTCGCCCAGGGTGACATAGTCAGTAAAGCTGGCATTGTTATGCTTGTAGAAAATCCTGGTTTTTGAGTTCTTAAAAACCTACACTATAGTCACGTGAAGAAAGTCGCAAGCTAATATGAAACCTATGGGAGCATTCTTATCAAATTTCTCGCTTGCATTTTAATATTATATATATATATATATATATAAAGTTACTTTCTCTTTCGGAACATCAACCTCAGCTATCCCAAGGAAAAAATTTTTTAATGCTTTTAAGAGCCTACAGTAATCACGCGAAAGCACTCGCAAGCTAATGTTAAACCTATGGGAGCGTTCTTTTCGTAATTCTCGCTTACATTTAAATACTTTTAAATAATTTATTTTCTCATATCATACTTGATCTCGATATCTAAGGTTGTGCGTTTTAACTTTTTTGACTTTGGTTGCAGTTTTTTTTTTTATATGAGGACACTTTCAAAAAAGTAACAAATCCCGAAAATGTACAAATGCATGTACATTAGATATCGACCGCATGTATCCCATGAAAAAAAAAATAAAAGTATTAAGAACGCTCCCACAGATTTAACATTAGCTTCCGAATGTCTTCGCATGATTAGTGTAAACTCTTAAGACAATGTGATTCATATCACTGGACTTTAAACGCCTCATTTGTAATGATGCACAGAGCGTAAAATCTGTGAAAATGAAATCAATCCAGTTTTGAATTTTAAAATCACATGTTCTCAACAGAAAAAATACCAAAAAATATACCTGCGAAGATGAAAACCTGTATAAAGTGGATTTTTTTTCCTGTTCCTTTCTATTCCGTTTTGAAGGTTTTATTGAATCAATATTTGACAAAGCTGATTACGCAGTTCAGTATTATGTATTTTGTGATTACATATTTTAAATTTAAAACAAGTCGAGTCAGCTATTATAGAAACTTGATAAAATTATCTTTGCAAATTTATTTGGCAAGGGGGGGGGGGCAAGCGCGGATCCAAGGGGGAGGTCATGGGGGTCATGACCCCCCCCCCCCCCCTCCAGAAGAAAAACATTTCTATCGACTAATACATTTGTTTTAAATATAAATAAGTATTAAAGATGTTTTCATTTTTTCTCTCTTTTTTTTTTTTTTTTTTTTTTTTTTTTTTTTTACTGCTTAAAAATTCTAAATTATCTCATCCATTGTTATTTTTAAATAGAAATGAATTTAAATAGCAGGCATTATTGTTTAAGCACTAAACAATCGAACATCGTTTTTATTTTTCCTATAAATGTGGTACATTTTGATTTGTATTTGATTGCTCCCTCAAGACGATATTTCCATGATTATCGACCCTCGAAAATCGCCTTAAAATGTTAAAATGCGAACATTCAACATTGAGAAAACTTTCTGTAAGATTCTTTGCATGAATAAGAAATTAATTTCTTGGTATCTGTCTAAAACATGCAAATATTATATATTTACGAATATACCAGCAAATTTCATGCACTTATGACAGAAATGAACTTATGAATTCGGGTATATGATAGATCATATACAGGGCTGAATAAAAGTATTCGGATATTTTTTCTAATATTGTATATGTTGGAAATTCCTGAAATTACGTTTTTAAATATGTTATGCGTTTTCCAAATTGTTTACTTAGACGTTATCTTTCAGCTTATTAAACGGTGATGATTTGTAAAATTATTTTGGAAAGTGTTACATAATCTATACTTGATGCATGATTTTTCGTTCTTGTTTATGTATCTTTCAAATTTATGATTAATTTAGTTTTTTTTTCTTATTTGAATCATTGTGTTGTCGTCTAGAGTCCTGCACGATGTATTCCCGAAAATTTATTTTCAAATCAACTCGACCCCGCGACCAAAAAAAAAAAAAAAAAAAAAAAAAAAATTCATGATTTTTTTTTTTTGTCAGCTTTTTAAATCATTGTATTGACGGTGGTCTAGAGTCCTGCACGATACTATACCGGACTTATGTTACTCGACTTACTGTATCCGTCTCGTATTAACACTGATGTACTGTAATGTACCCAAAATTTTCATTTAAAATCAATCCAGCCCGAGCAGGGGAAAAAAGTTTCGTCGATCCGAACCCGACAAAATAATTTTCATGATGAAAATAAATTAATTAATCTTTTAAAGCAATTGGGAAATGTAATCTCTATATTTTTTTCTCCTGCTATACCAATTTTATCTTTTTTATACAAAAATGGACGGATTTATTCAAATATAGTTAATAGAGGAAATATCGATGAAATCCTGCATCAGGTCAGATTGTCCCCTTTTTTTTTTTTTTCCGTGTCAGGTTTATTGGCGTAGCTCGTGGAGTTCACGCCCTTCAATAATTTCTAAAATGAAAAAAAAAAATTTCTACTTTTATTTATTTTTATTTTATTTTGTTCACTTTCTAGTGTTTTACAAAAATTTTAAATGTTCCATTTTTTCTTATTTTTCTTTTTTTTTGTTATAGGGATAAACGACATTAGGAAAACTTTTTCACTTTATGTTCAATTTTTTTTTTTAAATTAGAATAAAATGATCAACGTTTGAACTTTTTATATAAAAAATGAAAATAGAAAGAACAGTAGTGACCATCCCCCCAAACCCAATGACGCAAATTCGCCCCCCCCCCCCCCAAAAAAAAAAAAATCTTCATACATTAACAATGATAATACATTCACTAAGCTCCAGTTTTCACTGCGATACAAGCCTTGTCTCAATTAATATAATTCTAAAGATATAATGCAATATTAATGACTGAAGTAATGATTAATACTCTTAATGATTACATTCATATACGTAATAAGTTTTTTTTTAATGTGTTAGAAAAATCAATTCTTTTTAGCATAAGATAAAATACAGAGAAAACAACATTACAATTTTGCTCGTTAGCCGGAGGCAGTGCCGAAACTAACCTTTTTTGCACCCGTGGCAAACATGGATTTTGGCGCCCCCCCCCCCCCAAAGGCGTATCCAGCTCTCCGTTCAGAGGGGGGTCATGCCCTTTTTTTTGGGGGGGGGTCATATGTCTTCATTAGCAGTTTTTATATATTAAATCCACATTGACTTTTTTCTGACCTCCCTCTTTTAAGTATATATTAAATGCTATTAATTTTCAGAATGAAAGCCTCATTACAATTAAATATATGTACAGAAAAATACAAAACATTTAAACGCTATACTATTTTAATATATATTCTTTCTGGGTTTTGCATTCTTAAAAAAGAAAAAGAAAAAAAAAGAAAAAAAAGAATCTAATACAAAGCGAAATGCTTTCTATAACTTATTAAAGCGGAAGCGAAATAACGATAACAAATAACTGTTTGTGGATAAATGACTGACATCCCCACCTTCTTCTTGGGGTTGCTGAAAAGACCCCACTGTTGAAAAATCACAATTGGCTTAAAACAGCGGCACAATATGCCAACATCACAAGTATCATTCTGGCAACCATATGGGTCATTCGCCAATGCTTGGCGACTCTATTTGGCGGGGTCAAGCATAGGTAAAGTCGTCCCGGTTTTGGAGACGACACTTCTTCTTTGAAAAATCAAAACACCGCCATAATTGTTTGTCAATTTGCGGTTGGTTGATTGGTTCACTACTCTGTGGATTCGTCACTTATTCTATTCTATTATTCTATTATATTCTATTCTTATTCTATTATTATAAGAATTCGTTTATTCGTTCACTTGAGAATCAAAAAAAATCTCTCGCTTCTGATTGGGACTTAAAACGGCCTATAGAGGCGCTGATTGCAGCCGTCGGTACAGGAAAATTGGCCCTTTAACTAATGCTAAAGTGCCATTGAAACCATTATTTATTGTAAACGCGTTTAAAAGTGTTAGATATTCAAATTCGGATAATTTTTACTTTGACATATAAACACAGAACACAAATAGCACATGAAATCTGAAATTTGGCATAAAAATAATCATTATGAACAAATTAAAAATGCATGTAACGCAATGGGATTGCAAGGGATTTTCCTGAAGGGAGAGTTATATCTTTTTTCCACCAGATGGCGAATTCGAGCGCTTGAATTCCCAATTGATCGATCTCGTTTTTTAAAATAAGAAAAATCAATCCTCACCTAATATTGTTTGAATAAAACTGATGACTGGTACAATTTATTATGCTAATAATCCCGAATAAATAAATCAGCAGATAGTGATCATCAAATAAGCCCACCATGAACCTCTTATAGAGGTTCATGATGCCCACGATGGTAACCATCGAATTAGCCATGACTGTGACTATTATAAGAATCAATCACTCACGTGCAATGAATGATCAGTCGATATGGTTTGGTTTCGGTTTAGTTTTTCTGTCTCCTCTTAAGTACGGGCGTGATTGTTGCTTAACAACAACTTTACCACGATCTGCCAGCAATAAATGTAATTTAATCCATGTGGAGTATTATTAAACTAATTGTATTTTACCAATAAGAGTAATATAAGGTTTTGTTTTAATAACTATATATTATAGCCAAGGGCGGATCTAGAGAGTCTTCAAGGGGGGGCGATATCAGAAATTTGGAAGTTAATAT
This sequence comes from Maratus michaelseni, assembly GCA_963931845.1. NCBI lineage: Eukaryota > Metazoa > Arthropoda > Arachnida > Araneae > Salticidae > Maratus > Maratus michaelseni. Next base: position 343,075,008 of record OZ007591.1, on the reverse strand, counting down.
CTGACCCGCAGTCTTGGTCGGACCGAGTGTAATTTTTTTTAATTGCAGGTTAGGTTTACTTCTACTTTTTGCTACGGGTCGGGTTTGGGGGGGGTTGACTTCTACTTGTTTACTGCGGCACGGGTTTGGGTTGGGTTGACTTCTACTTGTTTACTGCGGCACGGGTTTGGGTTGGGTTAACTTATTTTTTGGTACGAGATGGGTTTGGGTTGGGTTAATTTTTACTTTTTTTGCTGCGGGCCGGGTTTACTTCTACATTTTTCCTGCGGGTCGGGTTGATTTACATTATCGGGTTGTGTTTTTTCCCTCCTGCGTATCGTATTTGGGTTGACCCTGTTTTTTAAAAGAATGTCTAAAATATTTTTGTCCGATAAAATCTATATGCAGTAAAAATTTCATAATGGACAGTCTCGGGGTTTAGCTTTAATACCGGGCTTTTATAATCTTAGCTTTTATACTTTTTACCTTTTATACCGGTCAGGGCTCGGTCCGAGATTTTAGCTTTACTCGTATATCGATCTGGGCCAGTATTTTGTTTTTTACGGGCCGGGCCGAGCCTGGCCAGCATTTTTTGTCGGGCCGGTCGGTCTGGGGCAGAACTTTTAGCTTTTATACCAGGCAGGGCCGGACTTGGACCATACTTTTAACTTTTATACCATGCCAGGCCAATAATCTGTTTTCATGGGCCAGGCCGGGCCGTGCTCGGGCCGAATTTTCAGATTTTATACCGGGCCGGATCGGGCCGATCACTTGTTTTACACGGACTGGGCCGGGCTCGGGCCGAACTTTTAGCTTTTATACCGGGCCGGGCTCGGGTCTAAATTTTAACTTTTATACCAGGACGGGCTGGGCCAATAATTTTTTTGTGCGAATCGGACCGGGCCCGGGCCTAGAAATTCCGGCCCATGCAGATCTCTGGAATGTACACTGAAAGAGATCCCGAAAATCATGTTTTTATAAAATGTCTGTCTGTCCTTGTGTGTGTCCCCTTTGTATCATCGAAAGTGTATAAAATTGTGCATAGTATTAAACCAAATTTCATTATAGGTTTTTGGCTATGGCTAGCTGGTCGTACTTAAATTTGGGGATATTCCATTGGAAGGGGTCGCTGAGCGACTTATGTACAATATTTCGTAGTTTAACATCGGCTGTTCATGCAGGGAAGGTAACCCGGCGCTTCGCAAGCAGCTGATGTAAAACAGAATTCTGGGAAAGCGAATTTTGAAGTATTAACATCTATGAGATAGAAGAAAGTTTTGGGATTGGCACACCTGACTACTTAAAAGTATATCTCTTTGATTTATCTAACCAAATTAAATTTCTAAAAATTATGCTTAAAAAATGTACAACATCACTACAATTTTTAAGAAAAGAAATTAATAGTAGTATGTTGTGGCTGTCACAAAATTTTCTTCTACATAAATTAAATTATCTGCAATAAAAATTAAATGACAATCTATTCGTTCTTGAGATATAGCAAACGCGTAAATCGTGAAAAACAGATCATTGCGGCTACATTTGTTTTGCGGTATAAAGATCTATATACGCCAAGGTCAAACATAATCTTAAGTTTAATGAAATTCCGTGCGTTAATTCTTAAGATGTATCTATCGCGAGAAATGCAGAAAGGTAGTCCACGGGAGATTGTTATTCATTCGAAAATTTATGCAGTTTAGGTGTTTGAAAAAAATAGCGCCTTAGGTTGTTGAACTAATTTCTGTGAAATTCCGTGTGGTACGGTATTAATTAAGTGCAAAATGTCTGCAAAACATCATTTGAGTGCTTACGATCGTGGACGAGCAGTTGGGCATCTTGAAGCATGTTAAAGTGTCACTACTGTGGCCACAGAAATGGGAGTGTAGAAAAGTGTCATATCGCGATTTAAAAAGGTCGCTGGAAGTGGAAATGCTATGCGAAAGCATGCCGGTGGTCGTAGAAAAAACACCACACCTCAAGAGGATCGATATGTATTCCTAGTGGCAAAAAGGAACAGAAATATAATTCCTAGTCAGATAGATGCAGACCTTGCAATCACTACCGGTACATTTTATCTGCAAGAACTATTTTTAGGCAATTAAATCAGACTGGTTTGTATGCACGGAAAGCTGTTCAATGCATCCCACTGTAAGGAACATATTGGTTGGGGTCAGCAACAGTGATGTTCTCCGCCGAATCCCGCTTCACTGTGACAAAAGATTCTGGCCATCAGTTAGTGTAAAGAGAGAGAGGAACACATTACGCAGCACAAAATGTTTATGAACGTGATCGATATGGCCAAGGCGTGATGGTGTGGGCAGGCATTATGCACAATGGCAAAACACCGCTACACATCTTTAAGAAAGGTTCCGTAATATCACAACGGCATTGCAAAGATATTATTCTGGATCATGTTCGTCTTTTTAGGTGTACGGTAGGTCCAGACTTTCTGTTTATGGACGACAAACATATGGGGCACACTAGAAAGTGGAAACATTGAACGCATGGAATGGTCCGCTTGCTCTCCAGACTTAAATTCTATACAGCATGCTTGGGATGCGCTTGGTAGACGTGTTTCTCAAGTCACCCTAACCGAACGGTGCAAGCAATGAAAAACGCCTTGAGAGAGGAGTGGGAGAATATCCCCCATGGACTCTTCAATAGTTTAATAGATAGCATGAATAACAGATGAAAATGTGCACTAGTGTCCAAGGAGGCCATATTCCTTACTGAGAGACTGATATCTCCCATCCTTTCATATGAAAAGACCTTTTTTTGCCGAGTCCGAAATTTTTCAAAGGAGACATTTCTTTATATTTTTGTTATCCCGGTTTCTCATGTGGTGCGGTTTGTACCACTTTGCATGATAAATATAACACTCTACCTCTATTACATATGTTCTTAGTTTCATTTCTTAAATCATTGCCTGTGATTATTTATTTCAAAAAATGTTTCTGTTCCTTAGCATTTGTCAAGCAGTGTCTATAGACAGACAGACATTTTCTAAGAACAGTCAATTCGTGTTCAGGACCTCCTAAAATGTAGAAATACGTCAAAATTTTTTACCAATCCAATACTTAGTTCTTGTAAAATATAAGAAAATTAAAAAAAAATCCCTGACGGCTTGGCCTATAGACACAGGTAGATTTAGAAGACGCAGACCGTGGGGAGCCTGTTTTTGGGAATTTCGGAGTAAATGACCTTTTTGCCATAATACGGCAGTTGGGACCGACCACTTCGAAATCTACCTGTGTCTGTAGCCGGAAGGATTTTTTTCTTTTTAATTTTTCTTTGCTGTAAGGGTTGGTCATACAAGAAAATTGACAGTATAAAAGTTGTAGATCATATTAAGAGGATTTATAACAAAGTTAAGCGGATTTGATATCTTGTAAAGTGACAAAGTTATGAATTTTTTTTCTTCTTAAACCACTATTCCCCCCTCCCCCCCCCCTTGAGGCCATTTTGAATGATATCAAAAATCTGTCTTACATAAATTTTTGGCCCTTTTCCTAGAAGTAATAATAACTTTAAACGGATATTTCGTTAACTGTATCATAATTAAGAAGTTATGTGTTTTTTCTGTTTTTACAAATAGCCCCCCCCCCGCATTTCCCCAACCTTGGTTCGATTTTGCCCATTAACGAACTTGACCATATTGAGATTTTATGCCCCTTGATTTTATATATCAGTTTGGATGAGATTTGTGCAGAATTATTGAAGTCATCGTGTCCATAAAAAAGTGATATAGATAGATAATGTTTTGAACTGGGTGTGGTTTTGGGTTCTTTGAGTTATGATCGGCGTATATCTGGAAATCTACCTAAAATCCCACCCGAACAAAGGCTCGGGGGCAAGAATTTAGAGGTATGCAAGAGCGAATAATGGTTTTCATACGGGTTGAGTCAGACACGGGCCGAACTCTTAGACTTTATACCGTGTCGAGCCCGAGTCTGGAAATTTCAGCTCGTGCAGATCTCTAGAAAGAATGAATTCCTTGCCAAACTCGTCCCGGAAAAAATAAGTCATGCCCGGCTCGAGTCTACAGAAAAAGGAATACCCGGCCAGGAAAGAGTGGAGAACAGGCAAGTTCTGAGTTTCGTGAATAAAATTGACTCGCGATTTTTCTTTGGGCCAGACCCTTTCCCGCACAGACCTCTGATGTCGGTTTGCAGACCTTTTATTAAAGCAAAGGGACGGTAGATACGCCATTGGGGGGCAACCGGACCGAATTTTCAGCTTTTATGCCTGACCCAGGCCTGTAAATTTCGGCCCGTGCAGACCTCTAGAAAGAATGAAATCTGATCCAGGCCCGAGTCTCCAGAAAAAAATAAGGCCCGGTCGCAAATAAATAAGGCTCGAAAAAGATAAGGCCCTAAGGTCGAAAAAAATAAGGCCCGACCCGTAGGTCGGCCGGGTCCGCCAGAAGCTGTTTCCCGTGGAGGCCTCTAATGTCAGTTTATGGACTCTTTTTTGGCTCAAGGGGGGGGCAATCGCCCCATCGCCCCTCCCTTAGATCCGCCATTGATTTTAGCGCAACTATATAGTGGCGCAGCCAGGATTTGGCTTTAGGAAAGGTTGGGGGGGGGGGGGGTTATGGATAGCTAGTCCATTACTAGCTGCCTCTTATTAGAATCACTAGTTAATCGAATCAGACTTTTTAATAACTTAAATCATACTATTATTTTTTTCCGTTTATTAGAATCAAACACTGAGACATTATTCATTTAAACGGTATTTACTATCTTAGAGTTACAAAACGTAAAATGTATCAATGAAATAACACAAAGCTGATGTCACATTTATACGAATTTTTTCAACAAAGATGAAACAAGCTGTAAGGGGTGAAAGAATACACTACAGGAAATAATTTTTGTGTAAGAATCCGGGATTGTAGCCCTTTTGTTCAATCAAAAATACAGGGGGGTTTCACTTCAAGCCGAACACGAATTTTTGATCATAAATTTAAGGTGATTCTCAACTGATCTACTCACTTAACAACGCGAAACATTCTGACACATTTTCAGATTCATTTTTAAACACAAAGGCATACAATTGACAGGCCTGACTATTGAAGCGATTTGGAATCGATCGGAGTTTTCCATATTCTGATAAACAAATTACTTATCAAGTTATAAGAGATTCGTGTCACATGGCAACACGTTTTTCTCCCTTCTCACGCTATTGCGTTAGAAATTCAATTCAAAATTTCCACTTTGAAAAGTATTTTCTGAAAGATCATCTGGCCTTTACCAAAAAATGGAAACGTCTTTCGATTACAAAGTTTTTGAATAAGAACGCCTGCCAATTTCATGCGTTTCTGAACAAAAATGAATTAAAAAACATGCCATAAAGTAGCCAGTTTGGATTTGAGAACAGCCTTAGCAATAATATTATTGTTAGCTTCATATGAAGCTACTTCAACAAAATTGTCAATAACCTATGTAAAATGAAATGATATCACAAAAACTTGTGGAAGTTATCATTATCCGGGTCCAAACAGCACTGAACTAGAGGCTCTACATTTTGGAATTAAGTTGAAATTTTATACGATGTCACTGATCAAATTACTGTGCATTTCTAGCATTGTTCGTGATATCGTGCGCAAGGTAAGTCTGTTGAAAATTCCGTTAAACATCTTTATTACTGTTAAATGTCTGCATAAATTATTAGGGTTCGACTTTTTAATATATTTAAATTATATATATAATTATTACTGAGAAAATACTCTCATATTGTTAAAGATTAAATTTATTAACAGCTTACAGCATGCGTTCATCGGCACTGTTGTTGTAGTACAAACTTACCGTTAAGTTGAGTTGTTCTGTTGCTTTCTAGAATACAGAATATTACAATATTGAGTTGAGTTGTTCACAGGATATTACAATATACCCCTTTTAAAAGCAATTAAAGTCACTATTACAAAATGAAAAGTCATTATAGATCAAGTCTATTTGGCTTCTTTCTGACTCGTGTAGGATAACGTCTGGTTTGGATATCTGTAACGGGTATATCTTCATTTGAGTTTTCGGTGGGAAGATTTTCAGATTGTTGAACTTCAGAAGTAAGAGTCCTGTTATCATGTTGTAATTCTGTATCTGGGCTAGTGATGGATGTTGGTGGATTATCACTTTGAAAGGTTACATGAAGATCATCAGGAATAAAAACATCTTGATGTTCAGGAATTGATGTGTTAGCTGGGCGGATCTGGTCAATGTGTGCAAGGTATTTTTTGTTTTTTATTTCGACTGTCCAAGTCTTGGAACCTTTTGGCATAATTAATTTGCCACTAACCCACTTGTTCAAAAGATCTCTATGGGATTTTACCCAAACATCTTGACCACAGGATAAATTCTTATTACTGGTGTGAGCTCTGTCAAAATACTGTTTTTGACATCTTTGTTTCTTTTCAACATGCCTTGCTGTACATGGATGCAGTAAATCCAAGACTGTTCTAATTGGACGTCTAAGAAACAGCTCTGCTGGAGATAAGCCAGTTGTTGAATGCGGTGAAGATCTGTACGCCAGCAAAAATCTGTTCACCTTGACAGTTACTGTACTACTATCGGCAGAGTCTAATTTCATCCTACTAAGCGAATGCTTAAAAGTCTGTATAGTACGTTCCGCCTGACCATTTGGCTTAAAATCAGGATTCTCATTTTTGTATGGAAAGCCATTAGGAACATATTTAATTATACTTTCCAAAATTTTATCAGTTCGTGAAGCACAAGCAATGTCATCAGAGGTTACAGGTAAGTCTGACAGATGGGAAATCTTGTAGATATCTGATGGGTACAAGTTTTTATCTAAATCCTCATTGGGCAATCTTGAAAGAGAATCAGTATTCTGATGTGCAGAACCTTTCTTATACTTAATAGTGTAATTATGTGAAGACAAGAGCAATGCCCATCTCTGTAGGCGAGCTGCAGCCATGGTTGGTATTGCTTTACTGGGAGAAAAGATGGTAACTAGAGGTTGATGATCAGTATATAGCACAAAGTTCCTTCCAAACAGATACTGGTGAAACTTTTTGCAAGCAAAGATTATTGCAAGGGGTTCTTTTTCAGTTTGTGAATAATTGATTTCAGCCTCTGATAATGTGCGAGATGCATAGGCAACAGGTTTTTCTTCACCATTCACAATGTGGGATAAAACAGCACCTAATCCAACAGGCGAAGCATCACAAGATACTTGTAAGGGAAGATCTTCATTATAATGAGCCAAGACAGCATCAGATGTTAGAAGATGTTAGAATGCGGTGAAGATCTGTACGCCAGCAAAAATCTGTTCACCTTGACAGTTACTGTACTACTATCGGCAGAGTCTAATTTCATCTTACTAAGCGAATGCTTAAAAGTCTGTATAGTACGTTCCGCCTGACCATTTGATTGGGGATGATATGTTGGAACGAGAGTATGCAAAACACCCAAAGATTTTAAGAAGATCTTGATTTCTTCAGAAATGAACTGGGGTCCGTTGTCAGAGACTACCTCTAAAGGTAATCCATATCTGGCAAACCGTTGTTGCAACACAGCATTTGTACTAGCTGCTGAAGTCGAAGACATCTTTGCCACTTCTAACCATTTCGAATAACTGTCCACAACTATCAAATAATCAATTTGATCTTTCTTAGCAAAATCTAAGTGAATGCGGTCCCATGGTGCTTTGGGCCATACCCATGATTGCAATGGGGTGACTGGAGGAGATCTGGCTGCAAGTTGACAAGCTTTACAATTAGCGGACATATTTTCAATGTCTTGGTCTAAATTGGGCCACCAGAAATGACTTCTAGCAACTGCTTTTATCTTTACAATTCCAGGATGAGTGTCATGAAGTAATTCAAGCATGTGTTTCCTGTATACATTAGGAATTATAACTCTCATGCCCCATAACAAACAATTTCTATCAACAGATAGTTCATCTTTTCTGTTAAAAAATGGCTTAAAATCAGGATTCTCATTTTTGTATGGAAAGCCATAATGAACATATTTAATTATACTTCCCAAAATTTTATCAGTTCTTGAAGCACAAGCAATGTCATCAGAGGTTACAGGTAAGTCTGACAGATGGGAAATCTTGTAGATATCTGATGGGTACAAGTTTTTATCTGAATCCTCATTGGGCAATCTTGAAAGAGAATCAGCATTCTGATGTGCAGAACCTTTCTTATACTTAATAGTGTAATTATGTGAAGACAAAAGCAATGCCCATCTCTGTAGGCGAGCTGCAGCCATGGTTGGTATTGCCTTACTGGGAGAAAAGATGGTAACTAGAGGTTGATGATCAGTATATAGCACAAAGTTCCTTCCAAACAGATACTGGTGAAACTTTTTGCAAGCAAAGATTATTGCAAGGGCTTCTTTTTCAGTTTGTGAATAATTGATTTCAGCCTCTGATAATGTGCGAGATGCATAGGCAACAGGTTTTTCTTCACCATTTACAATGTGGGATAAAACAGCACCTAATCCAACAGGCGAAGCATCACAAGATACTTGTAAGGGAAGATCTTCATTATAATGAGCCAAGACAGCATCAGATGTTAGAAGTTCTTTACACTGTTCGAATACATTCTTGCATTCTTCTGACCACATCCAGGGTACATTTTTATGTAGAAGATTGTATAAAGGTGACAATAAAGTAGATGAATTTTTTATGAATTTGGAATAATAGTTCAGCAAACCTAAAAATGATTTAAGCTGAGTCACATTTTCTGGGGCTTTGATCTTTCTAATTGCTTCTAGTTTTTCTTGAGTGGGATGAATACCATTTTCATCAATTATATGCCCTAGAAATTCAACACTGCTTTTAAAGAAATGACACTTATCCTCATTTAATTTCGCATTATACTTTTGTAACCTTGACATCACAGTCTCCAATGTGGAAAAATGTTCTGCTTCAGTAGCCGATGAGATGAGGATGTCATCTTGGAAAATTATGACTCCGGGTATACCCTGTAACATTTGTTCCATGATCGATTGAAAAATAGCAGCTGCTGCAGTTATGCCATACATCAATATACTCGGGCGAACCAACCCCATCAAGGTATTAAGTGTTAATAACTCTTGAGAGTCAGCATCCAACTCGATTTGTTGATATGCATGTGACAAGTCAAGTTTACTGAAATACTTGCCTCCCCTCAAAGTAGCAAAAAGATTTTGCTGAGTGGGAAGCGGATACTGATTAGGGTCAAGGTGTTTGTTTACAGTTACCTTGAAATCACCACATAACCTCACAGCATTATTTTTCTTCGGCACCACAACAACAGGTGTTGCCCACGAAGAATGTTCAACAAAATTCCATATATTATTATTTACTAATTTTTTAACTTCATCAGAAACAGAATTTTTTAAAGCATAAGGAACAGGCCTGGCTTTGCAAAATACAGGTTGACAATTATTTTTCATTTTAAGTACTGCTTTAAAATGTTTAATTGGTTGATTACTTACTTGAAAAACATCTGTGTACTTTTTCTTAAGTGCTTCAACACTGTTCACACACTTTGAGGTCACTGAAAATATTTCATTCCAATTTAATTTAATCACAGATAACCAATTTTTTCCAAAAAGAGCAGGTCGATCACCTTTCACAATAATTAAAGGTAAAGTATGATGTTGGTTGTTGCACTGCACATTAACAAGGACTTCTCCAACTACTGGAATTTATTTTTCATTGTACTCCCTCAATCTGGTTAATGATGGCACAATTTTAGTTTCTGGCAAATTGTTCTGAATCCAGATTTCTGATGCTATGGAAACATCAGCAGCAGTGTCAAGTTCCATATCTAATTGTCTATTATTAGCAATGACTGAGATAATATATTTTTTCTTACCTGTAACTTGATTGATAGACTTCACTGCATAAAGAGTAGCTTCTGTATCGTATTCAACCGTTTCAACCTTTTTAGTGGAGGAGTTTTTGTTCTTGTTCAGACACACAGGTGAGATATGGCCACTTTTCCCACATGAATGGCAAATGGCAGTTTTATATTTGCACTTGGCAGGATCATGAACAGCGCCACATCGAAAACATTTGGAAATGTTTTTATTTGAATTAGTAGAAGTGTTATTTGAAGGCTGAAAATTTTTCTTCTTATAACCCGAACTTTGACGAACTTTATTTACAACGGGTGTGAGCACTCCCTTCATATTCGCCGCATCGTTTTCAGCTATTTCAATGGCGACGGCTGTGTTAACCGCGTCAATTAATTTCAGTTCTTTTTTTTGCCAAGAGTCTCTTCTGTATATTTTCATTGCTCAATCCACAAACGAAACGGTCTCGTAGTGCTTCATCCAGAAATGCACCAAATTCACACGTTGATGCAAATCTCCTTAGCTCCACTAAATACTGGGAAACTGATTCTCCAGCTGTTTGATTTCGTCGATGAAAGCGAAATCGCTCAGCAATGATGATAGGAGCAGGTTTAAAATGTTGATTTAATGTTTTTTTCAATTCATCATACGAACAGTCACTGGGTTTTTTCGGAAGCAATAAGTTAAGAAGTAACTTATAAGTATTGGAACCGATTGCAGATATAAATACTGACACTTTCTTGTTTTCTTCCACGTCATTAGCAAGAAAAAAATCTTCAAGTTGTTCAACATATAAACTAAAATCGTCCACTTCTATGTCAAACGAGTGCAATGTGCCAATTAGGCTTAGCTTACTCATGGTGGTACTGAGTGGTGAATAGCAATTACAGCTATTATAACGTTAAAAAAAAGGTTCTTGAAATCCGACTCGTCGCCACTTTAATATATTTAAATTATATATATAATTATTACTGAGAAAATACTCTCATATTGTTAAAGATTAAATTTATTAACAGCTTACAGCATGCGTTCATCGGCACTGTTGTTGTAGTACAAACTTACCGTTAAGTTGAGTTGTTCTGTTGCTTTCTAGAATACAGAATATTACAATATTGAGTTGAGTTGTTCACAGGATATTACAGACTTGAAGTAGATACCCAAGAATTGGCCAGAAACATATCCTTGGCTCGTATATTCTACTTCTTTGAAAGGTGACCTTTGTAACTATTGCGTACTGTTCAAATCAATTTGAAGAAGTGGTCTTTTTGGTGCATTTCTAGTTATTGCGCAGAAGGACTTCAAATATTTTCACGAAGATGCAAGGGCACATGACAAATTCCATTGGCACCAAGAAGCTATAACTAATGCCCAAAACTTCTCTGATTCCGTAGACGTGAAAAATGAAAAACATAATTTAGCATTTGGACTCAGCTAGAGATGGAGTAGTTTAGTCGAACAGAACTAAACTTGGATCTATTTTGAAAACTATGACGTAGTCATACTGTAGTACTCATGACCTTTCACTTCGTGGAAAACTCCTGCAAAGTGGAAATTTTGAAGATCTGTTTGACTTTTGTGTTGATTCAGGTGACAAAACTACTGAAGACCATCTGAAAACTGTGAACATACTCAGAAAAAGCTAAATATACTCTGTGTGACACAGAGTCCAAAATGATTTGGTAAACATTTGTGGAACTATAATCCGAGAAATGGTCGTATAAGGCTGTGTGCATTGAGTTTCTGTTGGAGGACATCCCCCCAAAGCAATAATTTATCTTAAATATCGGAAAGACGGGTTGCTATATTTGGCGATAAATCGCCAATCTAAGGAACGTAGTTTCTTCTTTTTATGAATAATATTTCGAAGTTCCACTGCTTTTCAGTGAAAATCTTAATGAACATGCTAAGAGCTGGCTTCATTTAATAAATTTACATATTCTTTATTTTCTTACAAAATTTGCATGTTTTTGTTTTGGTAGTAATAGAAAACTTCGAATTTTATATACCAACTAGTATAAAACCCCTTCAAAAATGACGGATTGTTGATCTGCGTTTCATTTTCATAAGACTTCATACAAACAAACAGCATGAAGATTTTATTATTGAAAAGTTTGTATCGTAGAAAAGTACATTTTAAAAAGGACAAATGATTTCTACAAATAAAAATGATGAGGATATGTACATATTTATTTATTTTTTATTTATTTTTTTTTTTACTCAGTATTAAATTTCTGAAATAGTTCAACGATTGGACAAAACATTCAAATTAAATATTAACAAATAATCCATGTGCGAAAGTTTTTGTAAAAAATTGTCATGAATGAGTTTCTAAACAGCTAGACTCACCACATAACTCATTGTTTGACAAGGCAAGCATGATAAGGCAACATTGAAGCAATACGAAGTTGAACAAGTAATATATATATATTTTTTTAAAGTCAGTTCCTACTTAGGTCAAAAAGAAATTTTTTTTCCAGCGATCTACACGCTTCGCCACTGACGGTATTTATTCCGAAATTTATATCCTGCTAAATATCTTATATAAGAGAAAATTTTGAAATGTATTAAAAATTGAATAAAAAATAAATAGCTAAAATATCAAAATTTAATAGCTCGAAAAGTATTTCTCACAAAATTGTTAGACAAACTGCGTTAGAAAGGTAAAAAATTGTGTTTTTCTTGATATAAATTTCGAATCTAATGATTATGCCGTTTTTCAAATATCGATTTTCAAAAATTACCAAACTTCACGTGAAGTTTGGTAATGAAATACCATAGCGAAACCGTCACGCTTAAAAAGATAATGGGGCTTTTCATGGACGAAGATCAGGCGGCGCGCAGGCAAAGGAGACTAAAATATGGAGTGAGTCTATACTTTTGAACAGAAATGAAATATAAAACTAAAATTAATTAATTTAATTTAATTAATGAATTAATATTTGAAAAAACTGTATTAACATCAAGTGTCAGCCACTACAAGTTTAAAAAAATGTATTTGAACTTGAGTGAATGAATAAAAAGTATTTTATTAACGATTGAAAATTTGAACAAGATATATAAATATACTAGCAGACTACGCCCGCTGCGCTGGTCGGTTTCTCCAAAAGAACCTTGAATCAAACGAAATATATCGATGAATTTAACCTTGTACTTTAAAGTAATCTGTACCTTTACCTGGAATATCCTAAAATAACATAAAAACGGATACTTATTTCACTAAGTTATGTTTCTTTAATATGGTTTACTATTACCGTTTTCCATTGATTTATATGTTTTATAGCTACATTTTTTAATATCGTGAATTAACCTATATTATTCACAACTAAAAAGAAATGGCGCATCTAGTATTTGTCGAGAATTAAATAAAAATCATGCACTCGTGACACCATAATAACTTTTATATTTTAACAGAATAATAAGGCTACTATAATTTGTGACTCGCGCTGACACATTGTTGTTATCATCATTTTTTTACGCGTGAAGTTTTCGCTATGGTACTCCATTGTGAATTTTGGTAATTTTTGAAATTCAATATTTGAAAAATGGCATAATCAGTGGATTTGAAATTTATATCAAGGAAAAATAGAATTTTTTACCTTTCTAACGCAGTTTGTCTAACAATTTTCTGACAAATACTTTTGGAGCAATTATTTTTTTCAGTAACTTCAAAAGTTTCATTTTCCAAGATTAATCTGTGGTAACGATTAGCGAAATTCCCAGTCGTCAGCAACACATACCTTTTTATTAAAGAGGATTAATCTGTGGCAACGATTAGCGAAATTCCCAGTCGTCAGCAACACATACCTTTTTATTAAAGAGGATAGAGGGTGTGAGCTAATAGTAGGAATTGAAGAATGAAAAAAAAAAAAAAAAAAAAAAAAAAAAAACATATTTTGTAAAGAAATAAAGTATCGAATGCGTCTATGCAATAAAATGCCTGCATTTTTTAAAGAGAATTGCAGGTGATTTAGATAACAAGAAATCGAACAGCGTTTTTCATTTACTATAATGGTAAATGGTCTCAAAATTAGTAATTTTCAGAATATGATATTTACTGAAAAGTGTCCAACAAAGAACAATAGATCATGATTCATGATGTAGCATTAATATATTTACAAGAAAATTATAAGAGTTGTTATATTCTGTTGCTCGCAAAAGGAAAATATTTGAGCAAGGTAGATATTTGGAAGAAGGCTGGAGAGGGGAAGTTTCCTCCCTCAAGGAATTTTATACTTCATAATTTATCAGTCATCACATGTCAGAGGGAAGTAGAGGGAGAATGAGAGTTCAACCCCAGCAGCAGGTGGAGGTGGAGGTGTGGAGGAAATTTTTTTGTCTCCCCCTACCTCCCCCCCTACTCCATGCCCCCCCTCCAACACCCCCCAACCCCATGTACCCTCCAACACCTCCCCCCAACCCCATGTACCCCCCATCACCCCCCCCCCCCAATTTTTTTTTTTAATTTAAAAATTTTAAAAATTGTCTTATAGTACGAGGTATCGGTGATGGTAGAGTACGACCACTATCCCCTCCCCCCCGCCCCCAGCCCCCCCCCATTTTTTTTTAATTTTAGGAGAGAGAAAGTTTAAAGTGATGTCGCCCTCTATCGGTAAGTATGAAAATTATGGAATTTAAAATGACTGCTTCTGAATTTTAAGTTATAGCATAGTATAAAATAAATAATTTTAAAGTTTCTTACCAAACTGCTTACAATGGAAATATTTAGTTATAGCGTAGCACTTAATAAAAATTTTAAATTGACACATGTAAATAATTATAGTTATAAACCGACATATAGGCAGATAGGCAGGCACACAGACAAGCAGGCAGGCAGGTAGGCAGACAGACAGACACACAGTAAACTATTTGTTACGTACACACACAAGCATGCATATATGAAGTGAACTAATTGTAATAAAATACATGACGTGCATACGTTTTAAAACATTTTTTTTCTTCACAGAAATTAAGAAAATATTAAATTTCGACTACAACTTTCATTTTGAAATAGCGTACTCCCTTGTTAAAAATTATTAGCTTTTAACAAACATTTAAATGAAGCGGGGTTCGAACTTCGAACTTGACAAAATGATCTCATGATGTGTTGATTTGCAGTAGGATTAAAAATTGTGAAATATTACAATTACTGGAAATTGAGAACATAAAAACTATCACAAAAAATACTTTATAGCGCCAAATCACGGTTGCTATTTAGTGAATTGGTAGCGGGCACGATTATGAATGATTACCCAATAGGTTTAAGGTACCCGCCTACGTTTGAAACGTCAATTTCAATGAAAATTCGCAATTTTTTTATTTGATTTTCTTAAAGAATGAACATTTCTGTTTCTAAATCTGTTTTTATTTTTCCTGTACGCATATTAGAAATTAGAGCCCTTAAAAAAAAAAAAGCAGACGACGTTAATTTAAACCAGAAGCGGAGATATCTAAACCGGAAGTGGGTCGAAAACTGAGGTTTATAAACTGTTTTCGCGCATTTTTTAGTTTTTAAAGTTAATATTATATTTTAGCTGAATCTATAGCATTGCCTCAAAGGGTTTAATTTTTTTTTTCACTGCTTTATCAAGTTAAATTTAGCATTTTCTGCAAAATTTGATTTTTATCAAGAAAAGTAGACGACTCAAAATTTTATTATTCTATAACCATGAAATTTTTTGAGTAGCTATTTGATAATGTCTAAAGCGTAATGATTCTAGGTAAATAATTTGTTAATATGTAGCTACTTTTATGAAGAATTACACGTAAAATTACTGAAATTTTCTGTGTAATTGTATATAATCAGCTGTATCTCTTTTAGATTTCAGCATATTGGCTAGTTTTTAGTTCATTACACTCAAGAGTGTCTTATATGCATATGATAATGTGTTAAAACTGTTTTAGTCAAAAACCTAGCAAAAATAACACCACTCTTTCTCAGCAAATTGTGATGCGGATGCCCTATGTTTGCATAATCTCAGCCACGACCAGCATTATCTTTCCGATATTGCTCCCATTCCCAATCTGATTCTTTCTGTTTTCACAACCATCATCCAATCTTCAGGTGAAAACCACGGGATGCGAAGATTACTGTAAGGGCCCTTCCTAGCCAGATTATCCGCACATTCATTTATGTTATATTATCCCTTTGCGCTCAGGTACCCAAATAAAAGTCATCTTATAATTATCAGTCCTCTTCCTGTTAATCTCATCTCTCAGCTGAGTAATAAAAGCCACTGATTTCCGATTTATGTTTTGTAGAGCCATAAGAACACTTTTAGCGTCTGCGAAAAACATGTAATTTCCACTTTCCACCGTATAAAGCTTAATTGCTACCAACAACGCTATAGCTTCGGCCGTAAAAATTGAATTGATGTATGGAATATGAAAAGCCAAACGACTACCTGTATTCTGATTAACCAAACCAATTGCTGTAGTGTGATTCTCTTTTGAAGCATCCGTTGCTATGAAAATAGCCTTATTTTTATGCATCTGAGAAAAACTATAAAAAAATTAATGATCGGAAAATCTTTATTTTGGAACTCCCATGTATTAACAAATATCCGAAAATGATCATTGATCCTTGTACCCCACTTATAGGTCACCATTTCATTAATGTCCGTACCGTAACTTCTAAGGATGTTGAACTCTCTATGGATTAGGTCTTTCCAAAGAACTCCCGTGTGGTCATTGTACTTAATTTCCGAAATAGTCCTTTTGATAGCAATCCTCAGGCCACTTCTCCACACACCACTTTCCTGCAACAAAACCGGGATCGGACACCACCTTGGCAAACCACTTGCACACCTTAGAACCACATTATGGATCACCTGGAATTGGAGACCTTCCGTTGTATTAAAATGCATAAAAATCCGTGGATTCCCATCTAACAAGGACCCCCATCATACTCCTCGTTATGTGTAATATGTGTTCAGTTTCAGTTCCCCAACAATCCCTGCAATCACTTTTAGCATATTCAGTCGTTTTCAAGATTTTTCTCTCAACATTGCAATATGATTTTTTAAGTTTCCTGGGCGATTTAAATACACCCCTGAAATTATTGTCGTCCCAGAAAAGCCCACCTCCTGCCCTTTAATCTTGAAACTATCCTCCTCTAAATCTTTCCACTTTCCAATCTTCATGATTTGACATTTGTTCGGATTAACCTCTAGATTCCAGGCCTGTATAAATTGAATAATCCTGGTGGTATTTTCTTGTAAAATCCCCTTTAACCAATCAACATTATCACGAAAGCCATATAAGAAGATGTCATCGGCATAAACAACACAATGAATCGAAAATCCCAAAATGTCAACTAAATAAACTGGAAAGAGGAAATGAGAAAGAGGGTTTCCCTGTAAAAGGCCCCTGTGATACTTGAATGAATCCGACAGCGAACCATTTTACTCGTATCCGTAACTCCTGAATCAGATTTCGAATTATTACACTTAAATCAGCACCAAGCCCCAACATTTTTAACTTCAGGAGCAACCCATCCCACCAAACATTATCGTAGGCCCCTTTGATATCTAATGCAACCAGAAAGACTTGTTGCCAGAAAGATTGTCTTGCTCTCCTGTAGATTTTGTAAGCAGCAGCCGCACAATCCCTAAATGGGATAAAACCCATAATGATTCGTGTGGAAAATCTTGCTTTCCATACTCCTCCAATTAAACAAAATTTCCAGGATCATTTTTTCAAAAATCTTCTTGCTAGTAACAGTTAGCGCAATTGGTCTATATCCCCGTACATCATTCCTATTTTCCCCCGGTTTTTTAACCCTCCAGCCGCGGGCAACGCTCCTATCGCGTTTCACGTATTCTGTACAATTCCGCGGGGAACGATATTTTGAAGTTCCCTATAATTTTTATAGTACTTAAGCATCGGGAGATTCTATTTTTTCGTTGAATCTATCTTCTTTTATTTAGAAATAGAGAGATTCGTTTACAAATTATAATATATATATAATTTAATTTATTAGGTCATTCTGACAGTTCTGCGGTTTTTGAAATATTTTGAATCCATAAATGCCACATTCCCACCGGAATTTTGAAATAAAACTTTGTTTTTATAATGTACATGAAGAAACTGCTTTTATTTATTTGGAAATAAATCTGTTTGTAAATTCCGGTGACATTCAATCCTTATATCTATTATAAGTGACGAATAAAAATAGGTCGCGGTTTTATATAAGAAAATGGAAACATCGCCCGCGGCTAGAGGGTTAATGAGAAGCATTATAACATCTTTCCAAATCTCTGGGATAATCTTAATCTCCAAAATCTTGTTAACCATTCCAAGGAGCTGAGTCAACGCCCTATTTTTCAGTTTTTTTGAAGAAACTCATTTTTATCCCGTCCATTCCAGGAGTCGTAAATTTGCATTTCCTGATTATTTTTGGTAATTGCTCCATGGTAAACTTTAGTTCAATCCCATCACCCCTCGAGAAATCAATTCGAATACCAAAATCCGTTCGTGTTCTTAAGCGGTCAAACCGCAAATTAGCGATCACAAAATTTGAGATCGCAAAACACTCGCAAATGTGTGTTCATTCCGGAAATCGTTTTTTTACAGATCGCTAATTTGTGATTTTTGAAGCCTGAATTCGGCCTTAAGACACGAAGATATCGGTTTAAAATGTTTTTAATCGTTTCTAAAACGAAACTGTTTGTGGGGTTATGCAAAACCGCAATGGCTTGTAATTGGCTTACGGCAGGAAGAAGAAAATTAGATTTACGCAAATGCGCTTTACACGCCATTTGATTTGTCAGATAAAAGTGAGCCTGTTTGTCAGAGTTATTGTTACGAATCGACAATGTCTCTAACCATTCAAGACCGTGCTTTTCTCGTTAAATGTTATTATGAATGCGATAGCAATGGATGGCATGCTTTGCAAAGGCATAGTGCAATAAGAGGAATACGCCGGGAGCCAATGACACCGCAGGGTTTGAGGAAAATGATGGCAAAGTTTGAAGCCACGGGTTTGTTATCTGTTGTACCTAGGAGGGGTAGGAAACCGAGGAGGTTGTTTTGCATTAGCAGTGGAGGAAGCAACAATGGAAAGCACACACGGTACGTGCTGTCGCACGTCGAATGGATGTACCATGGAGTACGGTGTACAAAGTTGTCCGTAAAGTGCTACAGTTCTACCCATACAAAATGAAACATGTTCAAGAACTTCAACGTAACGATCCTGCTGCAAGAGAATCTTTCACTTTGGAATTCCTTGCACGGATCGAAGTGAACGAACATTACCCTTGGAACAGTTTGTGGACATATGAGGTCCATTTTTACCTATATGACGATGTCAACACCCATAACTGCAGGATTTAGGCCAAACAAATCCTTAATGTTGTGTACCCAGTTCCACTGCATGCTTCTAAAGTCACCGTTTGGTGTGGTATGATAGAAAGTTTCATAATTGGACCATTTTTCTTCGAAGAGCAGGCGACAGCTGGACCTGTTACATGCACTGTGACTGCAGCTCGCTTAGCGTCCAAGCTAAGATGTTTCGTCATACCTGAACTCCAGCAACGTGACATATTAGACTCCACGAATTTTATGCAGGGCGGGGCCCCACCGCACACAGTTACTTAACCCCTTAACAAGTACAATATATTATTGAAAATAGAAAAAAATAATCTTGGATATTTATTTATTTACATTATTTTTCTTAATTATCCCTCTTGGCTGGTAAATAAAATGTTTGTGACGTCAGTTGAAACTGATCTATTGCAGTAATATCAATTTATCATCGTAAGTATATTGCAGTACTATCATTATCAATTTATCAATTTATGACAATAACTATGCTTCGCAACATTTTTCTAATGCCTTTTTCTCTTTTAATATCATAGCACTGCTGTTTCAGGACGCAGTTGTTATTTTAATGAACGAAATAACTCATAAATCAGTAAAACATAATGAAAAATACAGATAAATGTCGAATTAAAAAATCGCTTGATGACATAACAAACACGTGCAATGCTTATGACATTAAGTGGATGGGACTGCATTTTTGGCGTTCAATCCCATAGTTTGGCGATAGTTTTTTTGTTATGAAAAGTGATCGACGGGATAATGGAGAAGTACCAAATTTTGTTTGAGTTTGAGCACTTCACTAACCCCTGATTCAGTAGTTTGGTACTAACTGTTTTCTACCAAATGTAAGAAAAACAGCTTTAAAATATGTTTTAGCTAGGAAACAATAAAGAAAGCCTCTTTATATATATATATTATATACATATATATGTAATAATAATAAAATTGTCGCCATTTTTCCTTAGTTAAATTATTCCAAATTCTTACAATTCTATTTTTTTTTCCTGTTTTATTCCAATTTACTACTCTATATTCATTAAATCCTTACTCTTAATTTAGCTCTATCGTTAACTCTATTAAATTCCCTTTTATTTAATTCTAAATTGTTCAAATTTACTTAAATATAAAGCTTTTAGTTATTCTTAATTGCTATCATGATCCCCGATCATTTCTGGGTTTTAGAATGTTTTTTGAGAGCCATTTTCATTTTTATTCCGAATATTAATTTCCCGCTCTAAAGTCACTTTACTACAAAATTAATCCACTCCTCTCTGTCCGAACTCTTTTACTAATTATCTTTCATTGGTCGTGACGTAGCATGACGCGTCTTCTTTAATTCTTCATTGGTTCAGTGCGCGTTCTACGTCATAATTTGTGTTATTGCGCTGGGTAACAAAAAGCAGCTACCTGCGGCACTTCCTCAGAATTAAGTCGTATTTTCACTTGTAAACAACTCCCTGGCTGCTCGTTTTGAGAATAATTGAGATGTTCTGATACTTACCCTCTATTCCTTGATGACGTAGTGATGCACGGCTATTATGGTTATGGTGGAAACTGACCAAGAGCAAATATTAATAAAGGATTGAAATTGAAGCCTTGTTCGTTTGAATTTATGGAGAAACGCCTCTGGGTTTTAAATTCTACTGCCGTTATGGCCCCGACGAAACTGCAACTAAAATGTTACGACTGCTTCTAAATATTTATATCATCCATAACAACCAACGTTCTTAACTTCGTTGTGCAACCATGTGTGCTCCTTCTATAATCCACGTTACTTCACTACAACATATGACGGTAAATCATCGTAATATATATATAACCATAAATGAAACATTATCATAACACCAACTTAAACAATGAAATAATAATAAGTATGTAATAATTAGTTGAAAATGAAAGATTCACCAACACACTGAATATGGAAACAAAAACATATTAAAAGAATAAGAAATTAAATAAAAATTGACTAAATGGAATTAAATGAATAAAATGAAATGAAATTTGTGGAATTTAGACAGAATTATCAAGTCCCAAATGCCTAAATACCACAAATAAAATGAAATGAGATGTTTCATCATCATATTAGCCATACATTGCTAAAAAATATGATTTTGGGACTACATCTCACAAACAATGAAGCAAACGAGTGATAAAATAAAAAATAAAATACAATATTAAAAAGGAAAGAAGCCATACTTATAATATACAGAGAAAACATTAAATAGAGTCAGTAAGTATAAAATCCATAAAGATTAAAAAAGATACCTTGCACCTCAAGAACCAGCATGAAACTCAACCATGACTAGGGAATGAATTGCAAAAAAAAATCATTACATGTTGCCAGTTTTAGAAATATAAAATGCTTTACAATGATGCCAGAAATAATGTTAGAATAATATGGATTGTAAAGCAAACAGGAACATTAGTGCTGCCATCTATTGGTAAAAGTGAATATAATCTGAATCGAAAGTATTGGATGGAAATTAATGTTTAATAATTAAACCAAATTACTATCTTAAATGATACCAATTAGTTATATAATAAATAAATGAAATTAATTAATAAATAGAATATCGAATTACATTAAAGTAATGGATGTATTAATGAATAATTCTATGTTATAAATAAGTAGTAAGATGAAAAAATTAATAATTAAAGCAACATAAAATAGTGCTGCCATCTATTGGTAAAAGTGAATATAATCTGAATAGAAAGTAATGGATGGAAATTACTGTTTAATAATTAAAGCAAATCACTATCTTAATTATAGCCATTAGTTAAATAATAAATAAATGAAATTAATTAATAAATAGAATATTGAATTACATTAAAGTAATGGATGTATTAATGAATAATTCTATGTTATAAATAAGTAGTAAGATGGAAAAATTAATAATTAAAGCAACATAAAAATATATGTACCATTAAATGACAAAAACGATTAGATAACTGTACCAAAAATGCAACATCAAATAAATTAAATTAAAATAAAATACTAAATATTTGAATTAAGATACAAAGAATTTAAAATTAATATTGATTAAATATTGAAATGAATTAGTCACAAATAATGTTCCTTCATACAAAGTTAAATAAAATATAAACACTTAATATAAGTGGTAAGGGTGGAACATTTAATAAAATTAAAACATATTATATTAACACTGTAGAAAGTAAACATTATAAGAAGTAAATATGATATTGTCCGCCATAGGTATTAATCCAAATCATTAGATCAGAAACATTCTTAATATTAATGAATATAAATTCATTTAAATTAATTAAATAATGAATATGTAAATCTAACTAAATTAATATACATATAAAAATATCACATCGCAGTCCATTATAAAATGTGTAAGTCAAACAATTGTGTAAATCAAAATGCCCCCCCCCCCCTTTTTTTCTTTTTTTTTTTTTTTAAATATTAATATTAATAATATAAATTAACCATGCGTATTTTTCCATACAACTCCGCCACACACCTCCTCAATCCAGCGCGTCTACCCACCCATATATATATATAACTGGTTCTGTTACTTACTTTTTTGTTTAAATTCTATTTTCAATTTTTAATGCCTAATATTTTGCTACCCAATCTGAATTTAATAATAATAATGAATGTAAAAATTAACCAGTATACAATCAGTGTAATAATCAAAACATCTGTTGATAGATGGCAGCACCAAATATTGAAAAATTTGTAAATGTGACTTTTAAATTTGGGGAGAGCACAATAAACAACTTTCCTTTCGTTTTTTCTGATAAGAATGCTATACAAATTTTGTTGAGTACGAGGAAGTTTGTTCAACATTTTATTTTGAATTTTTATTTTGAAAGTGAGTAGCTTAAGATCAGCTATAACTTGGAAACAATAACGAAAGCCTCTCTTTTTATAACTAGTTCTGTTGCATGATTTTTTTTTTTGTTTATTTGTTTGTTTTAGTTTCATTTTCATTTTATAGTGCCTCCTATTATATGCTATCGATTCAAAATTTATTCATTTATTTATTTATTAAGAATAATAATAATTAAAAAGATCATTGCACCCCTTGTACTAGTCAAAACATTTGCTGATAGATGGCAGCACCAAATATTGAAAAATGAGTCCATGCGACTGCATGTGAAGTGAATGTAAATATAGTGTCCCACGAACATGCAGTGTTTTACAAATTTAATAAAATCTGCTAGCCCTAATAGCCCACAAAATATTCTAGTAGCCAGTAAAGAATATTTACCACCCCACCCTCCTTCATCATTGATTAACAAAAAGCACAAGAGTGTTTTACGAATTAATTGAAAAAAAAAAGAAGAAGAAGCATAGTTTAGAATGATCAGTTACATATTGATTAGAAGTAGTACATAACTTGTATGTACTACTTGTATGAAAGATAATATAAAGTAAGTTTTCTAATGAAACTTATCAAAATTATACACCTATGAAAAAAGGAAAAGAAATATTGTAAAGGCAATTTAACAGACATGTTTGGGAAATGCGGATTGCCAGATGCTTCCAATGTTCAGATACTTGAATGCCACAAAATCTATATCATATGAGGAGGTGAAATGGTGAAGCAGGAA
Source organism: Maratus michaelseni (assembly GCA_963931845.1). Lineage (NCBI taxonomy): Eukaryota > Metazoa > Arthropoda > Arachnida > Araneae > Salticidae > Maratus > Maratus michaelseni. The sequence goes on along the minus strand of OZ007591.1, from coordinate 343,051,327 downwards.
AACAAGTTATTGCTTATTTTTCTATCAAAATAAATAATTCTGAATTTATTATTACTTTTGCCAGTTTAAAAATTAAAGTTAAAAATATTTTTTGTTTCAATATAGTTTCTTTTTTTAATATTGGCGAAACGAGGAAGGGGAGGGGGAGGGATTCTGTTTGTGCTCAATTCTTAGGTCAGTTTTTGCTTTAAAAAAAGGCCAGATTAAATAACTTGGTCGCTAGATAAAAGAAATTGGTCGTCAGTGGTGAATTAGCGACCGCATTTGTCAAGCTCTGGTGATATGGACGTGTAAGTGAGCTCAATTAAATGTTTCTGGATTTTGTTTTTTATATTTTTTTAAGTGTGCGAACACTATGAGTAATTATTACCAGAAACTCATACATCAAAATAACTTGAAATTCATTTGCAAGTAGGAGCAAAATCTTTAAAATTGCTATTATAGTTGGATAGGTTCCAACCAAGAAAAATATTTTGAGACACAAAGTAATTGGTATAAAGCAAAACCATGTAATGAATGGCTTAAAACCTATGTGATACAAAAATTACCATATTTTTGAAGGTGTAAACAATTTCAAATGGCGTACGCAAGAAGTAAATGAAAAAATGCAATTATTTTTCTATAAAAAAAAAAAGAAAAGACTTAGTGGGTTTTTTTATGTTGCATTTTGTAATAAAAAGGTATGTCTTATAGTCCTGATAGAAATATACAATGCCTTGTATAATGTGCTTTACTTTTGTGGAATTAAGGAAATGTCAGTAAATCTGTTATCTGAGTAGTGAAATATCAGAATTGTGAACCTAAAATTAATGAAGTTTAATATGAATTGCAAAACAGGTGACAATGTAAAAGGAAAGTATGTGCACGTGTGTGAGTGCAAATATCATCGACAGATGATATGAAGGGTCTACACGAGGCGAAGTCTGCACGTGTCTGAAAAAAGGAAAAAAGTACACCTACTTACAAATATATTGACAAAAAAAAAAAAAATATATATATATATATATATATATATATCGTGAATAAGAAAATCCTTATCTCACGGGACGTATTTTTGATATCAAACAAACCAACTAAGTGAGTGAATTTAACACGAATATAATTAAAATGTTATAATGTAGAAGAATAAATTTGTGTCAAACCCAAATGAAAAAGAAAATATTTTAAATCAATTAGTATGCATGACATTGTAGATAGTGTGTGTGACATTAAATTAGAAGTGTTGAATGACATTGCATATAGTTGTGGAATATGTAAGCTAAATATAATCTCTAGAGAAATCTTTTTTTTTTTTTTTTTTTGCAGAAGTGTGGTAAATTTTGAATCAAGAAATGAAGAAATCATATGTGGAAAATGATAAGAAATGCGTGTTTGATGAAATAAGTATTAACATGTAATTAAATGTTGAGAAGGAAACCTAGTTTTTCAACAAAGTAAAGATGGCTTTGTTATGTCATAAAAAAAAAAAAATATTATAGTGTACAGAATTTAAAGATATATATATATGTATATGTATATTTAATTGTAAGAAAACAAATTACGAATGTATAATAACTAAAACCAAGCTGGGCAATAAAATGATCTAACGGTATGCCTGTAATAATCTGTAAGTGTAAAATTATTCCTTGAACAAGCGTTCTCTGCATAATTACAAAGAACATGAATCCCAATCAGGTAATGTGTAAAGTGTAGATTATTCTTTGAACTAGCGTTCTCTGCATAACACAAGGAACAGGAATCACAACGAACTAATGTGTAAGGGGGAAAAATAAGAACACCGTCACATATTTCATCAGCCGAAAGATAAATTATACATATTTTTTTAATGTTTATATTTAATTTATTGTTGTGTTAAACAAAAGAAACAAATGCAATAACTATGTGAATCAAATGGAGGTTATAAATCAGTATGTTAAAAAGGGAACTTAGTAACCAGAATAAAATGATTTGACTATTAATTTAAAAATAAAACAAGAACGAAAAATCATGCGTCAAGCATAGATTATGTAACACTTTCCAACGCTTCCAAAATAATTTTACAAATCATTACCGTTTAATAAGCTGAAAGATAATATCTAAGTAAACAATTTGGAAAACGCATAACATATTTAAAAACGTAATTTCTGGAATTTCCAACATATATTTCCAACATATACAGTATTCGGAAAAATATACGAATACTTTTATTCAGCCCTGTATATGATCTATAGATTTCTGTATATACTACATAGGATGCTAAATTTTAGTTTAGTTAGGAAACGCGTAGCACAGTTTAAAATTCTCATTCTGGAGTTTCTGTCAATAAACGTAAATGTGTTCGCGAACTTTTGTGCTGCCCTGTATATGATCTACAGAATTTATACACACCAAATAATAGACAAAAAGTGAGTTAAATTTAAAATCACGTTCAGCAACTTAAAACGCAGTTCCAGGAATTATTGTTAACAGACAGTAGAGAATTCTTTTGTGTGTCCCTGTAAATGAACGATGACTGCTATACACACAATATTCTGTAATAAGCCTCTTGTAATGCACCTTAGTGATATATATAAATTTCAATGCGTTTAAAATAGTGAAACATTACTTAATTAAACCGCAAACGATTTTTCTCCATAGACGTAATGTAACGGGTTTCTTTTGACTGTCCGTATAAAGTAACTATAAGTGCTATGCACAGCATATTCCATATTAAGCTTCTTGTAATGTACCTTAGTGATATATATAAATTACAATGTGTTTGAAATTGTGTAACATCATTAAAATAAACCGCAAATGATTTTCCCCATAGACCGTAATGTAACGAAATTTTTTGAGTGTCCCTGTAAAAAAACTATGTGCTACACACTTCAGTTGAAATAGGGAACATGCTATAGATAACGCCAATAACATATAAAAATTGCAGAGAAATCCGAGCATATTTACGGGAGTTAGAGCACGGACAGACGGCAGACGGCCATACGGCCAGACAAACCGAAGTCATAAACGCTTTTCATCTAGGTTGGAAATCGTTAAAAATAGAGAAAACAATTTATTTGCATTGCCATAAGAAATATTTACAAGTGTGCTACAAAAAAAAAAAAAAAAAAAAAAAAAAAAAAAACTACTGTATTTATCTCTTCATTTTTTTTTTTTTTTTTTTTTTTTTTTTTTGAAAGAACAAAAACAAAACGTGAACTATTGTGGAGTATACAATATGAAATAATAAGCGTCATGTAGTAAAAGCATCATATAGTTTGTTATTATTGAAAGTTCTCTCACTTATGAATGTGCACCTGTAGGCTATCTGTGAGAACCGAAAAATACATTTTAATATTTTAAAACAGAAATAAAATGTGTAAAACTTTGATAAGGTTAATGGATATGGAAGGATTTATATTAAAATAATAAATTCTACATTACAGTACACAAATCTGACATATTGTGAACATGATATAAAAGTAGGCTAAAGTTAAATAAATGTTTTCACAAATTTGTCGAGTCATGAAAAGGAAATTATACAGTGTAGTCTGTAGTCTGAAATACGCGTTTAACCAATTTTTAAGTAGATTTCTTATCCTTAATTTCATGCTCTTACCTAAAACTGCTGCTGAGATATGGCGAATCGGCTTAAAACGTCCGACACCCCAATTTCACCCCTTAGGTGGTGAATTTCTAAAATCGCTGAAATACTTGTTTAACAAATTTTTAAGTAGATTTGTTATACTTAATTACATGAACCTACCTAAAACTGCTGCAGAGATATGGAGAAATGGCCTAAAATTGTCCGACATCCCAATTCGACCCCTTTGGGGGTGAATTTTGAAAATCGCTGAAATAATTGTTTAAGCAATTTTTAAGTAGATTTGTTATCCTTAATTTCATTCCCCTACCTAAAATTGCTGCTCAGATATGCCGAAATGGCCTAAAATGTCCAACACCCCAATTTAAACCCCATAGGTGGTGAATTTCTAAAATCGTTGAAATACGTGTCTAACCAAATTTTAAGTAGATTTGCTATCCCTAATTTCATGATCCTACCTAAAACTGCTGTTGAGATACGGCGAAATGGCGTAAAACGTCCGAAAACCCAATTTCACCCCTTAGGTAGTGAAATTCGAAAATCGCTGAAATACATGTTTAACCAATTTTTAAGTAGATTTCTTATCCTTAATTTCAAGCTTCTACTTAAAACTGCGGCTGAGATATGTGGAAAAGGCTTAAAACATCTGACACGCCAATTTCACCCCTTAGGTGGTGAATTTCGAAACTCGCTCATATACGTGTTTAAACATTTTTAAGTAGATTTGTTATTCTGAATTTCATTCTAATACCAGAACTGCTGTTGAGATACGGGGAAATAGCCTAAAACGTCCGACACCCTAATTTAACCCCTTAGGTGGTGAATTTCTAAAATCAATGAAATACCTGTTTAACCATTTTTTAATGTAAATTTGTTATCCTGCATTTCATGCTCCAACCTAAAACTGCTGCTGAGAAATGGCAAAATGGCCTGAAACGTCTGACATCCTAAATTAACCCTCGTAGGTGGTAAATTTCTGAAATCGCTGAAATAAGTGTTTCACTATTTTTAATTAGATTTGTTATCCTTAATTTCATGTTCCTACCTAAAACTGCTGCTGAGATATGGCAAAATAGCCTAAAACTTCCGACGACCCAATTCCACCACTTAGGTGGTGAATTTCGAAAATCACTGAAATACGTGTTTAACCAATTTTTAAGTAGATTTGTTATCCTTAATTTCATGTTCCTACCTAAAACTGCTGCTGAGATATGGCAAAATAGCCTAAAACTTCCGACGACCCAATTTCACCCTGTAGGGGGTGAATTTCGAAAATCGCTGAAATACGTGTTTAACCATTTTTTAAGTAGATTTGTTATCCTGAATTTCTTGCTCCTACCTAAAACTGCTGCTTAGATATGGCGAAATGGCTAAAAACTTCCGACACACAATTTCACCTCTTAGGTTATGAATTTCGAAAATCGCACAAATACGTGTTTAACCATTTTTAAGTAGATTTTTTATCCTGAATTTCTTGCTCCTACCTAAAACTCCTGCTTAGATATGGCGAAATGGTCTAAAATTGACTGACACCGCAATTTGACCCCTTAGTTGGTGAATTTCGAAAATCGCTGAAATACTTGCTTAACAATTTTTTAAGTAGATTTGTTATCCTTAATTTCATGCTCCTACCTTAAACTGCTGCTGAGATATGCCGAAATGGCCTAAAACGTCCGACACACAATTTCACCTCTTAAGTTGTGAATTTCGAAAAAAGCTGAAATACTTGTTTAACCAATTTTTAAGTAGATTTGTTATCCTTAATTTCATGCTCTTACCTAAAACTGCTGCTGAGATATGACGAAATGGCCTAAAACGCAGACACCCCATTTTCACCCCCTTCTGGTGGTGAATTTCTAAAATAGCTGAAATACGAGTTTAACCATTTTGTCAGTAGATTTGTTATCCTGAATTTCTTCCTCCTACCTAAAACTGTTGCTGAGATATGGCGAAATGGCCTAAAATTGTCTGACACCCCAATTTGACCCCTTAGGGGGGGGGGATTTCGAAAATCGCTGAAATACATGTTTAACCAATTTTTAAGTACATTTGTTATTCTTAATTTCATGCTCCTACCTAAAACTGCTGCTGAGATATGGCGAAATGACCTAAATCATCCGATACCCCAATTTAAACCCCTTAGGTGGTGAATTTCTAAAATAGCTGAAATACGTGTTAGCTATTTTTAATTAGATTGGTTATCCTTAATTTAATTCTCCTACCTAAAACTGCAGCTGAAATATGGCGAAATGGCTTAAAATTGTCAGACACCCCAAATTTGACCCCTTAGGGGGTGAATTTCGAAAATCGCTGAAATACAGTTTTAACCAATTTTTAAGTAGATTTGTTATCCTTAATTTCATGCTCCTACCTAAAACTGCTGTTGAGAAATGGCAAAATGGCCTAAAATGTATGACACCCCAATTTCACCTCTTAGGTGGCGAATTTCGAAAATCGTTGAAATACCTGTTTAAACAATTGTTGAAGTGGATTTGTTATCCTGAATTTCATGTCCCTACTAGAAACTGCTACTGAGATATGGCGAAATGGCTTAAAACATCCGACACCCTAATTTAACCCGCTTAGGTGGTGAATTTCTAAAATCACTGTAACACGTTTTTAACCATTTTTAAGTAGATTTTTTTATCGTGAATTTCATGCTCCTACCTAAAATTGCTGCTCAGATATGGCGGCTTAACCTAAAACACCCGACGCCTCAGTTTAACCCCTTTAAGATGTGAATTACTAAAATCGCTCATATACGTGTTTAAACATTTTTAAGTAGATTTGTTATTCTGAATTTCATTCTAATACCAGAACTGCTGTTGAGATACGGGGAAATAGCCTAAAACGTCCGACACCCTAATTTAACCCCTTAGGTGGTGAATTTCTAAAATCAATGAAATACCTGTTTAACCATTTTTTAATGTAAATTTGTTATCCTGCATGTCATGCTCCAACCTAAAACTGCTGCTGAGAAATGGCAAAATGGCCTGAAACGTCTGACATCCTAAATTAACCCTCGTAGGTGGTAAATTTCTGAAATCGCTGAAATAAGTGTTTCACTATTTTTAATTAGATTTGTTATCCTTAATTTCATGTTCCTACCTAACACTGCTGCTGAGATATGGCAAAATAGCCCAAAACTTCCGACGACCCAATTCCACCACTTAGGTGGTGAATTTCGAAAATCACTGAAATACGTGTTTAACCAATTTTTAAGTAGATTTGTTATCCTTAATTTCATGTTCCTACCTAAAACTGCTGCTGAGATATGGCAAAATAGCCTAAAACTTCCGACGACCCAATTTCACCCTGTAGGGGGTGAATTTCGAAAATCGCTGAAATACGTGTTTAACCATTTTTTAAGTAGATTTGTTATCCTGAATTTCTTGCTCCTACCTAAAACTGCTGCTTAGATATGGCGAAATGGCTAAAAACTTCCGACACACAATTTCACCTCTTAGGTTATGAATTTCGAAAATCGCACAAATACGTGTTTAACCAATTTTTAAGTAGATTTGTTATCCTGAATTTCATGCTCCTACCTAAAACTGCTGCTCAGATATGGCGGATTAGCCTAAAACACCCGACGCCCCAGTTTAACTCCTCTAAGTTGTGAATTTCTAAAATCGCTTATATACTTGTTAAAAAATGCTCTAAGTAGATTTGTTATCCTGAATTTCATTCTAATACCAGAACTGTTGCTGAGATATGGGGAAACAGCCTAAAACTTCCAAGACCCTAATTTAACCCTTTTAGGTGGTGAATTTCTAAAATCGATGAAATACCTGTTTAGCCATTTTTTTAATGTAGATTTGTTATCCTGCATTTCATGCTCCTACCTAAAACTGCTGCTGAGAAATGGCAAAATGGCCTGAAACGTCTGACATCCTAAATTAACCCTCGTAGGTGGTAAATTTCTGAAATCGCTGAAATAAGTGTCTCACTATTTTTAATTAGATTTGTTATCCTTAATTTCATGTTCCTACCTAAAACTGCTGCTGAGATATGGCAAAATAGCCTAAAACTTCCGACGACCCAATTCCACCACTTAGGTGGTGAATTTCGAAAATCTCTGAAATACGTGTTTAACCAATTTTTAAGTAGATTTGTTATCCTTAATTTCATGTTCCTACCTAAAACTGCTGCTGAGATATGGCAAAATAGCCTAAAACTTCCGACGACCCAATTTCACCCTGTAGGGGGTGAATTTCGAAAATCGCTGAAATACGTGTTTAACCATTTTTTAAGTAGATTTGTTATCCTGAATTTCTTGCTCCTACCTAAAACTGCTGCTTAGATATGGCGAAATGGCTAAAAACTTCCGACACACAATTTCACCTCTTAGGTTATGAATTTCGAAAATCGCACAAATACGTGTTTAACCAATTTTTAAGTAGATTTGTTATCCTGAATTTCTTGCTCCTACCTAAAACTGCTGCTTAGATATGGCGAAATGGCTAAAAACTTCCGACACACAATTTCACCTCTTAGGTTATGAATTTCGAAAATCGCACAAATACGTGTTTAACCAATTTTTTAAGTAGATTTGTTATCCTTAATTTCATGCTCCTACCTTAAACTGCTGCTGAGATATGCCGAAATGGCCTAAAACGTCCGACACACAATTTCACCTCTTAAGTTGTGAATTTCGAAAAAAGCTGAAATACTTGTTTAACCAATTTTTAAGTAGATTTGTTATCCTTAATTTCATGCTCTTACCTAAAACTGCTGCTGAGATATGACGAAATGGCCTAAAACGCAGACACCCCATTTTCACCCCCTTCTGGTGGTGAATTTCTAAAATAGCTGAAATACGAGTTTAACCATTTTGTCAGTAGATTTGTTATCCTGAATTTCTTCCTCCTACCTAAAACTGTTGCTGAGATATGGCGAAATGGCCTAAAATTGTCTGACACCCCAATTTGACCCCTTAGGGGGGGGGGGGGGATTTCGAAAATCGCTGAAATACATGTTTAACCAATTTTTAAGTACATTTGTTATTCTTAATTTCATGCTCCTACCTAAAACTGCTGCTGAGATATGGCGAAATGACCTAAATCATCCGATACCCCAATTTAAACCCCTTAGGTGGTGAATTTCTAAAATAGCTGAAATACGTGTTAGCTATTTTTAATTAGATTGGTTATCCTTAATTTAATGCTCCTACCTAAAACTGCAGCTGAAATATGGCGAAATGGCTTAAAATTGTTAGACACCCCAAATTTGACCCCTTAGGGGGTGAATTTCGAAAATCACTGAAATACAGTTTTAACCAATTTTTAAGTAGATTTGTTATCCTTAATTTCATGCTCCTACCTAAAACTGCTGTTGAGAAATGGCAAAATGGCCTAAAATGTATGACACCCCAATTTCACCTCTTAGGTGGCGAATTTCGAAAATCGTTGAAATACCTGTTTAAACAATTGTTGAAGTGGATTTGTTATCCTGAATTTCATGTCCCTACTAGAAACTGCTACTGAGATATGGCGAAATGGCTTAAAACATCCGACACCCTAATTTAACCCGCTTAGGTGGTGAATTTCTAAAATCACTGTAACACGTTTTTAACCATTTTTAAGTAGATTTTTTTATCGTGAATTTCATGCTCCTACCTAAAATTGCTGCTCAGATATGGCGGCTTAACCTAAAACACCCGACGCCTCAGTTTAACCCCTTTAAGATGTGAATTACTAAAATCGCTCATATACGTGTTTAAACATTTTTAAGTAGATTTGTTATTCTGAATTTCATTCTAATACCAGAACTGCTGTTGAGATACGGGGAAATAGCCTAAAACGTCCGACACCCTAATTTAACCCCTTAGGTGGTGAATTTCTAAAATCAATGAAATACCTGTTTAACCATTTTTTAATGTAAATTTGTTATCCTGCATTTCATGCTCCAACCTAAAACTGCTGCTGAGAAATGGCAAAATGGCCTGAAACGTCTGACATCCTAAATTAACCCTCGTAGGTGGTAAATTTCTGAAATCGCTGAAATAAGTGTTTCACTATTTTTAATTAGATTTGTTATCCTTAATTTCATGTTCCTACCTAAAACTGCTGCTGAGATATGGCAAAATAGCCTAAAACTTCCGACGACCCAATTCCACCACTTAGGTGGTGAATTTCGAAAATCACTGAAATACGTGTTTAACCAATTTTTAAGTAGATTTGTTATCCTTAATTTCATGTTCCTACCTAAAACTGATGCTGAGATATGGCAAAATAGCCTAAAACTTCCGACGACCCAATTTCACACTGTAGGGGGTGAATTTCGAAAATCGCTGAAATACGTGTTTAACCATTTTTTAAGTAGATTTGTTATCCTGAATTTCTTGCTCCTACCTAAAACTGCTGCTTAGATATGGCGAAATGGCTAAAAACTTCCGACACACAATTTCACCTCTTAGGTTATGAATTTCGAAAATCGCACAAATACGTGTTTAACCATTTTTAAGTAGATTTTTTATCCTGAATTTCTTGCTCCTACCTAAAACTCCTGCTTAGATATGGCGAAATGGTCTAAAATTGACTGACACCGCAATTTGACCCCTTAGTTGGTGAATTTCGAAAATCGCTGAAATACTTGCTTAACAATTTTTTAAGTAGAGTTGTTTTCCTTAATTTCATGCTCCTACCTTAAACTGCTGGTGAGATATGCCGAAATGGCCTAAAACGTCCGACACACAATTTCACCTCTTAAGTTGTGAATTTCGAAAAAAGCTGAAATACTTGTTTAACCAATTTTTAAGTAGATTTGTTATCCTTAATTTCATGCTCTTACCTAAAACTGCTGCTGAGATATGACGAAATGGCCTAAAACGCAGACACCCCATTTTCACCCCCTTCTGGTGGTGAATTTCTAAAATAGCTGAAATACGAGTTTAACCATTTTGTCAGTAGATTTGTTATCCTGAATTTCTTCCTCCTACCTAAAACTGTTGCTGAGATATGGCGAAATGGCCTAAAATTGTCTGACACCCCAATTTGACCCCTTAGGGGGGGGGGATTTCGAAAATCGCTGAAATACATGTTTAACTAATTTTTAAGTACATTTGTTATTCTTAATTTCATGCTCCTACCTAAAACTGCTGCTGAGATATGGCGAAATGACCTAAATCATCCGATACCCCAATTTAAACCCCTTAGGTGGTGAATTTCTAAAATAGCTGAAATACGTGTGAGCTATTTTTAGTTAGATTGGTTATCCTTAATTTAATGCTCCTACCTAAAACTGCAGCTGAAATATGGCGAAATGGCTTAAAATTGTCAGACACCCCAAATTTGACCCCTTAGGGGGTGAATTTCGAAAATCGCTGAAATACAGTTTTAACCAATTTTTAAGTAGATTTGTTATCCTTAATTTCATGCTCCTACCTAAAACTGCTGTTGAGAAATGGCAAAATGGCCTAAAATGTATGACACCCCAATTTCACCTCTTAGGTGGTGAATTTCGAAAATCGTTGAAATACCTGTTTAAACAATTGTTGAAGTGGATTTGTTATCCTGAATTTCATGTCCCTACTAGAAACTGCTACTGAGATATGGCGAAATGGCTTAAAACATCCGACACCCTAATTTAACCCGCTTAGGTGGTGAATTTCTAAAATCACTGTAACACGTTTTTAACCATTTTTAAGTAGATTTTTTTATCGTGAATTTCATGCTCCTACCTAAAATTGCTGCTCAGATATGGCGGCTTAACCTAAAACACCCGACGCCTCAGTTTAACCCCTTTAAGATGTGAATTACTAAAATCGCTCATATACGTGTTTAAACATTTTTAAGTAGATTTGTTATTCTGAATTTCATTCTAATACCAGAACTGCTGTTGAGATACGGGGAAATAGCCTAAAACGTCCGACACCCTAATTTAACCCCTTAGGTGGTGAATTTCTAAAATCAATGAAATACCTGTTTGACCATTTTTTAATGTAAATTTGTTATCCTGCATGTCATGCTCCAACCTAAAACTGCTGCTGAGAAATGGCAAAATGGCCTGAAACGTCTGACATCCTAAATTAACCCTCGTAGGTGGTAAATTTCTGAAATCGCTGAAATAAGTGTTTCACTATTTTTAATTAGATTTGTTATCCTTAATTTCATGTTCCTACCTAAAACTGCTGCTGAGATATGGCAAAATAGCCTAAAACTTCCGACGACCCAATTCCACCACTTAGGTGGTGAATTTCGAAAATCACTGAAATACGTGTTTAACCAATTTTTAAGTAGATTTGTTATCCTTAATTTCATGTTCCTACCTAAAACTGCTGCTGAGATATGGCAAAATAGCCTAAAACTTCCGACGACCCAATTTCACCCTGTAGGGGGTGAATTTCGAAAATCGCTGAAATACGTGTTTAACCATTTTTTAAGTAGATTTGTTATCCTGAATTTCTTGCTCCTACCTAAAACTGCTGCTTAGATATGGCGAAATGGCTAAAAACTTCCGACACACAATTTCACCTCTTAGGTTATGAATTTCGAAAATCGCACAAATACGTGTTTAACCAATTTTTAAGTAGATTTGTTATCCTGAATTTCATGCTCCTACCTAAAACTGCTGCTCAGATATGGCGGATTAGCCTAAAACACCCGACGCCCCAGTTTAACTCCTCTAAGTTGTGAATTTCTAAAATCGCTTATATACTTGTTAAAAAATGCTCTAAGTAGATTTGTTATCCTGAATTTCATTCTAATACCAGAACTGTTGCTGAGATATGGGGAAACAGCCTAAAACTTCCAACACCCTAATTTAACCCTTTTAGGTGGTGAATTTCTAAAATCGATGAAATACCTGTTTAGCCATTTTTTTAATGTAGATATGTTATCCTGCATTTCATGCTCCTACCTAAAACTGCTGCTGAGAAATGGCAAAATGGCCTGAAACGTCTGACATCCTAAATTAACCCTCGTAGGTGGTAAATTTCTGAAATCGCTGAAATAAGTGTTTCACTATTTTTAATTAGATTTGTTATCCTTAATTTCATGTTCCTACCTAAAACTGCTGCTGAGATATGGCGAAATAGCCTAAAACTTTCGACGACCCAATTCCACCACTTAGGTGGTGAATTTCGAAAATCACTGAAATACGTGTTTAACCAATTTTTAAGTAGATTTGTTATCCTTAATTTCATGTTCCTACCTAAAACTGCTGCTTAGATATGGCGAAATGGCTAAAAACTTCCGACACACAATTTCACCTCTTAGGTTATGAATTTCGAAAATCGCACAAATACGTGTTTAACCAATTTTTAAGTAGATTTGTTATCCTGAATTTCATGCTCCTACCTAAAACTGCTGCTCAGATATGGCGGATTAGCCTAAAACACCCGACGCCCCAGTTTAACTCCTCTAAGTTGTGAATTTCTAAAATCGCTTATATACTTGTTAAAAAATGCTCTAAGTAGATTTGTTATCCTGAATTTCATTCTAATACCAGAACTGTTGCTGAGATATGGGGAAACAGCCTAAAACTTCCAACACCCTAATTTAACCCTTTTAGGTGGTGAATTTCTGAAATCGATGAAATACCTGTTTAGCCATTTTTTTAATGTAGATTTGTTATCCTGCATTTCATGCTCCTACCTAAAACTGCTGCTGAGAAATGGCAAAATGGCCTGAAACGTCTGACATCCTAAATTAACCCTCGTAGGTGGTAAATTTCTGAAATCGCTGAAATAAGTGTTTCACTATTTTTAATTAGATTTGTTATCCTTAATTTCATGTTCCTACCTAAAACTGCTGCTGAGATATGGCGAAATAGCCTAAAACTTCCGACGACCCAATTCCACCACTTAGGTGGTGAATTTCGAAAATCACTGAAATACGTGTTTAACCAATTTTTAAGTAGATTTGTTATCCTTAATTTCATGTTCCTACCTAAAACTGCTGCTCAGATATGGCGGATTAGCCTAAAACACCCGACGCCCCAGTTTAACTCCTCTAAGTTGTGAATTTCTAAAATCGCTTATATACTTGTTAAAAAATGCTCTAAGTAGATTTGTTATCCTGAATTTCATTCTAATACCAGAACTGTTGCTGAGATATGGGGAAACAGCCTAAAACTTCCAACACCCTAATTTAACCCTTTTAGGTGGTGAATTTCTAAAATCGATGAAATACCTGTTTAGCCATTTTTTTAATGTAGATTTGTTATCCTGCATTTCATGCTCCTACCTAAAACTGCTGCTGAGAAATGGCAAAATGGCCTGAAACGTCTGACATCCTAAATTAACCCTCGTAGGTGGTAAATTTCTGAAATCGCTGAAATAAGTGTTTCACTATTTTTAATTAGATTTGTTATCCTTAATTTCATGTTCCTACCTAAAACTGCTGCTGAGATATGGCGAAATAGCCTAAAACTTCCGACGACCCAATTCCACCACTTAGGTGGTGAATTTCGAAAATCACTGAAATACGTGTTTAACCAATTTTTAAGTAGATTTGTTATCCTTAATTTCATGTTCCTACCTAAAACTGCTGCTGAGATATGGCAAAATAGCCTAAAACTTCCGACGACCCAATTTCACCCTGTAGGGGGTGAATTTCGAAAATCGCTGAAATACGTGTTTAACCATTTTTTAAGTAGATTTGTTATCCTGAATTTCTTGCTCCTACCTAAAACTGCTGCTTAGATATGGCGAAATGGCTAAAAACTTCCGACACACAATTTCACCTCTTAGGTTATGAATTTCGAAAATCGCACAAATACGTGTTTAACCAATTTTTAAGTAGATTTGTTATCCTTAATTTCATGTTCCTACCTAAAACTGCTGCTGAGATATGGCAAAATAGCCTAAAACTTCCGACGACCCAATTTCACCCTGTAGGGGGTGAATTTCGAAAATCGCTGAAATACGTGTTTAACCATTTTTTAAGTAGATTTGTTATCCTGAATTTCTTGCTCCTACCTAAAACTGCTGCTTAGATATGGCGAAATGGCTAAAAACTTCCGACACACAATTTCACCTCTTAGGTTATGAATTTCGAAAATCGCACAAATACGTGTTTAACCAATTTTTAAGTAGATTTGTTATCCTTAATTTCATGTTCCTACCTAAAACTGCTGCTGAGATATGGCAAAATAGCCTAAAACTTCCGACGACCCAATTTCACCCTGTAGGGGGTGAATTTCGAAAATCGCTGAAATACGTGTTTAACCATTTTTTAAGTAGATTTGTTATCCTGAATTTCTTGCTCCTACCTAAAACTCCTGCTTAGATATGGCGAAATGGTCTAAAATTGACTGACACCGCAATTTGACCCCTTAGTTGGTGAATTTCGAAAATCGCTGAAATACTTGCTTAACAATTTTTTAAGTAGAGTTGTTTTCCTTAATTTCATGCTCCTACCTTAAACTGCTGCTGAGATATGCCGAAATGGCCTAAAACGTCCGACACACAATTTCACCTCTTAAGTTGTGAATTTCGAAAAAAGCTGAAATACTTGTTTAACCAATTTTTAAGTAGATTTGTTATCCTTAATTTCATGCTCTTACCTAAAACTGCTGCTGAGATATGACGAAATGGCCTAAAACGCAGACACCCCATTTTCACCCCCTTCTGGTGGTGAATTTCTAAAATAGCTGAAATACGAGTTTAACCATTTTGTCAGTAGATTTGTTATCCTGAATTTCTTCCTCCTACCTAAAACTGTTGCTGAGATATGGCGAAATGGCCTAAAATTGTCTGACACCCCAATTTGACCCCTTAGGGGGGGGGGGATTTCGAAAATCGCTGAAATACATGTTTAACTAATTTTTAAGTACATTTGTTATTCTTAATTTCATGCTCCTACCTAAAACTGCTGCTGAGATATGGCGAAATGACCTAAATCATCCGATACCCCAATTTAAACCCCTTAGGTGGTGAATTTCTAAAATAGCTGAAATACGTGTGAGCTATTTTTAGTTAGATTGGTTATCCTTAATTTAATGCTCCTACCTAAAACTGCAGCTGAAATTTGGCGAAATGGCTTAAAATTGTCAGACACCCCAAATTTGACCCCTTAGGGGGTGAATTTCGAAAATCGCTGAAATACAGTTTTAACCAATTTTTAAGTAGATTTGTTATCCTTAATTTCATGCTCCTACCTAAAACTGCTGTTGAGAAATGGCAAAATGGCCTAAAATGTATGACACCCCAATTTCACCTCTTAGGTGGTGAATTTCGAAAATCGTTGAAATACCTGTTTAAACAATTGTTGAAGTGGATTTGTTATCCTGAATTTCATGTCCCTACTAGAAACTGCTACTGAGATATGGCGAAATGGCTTAAAACATCCGACACTCTAATTTAACCCGCTTAGGTGGTGAATTTCTAAAATCACTGTAACACGTTTTTAACCATTTTTAAGTAGATTTTTTTATCGTGAATTTCATGCTCCTACCTAAAATTGCTGCTCAGATATGGCGGCTTAACCTAAAACACCCGACGCCTCAGTTTAACCCCTTTAAGATGTGAATTACTAAAATCGCTCATATACGTGTTTAAACATTTTTAAGTAGATTTGTTATTCTGAATTTCATTCTAATACCAGAACTGCTGTTGAGATACGGGGAAATAGCCTAAAACGTCCGACACCCTAATTTAACCCCTTAGGTGGTGAATTTCTAAAATCAATGAAATACCTGTTTAACCATTTTTTAATGTAAATTTGTTATCCTGCATGTCATGCTCCAACCTAAAACTGCTGCTGAGAAATGGCAAAATGGCCTGAAACGTCTGACATCCTAAATTAACCCTCGTAGTTGGTAAATTTCTGAAATCGCTGAAATAAGTGTTTCACTATTTTTAATTAGATTTGTTATCCTTAATTTCATGTTCCTACCTAAAACTGCTGCTGAGATATGGCAAAATAGCCTAAAACTTCCGACGACCCAATTCCACCACTTAGGTGGTGAATTTCGAAAATCACTGAAATACGTGTTTAACCAATTTTTAAGTAGATTTGTTATCCTTAATTTCATGTTCCTACCTAAAACTGCTGCTGAGATATGGCAAAATAGCCTAAAACTTCCGACGACCCAATTTCACCCTGTAGGGGGTGAATTTCGAAAATCGCTGAAATACGTGTTTAACCATTTTTTAAGTAGATTTGTTATCCTGAATTTCTTGCTCCTACCTAAAACTGCTGCTTAGATATGGTGAAATGGCTAAAAACTTCCGACACACAATTTCACCTCTTAGGTTATGAATTTCGAAAATCGCACAAATACGTGTTTAACCAATTTTTAAGTAGATTTGTTATCCTGAATTTCAAGCTCCTACCTAAAACTGCTGCTCAGATATGGCGGATTAGCCTAAAACACCCGACGCCCCAGTTTAACTCCTCTAAGTTGTGAATTTCTAAAATCGCTTATATACTTGTTAAAAAATGCTCTAAGTAGATTTGTTATCCTGAATTTCATTCTAATACCAGAACTGTTGCTGAGATATGGGGAAACAGCCTAAAACTTCCAACACCCTAATTTAACCCTTTTAGGTGGTGAATTTCTAAAATCGATGAAATACCTGTTTAGCCATTTTTTTAATGTAGATATGTTATCCTGCATTTCATGCTCCTACCTAAAACTGCTGCTGAGAAATGGCAAAATGGCCTGAAACGTCTGACATCCTAAATTAACCCTCGTAGGTGGTAAATTTCTGAAATCGCTGAAATAAGTGTTTCACTATTTTTAATTAGATTTGTTATCCTTAATTTCATGTTCCTACCTAAAACTGCTGCTGAGATATGGCGAAATAGCCTAAAACTTTCGACGACCCAATTCCACCACTTAGGTGGTGAATTTCGAAAATCACTGAAATACGTGTTTAACCAATTTTTAAGTAGATTTGTTATCCTTAATTTCACGTTCCTACCTAAAACTGCTGCTTAGATATGGCGAAATGGCTAAAAACTTCCGACACACAATTTCACCTCTTAGGTTATGAATTTCGAAAATCGCACAAATACGTGTTTAACCAATTTTTAAGTAGATTTGTTATCCTGAATTTCATGCTCCTACCTAAAACTGCTGCTCAGATATGGCGGATTAGCCTAAAACACCCGACGCCCCAGTTTAACTCCTCTAAGTTGTGAATTTCTAAAATCGCTTATATACTTGTTAAAAAATGCTCTAAGTAGATTTGTTATCCTGAATTTCATTCTAATACCAGAACTGTTGCTGAGATATGGGGAAACAGCCTAAAACTTCCAACACCCTAATTTAACCCTTTTAGGTGGTGAATTTCTAAAATCGATGAAATACCTGTTTAGCCATTTTTTTAATGTAGATTTGTTATCCTTAATTTCATGTTCCTACCTAAAACTGCTGCTTAGATATGGCGAAATGGCTAAAAACTTCCGACACACAATTTCACCTCTTAGGTTATGAATTTCGAAAATCGCACAAATACGTGTTTAACCATTTTTAAGTAGATTTTTTATCCTGAATTTCTTGCTCCTACCTAAAACTCCTGCTTAGATATGGCGAAATGGTCTAAAATTGACTGACACCGCAATTTGACCCCTTAGTTGGTGAATTTCGAAAATCGCTGAAATACTTGCTTAACAATTTTTTAAGTAGATTTGTTATCCTTAATTTCATGCTCCTACCTTAAACTGCTGCTGAGATATGCCGAAATGGCCTAAAACGTCCGACACACAATTTCACCTCTTAAGTTGTGAATTTCGAAAAAAGCTGAAATACTTGTTTAACCAATTTTTAAGTAGATTTGTTATCCTTAATTTCATGCTCTTACCTAAAACTGCTGCTGAGATATGACGAAATGGCCTAAAACGCAGACACCCCATTTTCACCCCCTTCTGGTGGTGAATTTCTAAAATAGCTGAAATACGAGTTTAACCATTTTGTCAGTAGATTTGTTATCCTGAATTTCTTCCTCCTACCTAAAACTGTTGCTGAGATATGGCGAAATGGCCTAAAATTGTCTGACACCCCAATTTGACCCCTTAGGGGGGGGGGGATTTCGAAAATCGCTGAAATACATGTTTAACCAATTTTTAAGTACATTTGTTATTCTTAATTTCATGCTCCTACCTAAAACTGCTGCTGAGATATGGCGAAATGACCTAAATCATCCGATACCCCAATTTAAACCCCTTAGGTGGTGAATTTCTAAAATAGCTGAAATACGTGTTAGCTATTTTTAATTAGATTGGTTATCCTTAATTTAATTCTCCTACCTAAAACTGCAGCTGAAATATGGCGAAATGGCTTAAAATTGTCAGACACCCCAAATTTGACCCCTTAGGGGGTGAATTTCGAAAATCGCTGAAATACAGTTTTAACCAATTTTTAAGTAGATTTGTTATCCTTAATTTCATGCTCCTACCTAAAACTGCTGTTGAGAAATGGCAAAATGGCCTAAAATGTATGACACCCCAATTTCACCTCTTAGGTGGCGAATTTCGAAAATCGTTGAAATACCTGTTTAAACAATTGTTGAAGTGGATTTGTTATCCTGAATTTCATGTCCCTACTAGAAACTGCTACTGAGATATGGCGAAATGGCTTAAAACATCCGACACCCTAATTTAACCCGCTTAGGTGGTGAATTTCTAAAATCACTGTAACACGTTTTTAACCATTTTTAAGTAGATTTTTTTATCGTGAATTTCATGCTCCTACCTAAAATTGCTGCTCAGATATGGCGGCTTAACCTAAAACACCCGACGCCTCAGTTTAACCCCTTTAAGATGTGAATTACTAAAATCGCTCATATACGTGTTTAAACATTTTTAAGTAGATTTGTTATTCTGAATTTCATTCTAATACCAGAACTGCTGTTGAGATACGGGGAAATAGCCTAAAACGTCCGACACCCTAATTTAACCCCTTAGGTGGTGAATTTCTAAAATCAATGAAATACCTGTTTAACCATTTTTTAATGTAAATTTGTTATCCTGCATGTCATGCTCCAACCTAAAACTGCTGCTGAGAAATGGCAAAATGGCCTGAAACGTCTGACATCCTAAATTAACCCTCGTAGGTGGTAAATTTCTGAAATCGCTGAAATAAGTGTTTCACTATTTTTAATTAGATTTGTTATCCTTAATTTCATGTTCCTACCTAACACTGCTGCTGAGATATGGCAAAATAGCCCAAAACTTCCGACGACCCAATTCCACCACTTAGGTGGTGAATTTCGAAAATCACTGAAATACGTGTTTAACCAATTTTTAAGTAGATTTGTTATCCTTAATTTCATGTTCCTACCTAAAACTGCTGCTGAGATATGGCAAAATAGCCTAAAACTTCCGACGACCCAATTTCACCCTGTAGGGGGTGAATTTCGAAAATCGCTGAAATACGTGTTTAACCATTTTTTAAGTAGATTTGTTATCCTGAATTTCTTGCTCCTACCTAAAACTGCTGCTTAGATATGGTGAAATGGCTAAAAACTTCCGACACACAATTTCACCTCTTAGGTTATGAATTTCGAAAATCGCACAAATACGTGTTTAACCAATTTTTAAGTAGATTTGTTATCCTGAATTTCAAGCTCCTACCTAAAACTGCTGCTCAGATATGGCGGATTAGCCTAAAACACCCGACGCCCCAGTTTAACTCCTCTAAGTTGTGAATTTCTAAAATCGCTTATATACTTGTTAAAAAATGCTCTAAGTAGATTTGTTATCCTGAATTTCATTCTAATACCAGAACTGTTGCTGAGATATGGGGAAACAGCCTAAAACTTCCAACACCCTAATTTAACCCTTTTAGGTGGTGAATTTCTAAAATCGATGAAATACCTGTTTAGCCATTTTTTTAATGTAGATATGTTATCCTGCATTTCATGCTCCTACCTAAAACTGCTGCTGAGAAATGGCAAAATGGCCTGAAACGTCTGACATCCTAAATTAACCCTCGTAGGTGGTAAATTTCTGAAATCGCTGAAATAAGTGTTTCACTATTTTTAATTAGATTTGTTATCCTTAATTTCATGTTCCTACCTAAAACTGCTGCTGAGATATGGCGAAATAGCCTAAAACTTTCGACGACCCAATTCCACCACTTAGGTGGTGAATTTCGAAAATCACTGAAATACGTGTTTAACCAATTTTTAAGTAGATTTGTTATCCTTAATTTCACGTTCCTACCTAAAACTGCTGCTTAGATATGGCGAAATGGCTAAAAACTTCCGACACACAATTTCACCTCTTAGGTTATGAATTTCGAAAATCGCACAAATACGTGTTTAACCAATTTTTAAGTAGATTTGTTATCCTGAATTTCATGCTCCTACCTAAAACTGCTGCTCAGATATGGCGGATTAGCCTAAAACACCCGACGCCCCAGTTTAACTCCTCTAAGTTGTGAATTTCTAAAATCGCTTATATACTTGTTAAAAAATGCTCTAAGTAGATTTGTTATCCTGAATTTCATTCTAATACCAGAACTGTTGCTGAGATATGGGGAAACAGCCTAAAACTTCCAACACCCTAATTTAACCCTTTTAGGTGGTGAATTTCTAAAATCGATGAAATACCTGTTTAGCCATTTTTTTAATGTAGATTTGTTATCCTTAATTTCATGTTCCTACCTAAAACTGCTGCTTAGATATGGCGAAATGGCTAAAAACTTCCGACACACAATTTCACCTCTTAGGTTATGAATTTCGAAAATCGCACAAATACGTGTTTAACCATTTTTAAGTAGATTTTTTATCCTGAATTTCTTGCTCCTACCTAAAACTCCTGCTTAGATATGGCGAAATGGTCTAAAATTGACTGACACCGCAATTTGACCCCTTAGTTGGTGAATTTCGAAAATCGCTGAAATACTTGCTTAACAATTTTTTAAGTAGATTTGTTATCCTTAATTTCATGCTCCTACCTTAAACTGCTGCTGAGATATGCCGAAATGGCCTAAAACGTCCGACACACAATTTCACCTCTTAAGTTGTGAATTTCGAAAAAAGCTGAAATACTTGTTTAACCAATTTTTAAGTAGATTTGTTATCCTTAATTTCATGCTCTTACCTAAAACTGCTGCTGAGATATGACGAAATGGCCTAAAACGCAGACACCCCATTTTCACCCCCTTCTGGTGGTGAATTTCTAAAATAGCTGAAATACGAGTTTAACCATTTTGTCAGTAGATTTGTTATCCTGAATTTCTTCCTCCTACCTAAAACTGTTGCTGAGATATGGCGAAATGGCCTAAAATTGTCTGACACCCCAATTTGACCCCTTAGGGGGGGGGGGATTTCGAAAATCGCTGAAATACATGTTTAACCAATTTTTAAGTACATTTGTTATTCTTAATTTCATGCTCCTACCTAAAACTGCTGCTGAGATATGGCGAAATGACCTAAATCATCCGATACCCCAATTTAAACCCCTTAGGTGGTGAATTTCTAAAATAGCTGAAATACGTGTTAGCTATTTTTAATTAGATTGGTTATCCTTAATTTAATTCTCCTACCTAAAACTGCAGCTGAAATATGGCGAAATGTCTTAAAATTGTCAGACACCCCAAATTTGACCCCTTAGGGGGTGAATTTCGAAAATCGCTGAAATACAGTTTTAACCAATTTTTAAGTAGATTTGTTATCCTTAATTTCATGCTCCTACCTAAAACTGCTGTTGAGAAATGGCAAAATGGCCTAAAATGTATGACACCCCAATTTCACCTCTTAGGTGGCGAATTTCGAAAATCGTTGAAATACCTGTTTAAACAATTGTTGAAGTGGATTTGTTATCCTGAATTTCATGTCCCTACTAGAAACTGCTACTGAGATATGGCGAAATGGCTTAAAACATCCGACACCCTAATTTAACCCGCTTAGGTGGTGACTTTCTAAAATCACTGTAACACGTTTTTAACCATTTTTAAGTAGATTTTTTTATCGTGAATTTCATGCTCCTACCTAAAATTGCTGCTCAGATATGGCGGCTTAACCTAAAACACCCGACGCCTCAGTTTAACCCCTTTAAGATGTGAATTACTAAAATCGCTCATATACGTGTTTAAACATTTTTAAGTAGATTTGTTATTCTGAATTTCATTCTAATACCAGAACTGCTGTTGAGATACGGGGAAATAGCCTAAAACGTCCGACACCCTAATTTAACCCCTTAGGTGGTGAATTTCTAAAATCAATGAAATACCTGTTTAACCATTTTTTAATGTAAATTTGTTATCCTGCATGTCATGCTCCAACCTAAAACTGCTGCTGAGAAATGGCAAAATGGCCTGAAACGTCTGACATCCTAAATTAACCCTCGTAGGTGGTAAATTTCTGAAATCGCTGAAATAAGTGTTTCACTATTTTTAATTAGATTTGTTATCCTTAATTTCATGTTCCTACCTAACACTGCTGCTGAGATATGGCAAAATAGCCCAAAACTTCCGACGACCCAATTCCACCACTTAGGTGGTGAATTTCGAAAATCACTGAAATACGTGTTTAACCAATTTTTAAGTAGATTTGTTATCCTTAATTTCATGTTCCTACCTAAAACTGCTGCTGAGATATGGCAAAATAGCCTAAAACTTCCGACGACCCAATTTCACCCTGTAGGGGGTGAATTTCGAAAATCGCTGAAATACGTGTTTAACCATTTTTTAAGTAGATTTGTTATCCTGAATTTCTTGCTCCTACCTAAAACTGCTGCTTAGATATGGCGAAATGGCTAAAAACTTCCGACACACAATTTCACCTCTTAGGTTATGAATTTCGAAAATCGCACAAATACGTGTTTAACCAATTTTTAAGTAGATTTGTTATCCTGAATTTCATGCTCCTACCTAAAACTGCTGCTCAGATATGGCGGATTAGCCTAAAACACCCGACGCCCCAGTTTAACTCCTCTAAGTTGTGAATTTCTAAAATCGCTTATATACTTGTTAAAAAATGCTCTAAGTAGATTTGTTATCCTGAATTTCATTCTAATACCAGAACTGTTGCTGAGATATGGGGAAACAGCCTAAAACTTCCAAGACCCTAATTTAACCCTTTTAGGTGGTGAATTTCTAAAATCGATGAAATACCTGTTTAGCCATTTTTTTAATGTAGATTTGTTATCCTGCATTTCATGCTCCTACCTAAAACTGCTGCTGAGAAATGGCAAAATGGCCTGAAACGTCTGACATCCTAAATTAACCCTCGTAGGTGGTAAATTTCTGAAATCGCTGAAATAAGTGTCTCACTATTTTTAATTAGATTTGTTATCCTTAATTTCATGTTCCTACCTAAAACTGCTGCTGAGATATGGCAAAATAGCCTAAAACTTCCGACGACCCAATTCCACCACTTAGGTGGTGAATTTCGAAAATCTCTGAAATACGTGTTTAACCAATTTTTAAGTAGATTTGTTATCCTTAATTTCATGTTCCTACCTAAAACTGCTGCTGAGATATGGCAAAATAGCCTAAAACTTCCGACGACCCAATTTCACCCTGTAGGGGGTGAATTTCGAAAATCGCTGAAATACGTGTTTAACCATTTTTTAAGTAGATTTGTTATCCTGAATTTCTTGCTCCTACCTAAAACTGCTGCTTAGATATGGCGAAATGGCTAAAAACTTCCGACACACAATTTCACCTCTTAGGTTATGAATTTCGAAAATCGCACAAATACGTGTTTAACCAATTTTTAAGTAGATTTGTTATCCTGAATTTCTTGCTCCTACCTAAAACTGCTGCTTAGATATGGCGAAATGGCTAAAAACTTCCGACACACAATTTCACCTCTTAGGTTATGAATTTCGAAAATCGCACAAATACGTGTTTAACCAATTTTTTAAGTAGATTTGTTATCCTTAATTTCATGCTCCTACCTTAAACTGCTGCTGAGATATGCCGAAATGGCCTAAAACGTCCGACACCCCATTTTCACCCCCTTCTGGTGGTGAATTTCTAAAATAGCTGAAATACGAGTTTAACCATTTTGTCAGTAGATTTGTTATCCTGAATTTCTTCCTCCTACCTAAAACTGTTGCTGAGATATGGCGAAATGGCCTAAAATTGTCTGACACCCCAATTTGACCCCTTAGGGGGGGGGGGGATTTCGAAAATCGCTGAAATACATGTTTAACCAATTTTTAAGTACATTTGTTATTCTTAATTTCATGCTCCTACCTAAAACTGCTGCTGAGATATGGCGAAATGACCTAAATCATCCGATACCCCAATTTAAACCCCTTAGGTGGTGAATTTCTAAAATAGCTGAAATACGTGTTAGCTATTTTTAATTAGATTGGTTATCCTTAATTTAATGCTCCTACCTAAAACTGCAGCTGAAATATGGCGAAATGGCTTAAAATTGTTAGACACCCCAAATTTGACCCCTTAGGGGGTGAATTTCGAAAATCACTGAAATACAGTTTTAACCAATTTTTAAGTAGATTTGTTATCCTTAATTTCATGCTCCTACCTAAAACTGCTGTTGAGAAATGGCAAAATGGCCTAAAATGTATGACACCCCAATTTCACCTCTTAGGTGGCGAATTTCGAAAATCGTTGAAATACCTGTTTAAACAATTGTTGAAGTGGATTTGTTATCCTGAATTTCATGTCCCTACTAGAAACTGCTACTGAGATATGGCGAAATGGCTTAAAACATCCGACACCCTAATTTAACCCGCTTAGGTGGTGAATTTCTAAAATCACTGTAACACGTTTTTAACCATTTTTAAGTAGATTTTTTTATCGTGAATTTCATGCTCCTACCTAAAATTGCTGCTCAGATATGGCGGCTTAACCTAAAACACCCGACGCCTCAGTTTAACCCCTTTAAGATGTGAATTACTAAAATCGCTCATATACGTGTTTAAACATTTTTAAGTAGATTTGTTATTCTGAATTTCATTCTAATACCAGAACTGCTGTTGAGATACGGGGAAATAGCCTAAAACGTCCGACACCCTAATTTAACCCCTTAGGTGGTGAATTTCTAAAATCAATGAAATACCTGTTTAACCATTTTTTAATGTAAATTTGTTATCCTGCATTTCATGCTCCAACCTAAAACTGCTGCTGAGAAATGGCAAAATGGCCTGAAACGTCTGACATCCTAAATTAACCCTCGTAGGTGGTAAATTTCTGAAATCGCTGAAATAAGTGTTTCACTATTTTTAATTAGATTTGTTATCCTTAATTTCATGTTCCTACCTAAAACTGCTGCTGAGATATGGCAAAATAGCCTAAAACTTCCGATGACCCAATTCCACCACTTAGGTGGTGAATTTCGAAAATCACTGAAATACGTGTTTAACCAATTTTTAAGTAGATTTGTTATCCTTAATTTCATGTTCCTACCTAAAACTGATGCTGAGATATGGCAAAATAGCCTAAAACTTCCGACGACCCAATTTCACACTGTAGGGGGTGAATTTCGAAAATCGCTGAAATACGTGTTTAACCATTTTTTAAGTAGATTTGTTATCCTGAATTTCTTGCTCCTACCTAAAACTGCTGCTTAGATATGGCGAAATGGCTAAAAACTTCCGACACACAATTTCACCTCTTAGGTTATGAATTTCGAAAATCGCACAAATACGTGTTTAACCATTTTTAAGTAGATTTTTTATCCTGAATTTCTTGCTCCTACCTAAAACTCCTGCTTAGATATGGCGAAATGGTCTAAAATTGACTGACACCGCAATTTGACCCCTTAGTTGGTGAATTTCGAAAATCGCTGAAATACTTGCTTAACAATTTTTTAAGTAGATTTGTTATCCTTAATTTCATGCTCCTACCTTAAACTGCTGCTGATATATGCCGAAATGGCCTAAAACGTCCGACACACAATTTCACCTCTTAAGTTGTGAATTTCGAAAAAAGCTGAAATACTTGTTTAACCAATTTTTAAGTAGATTTGTTATCCTTAATTTCATGCTCTTACCTAAAACTGCTGCTGAGATATGACGAAATGGCCTAAAACGCAGACACCCCATTTTCACCCCCTTCTGGTGGTGAATTTCTAAAATAGCTGAAATACGAGTTTAACCATTTTGTCAGTAGATTTGTTATCCTGAATTTCTTCCTCCTACCTAAAACTGTTGCTGAGATATGGCGAAATGGCCTAAAATTGTCTGACACCCCAATTTGACCCCTTAGGGGGGGGGGGGATTTCGAAAATCGCTGAAATACATGTTTAACCAATTTTTAAGTACATTTGTTATTCTTAATTTCATGCTCCTACCTAAAACTGCTGCTGAGATATGGCGAAATGACCTAAATCATCCGATACCCCAATTTAAACCCCTTAGGTGGTGAATTTCTAAAATAGCTGAAATACGTGTTAGCTATTTTTAATTAGATTGGTTATCCTTAATTTAATTCTCCTACCTAAAACTGCAGCTGAAATATGGCGAAATGGCTTAAAATTGTCAGACACCCCAAATTTGACCCCTTAGGGGGTGAATTTCGAAAATCGCTGAAATACAGTTTTAACCAATTTTTAAGTAGATTTGTTATCCTTAATTTCATGCTCCTACCTAAAACTGCTGTTGAGAAATGGCAAAATGGCCTAAAATGTATGACACCCCAATTTCACCTCTTAGGTGGCGAATTTCGAAAATCGTTGAAATACCTGTTTAAACAATTGTTGAAGTGGATTTGTTATCCTGAATTTCATGTCCCTACTAGAAACTGCTACTGAGATATGGCGAAATGGCTTAAAACATCCGACACCCTAATTTAACCCGCTTAGGTGGTGAATTTCTAAAATCACTGTAACACGTTTTTAACCATTTTTAAGTAGATTTTTTTATCGTGAATTTCATGCTCCTACCTAAAATTGCTGCTCAGATATGGCGGCTTAACCTAAAACACCCGACGCCTCAGTTTAACCCCTTTAAGATGTGAATTACTAAAATCGTTCATATACGTGTTTAAACATTTTTAAGTAGATTTGTTATTCTGAATTTCATTCTAATACCAGAACTGCTGTTGAGATACGGGGAAATAGCCTAAAACGTCCGACACCCTAATTTAACCCCTTAGGTGGTGAATTTCTAAAATCAATGAAATACCTGTTTAACCATTTTTTAATGTAAATTTGTTATCCTGCATGTCATGCTCCAACCTAAAACTGCTGCTGAGAAATGGCAAAATGGCCTGAAACGTCTGACATCCTAAATTAACCCTCGTAGGTGGTAAATTTCTGAAATCGCTGAAATAAGTGTTTCACTATTTTTAATTAGATTTGTTATCCTTAATTTCATGTTCCTACCTAACACTGCTGCTGAGATATGGCAAAATAGCCCAAAACTTCCGACGACCCAATTCCACCACTTAGGTGGTGAATTTCGAAAATCACTGAAATACGTGTTTAACCAATTTTTAAGTAGATTTGTTATCCTTAATTTCATGTTCCTACCTAAAACTGCTGCTGAGATATGGCAAAATAGCCTAAAACTTCCGACGACCCAATTTCACCCTGTAGGGGGTGAATTTCGAAAATCGCTGAAATACGTGTTTAACCATTTTTTAAGTAGATTTGTTATCCTGAATTTCTTGCTCCTACCTAAAACTGCTGCTTAGATATGGCGAAATGGCTAAAAACTTCCGACACACAATTTCACCTCTTAGGTTATGAATTTCGAAAATCGCACAAATACGTGTTTAACCAATTTTTAAGTAGATTTGTTATCCTGAATTTCATGCTCCTACCTAAAACTGCTGCTCAGATATGGCGGATTAGCCTAAAACACCCGACGCCCCAGTTTAACTCCTCTAAGTTGTGAATTTCTAAAATCGCTTATATACTTGTTAAAAAATGCTCTAAGTAGATTTGTTATCCTGAATTTCATTCTAATACCAGAACTGTTGCTGAGATATGGGGAAACAGCCTAAAACTTCCAAGACCCTAATTTAACCCTTTTAGGTGGTGAATTTCTAAAATCGATGAAATACCTGTTTAGCCATTTTTTTAATGTAGATTTGTTATCCTGCATTTCATGCTCCTACCTAAAACTGCTGCTGAGAAATGGCAAAATGGCCTGAAACGTCTGACATCCTAAATTAACCCTCGTAGGTGGTAAATTTCTGAAATCGCTGAAATAAGTGTCTCACTATTTTTAATTAGATTTGTTATCCTTAATTTCATGTTCCTACCTAAAACTGCTGCTGAGATATGGCAAAATAGCCTAAAACTTCCGACGACCCAATTCCACCACTTAGGTGGTGAATTTCGAAAATCTCTGAAATACGTGTTTAACCAATTTTTAAGTAGATTTGTTATCCTTAATTTCATGTTCCTACCTAAAACTGCTGCTGAGATATGGCAAAATAGCCTAAAACTTCCGACGACCCAATTTCACCCTGTAGGGGGTGAATTTCGAAAATCGCTGAAATACGTGTTTAACCATTTTTTAAGTAGATTTGTTATCCTGAATTTCTTGCTCCTACCTAAAACTGCTGCTTAGATATGGCGAAATGGCTAAAAACTTCCGACACACAATTTCACCTCTTAGGTTATGAATTTCGAAAATCGCACAAATACGTGTTTAACCAATTTTTAAGTAGATTTGTTATCCTGAATTTCTTGCTCCTACCTAAAACTGCTGCTTAGATATGGCGAAATGGCTAAAAACTTCCGACACACAATTTCACCTCTTAGGTTATGAATTTCGAAAATCGCACAAATACGTGTTTAACCAATTTTTTAAGTAGATTTGTTATCCTTAATTTCATGCTCCTACCTTAAACTGTTGCTGAGATATGCCGAAATGGCCTAAAACGTCCGACACACAATTTCACCTCTTAAGTTGTGAATTTCGAAAAAAGCTGAAATACTTGTTTAACCAATTTTTAAGTAGATTTGTTATCCTTAATTTCATGCTCTTACCTAAAACTGCTGCTGAGATATGACGAAATGGCCTAAAACGCAGACACCCCATTTTCACCCCCTTCTGGTGGTGAATTTCTAAAATAGCTGAAATACGAGTTTAACCATTTTGTCAGTAGATTTGTTATCCTGAATTTCTTCCTCCTACCTAAAACTGTTGCTGAGATATGGCGAAATGGCCTAAAATTGTCTGACACCCCAATTTGACCCCTTAGGGGGGGGGGGGATTTCGAAAATCGCTGAAATACATGTTTAACCAATTTTTAAGTACATTTGTTATTCTTAATTTCATGCTCCTACCTAAAACTGCTGCTGAGATATGGCGAAATGACCTAAATCATCCGATACCCCAATTTAAACCCCTTAGGTGGTGAATTTCTAAAATAGCTGAAATACGTGTTAGCTATTTTTAATTAGATTGGTTATCCTTAATTTAATGCTCCTACCTAAAACTGCAGCTGAAATATGGCGAAATGGCTTAAAATTGTTAGACACCCCAAATTTGACCCCTTAGGGGGTGAATTTCGAAAATCACTGAAATACAGTTTTAACCAATTTTTAAGTAGATTTGTTATCCTTAATTTCATGCTCCTACCTAAAACTGCTGTTGAGAAATGGCAAAATGGCCTAAAATGTATGACACCCCAATTTCACCTCTTAGGTGGCGAATTTCGAAAATCGTTGAAATACCTGTTTAAACAATTGTTGAAGTGGATTTGTTATCCTGAATTTCATGTCCCTACTAGAAACTGCTACTGAGATATGGCGAAATGGCTTAAAACATCCGACACCCTAATTTAACCCGCTTAGGTGGTGAATTTCTAAAATCACTGTAACACGTTTTTAACCATTTTTAAGTAGATTTTTTTATCGTGAATTTCATGCTCCTACCTAAAATTGCTGCTCAGATATGGCGGCTTAACCTAAAACACCCGACGCCTCAGTTTAACCCCTTTAAGATGTGAATTACTAAAATCGCTCATATACGTGTTTAAACATTTTTAAGTAGATTTGTTATTCTGAATTTCATTCTAATACCAGAACTGCTGTTGAGATACGGGGAAATAGCCTAAAACGTCCGACACCCTAATTTAACCCCTTAGGTGGTGAATTTCTAAAATCAATGAAATACCTGTTTAACCATTTTTTAATGTAAATTTGTTATCCTGCATTTCATGCTCCAACCTAAAACTGCTGCTGAGAAATGGCAAAATGGCCTGAAACGTCTGACATCCTAAATTAACCCTCGTAGGTGGTAAATTTCTGAAATCGCTGAAATAAGTGTTTCACTATTTTTAATTAGATTTGTTATCCTTAATTTCATGTTCCTACCTAAAACTGCTGCTGAGATATGGCAAAATAGCCTAAAACTTCCGACGACCCAATTCCACCACTTAGGTGGTGAATTTCGAAAATCACTGAAATACGTGTTTAACCAATTTTTAAGTAGATTTGTTATCCTTAATTTCATGTTCCTACCTAAAACTGATGCTGAGATATGGCAAAATAGCCTAAAACTTCCGACGACCCAATTTCACACTGTAGGGGGTGAATTTCGAAAATCGCTGAAATACGTGTTTAACCATTTTTTAAGTAGATTTGTTATCCTGAATTTCTTGCTCCTACCTAAAACTGCTGCTTAGATATGGCGAAATGGCTAAAAACTTCCGACACACAATTTCACCTCTTAGGTTATGAATTTCGAAAATCGCACAAATACGTGTTTAACCATTTTTAAGTAGATTTTTTATCCTGAATTTCTTGCTCCTACCTAAAACTCCTGCTTAGATATGGCGAAATGGTCTAAAATTGACTGACACCGCAATTTGACCCCTTAGTTGGTGAATTTCGAAAATCGCTGAAATACTTGCTTAACAATTTTTTAAGTAGAGTTGTTTTCCTTAATTTCATGCTCCTACCTTAAACTGCTGGTGAGATATGCCGAAATGGCCTAAAACGTCCGACACACAATTTCACCTCTTAAGTTGTGAATTTCGAAAAAAGCTGAAATACTTGTTTAACCAATTTTTAAGTAGATTTGTTATCCTTAATTTCATGCTCTTACCTAAAACTGCTGCTGAGATATGACGAAATGGCCTAAAACGCAGACACCCCATTTTCACCCCCTTCTGGTGGTGAATTTCTAAAATAGCTGAAATACGAGTTTAACCATTTTGTCAGTAGATTTGTTATCCTGAATTTCTTCCTCCTACCTAAAACTGTTGCTGAGATATGGCGAAATGGCCTAAAATTGTCTGACACCCCAATTTGACCCCTTAGGGGGGGGGATTTCGAAAATCGCTGAAATACATGTTTAACTAATTTTTAAGTACATTTGTTATTCTTAATTTCATGCTCCTACCTAAAACTGCTGCTGAGATATGGCGAAATGACCTAAATCATCCGATACCCCAATTTAAACCCCTTAGGTGGTGAATTTCTAAAATAGCTGAAATACGTGTGAGCTATTTTTAGTTAGATTGGTTATCCTTAATTTAATGCTCCTACCTAAAACTGCAGCTGAAATATGGCGAAATGGCTTAAAATTGTCAGACACCCCAAATTTGACCCCTTAGGGGGTGAATTTCGAAAATCGCTGAAATACAGTTTTAACCAATTTTTAAGTAGATTTGTTATCCTTAATTTCATGCTCCTCCCTAAAACTGCTGTTGAGAAATGGCAAAATGGCCTAAAATGTATGACACCCCAATTTCACCTCTTAGGTGGTGAATTTCGAAAATCGTTGAAATACCTGTTTAAACAATTGTTGAAGTGGATTTGTTATCCTGAATTTCATGTCCCTACTAGAAACTGCTACTGAGATATGGCGAAATGGCTTAAAACATCCGACACTCTAATTTAACCCGCTTAGGTGGTGAATTTCTAAAATCACTGTAACACGTTTTTAACCATTTTTAAGTAGATTTTTTTATCGTGAATTTCATGCTCCTACCTAAAATTGCTGCTCAGATATGGCGGCTTAACCTAAAACACCCGACGCCTCAGTTTAACCCCTTTAAGATGTGAATTACTAAAATCGCTCATATACGTGTTTAAACATTTTTAAGTAGATTTGTTATTCTGAATTTCATTCTAATACCAGAACTGCTGTTGAGATACGGGGAAATAGCCTAAAACGTCCGACACCCTAATTTAACCCCTTAGGTGGTGAATTTCTAAAATCAATGAAATACCTGTTTAACCATTTTTTAATGTAAATTTGTTATCCTGCATGTCATGCTCCAACCTAAAACTGCTGCTGAGAAATGGCAAAATGGCCTGAAACGTCTGACATCCTAAATTAACCCTCGTAGATGGTAAATTTCTGAAATCGCTGAAATAAGTGTTTCACTATTTTTAATTAGATTTGTTATCCTTAATTTCATGTTCCTACCTAAAACTGCTGCTGAGATATGGCAAAATAGCCTAAAACTTCCGACGACCCAATTCCACCACTTAGGTGGTGAATTTCGAAAATCACTGAAATACGTGTTTAACCAATTTTTAAGTAGATTTGTTATCCTTAATTTCATGTTCCTACCTAAAACTGCTGCTGAGATATGGCAAAATAGCCTAAAACTTCCGACGACCCAATTTCACCCTGTAGGGGGTGAATTTCGAAAATCGCTGAAATACGTGTTTAACCATTTTTTAAGTAGATTTGTTATCCTGAATTTCTTGCTCCTACCTAAAACTGCTGCTTAGATATGGTGAAATGGCTAAAAACTTCCGACACACAATTTCACCTCTTAGGTTATGAATTTCGAAAATCGCACAAATACGTGTTTAACCAATTTTTAAGTAGATTTGTTATCCTGAATTTCAAGCTCCTACCTAAAACTGCTGCTCAGATATGGCGGATTAGCCTAAAACACCCGACGCCCCAGTTTAACTCCTCTAAGTTGTGAATTTCTAAAATCGCTTATATACTTGTTAAAAAATGCTCTAAGTAGATTTGTTATCCTGAATTTCATTCTAATACCAGAACTGTTGCTGAGATATGGGGAAACAGCCTAAAACTTCCAACACCCTAATTTAACCCTTTTAGGTGGTGAATTTCTAAAATCGATGAAATACCTGTTTAGCCATTTTTTTAATGTAGATATGTTATCCTGCATTTCATGCTCCTACCTAAAACTGCTGCTGAGAAATGGCAAAATGGCCTGAAACGTCTGACATCCTAAATTAACCCTCGTAGGTGGTAAATTTCTGAAATCGCTGAAATAAGTGTTTCACTATTTTTAATTAGATTTGTTATCCTTAATTTCATGTTCCTACCTAAAACTGCTGCTGAGATATGGCGAAATAGCCTAAAACTTTCGACGACCCAATTCCACCACTTAGGTGGTGAATTTCGAAAATCACTGAAATACGTGTTTAACCAATTTTTAAGTAGATTTGTTATCCTTAATTTCATGTTCCTACCTAAAACTGCTGCTTAGATATGGCGAAATGGCTAAAAACTTCCGACACACAATTTCACCTCTTAGGTTATGAATTTCGAAAATCGCACAAATACGTGTTTAACCAATTTTTAAGTAGATTTGTTATCCTGAATTTCATGCTCCTACCTAAAACTGCTGCTCAGATATGGCGGATTAGCCTAAAACACCCGACGCCCCAGTTTAACTCCTCTAAGTTGTGAATTTCTAAAATCGCTTATATACTTGTTAAAAAATGCTCTAAGTAGATTTGTTATCCTGAATTTCATTCTAATACCAGAACTGTTGCTGAGATATGGGGAAACAGCCTAAAACTTCCAACACCCTAATTTAACCCTTTTAGGTGGTGAATTTCTAAAATCGATGAAATACCTGTTTAGCCATTTTTTTAATGTAGATTTGTTATCCTGCATTTCATGCTCCTACCTAAAACTGCTGCTGAGAAATGGCAAAATGGCCTGAAACGTCTGACATCCTAAATTAACCCTCGTAGGTGGTAAATTTCTGAAATCGCTGAAATAAGTGTTTCACTATTTTTAATTAGATTTGTTATCCTTAATTTCATGTTCCTACCTAAAACTGCTGCTGAGATATGGCGAAATAGCCTAAAACTTCCGACGACCCAATTCCACCACTTAGGTGGTGAATTTCGAAAATCACTGAAATACGTGTTTAACCAATTTTTAAGTAGATTTGTTATCCTTAATTTCATGTTCCTACCTAAAACTGCTGCTTAGATATGGCGAAATGGCTAAAAACTTCCGACACACAATTTCACCTCTTAGGTTATGAATTTCGAAAATCGCACAAATACGTGTTTAACCAATTTTTAAGTAGATTTGTTATCCTGAATTTCATGCTCCTACCTAAAACTGCTGCTCAGATACGGCGGATTAGCCTAAAACACCCGACGCCCCAGTTTAACTCCTCTAAGTTGTGAATT
Source organism: Maratus michaelseni (assembly GCA_963931845.1). Classification (NCBI taxonomy): domain Eukaryota; kingdom Metazoa; phylum Arthropoda; class Arachnida; order Araneae; family Salticidae; genus Maratus; species Maratus michaelseni. Next base: position 343,016,570 of record OZ007591.1, on the reverse strand, counting down.
TCTAAAATCGCTTATATACTTGTTAAAAAATGCTCTAAGTAGATTTGTTATCCTGAATTTCATTCTAATACCAGAACTGTTGCTGAGATATGGGGAAACAGCCTAAAACTTCCAACACCCTAATTTAACCCTTTTAGGTGGTGAATTTCTAAAATCGATGAAATACCTGTTTAGCCATTTTTTTAATGTAGATTTGTTATCCTGCATTTCATGCTCCTACCTAAAACTGCTGCTGAGAAATGGCAAAATGGCCTGAAACGTCTGACATCCTAAATTAACCCTCGTAGGTGGTAAATTTCTGAAATCGCTGAAATAAGTGTTTCACTATTTTTAATTAGATTTGTTATCCTTAATTTCATGTTCCTACCTAAAACTGCTGCTGAGATATGGCGAAATAGCCTAAAACTTCCGACGACCCAATTCCACCACTTAGGTGGTGAATTTCGAAAATCACTGAAATACGTGTTTAACCAATTTTTAAGTAGATTTGTTATCCTTAATTTCATGTTCCTACCTAAAACTGCTGCTGAGATATGGCAAAATAGCCTAAAACTTCCGACGACCCAATTTCACCCTGTAGGGGGTGAATTTCGAAAATCGCTGAAATACGTGTTTAACCATTTTTTAAGTAGATTTGTTATCCTGAATTTCTTGCTCCTACCTAAAACTGCTGCTTAGATATGGCGAAATGGCTAAAAACTTCCGACACACAATTTCACCTCTTAGGTTATGAATTTCGAAAATCGCACAAATACGTGTTTAACCAATTTTTAAGTAGATTTGTTATCCTGAATTTCATGCTCCTACCTAAACCTGCTGCTCAGATATGGCGGATTAGCCTAAAACACCCGACGCCCCAGTTTAACTCCTCTAAGTTGTGAATTTCTAAAATCGCTCATATACTTGTTAAAAAATGTTCTAAGTAGATTTGTGATCCTGAATTTCATTCTAATACCAGAACTGTTGCTGAGATATGGGGAAACAGCCTAAAACTTCCAACACCCTAATTTAACCCTCTTAGGTGGTGAATTTCTAAAATCGATGAAATACCTGTTTAACCATTTTTTTAATGTAGATTTGTTATCCTGCATTTCATGCTCCAACCTAAAATTGCTGCTGAGAAATGGCAAAATGGCCTAAAACGTCCGACACCCCAATTTAACCCTCTTAGGTGGTAAATTTCTAAAATCGCTGAAATACGTGTTTAACCATTTTTTAAGAAGAATTGTTATCCTGAATTTAATGCTCCTACCTAAAACTGCTGCTTAGGTATGGCGAAATGGCATAAAACGTCCGACACCCCAATTTAACCCACCTTAGGATGTGAATTTCTAAAATCAGTGAAATACGTGTTTAACCATTTTTTAAGTAGATTTGATATCCTGAATTTCATGTCCCTACGTGAAACTGCTGCTGATATATGGCGAAATGGCCTAAAACGTCCTACACCACTATTTAACACCCTTAGGTGGTGAATTTCTAAAATCACCGAAATACGTGTTTAACCATTTTTTAATCAGCTTTGTTATCCTGAATTTCTTGCTCCAGCCTAAAATTGCTGCTGAGATATGGCAAAATGGTCTAAAACATTCGACACTCCAATTTAACCACTTTAGGTTGTGAATTTCTAAAATCACTCAAATACATGTTTAAACATTTTTAAGTAGATTTGTTATCCTGAATTTCATGCTCCTACCTAAAACTGCTGCTGCGAAATGGTAAAATGGTCTAAAACGTCAAACAACCCAATTTAACCCCCTTAGTTGGTGAATTTCTAAAATCGCCTTAATACGTGTCTAATTATTTTTTAAGTAGACTTGTTATTCTGAATTTCATGCTCCTACCTAAAACTGCTGCAGAGATATGGCAAATGGTCTAAAACGTCCGACACCCCAATTTAACCCTATTAGGTGGTGAACTTCTAAAATCGTTCAAATACATGTTTAAACATTTTTTAAGTAGATTTGTTATCCTAAATTTCTTGCTCCTACCTAAAACTGCTGCTTAGATATGGCGAAATGGCTAAAAACTTCCGACACACAATTTCACCTCTTAGGTTATGAATTTCGAAAATCGCACAAATACGTGTTTAACCAATTTTTAAGTAGATTTGTTATCCTGAATTTCAAGCTCCTACCTAAAACTGCTGCTCAGATATGGCGGATTAGCCTAAAACACCCGACGCCCCAGTTTAACTCCTCTAAGTTGTGAATTTCTAAAATCGCTTATATACTTGTTAAAAAATGCTCTAAGTAGATTTGTTATCCTGAATTTCATTCTAATACCAGAACTGTTGCTGAGATATGGGGAAACAGCCTAAAACTTCCAACACCCTAATTTAACCCTTTTAGGTGGTGAATTTCTAAAATCGATGAAATACCTGTTTAGCCATTTTTTTAATGTAGATATGTTATCCTGCATTTCATGCTCCTACCTAAAACTGCTGCTGAGAAATGGCAAAATGGCCTGAAACGTCTGACATCCTAAATTAACCCTCGTAGGTGGTAAATTTCTGAAATCGCTGAAATAAGTGTTTCACTATTTTTAATTAGATTTGTTATCCTTAATTTCATGTTCCTACCTAAAACTGCTGCTGAGATATGGCGAAATAGCCTAAAACTTTCGACGACCCAATTCCACCACTTAGGTGGTGAATTTCGAAAATCACTGAAATACGTGTTTAACCAATTTTTAAGTAGATTTGTTATCCTTAATTTCATGTTCCTACCTAAAACTGCTGCTGAGATATGGCGAAATAGCCTAAAACTTCCGACGACCCAATTCCACCACTTAGGTGGTGAATTTCGAAAATCGCACAAATACGTGTTTAACCAATTTTTAAGTAGATTTGTTATCCTTAATTTCATGTTCCTACCTAAAACTGCTGCTCAGATATGGCGGATTAGCCTAAAACACCCGACGCCCCAGTTTAACTCCTCTAAGTTGTGAATTTCTAAAATCGCTTATATACTTGTTAAAAAATGCTCTAAGTAGATTTGTTATCCTGAATTTCATTCTAATACCAGAACTGTTGCTGAGATATGGGGAAACAGCCTAAAACTTCCAACACCCTAATTTAACCCTTTTAGGTGGTGAATTTCTAAAATCGATGAAATACCTGTTTAGCCATTTTTTTAATGTAGATTTGTTATCCTGCATTTCATGCTCCTACCTAAAACTGCTGCTGAGAAATGGCAAAATGGCCTGAAACGTCTGACATCCTAAATTAACCCTCGTAGGTGGTAAATTTCTGAAATCGCTGAAATAAGTGTTTCACTATTTTTAATTAGATTTGTTATCCTTAATTTCATGTTCCTACCTAAAACTGCTGCTGAGATATGGCGAAATAGCCTAAAACTTCCGACGACCCAATTCCACCACTTAGGTGGTGAATTTCGAAAATCACTGAAATACGTGTTTAACCAATTTTTAAGTAGATTTGTTATCCTTAATTTCATGTTCCTACCTAAAACTGCTGCTGAGATATGGCAAAATAGCCTAAAACTTCCGACGACCCAATTTCACCCTGTAGGGGGTGAATTTCGAAAATCGCTGAAATACGTGTTTAACCATTTTTTAAGTAGATTTGTTATCCTGAATTTCTTGCTCCTACCTAAAACTGCTGCTTAGATATGGCGAAATGGCTAAAAACTTCCGACACACAATTTCACCTCTTAGGTTATGAATTTCGAAAATCGCACAAATACGTGTTTAACCAATTTTTAAGTAGATTTGTTATCCTTAATTTCATGTTCCTACCTAAAACTGCTGCTGAGATATGGCAAAATAGCCTAAAACTTCCGACGACCCAATTTCACCCTGTAGGGGGTGAATTTCGAAAATCGCTGAAATACGTGTTTAACCATTTTTTAAGTAGATTTGTTATCCTGAATTTCTTGCTCCTACCTAAAACTGCTGCTTAGATATGGCGAAATGGCTAAAAACTTCCGACACACAATTTCACCTCTTAGGTTATGAATTTCGAAAATCGCACAAATACGTGTTTAACCATTTTTAAGTAGATTTTTTATCCTGAATTTCTTGCTCCTACCTAAAACTCCTGCTTAGATATGGCGAAATGGTCTAAAATTGACTGACACCGCAATTTGACCCCTTAGTTGGTGAATTTCGAAAATCGCTGAAATACTTGCTTAACAATTTTTTAAGTAGAGTTGTTTTCCTTAATTTCATGCTCCTACCTTAAACTGCTGCTGAGATATGCCGAAATGGCCTAAAACGTCCGACACACAATTTCACCTCTTAAGTTGTGAATTTCGAAAAAAGCTGAAATACTTGTTTAACCAATTTTTAAGTAGATTTGTTATCCTTAATTTCATGCTCTTACCTAAAACTGCTGCTGAGATATGACGAAATGGCCTAAAACGCAGACACCCCATTTTCACCCCCTTCTGGTGGTGAATTTCTAAAATAGCTGAAATACGAGTTTAACCATTTTGTCAGTAGATTTGTTATCCTGAATTTCTTCCTCCTACCTAAAACTGTTGCTGAGATATGGCGAAATGGCCTAAAATTGTCTGACACCCCAATTTGACCCCTTAGGGGGGGGGGGGATTTCGAAAATCGCTGAAATACATGTTTAACTAATTTTTAAGTACATTTGTTATTCTTAATTTCATGCTCCTACCTAAAACTGCTGCTGAGATATGGCGAAATGACCTAAATCATCCGATACCCCAATTTAAACCCCTTAGGTGGTGAATTTCTAAAATAGCTGAAATACGTGTGAGCTATTTTTAGTTAGATTGGTTATCCTTAATTTAATGCTCCTACCTAAAACTGCAGCTGAAATTTGGCGAAATGGCTTAAAATTGTCAGACACCCCAAATTTGACCCCTTAGGGGGTGAATTTCGAAAATCGCTGAAATACAGTTTTAACCAATTTTTAAGTAGATTTGTTATCCTTAATTTCATGCTCCTACCTAAAACTGCTGTTGAGAAATGGCAAAATGGCCTAAAATGTATGACACCCCAATTTCACCTCTTAGGTGGTGAATTTCGAAAATCGTTGAAATACCTGTTTAAACAATTGTTGAAGTGGATTTGTTATCCTGAATTTCATGTCCCTACTAGAAACTGCTACTGAGATATGGCGAAATGGCTTAAAACATCCGACACTCTAATTTAACCCGCTTAGGTGGTGAATTTCTAAAATCACTGTAACACGTTTTTAACCATTTTTAAGTAGATTTTTTTATCGTGAATTTCATGCTCCTACCTAAAATTGCTGCTCAGATATGGCGGCTTAACCTAAAACACCCGACGCCTCAGTTTAACCCCTTTAAGATGTGAATTACTAAAATCGCTCATATACGTGTTTAAACATTTTTAAGTAGATTTGTTATTCTGAATTTCATTCTAATACCAGAACTGCTGTTGAGATACGGGGAAATAGCCTAAAACGTCCGACACCCTAATTTAACCCCTTAGGTGGTGAATTTCTAAAATCAATGAAATACCTGTTTAACCATTTTTTAATGTAAATTTGTTATCCTGCATGTCATGCTCCAACCTAAAACTGCTGCTGAGAAATGGCAAAATGGCCTGAAACGTCTGACATCCTAAATTAACCCTCGTAGATGGTAAATTTCTGAAATCGCTGAAATAAGTGTTTCACTATTTTTAATTAGATTTGTTATCCTTAATTTCATGTTCCTACCTAAAACTGCTGCTGAGATATGGCAAAATAGCCTAAAACTTCCGACGACCCAATTCCACCACTTAGGTGGTGAATTTCGAAAATCACTGAAATACGTGTTTAACCAATTTTTAAGTAGATTTGTTATCCTTAATTTCATGTTCCTACCTAAAACTGCTGCTGAGATATGGCAAAATAGCCTAAAACTTCCGACGACCCAATTTCACCCTGTAGGGGGTGAATTTCGAAAATCGCTGAAATACGTGTTTAACCATTTTTTAAGTAGATTTGTTATCCTGAATTTCTTGCTCCTACCTAAAACTGCTGCTTAGATATGGTGAAATGGCTAAAAACTTCCGACACACAATTTCACCTCTTAGGTTATGAATTTCGAAAATCGCACAAATACGTGTTTAACCAATTTTTAAGTAGATTTGTTATCCTGAATTTCAAGCTCCTACCTAAAACTGCTGCTCAGATATGGCGGATTAGCCTAAAACACCCGACGCCCCAGTTTAACTCCTCTAAGTTGTGAATTTCTAAAATCGCTTATATACTTCTTAAAAAATGCTCTAAGTAGATTTGTTATCCTGAATTTCATTCTAATACCAGAACTGTTGCTGAGATATGGGGAAACAGCCTAAAACTTCCAACACCCTAATTTAACCCTTTTAGGTGGTGAATTTCTAAAATCGATGAAATACCTGTTTAGCCATTTTTTTAATGTAGATATGTTATCCTGCATTTCATGCTCCTACCTAAAACTGCTGCTGAGAAATGGCAAAATGGCCTGAAACGTCTGACATCCTAAATTAACCCTCGTAGGTGGTAAATTTCTGAAATCGCTGAAATAAGTGTTTCACTATTTTTAATTAGATTTGTTATCCTTAATTTCATGTTCCTACCTAAAACTGCTGCTGAGATATGGCGAAATAGCCTAAAACTTTCGACGACCCAATTCCACCACTTAGGTGGTGAATTTCGAAAATCACTGAAATACGTGTTTAACCAATTTTTAAGTAGATTTGTTATCCTTAATTTCATGTTCCTACCTAAAACTGCTGCTTAGATATGGCGAAATGGCTAAAAACTTCCGACACACAATTTCACCTCTTAGGTTATGAATTTCGAAAATCGCACAAATACGTGTTTAACCAATTTTTAAGTAGATTTGTTATCCTGAATTTCATGCTCCTACCTAAAACTGCTGCTCAGATATGGCGGATTAGCCTAAAACACCCGACGCCCCAGTTTAACTCCTCTAAGTTGTGAATTTCTAAAATCGCTTATATACTTGTTAAAAAATGCTCTAAGTAGATTTGTTATCCTGAATTTCATTCTAATACCAGAACTGTTGCTGAGATATGGGGAAACAGCCTAAAACTTCCAACACCCTAATTTAACCCTTTTAGGTGGTGAATTTCTAAAATCGATGAAATACCTGTTTAGCCATTTTTTTAATGTAGATTTGTTATCCTGCATTTCATGCTCCTACCTAAAACTGCTGCTGAGAAATGGCAAAATGGCCTGAAACGTCTGACATCCTAAATTAACCCTCGTAGGTGGTAAATTTCTGAAATCGCTGAAATAAGTGTTTCACTATTTTTAATTAGATTTGTTATCCTTAATTTCATGTTCCTACCTAAAACTGCTGCTGAGATATGGCGAAATAGCCTAAAACTTCCGACGACCCAATTCCACCACTTAGGTGGTGAATTTCGAAAATCACTGAAATACGTGTTTAACCAATTTTTAAGTAGATTTGTTATCCTTAATTTCATGTTCCTACCTAAAACTGCTGCTTAGATATGGCGAAATGGCTAAAAACTTCCGACACACAATTTCACCTCTTAGGTTATGAATTTCGAAAATCGCACAAATACGTGTTTAACCAATTTTTAAGTAGATTTGTTATCCTGAATTTCATGCTCCTACCTAAAACTGCTGCTCAGATATGGCGGATTAGCCTAAAACACCCGACGCCCCAGTTTAACTCCTCTAAGTTGTGAATTTCTAAAATCGCTTATATACTTGTTAAAAAATGCTCTAAGTAGATTTGTTATCCTGAATTTCATTCTAATACCAGAACTGTTGCTGAGATATGGGGAAACAGCCTAAAACTTCCAACACCCTAATTTAACCCTTTTAGGTGGTGAATTTCTAAAATCGATGAAATACCTGTTTAGCCATTTTTTTAATGTAGATTTGTTATCCTGCATTTCATGCTCCTACCTAAAACTGCTGCTGAGAAATGGCAAAATGGCCTGAAACGTCTGACATCCTAAATTAACCCTCGTAGGTGGTAAATTTCTGAAATCGCTGAAATAAGTGTTTCACTATTTTTAATTAGATTTGTTATCCTTAATTTCATGTTCCTACCTAAAACTGCTGCTGAGATATGGCGAAATAGCCTAAAACTTCCCAAACAGCACACACCCATCTATAAGACATCTACAAGCTGTAAACCCAAGAAAACCGACACATCTATAAGAAGTCTACAAATATCCATGATACACCCTTTTCACCTCTTATGGAGATGTTATGTGTGATCTCTCTGAGTTCTATTAGACGTCCAAGATATCCAGGTAGTCTATGAGACCACGTCTATAAGACATCCAAGCATAGATCACTTTTCGACATGCAGTATGTCTTATAGCCGTGCTTAAGACTTGGATTGTAGATATCCAGGGACATCTGATATGCGTTTATAAGACGTCTAATGCATGTCTATTTATTGATACTCAGTACTTCTTATAGATATACCTAAGATATCCAAGAAATTTCATCAGAAATACAGCCTTAGGGCAAAAGTATTGAGCACCCCCATATTTATAATATATTTGGTAAAAATAATAGATGGATACAAATATTAAATTGTATACAATTAAGAATTTTCTTTAAAAAATAAGTTTTTTATTTTTTTTCAAAGATAGCAAACGCATAACTCATCTTTTAATGAAGCTATTTTCTTTAAAAAACTTCTTTTTTAATAAAATTTTGTTGTTCTGTTAAGCCAGTTAATAAATAATCAAGAAAATAATTATTGTAAGAAAAGACAAAATGAACTTAGTCTTCAAAAACGAAAATAAAGAAAGCTTATGTAAAAAAAAAAAAAAATACATTTATATGTAATTTTTATTATTTTATTTTTTAACATGTGTTAATAACAAAAATAAATTTTAAGAAATATTTATGCTGCTGAAGAGATCTTGGCATTTCAGGCAAGAAATATTTCAATTTCCATGATGATCTGTTAACTTATGACATAACAATGAAACTTCCAAAAAACAAAGTAATTTATAGTTTTGAAAAAGTAGGTGTTTAAAGAAAATGACTTCATTAAATGACGAGTTGCTTGTTAACTGTCTTTTTTTTTTTTTTTTTTTTTACAAACCATAAACTTAAAAAGAAAATTCCTAAATGATATGCAGTTAAATATTTGTATATAACTATTACTTTTACAAATATATTAAAAATATGGGGGTGCTGAATACTTTCAGCCAAGACTGTATTTCCAATGAAATGACATTGTTTCCTTGCATGTCTTAAGTATATCTATATGAAAATTAGAATAATTCTTGCAGAAAATGTTAAAATATAAAGGAATTTGTCTTCAACAATGAAAATAGAGAAATCTTATTTTTAAAATATACTTTAAATTTATATGTTACTTTTATTATTTTAACTTTTAATATCTGTTAATAAAAATGATACAAGTTTTAGGAAATATTTTCATTGATGAAGATGAGTGATTTATATACTGGCTTTTCCGGTAAGAGTTATTCTAATTGTCATGATTACCTATTAACTTGCATAGCATAACAATTGCTATACTATGAAAGTTTCAATTCTGAAACTTACTGAAAAACAAAGCAGTTTAGTTTTTTAAAAAACTCATTTTTTTTAAAGCAAATTGTTTAATTAAAAGTCGAGTTGTTAGTTTGCTGTCATTTTAATTGTAATAACTTAACCATTAAAGACACAGACAGCAGTTGTGAATTCTAAAATAATTGTGTGTTGAACACTTGCATTTCATTTACTCTCTTCCTAAACATCCTTCAATGTTGAAGTTCAAAATTTGTTCTACTTTTTCATTATTTTTATCAGTAAGTCTCCACTGATGTACAAAATACACCGCCATTGAATTTTTATAAACTATTATATTTTCTTTCTTAATTAAACATTTTTTTATATAAATGCGATATCTATTACTTGAATACTATTACTAAACATCAGACACTACGACTAATATTCAGGCCCCTGCTGGCACTTAGGAATACGTGCCCTTGCACCCTCTGCCTGAACCACCCTTAATGATGGCACGATTTAATATGAAAGTGCCAACATAACCCTCTGTCCACCGCCCTTTCAAGACATCCAGCATGGGCCTGCTAACACTTTGAAATAAGTTATGATAAAAATACGAGGGTGCTTAATAATTTTGGTGATAAAAATACGAGGGTGCTTAATAATTTTGGTAAAGACAACTGTAGATAAAAATACTAAATGTTTCATTCCAATAATATCAGTATATTATTCCCCCCCCCCCAAAAAAAAACGAATATTTTGCAATGTTCTGCAACGAACCTTCAACTGATCACAAATGTTCTGTGGAAATAAAAAAATAAAACACAGAGAGATTTTCTTGTATATGTAGGAGTGCGATTTCATCTTGTATAGAAATGCTAAAGACATTTCGTAAAACGCTAACACACACAAAAACCAAAGAAATGACGATTTTCACAATTTTACTCCGATCGAATGACGAATTTCGCTTTTTCCCCCCCTCGTAATAGACGATTTTTGCAATATTTTTGAGATTTTTCTCTCTGGTAACTGGCCAATTTCACATTTTTTTTTTCTCAGAACCAATCATCGAACTCCACAATTTTTTTCCCACGACTAATTCGAGAATTGCGAGATATTTTCCAACACTTCACTGATGAATTTCGCATTTTTTTTATCCGCGACTGATTGGCAAATTTTAAATATTTTTGATATTTTCTTTTCACTGACTGGCAAATTTGTTCAGCTCTTTCTTAGGACCAATGGGCAAAAATTGCATTTTTTTTTTTTATTCAAGCGACTAATATCCGAATGTCTCGATTTTTTTTTTTTATCCACAACTGATTGTTAACTTTTGCGATATTTTCTTTATTGATCGATAAATGTTGCAGATTTTCTTGTGACAGAATAGAAAAAATTGTGGGTTTTTACAAGACTGATTGACGAATTTTGTGATTTTTTTTCCTGACAATCCACCGATTAATTTAGTTTTTTAACCTGCGACTGATAGGCGAATTTTGCATTATTTTCTTTTTATCAATTGGAAAATTTTGTCGCTTTATCTTGGAATTGATTGAAAAAAATCGAGGGATTTCCCAAAACTGATCAACTAATTTAGTGGGTTTTTTTTTCAGCTGTAACTGATAGCCAAATTTTGCAATATTTTCTTTCTGCCGATTGGAAAATTTTGCAGTTTTTTCTTGTGACCAATTGGAGAAAATTGTGTTTTTTTTTTTGCTACTGATCGACAAATTTCCCATTTTTCTCGACGATTTACTGACAAATTTCATGGTTTTTACCCACAACCGATTGAGAAATTTTTGCGCTTTTTCTTGGCAAAAAACATGAAATTTCAATAAAAAATCCTTCGGTTGATAAACGTATTTCACATTTTTTGACCCGCGACTGATAGGTGAATTTTGCAATATCTTCTTTCTACAGGATGGCAAATTTTGTCACTTTTTTGCGACCGATTGGTAAAAGTTGCCGGGTTTTTATGTGACTGACCGGTGAATTTCAGATTTTTTTCCGATGATCCACTGACGAAATTCATGTTTTTTTTTTTTAAACTGCAGCAGCTGAAGAACTTCACGATTTTCCCCCATGATCGACTGACAAATTGTGTGAGCTTTTCCTGCGACCAATTAATGAATTTCACAATCTTTTTCAACGAACGATTGATGAAGTTTTTCTGGTGATTGACAGACAAATTTAGTTCTTTTTCAAATGAATGAATAGTGAATTGTGTTGAAAATGAGAATTTGAAATGTTCTGCAGAGAAGTTCATTGTTCTGCAATGTATGTCGCACTCTTAAGCATATTCTGCTTTGGGGACTGTTGCCATATTTATATTGGAATATTTTTATCAAAGCATCGACTAATTTAATTTTTTTCAATATTTCGAATGAAATATGTCTGCTGTAATTCACTAAAATCTCATAGCTAAATTAAAAAATCTATCATATTTACTCCTGCATAATGCACACATTTTTACAAAAATTTCAGGTCTAAAATCCAGTATACACATACATGATACACTGAATATTTCTAATTGTATACATCAAACCATACACATTTTCACAAAGTATATATACATATTGCAGAAACTTTATTTTATGATATTTTAATAAGAGAGCAAAATATATATGAGCACATACAAAAGTAATTTAGATTTGAGAAAAGATTGTAAATCATGATTTCTACAGATTTTTTTTTTTTTTTAAGTTAAAATAACATGGTACACATTATACACAAGTAAATATGGTATTTAAAATCAGTTTGATAATTTTATCTTGTGAGAAATTTCTAAATCCTCCAGTATTTTGCAACAAGAGGCTAATAGATTTGTTATTTCTCCCATATTATTTAAATTTAACAAATCTTTCTTGCAGAGGATAAAGACTTTTGGTAGATAAATTTTTCTTGGGAAAAAAAGAAATCTTTGTGATAAATGTCACACATACATTACACATCATGCATAAAATCTTTAATTTTTCATACCAATATTTTAGAATATTTTTTTCTTTATTTTATCATATAATTTCTTCAATTAAATTAGGCAAAGGATTCCATTTGTAAATACTAGTAATCAGATTCAAAATTATGTGTGGGACGCTCGTCGCAAAGTTGTTAACACAAATTAATAAATTTCTTATTCTGTTTATTTTGATAAAATTATTAGACAAATGTTTTAAAATCTATTTTGCATATTGAACTAATTTTAAATTTTTTTTATCAGTACAAAAATATTACTGCAATTAACTCACTGTATGAAAGAACCACTCAGAATTATTTTTTAGTCAATGTCTGCCTACATCAAAAACTTATTTCAATTCTGTGAGCTTCAGATACAAAGGGAAATTTACAAATTGACTGCTACCTCAATTTTGCATTTTTAGAAAAACAAGAAAAATTTTAAGTTTTAAATATTGCAGCATAATTTAGATTAATGCTAAAAATTATTGCATGCTTTCTCATTATCATATCATTTTTTAAACATGTCAGCTCTACTACTCAATAAAAGTTTTAATAAAAATGTAAGTCTTTTTTTTCCTTATCATCAATATTAGTAACTAGGTGACAGTACTAGGTGGTACAGAATATAACTATAACAGAAAAAGGAAAAAAAAAAGAAGTGACTTTATTTTATTTGAAAAAAAAAATCTTTGGAACAGGACAAAATTCTTATTATTCTACTCCATTATCACTGCAATAGTAAGAGCTGATTTCTTCGAGCAGCACCTATAATAAAATAATAACACTGTTTTACTACATAACATTTTATGAATCACACAAAATGACATTTTGTTATATGAAAACTGAATTAATCTTCAATGAAGCAATTGTAAGCCCCCCTCCTCCTTAATTTTTTGCATGTGATTTCTAGTGATGGGCATAATGAATGATTTTGATATTTGAATGAATCATTCAGGCATGCACAAAAGCATAGTTGTCAAGGCTCTTAAAATTATTTTTGTTTTACAAAAGTTCTGGTTTTAATTGATCAAAAATAGCAAGAAAGTAAACAGCAATGCTTTTGTGTACGCCGGGATGATTCATTTGAATAACAATCATTCATTATGTCCTTCGCTATTGTTATTCTTAATTTTTAGGGTTACGTACTTAAAAAATAAAAACGGAACCATTGTATATTGAAATACAAACAAGATAATAAACAAATATTGAAATGCAAACAAGAAATTTCAAACTAACACTCCCATAGGATTAACATTAGCCCATGTGACTAGCACAGACTCTTGAATATGGAAGATTTGGAATCAAATGATTTTTCCATTATCCCGTCGACCACTTTTCAAGAAAAATTAATTATCACCAAACAGTAATGCCAAATAAACAAATGGAAGAATGTTGCCATTGGAATATCAAAATAAATACAATAAAAAAATATGGAAACGCCCCATTCACCTAAGTGTCAACTATCAGTAAATTTAAACACAAAAAAATTACAATATAAATGAAAATAGAAAAAAAAAATCTTGGATATTCATTTATTTACATTATTTTTCTTAATTATCCTTCTCGGCTGGTGAATATAACGTCAGTTGAAATTGATGTATTGCACTTAACTATGCAACATAACATTTTTTCAATGCATTTTCTCTTTTAATATCATGGTGCAGCAGTTTAAGGACACAATTATTATTTTAAATAACGAAATAACTACTAAATCAGTTCATTTTAAAGATTATATTTAATTAAACAATAACAAAACATCACCATCAAAAATGAAAAATTCTTACATATACTGCTTTTTACTTTTAAAATTGTTGTGGATTAAAACTTAATAATTTATATTATTAATAAATGAAATTAGCATATATAATACTTGAGAGCATCCATATTTAGTTAGTAATCAGTATTCTAATGTCTTATAAAAATATATTTCAATATGTTTTTTTTTTACTAAACAATTATAAAACTCATGCCAGATAAGTCCATATGATGAGATTAAATTATAGAATGATGAGATTAAATTATGGAATGATCAACATTGAAAGAGGAATTAGGATGAATATATAATATTTGAGGAGATTTTAGTAGATGTAAGTGTATAAAAAAAGAGAGAACAGTAAAAAAAATAAATAAATAAAACTTGTTGAAATGAAAAGCAAATGTTATTCATATTACTGTTTTTAACAGTGGAAAATGGTAATTTTATTAAATTGTTGTATGTATGATTTTAAAGATATGAGAAATATTAAAACTTGCCTATCAATAGCCCCAGTAACTAATTTGTGTGTGTATCAATCTACAGCAAAACAAAATATATCTATGACGCAACAATGTCTACTATCACAAGAAATAATAGTAACCCATTAAATAAGCAAAATTTTCAATTACAAAGAAAATACAGTAAGAAGATAACAGTAATCCAATGACAAAGTAAAATTTTGCTTTTTTTTTTTTTTTTTTTTTTTTTAAGTACAGTATTTTTTAAGCTATTAGATTAATCTTCAAAAATCTGCAATGCCCACTGTCATGTTGCATTATTTCTACTAGTGGGTTAATAGCCTTTAAAATTAGTTGAGTAATAAAATATGTAATTAAACAACTGTTGTCCTATTTAATTATTTAAAGAAGTAAAACTGAAAAAAAAGTGTAAATTAAATTAATCATAATAAAAAAAAGCTTTTATTTTAAAAATATAGCAATAGTTAAGCACTAAGTATGCCTTGTTAAAATTTAGGTAACATATTTACAATTCTGACACAAATCACCAGTCTGCTATGTGTTATTCCAATATTAATGTCTTCATTATTGAGAAATTAAGTTATTTATTAAATCCGAACTCAATAAAATGTCTTTTAAATTAGTTAAAAAATACTTAAAAATCTACAGTTTATAAATAAATTGCTTCAACGTATAAAAGCCAATTTTAACCAAAAAAGGCCAATTTTGGCCAAAAAAAGCCGCTGGCCTGGCTTTTATTAATTTTAGCCGGCTTTTTTGCAACCCTGCTTATCAAGTTATAAGTGCTTCCGGTCATGTGGCGACACTTTTTCGCACTTTACTGCCAACCACCTTGGTAATTTGGTTGAAAATGCCGACTTAGACAATCTTTTGTAAAAGATCTGCCTTTACTAAAAAATTGAAATCGTGTTTAGATTACATAGTTTCTGAATAAAAACACCTACCAATTTCATGTATTTGTAAGCAAAAATGAATTAAAAAATGTGTCATAAAGTAGTCTGTTTGGATTTGAGAACAGCCTTAATGGTGCCAAGTTGCACTTATTAAAATACATCAATTGGTTGCAAACTAAACTACAGAACTTTCCACTACATCACACATACATATGAATACATCGATGATACATAATTAATACATACATGATTTCACAAATAAATGAGTGAAACGCTTGGCAAAATGCTGGCATGCAGTTAATACGAAAGTACAGAAACAAAAATACATGCAAAATATAGAAATCTCATGCTTATACATGTTTTGAAGATACGACATGATGAACTTTAAATGTTTGTTTTCTATGTTTAAAAATTTACAAAATCCTTTAAAGTTAATAATCTTAACTTTAGCAGCTACTCCTGCTACACCATAGTTACAGATTAAGAAATACATAAAAAAACAAGTCAGTTTTATCTTTATTTTTTAAAACTCAGAAATTCATGTATATAACTTATTTTTTTTTTTTTTTTTTTTTTTTTACTCTTGGTTCTCAAATGATCTGACTTCAACACGAAACTTTCTGACTCATTTTTAAACACAAAAGCATAAAATTGGCAGGTCTGATCATGGAAAGGATTTGGAATCTAAATGAGTTTTCCATTTTTTTTAAATCAATAAATCACTTATCGAGTTATAAGTGATTTGTGTCATGTGATGACATGTTTCTGACCTTTTTTGTGCTGCAGCATTGGAAATTTGAAAAATGGAAAACGTCTTTCAATTACAAAATTTCTGAATAAGAATAGCTGTAAATTTCATGCGTTTCTGAACAAAAAAAGAATTAAAAAAGTAAGTCATAAAGTGAGCCGTTTGGATTTGGACCTTAAGAGAAAAAAAATATTTTTGATGTGTTACATTATACATTAAATATTATGTTAAAAAAAATTAGGTCTTGTACTGTTATTTTCCAAAGTATAAACTTTTAAGATTTATAAATTATACATTAGTAAATAAATTGCCATTTATATCTCTCTTCCCACTCTGTTCCAAAAAATTTGAGTAAAAACATAAGATCTGATATTTAAAATTAATCTAGAATTTCATAATGCAATCTAGTGTAAATTTTGCAATCTCACAACAAACTAATTATTCTAAAAAACAAGGCATTTTTTAATAAAAAATATACTAACCAAATATTCATGCAAGTCTTCCTGTCTTCAAATGTTTGTGATGGTGTGTTTCAACTAGGAGTCTAAAAAGATTCAAAGAAAGTTTCATTAGTATTCAGCAACATCTATTCTAGTTAAAATGTGACTGTGTTTATATTTCACACCAACTTTTCTCAAAATGATTAATTATGGGTTTTTCTTTTTTTTTGGAACAATTATTCGCAAAGATCCAAGGATGTCAAACTCAAGAAATCTCAAATTTTAAATCAGTTTGAGTTATTAAATTTTAATCAATAAGAAATTTCTTTTTTAAAAAAATTATTATGTATGCTAAACATCTTGAATCAGCCATACTCATCCTTTTATTACCGCGGGCCGCAAACGTATATTTGCGACGTTAGGTGGGCCACAACACATACTTGTATAGTAATGTAAATATATAGATTTCTATAGCAAATGCCCCCCGTTTTTTCCCATCTCAAAAAATGCCCAACACGCCTAAAGAAGTATTCACTTCAAAAATATAATTTAAGTAACATTTATTACAAGGACAAAGCCATTTTATAACATTAAAATAAAATACAGCAGCAAAAACAGAAAAAGAAAATCCATCCAGAAGATTAAACAATCCTTTTTTCATCAGGGGTGGGACTCTCATAACTTATTTCTATCCTTCCTCTGAGATTAAATCCTAGAAGGAGCAACAGTTTGGTTTATTTACGTTTATTTTTATTGCGAGAATGAAATCGAAGTTGCCAAGAAAGCGATCACCGCCAAAACAGACAGTTTCTAAAGCGCCAAATCCGAGCTGATCCTGGGACTGGCTTTTCAACAATATAACAAAGGAATGTACTCTCTAGTAGATTCTTTCTCTGAGGTCTCGGATCGCACATAAAAGGTCGCCAGGCCACATGCCCGCTTGTTGAGTATGGCTGTCTTGAATAGTTTAGTTTTAATACCTTCTGAGTCCCTTCAGTACTGTTTTGATTTTTTTGTCTCTTCCTTTCACTCCGATTTTTCAGATTTGTGAGACCTGAAGTATGCCGAAATTACAAATTTATTCTTTTATTTAAATTTTTGAGTCAAAAACCTCAAATGCTACATTGATATGTAAAATTTTACATTAAATATCACACATATTACATGAAACAGTACAACATTACATACAATGTTTAAAAAGTCTTTTACTGTATATCAATAATTAATATTTAGTAAAATATTACTGATACGTGCAAATTTTAACTTAATTTTGCGATATTTACCAGCATCCTATTGGCGAATTGAGCAGTTTTTTCCTGGCAACAAATTGACGAATTTCACGTTTACTTCCTGTAACCAACTGACAAATTTCGTGATTATTTTCCTCCTACCAATTGACAAATTTTGATTTTTTTTGGCGACCGATAAACAAATTTCTCAAATTTTTTCTGCACCTTACAAATGAAACCGGCATGTTTCTTTTTTTTTTTCTTTTTTTCACACACGACATATTGAAGAATTTCACGTTTATTTCTTGTAACCAACTGATGAATTTTGAAAATGTTTTCCTGCGATTGACTGAAGAAATTTGTGATATTTTCCTGCTACCAATTGACAAATTTTGCTTTTTTTTGGCGACCGATAAGCGAAATTCTTAATTTTTTCCCCACACCTTACAGGTGAAACTCACATGTTTCTTTTTTTTTTTTTTACACGTGACTATTGATGAATTTCACGTTTATTTCCTGTAACTGTAACCAACTGACAAATTTCGCGATTGTTTTCCTGCAATCCATTGAAGAAATTTGTGATATTTTCCTGCAACCAATTGACAAATTTTGCTTTCTTTTGGCGACCGATAAACGAATTTCTCATTTTTTTTCTGCACCTTACAGGTGAAACTCACATGTTTCTTTTTTTTTTTTTTTTTTTACACGTGACATATTGACGAATTTCACGTTTATTTACTGTAACCAACTGACTAATTTCATGATTGCTTTCCTGCAATCGATTGAAGAAATTTGTGATCTTTTTCTGCTACTAATTGACAAATTTTGCCTTTTCTTGGTGACAGATACGCGAATTTCCCAATTTTTTTTCACGCACCTTACAGGTGAAACTTGCATGTTTCTTTTCTTTTTTTTTACATGCGATTGTGGTCAAATTTCATGATTGTTTTCACGACTCATCGGCAAATTTTGCTATTTACCTGCAATAGCTTAACAAAATTTATAATTTTCCCCCAACGAGTACAAATATTGGGAAATTTTTGTGCGATATTTTCCCGCAACCTTTTGGTGAAATTCGCGACTGTAAATTTTTGCAAACCCAAAATAAACAGGGCACTTTTCCAGCTATATAAAAATGGGCAGAGCGCATTTACAACTATAAAAAAAAAAACAGGCAGGGCGCTGCACCCTCTTGAAAACGCCTTGGGAAAACACTACAAGGGTCAATACAGACAAAATTTGGAGCCTATTTAGGGCCCCTTCACAAAAATCAATTTAATAAAATGGGACCCTTCACAAAAATCAATTTGATAAAATGGCCCCCTTCACAAAATTCCTTTTAACAAATTTTCCCCCTTTCATAAAAACTTACTATTTAGGGGAGACTGGTACACAGTGGACTACTTTTTTAGTTAATTTTTTTTTCTCTTTAACGGACAAACCGGGTGCATCCCTGCATGAAAATATTTTTGAATATTCCTTATACCTTTATACATTCATCATAATTCTCTCATAACATAGTTTTCAATACATTTTTCAAAAAAAAAAAAATTTATAATGCACCCGTAAATTGGACCAGTGTGCCCCCGAAATGGGGCACACTGGTCCACCCACCGGGGCACAGTTGACCGCTGTTAGGCATTATCTGAAATGCAATATAATCTATTTTTCATTAATCTAATTCTTTTTTATTTCCCCTTTATCCGCAAAATAACATAGTAATATAAATTTACAAGTAACATTTTGAAAAAAAAAAATATATTATTATTATATTTTGAAAATAACAACAGATTAATACAGGAACAATTGCAATTTAGTTCAAGTTATTACTTAAGTACAAAAAAATCAGCGCACATTAAAATTTGCAAATGAAATTCCAAAATACTTATGAGTAAGATTGAGCCTGGAATTTTCCTGAAATACTTTCGGGTCTGGGAGCAATATTATGAAATCATTGACATCAACAATAGATTCATCTACAGTTTTGGGAAAAATAAACTGATTTCCATTCAATTTGCATCTTATGAATCTTACTTGAATAGAATCATCACCAATTAGACTACAGTTATATTTATCACAGGCAGTAAATACAAAACAAAATATTTCTTACTATGTTAAATAAATTGTTATTTTTCTTTGTTTACTTTATTTTACAGTTAAATAACTTCTTTTAAACAATATTTCTTTATAGAAAATAAGCAATTATTAAATATTTTGAACATTCTGCATTACATGAGCAGAGTGGATTGTGGACCACTGTGCCCCATGTTGAAATTCAATAAATAATCATATTAATATTGTTTATAGCTTTCTTTTAAACATATTAACTTTAAAGTTAAATAAAAACAAGTATCTTAGCTTTGCAAAACAGCTGTTTTATAGGATTTATCTACAACCTTTAATTACTAAAACAATTAAAATATAATGTTGAAAAATTTTACTTTTAGAAGATCAAAACAACCAATTAGGATAAAATAGTTCAATCTGAGCTAAACATATTTTCTGAACACTATAAATAATCAGTGCAGTGCTGTTGTCTATTAGGATAGAAGAGAAGCTTAAAATTTTTTTTAAATAAACAAAATATTAGGGGGGTGGTCCACTATGCCCATAGGTCCAGTGTGTACCAGTCTCCCCTATTATTTATTATTCTTTGACTTTTAAAATGTGTAATTTGCAAACAAACAAGTTCACCAGAGAGGAAAACTTCAGCAAAAGTATTTAAAAAAGTTTGTTAATAAACGCTTGGATCGAATTTGAGTAGCTGGATTTCGACTTTCATTACAAAATGTTATTTTTCACAAAAATATAATAAAATTTTACAAAAATAACCTTTACTTTTCACAAAATGGGCCCCGCAAAAAAAAAAAAAAACCTGCATTGACCCCTGCACTATAACAGTTAATTTTCTTGTTACTTTAAAAAAATAAGCAAATACATAATGTAAAAGTTATTTAAATATGATTCTATTTCTTAATTTTTCTGAATATTTTTATTTATTGACAGTTAAAAATAAAAGTTATCTAGTGTTTTAAAAATATTTTAAAAAGCATTTTCTTTAGATATTGAGCAGTATGACTAAATACTACATACTGAATATTCGGTGCATCCCTAATGGTTAATACACAAGTACCAAAAGATTAGTATCAAAGTGATTTGAAAAAATAGACTCAAGCATAAATATCATATAATACACAATTAAAATATATATATCTTTTATTGGGTATGTAAAAAAAAAAAAAAATGTGTCGGAACACAAGTTAAACAATGACAACAAATGAAGAAAAAAATGTAAAATTTAATACATATAGGATCAGAATTTTAATTGTTATACAATGTTCACTCTAGAAAGAAAAGGACAGGTTGTTAGAAAATAATAACAGCACAAATGAAGCAGAAAACAGTCATTGTTCAGTGAAAATGGGCATTACTTCAAGAAAAAAAAATTATTGTGTTGAGTAACGATAAAAAAAAAAAAAAAAAAAAGGAATAGACGAGATACTGTCACGCACTGAAGTTTGGTGACTTTTTGATTGGCCTGCTTTCCAAGCCCATGCCAAACCAATAATTTAAATACAAGCATAGTAGCCAACTTAGGGCAAAGGAAAAAATCCCCTAAGTTTGGCAACTATTTTCCTTTTTATAACTGATTAAAGAAATAAACTGTGTGAGTGTAAGACATCATAGCCAAAAACAGTACAACATTTATTTAATAATCTCCTGTTTTTATTAAAGAAAGAAGGAAGGTCTATGATTTTTTGCAAGCTTCTGGATACATTAATTTAGAAATACTCTGGTATTGGGGAAGATTTTAACAAGAGACCTCTGGATATAATTAAGGATGCATTTCGATATTTTAAAAAGGGTACGGTGCATTTTGCTAATTTTAGAGCAGGCAGGATGCTGCGCCCTTAAATATTGGTCTAGAAGGGACACTAAATTATAAATAAATACAGGGGAAAAAAAGTAATTTTTTAAACAAGAATTACATTATTTATAGTATTAGTTTTAGTCTTAGCAAAATTTTATATATAGTTATTTTAGTGTAATTCTAAATTGTATGATAAATAATACACGAAACTGTTAACCCCTTTAAGGGCAAAGTATTTCAGTTGCAAACATGTTCAAAACTTTTTTTTTTTTACCCTTTGAAATCTGAATTTGTCAAATAAATTCATTTAAAAATAAATAATAGCTATTTTTTCCGTTCATGTACATCGTAAAATCTAAATATTATTCGAAAGTTCTGATAAATATTATGGTTTAGTGCATAAATAATCTAACACTGCACACTGGCGTTCAAAGGATTCATAATGGTGATAAACAAAACAATATGTAGTTCATTAACACTCAATTACTACTAAAAACAATCACATTATTGCTTTCGTTGTACCTGTGAGATTATATTTCTGCATATACAATTTATACAGCGACATTTCGGATGTATTTTTCCTTTTAAACACAATATATATATGACTGATGAAACTTATCGTAACATTAAGCCTAAATCTTGTATATATGTAAGATACAAGAATTTAGTAATTAAGTGTTATATAAACTACACAGGAAAGTAAATAAAGAAATGAATAACTTACCTTTTACAAAAGTTGTCAGTATAATTACATCCAAGATTGCCGATGTATACAATATAAACAACAGCCCCAGCCGCGGCGAGAGTGTCTTCAAACGACCTTTGACTTTCCGTTCTCGCATGCGCGCAGTTGCATTGAAGTAGGAGTACTTTTTCCATAAGATGAGCATAATACGTGTTATTCGCAAATCCATTGGATGAATCGAAAAGTATTTCCATTGGAAGTTGAAAAAAGCATTTCCTTTAGACGTCGAAAAAGTGATAGATATAATACGTCTATTGCAGGTCATAGACGTCTAATAGAAATCTAAATGAGAAATGGCTTATAGACATCTATTTGTTTAATGCTATGCATATCTAAAAGATGTCATGGACGTTATAGATGTATTTAGACTATAAATCGACATCTTATAGATAGAGTGTGCTGTCTGGGTTCCGACGACCCAATTCCACCACTTAGGTGGTGAATTTCGAAAATCACTGAAATACGTGTTTAACCAATTTTTAAGTAGATTTGTTATCCTTAATTTCATGTTCCTACCTAAAACTGCTGCTGAGATATGGCAAAATAGCCTAAAACTTCCGACGACCCAATTTCACCCTGTAGGGGGTGAATTTCGAAAATCGCTGAAATACGTGTTTAACCATTTTTTAAGTAGATTTGTTATCCTGAATTTCTTGCTCCTACCTAAAACTGCTGCTTAGATATGGCGAAATGGCTAAAAACTTCCGACACACAATTTCACCTCTTAGGTTATGAATTTCGAAAATCGCACAAATACGTGTTTAACCAATTTTTAAGTAGATTTGTTATCCTGAATTTCATGCTCCTACCTAAACCTGCTGCTCAGATATGGCGGATTAGCCTAAAACACCCGACGCCCCAGTTTAACTCCTCTAAGTTGTGAATTTCTAAAATCGCTCATATACTTGTTAAAAAATGTTCTAAGTAGATTTGTGATCCTGAATTTCATTCTAATACCAGAACTGTTGCTGAGATATGGGGAAACAGCCTAAAACTTCCAACACCCTAATTTAACCCTCTTAGGTGGTGAATTTCTAAAATCGATGAAATACCTGTTTAACCATTTTTTTAATGTAGATTTGTTATCCTGCATTTCATGCTCCAACCTAAAACTGCTGCTGAGAAATGGCAAAATGGCCTAAAACGTCCGACACCCCAATTTAACCCTCTTAGGTGGTAAATTTCTAAAATCGCTGAAATACGTGTTTAACCATTTTTTAAGAAGAATTGTTATCCTGAATTTAATGCTCCTACCTAAAACTGCTGCTTAGGTATGGCGAAATGGCATAAAACGTCCGACACCCCAATTTAACCCACCTTAGGATGTGAATTTCTAAAATCAGTGAAATACGTGTTTAACCATTTTTTAAGTAGATTTGATATCCTGAATTTCATGTCCCTACGTGAAACTGCTGCTGATATATGGCGAAATGGCCTAAAACGTCCTACACCACTATTTAACACCCTTAGGTGGTGAATTTCTAAAATCACCGAAATACGTGTTTAACCATTTTTTAATCAGCTTTGTTATCCTGAATTTCTTGCTCCAGCCTAAAATTGCTGCTGAGATATGGCAAAATGGTCTAAAACATTCGACACTCCAATTTAACCACTTTAGGTTGTGAATTTCTAAAATCACTCAAATACATGTTTAAACATTTTTAAGTAGATTTGTTATCCTGAATTTCATGCTCCTACCTAAAACTGCTGCTGCGAAATGGTAAAATGGTCTAAAACGTCAAACAACCCAATTTAACCCCCTTAGTTGGTGAATTTCTAAAATCGCCTTAATACGTGTCTAATTATTTTTTAAGTAGACTTGTTATTCTGAATTTCATGCTCCTACCTAAAACTGCTGCAGAGATATGGCAAATGGTCTAAAACGTCCGACACCCCAATTTAACCCTATTAGGTGGTGAACTTCTAAAATCGTTCAAATACATGTTTAAACATTTTTTAAGTAGATTTGTTATCCTAAATTTCATGGTGCTACCTAAAACTGCTGCTGAGATTTGGCGAAATGGCCTAAAACGTCCGACACTCCAATTTAAGGAGATGTTCTACTTCTCTATCCTAAAATATAGGTCATTTCGCGTTATTTTTTTGGTTGCAAAGTAAAGAGATACCACCTTTGGGCTTTTTGCATTATATTTATTGGCAGTTTACTTATATATTTAAATTTTGTATGTAAATATATATATATATATATATATATATATATATAAATAATACACCTTCAAGGGCATTAATTTCTCTGGTGTTTGTATTAACATTTAATTTAAAAAGTTGATGTTTGACCAAATGGCGGTCGCTTGAGCAAAATAGTTAATTTTTTTCGCTTTCGTTTTTTCGCTTTTGCGAGTTGAAAAAATAATTAATCAATGAAAATTATACTCTTCAATGGTATAAGCTCCATCAAAAAGATTACTTTTCTTTTAAAAATTGAATGAAATCTATGAAATAGTTCTCGAGAAAAATGATTTCCCATTTTGAAAATTATGGTTTGAAGATTTTTTTTCCGATCCTCTTTTCTAATCAATTTCAAGCGTAGAACTGCGCGTAGAAAGCCGTTTTCTGTTTGCTGCAGCGTTACGTTCAACGGGCGAGAAAGATTGCGAAGATTTGGAATATGATGAAACTACTTCAGTTCAACAATCTACACACTTTGAAGGATGCAAGAAATGGAAAAAAAAATTTAAATTTTCACCCAAAAATGTAGACACCCCCCCCCCCCCCCCGCCTTCCTGCTCTCTTCCCTCACGCGAAGACGCCCGTTAGCTAATGTTAAATTTATGGCCATATTCTTTTCCAATATCTCGTTTGAAGTTTAATATTTTTAAACGATTTTTGTTTTGCATAGGATAGTTGAGATCGAACTCTAATAGGGATATTTTTTCCCTTTTTCGATTTTGGTTACAGATTTTTTTTAATAAAGATAGTTTTTTTTTTAAAACCGGTTTTGTTTTTTCGATTTTGGTAGCAGATTTTTTTTTAATAAAGGTACTTTTATTTTCGAAATTGGTTTCGAAAGGGAAATTACCAATATATTTTTTTAATAGTTATTTAATTCTGAATTATTTTGTTTTTATCTCACTAAGTGCATATTTAATTGTCCTTAATTACTGAAAGATTTTTTAACTAATTCTTCTGCATTTTAACTAGCTATTTGGAGTTTTTAACTATCGCTATAAGAAACCAGTAAATAAATTTCAAATTAATACATTACCCCTTTGAGCGTTAGGCCCGTGTTTTTCCGTTACTAGAAATCATGTTAAAATGGCTGTAGACAAAAATATTTTTAACAAAATAATTTTTTGAACCGTATATAAAATGAGGGGAAATGAAAGATATTATAGCATCAAACTGCGATTAAAAAATATATATATTCTGGGATTTAGAAGCATACTTATGAAAATATAGGAACATCCTCAAACGCTGAAAGGGTTTTAATTATTATTAATTGGCAAAGATCTCATTAAGATTTTTAACTGTAAATAAATGTGTATAGTATTTGACTCTTCTTTTTTATTTACTTAACATAATTTGTAATAAAAACTATTAAAAGAAACTGGTTGTTAACTAATGTTATAATTTTTTTATTAAAGTTCATCAAAGTAAAAGACACATTTTAAAGTTGAAAAGAATAACATTTCCTTTTTTTGTTGCACTAGAAACTAATATAAAATTCACAAAGTTAAATTGGGATAACATTTAAAAATACAAAGATATACAAATATACAAATAATATACGCAACAAAATGAATATAAAAATGCGTAAAAGTCTCAAATCATTTAATTTTTCCACATTCTTTTTATAGAAACTGACGAGTTTCAAATTTACAGTATTCTCTCATATGTGTAGTAATCTCTTCTCTCTTTATATTTCTTCCAAAACAAGCTTTTGCATCCAGCATGATCCCTTTCTTTATTTAAATATATGCTGTTCTGTACCACATAATTAAATGATCGCTGTCGCCAAGTATAAACTTATCAGGACCTAAAAATAACAAAAACAAAACATACATTAATGAATTCTCCCTGTAAAATATGCATAACGAAGAACATATGTTTTAAAAAAAATTTGCTAACCCTTTGGTTACGGTCCATTTTTACTACTATTATTATAATGTGACGACTATTTTTTATATTTAATCGTACTACAATTTACAAAAAAAAAAAAAAAAAAAAAAAAAAAAAAAAAAAATCGTTGTGGTAGATTTCTCTTGAAAATATCCTAGTATAAGTGTATGGCAAAGATTATTTTTCAAAAAGTGGTAGGATTATAATAAAATATAGTTCCTGGTACGTACGGTGTGCTAACGCGAAATTAAAATGTTAATTTAGAAAACTATAAATTGAGTTTTCGTTAAGAATTCAAGGAAACAAGGACAATAAGAAAAAAATTTAATCAGATTTTTAAAAAAACTGCAAACAAAATGAGAAACTATTTTGGAAAAAGAAGATACCATTTTTACGCGTATATAATATGCACTTTTCTTTCAAAAGTTTACGTCTAAAACATAGTTTGCGCAGTATACATAGAATATTTCCAAGAATCCAACATGCTTTCGCAGAGTTAGTACACACAACATGGAGATTTCGCAATAAATTTTCACAAATGTAGAAGTAATTAATAAAATAAGTGAAACGATTGGACTTTTAACAGCCGCAATTGTACATATGAACACTGTATTTAGTTATTTCTGTGTTCTGTGTTTTGTTCCAAAATGACCATAAAAAAAAAAAAAAAAAAAAAAAAAAAAAGTCTGATTTATTTGTAATTAATAAAATAAGTGAAATAATTGCAGTTTTACAAATAATAGTGCATTATGCAAGAAAAAACACGGTGATTAGTTATTTCTGTGTTTTCTTCCAAAATGACCGGGAAAAACAATAGTTTTCATTTACATTCTATATTAGTATAACTCAATCTATCTATCTAACTATAGCTCAAACTATATCTCAAATTATCTATCTATCTATACAGTATAATAGTTGTTAACTTCTGCGCTTTTTTGTTACCATTAAAGGCTAATAGAAAATTTTACCTCAGTTAATCGCAAATTTTGGCAATTAAGTAAGACAAAATTTACTTTTAAATTTTAATGGTAAGAAAGCTGGCAGCTACGATACTATACAGGGTGATTCATAAAAGATGGGCAGAACTTTAAGGGGTTATAGTACACTTAAAGACAAATAATATTAAATAGGAGACTAAGGGTCCCAGACGTATTCCCAAGGAGATAGGGGGCATTAAAGTTTAGGGTCCGAAATTTCAAATGATTATAAAACATGGAAAAATTGGTCGATTCGTTTGCGGTTTTTGCAAAAAATTTTCTTTATGCCAGTATTTTCTTGAAATAAAATTTTAAAGTTCAATTTCAAAAAATGCCGATAGGGGGCGCTTTAGACTTTGGAGTAACAAACAACTATTTTTTAACGTTATTTTTTGTATTTCTTTAAATGATTTCGAAAGCTTAGACTTAAACTTAAATTTTGATCTAAAAATCTGAGTCCTAACGAGTAGTTAAGTAGCGTAAACTGAAATTTGAAATTTGAAACCCTTCTCCCCCCAGAACAAAAATCAGTTATTCCCGATCTTTGTGTCGTAGATTAGGCTCTAACTACTGCCGCGTTTTGCTAAAATTATTCTTTATGTCAGTATTTTCTTGAAAATAAATTTTAAAGAAAATTTTCAAAAAATTCCGATAGAGGGCGCTTTAGACTTTGGAGTAACGAACAACTATTTTATACCGTTATTTTTTGTGTCTCATTAAATGCTTTCTAAAGCTTAGACTTAAACTTAAATTTTCAGCTCAAAATCTGAATCGCTGAGCGTGGTTCAGTAGCGAGGGGAGGGGGTTCAAATTTCAACTTCTGAACATAGTTCAGTTTGCACTACTTAACCATGCCCAACGATTCTGTGCTGTGATACGAGGCAAAAATACAACTTTCGTCAAGGACTGCATAGTCGGAATTCACTCATAAAGGCACTGGCACAGTTGGAAACGTCGCTCATGCAAACGTTAAAGCTCCATTCCTGACGCTAGTCACCGGGTGAAGAAGGAAACAGAAAGTATGCAAATGTCAAATGGGGAAGAAGAAGAACACGTATGCAAAATTTCGACACGATTCAGGCATAAAAACCACTGAACGGTGAGTCAAGTGTAAGTCGCTGTAGTAATGAATCGGAAGATGGTGCCCTTCACGAATAAGGAAAAGGCTGAGATGCATTTAATTTACGGAGCGGCAGATGGAAATGGTGCAGAGGCACAACGAATGTACGGAGAGCGATTTCCTAACAGGCGGTTGCCTAACCGCAAAACTTTCGAGCGCTTGCACAGACAGTTGTGTGAGACGGGATCATTTCTCGCTTCCCGGTCGAATGCAGGTCGTGCAAAAAAGGACGAATCAGTAGTTGTTGCAGAAGCCATTCTGGATGTAGTAGCGGCGCAGCCAAGTACAAGTACACGAACAGTGGCTAGCCAGGTGGATACCTCACAGTCCACGACTTGGAGGGTACTGAAGGATGAACATTTGCTCCCGTTTCATGTGCAACGAGTCCAGAAACTGTCTCCAGGGGATTATCCAAATCGTATTGAATTCGCCCGCTGGTTTCTGCAGCAGAACGCGCTAAATCCACATTTTGGACGAACTGTGCTTTTCACCGATGAATGTACCTTCACACGTGAAGGTACATTTAACACACACAATGCACATGTATGGGCGGATGTCAATCCACATGCTACGTATCCACATGCTCATCAGAGACGCTTTTCCATCAATGTTTGGGCAGGAATCCTCGGAGACCACCTAATCGGACCGTACCTTCTTCCTGAACGCCTCAACGGTAAAACATACCTCACATTTCTGCAACATGTGCTGCCAGACCTGTTAAACGTTGTTCCTCCACGCATCCGGCGGGTCATGTGGTTCCAGCACGATGGAGCGCCAGCCCATTACGTACGAGACGTCCGCAACTATCTGGACATCACATTTCCGAACAGATGGATTGGTCGAGGTGGTCCTGTTGCTTGGCCTGCTCGCTCGCCAGATCTTTCACCCCTCGATTTCTTTTTTTGGGGACGATTGAAGGCTCTTATGTATGAGACACCCATTGAATCCCCCGAGGAACTGGTCGCCAGACTTTCCGCCGCTGTAGGGGAAGTGCTCGAAAAGCCTGATGTTTTCGCGAATGTTCGCCGTTCCATTCGTCGCCGTTGTTCTGCGTGCATAACCTCTGGTGGTCACAATTTTGAACATTTATTGTGATTACATGTTAATAAATATGCTTTGGTAACATAATCCTAATTTGTGTCTTTTTACCTCGTATCACAGCACACAATGTGTGGACATGGTAAACTGAACTGTGCTCAGGAGTAGAAATTTCAAACCCCTCTCCCCAGAAACTTAACCACGTCTAACGATTCAGATTTTGGGCTGAAAATTTAAGTCTAAGCTTTAGAAAGCATTTAATGAGACACAAAAAATAACGGTATAAAATAGTTGTTCGTTACTCCAAAGTCTAAAGCGCCCTCTATCGGAATTTTTTGAAAATTTTCTTTAAAATTTATTTTCAAGAAAATACTGACATAAAGAATAATTTTAGCAAAACGCGGCAGTAGTTAGAGCCTAATCTACGACACAAAGATCGGGAATAACTGATTTTTGTTCTGGGGGGAGAAGGGTTTCAAATTTCAAATTTCAGTTTACGCTACTTAACTACTCGTTAGGACTCAGATTTTTAGATCAAAATTTAAGTTTAAGTCTAAGCTTTCGAAATCATTTAAAGAAATACAAAAAATAACGTTAAAAAATAGTTGTTTGTTACTCCAAAGTCTAAAGCGCCCCCTATCGGCATTTTTTGAAATTGAACTTTAAAATTTTATTTCAAGAAAATACTGGCATAAAGAAAATTTTTTGCAAAAACCGCAAACGAATCGACCAATTTTTCCATGTTTTATAATCATTTGAAATTTCGGACCCTAAACTTTAATGCCCCCTATCTCCTTGGGAATACGTCTGGGACCCTTAGTCTCCTATTTAATATTATTTGTCTTTAAGTGTACTATAACCCCTTAAAGTTCTGCCCATCTTTTATGAATCACCCTGTATACATATGTCAATGTTTGTGTTTATCTTCCTCCATATACAAATCAGCAATTTTTGTTTGATTTGCACGAAACGTGACATGCACACTTTTCAAAACTCGGAAAAAAAATACTGGCTTCTTTACAAATGTTTCAGACCATACATTATCCGTTTTCAACCATTTGTCATAATTTATTTTTATACAAATAATTTTTTTAACATATGTACTTTGTTTTTAAAAACCAATAAAAATTTAGACCCACTCACTATATTTTCACATGCAAAATTGACACCTTTCTGAGAAGATAATGCGCATTTTTCTTATGTAAAAATAGGTCTGTTAAAAGGACGTAGTGCCCTCATTTAAATCTATTTTAAATTAACACATCTAGTATAATATAAATATTTCAATTTCAGGGAGAAAATTCGGGCAAAAAAATAAAATAAAAAATAATCTGCTAATTATGGCGTTACTTCTATGGAAAAAACATAATGCACATTCATATTGGATCCGTATTAATTGGAAAAAGAAAAAAAAACATCTTTTTATGTAGTTGTAAATTTAATTTTTACTTTCTTCTGTATACATAAGAAGAAAGTACTGGTATCTTGAAAAAAAATTTGCTTCGTTATTTTATTTTTTGTTTTATTTATTTATTTATTATTTATTTCTTTATTTATTTATTGTGGATTTATACGATTTGTGATATCCTGAACACGATTTGACTACTTTGGAAAAATGTATGTTCGCCTATCTGGATGTATGTATGCGACACAAATTTTGTGGGCGGTCTATCTCAAGAACCAATACGGAGGTCAAATTTCATATTCTATTAGACCTTGACAAAAATTATGATATTGTTTGGGTGCATATCGCTCAACAGGTGGTGATGCTATGCTGAGTTTGTTTGTTTTTTTTTTCGATTTTCGCAATATCTGTATCTCGACATTAATGGGGTGGAGTTTCATCAAACGTCATATTCAATTAGAACTTGGTGTACATAGGTGCTGATAAGGTTTTGGCGTATAATAGCTCAACAAGTGACGCTGTAGTTCTCCGTTTTTCACGATTTCTGTGAGTTGTATCCCGGCACCTATGTGATGGAATTTGATCCAATTTCGTATTCAGTTAGCCTTTGACATAAATTGCTAATGATTAGGTTTGGGTGCATTTGACTCAATAAATGACTTTGCAGTGCTGTGCTTTCCATGATTTCTGTAATAGCTATAACTCTGCATCTAAGAGATGGAACTTCACCAGATTTAACATGTAAGATATCGTTAACAATTATTTTGGTTCAAATTCAGATTTGTTCACACAACAGAGACTCTGCTATCCTTTTTTTGCCATGAACATTATAGCTGTATATCGTTTACTACGGAGTAGAAATGCCACAAATTTCATATTTGAAGTTATTAATTAAACAAATAATTAAAATATTTTGTATTTGAATAGCCAACAGGCCACGCTGTTGAGCTGTGCTTTTTCTATTCGCTGATTTCTGTAACTCCAAGTTAAATTTAAGGAAATGCACTATACTTCGTATTTGTTGTGTATAACAGCACTATTTAAATTAATATACTAGAATAATATAGAAGAAAGTTTTGCGCTGGCCACAGCTTACTAGTTATGAATTGAAATATAAATTCCCAGTTAAATGTGGATGTTTTATCATCGGTAGCGGAGCGGTCACTTGGTCTTCTGAAATTAACGCCCATTATATATAAAGTAAAGCGAAATAGAATTTCACTAAACGCTACGCATGTGGATGCATTTTCTGTATTTTCTTTTCCGTATTGTCAGGGTTGTATTATCAGGGTACTTATTGTTTAACTTTCTGTTGCGCACGCCATTGAAAACGTGTATTTCCATTTATAAAGCTGAGGAATTTTACTATGATTGCTTTAAAGGAACGTCAATGCATACAGAGCCGCCCTATTTTTAGGATATCACATTTTCGCTTATTTTACCTGGAAAGCCCCTATGGTTAACATGGACAAAGTCGGTCGGATCTGCTACAATCGATAAAGTCGAAATTTACTAACTAGAAATACGTGAATCAAATTTATTACATTAGCGTCGCATAACTAACTTGACTTTTGGGGGTTTTGGGTGCAGACTTTACAGATAGCTACGATCTGTATATTATGCAATAAGGTAAAATACCATGAATATATCTTTTATATAACTTATAAATATATTCATAGTTAGACATTTTTAATGCCGTAAGCAAGAATTTAAAGAAAAAGTAACATATGTCAGATTTATGTAACAAATACACACATACACTACATGCAGAATAAATACGTTTTACTTTCCACAGATAATAATGAGCTTCTTAAAAATCATAAAATGGGCCAATACTCTTACGTCTGAGTTGTGGCTTGACGGCTCAAGAAGAAAAAAAATTATCACATCTTGCTGTAGAACAACATAGAATTATGTAAGCAATAAAACTCCACCTGTAGTTTAAAATCAAGAAATTTGGAAGCCCTGTGCCTGTGTCCCGTGTTCCCATGTCTTAAACTGCCCGTACAACTAACGCAATAAAAAAAAATGCCTCAAACGAACACCTTCACAGTTGATGTCAAAATTGAGCACGAATTCGCGAACCCAACGGCACTTTTGTTCCAACTCGACTGACTCTTTCTCTGCGGGCTCGGCTGAGCCTTATTACAGCAAGAACACGCAAGGCAGCTGTCCTAGCCAGGGAATACCATTATTTCCGAATAGTAATCGTCGCTCAATTTAACGCTCATTATCTGTCATAAATAAGGCGAAAAATATGATTCGAAAATAGTGGTGATTGTATTTTACGGTACCGAAGAATGTTTAGTCAGGTCTTGAGGCTCGGGGGATATATGTAACCTCTATGAGACGATCACGATATGACCGCAGAATTCAAGAATATTCACTGTAAAGAACCTTCCATCACAGCACCGCCCAGATACCTGTCTTGTTCACTCGCAGTGATTCTCAAACTTGCCAAGCGTCCATTATTCTACGTGTACTCTTTGTGGAATTATTATGTGCCTAGAATACTGCCTATTTTTGAACTAGTACGAGGTATGATTATAAACAATTGAAACAAAAAACAGCGAATGTAATATACAAATAAAGTGAATTTGTTTTGTAATTTTAGTGAAATGGGTATTTTTGCTTATCTTGGTATAGATATTGAATGTTCGCTGTAGAGTCAAAGAGCATCTTCTACAGTGTGTGATGTGTGTTTTTATATTTTGCTTATAAACAGTTAATGAAGAAAAACTTTTTCACTCATTTTGTTGCGTCGTGCCGTATGTTAATTGTCGAACAAACTCATTGCGTACCCCTAGAACTTCTTCATGTACTTCCAAGAGATACGCGTATTCTACTTTGATAAACATTGCAACTAGATAGATCATGGTCGTTAAGTGTTTGGGCACAACCGAATGCAATTCTACCGGATGTGAACCATTTAGATCTTGCAACACTGCCCACTTGTTTGTAAAGAAAATAAGTATCAAAGTTGTTACAATTTTTTTTCATTTCATGAAAGCAATAAAAAAACTTATGTGTTTCGTAAATAGGAGTGCTTTGCCTGGTGAATTTAGAGTTTTAGATCTTTTCAAAAACTTCAATAACTGAGTCAATTATTAGGCTTAATTCGGGATCTTGAATTCGACTAATAATTTCGACATGATCTCGATGCCTATAATTTAATAAGAACGGTTTTTCTTTCATTTATAGATACCAGCAACTACAGTAGCAATGATTTATATGATTTCTTCATTACTAATTACTTAAAATGTAACATCTTAATTTTAAAATAACTCAAAAAAAAGGTTTAACTTACTTTCCGTATGGTGTTCCACAGTACCGTTCAAGTAATGATCGCCTGTGTAGAGCAGCCAAAATTTCCCAGCCTCAGGATCGTTTATAATGCCTGCTATTTCATAAATGTACATTCGACCGGACACTTCTCTGTGGAGGAATCTGCAAAATATGAATTTACATAGTTCAAAATTTAATAGAGCATTAAAATACACATGAAATAGAAAGAAAAAATAGAGAAATTGATTCAAGGAACAAATAACTATTCTTAATAGACTGAAACGACTTTCCTTGTCTCATCGGATACATCTACAGTTGATTCCTTCCCATGTCGATCTTGAGTGAAATGAGATCGCGGACACCTTGCCCAAGGCGGGTGCATGTGATGTCTCGGTGCCTTCTGCACCCCTCACATATTTGAATATACTTACTCAAGAACAAAAGCAAGAATTGGATCACTTGTATTGTTCCACCAGAGCACCACTGGTACCAGAATATTCGACCGGGAGGATCTCTTGCTCTTGGTTATAACAGGCAGGAACAAACCGTTCTTGCCAGCTTTCGTAGTGGGCACCTTAGAACTTTGAAATTTTCTGAGGGCACCAAGTACTTTGAAATATGCACCAGGTGTCCCACTGAACAAGCCTCCCATTATCATATCCTTGCGTACCTGGGGCTCTCCAAGCAGGATCTTGCTGATGATCCCTTGGTGGTGCTGGATTTCCTTAGGATGTATAATATCATGGACCTGGCCTAGCCCTGCTGGCCTAAGAGGATGTGCAACAACAATAAATATAGCCACTTATTTAATAGAAACGACCTCACATAGTTAAACATATGGCACAATTATTTTTATGCATATAGGTATAACATACATTTTTATTTATCAATTTTCAACTAGTCGGATGTGCCAATCCCAAAACTTTCTCCTGTCTCATACATATTAATAAATACTTCAAAATTACCTATCACATCGCCAATAAAATCGATATTTTTCGTCATTATGTTGCATATCAACTGCTTGCGAATCGCCGGGTTACCTGGATGCAAAGCAATATTCGCTGCACGAGCAGCCGATGACAACATAACTACGAAAAATTGAGAAAATCGCACAATAATTGCTATAACAGCGCCTGTTTCCGGTAGAATATGTCCAGGCCCTGCAGGCCATAGTCAAAAACATATATATATAATATAGTTCGATTCTATGCATAACTTTAGATATTTTTCTATGATATAATAATGAAAGTGGAACAAAAATCGCTATCACAGCGCCTCCTTCCGGAGAAATATCCCCAAATTCAACTGGGACCTTTTGACCATAGTCAAAAACATATAAATGTAATTTTGTTCAATTTTATGCATTTCATATACTTTTCGATCATACAAAGAGAACACACACGCGAACATACGGACACAGAGATTTTTTAAAAACATGATTTTTGGGATCTCTGATCATTAAAAAGTGTAAATCACTCAAAAACCAGATATAGGTAGAAGAAAGATTGGTATAGAACTGGTATTATAGATAGAAGAAAGTAAAAAATGGTAGGTTTAGAAACGGTAATATTTTTTACCTATGTAAAGGACCGTACATTTTATATACTTACGACTATAGAAAATTTTAGATTCGATCTTCGAGGGATCAGTTCTGATCTGTTTACACTCCAGAGTAGTACATTTTTAAAAAAAATCTATAAATAATGTATTTTTGGAACGTACATATCATCCGCGTCAGGGATATAAATCGCCAAAAATAATCATCAATCGCCCATCGTTCTTATCGTTGCCGATATCCAATCGTGTTCAAATTAGTAATTTAATATACAGGGTGGTTATAATATAAGTATCTCTATTTGGAGCTGTCTCTACCTCGAAGGAATGATCCGAATGAAACCAAAATCAGTACACTTACTATTCGAAACGGGGGAAGAAGAATAGAACAACAAAAAAAGTAATTGCAATAATCACCGACAGGTGGCGCTACTGAGTGTGAAATGTAATGTGTAATACAAGAACAAAAAGTTAAGCCGTTAAACCGGATGGCACACCTAATTTGTTGGAAAATGTCTCAGTGAACATGGTTACGCTGTTGCATGGCAGTGCCGATCACGTTCAGGTTCCATATGGTCATTGTGCTGGAGGATACAATCCAGGCAGTGAACGACGCACTCAACTGTGGAATGTAACGCACCAGGAGTGATATTTCACATATGTTCTGATATGCAGTAAAGTCATTGAGGTTTGCGACACTTCCACGGTACACAATATTACACATTATATTTCACAATCAAAAGCGCCATCTGTCGGCGATTATTGTAATTATTTTTTCTTGTTGTTTCATTCTTCTTCCCCCTTCTCGAATAGTAAGTTTACCGATTTTGGTTTCATTCCGGTTATTCCTTCAAGCTACAGACAGCTCCAAATAGAGATACTTATATTATAACCACCCGGTATATTTATTAAATACATAGCATCGTTAAAAATAGTAAATAATATAAAAACAATTTAAAATGATAGGAAGCAATTATTTAGCATACATTTATTAAAACATAACATCAGGTGGTCGGGATTTAGTGATAAAAGAATTTATGACAGTAGTTTTATTTCTAAAAGAATGTTACCATTTATAACTTATTCTCGCACATTTATTAGCTTATTCTTTGTCCGGCAAGGTCAATTGAAAATTGTTCATTTTTGTCGGAAAGGTCCGACCTTTTTAAATTTGGTATATCGGGCCGGTTGGCCCACACAATTTTTTTATCGGTCCGGCTGGGCCGTGTAACTTTTTCATCGGCCCAGCCCATTTATTTCTTTTATCGGCCCAGCCGTCCGGTCCGTTAAAAAAATTATCTTTATTCTGACGGCCCGTTTGAAATGTTGTCTTCATTTTGCCAGCCAGGCCCGTGCCCGTGCAAACCTCTAGGTTAAGTATCAAATAGTTATTGGTTAGTAAAAATAAACTCCTCATTCTAGCAAAAATAGGTACTTTAAACATCACTGTACGAATACCGAATAAATTTTATTTGAAAAATAACAAAATATACTATATTCTGCTAAAAGATTGAATTTTCATTGCTGCTATGAGTGAAAAACAACCGAACTTCGAAGATCGGGGATATACTATAATTGCTCCGCTCAATATAAAATGACATTTACTTACCAAAAGTGGCCCACTGTGCACTTCCATCCTGAATCGGCCGGCCTTCGATCGAGCAAGGCGGCCCTCTCACCCATTTAAAGTTTGAGAACAGGTTGATGTCGTTTCGTCTAATCAATCTATATTCAAAAAGTCCAAGATCTGAGGTGCTCTCGTCTATCCTTATCCAAATTTACATACCTCTACGTGCAATAGATTTCCCTAGCAATCGTCAACAAACAAGCAAACAAACAGACAAAATCTTTCTTTTATTGATAGAAAATTCACAGATAGAAAAGTCTTAAAAATCTTTTCGATACTATCTCCATTCTGTTTTAACCCGTTCTAAAACAAACTGATTCAATTGCTGGAATGTTGAAGGGATTGGGTATCAGCAGAATTCAAGAACAAATTTTCTTTTAAGTATAGGGGTGGATCAAATGAAAACGGAACAGTATTTATAATTTGTTTATTTATCTATGAGTGTGGTGAACTTTGTGTACAGGGTAGAGTAGGCACGTAAGGAAGGCAACTCCTACGGAGGAAATGAACTTGCCCTAGGTAGCCGCGCAGAAGCACGTGATATGCTCTGGCGATCGGCTGACAGTTTCGTCCGTCAGGCAATCGGTTGTTTTTATTCATCTGCGTCTGCGGTATGTTTGCGAGTAAAAAAGAACAATCGAGTATTATTCGTCATTTAGTGATAGAAGAAGATGGATTTCGCGAAGCGCATTGGCGAATGAAGGCAGTGCACGGAGAACATGCACTGTTCGTGTGCAGGACGGACGCAAGCACTTCCGTAAGGGAAACTGGTGAAGTTTCGGTGGACAGTCTTGGAAAACCCACCGTATAGCCCGGATCTTTCGGCACGCGACTATCCAATCTTTAGTCCACTGAAAAATATATTGAAGGGTCGCCGTTTCTACCCGGACAGCGAAATTATGGACGAAAACGTTCGAAACTGGTTCCGATTTCAGCCAAAGGACTTCCATGAGCAAGGTATGCACCATTTGGTGAAACAGTGGGGCAAGGATTTGTGTAGATTTGGAGATTGTGTTTGAAATAAACTATGTCATTTCATTCTGTGGCTGCTGTTTCGTTTTCATTTGATCCATACTAATAATAATTAAATGCATTTCGTCATGTACGTTATAAAAACAAAATTCTATTCAAAATTTCTGGTGCGAATTTCGCATTTGGGGACAAATACTTTCCACTGCCTTAGAAGAGTCCATTTAATCCTTTTCTAGGATTATAGGTTTTACAGAATCGATAGGTAAGGAATAAAACATGTGATATCTTTAAATATAGGGTGCCCATAAAAGAACTCTGGGATTTAAAAAAATCATATCGAGTTACTGTATGAGTTAAGGTCAGGTCAGTTAATTTAGAAGAAATCAGTAGCTCAACAAATTTTATCCACACCAGTTTTAGTTTATTTTTTCAACACTAGGTAGCGCTGCACGTCATTGACCTTGAAGTAACGTAACAGACGCTCATTCCATCATTCCATTCAGTTAATGCAGTGCGATGACGACGCCACAACAAAAGGCTCTGTGTTATCAGGCTTATAGAAACTGAATCTATTACCATTGTACAGCGGAACTTTCGACGCAAATATGGTGGCAATGCACCTACTGAAAAAAAAAACATTCGCCACTGGCTACGTGCTTTTAAAGGAAAGGGAAGAGTGTTAAAACAAACGTCGCCTGGTAGGCCACGAGTGTCAGAAGAGAACGTCGATAGAATCCGTACTTCATGTGAACGAAGTCAGAAAAAATCGTTGAGACGACGCAGTCGAAGAGGTTGAATACCGTTTGGATGTGTGCCGTGCCACAAACGGGGCACACATTGAAATCTATTAAATAGTAAAAATCTTGATAAATTTACCTTTTAGTACATATATATATATAACATTAACCTCCCCGAAGTTTTTTTATGGACACCCTGTACATTAGGTACATAGAATGATAAACCTAGTTTTACATGCTAGTAAAATTAGTAAAAACTATCATTCGACATTTTACACATATATCAATATGAGTAAATACCACTAACAGTGCAGTTAAATTAAAGAAATTACTAAAATAAATAGAGCCATTCAGAATATAAAAATTTACCGAATATGTTCTGTGTGACATTTCATTCTTAACATTTGTACTATTAGAAAATGACGCTAAATTTTGCCTCTTTAACTTATCAACGACCTTTTTTAGTGAGCAACTCATATTCTAATAAAGTATTAGTGGAACAGGAAAACACTTAAACCTTTGAAGAAAATTGGGGAACAAGAACTGTTTTACTGTTTATCTCATGAAATATTATAATATTCGTTCATAATTATAATGTTAGATTACGAAAAAAAATCAGCATGAAAAATAACTATATGACCAAACATCACCGGACACTTTCGATTTAACACGTTTTATAGATTATTTAGAGAAATACTTGACGAATTCTTTTAGATTTTTGAAAATATAAAGAACATGCTTGATCTCATAACTTCCAATGAAGATTTGATCTTGAGGGTAATTAAGGGACCAATAGCAAATTGAAGAAAAAAATGATATTTGGTATCACCCTGAAAAATAAAATGCACGAAATGACCTGTCTCTGCAGAACATGACTATGTGGTTATGGTACAACATTTTTCTCCATTTGTAGAAGAATACCACGTCTATTCATGGAAATATGACAATTTCTTTAAAAAACGCAAGAAAGTTGTGCATGTTTTTTTTCTTAATAGCATGCGGGGTTTTCAACCAAATATTGTGAAAGTTTAAAAAAATTTGACAAAATATAATAGAAACAGCACAGTACATTTAAAATATGAATACATAAAATATTTAATGAAATATGAGAAGTTGTATGCATATTTTTAACTGCGCACGCGCAAACCAAAGATATTTTATCATGATTTGTTATTCAGCTTTATAGAGCAACTAAACAAACCAGTCGAATATCTTCAAACTTTTTAAAGATTTCGGCTATGTAGCGAGTTAAATTTCAGTTGTCTTCGAAAAGTAGCCGGCTGATAAAGGATTTTCAACAAATTGTCATTTTTTGTGATGCTCGGCGTGACAGGCTTTGTGCTATGAACAGTCTACTATCTAGTTCTATCAGTCATACTATCTCAGTCTTTGCGAACTGGAGATGATGCATTTGTTGTTCAAGGTTGCTGCATGTTTGTCCAGGTCACCACCATTCAGGTGATTGGAGCCGGCGGAAGTTGAACCAGTGATCTCATGAACAGTAGACGAGTGCGTTAGCTGTCGAGCAAAATGCCAAACCAGTTACTCTCAGCTACTAACTCGCTTTATGCTATTCAAGTGAGATGAGATCGCTACAGATGCTTCGATTTCGATTATTCTTTTGTTGTTGCTGTTGTGGAAATGGTCTCGTTCTAGTGGATCACCCTGAGGCTGATAAAAGGAAAAATGCCTTAAAATTGATATATTAAGTTCTGAAAATATTAAAATGTTGTATTGTCATCGGAAACACACCTGTAAACATTATTATTATTATTATTATTATTATTATTATTATTATTATTATTATTATTATTATTATTATTCTAGCATATGAGAAGGTTGGTGAAAAATAGATTACAAAATTTCATCTCTATATACAAAAACCAAGTCGAGTTAAATAAAATAGTGAAATAAAAACTCATTTAAAATTTTTGAAATTCAAATTAGAAATTTGAAAAGAACGCTGCAATTGGTTTAACATTAGCTTGCGATTGTCTTCACGTGAATAGTGAAGGCTCTTAAGTAATGAAATAATTCATTAATCATTAAAATTTCACAAAAGGCTTACTTGTATTTAGAATCTGCAACTTGTGCTACTCGCATGGCGTCATAAGCAGAACTGTTTTCGGGCATCCTTAGGTATATGGTATGTACTACATCTTTCTGATCGCCGATGTACAGTGAATACTGTATTTGCATTTTTCCACCAAGTTTGTCAGTTACTTCTGAAATTTCTCTGTCTAAAATAAGAAAAAAAAAAACAAATATTCTCGTTTAACTTTTGCAAAACAGAATCCTAATTTAAGGAATTTCTATTTAAAAAAAGAAAATCCTGTTTAACGCTCCACCCCCCATTCTAGGCCTTGACAATATATTAGCAACAATCAATGATTGACATTATAGCAGTGAAATCGAACCTTTTTACATGCATGTGCCAAAAACCTCAGAATTATTAATTATCGACATTCTAACATGCCAGAAACATTCTAACTTAACAAAAAAAAAATCTTAATAGAGAATTAAATTCTGTAGAAATTTTATTAAAATAGTTTTATTTTCTAAATTCGATTCCTAACTTATTTCTGTATAAATGCAATAGCTTAGCTACGCCGCACTGAAATACATATTAATAATTCATAAATGAGATTTTTTTTTCTTACTGTGTACTCGATATCGAATCTGGTTCATATTTTGACATCTTTAGTTATTTGACAATAAAAGTGGAAAACAATAATTAAAAAAAAAATACAGTCACTGAAATTATGAAATACAAATGCATATAAAGAAAATATTGCAAAATAATACAGTTTTAATTAAAATTAGGGTGACAAAATTTCAAAAATTGTTTCAATTTCAAAGCTAGATTAGTAATTTTATTGTTAAAAATTACTAATTTAGTTCATCTGACGAAATCCTATACGTCTCACCCCTCTGTCTGTCACATAGTTCGTTCTCGGAAATTGTGTAAGTTAGAGACTTGAAATTTTTCATACTTATTTCTGAATACCTCCTGTCACACGACAAATCATAAAATTTTGAAAAAGCCTTATGTTATTTTAATTAAATTAATTGGTTAATGACATCTGACCATTTCTACAATTTAGATTTTAAAACAGAATCTTAATTTCAGTCTTTTCCACGTAAGCTTGGTGGTTCAGTGGTAGCGCTTTTCCCTTCTAACTCAAAGATTCCGCGTTCTGTTCTAGACGATAGAAGTTGAAATTTTTGATTTTTTCCCCTTGGACTACATTTTATTGTCCGATGGATTTAATTAAAAGAACTTTCGTATTTTTTGCCCTTTTAAGAATTTCTTCTCTTTTTTTTTTGGGGGGGGGGGAGGGGCTAAAATTAAATCAAGTAATTAAATATGTTTTTCAGATATGCAAACATTTTATGCTACAAATGTGTGAAAAAGCAGTTCTTGAATATTTTTAGTTTGGTTTTTAAAAAGCTTCCTCTTATCATCCTTTTATTATTAAATCTAAAGGTGCTGCATTCTATGTTCTTATTCATAAAGTGTATTGATAAATGATGAAAAAGATTTAATAATTATAAATTAATGATTTGGATTTATTAATTAAAGGATAAAGTGTTTTGAAAGGAATATTAAACGAAACACTTTATGCGATCTTCGATCACACTTACCCACTTATGTTTTAATTCTGCAAATTTTGTAAAATGCTGATATTTTCGCGAAAATTGTGTAAAATTCCGATATTTTCTAATGTTTTTTTCTATAATAAAGAA
Organism: Maratus michaelseni; assembly: GCA_963931845.1. Classification (NCBI taxonomy): domain Eukaryota; kingdom Metazoa; phylum Arthropoda; class Arachnida; order Araneae; family Salticidae; genus Maratus; species Maratus michaelseni. The sequence continues at coordinate 342,973,449 of OZ007591.1, read as the reverse complement.
TATTTTAAATATTGTTATAACAGCTAGTTTATCGATTGAAAATCGAAATTAATATTCATATCTGCGCATGTTCATTTTTTTATCTAGGAATTTATAATAAGTAAAATTAAAGTTATTAGTCCTTTTTTCTTTCGCGCCAAATTTTGAAAAATTTTTAGCTCGAATTTTGCATAAATTTTGGGTTGTATTTTCCACAACAAATATTCAACCCTACCTACATTACAGTTATTCGCTTTCTTGAAAACTTCCTTACGTGCCACATTGAACATGTACCATACATTCGCCAACATGGAGCAATATTACCTCATTAACAGATAAAAATACTTAGAAAACTATTCATTCAACAAAAAGTATTAAAAAATTCGATAAATCTGATGATTTGAAAGCATTTAAAAGTTGTAAGTTAAATAATATTTTTTCCATTATTTTATTTATTTATTATTTATTTATTTTATGTTTTATTTATTTATTATTTATTTATTTTATGTTTTATTTATTTATTTATTTATTTAATTTATTTATTTATTTATTTTATTTATTTTTATTTATTTATTTATTTTATTTTATTTATTTATTTATTTTATTTATTTTTATTTATTTATTTATTTATTTATTTATTTTTGAAAAGAAGTTACTGAAATTATGAAATGCAAATGCAGATAAAGAAAATATTGCGAAAAACATATTTTTTTTTTTTTTTTGTAAGCTTTGCCTTATGTAATCCTAGCATTTCTGCGATTCAATTAGGCAAAAATTTCTGTTTTGAAAAACTGGTGGTAAAACATTATAAATTATGTAAAGGACGGTCGTTGCGAAGGGGTTAAAGTTGCAAGTGATGTGGTGGCCTGAGAATAAACAAACTATTTTTTTTTTTTTTTTTCGAAATTTTGAAAACAAACCAATTTTTTTTTTCAATTCTAAGGCTGACCCGCTAAAATTGAACTGCGTCCCCGAATTTCGGGGATGTTTAGTATCTTTAGTTAAAATTCATATAGTATTGGTTTCAAAAAATGAAAAAAATTTACTTCTGTAAGTTTTCAATATTCTTATTTTCATTTGATTTCGTGGCAACTTGTAGCGTTGATATAAAGCAGTGTCCCATTAACAGAAAAATTTTATTGCTTTAAAGTATAAAGTACAAATGTAAATATAAAGTAATATAATATAAAGTAAATTGCATTAACTATTAAAAAACAAGTTGAATCTGGAGTATTATTTTAGAGTTTTGATCTTTTGGTTATCAATAAATAGATCATATGTATTAGATTACCTTTTCCTACTTTTCTTGTTTTGTTTGAACAATCTGCAGTTTTTATATCAACAAGGCTCCTGCCGCTGAAAATGGGAAGCGTTAAATAGACTGAAAGGAAATCAACAGAGGATGAGTTGAGTTGTTTCATTAAATACCGTGCAGTAGCTGTTGAGTTCCATTTTTTACTTTGTTCCTGCCCGCTTGAAATAAGAGCCTGAAATAGAACGAATAGAGACATCCAAAATTATTAACTAACTTCCAACGAAGGAGGTTATAAAATTCATTTGTATGATTTTTCCCCCTTTCTTTGGTATCATTTTGTAAAACGCCCGATTAAGAAACTGTTATGCCTCAGGCACAACATTCTTTTCGGGAGTCTCTCACCACTACTATAAATAATCTGGAAGCTCAGTTTCTTCCCCTCCTTTCTCCACTTGTAAGATTTTACACACGGAAGATTTAAAGTTTCAGATTTGAATAAAATATAAAGTCACATATTAAACATGCAAGAAAAAAGTGAAACATTGTGTTGGAATGATTCGTGTAAGTTTAAATGAATAGTTATGTATTTAGAAAACCAACCGGAATATCCTAGATAACTATTCAGTAACCGGCGGTACAGAGATACAGTAAGTAAACATTTAAAAGCATTACCCTACTACAGTTCTAGTGGGGATTAATGGGAATGACCAGTTTAACTTAAAATTCCCAATTAAATTAATTAAGTACATAAGTAAAAGCATGCGTTGTGTGAATTTTGAAGAATCCCTACCTATGAACTATTGACTAATGACACAAGTATGTGCCCTATTATAGCTTAACTAGAATCATAATTATTAACTAAATTTCTATATCTATGAATTAAAGTACACCGGAGCAATTAAATTAAAGACAAAATTAAATAACAAAACAAAACATTTATTTACAATAAAAATTTACAAGAGAAAGTTTGAAGAAACATTAAACTGAATCATGCTACCAACGTAGAATTTAATAGGGATCACAAGATCCAAACAATTAACATTTAAGTTAACTTTAATTAACATATTTTATTATCATGATTGGTTAATGAATTTTATTAAACTTGTGTAATATCAAATTGCTTAACTCAAATAATTACTAATGTGATAATAAATACATCATTTTCATACATTGAAATGTCCTTAATTAAAATCCTGAATGATTGCATATACAAAGTGTTATGCCCGACTACATAAACGAATATAAGGGGAATATGTATGCCGTACACTTTCCGATGATACAAAAGAAGAATCGCACAAAAATCATCATCTTCACGGGGAATATCACTAATTTCAACTGGAACCTGACGGCCATAGTCAAAAACATATATATGAAGTTTGGTTCAATTCTGTGCAAAATTTCGTACACTTTCCGATACAATACGGAAAATTGCACAAAAATCGCTAACATAGCTTCCCCTACAAGTGGAATTTCCTCAATCTCAACTGGTACCTGCTGGCCATAACCAAAAACATATAATACGAAGTTTGGTTCAATTCTGTGCAAAATTTCGTACACTTTCCGATACAATACGGAAAATTGCACAAAAATCGCTAACATAGCTTCCCCTACAAGTGGAATATCCTCAATCTCAACTGGTACCTGCTGGCCATAACCAAAAACATATAATACGAAGTTTGGTTCAATTCTATGCATAACTTCATACTCTTTTCGATGGTACAAAGAGGACGACAAACAGAAACACACACGGACAGACAGACATTTTGTAAAAACGTGTTTTTCGGAATCTCTGGCCCCTAAAATATGTAAATAGGTCGAAAACCATAAATCGAAAACAATTTCGATTGCATCTTTCTTCTATTGTTGATAGAAGATAATAAGAAGATAAATGGAAAAATACTCTTGATTTGCTTGATTTGTAAGAGGAAACATCGATAGCTTTCGAAAATTTTCACTTCTGATTAATTTTAGTTTCCACAAACTCTCGCGTTTTGTTATGGTGATTCATTTTCAATGTTCTCTAATTTGTCTAAGTAAGCGTGTCAACATAAATGAGTTTTTGTGTTATATGATTTACTGACGATTGCAAAATCTATTATCTGATAAAATCTCATGCATCTTAAGAGACTTAGATAACATTTCTGTTACAATATAAAATTTTTGCTGCGAAAAAAGGCTATAAAAGATAATAAATGTACCATAAACTAAAAATTCAACTTTACCTGCGTTACTAAAGCTGTTGTATATACATTTCCAAAGCTACCATCGGGAAGTTGGCTGATGAAATTTCGAATTGTTGAATTATACAAACTCTCGGCGTGTGCAATATTTCTGAAATGATGCGTCTTGTTCCTAATACACGTTAGTGCCATAGTAGTCAAAGCCCGAACGTCTGTTTTTAAAAAAAATATCAGCAGAAACAAATTATTTATTTACATACATTATTTCATTTATCGATTATTAATTTTCTAAAATGTAAAAAAAATTGCTATAAGGCAGTATTAAAAAAATATTTTATCTGAAAAACTCAAAATTTTGAGACACATTTTCAGACTCATTTTTAAAAGTAAAAACATGAAACTTGGCGGCGTGATTTATGAAGAGATTTATAAGGGACCCATGTTTTTATTTTTCGTTCAATTAATTAGAAATTGATTTACAAACAATTATTTTCACAGCAGGATAATTATTTTTTGTTTCCAGCGCTATTGCTTCGGGAAATTCGGTTCAAAATGTCCACTTTGACAGCATTTTTTGAAATATATTCTGTCTTTATCAAAAAATCGAGACAATACGGACATTATAAAGTTTCTGAATAAGAGAACCTGCCAATTGGATGCATTTTAGAGCAAAAATGAATTTAAAAATGTGTCTCAAAAGAAGCAGTTTGGACTTGAATACACCCTTAATACTAGAACAACGAGATGAATAAGAAAAGTGTTTGTTTTGTGGTGAATTCGTGGCGTATTCAGTAAGAATAAAACTAGGATACAACTGTTTCAAGATTTGGAAGAAATCTGTAAGGTATGTCAAAGGAAGTTAAAATAATAGAAAGAAAACTTTTTTTGCAGCAGGGAGCCAGTAGTAGTGGCTTTTGCTGTATGTTGATATTATACGTCAAGTTTTCACTACAGTAATAATTCTACGCCTATCTCTATTTTAAAAAATTCCTTCCGGCCTGCACCGGGAGGTAAAGGTAGCTTTCCTATATCTTCATTTTAAAATTTTAGCTAATGTTACACGAAAACAGCAACCTAAAATGCGAAGAACCCGTTTACAGAAGATTCGTTAATGCTGAATTTGAATAAGAAATTCGCCAAATTAGTCAGTTAGAGCCAAGTTGTCTTCATTTATGGAGACTTAATTTTTGTCGCCAAATTTGGCGATATTTCGACAGGTATCGCCAATCTTGGCGAGAATTTGACGCCAACGGATATGAATATAGTTTTACGTGTATGGTTGGGAAAATTATTACAACAATGAAAGATAATAATTTGCAAGAAATCACGTTCACTAAAACTCATAAATTAATCCGAGATTTGTTCTGCTGTCTTGTTTCAAAATGTCAGCCACCCTAGAATTTCAAATTGCTCTACCTGAGCCATTTTTTAAGATACAGCCAAAACAAAAAATGTTCCGAAATCCTTGTATCAAGGCCTAACACTTAAGCAAAAATTAAATTTGAATTTTTAATCTTTTTGTATATATATATATATATATATTTTTTTTATAGTTTTAAATCTTTTAGTGGTTGCCATTTTGAAACAAGATGGCGGACCAAGCTGTCCAAAGAACTCGGTCGAAATATTGGTGAGCCTAATACACACACTTAGTTACATCCAAATCAGTATATATATATAAATCAACATTTGAACGGAGGGTGGTTTTGGGGTCTGTGGGTCATGATCAGTGAAAATATACCGAAATTTTCCCGTATTGTTTTCCTCCAAACGGCTGCAATAGGTAGCTTTTTACTTTTTGTAATGAAAGCTACCTAAAAAACAGGGCTACCCGGGTTAAAGATGACCGGTATACTTCCCGTTGAACAGACGAAGATGATAATCATTTTTAATTAAGAACTTTGAGTTTTTTTTTTTTTTTTTTTTTTTTTTTTTTTTTTAACATTTAGTATATTTTCTTAGATTACCCGCCAACTACATCGCAAAGAATTTTAGGTACTTTTGTATTAGCCGCATGCTCGCGGTCAATCGCAAAAGATCTCTATATTTTTTGCAACTTTTTTTAATCTTGTCTTTTTCAGTCTTTAAGCGCATATTTTGATTATATGTCTTTTAAACTCTTTTTTTTTCTTTAATTGTTGTTCAGTACAATTGCTTTGAATTTATCATTTGAGAAATTACGTCCAATTTATGATTTAGTTGTTTTGTTAAATAACACATAGCGCCACTATGCATTCTTAGAATGTTTTTAATTCAGAATTTTGACAAGAGTGTGTTCGGTTTTAGCTGGGATTTTGAATTGTTTGCACGGCATAAAACTCTTGTTTTTACGTTATGTTTTACTTTACCTTCATTTATTGTATGCTAGGGATACTTTTTTTTTTATTTAGTGGAAGGCATCCATACAAGATGAAAGTATTATTTGCAATAAATTAATTTACTTGAATTTTGTTCTGAATTTCTGAGTTACTTTGATTTGAAACCAAAACTGTATTTTGTTATTTGTAGTGATTTGTGAAGATTTGTGTTTTGTGGATGTGCAAATAAATAAGAAAATTCCAAGATGGATTCATTTTCTATAAAAATTCTCTACAGTTATAAAGTTTTAATCTCGTTTGAAATTTTAGTTACAGAAAATTGCACGGGAAGAAACAAGTTCTGAATTATTTATATTGTTTTAAGTGCAAACGGCTTAATCTTCAGTAATCGGATTCCAAGTTCATTTTTTAGTTAGATTTTTAAAAATTCATGCTTTAAAAATATTTTAAAAACCATAAAAAATTGAGATACAATTTTCCAACAAATTTTATTTTAAAGTACTTTTTTTCTATTCTGCAGTGTGAAATTTGAAATTTTGCAATGTTTAGAAGTTTAAAAGTTTTCGATGAAACGAAATTGATTATCCAGGTCGTTGTCACCGTCGATGGCGTCAGGGTTACTCACAGACATATATAATATAAAGATACGTAATAGGTATTGTAACAGCTAGATGCGGAAGATTACGGTATAACATTATAGTAAAACTAATACCACATAGTTATGTTATAATCTAGCATATTCACTTTTTTGATTAAATTGCAGTTTCGTAGTTAAGTAATTTTCAAGAAAAAACGCTTTATTATCATTCTAATAAATTAAAAATGTATTTACAGGGTGAAACATAAGTTTAAACACATTTCAAAAACTCATAAAAATATAGCAAATTGTTGTATTGGAGTGCAGTTTGCACCATAAGAAGTCAAAGTGTCGGATTATTGTGGAAAAAGAAAAAAATAGCTAAAATTTCCTATGAACTATCTTTTGGCTAAAAAAAATCCCAAAAGTTTGCAATGTCTTATAATACAAACCACTCTCCGATAAAACGATTTGTACAGATAAAAATTAAACGTCAATTCAACCATTAAGGCAACATAACAGTCGTGAATCATCTACCTCATTTTAAGCTAACTTTGACCGATCATATCCTACGGATTACGTGGCGATATACAGACTGTCTCAGTAGTAGGTTCTCAATCTTTAAAAGGTGTTAAAGCAAGAGGTGTTATCAACAACAATTTTGTAAAGCAAATCTGGGTCGAAATCGACTTATTCAGTCAAAAATGTGCAGGATGTTACACTTCAATCAGAACCTAGACTTTTGTTCATAATTTTAGGAAAAATGAAGATATTTTAACAACATTTCTAACAGACTTTACCTTGCTGCATGCGAAATGCGATGATATCACAAAAGTACTTCAAATGCACAGTCAATTACATTCCGATATATTAATCGTCTACTTCAATGTTGTTTGCTTGCGGATGGTGGTCACCACTTTTTGTTATCCCATTACATTTCACATAAATCAAGATAAGTCTGCTGTAAATTGTATTAAACAATCTTCATTATTGTCATGTCAAAATTATGATCAAAACTCCTCGTTCGGATTGGAATGACACAGCCTTTATGTTTGGAAGAATAAATGGATTGGGACCCTGATTTACTGTGTAAAAAGTTTGTAAACCTGTCACTGAGATACTATGTACATTATAAATATTACATGTACTGATTTTAAATATTTTGGGTTGATGAAGCAATCTTGAAATTCGTGACACACTAATATTCGTATTCATCATCTACCTCAACCTAGAAAAATTGGGTCGAACGCTAAAATGGTATTCATCATTAATCTGATTGTACTTTGGTCGCGATCAAGTTCAACCAGGTTAATCGGGAATTTCATTTGAGCGTTCAACCGAGGTTTTCCAGGTTGAGGTAAATTGTGAAAACGGGCATTAGTAGTTTTCAGAAAACAAATCTTTTTTATTTATTTATTTATTTATTGTCATTTTATAAGAACGACATAAAAATGTATTTTACCTAACTGAAATGGATATTTTGATTGCTTTTGAAGAAGATTCACCAGGCTCTTTATGTCGGAATGAGTGAGCGTCCAATTCAGATTGCACAGAGTCAAGTAGGCGCTGGGTACTGGAGATTTGGCTGAGGCTACTCGATCGCTGAGGATCTGAAGAAGATCGTAACCATAGAAATGCCGGGGGTCGTGGCAAGTGACCGCCAACGCATTCACGAACATGCTCAGCTCACTTATGGACAGCGGATCCGTTACATTCCTGTTTAAAATACATATATATGAAACCACAATAATATAAAGATAATTATCTGTTGGTTGTTGATATGAACTATTTTGCAGTATTTTGAATTCAAAAGTATTATATATATACACATAAATACAGGGTAAATCAAAATATTTTTTACAAAATAAGAGGAGTGATAGTACCCATCCAGACGAGCAATAATTACCATGGAACATAGGGTCGCATTCCACTCTGAGAGGCAGAAAAGAGTAAAATTAGAATTTCAACATGAACTTACAACAGTGTTGGGAAAGCGAATAGACGATACCAAAAGTTACACAATGTGATTTATTGATCAGAGAAAAACTCACAGCAGGTGCTCAAAGTGGCGCTCACGCGTGTCGTTGCACAGTTCACACCGGCGAAGGAAGGATTGGTGTACCCTCTCGAAGATTCATGGTGCTGTGTTAACTTTGTCTGCGGCAACAACGATTCTTGCTACGAGATCTTCAGTCGAGTCCACAGGCGTCTCGTACACTACAGATTTCATGTGCCCCAAGTCCAGTGGTTTGAGGTCGGTGAGGCGATTTTACAAATCGTCATTGCTAGCGCGATTATGAGCGATATCGAATGTTGATTGGTCGATTGCCCGAGACATTGTAGGAGGTCCTTAAGGATCCTCTTCACGCACTTGAAAACATCCGCTCTCTAATGTTAATCCTATGGAGCATTATTTTTCTAATATCTCGTTTGCATTTCAATACTTTACACGATTTTTTTTTTCATCGGATAGCAATCAATCTCTATTTCCGCCATTGATTATTTTTTTGATTTTCTTTCCGGATTTTTTTTTACGAAGATAGTTTCACTTTCGGAACCGGTTTCGATAAGCAAGCTTCTACTGATGTAAGATGAAAAGTCGCGCCACTGTTCATGTTTTCTTCGATGCAGAAGGTACTACTTTTTATTCCACTTCTCTGTGTATTAATTTATAATTATGTTAAGGTAGTTTATCGAAAATTGGAGGAATTATTTCGTTATTGTTTTTTTACGTAATAATAATGGAATAATTAAGATTTATATGTAGTGTATTTTTTTTCACAGAGTTGTTTCGTGTGATTAATTTTAAAAGTTACTAATTTATTTTAGTAAGGCCAGCGAGTGGCTCAGTAGTTATTTAATGATTTTTTGTATAATTGTTTTCCTTAAATTTCTTTTTTTATTTTGTATCTGTAAATGTAAATAAATATTTTTCTTTAATGTTAATTAAGTCTCTGTTTTTTTATGGGGTAAACAACCAAGTCATATCGAGTAGCTTTTTTAATTAATTATTTACCTTTATTAGTTGATTTTAACAGGCAGACTAGCAATGCAATTTCTAAGAATGTTTATTTTCTTATCATTAACTATTTTGTCTAGTCTTCTTCATACGACATAGGGCGGCAAAAATACATAACGTAATGAATTTATTTTTTAGTTAGAGTTAATTAATTTGTTCGGTTAAGAATAATATTTCGTATTAATATAAATATACTCTAATTTTCACCTACGTGCAGAAGAATCGATCACGCTTTTTACCTGTTATGTCAACACCTAGTGGTTTCAGGACGAGTTATTAACCCTTACCTCAATTAGTTTGATGTTAATAGCTGTTTTAATTAGGCAAAGTAACCAACTCCAATTAGGAGGCCTAAAACTTACCAGATATTCTCACATGAGATCTCAAAACGTGATCCGTTTCCTGAAATACACGCAGAAATATGTTTTACCACATTTAGGACACTCTTCTTATGTTGAAAAACTTATTAGTTGTATCTCATGTTGAATGTTTGTTTTCAGGTCATCGATACAGTATAGATCATTTCCCATGAACACGTGCTTTTACGTGACCCATAAAAAAAACCAGTAAGTGACAAATCCGGTGTTCATGGAGGCCACAGTTCTTTGCAAATAGGGCACTCATCAAAAACAATCCCTCAGAAATGACATTGCTGCATTAGATATTTAAACGCTTCAATGACTTTAATGAAAAATGGTGCTGCGAAATAATGCTCAATCAGAAAATTTCTTAGTGCTTGGGAAAATTTCACTTCCATCTTGCACCAAATGAAATTTTCTTACAGTTATCAATATAAACTGTAACAGAAATTTCTACTATTGTACGACTTTTAACAGCATAGTGTTGTCCTTTATAGAAAAATAATTCCATTATTGTATATTTTAGATTTTCTACAACTTTTTATAGTTTGGGTTCCCGGATTTTTCGATCAACCTTAGTTTTAAATCTTTTCAGCACAGTGCATTCTATGTAAAAATATTTTTACATATTTCCTTTTTAATCAGATAAAATGTTTTTTTTAAATTTAAACTTCTGCAAAATGGTTAAAATCAGACTTTTAATAATAAAAAGGAAGACGTTGCATCAAGATAAAATGTAAAAAATAAGAAACATTTTACTAGAACATAATATCAGCATAACATATCTTCCATCAATACCTACCGAAGTAAGGCTACAGATGTTTGCAACTCCAACTGTTTTGCGATGAGCTCTTCTTCTAAGTCGTCACCCTGAAATGTCATCGCTTTAGACAAGTAGAGGGCTGTAATCGCTCGATGAGTGTTCTTACTCCAACTAAACGATTGGGTTCGTTGATTCTTCAACCAATTTATAGCATTAATTCGACTGACATTCATTCCTTTTACGGCCATGATGCCTCTCTCTAAAACGAAAAATAATCTATTAGTTTTCTTAATATTTTTCTTATACCGGATGCGCCAAAATTCGTTAAAACGTTAAAATTTCGTTGAAAAGAAACAGATGATGCTAAAAAATTGCGGTTTGCAGGAATCGGATTAGAGGCAGATCGTATTTTTTTAATAACAAAAAAAGTTCTGTTTAAAAAAATTATCGATAATGGCGCTGGCATGAAATAGATGTATACAAATTGGGCTTATGGTAAAGGACCCATTATTGCAAAGCGTCTGGCAAGCATCAGCTTCGCAGAACATGCAACAGGTCCTTTTCTCGTCTTTAGTCATTTTGCCGTGCAGAATTTTCGCAATGCGCCAACTGCCAATTCCCCGTTCTTGTAAAAGAGTTTAACCAACAGCGCTTGATTGGTAACGATAGCATACAGTTGGCATCGAATGAAGAATCTGTGTGCATTAAGGAGTTTTCTTGACAGCCTGATTTGCATAAATCTGCTTCATATTATGCATGCAACGCCATCTATCGGTAATTTTTTAACCAAATTTTTTTTTTGTTATAAAAAAAAATCCGATCTCCCTTCGATTCCATTCCTGAAAACTGTAACTTTTTATCATCATTTGTTCCTTTTTAACATTTTTTAAAAGTTTTAACGAACTTTTGGCGCACCCGATATATACAGGGTGTACATAATTAAAGTTCATCTACTCAGAGCTATCTGTAGTCGAAACTATTTATCATCAGAAAAGTATGAAAATTGAAATGCGTCTAAATGAAGGGATGCAAAAGACATTTAGCAGAAAATAAATTATTTAAAAAATGGCTACCAGAGACATTTAGCAGAAAATAAATTATTTTAAAAATGGCCACCAGAGGGCGTATTATTCCTTTTTTTCATAATTTAAGAAAATACTAGTTTATATATACCGTACAATTGGTTTATCAAAACAAATACTGTTCAATGTGCTGACCATTATTGTCAAGTACCGTTTGAAATCGCAAAATAGCATGTTCAACAGGCACGAGAAGCAAATTCGTGGAAATGTTGGAGGGATGACGGGAAAGGCTGTTCTTGAATTCTGGCAATGTTCCGTTTGCAGTCATTGCACCGCTTCGATCTTTTTTCAAAGCTCGAAACCTCGACAAAGCTTCTGGTGCAATATCACCATTTTGATAAAAAAAAGTTTCACCAGTAAAGCACGATCTTGTAAACTGCACGACATTTTCCGTAGAAAGGTCATGAGACTGACAAGAGATTTTTTGCGTCTTTTTATTTAACATTTTCCTTGTGCACGAGCAGATACATCACGTGCTTGCTAAATTTTATATCTGTATCGAAATTTTATCAAAAAACACCCTTTAGTGGTCATTTTTTTTTAATTAATTTTTTTTCTGCTAAATGTCTTTTGCATCCCTTCATTTAGACGTATTCCAAATTTCATATTTTTCTGATGAATAGTTTCGACTACTGACAACTCTGAGTAGGTGAACTTTAATTATGTGCACCCTATATATATATATATATATATATATATATATATATATATATATATATATATATATATATAATAAACTAAAATGAAAAAACACATGCAGAACCAATGTCACAAAAACCGACAAACCACATAAACACAAAACAAGAAAACAAAACAAACTACTTAAATACAAAAAATCACAACTTAAACTTAAAACAATAAAACACAACAAACTACAGAAAAAAAACAATAAACAACAGAGAAAGAATAAAACGACCTGTATCAGGTGGCATTGCTTGAGACATGCACTGCTGTGTTAAACTAGTTTTACGCATGCAACACTCCACATACCTGACAAGTATAGACTGAAAATGAATGAAACAGACATAATGGAAGGAAGCAAACTATAGCCACACTACACCATATATATATATATATATATATATATATATATATATATATATATATATATATATATATATATATATATATATATATATACCTCATTCTGTTTTATGATGATACTAAAAGATACATTCATTTATACCTGAGAAGTACTGTGCTGTCTAAAACACACGCATGTGAACGTGGGTTTTACTCTGTAACATAGGATATCGCATTTTAAACTGAAACTGTGTTTTTATTAACAACGTTGACAATAATAAATATATAACAAAGAAATTTTCAACATTTACTTCGTTTTGTGTGAACTGTAATCGATGCCACGACATGCACTGCTCTCTGGCTTTCTATTTTTGATTTTTTTGAAAGAAAATACATGTTTTGTCAAGGTGACGTCACATGATATCGACAGCGTATGTCACCGCGACCTACGTTATACACAGCCGGTGCATGACGTTTAAAACGTCACATGGAGTGGATCATTTTTATACAGCGATTGGTGCAAAGCGGGGGCACGCCGCTTTGCACCAATCGCCGCACAAAAATGATCCACTCCATGTGACGTTTTAAACGTCATGCATCGGCCGTGTATAACGTTGGTCACGATGTCACGCCATTTAGAGTCCGTTTTGAACTAGCCTTAATTACTGACCAGATTAACATGCACACTGTTTATGTAATATTAGATATAACAAACGCTGGAAATAACGCTCATCAACTTCCAAATAACTTTTAAATTGGTGCTCCATAAATTGAAACGGTTTTAAAAAATGGAATACGTCCAGAAAAAGGTTTTTCTGATAACCAGCTGATCTTTATACAAGTAGGATCAGTTAGGATAAATTCAAAAAGGGAGTAAACAATCCCTTCTAGCACTCACCGGATCGTTGGGAGAACTAATAGATAAGTGAACTCGTATCTCTCCATCATCCAGAAGTAATTTTGAGAATTACAGCCTTTTGTGTGCTACAATTGGCAGCGTAGTTATCAAAACAATTTGGTGAGTGAAAAGGTTGTTAAAGGAATCTTATACTCCTCGTTATTTTTTTTATACTTTTGGATATAAGCCAGAGGTAAGTTATTTTTTATATTTATTGTTGTTAGTGACATCTTTTGTCGACGAACTGCTTACTGGTATTTGTTCTTTCATATCTCTTTTATTCTGAACGTTGCTGTTTACAATTCCTCCTTAATTTTTCCATCGCTTGGAAGTTGTAAACGATATTTCTAGCTATCTAATTTTTGTCTGGAGGGTTATCAAACAGCAATTTTCATTGTAAAAAGTATACCTTTTGACTTCGTTCTAAAATTAAGCTCCCAAAAATTGGCAAACGCGAGCGACGATTTACTCAAAAATGTCATTGATATGGTTTATATATTTTATCAAAGTGTTTAAATGAATACTGCTTTTCCATAGCTATCCAGCCCTTCAAAGAAGGTAGTGACACTATTGAAGCCATATTTACATAGAATTGTTGTCATCTGAAGAAGTTTTGCTCAGTTTAAAAGAGATAGAAGCGGTTAAGAAATCCTCTCAAAAGAAAAGATGCAAGATCAGAAAGGAAACAAAGAAGATAAAAATCGGAAAGACCTCGAAAGAAGCAGAAGAAAATAAAAATAGTAAGCACCTGGTTGACGGAGAGAAAGAATAATGGTCATCACCACACAAAAATAAGATGGAGAAATGTTACTGGTTACACTGAGAACACACATTACAAAATTTGTGTCCAAGAGGAGGTTCTATGTCGGGCCTTCTTTGGAAAAGCTCGGTTGGTTCAATTTTTTCTTTTTAAAAAACATTGTGATGATTCCATGATGGTGTGTATTTTGAAAAGGAGTAGCGTGTAACCTTTTCATATGGATCAACTTCAGTACTTGTTTCGAAACGAATTTTATTAAAGTCATTCTATAAATTTCTTAAGGTTACACTATTCCACAACAATTTTTTTCAGCGTAGTACGTTCGACTTACAATCAATTAAAAAACAATGAAAATGGTCCAGTAATATACAGAGATTCGTATTTGAAAGTCTAACTAGGGTTCTCCTTCACCCTTCGTGAATGTTCAATCCACCTTTCCTTGACTCGAGAGACATAGCCTTCCCTCCTCGAAAATGTGTCAACAAACTCTCCGTTCCTACCAGGATGGGAATCTCCTGAGGTCAGTCTTTTCTCGCCACCCTTTGCTCTCGACAACTCCTACTCTGTCCCCTCGTTCTTTTGTTCGATCACCCTTTTCGAACCATCGCCTCCCCGTTCACCAATCAAAGAAGTTTTAGTTCACGTCATAAGATTAAGTTTTTAAGTCATTGGACAAGGCTTTCTTTCGGGAGGTCTTACTGATATCCTAAAGGTTCTCACGGGGTAATGTTCCCACGATGGAGGACCTCCCATGAAGGCGGTTAGATCAGAGAAAACTTCTTTGCTCTTCCATTTTATTTTGCTGTCTAAGCAGTTTCCGTTGACAAGATTGATAGAAACTTATCTATGCCTTTGTAATTGGCGACATTCTTGTAACTTAGCAGAAAGATGTGAGAGAAGTTTCCAACACATGGGAACTTCTATACTTGATTATTCTGGCTAATTAGCAGACTGTGAGAGATTTGATGAATTCGTCACAACATTATCTAAACCAGTTTCAGATTTTTTTTAAAGGTTAAGTGAAAAAAGTCAAGAATGAAAGTTTTGTCTTAATCCACTACTCTGTGCTCATCAGTTTCTGTACCCAGGTATCTACAGAGCCTCTTTTTCTATTTCATGATACATGGAAACGTCAAAAAGTGACGAATGGAGTAATTGTAAATTGCCATATGGGGTAATTGTAAAGATCATATTCAAATGGCAAGAGTAAGTAAGACAGGTCTTTACCCTCCGATGTTCATGTATCAGCAATCCTTCTGTAGATGACAATAATAATATAAAATAAATCAGGAAATTTTCCGAAAAATAAGCTGAAATAGGAAGAAGAATAATTTGTAAACAAACATGGCGAATCTGAAATGTCAAAATGGGAGCATGCAGTGTAGTTCTTAGCCGTGAAAACTTCTAAACTCATCCATTTTCTTGCCCACTGGGCTCTGGCTTCTAGAAAAAAGGTGTCGGCACCTTTTTTTCTACTAGCCAGCGCCCAAACCGATCCCTACTCAGGCTGTTTGTAGTGGGTCGGATTCCACTTTAAACGGAGATACCGGTTTTTTTAGCCCTTATGTGTAAAATATGGCCATAGCTTTCGCACTCAACCAACCAACTTTAGTAAAATCTCTCCCTAGAGTATCTTCCTGGCGTTCCACTATAAGGCACTTACAAAAATGTCTTACAATGAATGTTGATTGAATCCATCGGTGAATGAATGAGTTTATCCAGTTCCCCTTTCATCAAAATAGCAAAAATTATCAATTGAACAAAACAAGCCTTAAGGATGACTTCGTTCATCCACTGCTCTCAGCACATTCAAATGTTATGCTTTATCCACGAAGCGAGTAAAATAAGACTTGTAGACCATCCTGGTATTGTTTTCAAGCAAATGACAAAGATTTTTTCAATGTCCGGTAGCTGTGTAGATGAACATAGCCTGCGTATATATGGCATCTTGCTTATTTTATACACTGGCTTGTAGAAATCGGTAACTTTTGCATTTATTCAGTGTTGACTACCTTCCGATCTTTAAATACCACTACTACGGTACGGTATTACCTGTGATTATAAGCCATCGCACCAACTTTACGTATAAGCATATTAAACTTGATTCTATATATTTGCATAGTTTGGCGGTTATTGCATGTTTCCTTGTTAGTGCGCAAATTTCATTGTCCACGAATGTATAGTTATGGTTGATATACGCTTAATTTCAATACTTATTTTCTAGTGTGGTTCTAATGACAGGGTATGTAAAACGCTGGCTCAAGACCCCTTTTAACTCCCTAACAGTGTTGTAAGGTCCCTCTGCAAAGTATAATAAGAATAATATGAAAATACTGCATTACATATTTAAATGTCTATTTGAAAGGAAACGAACTCATTTAGACATTCACGTAAAATAATCAAATATATCTTAAATCAAATTGTATTTGAATAATCACAAATATTTTTCGTTTGCCCGAACTTGTTTCGGGTGACACGGGTGAGAAGTTAAAAGTCTCGAAATAAAATTTTTGAATTTGTTTAATTTGATGACAAATTATACATCATTAATTACATGAATGAACATACCACACCCAACTTCATCAGCTCCATTTGCACAGTCTTTGACTCCATTACATACTAGATACTCGTGAATGCAGACATTTGAGGAACATCGGAAGTGATTCTTCTGCGCACATATCAAGCTTTCTGGAGAATAAGAAATTAAGTACATTATTTTTGAGTAAACTGCTAAAAAAAGCGTATTTTAATAAATGAATAAATTCATTATCATGTATTAGTTCATACGAATATCTTCACAACCACGTCAGGGTGGCTAGTGGTCAAGGAAAAATGCAGTCAAAAAAAGTGATAACACCAGTATATTCTTATAGAAAAATTTATGTTGATTATTCAATCAAATAATCAATTTGAATTTTTCTATAAGAATATACAGTGGGTGATCGGTTAACGAACTTAATCCGTTCCAAAACAATGTTCGCTAACCAAATTGTTCGTTAACCGATCACAGATTTAGTATATGTTTGTATGGGAATTCAATTAATTCGTTCTTAAAAGCTAAATAATATGTAAAAATTAATATCAACTAGATGGAGCCCGTCAAAATTTGACGGCAAAAAACTTGATAGTAGGCCTACCATAAAAATAAAATTCATAGCTGCTTTAAAATGTTTGATACTTTTGCACAATAATTCAAATAAATAAAAAACACACTTTGAATTAAAGGTAGGTTGAAGAACAGCAATTGGCTAAGTTTCACTGGCACATGCACTCGCAGAATTTCTTTCATCTGACACATTTAGCGCTGTTGTGCAAGTAAATGGTAAGTGCCCCCTTGGGGAGGGTTAAATGGCGGGATGGACCAAGGAGATGCATAACATGAATAAGCAGTCAAAGACCTTTCAAACGATTCGTAACATGAGGGGTGTGTGCAAAATTTAAAAAAGTACCCCCTTGGGGGGGGTGTTAAAGTAGGGGATGGACACGGAACATGCATAATATGATTAAGTGGTCTAAGACCTTTCCAACGATATATAACATGAGGGTTGTGTGCAAAATTTAGAAAAGTACCTCATTGGGGGGGGGGCAAAGTGGGGAGATGGACATCAGAGATATGCATATGATTAAGCAGTCACAGACCTTTCCAACGATATATGACATGAGGGTTGTCTGCAAAATTTAGAAAAGTACCCCCTTGGGGGAGGGGGGGGCAAAGTGGGGAGATGGACATTAGAGATGCATAATATGATTAAGCGGTCACAGACCTTTCCAACAATATATGACATGAGGGGTGCCAACAAAATTTAGAAAAGTGCCCCCCTTAAGGGGGGGAAGTGGCGGGATGGACCCCGGAGATGCATAACATGAATAAGCAGTCAAAGACCTTTCCAAGAATACGTAACATGAAGGGTTTGTGCAAAATTTACAAAAGTACCCCTTGGGGGGGACAAAGTGGGAGGATGGACACCGGAGATGTATAATATGATTAAGCGATCACAGACCTTTTTAACGATATATAACATGAGTGGTATGTGCAAAATTTAGAAAAGTGCCCCAATTGAGGGGGGGGGGATGGACCACACAGATGCATAACATGAAAAGGCAGTCGCAGGCCTTTCGAACGATATATCATATGAGTGGTGTCAGCAAAGAAAAGTCTCCGCCCCGTGTGGACAAAACATACTCCCCCCCCCCCCCCCCCGCCGCCATAATTTTTGATGCGGACTCATTTTTAAAATTCGTTCGCACCCCTCTTCTCCCGCAAAATGTTGTGAATTTTAAAAACTCCCCTTCCGAATTTTTTTATACCAAAAGCGCTTATGTCCGTCGTCTGCACGCAGAGTTTTGCGCTAACAGACGCCAGACACACCAACACACACACAGACAGACGTTTACCGACATTAATAGTATAGATGATACTCAGTGCCTACACATTTCACCCTTTATAACTCAGCCAATGAGTTGACGGTTGTTCATTTCCAGAAACGAAACAATAATTCTTTAGGATGAATTTTGTTTGTTTGATACACCGTGGCAGAATGCGTGCAATGCAGCGACAGGCGTCAAACTTTTTAGGGCACCTGCAGACTAAAAACATATAATCAATCTTCGCGGGAAAAAAATCCTAGATTTCGTCAAATGATCACGGGAAAAACACTAATTTCATCAAAGGATCATGTAAAATGTGAATTTTGTTAAAAGGCCACAGAAAATCGCGATTTACGCAAAATATGAGCAAATTTTGTCAAAGAATCGCAAAACAGGAAATTTCACCAAAAGATAGCGCTTTCTTGCCAAATTTCGTCTAAAAATTGCGGAATAAAATGTATTTTATCAAAAAATCGCTGGAAAACGCAATTTTCGTTAAAGTATCGATAGAAAAATGCGAATTTCTTCAAAGATCACTGAAAAAACGCGAATTTCATCGAAGGATTGCTGAAAATTCATGAATCTTATCAAAAGGCAGCAGAGAAAATGTGATTATTATCAAAGCATTGCGAAAAAAGAAAATTTCGTCTAAGGATCACAGAAAAATGCAAATTTCGTAAAAGAATCGTGGAAAATAATGCAAATTTCGTGAAAAAAATCGCAGAAAAAACACAAATTTCGTCAAATTATCGATGAAAAAAAACACGAATTACGTCATAGGATAGCTGAAAAAAATGTGAATCTCGACAAAAAAAAGATACAGAAAAAAATGCGAATTTCGTTAAAGAATCACGAAAAAAAATGCGAATTTTGTTAAAGAATTGCACAAAGAATGTGAATTTTTTGAAAGGTTCGTGTGAAAAATGAAAAAGTCTTTATTAAAAACAGCACACACACAAACATCTATACAAACCTCAATACACACAAACATATTATTATAGGTATAGTTTTAATCTGAAATAATATACTGAACTAACTTTTGAAAAATCGGGTTAACCCAAATCCAACTTGCAGAAATCTACACTCAGTCTGAAATCGACTCGAACCATAAAGACAGTTAACCCAACTTGCAACAAAAATAATTATTGCCGAGAGAGCATTTACCCTCTCTCTCTGTGCTGAAACCTTTCAGAAAATTTTCTGTGAATTTTCTGATTTTTTCTTTACTCAGAAATGCTGTAGTCATTTTGTCCCCCAATTTTGCCCTTTACAATTCCGCCAATGAGTGGAGGGGGCCAAAGGAGCGTTCCTTATCACAAACGAAAGATGAGATACGTTCGTTTGATGTCGTTGTTGAAAATTTATGGATTTCTATTATTAAAGTAATTTTTTCATTTTACCGTATTTATTTTCTTGTTGTGTTGTATGTATTTTACTAGTTTGAATTTTTTTAAACTAACCCTTTTTTTAGAGAGTGAGAGAGAGAGAGATTTAGTAATTTGGTGACACAAAGTTCCGCAAATTCTTAAAATCCACAAATCGTTTCTGATGTAAACAATGAAATTTACAATTAAGTTGCAAGTGCAAAATTTCAGTTTTTTAAAATTTTCATGTCATTCTGTACACATTTTAATATGTCATTCTGATCATTATACTACATATTTAGTTATGCATTATTAATTATTTACTTGACCTTTATTTTTAATATTTTAAATATTTCAAACTTACAGCTGAATGTAACTATTAAAACATTTGAAAAACTGCATTCGAAAAATGAAATTTCAGCTTAGAAACGCGGCAATTACTATTAGGTTAAAAAAATTTTAAGTAGAAAAGTACTTATGATATAAAAAGAAGAAGAAAAAAATACACCAGAATGTATCTCTATTACAAAAGCGGGAGAAATGATTTTCTGTGCTATACGAAAAGATATCCAAATAACTCAATCATGAACATAGAAATAGATATCGGTTTCTATATTCATGTGCACTCAATCCAAACTTGAAACTTTTAAAAAGGTCATTGAATGAATGAAATTCATCTTCGACTTTCACCTACAGGGAGAAATCCAGAAAACTTGCTGTGTCGCCAATCATGTTTATATTATATATATATAATAATAAAAAAAAATTCAGGTACTTTTCCGTTATACGGACACTATTGTCGCCAAACATACATTTAATACATACATACATTTTGGCATAGTGTCCGTATAGCAGAAAAGTACTAAAGTTCATGGTTTAAAATCACAATAAAATATCATGAAATTTATTCATTGGTTGTGGGAAAATATCGGGGAAATAATGTGTTTTTCATGAATTTTTTTGTTTTGTTAACAATTTGGTTAGAGAGCTTTTGTAAGACAATTTATTTGTGTTTAATTGTAAGCATTCATTATAATTTTCAGTGCATTATTAAATTCAATTTTTTGTTTAAAATATGTAAACAAAACAGTGCCAACAAAACAGACCAGTATGTAAACAAACCAGAAACCTGCAAATTTCTAAAATCTGCATAAACTCCGGTTTTAAGCTATGCAGATTTAAGGGTATATATATATATATATATATAGATAGATAGATAGATAGATAGATAGATAGATAGATGCATGCATGTATGTAGTACTTTTAATTATTTGGTAAAAATACTGTGATCGTCACTGAGAAAACCTAAATTTAACCTAAAAGTAATTGTCTAGTGTTTAAGCTGAAATTTCATTTTTCGAATACAGTATTTCAAATGTTTTAATAGTTACATTCAGCTGTAAGTTTGAAATATTAAAAGTAAAGGCCAAGTAAATAATTAATAATGCATAACTAAATATGTATAATGATGAGATTTTTTTTTCTTGAATTATTCAGTGAAACTCGCCTTATAAATGTACGCAAATAATTCACATAAAAATCTTTAAAAAAAAACAAAGTTTTCTTTCGTGTTTAGCTATGCTTAATAACCAAAAAAACTTGGTTAATACAAAAATTATTTGGTAAAAATACTGTGAAAATGAAATTATAACTAACCCTTTTTTTTTTGAGAGAGAGAGAGATTTAGTGGCACGAAATTACGCAAATCGTTTCCGATGTAAACAAACTATTAAGATGCAAGTGTAAAATTTCAGTTTTTTAAACTTTTCATGTCCTTCTGTACACATTTTAATATGTAATTCTGTGTGATATGATTAAATTCAGGTTTTCTCAGCTGAAAATTCTGATAGTAATCGCCGATAGAATAAGCTCGAATTTCGCTGTTCCCAAAAGGAAGCAAAAAGATGAGGGGTTGTCTCCAAATATACTAGCTTATGAAAGTTGACATAATAAGAATGAAGTGTCTCTCATTCTATATTTGATACAACCCCTCATCTTTTTGCTTCCTTTTGGGAACAACGAAATTCGAGCTTATTCTATCGACGATTACTATCAGAATTTTCAAGCTATGTTTTTGAGACTTTCATAAAAGTTGGTCTACACATTTAGCTAATATTTATGCACAGTATATTTTAATTGAATTCGCGCATGCGCAGTGAAACAATATTTAGTAAACCTGCTCATTTTTCATACAATTTTTATTATTTTTTAATTCTGATTGCAGGGTATTGTGTATAATTTTGTTTGCCATATTGTCTGAAAATAACTTGTTTTTATATTAAAAACTCTGCAAATTATAAGCAAAAATCTTGGTAAAATTTGGGACTTTTTTTAAAAAAACGTGAATTTCTCTTCGAATATACATGCTATCTTCATAAAAATGAACCCAAATTATTACAATAAGCCACTTAATCATACTCTATAGTTTGAATGCTTTATGCAATATTAGTTTTTACAGGGTTATCCAAAAGATATTCGTTTTTCTTCAATTTGTTGACGGCCCCTTATAGGGTTTCGGGAAAAAATCTTCGCGGAAATATATGACGTTTATCATGTTGTTTACACTCCTGAAGTTTCAGTATAATTCCTCATGTATCTTTCCAGATATTTAATAAATTATAATAAAAACAACTGCGTCTAATAATTTGGCCAGGGACTGTACAACTGTTTAAACGCTCTCTAAGACTATTATAATAGGTGCAATTAAATACAGCTCTGCAAATCTGAAACACAGCATTGCCTCTTCATGGCTTTGTTTTGTGAGGTGTTCGTTAACCGAACATGTGTTCGTTATCTGAACATAAAAATCTCTCGCGAAAGTGTTCGTTAACCGATCTGTTCGTAAACCGAACAGTTCGTTAGCCGATCACCCACTGTACTGGCAATTATCATTTTTTTACTGTATTTTTCCCTGACCATTAGCCACACTGCACGTGCATACTGAAGCTGCAACTCGTATAACAGGTGGAAAACGAGCTTCAACCTAAAAAATTGTTTCCAAAACATGACACTGGGCTTCTACTTGTACGCCGGTAAATGCACATTTGTGCTGCTATAGCCGTAGTGTCTAAAAACTACCGTTTCGTTTTGGGTGGCTATTTCCGTCATGCCACATTGTGAACTTTGCTTTGACGGCTATAGCCGCAAGTGTTCGTCAACGTGTTAATTACATATAAGTATATTATAGTACTAGATGAAGACAAATTTTTTTATTCTTGACATTTTTTTTATTTTGTTATTCTTGTATTAAATGACAAAATATAAACCACTAAAAATACACAGGAAATGGTATTAATTTTTGGCTTAGATCACACTTCACCTTCGGCAGATCTGGAGCATTAGATTCCCTTATTTATACTCTTACATAAAAAAAAAAAAAAATTATCTGATAACATAGGGCTTCATACGGTCGCCTCCTAGACTAATTTACATTTGAATTTTTTTTAACCCACTGATGTTTTCTTATGTGCGGTTTTGCAATTTTCATGAAAACCCCGTTATAGTGATCGCTGAATTAACGAAATACACTAGCATTCTAATTTTAGCTTTTTTTCATTAGTGTATTGAGTGATCTAGAATACACCAGAATGTGCTTCGCGCACTTGAGAACATCTCCCTATATCCAAAATAAATAATTATTGAGGCCTGGTTATACAAAAGGCACGTGAAGCACGGGCTTCCCCAATAAAATGTAAGAGGAGCCCCAAAATGATTTCAAAATGGGACCTCTGGTTCCACTTTTATATTTTTTACATTGCGTAAATCTCCTTTAAAGGATAAAGTTTGCCTAATGCAAGAGAAAATCCACAATACTTCATACTTTTCTAACCTGGTAATTTGAATATGATCGATAGGCTGTTACGCAATCATGTGGCATTCAGATGTGTTGGTTAGAAATCCCCTGAATGACACAACATAAAACTAAATGTACCGCAAATATACTATAATTACATTATATACAGGGAACATAAAAGAAAGCTGATTGATGAAATATTTTAATTCTGCTACGCCCCTCCCCGTAATAATATTTGTTGCATTGATGAGTTTCCATGAATGTAGAAATTAGATAACTTTCCCCGGGTTAAAGAGGGTCCCTAAATAACACTGTGCGTCTCCTAGTTTCAGAGGTTAATCGCTCCCTGTTTGCAACTAAAACACCAGTCAACCACTGTCAACCCACAACAGGGGTGAGCCCATAAAAACGGCAAAAAACCCTGTCAGAGACAAATAAAAACGAAAAGTGAAATCAGCCTCCTAAAACAGGCGATAAACACTACAGCGACAATCCACCGCGATAAACACTACAGCGACAATCCACCATGAGCGTGACAAGTCAACAGAGACGACAAATATGAAAATCTATGTACGCTAAAGGCGCCTGGTGCATGTAAAATCCGTCGTGGGTGCAAAGCCCTCCAAGTTACCTGTGAATAATACCTCTGGGGGTGCCTAGTCAGGTGAGAGTCTCGTCACCTGATCAAGGTTCTAAATTACGAGACCTTTAAATCTGTCAATACAACAAAGTTAAACAGATACCTTGGACCGGCAAACAAAGATAACTGTTACAAACCACAAGAGAGCAAGCACTCTAGCGATGTCAACAAATCTATAGTCAGGTGGATCACAGCCATGTTGTGATCAGGCGATTTCCGCCCAGGTACTAACCCGTTAAGCTAGGCATTCATGCCGGGCAGGTAGGGGCCTGGTTAGCGGTATAAAAAAAAACACCAGTATCAAATCATGTACGCTAATGGCGCCCAGTGCATCTAAAATCCGTCGTGGGTACAAAGTCCTCCAAGTTCCCTGTGAATTATACCTCTGTAAGTACCTAGTCAGATGAAGGTCTCGTCATCTGATCAAGGTTCTAAATTACGAGATCTCGAGTAGCGATTGAGTAACAACTCTAGTTGACACTTGAACAACTCGAGTAGCGATACAATGCATGGCGTGTGGGTGTGCGAAGCAGCGTGAAATTAGTAAATACTCCAGCATCTCACATCCGTCCGGCATGACTTCGCTACACTGTGCAGTGCTGAACCGTCTGATCTAAACATCAATTAACAACCGGCTAACTAAGGAAAAGCAACTTATACAACAAGATGCACTGAACTCGTCGATCTTTATCAAAGGTAGGGGACTCGTCAGCGGTCTAAAAAAATACCAGTAACCCCCAGTTATCTCGTCTAGCATTTATGTGTAAAAGAGCTGCTTTTTCTTTTCCGATCCCACAGCAGTACTCTATTTGTAGACTGCGAAGTCACGATAGAAAATGAAACGGTTTAAAATTTAACAACTTGTTGTTGTGGCCCCATTCGGGATTTTAATGTTCGGATTTTGAGAAGTAACGTCCCTAAACAACTTACGCTATTTGTGGTCTTATTCAACCGGAATTTAGAAAAGGTGTTCTTTTAAAAATTACACATTCTCCAGAGTATATTTTAAAATGTGTTAATTATATTTTGGAATAATTATAGAACGTTCTAAAAAAGAGGAATTTTGAGTTTTTAGGTGAATATAAAATCAGTGCATCTGTCTGGATTTATTTCTTTATTTATTTTGAGCACATTTTAACAAGAAAACAAAGCCGTTTAAGAAATTTTAAATATTTTTTAGAAACATTTGTTTTTAATCTCCAGACAGCTATCTTCAGAATTTAGTTATAGTATACAATGTCTTAAATGATAAAAAAAAAAACATCACTTTATGTCCTGTAGTTACGCACGATTAAAGTAACTATAATATACATAGTATATAGATATTTTAGAAAATACAAACTTTCGAAGAACTACTCCAGATTACTTGATTGCATGTCACATCTATTATCCGAAGAGCCAAAATAAATAAATGTAAATAATAAAAAATACTTGCAAAAACATGCTGTAATTTTTGCACTGCAAAAATGATTATAATTGAGTGTCGGAATTTACAACTAATGACCAAAAAAGCGCAAAGGAAATGCGAACATATATGCATTTTACAGAATAACTCTTCAAGATTTTGTTCACCTACCTATAGTTTTCCCACGTTAACTTGACAATGACCTTGAAAGAGTTCGCGACACTACAGGGAAAAAAAGTTGCTAACAGACACAAATGGTGCAGGATATGCATTATTTAATAGAAACTAGTTTCTATTAGTATTGATTTTCACCTGAATTAACGAATCAATTCATATAGATTTGCATTACTCATCGGTCAAGTTATCGTTTGAGTGCTATACAAATGCACGACATGAGCTACCTTAATCATTATGAAAATATCGATATGATAGTCCATCTCATATTGGACTTACAGCATATTAGAGGATAATGTTGTCAGCGTTCACTCTGATTCCACTTTGCCGTTTTCTGTTACTCATCGGTCAAGTTATCGTTTGAAAACTATACAAATGTACGACATGAACTTCTTTAATCATTCTAAAAATATCGATATGATAGTCCATCTCACATCAGACTTTGCGCAGCATATTAGTGGTTAATGTTGTCAGTGGCACTCTGATTTGCATTTGCCGTTTCCTGTTACTCATCGGTAAAGTTATCGTTTGAGGACTATACAAATACACTACATGAGCTCCCTTGATCATTCTGAAAATATCGATATGATAGTCCATTTCATGTAGCACTTTTCCCAGTATATTAATGGATAATGGGATAATCTTGTTAGCGGCACTCTGATTCACATTTGCCATTTTTTGTTACTTGAAGGAAGAGGCAGAACAGAAACCTTGCCATTGAAGGTGGTTTTTAACCACAATTGAAAAAAAATCGCACAAAATTAAGTCCGAAAAACAATGTACCCAACTATTTTGTAGCCGAATTTTGAATTGTAGAAATGAGAACGAGTACCATGATGTCCAAAGTTTCTTATTTAAAACTGAAACACAGCCACATTTTTTTTTTTGTTATATTTCGGGAAGCTCTAAATTTACATACTGTAAATACGTAATTACATATTCGTATACTTTTGGTTAACATAAGTATTGAAGAAAGTATTTGGTCTTAGCTAACTAAAGAGGTAAGTCGCAATAATTCTATTCTTCTTTGTTGTCACTTGATCAATATAAGTTGATTTCCCCCCTACTGCCATACTGCCATGAGATCAATGTAGGCTGAAAAGTAGCCGAGATTGGTAGAGTGCCGCGGCATGTATTTTTCGTTAGCTATCCTTAGCATTTTTCTTAAAGCCTAGCATTTATTAGTGAGAGAACTGATTTTTCTTTCCTGATCCCACAGTAGTAATGCGGAAAAAGATCCTCTGAAATCATACCAACTATCAAACTGCAGAATTTTCCTCGTTGTCCTGTAATGGTAGCATTATTCCACTCTCTGATTTGTATTACTGCAGACTTCAGCACAATCGCACTATTTTCTTTATAGTGAAACTGTATCCAGAATTTTGCCGTGTTTATCAAAATGAGTGATACAGCTTCAGTATCGAAAATAGATGTTGTTATTGAAAATATTATAGCAAGATTAGTGTTATCATAATAATCAATACTTATCTCAAGATCTGGTTTAAATAGTGACGGTATACTTACAAGGAAAGTCTCTATAAGCGGATACTCAGAAAAAATTTTCAAAATTACAAAATTACAAAAAAATTAAAAAAATTACAAATTCAATTTTAAAAAAAATACAAAATATTCTTCTCATGAGAATATACACGTTTATAAAGAAAAATTCTGCGGAACCTCGATATAAAGTCTATAAAAATTTATGAAATTTTCGTGTTTTTGGCGATTTATCGCTGGTTGGCCACACAATGAAATAATAATTTTAAAAAACTATGTTATGATAAATACTCTTTTAGAAAAAACTTTTCTACTCTTTATACTGAACTAGTTTAAGTAAGTTTAACTTAAATAAATACACTTTTATAACTACGGTTTTGCCATATTATATTTATATGTATATATAAAGAAAATTAACGATCATATTCTACGGTTTAGAACAAAATTTAAATAGATTAAAAATGCTTTAAACTAAAAATTAATGTCCGATTCTGAGCACTGTCAATATAGATTAAAATCACTTGCATTTGGCTAAGAAAAAGTGTTGCTCGCCAAATCACATCTTTTTGCGCCAAATACTCGAAAATATTTTATTTTTTTTACAGATTTTCTACTGAGATTCCGCAGCTAAATTTGACTGATCCTTTATCACGTACATGAGTAGTTCCAATAGCATTTTTTTTTTCAAAATCTTCTGAGTATGCGCTTTAAGGAGACCTTCCTCGTTAATTCAACACTTATATATGATCATTAGCAATATTTTTCTCAACGGGAACTTTTAATTAGAGATCGACCGAAATTTCGGTTTCGGTTTCGGTTTCGGCACAAATTCGGAGTTTCGCCGAATATTTGTTTTCGGCGAAACTGCTGCCAAAATTTCGGCCTGACCGAAACTCGACCGAAACTATCTGTATTTCCAAATCTCGTTCCTTCTTTCAGAAATTTTCAACTTTACTCATTGATGTGAGTTGTATCGGCTCAAATGAGACACTGTTTATTGCTGTGAACTCCACTGTTTATCATTATCGGTCATGAGTGATCCATGATACGAGTGTAAATTATAAAGAAAGCAATGCATATACGACTAAACTTAAAAGACGCTTGTCACGAAATCTTTAAATGCTGCAAAATTAACAGTAATAGAAAATTTTTACTTTAAAACTCTAGATTGTTTCGAATGCTTTATGAGAAAGGTGTTGTTAAAACATATGAAGATTTACGAAATTTATTACAAAACATATAATCGATATATGTATACTTAAAATATTTTTTTATTAGATGAAATTCGTATAATTGGAAACTATTTCCGTCTTATTGCTAAATTAATTACGTTTTATTTTACAAAAAATAGTTTTGGATAGAGGCACAGAGAGTCAACTTGGCACCGGAGATAAAATTTTCAAACAGGGGTGCCATTTCAATACTTTCTTAGGGAGGCAGGGAGTGGCAAAGCTTTTTTTAGGGGGAGGGGCGGTGAGTGAGCAAAGATTTATTTTGATCTTATTGTGCACATCCTAAAAGAAAATTGACAACTGTTACATTTTTATCCTTATAGTATATGTATTTAAAATTAGATGGTACAAAATAGTGTTAAACGTGTCTCGCTTTGAGAATATTGATATGGAAAATAAAGTTTCTAATTAATATTTTCTAGGCTTAAAATGTGGTCCTAATGCTAATTTTCCTTTTTTTAGTCAAATTGAACAAAATTATTTTAGCTTTTGTGCCCTTTACTTAAACTTTTACTTAAACAATTACTTTTACTTAACCAATACTTAACTGTGTACTTAAACAATTTAAATGCAAAATATTGACGAACTGAAAATATGAATATATTTAAAAATTAAATATTCATTATTGAATTTGTTTTACATTATTTAACTACATTGTTAATTAATTATTGATAAATGCCTATATTATTGGTTATTATAAAATAATAAAATATAAAAGTTGTATTATTCATGTTTCATTTTTGTTTGAAATTTATACACACACATATACATGTACGTTTATTTGTTAGAAATGTGATTCAATACACGTATAATTAATAAATTAATTAGTAATGTAATTAGTTATTATTAAGTAATTATTAATTATGTGTTATTAATTAATTAATTAATTAATAATTATATGCAGTTATGCATGTATTAATCAGTTTTTAAATTTTTTACACTTTCGGTTTAGGTTTAGGTTTCGGTCGAAAGTGGGATCACCGAAATTCGGTTTAGGTTTCGGTTTCGGTCTTAAAACCTGTTTCGGTCGATCTCTACTTTTAATACGTATGCCATTTAGCCAAAGAGACAAAATGTTCAGAATAGGCCTTTCGATATCTACCCTATATACAGGGTGATTCATAAAAGATGGGCAGAACTTTAAGGGGTTATAGTACACTTAAAGACAAATAATATTAAATAGGAGACTAAGGGTCCCAGACGTATTCCCAAGGAGATAGGGGGCATTAAAGTTTAGGGTCCGAAATTTCAAATGATTATAAAACATGGAAAAATTGGTCGATTCGTTTGCGGTTTTTGCAAAAAATTTTCTTTATGCCAGTATTTTCTTGAAATAAAATTTTAAAGTTCAATTTCAAAAAATGCCGATAGGGGGCGCTTTAGACTTTGGAGTAACAAACAACTATTTTTTAACGTTATTTTTTGTATTTCTTTAAATGATTTCGAAAGCTTAGACTTAAACTTAAATTTTGATCTAAAAATCTGAGTCCTAACGAGTAGTTAAGTAGCGTAAACTGAAATTTGAAATTTGAAACCCTTCTCCCCCCAGAACAAAAATCAGTTATTCCCGATCTTTGTGTCGTAGATTAGGCTCTAACTACTGCCGCGTTTTGCTAAAATTATTCTTTATGTCAGTATTTTCTTGAAAATAAATTTTAAAGAAAATTTTCAAAAAATTCCGATAGAGGGCGCTTTAGACTTTGGAGTAACGAACAACTATTTTATACCGTTATTTTTTGTGTCTCATTAAATGCTTTCTAAAGCTTAGACTTAAACTTAAATTTTCAGCTCAAAATCTGAATCGCTGAGCGTGGTTCAGTAGCGAGGGGAGGGGGTTCAAATTTCAACTTCTGAACATAGTTCAGTTTGCACTACTTAACCATGCCCAACGATTCTGTGCTGTGATACGAGGCAAAAATACAACTTTCGTCAAGGACTGCATAGTCGGAATTCACTCATAAAGGCACTGGCACAGTTGGAAACGTCGCTCATGCAAACGTTAAAGCTCCATTCCTGACGCTAGTCACCGGGTGAAGAAGGAAACAGAAAGTATGCAAATATCAAATGGGGAAGAAGAAGAACACGTATGCAAAATTTCGACACGATTCAGGCATAAAAACCACTGAACGGTGAGTCAAGTGTAAGTCGCTGTAGTAATGAATCGGAAGATGGTGCCCTTCACGAATAAGGAAAAGGCTGAGATGCATTTAATTTACGGAGCGGCAGATGGAAATGGTGCAGAGGCACAACGAATGTACGGAGAGCGATTTCCTAACAGGCGGTTGCCTAACCGCAAAACTTTCGAGCGCTTGCACAGACAGTTGTGTGAGACGGGATCATTTCTCGCTTCCCGGTCGAATGCAGGTCGTGCAAAAAAGGACGAATCAGTAGTTGTTGCAGAAGCCATTCTGGATGTAGTAGCGGCGCAGCCAAGTACAAGTACACGAACAGTGGCTAGCCAAGTGGATACCTCACAGTCCACGACTTGGAGGGTACTGAAGGATGAACATTTGCTCCCGTTTCATGTGCAACGAGTCCAGAAACTGTCTCCAGGGGATTATCCAAATCGTATTGAATTCGCCCGCTGGTTTCTGCAGCAGAACGCGCTAAATCCACATTTTGGACGAACTGTGCTTTTCACCGATGAATGTACCTTCACACGTGAAGGTACATTTAACACACACAATGCACATGTATGGGCGGATGTCAATCCACATGCTACGTATCCACATGCTCATCAGAGACGCTTTTCCATCAATGTTTGGGCAGGAATCCTCGGAGACCACCTAATCGGACCGTACCTTCTTCCTGAACGCCTCAACGGTAAAACATACCTCACATTTCTGCAACATGTGCTGCCAGACCTGTTAAACGTTGTTCCTCCACGCATCCGGCGGGTCATGTGGTTCCAGCACGATGGAGCGCCAGCCCATTACGTACGAGACGTCCGCAACTATCTGGACATCACATTTCCGAACAGATGGATTGGTCGAGGTGGTCCTGTTGCTTGGCCTGCTCGCTCGCCAGATCTTTCACCCCTCGATTTCTTTTTTTGGGGACGATTGAAGGCTCTTATGTATGAGACACCCATTGAATCCCCCGAGGAACTGGTCGCCAGACTTTCCGCCGCTGTAGGGGAAGTGCTCGAAAAGCCTGATGTTTTCGCGAATGTTCGCCGTTCCATTCGTCGCCGTTGTTCTGCGTGCATAACCTCTGGTGGTCACAATTTTGAACATTTATTGTGATTACATGTTAATAAATATGCTTTGGTAACATAATCCTAATTTGTGTCTTTTTACCTCGTATCACAGCACACAATGTGTGGACATGGTAAACTGAACTGTGCTCAGGAGTAGAAATTTCAAACCCCTCTCCCCAGAAACTTAACCACGTCTAACGATTCAGATTTTGGGCTGAAAATTTAAGTCTAAGCTTTAGAAAGCATTTAATGAGACACAAAAAATAACGGTATAAAATAGTTGTTCGTTACTCCAAAGTCTAAAGCGCCCTCTATCGGAATTTTTTGAAAATTTTCTTTAAAATTTATTTTCAAGAAAATACTGACATAAAGAATAATTTTAGCAAAACGCGGCAGTAGTTAGAGCCTAATCTACGACACAAAGATCGGGAATAACTGATTTTTGTTCTGGGGGGAGAAGGGTTTCAAATTTCAAATTTCAGTTTACGCTACTTAACTACTCGTTAGGACTCAGATTTTTAGATCAAAATTTAAGTTTAAGTCTAAGCTTTCGAAATCATTTAAAGAAATACAAAAAATAACGTTAAAAAATAGTTGTTTGTTACTCCAAAGTCTAAAGCGCCCCCTATCGGCATTTTTTGAAATTGAACTTTAAAATTTTATTTCAAGAAAATACTGGCATAAAGAAAATTTTTTGCAAAAACCGCAAACGAATCGACCAATTTTTCCATGTTTTATAATCATTTGAAATTTCGGACCCTAAACTTTAATGCCCCCTATCTCCTTGGGAATACGTCTGGGACCCTTAGTCTCCTATTTAATATTATTTGTCTTTAAGTGTACTATAACCCCTTAAAGTTCTGCCCATCTTTTATGAATCACCCTGTATATAAAATCCTAATGAAACGAATTTGTGAAACGATTTTATGAAACGAATTTATGAAACGATTTTATGAAACGACTGGTTAAACGACTGATTATGTTTCAGGGCTATTTTTAATAAAATATTAAACGCTTGATGGTGAAATTAATACCAATTGTCCATAAAAATCCGCGGATGTCAAAACTGGTAATAGAATTTTGAAATTGGAATTAGTTTTCGAGATCTTAATTTTTTTCTAATTTTAATGACATTTCTGTAATGATGGCAACTAATTACTGAATTTTTTTGTGACAAAAACGGGAAAAAAATTGAAAAGGATCCCGACAGGGATTATTGATTTCTTTTTATTCGTCATTTTCAAATTGAAATTGAATTTATCTTTTATTTCAATCAATAATGAATTCAAGATTGTGATTAAATTATGTTTTTCAAGAAAATTTGAAAAAAAAAATCACATTTCTATCGTCAGGATTCAATCGTCTGTCAGCATTTAATTTAATTTATAAACTGAAAATATTTTGAATGAATTCGTCCAAATGACGTCATTTATGTAAACGCAAAAGAAAGGGGGGGGAGAAATTAATAGTAATTATTATTTATTGATATCATTTTGAGAGAACGAATTTATAAAATCCTTAATTCGGATATTTGAAACGAATATATAAAATAATAATTGCCGAACTGAACAGAAGGAGAATAAAATATCCTGCTTCGTTTTCTTTCCTGCTTGGTTTTTTCCGCCAAGCTTTTTAAAAAAGCGTCAAGACCCCTATAATAGAAAAGCACCAAAAGTTCACTGGGTTTGTTTTCATAACTTTTGGCAACAAATCTATGTATATTAACGAATCTATCCCTTTTTGAAGCTCGAATTACGCTAAACCTAAAAGCAAAGGATCCTATACTGGAAAAGTACCCGATTTTCTTATGGACAATATTCAGGTGACAAAACATAGTGTAAAATTATCGCGGATAGCAAATTTGTTTAAATATCTCATCAATTGATGCCGAATAAATGCAGGCATGCAGAAAATATTTAATTAATTTTGTATGATAAATAATTATTAGAAAATTCGTATATACATATTAATTAAAATAAATAATTTACATATTTAAAATAACATGAAAATATGCATGATGGTGCACTAAAATAGAAAGAAAATTAAAACCTGTTACTGAAAATGTCTATAACATAGTACTTTTCAATACCGTGGTTCTTAATGTTATTCACAAGCAGATGGAATTTTTCTCATCCTTAAACGCAAAGGAAGAATAGAATACAGATCGTTGTTATAAAAGTCCGAGAGGTAGCCACAATTTAAACCTAACCATTTTATACAAGCTGGTTTTCAAGTTGTAATTGATTTTACTTATCAATCCCGAAAACAGTCGTCAGTTGTCGCAGCAGCTGTGTATGAGACCATGGTAATCAAAAAATGACCCATTAAAACGTTAAAAGCATGACAGCCCAATTACAGATTTACCAATATTTTTAAAATAAAGCACGCTGTCATGTTTTTAGAGGTCTCGAAGTCTGAGCGGGGGTTGGCGAGCGTAGCTCGCAGGGGGTAGGCCCCCTAGTTTAAATATATTGACACAGTTCGTAGTCTGATCATTAACAACAATATAATAATTTAATTCAAGTGAAATTATTCTGTTGTTATTATATTATTATTTTTGTTATTATTGTTTATTATATGATATTTTTTAATTCATTGCTACCATCTTGAAATTCTCTTAGCGACCATATCTAGAACTACTGGATTCAATTCTTGTGAAATTAAACTGTATGAGTTTCTCTATCAATGTAAGCGGTAATACACCTTATGCATTTCGTATTGTACTTACAATACAATACTGAAACCTGACAATCATTTATAATCACTCTCTATAATGACAAGTGGAATAAATAATTACCTGCGGTAAACTTTAATCGAAAAGAACTGCTGTAGTAATTAGGGCTGTAATGAGAATAAGTTATGGTTACATCATTTAAAGCAATTATAGGTTTCCGATTTGTATCTTGATAACAAAATGTGTACGTCTCGTTTGCTCCATTCACAAAGACTTTGAGGTACATTGAAGAGCAAGACTGTTAAAAAAGAAATATTATTTTTAAGATAATGAATAATATTCTACTAATCATACAGTGAAATGCTACAAATAATGATTTAATATTACCAAGCAGTGGCGGGGCGCGTGACTGTCTTTTTTTTTTTTTTTTTTTTTGGGGGGGGGGGGGGCATTAAATGCATGCCTGAAACACATATTATTTCATGCCATTATTTTTTACAATAAATATTTCCGTTGTTTAATGGCAGAACTTTCTGACAGTAAATAAAATAAAATATTACTTTTACTTACCCATCATACGTAGTATAGGGTAAGTCTTGTAATCGTTTTGAAAATCGAAAAAAAAATTTTGACGGATTTACACGTTTTAGACACTGGAGATTCCGAAAAACATATTTTTAGAAAAAAAAATTTTGCCGTCCGTCTGTGTGTCTGTGTGTCTGTGTGTGTGTGTCTGTAAACGCTCTATCTCCAGAACAAATAGAGATAGAGACTTGCAATTTGGTATGTACTTAGTATGTAATAATGGGAAGAAGCCTATTTCATTTCAATAACCTCGATTAACCGGAGCTATTTTTTTCGGACTCTCGAAATATTCGTTCTGATAAAAGGTATATAAAAATTTTCGAAATTGTTTATTTTAAGAAATGAACATAAAAGACAATAAAAAAACAAATTTTGCATAAAGCATGAAGTCGATCGGATAATGAGTTGCCGAGATATTTGGAATCCTATTTGCCACACTCTTCGATTTTTCATGACCCTGTATTTCATCCAAATTTCACTTCAAAGATATATTTTAATTGGAAATTTGACGCTTAATCAGATGCAATAAACCGCTAGTTAATAGGATTATTATTTTTGGAGTTATAAGGAAAAACCTCTTTCAAGCAATTCAGTAATCGAGCCTTTAAAGTTTATGACGTCATCCAGCCACGATTTTATTTGAATTGCAATGCATTTTATAAGTAGTTTACACATTTTTATTTTAATATTTTACATTATGCATATCCATGATGGGTAAGTATTACGGTGGCCCCCAACGACTAGTTTTTTACAAGAAATATTTCAGTTGTTTAATGGCAGAACTTTCTGACAGTAAATAAAATAAAATATTACTTTTTAATAATAGTGGTAAGAAAAGAATAAATTTAGTGCCCCAAATAAAGCCAGTCACGAGTCGCCATTGTTTCCAAGTAAAATTTAAACGACGACGGTAACATATTTTCTTGCATTAATACTTGCTTTCCGATTGCTCGTGTATGCAAGTAACATCGTTTCTTTTTAAATCTACGATTGGCATAAAGTACAAATCTTTAAAAACAATTCTGGACCTATTTTATTGTACATATCTATTCAAATAAGCAGTAGCGGTTTGTTTCATGACGTAGGAGCGTATATCAGTATATGCATATACACTATATGATCAAAAATCGCCGGACACTTTCGATTTCAGACGTTTTGATGAATAACTAGAGAAATACATGACGAATTCTCCTGGAATTTCTGGAATGTAAAGAATATATTTGACATCATATTTTTCAATGATGGTTTAATCACGAAAGCAAATAGGGGACCAACAACAAATTGCAAACAAATATATAATACAACATTTGTAAACACCCTGTAAAATAAAATACTCGAAATGAATTGTAACTGTTGCACAAGTAGATCTTGTACAACATTTGTGTTCATTTGTATAAGAATAGTAAGTATATTCATGTAGACATAAAGGTTTCTTTAAAGATTCGAGAAATATCCGCAAATTTTTTGTTTATAGCATGCATGGTTATAGATATAGGTATCTTTAAAGATTCAAGAAATTTCTGCAAGTTTTTTGTTTATATAGCATGCATAGTTACAGATATAAAAGTTTCTTTAAAGATTCAAGAAATTTTCTCAAGTTTTTTGTTTATAGCATGCATGGTTTTTAACCAAATTTAACGCCACTTTCAGAAAACTTGGCAAAATACAGTAGAAACAACACAATTCATTTACAAATAAATTCATTAACTATTTTATGAAAATTGAGAATTTGTATAAAATAATTTTAACTGTGCATGCGCGAACGATAACAAAAATTATTTCGCATAATTTAGTAGTCAACTTTATAGGACAACTTATCTTTTTGAATTTCGCAACATTCGGCTGTTTTTTTTTTTTTTTTTTTTTTTTTTTTTTCATATGAGCTGCCCCATACAGTTATCCGCTATATTATGCAAAAAAATCTCTTTTATCTGCGTGAACTGAGCATGCGCAGTTAAAGATTATTTCATTAAATATCTGATAGATTTATATTCTATTTGTAATATGCTGTTTCTACTGCACTTCGTCAAGTTTCTTAAAAGAAGCATTAAATTTAGTTGAAAAACCTACATGCTAGGACCAAAAGAACATGTGGAAATGTCTTGAATTTTTCAAAGAAACCTTTAAATTTCCATGAATATGCGTGCTATTCTTACATAAATTAACACAAATGTTGCACGATATTAAAATAGTCATATGCTATAGACACAAATCATTTCAAGCATTTTATTTTACAGGGTGATTACAAATATTATTTATTTTATTCAATTTGGCCTTGGTCTTCTAATTGCGCTCGTGACTAAACTTTCTCTGAAAAATATGTAATCAAACATGTTATTTACGTTGTTTAAGTTCCGGATAATGCATTAGCTATGTCTCTTGATCATGGACAAAACGTCTAAAATCGAAAGTGACCGGTGACTTTTGGCCATATAATGTAGATTTAATCTAAGCCAGATATATATATATATATATATATATTAGCAAGGTATATTTACAAGAATTATTATTTAAGCACTTTGGCATGGAAAAATTCATAGTTAACTAAAAATATTTAAAATATTATAACTAAAATTAGTATGTCTATAAGAATAAAAATATTATGTCCTACCAATTCTTAGACCTACTTTTTAAAATAAAGATCTTGTTACGGTAAGCATCTTTTCTACTTACCTAGCAAAATGAATTATTTTTTCAAGATATTGGTTTGAAAAAAATTATTATTGGTGAACTAAGTTTTCGCCCTTTAAGTATAAGATGACTCTACCGACCCATTTCACAATCATGATCAATTGGGACTCGATTCACTTTAAAGGTGTATTTCAATAAAACTCGTTTAACAGATGTCATTATTTACACACAAAAAATGGGTAGCATAAAGTTAT
The DNA here is from genome assembly GCA_963931845.1 of Maratus michaelseni. Lineage (NCBI taxonomy): Eukaryota > Metazoa > Arthropoda > Arachnida > Araneae > Salticidae > Maratus > Maratus michaelseni. Next base: position 342,935,420 of record OZ007591.1, on the reverse strand, counting down.
TTTTCTAATGCGAACTAATTCAGAATTTTTTTTTTCTTTTAAGTACAGTTAAAGCTAATTTATTACTTGGGGGAAATTTATGGTAATTTAGCTTCATCACAGAGAACGCACAGATAGTGATTTGAATCATTAAAATGTTACCATTGTGACATCAATGAAAAAGAACAATTTTGTCAGAAACATCGATAATTGCAAGGTCTCCTTGAAACAAAATTCAGTGTAAATAATGAAATAACTTGCTCAGAGGCTTGGTGTAAAATAAAATTGCAATATTTTGCAACTTTCGTGCGCATGCGTGTGAACAATTTTTCAAATGCTATTTTACGAGAGGGATGGTGTAAATATGCCGCGTAACATCACTTCAATGAAGGAAAACTTGTTCAATTCATATTTAAACACAGGGAAATGTATTTTTACGTAAATAATAGTTGCTAAAGATTTTTTTATTTCTTTATTAATATTCATTATTTTTAAGAGTCATTTAACACAAATTTAAAAATATAGTATTATATGATATTGAAATTGTTCGAGCTCCTATTTTCCTATTAGTGCAGAGTTACAAAATTATAACATGCTTCGAGCCATAAAATTGTTTATTTCTTTTGAAACTATCAAAAGTATAGAGAAAAGAATTTTATTTTAATTCAAGACAAAAAACTGAAATGTATTTGTGTCCTTGAAATATTTGAATTTTTGTCAGTTTATCGTGTTTTTTAAAAAAAATTCTCAGCTTTAATATTGTCGTCATTTAGTCATTTTTTAATCATCCAGAATTTATCAAGTTTTTAATATCTATTTACTTACATAAAACAGCAAACATGTTCACAATAGGAATCACAAATAGAAAATTCAACTTACACTGCCGCTTGGAAAATTTAATTCTTTTAATTCCAAACGCATGTATGAATCTGAAGGTACTTGTATAAACCAACATTTGGAGGACATACTATATGATCCAGAACGACTATCATATATCTCTCCTGAAAGTTTCGTCAAATTCTGACAGGTCTGTCCACTCACTGTGGCTGAAAAAAATTAAATTGGAGTTTGAGAAAATGCATTTTTATTTAAAATGTATTTCAAGTTTGGAAAAGAAAGACACTATGAAACAAATTTTTAAATTCTATATTCCTTTTTTTTTTTCATAATGAGAGAAAGTAAAGACTTATTCTTCATTTCAGAAGCTACATTTGCCAAAAAAAATCATAAAAAACTATATTAAAAAAAGAGCTCTAATTTGCATTTCAGTGAGAAACAGCAATCCTTAGATAAACTGTTTCTAACCTTTAACTGGCAATACCCAGGACAGAATTAATGATCATCAGTCTTCAAAAAGCTATTGTGATAGTTTCGAATTTCAACGTGCGTATATATGTGTACATATATATATGCATTATATTATGCATTATAGTATATATATGTTACCGCTAAAGCTTGAAACCGGTTAATGTGCACATTACCTAGCTAATCTGCAGATTGACTGATTTGCTCCGTTAGCGTGAAGAATCAAGAGTTTTTATCATTTTACCTAGGTAATGTGCACATTAACGGCTTCCGTATCGTTAAAGTTCAAAAGTTTGTTTCTCTCATTCAATTATTTCATCGCATTTCAATAGCAGATGCCTGATGGATCTCATCGATTACCAATCTCAACCAGATGGAAAGTTTAAGTTTCTTCTCATATACCAAGACCACCTAACAAAATTTGTTGTATTGAAACCGCTCACATCAAAACGGGCAGATGAAGTAGCCTATAACTTGTTTGATATTTTTCTCCTTTTTGGCGCTCCAAGTGTTTTGCATTCTGATAACGGACGTGATTTTTGTAATAAAATCTTAGAATGTGTGACACAGTTGTGGCCAGGAATCAAAAGGGTTAATAGCAAACCTAGACACAGCCAAAGTCAAGAAAGTGTAGAACAAGCGAATCAAAACATTGAAAACATGCTTACTACTTGGATGGCTGATAAGAAAATATCAAGTGGAGTGAGGGCGTACGATTTGTAAAATTCAAGAAGAATTGTGCCTATCATTCTGCAATTAAAAGAAGTCCATACGAAGCCATGTTCGGTTGTCCCGCAAAAGTGGGATTGTTTTCTTCTATTATACCACAAAGTGACATTACATTCGATAAATACTGAAGAAGACCTTGAAACATTAGAAGATTCACAAGAGGCTGTGATTATGGGATCACAGTCAAATCTTACTCAAGAGAACATTACATTATCCACTGCTTCTACAGAATCACCTGTAAAAATACAAGAATTTATCGATAGTAATCAAAAACTGCCTTCTATACCGTTGTTTGAGGTTACAGTTATGAAGACTATTCAGTTACCCTGTACCTCCAAGGAATCACCTCTGCATGTTGAAAAAGTCATCACTGAGTTAACCTCAACTTCAGTAGAATCGCCATCACAGTTTCGTACTGAGCCTGTATAAAGGACTATACAAGACATGGTCTGTATTGTTTGCTTAAAGCAGCATCGGGTGCTCACAAGTATAAATCGTGTGATATGTTTGTTCACGTAATTTGTGGTGAAAAAAATCCTAAAGAAGAAGGGTATGGTAAGAATGTTTTGTGCAACACCTGTAAAAAGAATATGGGTTAGAAAATACAGCGAGATGAAGCCAAGAAAGGTTTAGAAAAGCAAGCAAAGAAAATGTTAGCAGTTTCTAATGCAAAGCGCCCAAATGTCGATGAAGGTGTCACTGTGAGAATTAAAGTACACGAAGTAGACAGAGCAAAAACTGATGTTAGCTGTGGTTCTTAGTAAAACAGAGGATGGCTTTTATAAACTTGGTACTAAAACTGGCATTTTAAAACAATTGCATGCAAAATCTGAATTCAGTATTAGCAGAGATAGATTTTAACGAAAGAAGATGTTCCTGTTGTAGAAATATCTTTACGTCAAAAAGCAATAAAGAAAATCCCTTGGTACTGGGCAGACTTTCAGAAAATGTGACTGCAAATCTAAATGTATCATAAACAGGTGTGCTTGTAGCAAAAACCAATTGCTATGTAATTCAAAGTGTCACCAATCTTTAGATTACACTAATAAGTAAGAATAATTTTATCATATGTTTTGCAAATTCATTTCCTTAATTCTAATAATATTTTAAACCGTTTGATTCTTTGTATTGTAGTTTTTAATTGATTAATGCTGCATTCTATCAAATAATTTGTTGATTGTTTGATTGGATTAACTTGATTCTTTAGATATCGAAAAGTAAATAAATAACAGTATGTTAATTTCCTGATTCTATCAACTATTTTGTTGATTGTTTGATTGTATTACCCTGATTCTTTAGATATCGAAAAATAAATAACATTATATTAATTTAAGGGTACAGAAACGTTGCTCTTGTTCCAGCAAAGATCGTATTTTCACTTTAACGTGCGCCTAGTAGGTAGTGTGCAGATTATCTAGGTATTTTGAGAAATGAAACAATTTTCGGCACTTTGACGGATCACCTTAGTTAATCTGCACATCACCTATATAATCTGTAAAATAGCCGAATTCTGCGCTTTAGCGGTAACATATATAAATTGGGTTGGCAAATACTATGTTCATCCAGAAAATCCAGTTTCCCACATCGCCTAAAGATGGTGCTTCAAAAGATACAAAACGAAAAGGCACAAGCGGGGAAGATTGTGGGTATGACTATCGTGTACGGCCGTTGTAACTTGCTTATCGCTTACATTAACGTCGTTATTGTGTGCAAAGATGTCGGCTCTCATTTCTTCTCCCGCCGACTGCGAGGTGAGGTCTGTGATAAAGTTTCTGAACGTACAGAGACGTTAGGATGCTCAGTGCTGGTCTTGCGTTGTTCCACGACAAAGTTCACTCGCATACGACGAATTCACAAAAAATCTGCTGCAGAAGTTTCCATGGGAGGTGTTTAACTATTAACCCTATAGTCCCGATCTTGCTGCCAGCGACTTCCACCTGTTCTTTCAACCTGAAGAAATTCCTGTCTAGTTATCGCTTTCTCACAGACGAAGACGTGCAGACAACTGTGACAAGCTGGCTCCATTCCCAGGCGACAGTCTTCTATGACACTGGACTACAAAAACTTATCCCATGACATTATCGCTATAACAAGTGTTGCAATTCTGGTAGTCCTTATGTTAGTAGCTGAAATATTGCTGTATCTTTTGCAATAAATAATTCCAGGTAATTAAGCTTTTTTTCTTTTTACAGGCCGTGAGAAATTTACTTTCTGGATGACCTAACATGTTAGTTCGGTTTTTCATTGAGTGAAAGTCAATTCCGATTCCTCCTTCGCTTTCTTTGCACCACTGTGTAAATCGACTGTGCGATTGAAAGGTTATGTTTCACAGAATCTGTCGATGGTTGTTTTGTTCCGTAAACAAATTGTATACGTGCGTGGCGTAGCTATGAAAATGGACGCGAAAAACGTGCATTATCGTGCTATTTTGTTGTACTATTTCAAAAAAGAAAACGACCAGCGGGGACTCAAAGAAAGATGTGCAGTGAATACGGGAATAATGTCGTAACAGAACGTATGTGTCAAAGATTATTTACCTAATTCCGTTCTGGAAATTTTAACATCAGTGATGTGTAACGTTCCGGTCGCCCGACCGAGATTGATTCGAGCGATGTCAAGGCAATTGTTGATGTGAATCCATTCCAAACTGTGAGGGAGATTGCTACCAGCCTTAATTGCTACAGGTCTCGTGGGCATGAGACCATATCACTTGTAGGGCGGTCAGCGTGTTAATAGTTTCGCCTCTTTTCGATGAGTTCATTTTTCTTGGTTACGCATGTTTACCGGTAGGTGGCACCCAACATTCATCTCCTTTCAAGAAATCACGACGTATCGTATATCACTTGATTTGAAATCAGGAGCATAGTTCATAAATTTAGATTTCTGATCTCTCCACTAGGTGACGTCCTTTTTCTACATTTTTCATTTTATTTATAGCTTTATATCATTAAATAGCATTTTGCAAATACAGCTGATAAATCTATACTAATAAAAGAAAGTTTCGCTCTGTGTGTCTGTGTGTGTGTGTTTCTGTCTGCGATAGCCAGCAAATGCGAAATCTAGCGCACCTAGAAGTCTGAAAATTAAATTGAGGATGGGAAAGGGTGCCATCTAGCGGCTATTTTAGCGTAGCGTCTTCGTTATGTTCTAATTTTAGAAAAATATAATTCTTTTTTTAATGATCGCGTAGGAGAAGGTGGTTTTCTTGAACAAACTATTTGCTATATTTGCGTGTATGGTCAGGAAGGGGGTTAACACCTAGCTTTGATTTACACAAAACAAATTCCATTTAAGAAATTTAACATTTTTAGCTTCTCTCGTAGCGTTTTATAAATGTTATATGTAGAGAATACCGGAAATTTCAAATAACGATTTTCGTAAAAATTAAATTTATGTTCCTAATAAAAGTACACAACCCGTATTTACTTGATGTATACCAACAATCAAAGTAAAGGATTTGTTGTTCAGCACTTGACCAAGCGCCCCCTGGCAGGCAATCCTACAAGTTTTTTTTATCTAACTGTGGATTCTTACCTCGGGTTCTGTGGGCCCGATCACAACGGGGTTTGAATGATTCGATTTGGTTTTCGATCGCGTTACAGATTTTAGTTCCACCTTTTACCGTCAGGGGGTGCATCATTTTCTCGAGTTCTATGGGCCCGATTTCGACGGTAATTGACTCATTCAACTCCCTTGATACAACGGGTACCCATGTCGGATGTTCGTACAGAACAAATTGCGCCCCCTGGCGGTGGAAAGTGGAACTAAAAATTTTGCAGCGCGTGCGCAGCACGTCTGCAAACTCCGACACCTGGCCTATATCCGGCCTGCAAACTCCTGCACGCTCCGACACGTGTCGGAGTTTCGTTTGGAAGGTGGTTTGTTTGGAACAGAGGTCGTCCCCTGGCGGCGGATGGTGGAACTAAAAGATTTTGCAGCGTGTGCGCTGCACGCCTATTATACGGTGCTGCAAGCAGCGGGGACATGTGTGGGATGTTCATTTATATCAGAATGCAACCCCTATCGGCTGAAAGTGGAAATAAAGGATTTTCCTCACGTGCGCAGCACTTTTAAATAAGTAATTTCATACTAAATCGGGTTAAAGTTGTAAAATCATGCAATCTTTAGGGTTTTTTTTAATTTTATCACGGGCCCGGGCAAAGCGGGTCAGCTAGTTTCAAATAAAATAAATAAATAAATAAGCGTTTTCACTACAGTCGTGCGTCTTGCGACACTTTTTTTTTTATCATATTTTTGTTTAATGATGAAATGTAGATATTTTTCCAAAGATTAATTTAAAACTAATGTTTAATTTTCTCCAAAAGGAATATCTTATGGAACATGTTAGTGATGAATTTTATTAAGTAAAATAATGATTACTGACTCAATAATGATACAGTTTATGACTCTGCAAAACATAGATTGTACTCAAATTAATAAATGTAATCAGTTTTCATTTAGAAATAAATGATATTAAAGAAATGGATAATTTCAATTTCACAAATAAAATCTTTAAAGCATACATAAAATAGTCAAAAGAAAAATTTTGGTGCTGCCATCTATACAGTAGTTTGCAAAAATATAAATGATTTTAATAATTGTAGTGCTGCCATCTATGAACTACTTTATAAGAAAGAAAATATAATATCATTGCAAGCTTGAATGTTAATAGAGCTACGGTGCATCTTTGCGAAGTCTCTCCAAAGCATTTGGGGATTATTTTAGAGCCATACATAATTATAATTATTCCTTCTTCTTCATATTTGTTCAATAATCTTGCAATCTTTACATGTTTTAGTAAATTGAAAATCCTGTATGCTATAAAATATAGCGAAAGTATAGAAACGAAAATTTTTATTAAATTCTTATATTGAAACCACAAATGTAACTAAACTAGTAAATCTACAGATCAGAGGCCTCAACGTCAGCTCTATAAATCATTGTTCATTAATCTCCCTAATTTTTAATATAATATGCATAATATTTGATATCCTAAAATTCAATTTTTTAAAGTTATTTATACATTTATAAGAATATAAAACTTATCGAAAGTTCCGGAAATTTTAGAAGTATTGCATTAAACACAATGTTATGCAATGATAGGATAAAGTACTTATTACTGTTTTTCAGAATAACAATACATTACTGAACCCCCGTTGTCGCTTTAATTTTCTATTCTCAATTTCCAGTAATTGTGCTATTGCATTTCTTGAGTGTCTTGATTTGTCTGAATGTATTTACTATTTTAATTTCATTATAATAACCACCTCTTTGTACAATCGATTTTATCCTATCCTTAAAATAATACTTATATTTCAACCACAAAACATCATATGTTGCTGAAATTGAATAAAATTTCGTGTATAAAATATACTTATAAAATCCTCTAAATATATAAATTATAAATTCTTCTTATGTGACCTATATTCAATTTACACATTCAACGTTTTCATTATTTTCATTTGGAAAACCGATTTGGTAATATTTCTTTAGTAGTTAAAATAAATTCTCATCTATTTCATTAAAAAAAGCATATTAAAAACTTAAATCACCCGAAAATTAGCTATTTTGTTAATAAAATTTCGCGTCAAAATAATGCGATTCACTTCCATTTTCCTTTGTTGATATTCTTTGAAATATAGTTGCTAAGCAACCATTTAATGAAAGAGAGAAAAAAAAAATGCATTGCAAATTTTTGTAAAAAATGAGAAATTAAAGTGTTTTACATCTATAAAATTTCCCAATAATTTATACAATTAATTTCGAAATTCTAATAAATATATTGGCAAATTTTCAAAGCGATTGGATTAAATTAAGATCTCCAAGATATTTAAAAAATGTTGTTTTATTCTATTAAATCCTATCATACGTAATCTATATAATAAAAGCGCAAGTCGTGTGTGACTGAGGAAAACAAATGCGGGCTGTCCACTTCTTTTTTCGTATGCCAAGCGGCCATTTTTATTAAAAATTATCTTTTCGAATAAAATTGCATAAAAGTTACATTTTTAGAAAGATCGTTCAAAAAAAATGTTTGCTTGAGAGATGAGTTACATTAAAAATGCATAGATTCTGAGATAACTTCAGTGGAAATTAGGTTAACAGCCGAATATCTCAATTCATTAAAGTAAATAAACACAAGAGATTCGTTCAACGTGAGTCATAGAAATATTAAACCATGGGGATAATCATTCGCAAAGCAAGATCTCCATGGTGAATTCTGCAGTGCTATCTGCTGTTCAAAAAAAATTCGCCTCTGTAAACGTGGCATACGTAATAAGGAAAAAAAAAGGAATGCTAATTTCGCTCATAATAGACGATGTAATTAATTTCACTAAAATAATAACGATTTCTTTTTTACATTGTAAAACTAGTTATAGTACGAATGCACCTCGTTTGTCACGTTTAACGTACAATTTCCAACTTTTTAAATATATTTGGAGGCCTTCCAGATTTATTTTCGCAGCTAATTTTAAAATTGTGACTACATTTAAGCATGTTCTTATGCCAGTAAAATTTTGAAGTAAATTGAAAATTTCGCGTTGAAAGGTAAACTGTGAAATAGTGAAATAGTGAAATATCACTAAATTACATTGCAAACGATTTTTTTCCCATAGAACGATGTGTAACAGAATTCTTTTGTTTGACCCTGTAAATGAATAATAAATGCTTTGCACTCTATATTCTACAAAAAGCATGTTTTAATGCGCTTCATAATTATATGTCAATTTCATTATGTTTTAAATGACGTAGCATCATCAAAATGCACTTGAATCGATTATTTCCCATTGACTGTAATGTAACGGAATACTTTTCACTGTCGCTGTAAAAAACCTATAAGTGCTACACTTTAGTTGAAATAAGGAACATACTATAGTAAACGACAATAACATGCAAAAATTTCAGAGCAATCCAAGCATATTTACGGGAGTTACAGCACGAACAGACGGACAGGCGGCAGACAAACCGAAGTCATAAACACTTTTCAACTAGGTTGGAAGGTGTTAAAAACGCCTCTTCTATTGAAATTAAAAAGTCTGTACCCAAAATTTATATTTACAATCAGTTCTTATCAGCGTATGTGTAAATTAATGTAAAAATGTTATATAATGTTTATAAAGTTGAATATTTTAATTTTCAAGCCGTTTATAAATATATTGAAGTAAAAATTGAAGCAAAACAATTATTTCGAAGACAATAAATAAACTGGTTTTATCAATTTTAGATATCAAAGTCTTGGGATGAATCTTTTAAAGCAAAATCTCCGGTGTAGTATCATACAAAAGCTATTTCGATTACAGCTATATATTTTTTTAATTATTAATTGGTTTCCATTAAAGCAGTATAAAACTTCTATTTTCTAAAAAAATAACAAAAGCATCACTAAAATTCAAAGATATTTTTTTAGTTAAAGGCTTTTTACAGTGATCAGTGATGTCGTAAGTACTATAGTGAAAACCTAAGTTTTGGAATATTTCATGAAAAGTCTCAAGTCTTAGATTCTGCAGAGTTTTTAAAGGCATAATTAACATTATCAACATTTAGTTATTTCATAAAGTAAAAAACTTTTTGATTTTTTAAATCTATTTTTATACTAAGTATTGACCAACATGTAATTTTATACTGCTATGAATACCTTTTCGGAAAATGCTATTATTTCCTCTTCATTCCAAATAAAAGTTTGTAATCAAATATAACGAACTATTCCATGAAATATATTCAAATTCTATTCAAGTCAATCATAATATTGTGTTCAAATCTTATATTTAATACAATTTCTGGAACAGATTTAACATTATCAAAGTTACTGACTGATTACTCTGTAGAATTTCTATAGAGAGATTTTGTTTGTCATAGAATATTCAAAATGTCTGTATAAATACTACAGATACCTTAAAAGAAAAAAAATCTGCAAAATGCTGTAAAATTTCTGTAAAATTTCTGAAGAAACTGACATTTTCTTTAAGAAAACCTGCAGATTGTTTTCAGCGGGGAACAAAGAATAAACAGTTCAAAATCATAAGAATATTTTTTTTAATGAAAATATTACCAAATGCATTTACCATGTATTAATATAAATACGCATACATATTACCAAATACATTTGAAAATATTACCAAATACATTATCTGAATACATTACCAAACAAGATTGATTATACAAGGAAATTTTCAAATAAATTGGTTTAATGAAAATTGCCTTTCTTGTACAAAATTTAATTAAAATATTTTAATATGGCAGAAAAAATACAAGTTAAAAAAAAATCATAAATGAAAGTGCATTCTTAGAAATTTGAATTTAATTCTCAATGTGAAATATAAGTTAAAAAATAATAATTTTTCATTAAATATATTAATTCCTATGCTTCTAACATACTGAATAACAACAACAAAAAATAATAAATTACCATCAAATTTCAAAAATTTAATATAGTATGTTACTTACTCGTAACGAAGTAAGAAGTATACAGTAAAAGAAGTGTAAGGTAAGTCATATTCATCATCATTCAGCTGCAGATTTGTCTGATTCTGCCTATTTTGTTACTAAATCTAAATTCTTATGAAATGTAGCTTATATATGTATATATATATATATATATATATATATATATATATTAAAATAAAAGATAAGCAACATCTTGATACAGCCTGCTCTAAAATCCTTTGTTTTTACGGCATTCATGCATTAACTAACTGATAATGTGGTTTAGGTTTGATAAAATTTGTTGACCATCTTAAATCAATTTTAAGTTATAAGTGAGAAAGAAGATTGAATTGTTATTAATCTAGAATAATCGTCTGTATGATATCTTTACTTTTTTCTTTAGACACGTGGAGAAAGAATCACGCTAAAATTTAAAGACGTAGTTACCTTAATCAATTGTTATCATGACATTGACAATATCCAAAATAACTTTGAATTCTTTTCAGTAAAATACTTTAAAAAATAAAAGATCAAAGAGAGAGAGCGAGAGGAAATCATGCCTTTAATTATAGTGAGATGTATATATGTCCCTTCTTATCGTTAATTAATACAGTAAATCCCCGGTTATCCGAAAAGCATGGGACCAAAGGATTTTCGGTTGACCGGGGTTCCATAGGAATTTTCGGATAACCTTCGGCTTCCTAATTTTATTCTACCAGATGACACTACTCACCCTTCTCACTTACCCACAGTCAGGTAAGGCTCCTATAAGGGGAGCTGACGCATATCCATTCTGTTGCCCAAAATAACCGCCATATTGTGACCTAGCTCAGCATTAGGAAACCGCCTGAGCAGGTGTTGGCCGTCCTCGTTACTGTCACTCGCCGTCCACTAGTACGGTAAGCTAACCGGTTTTAGCTTGGTTTTTGGTCCGCTAGGTCATTAAATGGCGGTATGATTCAGCCGTCAGGTAATGCGTTCGTCCTTGCAGATGAAGCAAGAGTATTGTTATGAATTTTGTAAATATTTCATTCTTTTTAATTTATTTTATTTTATTATTGTGAAAATTGCAGTATTATTAATGTATTTCCTATTGAGCATCATGTAACTCAATGCTAAAGGCCTCAGGTGCTTTGCAAGAAAAACAACCTTACACCCTCATCTCTATAATGGAAGTCTATTGAAATATCGCCAAGGAATGGGTTTATCGCCAAGTTGGCGATGGTTTTGGCGACTTATTTTTGTCGCCAAATTTGGCGATATATCGCCAAATGTCGCCAAGTTGGCGACGGATTTGGCGAATTTTTGTGCAACCACACCCCCCCTTATACCTATACATTGGGATCCTTTCTTGCTTGGGTTCTCTATCGAAAGTTAAAGCACTTTCTGGTAATTTCTAGCATCTGAAGGCTCTGGAATAATCTGGAAAGATCTCTGAAACCTATATAAGGACCTCCATCAGTTCAGTTAGTGAGTTGTCTGTCAACTGCGATTGAATTCATACGAGAGGCTTTGCATTGAGAACTGTGTTTCTCGGATCGATTTTGTCGTTGATACGTCGTATTGAACGCATTGTTTCTGTGTGAAATTTTGCTGCGCTTTTATTGGATTTGAAGATTACTGAATATCTTGTAATTTTCAGAAGATATTTGTGATCGTATTGCACTGTTTATAGTGAATAAAGCCTTTTTATTGTTCTTATATATTGGCATCAGTCCTTTCGAACCCCGAGCTCACAACAATTGGTGTCAGAAGTGGGATTGAATGCCGATTACCAGAGCAATGGAAGCGCAACTGACTAAATTACTGGAGAAATTAGGAGAGATGGATGAGAAAATGACTGCCAACCTTGGCGAGTTAAAAGATGAAATGAAGAAGGAAATGTCAGCGATGGATGAGAAAATGACTGCAAATCTTGGCGAGATGGATGAGAAAATGACTGCCAACCTTGGCGAGTTAAAAGATGAAATGAAGAAGGAAATGTCAGCGATAGATGAGAAAATGACTGCAAATCTTGGCGAGATGGATGAGAAAATGACTGCCAACCTTGGCGACTTAAAAGATGAAATGAAGAAGGATATGTCAACCAACCTTGGAGAGTTAAAAGACTTAATAGAGGATAAAATAACATCTTTAAATGACAGAATTGACGGCGTGGAAAACAAAGTTGAAGGAAGATTTCAACAAATAGAAGGAAAAGTAGAAGAAATTCAAAGGACAGCCAATACCGTAGAAGAAAGAGTAGAAGAAAAAGTTCAAAAGATCGCCGAGACCGTTGAAGAAAGAGTAGAAGAAAAAGTTCAAAAGATCGCCAAGACCGTCGAAGAAAGGATTGAGAGTGTAGAAAAGGAGTTGGAAAATGTGAAGAAACAAAAGATAGCTGCCGAAAACTATCCCGAAGATGTCAAGTATCAAGCTATGCTTCCTCGGGCCTCTATTAAACTCTAAGAGACACAATTTAAGACACAATTTGGGATCGTAGCGGACGCCAATGGATGGGATTCCCAGACAAAAGCTTGCCAGTTAGCTGCTTCTCTACGAGCTGATGCTGCCGACGTCCTACAGACTTTGCCTGCAAATGAACCGCTGGATTTTGAAACGCTCGTCAGTGCCTTAGAATTACGCTTTGGCGAGAAATGCATGAAGGAATATAGCAGACTTCAGCTCAAATCTCGACAGCAGAAATCCACTGAATCCCTGCAAGAGCTTGCTACGGATGTCGAGAGACTTTCACATCTTGCTTATCCTGACTGTCCGACTGAAATTAGAGAAAGCTTGGCTCTGCAGCATTTTATTGATGGTGTGCGTGACTCTGAGATCCAGAAACAACTCCGGATTGCAGATCTCAATGACTTAAAAGGGGCTTTAGTTTATGCCCTAAAATTCGAGGTAGCCCAGCAAGCTACAAGGAAAGATCGGCACTTTGTGCGAGTAGCCAACATGCCTGAGACGTCGGATACAGCTGTGGAACGTTTACAGCAGCAGATGAAGGACGTGATGAGACATATAAACTCCTTGATGGACAACAAACCTGGAAGAAAAATCAAGTGCTGGAAATGCGGTGGAGAAGGTCATATTCAAAGAAACTGCCTAAAACGACCCAGCACAGAAGGTAATAGCTCCGCACGAACGGCGGAGCAGGAAAACTAATTAATGGCCATCTCGCGGGGCGGAGGTTGCCAGATTTTGAGAAGCCCCATTATCAAGTGTGTCAAATTTCTGCAGGAAGTTGCGGCAAGAACGGAGTTTTTATAGTCGGGCGTGTGAATGATTTGCCCTGTAATATGATCATCGATACAGGAGCCAATGTGACCATCATCCGAAAAGATCTAGCTCAGCGGCTAAAAGAAAAGCTCCTCTGGACTCCGCCCCGTGTTATCCACCAAACCGTGACCGGGGATAAGATCGACATACATGGAAGAATGAAATTGAAAATAAAGTTTGGGAACGCCGCTTACCATCATACAGTCTATGTGGCCGATATTTCAGACCCTTTCATACTCGGACTGGACTTTTTAAAAGAGCAAGGATTTACACTGGATTTTAAGAATAATGAGTTACGCTCTGCTCAAGAAGATGTCACTATTTTCAAACTTGGAAATGAGTCCGGGTCTATTCAACGGATCACAGCCAAGGCAGATGTTATCATCCCTCCTCGGACCGAAATGATGATACCTGGATTAACTGGAAACGAAAGAATTTTCCAGTATGGCTTGACTGGATATCCTGAGAAGAGCCCAAAGGGAGTGCTAATAGCATCAGCGCTGGTAGATCTGTCGAGAGATGTGATACCTGTGAGGATTGCGAACGTAAGTGAAAAGTCTAGAATTATCCAGAAAGGTGAAGTGCTTGCAACCTGTGCTCCAGTCACTTGTGTTTGCAAAGACCCGAGCTTGACGTTATCGGAGCCGCCTACAAGTTTAACACCTGTAATTGGACGAAATGAAAATTTATCTCCTGAACAGAAACATGCCGCAGAAAGACTGTTCCAGGAATTTAAGGATGTGTTTTCACAAAACGAGAGTGATATAGGGCGCACTTCACTGACACGTCATAGAATTGATACTGCCAACCATCCACCGATTAAACAGCATCCAAGACGCTTGCCGTTCGCAAAACAAGAAGAGGTTTCTAAGCTCTTACGAGAGATGCAGGATAGTGACATCATCGAACCGTCATCAAGTCCGTGGGCCTCTCCCATCGTGTTGGTCCGAAAGAAAGATGGCTCCACAAGATTTTGTGTGGATTATCGTAAACGTAACGATATCACGAAGAAGGACAGCTATCCTCTACCAAGAATAGACGACACGCTAGATACTCTTTCAGGACATAAATGGTTTTCCACGCTGGATTTGAAGAGTGGATATTGGCAAGTAGAGATCCATCCTGATGACAAAGAGAAGACCTCATTTACTACTGGACAAGGACTTTGGCAATTTAAAGTTATGCCGTTCGGGCTCTGCAATGCTCCAGCAACGTTCGAGCGCCTCATGGAGACAGTGTTAAAAGGTCTGACTTTTGAAGCTTGTCTCATCTACCTAGATGACGTCATCATTGGTGGCCGCACGTTTGAAGAACATCTAGAGAATATTCGAAAAGTGTTAACGAAACTAAGAGCGGCGAATTTAAAGCTGAACCCTTTGAAATGCAAGTTCTTCCAACGAGAAGTAAACTATTTAGGACACATCATCTCAGCTGAAGGTGTTCGAACAGATCCTGAAAAAGTGTCTGCAGTAAAGCACTGGAAACGTCCGGAAAATGTCCATCAGTTGCGAAGCTTTCTGGGACTATGCACTTATTACAGAAAGTTTGTACAGGGGTTCTCCAACATCGCAAGACCCTTGCATAGGCTCACTGAAAGCAAACAAAAGTTTCTATGGACACAAGAATGCGACAATTCATTCCAGCGGCTGAAAGAAGCTCTCACATCCTCTCCAGTCCTTACCTATCCAGACCCCGACAAACAATTCATTGTGGACACGGATGCCAGTCAGGAAAGTGTCGGCGCTGTACTTTCCCAAGAAATAGATGGCCAAGAACGAGTCGTAGCATACTGGAGCAAATGTTTATCGAAACCAGAGCGGACTTATTGCGTCACTCGTAAGGAGTTATTAGCTATAGTGAAAGCCATAGAACACTTCCATCACTATCTCTATGGCAGGAAATTTCTCCTTCGTACTGACCACGCATCCCTAACATGGCTGATGAATTTTAAGAACCCAGAGGGCCAAGTAGCCAGATGGATACAACGACTCCAGGAATACGACTTTGACATCAGGCATCGCAAAGGCTCATCGCATGGAAACGCCGATGCCCTATCAAGAAGACAGTGTCCCGAAAGTTGTCGCTATTGTTCCAGAGCGGAGAACAAGTATAATCCCGAACATGTCATACGCCAGACGAAGACTTCACTATCAACGCCACCAGATCCCTGGAGTGATGAGAAGATTCGAGAAGATCAAATGGCAGACTCTGACATCAAACCAATCTTGGAGTTATTAGAATCTTCTAGCACGAAGCCCAGTTGGAAAGACATCTCGACTTACAGTCCTACGACGAAGCAATATTGGGCTCTTTGGAACTCCCTCCACGTCAAGAATGGTGTCCTGTTCCGAAAATTCGAATCGGAAGATGGAAAAACATCTCGGTGGCAGTTGGTACTTCCTCGATCCCGAATACCAGAGGTCCTCAAGGAATTACATGGCAGTCCCACTGGTGGCCATTTTGGAGTCATGAAAACATTACACAGAGTCCGAGAGCGCTTCTTCTGGGGAAAAGCGAGAGATGACGTTGAACAATGGTGTTGAACGATGCATGTGCAGCTCGGAAAGGACCAAAGAAACGTAGCCGAGGAAGACTACATCTCTACAATGTAGGAGCACCTTTTGAACGCATCGCCCTTGACATCCTAGGTCCTCTGCCAAGAAGTGCTGATGGCAACAAATACCTCCTTGTTGTCATGGACTATTTTACGAAATGGCCTGAAGTTTATGCCATCCCTGATCAAGAAGCTTCTACGGTTGCGGATGCCTTGATACACCAGTGGATATCAAGGTATGGAGTTCCCCTTCAAATGCATTCTGACCAAGGGAGAAATTTCATATCTGCTGTGATTGAGGGTCTTTGTCAACTTCTCGGAATGGACAAAACTAGGACGACGCCTTTACATCCACAGTCGGATGGCATGGTTGAGAGGTTTAATCGTACCATCCTCAACAACCTCTCACTGCTAGTTTCAAGAAACCAACAAGACTGGGACCAAAAACTTCCCTTGTTTCTCCTCGCCTATCGCAGCGCCGTCCATGAAACGACCGGCTATCCCCCGTCTCATATGCTTTTCGGTCGTTATCTTCGTCTACCTTGTAATCTGATTTTTGGTCGCCCTCCAGATGCGCCTTCATCGCCAGAGGGATACGTGCAGAATCTCCAGGCACGATTTGAAGACGTCCACAACTTGGCTCGAGAGCGGATCAATATACAGACGGAGAAGATGAAGACCAGGTACGACACGAAAGCCACGGGACATCAATTCAAAGAAGGTGACAAGGTTTGGTTTTATAATCCGACTCGACGTAAAGGACTTTCTCCCAAACTGCAATCGCACTGGGACGGTCCTTATACAGTCCTAAACAGACTGAACGATGTCGTAATTCGGATCCGAAAGTCACCAAGTTCGAAGCCTAGAGTCGTTCATTACGACAGGCTGGCTCCATACTATGGCCATAGTACTTAGTTCATTGATTGTAAATAGTGTAATGTAAATAATGTAAATTAGTATGACCATGGTCTTGTATTTAAGTTAATGTAATAATTTCTTTTGCTTAGCATTATCATTATTGTTATTATTATTTAAATACTTGTATGTAATGATGTCTATACTTTAATTTAATTTAATTTTTTTTAAATAAGTGTATATTTTGTATAATTCAGCATTATGAATGCGTTTAATTGTTATTTTCCATGTTTGCTTTAAGCGCTTTGAATAGTATAGCATTTGTTGGTAACGGGTTTGCTTTCCGATCAAAGGTTGAACTGCCCGGGACGTGCAGTCCTTGAAAGGGGGGGCAATGTTATGAATTTTGTAAATATTTCATTCTTTTTAATTTATTTTATTTTATTAT
Source organism: Maratus michaelseni (assembly GCA_963931845.1). NCBI lineage: Eukaryota > Metazoa > Arthropoda > Arachnida > Araneae > Salticidae > Maratus > Maratus michaelseni. Next base: position 342,917,862 of record OZ007591.1, on the reverse strand, counting down.
TGTGAAAATTGCAGTATTATTAATGTATTTCCTATTGAGCATCATGTAACTCAATGCTAAAGGCCTCAGGTGCTTTGCAAGAAAAACAACCTTACACCCTCATCTTTATAATGGAAGTCTATTGAAATATCGCCAAGGAATGGGTTTATCGCCAAGTTGGCGATGGTTTTGGCGACTTATTTTTGTCGCCAAATTTGGCGATATATCGCCAAATGTCGCCAAGTTGGCGACGGATTTGGCGAATTTTTGTGCAACCACACCCCCCTTATACCTATGCATTGGGATCCTTTCTTGCTTGGGTTCTCTATCGAAAGTTAAAGCACTTTCTGGTAATTTCTAGCATCTGAAGGCTCTGGAATAATCTGGAAAGATCTCTGAAACCTATATAAGGACCTCCATCAGTTCAGTTAGTGAGTTGTCTGTCAACTGCGATTGAATTCATACGAGAGGCTTTGCATTGAGAACTGTGTTTCTCGGATCGATTTTGTCGTTGATACGTCGTATTGAAAGCATTGTTTCTGTGTGAAATTTTGCTGCGCTTTTATTGGATTTGAAGATTACTGAATATCTTGTAATTTTCAGAAGATATTTGTGATCGTATTGCACTGTTTATAGTGAATAAAGCCTTTTTATTGTTCTTATATATTGGCATCAGTCCTTTCGAACCCCGAGCTCACAACAGTATGTATTCTGAGCGATTTCACCTTCCTGTGTTTTAATTTCCTCCAAACATTATTTACGATGAGTAATACTCACTGTAAAAAAATTCCAACCCTTTTCCGTTTCGTAAAAGATAAATTTCCTTTACGATACGGAAAACAACCGATAAAATAATTCTCCGAATCACAACAGAAAGGTTTTCTACAGTCATAAAAATAATCTATTTATATCGGATTAGTTTCCGAACGGATGGAAAACAGCTTTCTCCGGACTTACTGCACAGTCTCGTTCTCTGCTGACGTATGAAAGGCGTTGCGTCACTTGATTGATAACAGAACAGAATCGAGTTTTTGGATGAAGATGGGCGCCATGTTTTTAAATATTGGACAACTGCTCTACGTACTTCTAACTTCGCAATAGTTTTACCTCTGGTAGGAGTCTGGTTTTTGCGGAGTAAGACAGCTGTATAGGAATAAAAAGCTGCTCACCGGGCCCATGGGCCAAACCAACAACAACAACAACAACTTCGCAATGGTAAATACTAAAATTTATGTGATTTTTAATATTTTGGATTTGATATGTACATATATTTATAGTGCATGATTATCAAATCGAATAACATGTTTAAGGAGCTGCGTAGCCTGAAATAAAATGCATGTTATCTTATTTCTCGCTCAGTTTATTTTTTATGAGAAAAATATCCCCGAAGTAAAAAATATTTTGATGTGCCAGAAATTTCTAACTTGGATATTATCTTAATGAAACTTAGTTTTTGTAGGCTGTTTTTTTAAATAGTTTTTAACTTATTCTAAATTAAATTCCTTGTTTATTTCTTTAATTCTGTAAGACATCCAGTGTTGAATTCAGGGGGTGGGGGTACAGTCGCCCCCGGAGCATTGAAATGTCCCACCGGAAGATTTCACATTTTATGCTTTTAATAATCAAAAAGTGCAACCCCCCCCGGAACTCTATAATATCCCCCCCCCCCGGAACCACAGAAATCCCTCCCGGAGAAAAATGTCTGAATTCAACACTGAAGACATCAATAACATACCTATGATCTTAAAATAAATTGATGATATTTTTCTATGTTCGATGCTATATCAGAATCATATTGTCTTTTTTCAGGTACTGCATTATTATAGAATCAATTTTACATTTTATTATTTGTAGGGATGTAACGAATAGTGATTTGGCCGAATAGCCGAATACCGAATATTCGGCCAAGTTTTAGCCGAATACCGAATGTTCGGCGGCCGAATACTGACTTTAAAAAAAATTATTTTATTTATTTATTTTTTTTTTCCAATTTTAAAATCAAAAATTAAATTAAGGACTAATTGAAATAAATTTTTTGTTTGAGTGTTCAAAAATCATGACAGCTGAATGTATGTAAGCACGGTATATAGTGAACGTTTGTTTTCTGAAGCTGGTAATATATATGAAACCAAACGAAACAGACTTCTTCCTGAAAATGCTGAAAAGTTATTTTTGCATCACAATTTCAGGCTTTACAGTGATAAATAATTTTGTTACCCCTGTATGTTATTTTGAAGTAACTCATTAAATGTTTTTTCAGTATAGGTAATAGTTTTTTTCTTTTCAATGTATCAAACTCATTAGTTCGTTTAATCAACATCTAATGTTTAATTTTTAATTAGTAAAGTAATTATATAGTCATATATTTATTATTTAAAAGTAAAACTAAACGCTAGAAAAATGATTTAATTTGTGAAAGATTAAGCATTTTTACAAGACAGTAAAATATTTGTTTTTAATATTTATGAATTTTATTGTTTAAGAAACTTATCATCATTATAAATCAGATTAAAAAAATAGATATAAAGTGATTTTTTTTTAATTCACTGATGAGAGAGAGAGAGAGAGAGAGAGAGAGAGATTTAAACTTTAAATGCAGTATATATTTTGCATTTTAATGTAAAATAAATTAATGTTGCAATACTTACTTAAATTCATATGATGCCTAAATATGCAGCAAGAAAAATATTTTTTAATTTCATTATATACAGTTATTTATAAGTTGTCATGAAGCTTTAAAATTGAGTAAGTATTAGGATTTATTTTTCTTATAATAATTAATGTATTTAGATATCATTCTTTAATATTGTTTGTTAAAAATATTTAAAATCACATTTTTTTTTCTGGAACTTATTTAACCAAATATCTTAGAATATTCGGCCAAATAAGCAAGTATTCGACAATATATCTAAATATATTCGGCTACAGGTATTCGGCAGAATATCTGTTCAATATTCGGCAAAAGGGCCCATTAAGCCGAATACCGAATAGTGGTCGAATATTCTTTACATTCCTAATTATTTGTAGTGTATTAAAATTCAATTGAAAAGGGGAATCCTTTAAATTCTATAATGTTAATTAATAAATTGAGAACTTTATGTTAGGACGATATAATGAAATTTGTATTGGTATATGGTAAAATAAATTTCACTATTCTTTGCATATCAGACAAAATTTTAGTTGTAACAAACGTAAAGTTGAATATGCTGAATATCTTGAGGTTGATATTATCTATATTCATGCTGTAAAAGCTTGCATGCAGAAGCTTACATCTTGGGAAGCAGAGATCAACTGCCTCGCCCTGTATATTCAAGTTTAATTGGCTAAATTTTATTTTTCTTACATTATTTTGAAAATAAAAAATGACATTTAATCTTTTCTAATAATTTAAAATAAACAGAAAAAGAAAAAAAGCAAACAGGGAATTTTTGTCAGTAGAGATGGATGGGGGAGATCTCCACTGCTGAACATCATGTCACATGTGGAAAGGAAGACAATTTTTTGTTCTGATTTTTATTTCGTGCTCATGTCTTGAAAAATTATATTGAATGGGCTTCAGGGAGAATAAACCCTCAAAAGGCTTGAATTTTTTTTACTTCAAAAATATAAATCTTCAATTCTTCATTCATTCATTAAAAAAAAAAAAAAAAAAAAAAAAAAAAAAAAATGTGGTGTTTTAGCAAAAAAAAATTCTTACTTGATTTTATTTCATATTTCTGCTTTCATTTAACTAAATCTTGTCATGTATTTAAATGCACGTGTTAATACTGTTCAAATTTCCAGAAAAAAAAAATGTTCAAAAGAGTCAACATATAAATCATAAATGTCACTAGAACCCAACTTTAAACTTCAGAGTCCTAGGCACAGCATTTTTGCGTGCCCTTCCAAGCACTACTCTTAAGTAATCTCAAAGCTTAGAATTTTTGTGATACGTCCTCATCCAATCATTTCTTCCAGGGCTGTGGAGTCTGAGTATAAGTCAGGCACGTTTTTTTTTTTTTTTTTTTTTTGGGGGGGGGGGGGGAGATTCGGTGTCGCTAAAAAACTGGCCGACTTGACTCAGTCTCTAGCTTGTTTTTTGGACAATTCAAAGTGAAATTAAATTAATTATATGTGATTTTAAATTTATAAACTGAATTATTATTTTTATTTTGGGACTATATACCGCATAGATGAAAACTGTTTTTAATTAAAAACTCTCGTTGATATTTTCCATTTAGTATACAGTCTTTTCACTCAGCTTTTTGGGGTTTGCAGAACCCGAGGTAAGGCAAAAATTGAAAATTCTGCTACTTTTGGAGTCTACAGAACCCGAAATATCATTGTAATAGAAACCTTTTTTAGCTCCCAGTCTGTCAAAGCCAGAAAGGGGGGCTAATTCGCCACCCCCTTAATTTAGATAAATAGGTTTTTCATACAGAGTTATCCGATTTCAATTTTTGAAATTTTGTATATAGGTTGATTCTGATAAGGCGGTTCCTTGATTAGTTATGGAGGTTCATTGGTTAAATATAAAGGAGGATCGAACGGGGGCTGATAGCCCCCTTAATTCAGATAAACGGTTTTTTTATGCAGAATTATCCGATTTGTTTGAAATTTTGTATATAGGTTCATTCTGATAAGGCGCTTCCCTGATCAGTTTTGAGGGTTTATTGGTTAAGTATAAAGGGGAACGGGGGCTAATTCCCCCTAATTTTGATAAAGGGGTTTTTCATGCAAAATTACCCAATTTGCTTCAAATTTTGTATAAAGCTTCATTGTGAAAAGGCGCTTCCCTCATTAGTTTTGGAGGTTCATTAGTTAAGTTTAAAGAGGGAAACGGTGGTTAATACCCTCCTCCTTAATTTAAATAATTGGGTTTTTTATGCAGAATTATCCGATTTGCTTCAAATTTTGTATATAGGTTAATTGTGATAAGGCGCTTCCCCTTATCAATTTTGGTTGTTCATTGATTAAGTATAAAGGGGGGAACGGTGTCCAATCCCCCCTTAATTTAGATAAATAGGTTTTTAATGCAGAATTATCCAATTTGCTTCAAATTTTGTATATAGGTTCATTGTTAAAAGCCGCTTCCCTGATTAGTTTTGGGGGTTCATTGGTAAGTACAAAGGGGGGAACGGGGAGCTGATATCCCCTTAATTTAGATAAATGGGTTTTCCATGCGGAAATATCTGATTTGTTTCAAATTTTGAATATAGGTTCATTCTGATAAGGCGGTACCCTGCTCAGTTTTAGGGGTTCATTGGTTAAGCATAAAGGAAGGGAACAGGGACTAATCCCCTCTAATTTAGGTAAATGGGTTTTTCATGCAGAATTACACAATTTTCTTCAAATTTTGTATATAGCTTCATTGTGATAAGGTGCGTCCCTCATTAATTTTGGGAGTTATTTCGTTCAGCATAAAGAGGGGAACGGGGGCTAATCCCCCCCCCCATAATTTAGATAAATGGGGTTTTTATGCAGAATTATTGTATTTGCTAAAAATTTTGTATATAGGTTCCTTCTAATACGTCGCTTCCCTGATTAGTTTTGGGGGTTCTTTGGTTAAAGATACAGGGGGAACTGGGGGCTAATGGGTTTTTCATGCAGAATTATCCGATTTGTTTCAAATTTTGTATATATGTTCACTCTGATAAGGCGCTTCCCTGATCAGTTTTGGGGTTCATTAGTTAAGTATAAACCTGAGAACGGTGGCTAATCCCCCCCCCCCCTTAATTTAGATAAATGTGTTTTTATGCACAATTATCTGATTTGTTTCAAATTTTGTATATAGGTTAATTGTGATAAGACGTTTCCCCATATCAATTTCGGAGGTTGATTGATTAAGTATAAAGGAGGAAACGGTGTCCAATCACCCCTTTAATTTAGATAAATGGTTTTTTTTATGCAGAATTATCAGATTTGTTTCAAATTTTGTATATAGGTTCATTCTGATAAGGTGCTTCCCTGATCAGTTTTGGGGGTTCATTGGTTAAGTATAAAGGGGGAACAGGGGCTAATCACCCCTAATTTAGATAAATGGGTTTTTAATGCAAAATTACCCAATTTGCTTTAAGTTTTGTATAAAGCTTCATTTTGATAAGGCGCTTCCCTCATTTGTTTTGGGGGTTCATTTGCTAAGTGTAAAGAGGGGAACGGTGGCTAATTCCCCCCCCCTTAATTTAGATAAATGGGTTTTTATGCAGAATTATCCGATTTGCTTCAAATTTTGTATATAGGTTAATTGTGATAAGACGCTTCCTTATATCAGTTTTGGGGGTCCTTGATTAAGTATAAATAACAGAACGGTGTCCAATCGCCCCCTTAATTTAGATAAATGGGTTTTTAATGCAGAATTATTCAATTTGCTTCATATTTTGTACATAGGCTCATTGTGATAAGTCGCTTCCCTGATTAGTTTTGGGGTTCATTGGTTAAGTATAAAGGGGAAACCAGGGGGCCAATCCCCCCTCTTAATTTAAATAAATGTTTTTTTTTTTATTCAGAATTATCCGATTTGCTTCAATTTTTTTATATTGGTTAATTGTGATACGACGCTTCTCCTTATCAGTTTTGGGGGTTCATTGATTAAGCATAAAGGGGGAACTGTGTCCAATCCCCCCTTAATTTAGATAAATGGGTTTTTAATGCAGAATTATCCGATTTGTGTCAAATTTTGTATATAGGTTCATTCTGATAAGGCGCTTCCCTGATCAGTTTTGGGGGTTCATTGGTTAAGTATAAAGGGTAGGGAAGGGAGGCAAATCCCCCTCCTTAAAATAGATTAATGGGTATTTCATGCAGAATTATCCGATTTGCTTCAAATTTTGTAAATAGGTTCAATGTGACAAGTTGCTTCTCTGTTTAGTTTTGGGGGTTCATTGGTTAAGTATAGAAAGGGGGAACAAGGTCCAATCCCTCCCTTAATTTAGATAAATATGTTTTTCATGCAGAATTATCCAATTTGCTTCACATTTTGTATATAGGTTCATTGTTATAAGGCGCTTCCTTGATTAGTTTTGGGGGTTCAATGGTAAAGTATAAAGGGGGGATCGGGAGGCTAATCTCCCCTCCTTAATTTAGATAAATGGGTTTTTCATACAGAATTATCCGATTTGCTTCAAATTTTGTATATAGTTTCAGTTTGATAAGGTGCTTCCCTGATCAGTTTTGAAGTTTAATTGGTGAAGTTTAAAGAGAGGGAACGGGGCTATTCTCCACCCCCTAATTTAAAGAAATGGGTTTTCATGCAGAACCGGTAAATTTTTACTTTATAAAAAACATGAGTTTTTTTTGTTGTTGATGCTAAATGAAATTTATTTGGATTTATTAAAGAAAGGACAAAGTGTTTTGAAAGGAATATTAAACGAAACCCTTTGAGCGATGTTCGATCACACTTACCCACTAGTTCTATTATATTACTGTGGCACGCTTTTTTTTTTCATTTAATGCTGATCGTGAAATCCCATGGTAACCTATGTAAATTTTAAAGAGGTAGTAAATTCCCTTATACAATTATCAAAATATAGCTTTCACCAGCAGGAAGCAGATGTCCAATGTGCATCTTTAAATTAACATTTTTAAATTGTACATTTTAATAATTTTCCTTAATTTTTAAGTATTTTAAAAACTTATGAAATTTGAAATTTTTACTGAAAGGAAAATTTTCAAATTTTATGCTCTTAAAAATACTTATCGCTGAAGACGAAGAGTCCTCTTAATCATTCATTGCTGTTGTGCTGTTTTTGTCCCATTAAATATACATGATCACTAGAAATTATTAAAATAAAAATATATTAATATTATTATTGTTATTATTGCAGGATAATACTGCAGTGATCAGTGTCGCATTCCAGCTAGAGCATATCATCCTTGCTTAATAGCGAATGATGATGTAAGAAAGGAAATCATGCTGTTCTCGAATAATATTGATGGTTTGACAGTTTTTTCGGAGAAATGTCCTAGGACAATTTTGTTTTGGTAGCATCATACTCTCTATCATACTCTCAGCATAAACTCTGTAATCAATTAAGGCCTGGAAGAAATTAAAGAATCTAGGCCTACTTTTTTACTAAGTGCAGCTATTCGAAGGCAAGAACTGTCAATGGAAGTAATATCAGTATTGCTGTAATTTTTATTCATTATAACATTTTGATTTATAGTTTTGTTGCAAATAAATGTTATTTTTCAGTATAAATGTTTGTTTTATTTTTTCTGTCTTTTGTAGTTAGCCAGAAAAAAAAAATCGAGTAACTTATATATATATTTTTAAATAGTATTTTGTTAGTATGTGCAATTTAATGTTTGTGCAGATTAAATGCGATTGATTTATTTTAATAAGTTTAAGTTAAAAAAAAACAGCACATACCACATTTGCGAAGTCAGATTTTTTATTAAATATACATTTATTTTTTATATATTTTTCCTGAATTATTTGTAATTTTTAATATTCTTCTATTAAGTGATCTGCCATTGAAGAATAAAAGACTCACAAACATTTCTTTCTTTGTCATTAATGATGATAAAATTTTGACTTTAAATATACATAAATTTTTATAGGCAACTAGACTTCATAAATATAGTAAAATGAATATAGGTCAGTCAACAGTATATTTATTGATATTTATGTAGATATCTCATGACTTCATTGTGCACATGTAAATAACAAATGGTTCAATATTCCAACGTAATTTATTTATGGAAAGATTCGGAAAATAAAGATTGCATGGTAAGTAATATACTTTGAAATGTTACATATTTTTTTTTCATACAATTTCAATTACTTGCAAATGTAAACTCATAAACAACTAAAGTTTTAAAATCTTAAAAAAAGGCCTGATTTAATTATTGTTATTTTAAATTCAAATAAATCAAACTTTAATTCACTGTAAACTCTGTAATCGCTTAGGAACTCATAAAGCTGGAAAATTGGTGTTTCTTTTCAAACATTTTAATAACAAAGAATATTTTTTTCATATCCATTGAAATTTATAAAATATAATCATAACCATCTTAAGTGTGTTTAATATATGCTCTAAATTCATTAAATGAATAAAGAAATTTGGTCAGAACAAAAAGCTTTAGCTTTTAGTAATGCAGAGTGCATATGCTTTTTATTTTATCAAAGGGGTAATTCAAGGTGGTATATGTATTTTATACAGAATAGGATATCTGTTAAATTGCAGTTTTTGTAAATAAGTGATGACACAAGACAATTTGTTTTATTTATTTCATGTTTTCAAAAGTAAAAGAGAATTCACATTTCTAAATTAATTCTTTTTCTGTAGCTCCATTTTTTTTAAACTGTATATTTTTAACTATTTATATGATTAAAATATTTTAATTTAACCAAGTGAATGAGTTTCTATATATTTTTTTTAATTTCAAATATATTTAAATGGACACTTCTAATTGTTAATTTTATTTATTTAGTAAAGTTTATTTTACTGTAAAATGTATAATTTTAAAATTGTATTTTGAATTAAAAAAAATAGCTGATTTAAATAATTAAAAACATATATGATTTTTTGATTAAATAAATAAGTAAAATCACGAACCCTGTTTTTAAAAAGGATTTTCATTTAGCAAGGCTTTTTGTTATATAATTTTCAGTTGAGCTTCAAGTTCAAAGTCTTGTACATTTTCAAATTGCATGGCTTCTAAAATTTGTTTATCATGAAGCTATTTATTAGGATTAGCTGAATTCTGTATATATATTCTTATAAGTTACATGGCTTCAAAAGTTTTTAGATTTACTTTATTAATATTACACTGGTGTCCAGAAATTAAGGGGCAGTGACCGATTTCAGACGTTTCGTCAATTATCTTACTGAAACTCGTGAGTAAATGCCCGGAATGCCCTTAAGCTTTGAGGATGTAAAGAACATGTTTGACTTGATGTTTTTCAGTGAATATTTTATCGCGAGGACAACTATGGGGGGGGGGGGATAATAACTTTAATAATAAAATAATATTTTCGATCACCCAAGTAACGAAAAATGCTAAAAATGGTCTGTCACTGTAGTAAATGACTATGTAGGTTCTGTTCAACATTTGTGTGCATTTTTTGTAAGTATAGCATGTATATTCGTGAATATATTAACGTTTCTGTGAAAAATTCAAAAGTTTTTTTTTATAACATGCAGAGTTTTCAGCCAAATTTAACACCACTTTCCAAAAACTTGACAAAGAATCGTAGAAATAGTATACTGTGATTAAAATATTAATATATTGAATATTTGATGAGATATAGGTATTTTTATGAAATTAATTTTAACTGCGCATGCGCAAACTACAGCAAACATTTTTGTTATGATTTGATAGCAATACTATAGGGCAACTCATATAAAAAGACCAGTGAACTATCGTGAAAACTCAAATAGTTACAGCATTGATAAATACATTGATAAATTGAGAAATAAGTCTCATATAATTCTATGTTTTAAGCATAACTCAAAAACTACTTACCAACTATCTGTGATTTTGGATTTGCATATTTGAAGCCTCCAGAAATCCACCTCTATTAAAAATTCATAGGTTATTTTTTTTCTTTTTTGAAATGAATTTAAAAATACATTTTTTTTTTTTATAAGAGAGAACTAAACATCATCTATACAATTTTAACAAATAGATTTTGAAAATCTTCAAATAAGCGAATCCAAAATTATTATGTCAAGTAGTTTTTGAATTACGCTTAAAAAGCTACCCGCATTGCAATTTGTTTTTCATCAATTGCAAATTAATTTCACATTAAGACTTCCAAATTTTAAACCTTCATATTTCTTAAACCACTTGACCAAGTGATTTCTTGTTTCGTATCCTTGGGAGAAATTTACAGAAAAAAAATGTATAACGTCAAAATTAGGTGTATGTATTGAAAAGTTGGAGTTTGGTAAAATTTAACAATGATGACGACCCCCTAAGCTTATTTTTTTAAAACCTATTATTGGAAGAAGATAATTTTCAGTCAAATATGGCTATTTCTGTTTTTTAAGGAGGGGTGGGGCAATATTATGATTTAAAAAGATAGGTTTTGTATGTCCTTTGTTTTAGAAATATAGCTATAGAAATTCTTTCCAGCAACAATAAACTTCAAAGTAGTTGCATACACCTCATATGCATAGAACATGTTTCATACTTGTGCTACACCCAGTGGAATAAATTTGAGCTTTTTGAGGATACAGGCTTGTCCCTTTTTTTTTAGTAATATTGAACAGTTGTTTGGCCCCCCTGGAACATTGAAATCCCCCCCCCCCAGAAGATTTGAGATATTATGCTTTTAATGGTTAAAAAGTGCAATTTCCAAAAAGGAAATATATAATTCCTCCCCCCTCCCCGCCGGAGCCGCAGAAAAGGCTCTGAATTCAACACTGGTTTAGCATCATCTGAATATTTAGTTATATTATACCCATGAGCGTATCAGTATACTTGTAACAAATAATTAACATTTCAAGCTGATTCTGTATTGTAAAGAAACTTTTGTTATAAAGAGTAGGACCAATAACAGATGAAAATATTGCTTTTGAACACTGTTTTGATTTCCTTTTATCTCAATTAAATATTACTAAGAACTTTTTTGAATACATACACACATTTCGTATCATAAAATGCATTTTGTTATCATAAAATGCATTACATGTAATGCATTTTATGATAACAAATACTTAAAATGTGTGTATGTATTCAAAAAAGTTCTTAATAATATTTAATTGAGATAAAAGGAAATCAAAACAGTGTCCAAAAGCAATATTTTCATCCGTTAATGTTCCTACTCTTCAAAACAAAAGTTTCTTTACAATACAGAAAATTTTCCGATCATAATGAAAAAAAATTCCGTAAAGCAAAGAAAAAGTTTCTATTCTACACAGGAATTTTTAATTTTTTCAAGATTAGTTTACTGACTGATTGGGAAAAGTTTCCTTTTTAAAACGGAATACTTTCTATCTATTCTCCCATTCTTCCAAAACGTTTCTTTATGTGAATGGAAAGTTTTCCTTTTTAAAACGGAATACTTTCTATCTATTCTTCCATTCTTCCAAAACGTTTCTTTATGTGAATGGAAAGTTTTCCTTTTTTAAACGGAATACTTTCTATCTATTCTTCCATTCTTCCAAAACGTTTCTTTATGTGAATGGAAAGATTTCCGTAAGACCCAGGAATTTATTCTGTGTCTAAAGATTAGTTTCTGAATCAAACGGGAAAAGTTTCCTGACGGAAAGAAAAAACTTTCGTTTTTTTCCGGTTTTTTTTCCGTGTTGTTTCGGAAAAGTTTCCTGTACTATACGGGCAACTGGAAATCCTATTCCTACCGGAAACTTTTCCGAATTTTTTTTTACAGTGTAAAGCGCAAACCGTTTTTTATAAGCATGAAGTTGCGTTGAAAAAAGTTTATACTGGCCATGAACATAATATGTTCATGATACTAGCACTTCAAATGTATGGCACTTCAAATATAAGTATGTTACTATGTTATGGCACTTCAAATATTGAAGTGCAGGAAGACGCAACAGCCTTAGATGTGTTGTTGTTTAAAAAATGGCGTCATTGAAGTATTGCAAACTTGAAAAAAAAATCACAACACATTTTGTTAAGAAATGAAGTGTTGTATGTGTCTATGCACTTATGCAATGATCCAAATAAGTAAGTTAACTATGTTTATTTATTTCATAAACAGCATGCTTGTTTAAAAATATACATTTTCATATAAAAAAAGAGATTTACGGTCTTTCGGTTAAGCCGATTTTCGGATAACCGGGATTCGGATAATCAGGGTTCAACTGTAGTTAATTCGTAAACCATTAGTTTTAGAAATATAGTTTCAATTGCAAAAATGTTTCAAATATTGTTCGACGTCATATAAAAATCCAATGAAGTGAAAAAGTTATGAAATTTAACTTTTTATACGTCCCTGGGTTCTATAAGTTATATATTTAGAGAAACTTTCTCCATGCATTAGTAAATAAAACAGTAAAAATTTAATTTTTCTATGACCAAAACTTACCGAGTTATGATGCTTTAAACTTTTTAATGTTTTCTGGAACTAGAAAGATATGGCTGTATATGCTTACTACGGTCGATTATCTACGTGAGAAATATGAGTCGAGGACAAGGGGGGGGGGGAAGATGTCTTATATTAGAATTTTTCTAAGGAAACCTAATCCGCATTGACGCAAAGTTGAAAGAAAACCAGGGAAAACACCGCACGGTTAGACAGCCGAGCGCAACATGGTTCAAAATCAGGACTTCACATCTACCAGCTTCAAGAGCAGAACCTGTTGCTGGAGCCATTGCTGGGCTTTCGCTGAAAGCGGCAAAACGCGTTTTCAGATATTTTCATATGATGAAGAGCATTTGAAATATTTCTGAAACTGAAACTATCCATCTAAAACTAACAGTTTAGAAATTAGCTTTTGGTCAACCATAAGAAGGGATGCCCTGTATATCATAGAATAAAGTAGACTTCTCAAAGCAAGTAATTATATTTAAGCTGGTTCTCAAATGACTTGCTCAACAACGCGAAACTTTCTGGCACATTTTCTCACTCATTTTTAAACGCAAAGGCATAAAATTGGCAGGCCTGACTATGAAAGTATCGAAATGAATTTTCCCTTTTTTGATAAATAAATTACTTATCGAGTTATAAGCGATTCGTATCACGTGACGACACGTTTATCATCTTTCTCGTGCTGCGGCGTCGGAAATTCGGTTCAAAACGCCGAGTTTGACAGTATTTTCTGAAAGATCTGCCTTTTACTAAAAAAAAGGGAAAACATCTTTCAATTACTAAGTTTCTGAATAAGAACACCTGCAAATTTCTTGAGTTTCCGAACAAAAATGAATTTAAAAATATGTCATAAAGTAGCCAGTTTGGATTTGAGAACAGCCTTAACACTCGATTTATGAAAGCCAAGTATTAATCTTACTAGTTTCCGAATGTATAAATATATGCAGTACATTCTCTTTTATTCGAACTCCAAAAGAACACAAAAAAATTTGAATTAACAAAAACATGCCATATTAAACAAAAGTAAGAAGAGAAACAGTATGAATAAATGCAATTAATATGAAATAGTCCTTATATTTAAAATCGTCGTCTTATAAACAATATCTTATGTTACAAACAAAAATATTTCCTCGAACATAATTTCAGCCACCAATAAAGAAAAGACACGGGTAAGCATCAAATATTCAATTAGTATATTATATACAGAAATAGCATATATAGGGTGGTTAAAATTAAACTGACGGTACTCAGAGCCTCATAGCTCCAGTTCTACTGAACGGATCCGAATGAAATTTCAAATATATGTTATGTAGATCATGCAGCCGAGGTTTCCGTAAAAAAAAACGTTTGAAATTTTGCCACCAAGCGTTGCTTTAATGACGTAAAAAGAAAGATAACAGTTCAAAAATCAAAGAATAACGGAATATTTTATTTATTCACACACCTGTGTGCTCTGTGTGCTTGTCGGTCAACAATATGCTGAAAGCGTACTACCGCGCTATCAATGGCCACACGCAACATATCAGCAGGAATGAGGGAGACATGGCGTACGATGTTAGCTTTCAAGTCCGCTTCATTAGTTACACGTCCTTGATAAACAGGATCTTTGAGAAAACCCCACAGCCAGAGGTCACAAGGGTAATGATATATGGTGACCTTTCTGGCCAAGCAATAGGGAAAGTAAACGAGATGACACGTTCATCAGGGAAGTTAACTTGAATCACATTCTTTACACGTCTTGCCGTTTGAGCAATTGCTCCATCTTGCATGTAATTGTGATGGCCAAACAGCCTCTTTGCCTTAACGCCCGGACAACATGATTCTCCAGGAGTCTCCTGTATCGGTCACTTGTGACTGTACACCTAACAAACCCGTTCCTTGTGACTTCCTCAAAGAAGTACGGGCCCGAGATGAAATTCTCCGTAAATCCACACCATGCCGTGACGTATCGGGAATGTAGCGGCTGTTGCACGACATGAGGATTGGTTGAACTCCATACGCCGCAGTTATGTGTGTTCACAGCACCATCTAAGAGAAAATTAGCCTCGTTTTTCGATAATATATGCGATGGTCAGTACTCATCCACATGCATTCTCGCCAGCAAACGTAAGGCAAATTCAAGACGCGCAGAGTAATCTTGCGGTTTCAACTGTTGCACAAAATGCATCTTGTAAGGGTAGAGCTTCATAATTTTCCGTAAAATCATGCGCATTGTTGCCCACAGAATGTCCAGTGCCCGTGCTATTCAGTGACCAATTACAGCATCATTTGAATAACTTGCAGATGAAATTGCAACTTCGTCCACAATCGCCGGCTCAGTTGCACGTCGTCCTCTTTCCTGTGTAACATCCAGAGAACCGGTATCTTCAAACTTACGAATCATGTCTTTAACTGCATTTACGGACATGAGTCCTTTTCTTAAGTTTTTCAGGCGCTGATAAGTGCAGAGTGCTACCGAAACATTGCTATCATTCTGATCAAAAAGTTTTAGGATCAATGTGCCCTCCTTCTTATTCAGCGGCATGTTCACTCCGGAAGAATGATTTCTTTGAACCATATGTAAAGCTTTTATAGCAAAATTACATTAGTTACTCATTTGCATGTGATTTTTGGAATACAGCGCCATCTGGTGGCGAAATTTCAAACCTTTTTTACGAAAATCCTGGCTGAATGATCTACATAGCATATATCCGATACCGTAACTCAAGGTATACTGCAAAAAAATTGTTGATTTTACAGTATAATACTGGTACCCCAGCTGCCAGTATTATGCTGTAAAATTGACAGTAATAAACAGTAAAATAAGCAGTAATACACTGCTTCGCATGCGCGGTAGTAAGAGTTTTTGAAAAAACTTAAATCTGAATTTCAAGAAAGATTTTCTTGGAAAAAAAAAAAAAAAAAAAAAAAAAGAATTCTTAACGCGTGAGGTTTATTTTGATTTGATTGCGATATTTTGTGTATTTATAATTATCCTCTTTAATAAAAAGCTATGCGTTGCTGACGACTGGATTTTCGATAATCGTTGCCACAGGTTGATCTCGGAAAATGAAACATTTGAAGTTACTGAAAAAACTAATAGCTCGAAAAGTATTTTTCAGAAAATTGTTAGACAAACTTCGTTAGAAAGGTAAAAAAATATTTTTTTCTTGATATAAATTTCAAATCTAATGATTATGCCGTTTTTCAAATATTGAATTTCAAAAATTACCAAATTTCACAATGGAGTACCATAGCGAAATCTTCATGCATAAAAAGATAATGATAATGGCCATGTGTCCTGACGTATACTGGCTATAGCACGAATCGCAAATTATAGTAGCCTTACTATTCTGTTAAAATATACAAGTGAATTATGATGCCACGAGTGCATGATTTTATTTAATTTTAATATAATCATCTTATAAACAAGGTTTTTGAAATTTTTTTCGAATGGGACTAATAAATTGGCCAATACTGTATATTATTTTGCGTTTAAAAGAGGAAAGGTGGGGGAGCGCTTTATATTATTTAGGTTTCCTCAGTAACTTTTGGTCGGAATTGAAAGTTTAATATATCAAATCGTCAGAAATTAAACCGACCTTATATTGGCAATAACTATAACTACTGTCCTTCAGTTCGTTTGGATAGATTTTCGTTTAAAAATATAAAATCATTCAATATTGATTTTAGGTATTTTTAAAGTTACTATCACGGCGCCGGGCATGTCAGCTAGTAAATCATGTCTAGTGTCGATGCCGTTCAAATTCCTTTGTATAACAGATCAGATCCTGCCCTATGGTTTGCGATGTGTGAAATCATATTTGCTTTAGCTACTCCCAAAGCAATAACCGAATCTGTAACAAAAGATAATTATATTGTTTCCTATCTTCCACCCGATATTGCATAAGATTCGCGGTACTTTAATGCAACTGGATGCTACTGACCCTTATGGTATCTTAAAAAAGGAATTAATTGCTCTCTCGGATGAGTCATCCCAGCAAGAGATACGATAGCTATTGTCTGGGAAAGAACTAGGGAATCGGAAATCTTTAGATTTATCGCGTAGCATGAAACGTCCTACGGAATCCCTAAATGTTCCAGACAATTTAATGTTAGAATTGTTTTTGAAGCGATTACCGAATTTTGTTCAGTCAATTTTAGCGGCTGTTTCTGACTTAACCCTTGATAAAGCAGCAGAAATTTTGTATCGTATTTCGGAAGTTACCCCATTTCCAGCTGCTACATTTGCCGTGTCCCGTTCGAATGAACAGACGATAGGCGGCAAATTATTGAAAGAAATTGAAAAATTAAATAAGCGCATCGACCAACTTTCATTTTTGCGTGATCGAACCCCATACCACAAGAATTGGAGTAAATCTCGAGAGCGAAGTAATAGTGATAATCGGGATTCAGCTATTTGTTGGTATCATCGACGGTTTGGAAAAAAATGTAAAGAATAAAAATGCATAAAATCATGTCCTTGGTCGGAAAATGAAACCAGCAAAGATAGAGGCGACTTATTCTTTGCCTCAACAGTCACGTCACATGTTCATTAGAGACCGGACTACAAATGTTTCTTTTATCGTCGATGCTGGCTCTGACGTGACAATCCTCTTTGCCAGTAATCTACAAAAATGGAATCCACCCGTGCAAACACTTTTGGCTGCTAATTCTTCAGCTATAAATATTTATGGACAACAAACTCTTTCCTTAGACTTTAAGTTAAGACGAAAATTTACTTGGACTTTTCTTGTTGCAAATATTAGTACACCAGTTTTGGGAGCAGATTTCCTCCATAATTTCTAATTGGTTCCAGATCTCCGTCACAAATGTCTAAGATATTTAAAAACAAAATTTGAAACAGCAGGTCACATGAAAAATGCACCACTTTATCAGTAAAAACAATCAATAATGATAATGAATATAACACACTTAGTGAAAAATCCCCATCTATTACAAAATTACCAGATTCCAGTCAGTCTGTAAAACATAATACAATGCATTTTATCACAACTAAAGGATTTCCAGTTGTGGCAAAACCCAAAAGGTTGGCTCCGGATCGCTTGAAAATTGCCAAAAGTGAATTTCAAAATATGATACAACTCGAACATTTAAGACCTTCACGTAGAAATTATGCATCGCCTTTGTACATGATTCCAAAAAAAGAACTTTGGAATGGAGACCTGTAGGTGATTATCGTGCCTTGAATGCACAAACCATAAAAGACAGATACCCTATTACCTTGTATAGCTGATTTTACTGCTAATTTACGCAATACTAAAATTTTCAGTCACATTGACCTCGTTAAAGCATATCACCAAATGCCAATTGATCCTGCTGATATTCCCAAAAGAGCGATATGCACGCCTTTTGGATTGTTCGAAAGTGCACGCATGTGATTTGGCTTATGCAATGCGTCTACCATATTCCAGAGATTCACAGGCGAAATAACACGTGACTTACCAGGCATCTATGCTTTCGTCGATGACATACTCATTGCCTCTAAAGATATCGAGGAGCATTATTAACATTTAAAAGCCTTATTTTCCAGATTAGAAGAATATTATTTGTGCATAAATGTTTCCAAGTACACATTTGTTAAACCTACCATCGATTTCTTAAGATTTCGAATATCTGAACATGGTATTCAACCACTTCGAGATAAAGTTAACTGTATAGTTGATTTTCCGCAGACCACATCCTTATCACAACTACGGCGATTTTTAGGGATGTTTAATTTTTATAGATCTTCATATATCAAGCTGCACATATGCTTACGCCTCTAGTGTGAGTGTTAGAAGGTCATGCAAACAAAACGAAATCTCGTTCCCGTGTTCCTAAAACCGAACCCTTTAATTGGAACGAAAATGCTGAAAAATCTTTCACAGCTACCAAAAATGCCATAGCCCAGGCTAAACTTTTTCGGTACCCTATTCCGGGTGCTCCTTTAAATATATAGGTTGACGTCTCAGATGTCGTGGTCGGTGGCACCCTTATGCAGTTTCAGGAACGTTATAAACATCTAGTATTTTTTCCATGAAATTAAACATAAGTCAGCGAAATTTGTCAATGTATGACCGGTAATTATTTTCTGTTTATTCGACAATAAAGAAATTTCTGCACATGTTAGAAGGGCAATTTTTTCAAATTTATACCGATCAAAAACCACTAATTTATACATTTAAGCAAAATCCCCATAAATGTTCGCCTCGACAATTGCGCCATTTATATTTTATTTCCCAATATTCCACTGACATTAGACATATACCAGGTTCAAAAAACACTGTCGCATATTGTCTGTCGAGAATTGAAATTTATTCTGTTACAAAATCTCAAATCTTAAACTTTGATAAATAAGTTTTGATAAGCCCAGGAAAATTATTCTGAGCTACAAAATCTGCAGAATAGCACATCTCTCAAATTGGAACTGAAACCTTGCCTCATTTCTGATCGTAGCCTGCTATGTGATACTTCCACCGGTACGCTTCTACCCTTAGATCCCAGTTCCTTTCGTCGACTGCTATATGAACATTTGCACAACCTAGCTCATCCAGGCATAGAAGCCACTACAAAACTAATTTGTTCACATCAAAAACTAGGTTCGTTGCTTTGAGTCGTGTCAAAGATAAAAAATGCAGAAGCACACCAAAGCACCTTTTGGCACGTTCTCTTTTCGTGATGCACGTTTTCCCAAATCCATATAGACAATGTGGGTCTCTTGCCTCCATTTTACGGTTTTATCTACCTGTTAACGATGATCGAACGATTTAGCAGATGGCCAGAAGCCATACCCATACCTGATACACTAGCTAAAACCATTTGCAATGCCGTATTCAACAATTGGATATCCAGATTTGGTTGCCATTCACTTATAACCACGGATCAGGGGCCCCAAATGCGATCAGCTATGTTTGCTGAGTTTACGAAAATGTTGGGAGCACAGAAGATCCGCACCACCGCATACTACCCAACATCCAATGGAATTCTCGTGCGATTTCATCAAAATTTAAAATCATCAATCAAAGTTCACGAAACCAATGGGTGGACTGAAATATTGCCGATAATTTTACTAGACATTCGAACAGTAGTGAAAGAAGATATACAGGCTTCTTACGCAGAACTTTCCTTCGGTACTACGTTGAGACGGCCCTGTGACATGGTGGATGAATCCATCATCCAACCTTGCAACGATAACTTCATCAAGCAACTACAAAATACCATGCGGCAGTTAAGTCCAGTCACTACATCAGCTCATTTCCACGAGAAGTTTTATATTCACCCTTCCTTAACATCTTGTTCACATATCTTTTTGAAAGTGGATCATGTGCAACTTCCACTGTGCCAACCATATACTGGTCCTCACAAAGTCCTAAGTAGAACGGGAAAAACTGTAACAATTGAACTCAATGGTCGTCGGTCTACTGTATCAATAGATCGTGTGAAGCCAGCTCATTTGATTCCTAAATCAGACTTGTCTATGCAAACTGTTCCAGAGAACTCAAATTTAAAACTCTATTAAATCTGACAGTAATCCTGACCAAACAAAAACTGTCACACGTTCGGGCAGACATGTCCATTTTCCACAAAAACTGACATCTTACTTTACTTACTAAAATTAATGTTACAGTTGTTCATTTGCATACCAAATTTTATTCCTGTATTTTGTTATACACTAGTGTGCAAAACTTAAGCAACAAACACAAAATGCTAATTTCTGAACACGTGAGTACTCAAAAGGAAATTCTATAAACAGCAAGTGTAGAAAATAGGTACTACCCTAACAGCACAGACAGTCGATGTGAAGTCTTCTTGACATCACAAATGGTCACAATTGTCACAGTCACTACAATGAACAGAAATGTGATATCTTTCATTCGTCTCATTTTTACTCCCATTTGGTCACTCCACTGAACAGTCACCATGACTGCTGCTTTTTGACGAGTCACCAGGTGACTTTACAATGAAGTCATCTTGTGACTCTCATGTAACTGTCATTTTGATACTCCATTGTCAAGTCATCATGATAGCTGTTCTGTGACGAGTTCCCAAGTGACAGAAAATGAAATCTTCTGGTGACTTTTCACAAAGGAGTGCAATGATGACTTCACAATAGAGTGTCGATCACCGAAAAGTCGCCATGCGACTTCGTTGTGACATTATTTGGCGACTCATCACAATGCAATGCTCACAATGACTTCAAAGTTCAGTCTTCAACTGACAGTGACTTGAGAATCACAAGGTGACTTTTCATTATAATGTCACCTGGTGACCCATCACAAAGCGACAGTCACAGTGACTTTTCAGTGTTAACAATCATTTGAGAGTAATAATGAGACAGTGAAATATCCCATATTTTGATTCACCGTAGCGATTGTGACACTTCTAACCATGTGTGACGTCAAGAGGACTTCACATAGACTGGCCGTGTTGTTAGGGTAGTATCTCTTTTATACACTTGCTCTTCATAGAATTTCCTTTTGAGTACTCACGTGTTCAGAAATTAGCATTTTGTGTTTGTTGCTTAAGTTTTGCACACCAGTGTATATTTCAACTGTATTCCGTATGTGTATATATTTGTAATTTTTCTCTGGCAGCGCGGATTCCGACACAGAACACAGAATTATAGTAAGAAAAGAACGAATATATATGTGTATATAAGGAAAGGACATGTTTACAAACAAACAGTTCCATCAACCAATCTACCACTACATATTTGTCGTAGCTATAGCTATCATTACAGGAATCGTCATGGCGACGTAGGCCAATCATATTATAGGCCAGTTTAACGTACACCAATCAAATTTCCCCATTTCATCAGGGGCGTAGCTACCGTGGAGCAGTTGGAGCAGCCTGCTCCAGGCGCACGGATATCAAGGGCGCAAAATTAGAAAAAGCAAAATAAAGATTTGTAAAAATATTTGAAATTTTTTTTTTATTAATTAGATATTATGGATGAATTAGAACTGTTACAATCAGCATATTCCTGAAACATGTTTTATACTCAGCTAGAAAGAATTACATGTATTCGCGAAGTTTAATTTTAATGCATACTGTACACACAGTCTCAAGTAACTTCTCCAACAACGCTTCAGCATGCCTGATTTTTTTCATTAATTTTTTCCACGGATGACAGTTGAAGATTTTCAAACCTTAAAGTAATCAAAACTTATTTACAGGGTTCTCAGCTGTCGCTTTATTGGCTACTGCTATTTCCAAACAATAATATTCCTGGGGCATTTCTTTTGAAAATGATGCGAAGTTCGACAAAAGGGAGAAAAAAAAACATAGTTAAATAAACTTTTTTGAAAGGGTTAATAATAATTTTTTCGGACGAATTGCGGCGTTTTAAAAGTGTAAAAGTACGAAATTTAAGAATATGTATTTCGTTTTTCCATATTTCCAACGGTTTTGTCGATGCGAGCTTCGAAAAAAGTCCGAAATGAAAAGCAACTCTTATACTTTTGGTTCATCTCTTCTTTTGCGCTCTTTAAACGAGGTTTCAGAAAAAGAAACGGCGAAACCGAACTTCTTTGAAAGGGTTAATACTAATATGTTTTCGAACGGACTGCGGTGTTTTAAACGTAAAAGTACGACATTTAAGCATACGTCTTCCGTTTGTCAGTATTTCCAACGGTTTGCCCAACGTGCGTTTAGAAAGAGTGTGAAAAAAGTGGATATCGCACTTTTCGATCTTCTGCTTGATAACTTCGGAAAACTCAGAACTGAGCAAAAGCGGATGAGGTTTTGATGAGTTTTTATGTAATATATCGGCGAATTATCAAAAAAATTAAAAATCTGAGCCTCAGGACCTGCTTTGAACCAGGGTTGTAGTGGGCAGCTGCCCGGTTACCCGCCCAGCTACCCACCCGGGCTGGGTTTTAAAAAAATCCGGGTTTTTTACAACTTTGATGATAAAACATATCAAGACAAAAAGAGAACTTTTATAGAAAGCAGGATTAAAATTTACTTAATGAATAATACAAGAAACATAACTGTACCAGTCTTGTTTATATTTAACTAGCGGCCCGTCCCGGCTTTGCACGGGTGAAAAATTTAATTTTTTTAGTACATTTGTTTTCCTGAATTTCGCGCTTCTACCAAAAACTGTTGCTGAGATATGGCGAAATGACCTAAAACTCTCGAATACCCATTTAACCACCTTCGGGGCGGGGGGGGGGGGGGGAGGGTTCTAAATTCACTGAAATACGTGTTTAATCATTTGTTTAGTAGATTTGTTTTCCTGAATTTCATGCACCTACATAAAACAGCTGCTGAGATATGGCGAAATGTCCTAAAATTTTCGAAACCACCCCTTTTAAAACCCTTCGGGGGGGGGGGGGGGGGGGATTTCTAAAATCACTGAAATGCGTGTTTATCCATTTTTAGTAGATGTGTTTTCCTGAATTTCACGCTCCTACCTAAATCTGCTGCTGAGATATGGCGAAATGACCCAAAACTTTTGAAAACCCCTTTAATCACCTTCTGGGGGGAATTTCCAAAATCGCCGAAATACGTGTTAAACCAATTTTTTAGTAGATTTGTTTTAATTTTTTTTTATCCCTCCTACATAAAAGCTGAGATATGGCGAAATGACCTAAAAAATTCGACCCCCCCCCTTTTAACCACCTTTTGGGGGAATTTCCAAAATTGCTGAAATTTGTGTTTTATTCATTTTTTAGTAGATTTGTTTTCCTGATTTTCGCGCTCCTAACTAAAACTGCTGCTGAGATATGGCGAAATGATCTAAAACATTCAACCCCCTTTTAACCCCCTTTGAGGGGAAATTTCTAAAATCGCTGAAATACGTGTTTAACCAATTTTTTGGACGATTTGTTTTCCTTAATTTCGCGCTCCTACATAAAACTGCTGCTGAGATATGGCGAAATGACCTAAATCTAAAACATTTGACCACCCCCTTTAACCAGCTTCAGGGGGAATTTCTAAAATCGTAGAAATGCGTGTTTAATCTTTTTTTTTTTGTAGGTTTGTTTTCCTGATTTTCGCGCTTCTACCTATAACTGCTGCTGAGATATGGCGAAATGGCCTAAAACATTCGACCACCACCCTTTAACCCCCTCCGGGAGGGGATTTTCTGACATTGCTGAAATACATGTTTAATCATTTTTTAGTAGATCTGTTTTCCTGATTTTTGCGCTCCTACCAATAACTGCTGCTGAGATATGGCGAAATGACTTAAAACATTGGACCACCCCCCTTTAACCCCTTCGGAGGGGAATTTTTAAAATCACTGAAATAGGTGTTTAATCATTTTTTTAGTAGATTTGTTTTCCTGATTTTCGCGCTCCTACCTATAACTGCTGCTGAGATATGACGAAATGACCTAAATTATTCGACCACCCCCCCTTTAACCCCCTTCTGGGGGAAATTTCTAAAATCGCTGAAATATGTGTTTAATCATTTTTTTAGTAGGTTTGTTTTCTGGAATTTCAAGCTCCTACCTATAACTGCTGCTGAGATATGGCAAAATGACCTAAAACATTCAACCACCCCCCTTTAACCCCCTTCTGGGGGGAATTTCTAAAATCGCTGAAGTAGGGAGTTTAATCACTCTTTTAGTACATTTGTTTTCTGGAATTTCAAGCTCCTACCTATAACTGCTGCTGAGATATGGCAAAATGACCTAAAACATTCGACCACGCCCCTTTAACCCCCTTCTGGGGGGAATTTCTAAAATCGCTGAAATAGGAGTTTAATCCTTTTTTTAGTAAATTTGTTTTCTGGAATTTCAAGCTCCTACCTATAACTGCTGCTGAGATATGGCAAAATGACCTAAAACATTCGACCACCCCCCTTTAATCCCCTTCTGGGGGGAATTTCTAAAATCGCTGAAGTAGGAGTTTAATCATTTTTTAACCCCCTTCTGGGGGGAATTTCTAAAATCGCTGAAATAGGTGTTTAATCATTTTTTTAGTAGATTTGTTTTCTGGAATTTTAAGCTCCTACCTATAACTGCTGCTGAGATTATGGCAAAATGACCTAAAACATTCGAACCCCCCTTTAACCCCCTTCCGGGGGGAATTTTCAAAAATCCCTTCTTATTGCTTGCTTAGGCCATAACAGCAATCTACAGTCCAAATTGCGTGACCCTGACTTTAGTAGTTTCGGCTGGGCGTTGATGAGTCACTCAGTCACTCAGTCAGTCAGTCAGTTAGTCAGTCACCGTTTCCTCTTTATATAATAGTATAGATTAGAATGGCTACTTAATAAATGAAATCAAATGTATATCCCATAGAAATAAGTTACACTCTATATCTATTATGTAAATTTTCTGGTTCAAAACAGTTTTATTTGACTTGTAAATATCAGAAGGTTCTCAGCTATGAAGATATATTATGCTATGTTCAGCACAAATATTTCATTCATAACTATTGCAATAATGAAAATAATGTAGTGATGAAGCAGCATGAACATCATTTTGGAGCAGCAAAAAGCCATTTTGGAGCAGCAAAAATACTATTTTTGGAGCAGAAAATCACTATTTTTGGAGCAGAAAATCACTATTTTTGAGCAGCAGGATTGCTTTTTTTTATTGTTGTTGTTAGAAGTAAAAAAAAGCTTTATGGGGGGGGGGGGGGGAATAACAGGTAAGGGGGAAAAAGAGACAGTGAATAATTATTTTAGGAAGAGAGTTAAGACGGGACAAAATAAAGACAAATTTCCAAACAGACTGACAGAACAGACCATTTTTTTAACAGCTGTAAAATAACAAAAAAATCCCTGACGGCTCAGCCTACAGGCACAGGTAGATTTTGAAGACGCAGACCCTGGGGTGCCTGTTTGTTAGAAATTGCGGAAGAAATGACCTTTTTGCCATGATGCCACAGTTGGGACCGCTCACTTCGAAATGTAACTTGTTTGCAGGCGGAACCGGCAGGGTTTTTTTTTTTTTTTTTTTTTTTTTTTTTTTTTTTTTTTGCTATAAGGGTTGGTCCTATAAAAAACTTGTCAATATAAAAGTTTTAGATAATATTAAGAAGATTTTCGGGGAAGACAATAAACGCTCAACGGCTGGGGTTCACCCTTAGCCGAGTTGTCTTCCTCAGGTATTAAATATTAAGAGGATTTATAATAAATTTAAGCAGATTTGATATCTTGTGAATTTACGAAATTATGAATTTATTTCTTCTAACCCCCCTCTTCCCCCCCTCCTCTCTTGGGGCCATTTTTAATGATATCAAAAATCTGTCATATATAAATTTTCGGCCCTTTTCATAGAATAATAATAACTTTAAACAGATTCGATACGTATCATAATTAAGAAGTTATGGGGTTTTTTCTGTTTCCACATAATGCCAAAAGTCAAATTGGAGGTCACATGGTAATATTAGGTGAAGTTTTTGAATAGGAATAATTTCTTCTAAATGAATTGTATTAAAACAAAAAATTTAACCATATATGAATAGATTATATATACATATAAGAAAAATTTTTGTTGTAAGATAATTTCTTTTATCAACATTTGCTAATCTTATGATAATTTCAAAAGAGTAAGTTTTTTTTAAGTTATATTTATATTTTATTATTAAATAACACACAATTGATAGCTTTACAATTTAAAATTTGTTTGTTATTTAAATTAAAGGGATCATATATGTATTTTAAGAACAGAGAAAAATAATGAGATCATTATTAAGACTATAAAGTCATTCCCATCTATTAGACTATTAAATGTTCACAAAGATTGTATTTGAGATCAGGATGCTACTTATTTCGGCAATCAAATTCCTTCCGTTTTCCTGAGCAAAAAAATAAATTTGCTCTGAATAATTCCTCTGAGAATTTTCAAAATTTCAACGGAAAAAATTTGCAAAGTACCAAAAAATTTAGTAAAATTCTTTGTTTTTAATACTCAGTTTTTCCAGTTTTCCCTACAGTGGCAACCCTGAAGATTATTATTTGTGAGGAAGGTGGAATCATAGTCCACATTTTGGCATTTTAACCCAATTTACCCGGGGAAAATTGCCCATTTAACCCGGGTTTTTTAATAAAACCCCTCCGGGCTGGGTTAAAAAAAAACCCGGGTTTTTTACAACCCTGCTTTGAACTATCCTCATGCAAATTTTCAGACTTCTACGCACGATAGGTTTTTGTAGCCATCCCCCCTTTCCTGTACGCACAGACATACAACTTCTTTCTTTTATTAATATAAATTATTTATTTGTTATTATTTCTATTTACAAAATACTATTGTCTATTTAGTGCGTTAAATATCTGGTTGTTAAAATACTTTGACTTTCAAATAAAGATATATAGTTTTAAATCAAAATAAGAATACATAATTTTTACATTTCAAAACAAAATTGTGCTGAACTTTTTCGAGTGACAAGAGGGCGCACCAACTTTGTTTGCTCCAGGGCGCTGAATATGTAGCTACGCCACTGCATTTCATATGTACAGTAGGAGTCATAAAGAACAAATAGGTTTTTCTTGCTAACCAACCGTGATTGAACCAACAGTGACGTCAGTTGCCCTTTCCTCGGGGCTTAAGCACAGGGCTATCGCGGTTGAAAGTCACGTGACCGTCGCGGTCTTACTGAAAACGTACTTTGACGCGCAGCTGTACACAAAGGACTTCAACACGTTTGTTTTTCTGCTGTTGAGTGTTTCGATTTGAAAATTAGATTGTCCTTAAATAAAAAATAAAAACACCGCAATTTTCATTGCGAGTATGTTATTCTACTTAACCCTTTGAGGGGCGGTGGTATATATTATATACCACCTAATTTTAATCCGATTCAAACCAGAAACTTTTAATAAAATTTTACTTTTTTAACTTTGACGAGAAATAGGTGAAAAATTGCTTATTCTTATTTTGAACTAAATTCTTTCTTAAATTCCGGTGGGAATTCAACGTTACAGGAGCACAAGTGCTTGCCCCTGAAAGGATTAAAAGTTGTTTTCATTTATTGAGTTTATTAAAAAATATCATCTCTTTAAATGAAGTCGAGACCGGGGATAATTGCCGAAACGTCAGTGAAGGCTTACTGTTGAGACCCGAAAAGTTTTTGGTTTCTGTCTGTCTGTCTGTTTGTCTGTCTGTTTGTCTGTCTGTCTGTTCCGCGATAACTGCCGTAAAAATGATCCGATTAGTTTGATTTTTGGTAGGTATATTGGTGAGATACCCGGAATTAGCTGTATAGTTTTTAGTTACATTTGGTTCATTCGTTCGGAAAATATAGAACATTTCTTTTTTGATCATAATGATTTCCTATGGGATTTCAGACGATTTTGAATTTTTTCAGTCGTTGAAAATAAAATGTCGCATTTGATTAATGTATTTAAACGGTAAGCTATGAAGGCTAAAATTTATCAAGTCAGGTCTTAAATTATTCAAATTAATTTGAAATTTTGTTAATACATTCGTCAGATTTTTTAAATTAGGTGTATAATTTTTGGTGCAATTTTATACATCTGTTCTAATAATATAATACATTTTATTCTATCATTTTCTGCAAATTTTAAAATGCATTTATTTTTATTTACCTCTTTAATTTAACCGTAACCTAGCAACTAAATTTTAAAGAATATCAAAATAATAAAATTCAAATAATTCAGACTATTTTGCTACAATATTTTATTGGTTGCTTTTAATATTTTATTGAGAGATTTTAGTATGCTATTGCCATCGAGTTAGATCAAGATGTACGTATGTAAAATAAATATTATAGAATGACCATCAAAACTGTTTTTTCCTAAACAAAAATTGTAATAACACTAGATTTCTGCAATATGTATAAGTGAAATACAGTAGATTCAGTTTACATTTCCATAAGTTGCTTTTGTACACGAGATATTATTCAACTTATCTATCAGATGCGAGTGTTTCGTGGTTGGCACGTAAGTAAATATTGCTATTTAGGTACTAGGATAGCATGAAATTATTTTCTGAATTTTTGCTTATCCTAATAAAACCACTGAGTAGAACGAAATCCAAGATATACTAGAATCATTCACACAAACAATAGGAAATCACGAATATAAATTTAATAAGATTACGGAAAACATTTCTTTTTAGGTCATAATGCTTTCCTATGGGAATTCAGACGATTTTGAAAATTTTCATCCATTGAAATAAAATGGCGCATTTGATTAATGTATTTAATGTGTAAGTTATGAAGGCTAAAATTTATCAAGTCAGGTCTTAAATTATTCAAATTAATTTGAAATTTTGTTATTACATTCGTCAGATTTTTTAAATTAGGTGTACAATGTTTGGTGCAATTTTATACATCTTCTCTAATAATATAATACATTTTATTCTATCATTTTTTACAAAAATTTCCAGTGCATTTTTTTTCTCTCTTTCAATAAATGGTTGCTAAGCAACTATATTTCAAAGAATATCAACAAAGGAAAATTCAAGTGGATCGCATTATTTTTACGCGAAGTTTTATTAAAAATTGCCAATTTTCGGGTTTTAAGTTTTTAATGTGCTTTTTTTTTAATGAAATAGATGAGAATTTATTTTAAGTACTAAAAAATGATTACCAAATCGGTTTTCCAAATGAAAATAATAAAAACGTTGAATGCGTAAATTGAATATACAGTGTCTCACAAAAGTGATGGGACACTTGTGCTTTATAAAAAGAAACTGCAATAAAATAAATAAACAAACATGTGCAAAAATTTTTTGGGTGTGTTTCATATTTAAAGTTAGTAACAATTATTACATAACATACATTTTGTCAAAATATTAAAATATTAATTTAGTAAAAATACAATTGTTCAGAACGGAGCAAAAAATGGCTCACATAAGTGATGGGACACTTACTTTTCCATCAAATATTTATCCAAAAATTTTACTTTTTAAAAGGTTTTAATATTTTGTTGGATTTCCTTTTACTTTTAAAACATGATTTAATCTTTTTGGGATGGATTCGACTAATTTTTTTGTGATTTCTGGAGTGATTTTACTCCATTCTTCTTGAAGCACCGATTTTAGTTGTTGTTTTGAAGAAATGGTGTGTTTGCGAATTCTTGATTCCAATTCTTGTCAAATATTCTCTATGGGATTTAAGTCTGCAGATTGTGGTGGTGTTTTTATTATTTCAGGACAGTTATATAGCAGCCAGAGTCTAACGTTCAGAGCAGTGCGCTTGGGGGTCATTGTCCTGGTAGAATTTAAAATCGTTATGAAGGTTCAATTTTCGTGCTGAAGATTTCAAATTTTGCTTTAAAATATTAATATACTTGTACTGATCCATTATACTGTCAATAAAAACAAGATTACCAACTCCAGCGGACGACATACACCCCCATACCATAACTCCTCCTCCACCATGTTTTACTGTTGGTACCAAGTTCTGTTTGCGAAATTCTTCCCTGGGTTTTCTCCACACCAAGATTCTACCGTCAGAACCAAATATATTAAATTTACTCTCATCAGCAAATATAACTTTATTCCAGTAATCAGAATTCTTATTTGTGTTGGATTTTGCGAAAGCTAGTCTGAGTTTTCTATTCTTTTCACTTACGAAGAATTTTTTCCTGGCTACTCTACCGTGATATCCAGCAGATCGAATTACCCTTCTAATAGTCTCAGGATTAACAATTATTCCATATAATGCTTGTAAATCAGCAGCAACTTTTGAAGCACTAATTCTTGGATTTTTTTTAATATTTCGAACGATAATTCGCTTTATTCTATTGGATAGCTTTGATGGTCGGCCAGGTCTTCTTTTATCCTGAATCATATGATTCTTTTTATATCGTTTAATGATATTGAAAACTGTTGAACGACTCAAGTTAACTGTTTCAGCAGTTTTTCTAATAGATTTTCCACGTTCAATATGCAAATTAATAACTAATTTTCGAATTTCAAGCGAAGTTTCTTTTCGTTTAGCATTCATGGCTACACAGAGTTAAAAAACACAAAAATTCCAAAACAAACTGGAGAGAAATACTGCAGACGATTTTATAAATTATTGCCAATTGCTTTTAAGTAAAAATAAAACCCCAAAAAATATTTTTATTGCTTATTTCAGACGATTTTTGTTGCATATATAATGGTGTCCCATCACTTATGTGAGCTATTTTTTGCTCCGTTCTAAACATTTGTATTTTTATTAAATTAATATTTTAATATTTTGACAAAATGTAAGTTATGTAATAATCTTTACTAAATTTAAGTATGAAACACACCCACAAAAAAATGTGTACATGTTTTTTTAATTTATTTGATTAGTTTCCTTTTGTAAAGCACAAGTGTCCCATCACTTATGTGAGACACTGTAGGTCAAATAAGAGGAATTTAAATTTGTATAATTATACACGAAATTTTATTCAACTTCAGAAACATATGAAGTTTAGTAGTTGAAATATAATTATTCTTTTAAGGATAGGATAAAATCTCTTGTACAAAGATATGGTTATTCTAATGAAATGAAAATTGCAAATACATTGAGACATATACTCAAGAAATAAAATAGCACAATTACTGGAAATTGAGAATAGAATATTAAAGCGACAACGGGGGGTTCAGGGGGGCGGAGCCCCCCTGAAATAATGTATTGTTATTCTGAAAAAATACAGTAACAAGTAGTTTATCCTATCATTGCATAACATTGTGTTTAAGGGGATACTTCTAAAATTTCCGAAACTTTCGATAAATTTATATTCTTATCAATGTATAAATAACTTAAAAAGATTGAATTTTAGTGTGTCAAATATTTTTCAGATAATGTTAAAAATTAGTAAGATTAATGAACAATGATTTTTTGAGCTGACGTTGAGGCCTCTGATCTGTAGATTTACTAGTAATATGTAACATGTCGAATGTAAGTATTAAGCCTTTCTCAGTTAAAATGATTTATCTAGGATTTTTAAGTGAGTAATGTTATACATTCTAAATATTTGGTGAATTATAATAATTTAGTCTTTTCACCAGAATGCCGATAATTTTATTTCTACGAAAGAAAGTAGATCGGTAAAATCGTAATCTGGAAGAATTGGCTCATGTTTAAATAGATATTAATGCATCCTGTTATATTTTTTTCCAATAACTTATAATTGTGTTACAGCTTTGAAAATTTTATATGTTAAAATAATCATTACTAAATAGGCTGTGTTAAACTTTGGAGTATTTACAATGACTTCTAAGATATAAAGAGCCCAATTGAATATTTTCCTTTTTTTCTGTTCACTTTTGACATTTGGGTATAAATTATTTCATTTAATATACATAAAATTATGCCAGAGCTTTGACCTTTTTATTTAACAATTCCGCTGCCAGGGAAAAATATCGGCGAAAAAATGTTATTTTTTAGATATTGTGTGTTAAAATTGTTCTAGTTTGTTATTAACTCTTACATGCTCAGAGGTATGTATTGAGCACTTTTTTTAAAAGTTTGTATTTTCGTAATACAGATTTGAAAATGTTATAATATATTAAATAAAATATGTATCCAATGGTCATGTATAATTTTGGTACAGAAATATTGATATTTAAATTATAAAAGTTCTGCTTGAAAAAAAATCGCACTTTTTTTCGCTTTCTTTCGACAATCCGTATTGCGTATTGTTCCAATAATTTAAAATTGGACGACAGGTTTCAAATTTTTATATATTAACCCTTTGAGGGGCGCTGGTATATATTATATACCACCTAATTTTAATCCGATTCAAACCAGAAACTTTTAATAAAATTGTACTTTTTTACTTTTGACGTGAAAAAGTTGAAAAATTGCTTTTCCTTATTTTGAACTAAATTCGTTCGTAAATACCGGTGTGAATTCGACGTTACAGGAACACAACTGCTTGCCCCTCAAAGGGTTAAATAAATCCTTCTGAAGTTGTCTGTGTTAAATTTTGGGGTATTTACAATGTATTCTAGGGTACAAAGAACTTGATTGGATATTTCCTTTTTTTTTTTCAATTTTTTCAACATTTTTTTTATTTTAATGTACTTAAAATTATGTCTGTGCTTTGAACTTTTTATACGATTTAATAAATTTAACGATTCCGATGCTTGGGAGAAATTTCGGTGAAAAAAATATTAATTTTTAGATATTTTGTGTCTTAAAACTGTTTTATTTCGGTTATTAACATCTACTAGTTGACCCACCCGGCGTTGCCCGGGCCCGTGATAAAACCTTAAATGAATCCCAAATAAAAAATACTGACAATTAGTAATGAAAGTGCTCGTAAGAAAACATTAATAAGAAAGCTTTTGTTGTCCAAACCCTTTAACATTTTTAGTGGTTATAAATATAAAGGTTTTACAGCCGGTGTAAAAATTATGTCAGAAATATTGTTATCGGGTTGTAAAATAAATATGTTTTCTTCCCCAGAAAACGACCTTTTTTTAATTTCTATAGAATTGGAGACCCCCCCCTCCCATTTCCCTTTCCAGCCTTCAAAAAAGTGAACGTGAAATCCTCCCTCTCCCTTTTGTTCACCTCTCTCTAAAAAAAGCAAGTGGAAGAATGAATGATCCCTCCAAGAAGAAGGGAATAAAAATAGAATGAAGAAGAATTTAGGAGTATTTCCTAGAGGTAGGGTTGTGAGCAGTGAAGATGCGAGCTATTCTTTCCCAACACTCTTGATTCTTCTTAATTCTATTTTCTGCTTTATCCACCCTTCAAAAAATGTTGAGGCGTGCCCAGTAAGGTGGAATTTGCGCTGAAAAATTAAGACCTTGCTTCTCGCTTTAATATATTATATGCTCAAAGATCAATATTGAGCATATTTATTTTTGTACTAAAACTTAGAAAATTTTATATATTATATAAAGTATGTGTCCCATTACCGCGTGTAATTTTGGTGCAGAAATATTGATATTACTGTATAAGCCCCCCCCCCCCTCTCTCTCTCTCTCTAACTCTCTCGCTTTCTTTTTTTTTTTTTTTTTTTTTTTTCGACAATCGTATTTTTTGCTCAATAATTTAAATTGTTCTACAGCTTTGAAATTTTTATATTTTAAATAAATCATTTTGAAATGTGTTATTTTATTTTATTATTCGTGTGTGTTTACAGTTATTTCTAGGGTACAGAGAGCTCAGTTGAATATACATATCTATATTTTTCACTTTTGACATTATAACTGTTTATAAATTATTTTATTTAATATACTTAAAATTATGATAGTATTTTGAACTTTTTATAAGATTTAATCATAATTCCACTGCTGGTAAAAATTTGGTGAAAATAATATTAATTTTTAGATATTTTGTGTGCTACAAATAGATATTTTATTTACCTTGTGCTCAGAGAGAAAGATTGAGCACACAGAGAGTAGGGGGAGACTTAAATCTTCCGGACCACGTAAATTTGACTGTGTTTTGAAAGGGACCCACGAGAAAAATAATGGGTGACCACTGCTCTCGGTTAATTTGGATTTCCAAAAACTAATACTCTTATCTTTTCACTCCGTCTGAATTTGTGTATAGCAAAATCGCATCGTAGTTTGGATAGTTTCCCTTCATTGAAGTTTCCACCCTTCACTGCAAACGTTAAATCAGGGCAACACTAGATACCGGCCTTGCTCATTCATTATTTGATTAAATAATGCGGGAAATATTTCAAAATGATAAAGTTAGATATGTGATTTTTAAAATTGGAAGTATGGGAAATTAATTGGGACTAATGAAAAATGACGTTATATGCGGAAAATCAGAGTTTCACTGTATTTCTATAATTAAAAAAAAGTCTGTTCCGTTCTTATCATTTTGAATTTTGATCGTATTGCATATCCTGTGATAATGCAATTTATAGAATTAAAATATTTTACATTGTTTTCTTTATGTTTATAATGTCTATTTCGTTTGATAAAATCAATTTATATGGTTTATATGTGGATTTTTCACAATTATATTTATTATTTAGTCAATTAAATTATGAGATTGTGTTCCGACAGTTGAGAACTGTCACTTTTGCAATCAGCTGATCAACCATTGTATTCACTTGGAGGTAAGGGTGATTCCACCAATCAGAACTGCCTATTTTAAAGTTACGGGCCGGAGCATCACCGCCATATCTAGGTACACTTTGGGTACACCCTTGCTTCTTGGCGACTTTAGCGCCTTATTGGCGATTTGAAGAAATTTGTTTATCATATATTATTTGTACTAAGTCGATGCATCATGCAAGTATGCACAAGAAGAAAAGTTTTCCCTCTAGTGGCCCTAGTCTATTGCAACTGCCCTATAAAGCGTATTCAAGTGCTAACTGCTACTTTGCGAACAATTCTCCCCAAATTTTATAATTTGTATTAAAAGCCGAAAAAATAAAGATTTATATAATTCAAAGATTTCTAAATGGCAAACCAGCAATAAGGTATAAAATGTATTTTATAATTTTCAAATTTCGACGATTTCATTTTTTACTAAATTATCTCATTTGTTGCAATTGAATCGGTCTGTGTATGTTGATTTCTGCAACTAAACTCATCAAAGGTGATTCATTCAAAGTGTTGAAAATTAAAATTCTTCTGTTTACGTTTGAGAGTTGGTGTCAAAGTGGAGTTAAATATTGACTTTTATTAAAAATTATTTTCAAAAACTCTGTATAAATAAGTTTTTAGGTGAGACCATCGTTTCAGTGCTACTTAATATTTAATTAACTGCTGAAAATCGTCGTAAAATATATTAATCTTCTCTGATAGATCATATACAATAGCTAATTTCCATTTTTCTTAGTGAATTATCTCATTGTTTACTTTTTCAAACTAAGAAATAATTTTATTAAAATTTATCGAAGTGAATTTAACTCCTGTGATAAATGCACGTTAAAGCTAGAAAAAAATTCTCATATTGATCTACTTAGTTTGTTACTTCATGCTTCATCTGCAGCTTAAATCATTTGAAAATGTGTTTCGAAACGTATTCTTACTTTTTACTATGTGCATCATCGAATATAATTATTTATTCTAATGATTCATTTGTAATTTAAACGTGAATGTAAAACTGTAGTTAATTATTGAACCTTAAATTATTGTTATTAAACTACTGTATTTTTAATGTTTTTTGGTGAAATTTTATTAATACAAGCTGTGTTCTACATTTTTTATACAAATGTTTTGTGTATGCATAGTATCTCCGATTATAAAATTGATTTTTTTTCTTTTGACCACACCCACTGTAGCATGCATTTTATTTCTGTTATGTGTTCTTGCTATGCCATTATTAACAGCGCATTGCTCTGCCATTTTAAAAAGTAATGAAATGTACCGCTAATTGTAATAACCAGAGATCTAAAAAGAAAAAAAAATGTATTACAGTATTTCTAAATCTGTTTGCCTGCAAAGTTGCAAAAATTATAAAACTCCACTTTTCTGTAGGAAAAACATAAGAAATTATCCAATAATGTTGTAATTTAATGGTATTTCATTGTTTATTATTCATAAAATGATAAATAAATAGTCTCTCCCTCTCCTTACTATCCAACCAAAAATGAAGAAAAGCAAAGGTGTTTAGTATGGAATCAAATCAGCCCTGGTGATAATCATGTTTGTGATCGAAAGAACTTGGCGGGGATATTACATTTTTGAGTTTTTAAAACTGATTTTTATATAGTGTGACATCTTTTAAAGTAAATAAATGCACCTTTTTTAGCAAGATTATTGATTTTAAATTTGTTTAATCCAAAGATGAATGTGACATTCCAGTTATCTATATTAATAAAAGTAAGTTTGGCTCTGTTGGCGGCTAGCAAAATCTACAGCTCGCACAGGTCTGAAAATTTGGATTTAAGTAGTCCAAGGCATCTCCTGATGCACCTGAGGCTCAAACTTTTAATATTTTAATAATTAGCCAAGATATTAATTAAAAACTCATTAACCATCACTTTGAAAATGTGATGTTTTTATCTGAAAGTGGCTCTGAAGAAATATCAAACTGTAAAAGTACAAACGATTTGTAATTCACTTATCCTTGAATATTAAGAAAACTATTCAAAGTATACATTCAAAACTCGCAGCTAGGGTTTGATCTAAGAAAAAAAGATGTGTAGCTTTTTGGCTAATTACAGCCAATAACTTCTAGCCCAATAAAAATAGCTTTAGCCAAGGGAGAAAAAAAAGTTCCATTTATGCAAAATTTATATATATATATATAATATATACATGTGTATTATTTTTAACTATGCAAAAATTATTAATTCCTCGTTAATTATTAATTCGTATTTTTTCTGTTATCATTTGAAGAAATTCACGTTTTTTTTTTTTTTTTTGTGACCCTTTGACGAAATTTGCACTTTTTTGTGATCTATGACGAAATTCGCGTTTTTTCCCAATCTGATGAAATTCGCATTTTTTGCTATCCTTTGACGAAATTTGCAGGGTTTTTCTTTTTTCGTGATTCTTTGACGAAATTTGCATTTCTTCTGTGTTCTATGACGATTTTTGCAGGGGGGGGGTCATGAACTTCTGATGAAACGTGCATTTTTCTGTGCTGAAATTTCCAGTTTTTTTTTTTTTTTTTTTTTTTTTTTTTTTTCGACATTCATTGACGATTTTTGCATTTTTTTAGCGACCTTTTTCCAAAATTTCCAGGTTCGTTCCATGATTTTTTATTGAAACTAACGTTTTTTTCACGATCTTTTGACAAAATACGTGCTTTTTTTGCAATCTTTTGACAAAATGCATGTTTTTTCCGCGCTCCTTTGACGAAATATGCGTTTTTTTTTGTTGTTGTTTTTTTTTTTTTCACGATCCTTTGACAAAATAAGCTTTTTTTTCGCAATCCTTTGATGAAATACACATCTTTCTTTTTTTTTTTTGCAATCTATCGACGAAATTTGCATTTTTCCTGCGATTAAAACGAAATTTACTGTTTTTTCGCAATTGTTTGATGATTTTTGTATTTTTTCTGCGATTCTTTTACGATTTTTGCGTTGTTTCCGCGATTCTTTCACGAATTTTGCTTTTTTTTCCACGATTCTTTCACAAATTTTGCTTTTTTCCCGCAATCTTTTGATGAAACTTGCATTTTTCTGTGATCATTTGACGAAATTTACGTTTTTTCCACCATTTTTTATTGAAACACTCATTTTTTCCACAATGTTTCATTGATACTCGTTTTTTTCCACGATCTTGTAACAAAATATGCATTTTGTTTTCGCAATCCTTCGAGAAATTCGCGTTTTCCCCCCGCGATCCTTTGACAAAATTTTTGTTCTTTTTCTCAATTCTTTGAAGAAATTCGCGAACGATTGACAAAATTGTTTTTGTCGGCGACCATTTGTTGAAATTCAGAACAGAATCATCCCTGTGGTATAGCATGTTTCTTTTGGCTGTTACTATTTGGCGAATAAACTAAATGCTTCGGGGGCAAAAAGTGCTTTCAGTTAGCTTTTTGGCGATTTGGCTAGCGCTAGATTAAACCCTAGCAGCATATACATATTTTATTTTTCTGATTCCAAAAATGCAAATTTTGTGACAATCAGCCATAACTTTTCTTAATTTTTGCAAAAAAACTGTCCCAAGGACGAATGAAAAAAAAGATAAAAATCATTCAGACAGAAGAGGGGATTATATTGTATTTACTACTGCTTTGGTCACTTCAGGGCCCATTTCTCCATTTACTTTTCTAAACGAAAGGTCAGAAAATATACGATATAAGATTGACAATGTATAGTAATTAATAAATGAAACTTAATTTTACAGATTAAATAAATTATCTAATGTATAAAAATGAAAATTTGTCTGTCTGTCTCTATTTCTATACAAATCCATAGTTTGCAAGCGAGAATCATAAAATTATATGCACAGTCGTATTAAAACATAGCCATGGCAACTAGAAAGTAATCTGAAATCGAAATAAATTATAGTTAATTTTTAATTTATAAAAAAACCTTCAATCTAACAGCAATTTCCTATCAAATTTAAACATTTTTCATTGCAGCAGCTGCCAACAATTAAAAATCCACAATAAAATTCTTTCCACAACAATTAATTTTGCAGACCCCACCCACCAGCTTTTAATGGTATTACTTCATCTTCCTTCACTGCTTCCATTTCATAGTTTGTTGGTTTCACCGTTTTCCCCCTGTCCAGTGCACTTCTTCAGAACTGTGTTTTTCTACTGGTTTTTATCCTCTGATGATGGCTAATGTTTAGCCGAAAACGCTTACTGTAAAGTCCCATTAATCCGCTCCCCCTAAACACGACAGAAAATCGTAAAATAAGCAGGGGGGGGGGAGATGCTAATGGCTGATCATCGCAAAGCATGCATTATTTTAATAAATTAACAAAAGAAAAACATTTTGAAAAAGAAAATGACAGACAAAATAGAAAAACAGTAGTATAACTTCACGATTAATGGCGATTTCAGATTATAGAAAATTCTGGATTTCAGAAGCTTTGAAACTGGAATGCATTTAGATAAATAATAACACTAATATCTGTCATTAATATGGTAACAGAAAAATAAAAGGAACTTAATAATTTAAAATAATTAAAAAACACTGAGAAATTGCAGTTGAAAATGTCCTGAAGTAATTTCGAGAACTAGTAACATTTTATGTGGTGTCGCCATCTGTTGTAAGTTACGAAGATTAAATAACCGTTTTTTTAAATCATGATTTCGTATCTATAAATGCTAAATAAATAATACAAGTCACAAAAATTCAGAACCTATAGAACGAATTGGTAGTGTTGCCAGATTATTAAAACAAAAAGCATTACTACCAAAAAGATAGCACAAATTATGCTACAAATTTGACTGTGTATCGACAATTCGATTGATCTGATCAATCAATCGATATTTTTTTTGTGATTGGTTTTCTTAATAATGTTAAATACGACTATAAATTCTTTAATAAAATAAATAGATTCTCTTTTAATCAAAATATTTTTCACACAGCATCAAATACACATTTTTTTAACTTTTTTCATGAGAAACTTTCACTATCGATATTTTTATTACCTTGATATCGCCATGGCAATAAATCTACAGCAAAACTAATGTTTGGTTATATTGCTTTTTCAGATCGACAATGTGTTTGTACATGTTTGCGATATATCAAAGAATTGTCACACCTTTCTGATCCGTTGGGAAAAAAAACCACTCGGGAGCAGGGCCTGTTTACCGAATAGGCCCGTGAAGCCCGAGCTTACCCATTGAAATACAATGGGGCCCCCAAATTTACTTTTCAAAACTAATTTTTAGGGGAAAAAAATTAAGTCAGGGTACCAAATGCATTTTTTTTTTCTTAATTATAACTACTAAATTTTCCCTCAGACTATTACTGTCACATTTATACTCTTTTTTTTCTGTTGATATAATAAATGGTATAAAAACAGTGTGATTAAATGCAACTTATTTTCATATTTTTTATGTTTTACATTTTAATTTCAAACGTGCTAAAAATAACAGAAAAATTAATCTGTATAATTATATTTTGTTTATATTCATAAAGAGTGGAGAAATGATATAAAATATGGCAAATAGGTTATTTAAATAAAAGGGAAAGTAATTAGCAGTCAGTGATACCAAATTTCTATTTATAAAATAGAAGCAAAATTGTGTTGCAGCTAAGCATAAATTTACGTCAAATATTTGCTGTTCCTGCATTGTTCTTAGCACTGGCTAATCCTACAATTTCTAAAGCATAAAACATATTTTCAAGTTCAAATATTTGCCCCTGTTCCATATTTGTAAATTCATTTACAAAATTAATTTGTTATGTATAATTATGTATACAATAAAATATTTTTTATATGTATACAGGTAGTTAGTTTTAGTTTAATATTAAAAATGTTGTTTACTCGAAATTTTTATGATAAAATTTCAAATTGTTGAAGCACAATTGGCAGAGTAAAAGGGGGCCCCCTGTGTGACATCAGGCTTCCCCTACTTCTAAGTCTTAAGCGGGCCTTGCTCGGGAGATAAAATTTTTGGTGTTGATCTTGACGTGTACGGCGAAATTTCTTTTGGGGGAGGGCGCTTTCTCAGGATTTTTTAAATTTTCCAATTTGTTTACAAAGTGGGAGGGGGGCGCTTAATCGGGAAGGGCGGATTAACGGTATTTTACGGTAGGTATTTTGACATTTGGTTTTGCATCATAAATAGTTTTAATGCTTTAAAACTATGTTTTTAGTATTTGCACTATTACAGTAACAAATAAATTGGTACTTCTCTATTATTCCGTCGACCACTTTTCATAACAAAAAACTATCGCCAAACTGTAACACCAAATAAACGGGAGAACGTTGCCATTAGAATATCAAAATAAATAAATAAATAAAATATAAGAATTTAAAGACACAATTGTTATTTTAATTAATGAAATAACTAATAAATCAGTAAAACATAATGAAAAATATACGCAAATGTCGAATTAAAAACCACTTGATAACATAACAAACACCTATAATGCTTCTGACATCAAGTAAATGGGACTGCATTTTTGGCCTTTAATCTTGCAGTTTGGCAATAGATTTTTGTTATGAAAAGTGGTCAATGGGATAATAGAGAAGTACCAATACATTTTATCAATGTGTTTGTGTTGTGTTTTTTCAAGTTT
The DNA here is from genome assembly GCA_963931845.1 of Maratus michaelseni. NCBI lineage: Eukaryota > Metazoa > Arthropoda > Arachnida > Araneae > Salticidae > Maratus > Maratus michaelseni. Next base: position 342,876,437 of record OZ007591.1, on the reverse strand, counting down.
AAGAAGGTGAATTTGACGTTTTACTATATGGAATTTTCTATATATTTTTAATTAATTTCCTATTGAAAGATTTCAAAATGAAAATTAAAAGTTGGTACTGCTCTATAACCTTTTAAAGTTTATTGCACCGACAGTGAATCACCTTGTATCTATATCTATGTATATTGTAAATTTACATTGTATATATTATAAATTTACAACTGTCACATTTAAATTGTTATTGTGTTCTTCATTCATAAATCCTATTATTTCGTCCTTTTTTTTTTTTTTTTTTTTTCTTCCCTTCATCTGCTTTAACAGCCAGTGCAGGAAATAATGTTACGTTATCAATCATGCTATCTATTGAAGCTACAAATTTTCACTTAGATTTAGATTTACTGGCATTTTGTTTTATTAATTCAGTTTGTAATGTCTAAGAAAAAAATAAATGTTTTCATTTCATATCTTAACAATGAAAAGCAAATTTAGTTGTACTAAATGTTTCTAAGCAAACCTTTTAAAATTCTACCACAATAGTATCTTTCTAACTTTTTTATTTCCATTTTAAAATACACTTGAAAAAAAATTTTTTTTTTTTTTTGTTAATTTAAGTTTTTTTTTCAAGTAAAATGAATATCATCATGAGTAAACGAACCTACCATAAATTCATACTTAAAAAAAACAGTGTAGGTAAGAAAAAAATAATAATGAAATTCGTTTTTTATAAATGATAATATAATAAAATTAATTTCATAGGAACTTAATATATATTTTTTATTAAACTTACTGATTTTTGCATGTACATATTTTTTTATCACCAAGATAGCAATTTTTATTTTGTACTTGCTGAGGACAACCCACTTTGCTGTATATATATATATTCCCCAAAGCAGAATATGCTTAAAAGTGCGACGTACGTTGCAGAACAATGAACTTCTCTGCAGAACATTTCATATTTTCAACAAAATTCACCATTCATTTGTTGGGAAAAGCACTAAATTCATCTGTTAATCACTGGAAAACTTCAATCGTTCATTGAAAAAGATTCCGAAATTCATCAATTGGTCGCAGGAAAAGCTCATGCAATTTGTCAGTCGATCATGGGGAGAAATCGCGAAATTCTTCAGCTGGTTGTGGAAAAACATACAAAATTTGTAAAACAGTCGAGGAAAAAAATCCATGATTTTCACCAATTGACCGGTCAAGAAAAACCTGCAAAAGTTGCCAGTCTGTATAAGGAAAATATCGCCAATCGGTCGCAGTTGAAAAAACAGGAAATTGGTCAGTGGATCATCAGAAAAAATCTGAAACTCACCGGTCAGTTGCGTAAAACCCCCGCAACTTTTGCCAATCGGTCAGAAAAAACTGACAAATTTGCCATTCTGTAGAAAGACAATACAAAATTCACCTATCAGTCACGGGTCAAAAAGTGTGAAATTTGTCTATCAACCGGGTCATTTTTGATCGAAATTTCGCGTTTTTTGCCAAGAAAAAGCGAAAAAATTCGTCGATCGGTCGTGGGTAAAAACCATGAAATTTGTCACTAGATCGCCGAGAAAAATGAAATTTGTCGATCAGTAGCAAAAAAAATAAACACAATTTTCAACTGCACAATTTGCCAATCGGTATAATGAAAATATTGCAAAATTTGGCTATCGGTCACGGCTAAAAGAAAGACTAAATTAGTCGATCAGTTGTGGGAAATCCTTCGATTTTTGTGCATCAGTTGCAAGATAAAGCTACAAAATTTTCCAATTGGTAGAAAAAAAAATAACGCGAATTTCGCCTATTAGTCACAGGTTAAAAAACAAAATTCATCAGTGGATTGTCAGAAAAAAAATCACGAAATTCGTCAATCAATCGCAGAAAAACCTACAATTTTTTTCCAATCTGTCGTAAGAAAATCCATTTACCGATCAAATAAGGAAAATATTGCGATATTTAACAATCGGTTGTGGATTTTAAAAAAACTTCGCTTGGAAAAAAAAATCGATTTTTGGCTATCGGTCCCAAGAGCCAAAAAATTTATTAGTCGGTCAAAAGAAAATATCGAAAATGTTTGAAATTCGCCAATTGGTCGTGGGTAAAAAAACAAAACAAATTGCGAAATTCATCAGTGAAGTGTTGGAAAATCTCACAATTCTTCAATTAGTCGTGGGGAAAAAATTGCGGAGTTCGATGATCAGGTCCGAGAAAAAATTGTGAAATTTGCCAGTTACCCGAGAGAAAAATCTCAAATATTGCAAAAATCGTCAATCGATTATGAGAAAAAAAATCACGAAATTCGGCATTTGATCGAAGTAAAATCGCGAAATTTGTCATTCCTTTGGTTTGTGTGTGTTAGTGTTTTATGAAATGTCTTTAGCATTTCTATACAAGATGAAATTGCACTCCTACATATACAAGAAAATCTCCCTGTGTTTTATTTCTTTATTCACGCAGAACATTTTTGATCAGCTGAAGGTTTGTTGCAGAACATTGGAAAATATTCTGCTTTGGGGTATATATTATATATATATTTTTTTGTACATCTGTGCAGTTTTTTTGCTATAGTATTTTATATAGAAGATGTGCATTAAAAGTCATTTCTTTTCTTCTTTCTTCTTTTATTCTTTAGAACACTTTGGTCGAAATATGAAAATACCCTAGGTCAACCACTTTCAACCACCATATCTCCCACACCCCCACAGAATGGTCCTCGAACATTCCAGAACATTCTCGATCCTTCCAGTCCATTTGTAAACCTAATAAAAATTCTCTATATGTATGTATATTTATATGCTAAAAATATATATGTATGAATAAAATACAAAGAACATTTTAGTATACATTCTAGAAAATTCTAGTATATTCAAGAACATTCTAGAATATTCCAAATATGTTTTTTAACACTTTAGTCGAAATATAAAAATGCCCGAAGTCGACCACTTTCAACCACCATATCTCCAACACCCCCACACAATGGTCCTCAAACGTTCCAGAATGTTCTCAATCCTTCCAGTCCATATGTAAACCTAATACAAAATACAGTGGCTCACATTTGTTTTTGAAACTTATTTATGAAAAACATCATCTAAATATTAAGGGATGTACTTAAAAAATTTTTCATATAAACTTTCTTTTGTCTATAGTAAAACCTACGTATTGTAATAAAAATATATTCAATTTTTTTTTTTTTTTTTTTTTAATTACCGAGAAAGTGCTACAGACAAACTCACATAAGTAATTGGACACTTTGAACATTCAACAAATGTAAACAAAAATATGCAAATAATCAAACGTTTTAATACTTTGTTGAGTATCTTTTACCTGAAATTACACGTTTAATAAGTTTTGGCATGGATGCAAATAGTTTTTTTTGTGTAAGAATGTTCAATTTTGTTCCATTTCTCTGTTAATACTGCTTTAAGTTTTTATTTCGAGGAAGTATCATATTTTTTTGTTATTTTCTCCAGTTCATGTTATGCCACACATTTTCAATTTGGTTTAAACCTGCAGAATATAATGGAGTCTTGATAACTTTGGAACAATTGTACAGCAGCCATAAGCAAACATTTAGGGTCATATGTTTGGGATGATTATTTTGATACAGCTTGAATGCGTTTTGAATTCCAAGTTTTTGGGCAAATATTTTTCAGTTTTCCTTCAGGATATTTATATACTTATATTGGTCCATATTATTTTCAATGAAAACTACATTTCCCATACCAGAAGCAGCAAAACCATCCCCCAAACCATTATGCCTCTACCTCCATGTTTGACAGTTGGCAGTAGATTTTTCGGATTGAGCTTTTCGTTGGGCTGTTTTCAAACAGTTATTCGCCCATCAGACCCAAATATGGTAAATTTTGATTCATCCATAAGTATGACGTTTTCCCAAAACGATACATCTTTGTCCACCATGGATTTTGCAAAATCCAGATGTAACTTTCTTGCTCTTTCATCAACGAAACATTTTCTTCTAGCAACTCTACTGTTGTATCCATATGATCTGATAACTCATCTAACACAGGGTTCCTACGCGACTGGAAAATATGGAAAACAGGGAAAATGACAAGTGCTCAAAAAGTCATGTAAAACTCAGGGAAAATCGCATTTCGTCCCTAAAACCTGGAAAAGTGAGGGATTTAAAAATATGTATATATGTGCTAGCATGTGTCAAGATTCTTCCTAGTTCCGAATTCAGTCTGCAAAAAATTCAGATTTTTTACTAGCAAGTGCAAGTGGTATTTTTGCTACATTCATATTTTTAACATAATGATGTTTTAGCCATACAAATTTGTTGCTAAATAGGTGATACTTCTGCGAAAGAAATATTGAGCCATGTTAAGGTGGCTAGGATGAGATATCATGAATATTTAAATAAGAAAAGAAAGATTATTATAAAGCAAGCAAAAAAGAAAAGCTGTAGCTAAAATTAAATTATTAATAGACAAAAAAAATGAAAGTTGCATAACAAACTGTTTTTGAAACAACACAAGTAAATGACATGGTAGTAGTAGAAATGTAAAAAAAAAAATGGTTGAATGGTTGATATGTGAAATCTAATTATATCAATAAAATGTTGCTTTGAATCCATCCAAATTGTATATTTTTAATTGTTTTTCATTTTTTATATTTTAAATATCAAAAAATAGATTTATAGTTTCAATTTTATAGATTACTTTTATTTTGAGGTGCATTTAATCATTAAGATCTAGAATTGCTATTCGTATTTCTAAAAATGTTGTGAATTGTGGGCATGGAATTGTAAGAAAAATGGTCTGGGAAAAGTCAGGAAATTTTGTTATTCAAATAGAGTATGAACCCTGTGACAGTTTCAGGGTTTATTTTTATTGTAAATCTATTTTCTAATTTTGTTGTAAGTTTCACTGCATTAATTCTTGGATTTTTCTTGATTTTATGCATAATAAACCTTCGATTCCTGGGAGTTAGCTTGCGAGAAGCTCCTGATTTTAATGCTTTTTCAACAGTTCCACCGTTTTATAAAAGTAAAAACAGTTGAATGTCTTACTTTAACAAGTTTTGCGATAGTTCTGATGCTTTTACCATCTTTAAAATGCTCTATGATTAAATTACTAATAGAATTTGTTGTAACTTTGTAGCACCCGGCCATATTCACTTCAAATATAGAAATGTAAACAAATTTACATGAAGTAGCAATAATTTCAAAGTGCAGACGATAATATTTTACATATATTTTCATTTGTAATAAAAATAAATAAAAAATATCATCGGTCAAAAAATTTAGTAAAGCTTTCAAGTGTCCAATTACTTATGTGAAATTGTTTTTAACACTTTCTCGGTAAATTATTTTTTTTTAAAAAAGGGTTTGAATTTATTTTTATTACAATATGTAGGTTTTATTATAGACAAAAGAAGGTTTATATGAAAAAAAATTTAAGTAGATCCTTTAATTTTTAGATGATTTTTATAAGTAAGTTTCAAAAACACAAGTGTCCAAAAACAAATGTGAGCCACTGTATGTATATGTACAGTAGACTCCTGCAAATTCTTAAAATCTGCAAATCGATTTCGATGTAAACAATGAAACTTACAGTTAAGATGTAGGTGTAAAATTTAAGTTTTTTCTAAAATTTTTATATCATTCTGTACACATTTTAATATGTAATTCTGTTTGATATGATTCAACTCATGTTTTCTCATGAAGGAAGTATAAATTTATTTCAGAAAAAATTCTATATAGTGCTGATATCAGTGGCGATCTCAATATTTTTACTAAATAATTTATGTATTAATCAAGCTTTTTTGGTTATTAAGTTTGGCTAAACATGAAAGAAAACTTTGTTATTTTCAGATTTTGATGTGAATTATTAGTGTACATTTATAAGGCGAGTTTCACTGAATAGTTAAAAAAAAAACATATCTCATCATTATATGTATTTAGTTATGCATTATTAAATTATTTACTTGACCTTTACTTTCAGTATTTTAACTGTTTTTTAAATTTTCTTAATTTTTTTATTTTACTTTTTTGTAAGTATTCATTATAATTTTGAGTGCATTATTAAATTCCAATTATTGTTTAAAAATGTGAACAAAACAGTGACCAGAAATCCGCAAAATTCTAAAATCTGCATAACCTCCGGTTTTAAGCTATGTGGATTTAAGGAAGTTTACTGTATATATATATGTGTGTGTGTGTGTAAAATATATATATATGTATGTATAAAATATAAAGAACATTTTAGTATATTCTAATACATTCAAGAACATTCTAGTACATTCCAGAAGATTCAAAAGATTTTCTAGAACACTTGGGTCGAAATATCAAAATGACCTAGGTTGACCACTTTCAACCACCATATCTCCCACATTCCCACAGAAGACAGAATGGTCCTCGAACATTCCAGAACGTTCTCGATCCTTCGGGTCCATATGTAAAACTAATAAAAAATATGTATATATATATATATATATATATATATATATATATGCAGGGGTGGGGAAACGGGTCGATGCAGGGTTTTGTTCTTGGGGCCCATTTTGTGAAAAGTAAAGGTTATTTTTGTGAAATTTATTATAAAAATTTTGAAAAATAATATTTTGTAACAAAAGTTGAAATCCAGTTACTCAAATTCGAACCATGTATTTATTAACAAAAACTTTTAAAATCCTTTTGCTGAAGTTTTCCTCTCTGGCAAACTTGTTTGTTCACAAATTACACATTTTTAAACGTCTCAAAATAATTAATAAATAGTAAGTTTTTATGGAATAGAATTTTGTGAAAGAGCCTATTTTATTAAAAGGAATTTTGTGAAGGGACCTGTTTTATTATAAAGAATTTGGTGCATATTTTATTAAATTGATTTCTGTGAAGGGGCCCATTTTATTAAATTTATTATTGTAAAGGGGCCTGTTTTATTGAAGATTTTTGTGAAAGGGCCCTAAATAGGCCCCAAATTTTGCCTAGATCGACCCTTGGAAAATACATCATTGTACTCGCCATTGGCGAATGGATTTTCTGACATGGCAAGTGAATTTTTTGGTAGTCTTTGAAAAACTGCAAGATATGCCCAAGACCTTGTTTTTTTTACTAGTTAGCTATATTTTGTAACTTTACAAATAACAGTGATGTAAACATAGTATTAAGCTCTATCCTAAATTAAACTTTCCTCTGCTGTATATATTTCCTTAATTTTATAGAAAAAATATGAAAATCGAGTGTAGTAATTGACTATTTTTTGTTGTTGCATACATTCTGTCATTACCATATTTTAATTTTACATTACATCTTGCTGGCTGGTAAAATAAATCCTTAGCTGGTAAGATTTTCGGAAAATTCCCCACCCCTGTATATATGTAAAAAAATATGTATGTAGGTATAAAATAAGGATGCACAACCTGTAGCCCGCGGAGACCCTAAATGCCAACATCTCCAGAAATTGCAAATTTTGTCCATATGTCACAGAAAAACATCATGAATTTAGTTGATCAGGCACATAAAAATCATGAATTTTGATGATTAGGCGCATAAAAATCATGAATTTCGACGATCAGGTGCATAAAAAGCATGGTTTTCGACGATCAGGTGTATAAAAATTATGAATTTCGACGATCAGGTGCATAAAAAGCATGGTTTTCGACGATCAGGTGTATAAAAATTATGAATTTCGACGATTGGGTGTGCAAAAATTGTTAATTTCGACAATCGAGCGTATAAAAATCGTGAATTTTGACAATTGAGCACGTAAAAATCGTGAATTTCGCCGATTGGGAGCATACAAATCATGAATTTCGACGTTCATATGCACAAAAATCGGGAATTTTGACGATCGGGCATGCACAAATCGGGAATTTTGCAGATCAGGTCAGATGGTGGCCCCCCTCTTATAAAAGTTGTGCACCCCTAATATAAAATGTAAAGAAAATTCAAGAACATTCTAATACATTCTAGAAGATGCTAAGAATTTTTAGAGCACTTTGGTCAAAATATGAAAATGCCTTAGATTGAGCACTTTCAACCACTATTTCTCCCACAGCTACCGACATAAAACCACGATAGTGCATGATGGGTGACTCAAGGGTACTACCGCATACAAACACCTGTGGACTGCGCTACTTTCTTGGAGATTCCAAGCATTTTTTAGAACATTTTGATCAAATTATGAAAATGTCCTAGGTTGACCACTTGCAACCACCATATCTCCCACATCTACCGACATGCAACCATCATAGTGCACGATGGGAGACTCAAGGCTACTACCACACACAAACACCAGTGGTCTGCGCTGGGTAGCTTTGGCTGCAAAGTGAAATATACGGACACACTCATCAATTTTTATATATATACCAGAGTTTCTCCTAGACAATTTCAGAAGGGTGCTGCACCCTGCCTGCCCTTTGGTTTACAAAATAGCACTCTTCTTGCCCGTCATAAAAATAATTAGCACCCTTCTTGTCCCTCAGTTAAAAAAGTTCCCTTTCTTCTTTTTGCATTAAAAAATTTGCTTTCATAGTAAAAATTGACTCATTGTTGTCTCTTGAAAAGAGTGTCCTGACTTTTAAATATCAAAAGTGGCTTTAAAAGCCAAAAGAATACCGTTAACAATTAAAAAAGTGCCCTTTTCTCAACAGCAGCACCCTGCCTTTTTTTAAACCTGAGGGAAACTCTGTATATACAGTATATAGATTAGTAATCCTCTACTTCTAGAGTAGGGATGCACAACCTGTGGCCCGCTGGCCGCCATTACCACTATTCTTACACAGAAAAATTTACCATAGATTAATGACGGAAACCTTGCTATTAAATATATCAAAGCTTACCTTTCGAAGATAGTGGTGGCAAACTATTTTCATACAAAAAGGTTGTGCATCACTATTCTAGAGTAACCTCTGGTTTCTATAACGGCTACAATTCAACAAATGTAGCTGTATTAATACTTCCAAGTTAAGGGGAAACAGAGTACAAATGGTTATTTGTTGTTAATTATTATTTTAGATTATTATATGTTAATTACTAATGCTTATACTTAGAATCAACAGTTTTTCTTAAATTATAATTTCAATTATTTATTTCTGATATTAAATGAATTCTTTGCATCAACTTTGTTTGATTAGCTTTGAATTGAATGATGCATTAATATATTTTAAAAAAATTATAATTAATAATAATCATATTTTTTTAGGTCATTAGAAAATTATCTACGTTACATAGCAATGTGTGATGAAGAAGACAATGATTGTAGAAAAACCTTTTCAGAAAATGTAACTAATTATCAGGCAGTTCCGGATGCTGATCGGGAGATGTCAGGTATTGCCCATCAAGAATTTGAGGACGGAAAGTACGGCCAATGTCTTGGTACGTTGCGAAAACTTCAGTTTAAACGGCCACAAGACTTAAAAGTTTTGCATAACATTAGTGTTGTAGAATATTACTGTTCAAAATATAAGGAAACAGAGACATTCAGAAAGAATATTTTGGATATTTGTAAACAAGCTCATATTAATATGGAAGATGCAGATACTCTTGATGATGTGGACAATAGTGTGCTTGTATATAATCAAGCGGTTGTGTTATATCACCTTCATCATTATAGTGCCGCTGCCCATGTTTTAGAAAGAGTAGTTCAATTTCTCGAACCTTTAGATGAAACCTTAGCGAGGAATATCTGTTTATTATTAATAGATTCATATCTTAACATTTATCAGCCTAAACGAGTGTCAAGTTTAGTACCCCATATGGAAACTGCATACTTTAGCAACAGTAAAAGTTGTGGAAAGTCAAATCAGAAAGAAAAAGAAGGACAAAAAGATGAAAATGGTGATAGCTATATTAGTGACCAATTCAAAAGACGATTTCAACTATGTAAAGCAAGGTTGTTTGCTACTTTAAAAACTTCAAAAGCATGTAAGAGAGAAATTAAAAACCTTATGTCATCGGGTTCTGGTATACAAAATATCTCAGCATTTTTTCTGAAGAGTCAGTTGGAGTACCAAAGGGGTAATTACCGAAAAGCTCTGAAGCTCCTTCATTCTGCCACAATGCCGAACGATATGTCAAAATATTTTCAGGAAACTGGAGATTCTTTACCTGTTTTATTCTATAATAATGTAGGATGTATTCACTTTTATATGGGCAAACCACATTTAGGAAAATTTTATACCAAAAAAGCAATAGAAGAATTTGAAAATCATGTGCTTGCAGTTAGTGATCAAAACAAATTATCCGATAGTGTTCTAAATTCTCGCCCTTTGCATCTGCTTAGTTTGACTACCCGTCACCAGCTGTTTTACAATCTTGGTGTGCAGTGTATGCAAGGACAAAATTTTCAGGAGGCCTTTAAATACTTTATTGAAGTCTTGAGGTTGTATTATTCGAATCCTCGCTTATGGCTACGTCTTGCAGAATGTTGTATTCAGATCGATAAACCTGACAACATGGAGGAATATGTTGAATGTACAAAACAGCCTAGTATCAAAGCAGTTATTGGTTCTGGTTCTCACAGAAAGTTAATATTAAATTCCTCAAATCATGACTCTTATACCGACGATTTTAAGCAGTTTGATTTGAATGAAATTACACCTAGTTTACATTTTGCAATGATCTGTCTGAAAAATGCTAGAGCTCTTTTGCCAGAACATCATCCTGTTTCCAGTTCTGGAATATTCCATTCAAATTTGCCTGGTACTTTAGATGAAGGAATGAGTTCTTCTGAAGAAAATTATCATCTGTCAGTTCTTCCAAGTACATATATTCTGGGCCCTGAAATAATTAGTCTGAGGAATTCTATTCTTGTTTCTAGTGCATATGTATCTCTTTGTTTAGGTGATGTCTTAATGGCCCATGAATATTCTAAATTATTACTTTCCCAACCACGTGTATCCTCAGCTCATAAATATTTAGCACATTTATATAATGGAGAAGCTTTGCTCATAATGGATCGAATAACAGAGGCTATTGAACACTTTAGCTACCAACATGACAATGAAATTGAACTTGCTTTTCCTGCCAGTTCCTCTGAAGTTTCATTAAAGCATCAAATGAGATTTGATACTAAAATTAACGAAAAGAATGATGATGGAAGCCGACCTGTGGGTAATATACCCAACTGGTTTCCAAATACTATAACTTCAGCTAAATTTATATCCCAGCATAATTTGGCTGTTGCGTATGCAGTAAGAGAGGAATGGTCTAAAGCTTTAGAATGCTTGCAACAAATTAGTTCAAATGATACAGTGCCTTTACAAGCACGTAATTTACTTATGTACGTTCAGTTACTAGAAGGTACTGCTGATGAACTTCACACTTACATTAAACAATCTTCAATTTCTGGTTATGGTTAATTTCAGAATGCAGTTATTTCGTTGTCTATTTAACTACATAAATTAACATGTATCATCAGTATTTTGATTATATCAAAAAGTTTATTTCTTATTATTTGTTGTTTAAAGAAAACAGTTGTGAAAACTGTAAATTCTTGATACATAAAATAATAAAAAAAAAACTAGCTGTACATTGTATTGTTCACTATATACTTTTTTTTTTTTTTTTTTTTTTTTTTTTTTTTAAGAGAAGAAATATTTATCTATTGAATTATATTTGCTTTTTACTTGATAAAATCAGGGAAGAAAATCTTATTATAATGTATATATATAAAATACCTTTGAAATCAAAATTAATCAAACAAGTTCTATCATCAAATTCTGAACCAAATGCCAATTTAAAAATGGCAGGTAGTGTAAGTGTAAAAAGAATATTTTTAAGTTAATAAATAATTAACAAATTCAAATATTATATATATATATATATATATATATAATACCTTTGAAATCAAAAGATTAGCTTATATATAATATAGTATTAGAGTTTCCCCCAGACAGTTTCAGAAGGGTGCTGTGCCCTGCCTACCCTTTGCTCTGCAAAATAGCACCCTTCTTGCTTCCATACTAAAAATTGACTCAATGTTGTTTTGAAAATAGTGCCTTGACTTTTAAATATCACTTTAAAAACCAAAATAATACCTTTTAACAATTAAAAAAAAGGTGCCCTTAAGAATCCAAAAAGTGTCCTTAAGAATAAAATAGTGATCTTTTCTCACCAGCAGCACCCTGCCCTTTTTTAAACCTGGGGGAAACTCTGATAGTATATTATATAATATCTCTGGCTCCGGCTAACATAAAAGTACCTTATTTTTTGTACTTTTAAAGGCTTCTTGATTTCACACATTTAAAATTTTCTTTTATTTCTATAGTCCCTTGTTATATACTCATTCGGATATATTGCTTTTTTTTTTTCATGTATCTCTCTATACTAAAAAAAAAAAGGGTACTTTTCGGTTAGCCGGGCGCCAGTGATATATGTACATATATAAATACCTATGTATATACATATATATGTATATATATACATACATATATGTATATATATGTGTATGTATGTATATGTATGCGTAGATATGTGTATATGTATATACATATGTATTTATATATGTACATATGTATTTATATATGTACATATATCACTGGCGCCCGGCTAACCGAAAAGTACCAAAAAAGTAACTAATGCTGCTGCTGTAATTGAATTTATTGTGACCGGTGCTCTTTCTTGGGTTATATTAAAAAAACTATGGCATTATAAACTATGAAAACTGGTAGTTTTATAGAGAAATGAATGATAAACCTGCTGAAGCACACAATTTTTAAATCAAAGAATTATTTTAAGTGCTATTTAATGTTAAAATTGGCCAAAATAGTTCAGTTTAAAAAAATTTATAGGATAAAAAACTATGCACAGGAATTTAACCATCTTTTCCAGGCACATAAGTAACTATATTGCAATGTGCAGTGCAGTGTCCAATCATTTTTTAAACTTGACTAATTATTTGGGATTTTTTTTATTCAGAATTTCTTTATCTCAATAATAATTTATTGCATATTTCGAAAAAGTCGTTTTAATGTTGCCAGATTTTTAAAAAGTGCAAATAATGTGTATCCAAACATTTCTCAATTGAAACACATATTTTCATGTAGATTTTAAATGAGAAAGAAGAAAAACTTCAAAATAATTAATTTATTATGTGCAAAAAGCATTAAATGGAGAAAATTACATCATATTTAAAACAATTTTCTTATAGCGCCTAAAAGAAAACTTTTCTTCTAGATTTTATTATAAAAGTATGGCAGGAAGCGACTATTTTGTACAAGCTGATTTTCAAATGTATGATAGATCTTACTTAATGCTTAGGTAAACCGTGAAAGCAGCTGTCATGCCAGAGGTGTATGCAGCAGCCTTGTGTACCGAAAAATCTCCCAGTCAAAATGAAATGAATAGCAACCCAATTACGGAAAGTCGCCACTGGTTGTGATAATATCATTAACTCTTCTGCAATTGGGTATTCTTTTTTTAAAACAGAGCAAAACATCATGTTTTTAGAGCCTGCTGTGTCTGGTAAAGGGGTTGGCGAACATAACTCAGTGCAGAGTCCCCAAATCTTGGAAAAAAAAAAAAAAAAAGATCTGCCGTAATATCCGCAGATGAAACAATCATGTTTGAACCCAGAAATTTTATTTTATAAAGTGTTACTTCCCAGATCGCTGTAAATATTTGGCTTCAATTATTGAATAAAATTTCTGGGTTGAAACCTAATTGTTTGATCCGCAGATTATACGCCAGAAATTACGGTAACTGAAATTTTTATGTAATTACAATAAATGTAATTCTCTTTAACTACAACTGCATCAACTTTATAAAAAATGTTGATTATTACAAATACTTATTTTAAAATGTAGTGATTACAAAGTACTCTTTCAAAGGTCATCATTACTTTTAGACTAATTTTTGCAAAGGATTCAATTTACACTCTAAGGTAAAGTAAAAACAGTACTTGTACACTACATAATTATGCATAATCATAATGCTGCATAAATTACTGTCAGAAACATGTCACATGACATCATATTTATTTTCCATTGACACTTGCGGCTAAAATCAAGTACTAATCATTTAAATGAATTAATTTTCTTGTTGACAACACTTGTCTATTTACTCCTTTTCATGCTTTAATGCTGGGTTTCTTCTTATTTGAGTTACTTTATTTACAGAATCATTTATTGTTTGCATTTAGAGTTGTTTTTCTTTACTTTTCTACATTATAAAGTTAGACAACTCAACATAATTAACTCTCAAAAGAATAATTTAATATAATAAACATATTAAGAGTGCATTTGAGAGTTTATGTAAATAAATCTTATTTGTATAATACATGTCAACAATAATTTTATATTCCAATGCAATAATTACTGTATGATTGTACATTAATATGTTATATACAAGAGAAACCTCATGTTATATCGCTCATTCATATATACAGAGTGCAATATGTTATCTATCGCCAACCTTTAATTTCTCAACCGTTGATTGTTGACATATAGTTCCAATTACAAAAATGTTTCAAATGAGGTAAATATTCATGTTGTGGCATTGTTTAAAGTAAAAAATCAATTTTATAAAAATTACGAAATCTAACTTTTTATACGGTTCCCCAATCCCTATAGTTATATTTAGTGAAAGTTTACGCATATCGTAAGAGATATAACAAAAAGTTTGACTTCTGTACTACAAAAATTGACAGAGAAGTTTGAGATTTTTCACATGATTTTGTCTTTCATTGACAGATCAGTTAAAAAATGAATTAAAGTAATTCGAGATCGAAATCATGGTGCAATGTCCTTTTTACGGCGAAACCACCTTTAGCCAGTATCAGCAAATCGAGGTATCATCAAAGAGGGTTATTTTATCTAAAACTTTGAGCTAACTTTTAAGGGTCGGATAACATTCAAAAGTCAAAGTAGGTAGAATCAACATCTGAAAAATAAAACATACTCACTAAGAACTAGATAAATGGCAGCGGAATGCAAACAACCGGCCGAGCTATAACTAACATGAAAATCAGGATTATGCAAATAACAATAGTACCGCAGTGCCACACGTTCGATATAAAACACGAGCCATCTAGCAGTGGACATGGTAGTCAGCACTAAGATCGTGATGGCAAGCTACACATACACGCTATATGCCGAAATGATACTTATTTATAGGGAATTTCAAAGGAATGCCAGAGCGGCTGCGAGGGTTTATTCAGAACATTTCCCTAGGGATCGACATCCAACGCATGAAACTATAACTGATGCATTGCACTGTCTTAGAGAGACCGACTCTGGTGTACTATGACCCCACAACGATTTGATTGTTGTAATTTCATGTTCCACACCTTAGAGGAAAATCCGTCGTTCCTTTATGACATTCTGTGGACAGATGAGTCAACGTTTACACGGGGTGGCATTGTGAACATGCACAATGTGCATTACTGGTCTGTGGAAAACCCCCAAATCAACCGCTTAGTACGACACCATGTACGCTGGTCAACGAACGTGTGGTATGGTATATGGAAAACCCAGATTGTTGGACCCATCTTCTACGATGGGACCTTAACAGGCGATCATTACCTGCACCTGCTACGAAACACTGTACATGACTAGTATGAAGAGCTGCCTCTCCGACATGCCGGGTGTGGTTTCAACATGATGGGGGCCCCTCCGCATAAAGCATCAAACGCCCATGCATATCTGGCCACCGAATTCGATCAACAGATCATTGGATATGGTGGTTCGGTAGAGTGGCCACTACGTTCGCCGAACTTGACTCCCATGGACTTCTACCTCTGTGGTTACATCAAGGCACAGGTCAATGTGACTGAGCCTACTTATCTGGTTGATCTGAAACAGCTCATCATCCTTGCTTGTCGCACAGTTACACCTGCTATGCTCCAATGTGTCCAGGACTCAGTACTGTCACACATTCAATTGTGCATTGTCACAAATGGAGAACACTTTGAGCAGTATCTGTAGTAGATTCCAGCGTTTGATGTATTCATTTTTTATAGTAGACAGTTTTCTGATATGATAATAAGTTGATATTTATTTTTCTGTTTAATTTCAGTATTTCATTCTTCGCTTTGTATATGACCCCTAAAAGTCAGCTCAAATTTTTAGATGAAATAACCCTTTTTGGTGATACCCCGATTTGGCGATAGCGGCTAAAAGTTGGTTTCGCCGTAAAAAGGACATTGCATCCTGATTTCGATCTCGAATTACTTTAATTCATTTTTTAACTGATCCCTCAATAAAAGACAAAATCATGTGCAAATATGTCAAACTTTGAAATTTAATAACTCTGTCAATTTTTGTTGTACAGAAGTAAAACTTTTTGTGTTATATCTGTTATGATATGTGTAAACTTTTACTAAATGTAACAATAGGGATTGGGGGACCGTATAAAAAGTTAGATTTCGTAATTTTTATAAAATTGATTTTTTACTTTAAACAATGCCACAACATGAATATTTACTTCATTTGAAACATTTTTGTAATTGTAACTATATGCCTATGACCAACTGTTGAGAAATTAAAGGTCGCCGATAGATAACATATTGCACCCTGTATATATGAATGAGCGATATAACATGAGGTTTCTCTTGTATATAATAAATTTATGTACAATCATACACTATATAAATTTTATTTATTAATGTTACAGTAATTATTGCATTGAAATATAAAATTATTGTTGACATGTGTTATACAAATAAGATTTATTTACGTAAACTCTCAAATATACTCTTAATATGGTTATTATATTACATTCTTTTGAGAGTTAATTATGTTGAGTTGTCTAACTTTATAATCTAGAAAAATAAAGAAAAACAACTCTAAGTGCAAATAATAAATGAATCTGTAAATAAAGCAACTCAAAATAATAAGAAACCCAGCATTAAAGCATGAAAATGAGCTCTGTTTTTCATGCACCTCCCCTCCCTGCTGAAAAAATAAGCTATAGACAACTCAACATAAATTAACTCTCAAAAGAATGTAATGCGAGGGTTGCTATTTATATTTCTGGCCTTGGCAACAGGAAATGTTACTAGGCGACTACAGAAGATTTCAATTGAAAGTTTGATATTTTTAACCATAAATTCTTCAAAACAATTTGCCATTTTAGCTTGATTTGTGTTATTTACAGTAAATTGAAAAATTCATCTTGTGCAAAAAATGGAATTGACTCGTGAACATTTTCGTGTGATTATTTTTCATAACTTTCGACGTGGATTGTCAAGACAAAAGTGCTTCCATGAACTTAATTCTTTATATAGCGATAAAGCACCATCCTACAGCAACTGTAAAAAACTGGTATAATGAATTCAATTGTGGTTGATGTTCACTCCAGGACGCATTCTGTGAAGGTCGTCCAAAATCATTTGTTGTGCCAGAAAATATCGATGCTATGCGTGAACTGATAGAGCAGAGTGGTGCGGTATACTGCTTGAGTGCAGATGGGTGATAAAATGTCCACAATGAAGCTATTATTTGTACAACTGCCATAAAATGCAGCAGGGATTGGTATCTTGTGGATTCCATTGACACATCTAAAAATTCCCACACAACCATATACCTTATAAAAATTGCTCATGAAATAATATTAAAATGCAAAGCTGAATTTAACTGTTTCATTGGTAGTCTTGTCACAGTTAATGCAGCTAATGTCCAGAATATATGTGATGAATTTAAAAAAAAAGATCTTCTTACATATGGCTGCTCTGCCCACTTATTA
This sequence comes from Maratus michaelseni, assembly GCA_963931845.1. Taxonomy (NCBI): domain Eukaryota; kingdom Metazoa; phylum Arthropoda; class Arachnida; order Araneae; family Salticidae; genus Maratus; species Maratus michaelseni. The sequence continues at coordinate 342,858,829 of OZ007591.1, read as the reverse complement.
AATTTATTGGCAAATTCCAAGTTTAAAAGAATGTGTCATTCATATTGTAAAATACTTTATAAATAATCATTTTACAGCTGTAAAATATAAACAAGAAGGTGGTCAAAAGCTAGTAGTCCACTCCCGCTAATCCGCGACCCTATAATCCGCGAACGCCTATAATCCGCGATGTATTTCAGATGTAAACAAACTTTTTCATAACGTTTACTTTTTTCCAAACTTTTTTTTTTTTTTTTTTTTTTTTCAACCATAATAAAAGTTTACTGAATGGATAAATTTACTAAGATTGTTTTTAAAGGCAATTCTGCATGCATAGAAGGAAATTTTTTGTGTGCCATTCAAATATACTAACATTATTTTCGATACACGGGAGCCTATGTATCAAACGTTGCCATTCTTAAAAACAAAAAACAGATAAAAACGTTATTGATTAACGAGCGACCGCTGGACCGCTGTGAACAGACGTCGAAACGAAGATCCAAGGAGAGAAAAATCAAGGTCAAGCACTGATAAAACACGTCTGCTCTGTTCGGTGTCGCCGAATCTGACATGAATTCAGAATGCATTCGTTGGCTTTCATGTTCGTAAATAACGAACACCAGAGCAGCGTCCCATCCAATCAAATCGCTTCATGCCCAAAGCATGGGGTTAAGACATGTAGCTGAGGGGCAACCTATCAATAAATTGCGAGCGATTGCAACTGCCACTGCAGTGAATAGACAAATATAATATAATTTATGGTCAGTCATATTATTAATGTTATCTGTATGGAAACGGGTGTAACATCGTTGTTATATCAACAAATCTCGGCTGCGTACTCACGTGCTAATCGTTGTTAGAGCAAATTAAATTTGAGTAACGTTATTGCATTTACATTTAATGTTATTTTGTAATATTTTTAATATTATCTAGATTTTATTTGATCTTCTAAATTAAGAAAAAAAGAATGTCGGGAATTAAACATCGTGAAAAGATCGCAAAGCGTAAACATGTAACGCTAACTCTTCTACAAAAGGTAGATATTATAAAACAGCTAGAGAGTGGATCATCAGTCAGATATTTAGCTTCCATGTTTGGTATTAGTTCAAGAACTGTATATGATATTAGTAAGAACAAGCAAAAAATTCTGCAGTTCTACTCCAATAGTGACAGCAATACAGGGATTGCCAAAAGGAAAACTATGCGTCCTGCTAAGGATGTGAATTTTGATGCCATCATTTATGAATGGTTTAAGCAAAGGAGAGATGAAGGTGTGCCTATAACAGGACCATTACTGTGTGAAAAAGCAAAAATGCTCCACGAAGAATTAAAGATACAAGAGCCATGCAATTTTTCTTCTGGATGGCTCACGCGATTTAAGCAGCGCCATGGAATTCGATACTTAAAATCTTGCGGTGAAAAATTAAGGTTGAAGAAGAAAAAATAGCATTTGATGAAGTACTCTTTCATGGCGATAAATATCTCAGTTTTTTAGAAAAAGAAACATTTAAAGATGTTGTTTCTGATCAAGAAATCATGACTCTAAGAAGGCTTCAAGATAAAATTGCAGCATTAAAAAAAAAATCTTTGAAGCAAACCACAATAACTGCAGTGTTTGACAAATTTAAAAATAAGTAGAAGTTTAGTAAATTATATTAATTTTGCATATTACATATATCATTTAAATGTGTTTATAATGTTGTATAAAATATTTTCTTTCATTTCTGTATTACTACACTTATTTATATACTTGGTATACTGTGTGAGTATTATATTTGTATATAAAGTATAAATTCTAATAACATTTAAATCTATTTCTAATATTAAATATAAATTTTTTATGTATAAATAATCATTCCTGTTAATTATTTATAGTGTGATTACTATATTTGTAGATAAATTCCAAATATTAGAACATAAACAAAGAAATGACCTATAATCTCCAAAATCCTATAATCCGCACAACCCTTGGTCCCAAGCTGTGCGGATTAGAGGGAGTGTACTGTACTATCTTGATATGTTCATTGGAATACTCTACCATCTTGTTTATCAACTTATATATATAAAAAAACGGACGATGTTCATGAAAATATGATGTTCATGACGATGTTCATGAAGAGTGTAGAGGAATTGACAGTATCGTAAGCAGCAAAATATTAATTTTTCCAATTAAAAGTAATGCAAATGATCTGGTTAATAGATTTGAATCAATTGCCCATTCTCTAGATACAGTGCAAAAAGATAGCCATTCTATATCTAAGGCTGGTCACATTTGCAAAAAGTTTGAAGTAAAATTTAACTTTGATAAAAACAGGCACATGAGATTCTTCTGCGAACCCGCAGTTTTCCGAAAAACTCGAAATTCTCCTAAAGATCACGAAAAAACGCTAATTTCGCTAAAAGATAGCAGAAAAAACACGTATTTCGTCAAAGGATCGCTGAAAAACACGAATTTCGTCAAAGGATCGTATGATAAATGCAAAATTCGCCAAAAAATTGCGGAAAAACCGCGAAATTCGTCAAAGGATCGCAAAAAAAACACGAATTTCACCAAAGGATCGCTGAAAAAACACTAATTTCATCAAAGGATCGTTGAGGAAAAACGCGAAATTCATCTAAATATCGCTAAAAAACACGTATTTCGTCAAATGATCGCAGGGGACAAAATGCGAATTTCGTCGAAAGATCGCGGAAAAAATACAAATTTTGTCAAAAGACTGTTGAAAAACGCGAATTTCTTCAAAAAGATCGCTGAAAAAACGCGTATTTCGTCAAAAGGTCGCGGAAAAAACGCCAAAATCACCTAAAATACACGAATTTCGTCAAAAGACTGTTGAAAACGCGAATTTCTTCAAAAGGGTCGCTGAAAAAAATGCAAATTACTGTTGTTGTTTCTAATCCTAAATGATCTAGCCAATAGGCTAGACCAAGTCCATGAGCCCAAAAATTTGGAGGAAGTCCAAAACGATGAAAGGACACTCCAAAAGGTCGCTCCTAGTCAAGTCCAAACAGGATAGGAGATGGTCAGGGGTGGATGGCGCAGTCTTGCACTTTCCACAGAATCCAAATATCTGTATAAGTGGTACAGGAAGTGGCAGTTTTGAGGCTCTCCTCAATCGCAAGTAGCTCTGATCGAAAAACTGAGCAGTGGTCCGGATTTCTGATAGCCAATGTATCTGCCATTTCATTTCCGCCAATGCCAACATGCAAAGGGATCCATTGAAATAATATGTCATGGTAGCTTGAAAGTTCTCTCAGTAGAGATAGTATACGCCGCTGAAGTGTGACGTTTCAACATGGCGCTGGGCATAAACAGATCGAAGTGCCCATTGAAATAACATGGACGTAAAAAATAAAATCGTCTAGAAATAATAATTTTCCTATTTAAGAACTTTCAGGCACTGTTCTGCAAAGTTTAAGGTACGCTTTTTATTATGAATTCACCAAACTTCTGATTTTGTGCTTTAAATTTCAATAATTTATTAAAAAGTCATTATCTTAACTCCGGTTAGACAAACATGGCGGTTGTTTACATCGTCTGAACCGGGTCTGTCACGATGTATTTCTCTCCCTTTACTTATAAGTAATTTGATGTTTTAATTATAAGTAAAGAGAAAATCATATTAAAATTAAAAAATTATTAGATTATTTTTAATAATTTACATATTATAATACTTTATTTATTTAATATATTAAAATTTAGTATTTTAATTTAATATATTATATTATTAATTTAATATAATTCATTATATTATTTATATATACAATGTTAATTATTTATTAAGATTAATACTAATTATAATTATAAATAATTAATATTTTAGTTCATATTATTGTACTATAATTATTTTTAATTAATAATAATTAAATTATGTTACTATGATAATTTAAATTTATAATTTATAATAATATTATTATTTATGTTATTAATTTATATTAAATATAAATGTATTAATATAATTATAAATATTGATAATAATATAATATAAAATTATAATATAATATAATAATAATAATCTAAACATATTAAATTAAATATATATTACATTAAATTAATATTATGAATAATTAATATTAATAATAAATAATTATTTATAATTTTAAATGATTAATAAATATAAATGATATTAATATATAATATAAAATTAATTATTAATAATTTTAATTATTATTATTTAATTATATATATATATATATAATTAAATTAATAATTATATATATATATATAATTAAATAATTATGAATTAAAATTATTAATAATTAATTTTATATTATTTATTAATATCAATTATGTTTATTAATCATTTAAAATGATAAATAATTATTTATTATTAGTATTAATTATTTATAATATTAATTTAATGTAATATATAAATAATGTAATATGCTTAAATTGATTTAATATTTAATTTAATATAGTATATAATTTTTGCATTATAATTTAATAATATATTATATTTTATATTTATTTGTATTATTATAATATATCCTATTTTATATACTTTACTTAAATATTATTTATAATTTATGCATTATAATAATTTTTAAAGTATAAAATTAGTAAAATCATTAATTTAAATTAAATAAAAGTTTTACTTATAAGTAGAGAGAGACAGAGATATCTTGACAGACATGAATGTAAACATCACCAATTCAGCCGATGTAAACAGCCATGATGTTTGTCTAACCGGAGTTAAGCTAATGAGTTTTTAATAAATTGATCAAATTTAAATCACAAAATCAGAAGTTTGGGGAATTCATAATAAAAAGCGTACTTTAAACTTTGCAGAATAGTGCCTGAAAGTTCTTATATATGAAAATTATTATTCTTAGAAGATTTTATTTTTTACGTCCATGTTATTTCAATGGGCACTTCAGTCTGTTTATGCCCAGTGCCATATTGATGACGTCATGACTTCAGCAGCGTATAGATAATGAAGTTCTTTCGCCAATGTGAGGCCAATTTTGTAAGTGTTGTATGGAACTGCAACTGTCAGTCAGAATCCAAATATCTTTATAAGTGGTACAGGAAGTGGCAGTTTTGAGGCCCTCCTCAATCGCAAATATCTCCGATCGAAAAACTGAGCAGTGGTCCGGATTTCTGATCTTTATGGAGAGTTTGGATGAGGACATTTTCACAAATATGCCGCTGTCACAATGATTAAGCTCATTTTTGCTACCATCCGTGAAAATTTGGAGGGTATTAGATGGAATAGTACCAAGGCAACACTAGATACCGGGCTTGCTCATTCACTCTCAAAACGTCACAAATGGTGGCTGACCGCAACCAGCTATTGGTCCAAAGCAATGCGCCCATCGTTTTGTGCCAATCGCTGTATGTCTTTCCTCCTAGTACAGTGCCTAGAAGTAAGTAGTGTGCTTATAACCGCAATAAAAAAAAATGCCCCTAACAGGAGGAAAACCAGTTTCTCCGCGAGAGGGCGTCGAGTTCCCACTGCCGTTATTAACGTTTGAAGTTTCATTTACCAGGCTTGATCCTAATGTTAGTTTCAATGTAATTAACGCTGTATTTTCAAACAAACTATACGAATGTTTCTATTTCTATAATATTTTTAAGTAAACATATATTATGCCTGTTTAATGATAAATCAGTATGGATAAATCTGTAAATACTAAGAAAAGAAAAGCTGATCGAACATTTTTCGTTCCTGGATATACTAGTGGATATAAAAGCAACAAAATTAAAATAACTCTATCCCAGCCCCCCCCCCCCCCAAAGACAAAAACTAATTTTAAAAATGGTTAAAAGTCATTACTCGTGCCGATAAAGTTCTGAACCAATATTCAGTTGCATGTGAATTAGAGTCCTGCACGGGTCGGGTTGTACCCGACCCGACCCCGCAAATTTCATTTGAAGTCAACCCGTAACCCGACCTGCAAGAGTAAAAACCTAACCCGAATCCGAAAAAGTGAATGTCAACCCGACCCGCAGCAAAAAGTAGAAGTCAACCCGACCCGAACCTCAACAAAAAAAATAAAGCGCCAACCCAACCCGAACCGCGGGACGGGTCGTGTGCGGGTAACCCGACCCGATGCAGGACTCTAATGTGAATCACATTTCATGAGCGATTTATTGAGGGGAATTACAAATACACTATTGAAGGGAAAGAAGATTTGCTCAATTTTTTTTAATTTAGTATTTTAATTTTTCTATCTAAAATCTCTATAATAAAACCGTATGTCATGTGACTGTCCTCAACAGTTCCGGGATGCCGCTTCACTGTTTCATATGCCAGGCAGCCATTTTTATTCAAAATTATTTTTTCTAATAAAACTGCATAAAAGTTACATTTTTAGAAAGATCGTTCAAAATAAATTAATATTTGAGAGATGACTTACGTTCAATTATGTATACATTCTGCAATAACTTCAGTTTCAATTAGGTTCGCTGTTCAAATTCTCTATCCATGAAAGTAAACAACAACAAAAAAAAAAAAGATTCATTCGTTGTGAACGTTTAAAATATTAAACCATGAATTTTTGGACCGCTGCCTGGTGTAAAAAAAAATAATCAGCACCAGTGAGACAGTCAAAGTTTACCATAATTCTGTACCATACAACTCAACTTCCTTCGGATCTTTTCTTGATGTAAGTTGAACTCCGTGGTTGAACTCATGTAATAATATTTAATGGATCAAATTTCGAAACAAGTTGTCAGCTTTTATTTTTCGTGTGTATTAATTAGAAACGATATTTTAATTTTGAAATCAAATGTTTTGATTTATGATAATATTTCTTATTTATCTATTTTCTATTTTAAAGAAAAATGTGAACGTCATGTATTTTAAATTGGAACAGCTGTCACGGACGCACCAGGGTTGGCGGAATTTTTGTTTTGCGCCATTTTGGCGAGAAAATCCCATTTTCAGGTACCTATTACAGATTACTAAAACAGCATATACTTTTATTTTATTATGAAATAGTTTATTTTATATTAAAAACACACACACAATGATTAATTTATTATAAAGTGGGTTAAGCGGTTTTTGTCAAGAAAGATGAAATACATAACAACAAAAAATATGCGAAATGCCACCACGATCGCAAAAGTTCTTGATTTGTCTATTAGATTTTTCCGGTTTGGCGAAGGATTAAGGAAAAAAATTAATTATGAATAAAAATAATTTGTTACAATGCTTAACATACATTTAAGGGCGACCAAACTGGTCGCCAGTGGCGGCTAGTAATTAAAATATTTATCTTGTGATAATGACAATAAATAATTTAAACAATGAATTATTATCATAAATATTTTATTAATTATTGATATCCTAACTTTAAAATTTATTTTAACATGACTATTTTGTTTCATTAGTATGCTTTCATTCAATCATGGTTTTAAATACATTCACAAAATCAATGTAATTACTTTTTGTAGGATGTCTATTACTGGAATTAAAAGTGTTTGATTTATTTCTGTTATTAAAATTTTGATTCACATTGGGAAGTGTGAGTATGAGAATGGTTAAATATTGTTGATAGCTTAATGTAATATTAAAATATATATATATATATATATATATATATATATATATATATATATATATATATATATATATATATATATAATAACTATTAATCAAAAATAATTTTTAAATAATTTTTTAAGGATGATTGGCACATCTACCCTAATTTACAGAAAATGCATTCTTGTCATACTTTCAGGAGAATAATTTTTTTTTCTAGATTTGAAAGAATTATTAATTTCTTGTTTGATGTTTGCTAGTATACCTTAAATTATTTAATTATTTTACCCTGAACTAAAGCTCTGAAATATCAGAAATTTTTAACAACTCAATTTACTCTTAGTTTGTTAACTGGATGTAAACAAGTTATGTAATAATGAATACCGATTAAAATGTTGTGAAAATAGGGACATGTTTTTGCAAGAATTCATCATAGTATAATGTATTTATCCAATGTATTGTATTGTATTTATCCAATTTTAGAAATAACTAAATATTGTAGGAAGAAAAACATTGTCCTATGATAAAGTTTGTAACTGTTTGAGTTCATTACAATTAGTTGTTATGAAATCAATTACATTTCTCTTCAACTGTATTTTCATTATTAGAATTTTTTTCCTTGTTTATTTTTTATCTAGAGCATTTTAAAGTACTGATTTATTACAGAAAAAAATAGATTTACAATGATGTGTATGTAAAAACGAAAGTTACCATAGCCGCGGCGAGAACACTGGCGCCATCTATCGGCGTCCTCTATTTCTGAAGCATAATTTTGACGCCGATAACAACACTATCTAATTCTAGGCACTGTACTCCTAGTCAGCCACCTTTTGTGACGTCGTCATAATGAATGAGCAAGCCCGGTATGTAGTGTAGCCCTGATAGTACTGATGGTTTCTAATGCAATTTGTCTAAGATAGTCTGGGATGTCTTGTTTGTTTGTGTAGGAAAGAAGATCGGTATTAGAGTGTACTCTTGGCAGTCCCTCAGAAGGGTCAATACAAAGTTTTAGGGAGTGACCATCGACGCTGGTATCAATAAAACCCTGTTTGATTGCCAGAGAGAAGGGACTGTTTCTTTTCAGCCTTTGATTGTTTGTCCAGTTACGAAGAAGCAAAGAGGTACGGTTATGTGTGCCATAGCTATAGAGTTTATTAAAGTATTTCGTTAATCTTATTGTTCGTCTAAAACTCAGTAGCTGTAAATCGCATTCATAAAGAGAATTCCCCCGGCAACTCTGACGTAAGCCAGCTATTAAACGGACAGCACTCAGTTGGACTCGTTCAAGCCTTAGTAAATTGCTAGAGGAGGCACAGAAATAAACCTCAGATCCATATTCCAAAATGGGCCTAATTATAGACCGGGAGGCGGCAGTACAGACAATCACCTCATCGAGTTCACGGCTGAAATTCCAGAATTAGTTAAAACTCGATTCGCATATTAAATCGCAATCGGTCTGCTAAGTCATATCTTGGTGGAAAACACGTGAAAACCCGATTTTAGCGGTTGACTCGTAGGTTTACCATTGTGTTTTCCTGCACCCAGTTCTCCATGTTTTCATACTTTTGGGTGCAGGAAAACACAATGGTAAACCTACGAGTCAACCGCTAAAATCGGATTTTCCACCAAGATTTGACTTGGCAGACCGATTGCGTTTTAATATGCGAATCGAGTTTTAACTAATTCTGGAATTTCAGCCGTGAACTCGATGAGGTGATTGTCTGTGCTGCCGCCTCCCGGTCTATTAGTGACACATATGTTGTCTTCAGTGTAGAGGCATCCGCCCCCCAATCAGTACCAGATATATATTTCAGGATATTAAGTCTTTTCCTACCCCTTGAGACTAGATTTTCAATGTGTCGATTACTCAGAGTCTCCTGGTCCAAGTAAAACCGTAAATATTTGGGGTGTTTATTGTATTGCAGAGAAGGCCCGGCCCCACCAGCGAGATATCTGGGTGATAGTTATATAACTTGCGATTAGTATGTGAAGAAGTTTACAAAAGATTTAGAAGTATTGAATTATAATTTGTGTCGATCAGCAAATTCTACCATCTCAGCCAAAGCAAGATTAAGATCGTTTTCAATTTGCCCAATATTAGAGTTAGAGTTCCACAGAATTATATCGTCGGCGAATAAACCAGTCTCACACCTCTGTGCAGTAAACCTCTCAATTCCAGTCAAGTACAATAAAAAAAGCGGTGGGCTCAACACTAAACCCCGGGGTAAACCCTGGCTCATCCTAAAATCTCTTGACATATTATAGATTCATTAAACTTGACAAAGATTGATCTGCCCTTCAGAAAGTCGGCAATCCAAGCAAGTGCTTTGCCTTTGATCTTGAAATAATTGTAGAGCCTTGTGAGCAGTTTACTAATCCACACCTTGTCAAAGGCTTTCATCAGGTCCAAAAATACTGCCACGGTATGGTTAGTAGGTTTTAAGTTTTGTGGGTCCCTGACTCGCTGGCCAAGGTATAAGATTTGATCGATGATCGAATGTCCTCTTTTATAACCATATTGCTCGATTGGCAATAGGTCATTTGAGTCCAAATAAAATAATAATCTATTTAAAATCATTTTCTCCATTAGCTTGCAAGAAGAACTTGTGAAAGCAATTGGTCTAAAACCATCAGGAGATCCAGCAAGCTTATTTGGCTTACTGATTGGTATAATAAGAGCACGCTTCCATTCACGTGGGAGTCTACCAAGCCTCCAAGACGTATTAAAAATTTCTAGTAGATAATCCCTGTCTTTAGATGTTAGGTTAAGTAACATTTCCCCATGAATATTGTCGGGGCCAGGAGATTTTGATGGAGCAAGAGATTTCATAGCAATATCCATTTCCTCCATAGAAAAAGCTTTGCTAAAGCAGGTAGTATTGCTTATATCACTCCGACAGCCATGGATAATGCGCCTGCATCTCTTGTCTAAAGACCTGTCTTCTCTAAAAAAGGTCAGTTTGCTTATCATTTGGTAATGACGTCCCAACAGGTTTGCAGCAGCCTGTCCATTATTATCAAAAATGGAGTTGCATATCTCTTGTTGAGATTGCTTAGTGTCTAGATGCTTAACAAGTTTCCAAAATTTCGTATTAGATTCACGAGCATCAATACTCTTACATAACTCATTCCAGCTTTTCTTTTTGAGTGAGGCATAAGTTATTTTTATCACTGCATTAATTTTGAAAAGTTCAACTCTAAAAGTGGGATCTCTTCGATTTACGCACTCCAGCCACATTCTGTTTTCTTTTGTCGAGGAGGGGGTCTTAGCAAAGGTCAATTGTGCATAAAAAAGAGAGTCAAACTCCTGAAGTTGCCCCTAGGAATGGCTTGTTTCGCAGCATGGGTCAATAATTTCTTAAAAAGCATCCATTTTGCATCGGGGCTCTCATGAAGTGGTAGCATATCAAGTTCCTGATCGATATGAGTACGAAACAATGCCCAGTCAGCCTTTTTGAAGTTCCAGAAATTCTTGTTGGTTTTTAATTTTCTTTGACTTCTCCCAATCTCTATCAGGATAGGCAGGTGATCGCTACCAATATTGTCGTGCACAGTCCATGTGCAGTCTGGGTAGAGATCAGGGTCAACCATAGTGACATCAAATACATCCTCAGTATTGTAACTAAAGGAGGAGTAAGTCTTTGTACCATTATTAAGGAGCCTCAGTGCATTATGATCAATTAGATTAAGGAGCTCCTCCCCTCTATAATTAATTGTACTGCTGCCCCAGGCAGTGTGTTTAGCATTTAAATCTCCCATAAGCATTGTGTTAGTGCTGGGAGATGGGAGAAAGTCATGGGGAAATCTTCTTTGGCTTAGGTGGGTGATACAAGTTATAGATGTCAAGATATTGATGTTTCCAGTTAATCCGGATACCCTGAATTTCCAAGTCCGTATTTTCCAATGGTGAAAGTTGAATCTGTTGATTCCGTCCATGAGACGTTTCTTCCCTCTTGTCACTACAGGCGTTGCGTTCGTCATCACATTACCACCACACACTATAGAGAATGTGCGAGGCTAACGAAAAAGACAGGCTACCGCGGTGCATCCCACATCTTTTTTTACAGACCACTAGAGTGACGTAATGCTCTTTTCGCACACCTGCATTGGTGCATCACGTGACTCCCGCGGTCTGTAAAAAAAGATACGCGTAAAGCGCTGCGGTAGCCTTTCTTTTTCGTTAGCCTCGGAGAATGTGCGAGGCTAACGAAAAAGACAGGCTACCGCGGTGCATTCCACTTATCTTTTTTTACAGACCACTAGAGTGACGTGATGCTCTTTTCGTACACCTCCATTGGTGCATTCGAGCATCACGTGACTCCCGCGGTCTGTAAAAAAAGGTATGCGTAAAGCACCGCGGTAGCCTTTCTTTTTCGTTAGCCTCGGAGAATGTGCATGTGACGTCACGAAGCCGTAAATATCTTACAACTAAACGAAGGGTAGGCCAAACATACGCATGCCTACTGTATGATTAGCTGTGTTATGTGCTTATTATTCATATTTTCTTATTAATTATTCATATAATTTTGCTTTTCCTAATTGCAGGGGATAGTCCAAGGTAGGTCCTGATGCACCTGAGGCTCGGATTTTTAATTTTTTGAGACCCCGGCCCCCTGGTGCCCCTTTAAGATTTTTGCCCTAAATTGTTAATAATTTGCCCAATTTTTATCCGATCTTCTTCGTTTTTGGGGACTTTTCTCCATTTAGCTTTCACCCCCATTTCTACGTTCTAGTTATGACCCTGCCCCCTAGGGCCTGGTACGGGGCCCGTTGAAGTTTTTCGTTTCCTAAACTGTTAATAACTTGCCCCCTTTTAATCCGATTTTCTTAGTTTATGGGGCCTTTTCTCCATTTAGTTATTCCACCATTGCTACTTTCTAATTAGGACCCTTCATCTTAGGGCCCTGCTCCAAACTGTCAGCTGGCCCCTTTTTGGGCACCCTACTATAGTTCCCTTAAAAATCGTCCGATTCACTAACTTTTTTTCTAACAACTTAGAGCTTCCAGCTACTACATGAACGACAAAAAAAAAAATTCCGGAGAAGATCCGGGCCCCTTAAAGTTTTTGTTCCCTAAATTGTTAATACCTTGTCCCCTTTTAATCCGATCTTCGTGTTTGAGGCCTTTTCTCCATTTAGTTATTCCCCCATTTCTAGAATCCCGTTCGGACCGTTTATCTTAGGGCCCTGCTCAAAACTATCAGCGGCCCCTTTTGGACCCCCTAATATAGCTCACTTAAAAATAGTCCGATTCGCTAGTTTTCTTTTCTAACAACTTCTTAGGACTTCCAGCTACTATATGAATGACCGAAAAATTTCTCAGACAAGATCCGGGCCCCCTGAGCCCTGTGGAGTTTTTGTTCCCTAAATTGTTAATACTTTGTCTCCTTTTAATCCGATCTTCGTTTTTGGGGGCTTTTCTCCATTTAGTTATTCCCTCATTTCTTCTACTCCAAGTTAGGAACGTTCATCTTAGGGCCCTGCTCAAAACTATCAGCTGGCCCTTTTTGCCCCCCCCTACTATAGTTCCCCTAAAAATCGTCCGATTCACTAGCTTTTTTTTCTAACAACTTAGAACTTTCAGCTACTACATAAGCGACAAAAAAATCGGAGATGATCCGGGCCCCTCGAAGTTTTTGTTCCCTAAATTGTTAATACCTTGTCTCCTTTTAATCCGATCTTCGTTTTTGGGGGCCTTTTCTCCATTTAGTTAGTCCACCATTTCTACATTCCAGTTAGAACCGTTCATCTTAGGGCTCGGCTCAAAACTATCAGCGGACCCTTTTGGACCCCTATTGTAGCTCCCTTAAAAATCGTCCGATTCGCTAGCTTTTTTTTTCTAATAACTTCTTAGGATTTCCAGCTACTACATGAATGACCGAAAAATTTCTCGAACAAGATTCGGGCCCCTGGGCCCCTTTACGTTTTTGTGCCCTAAATTTTTAATAAATTGTCCCCTTTTAATCCGATCTTCATCGTTTAGGGGACCTTTTCGCTATTTAATTATTCCCCATTTTTACATTCCAGTTAGGATCTTGGCCCCCTGGGGCCCTGTTCGGGGCAATGAACTTTTTGTGTGCCATGCATTTCCCTCTCCCCTACTAATTGTATCACCATCTCAATGCAGAACTTCAAAGTTGAGTCTTGGACTTCTCTCTCTGGGCAGCCAACCTCATATTTTTATTGGTCCCTAGGGCCCCTTTTTAAGCATTTCTTTAAAATTTTATTCTAATGATTAATTTATACCCTATGCTACAGCGTCTAGAATACATAGTGTGGAAACCGGCAAATGGTGTAATGCTTTAAAAAGTGCTAAAAAGTTGTAGCCTATAAATGTGCAACGGTGCTCCTATGATAATGTTGCAACCATAGACAAAAAAATGCGTATCACGTTTTTTAGCCATGCTTTCATAATTTTAAAAAAGCTTATAAAAATCACTAAGTCAGAGGAGAAAAGGATATATAATTTAAGTATTTAAAATACTTACCACCAGCCGAAACATTCTAATACAATGTCAAGAGCTAGCAGATGGCGCTGCGAACCCATCCTAAAACTTTCAGCAACGTTGTACATCTATTGGATACAATTTTTTAGTACTATTTTGTAGCCGGTTTCCACACTATGTATTCTAGGCGCTGTACCTATGCTTAATTTCGACTAATTAAAGATCTAAAGCGCTAAGTAGTAGGACTCTTTAAGGATATTTTCCTCTTAGGGTCCTGTTAAAAACTATCTGTTGGCCCCTTTTGGGCCCCCTATTATAGTTCCCATAGAAATGGTCCGATTCACTAGCTTTTTTTTCTAACTTCTTAGAACTTCCAGCTACTATCTGCACGACAAAAATTTTCTCGGACTTCAGCTGCCACCAATTTTGAATATTAATCTCCTTCTTGAGGCCCTTGGTGAAGCTTCTTTAAAAATTATCCGATTCTCTTGCAATTTTCATTAAGATAGTTCTAGGGTACTCCAGCTACTTTATAAACTACCAAACATTTCCTTCGACCCTCAACTACCACCTTTTTTAGGTAAATTTCGTAAGAAATACTACCTAACACATGGGCTGAACAGTTCCCGGTCTGGCACACAGATGGCGTTGCAATCGCCGAACCGATGCTTTTCTAGTAAATACTAACCTTTAAAAGGTAGTAGAAAAAATGTTATGACGATTCGCCGTGTGGATAAAACGTTAGAGTGGTTTTAGTTGAACGACTTTGTTGATAAACAAAAAAAATGGATAAACAAAAATTTCAAGAATTGTTATTTGATGGGAAAAAACACCGTTCAAACAAAAGCTTGGCTTGATAAGCGTTATCCGGACACTGCACCAGGTAAATCAACCATTATTGACTGGTTTGCTGAATTTAAACGTGGTCGTACGGACACCAGTGATGCACCACACAAAAGAGGTGAATACTCCGGAAAACATAAAAAAAGTCCACAAAATCGTTTTGTGAACCGCAAAGTGAAGTTGCAGGTGATAGCTCAGACTCTGAAGATATCCAAAGAACGTGTAGGTTTTATTTTGAATGAACATTTGTCTATGAAAAAGCTGTTGTCAAAGTGGGTGCCGCGCATGTTGACTTTTGACCAAAACAACAACGAATCGATGATTCTGAGCACTGTTTGGAGCTTTATCGTTATAAAATTATGTTATTTACTAGGGGGCTCAGCTCCCTACTCGCTGACGCTCGCCAACACCCCGTGAATTGCGAAGCAATTCACAATGAGACCGCTACGCGGTCACAGCTCGCTTCGCTCGCTCGCCCTCTTTTTTCAGCAATTATAGCCGGAATAAATTCTACCATAAAACATTTGAACATATAAAATTGACAATATATTTTAATGTAAAAAAATAATTATCCGTTGAAAACACAACTGAAAATGCATTTATTTGGCGCTACCAATGGGCATATCAATCATTTCAATCATTATTTATCAATCATTTCAATACTATGAAAAAAGGATCTTTTGCACAGCACGACTTAAATTCCTTAGAAAAAAAAACTACGCGATAGGAAGATAGTTTGTTTGTCATTGTTTAAATTTCGTTCGACATTTTATTGTTCTAACTGATTATAGATTTTTACAAAATGAATTATTTTTCACTTCATCAATACACCAACAGATGGCGGCAGGTGATATCTAAACAGTTGATTTTTTTTTTCTCCGTGTTTTGAGTGATTGAAATTCGTAAATGAATTCTAAATAAGAGTTGAGTGAGAATTCATTTGAAATTAACGATATTGCTCATAATTAAAATGAGGAATCATCTCAGACGCTTTGGATTACGTACATGTTATTTTATTTTTAATAATTGCTAGTTTGAGTTTCATTCTATGGTTTCACTGCTTTCACATTGACCGCCATATTGGACGGAGGCGGAGCTGATCCAACACAATCTAGTCTGTTCATTGGTCTGAGCTCTGGAAACTACAGTTGTTGCCAAACCATACATTACAAATTCAGCCCTATTTTCGCGCCACGTAAGACAAATATATATATAGATATTATTATTTTTATTTATTTATTAAATTATTATTAAATGATTATTATTTATTATTAAAGTTATGTTATTTATTAAAGTTATAAAGTAAAAAAGTTGTGTTTTTTTTTATTAGGCCGGGAACTTATCACCCCATGTGTTATAGACCGGGAGGCGGCAGCACAGACAATCACCTCATCGAGTTCACGGCTGAAATTCCAGAATTAGTTAAAACTCGATTCGCATATTAAAACGCAATCGGTCTGCCAAGTCATATCTTGGTGGAAAACACGTGAAAACCCGATTTTAGCGGTTGACTCGTAGGTTTACCATTGTGTTTTCCTGCACCCAGTTCTCCATGTTTTCATACTTTTGGGTGCAGGAAAACACAATGGTAAACCTACGAGTCAACCGCTAAAATCGGGTTTTCACGTGTTTTCCACCAAGATATGACTTGGCAGACCGATTGCGTTTTAATATGCGAATCGAGTTTTAACTAATTCTGGAATTTCAGCCGTGAACTCGATGAGGTGATTGTCTGTGCTGCCGCCTCCCGGTCTATTATTACATTCTCCCCTAAGTTGGAATTTCTGGAAAATTTTTGCAGATCTACGTCGATCACGACTCCCAGAACCCAAAACCACCCACAGTTCAAAACTTTATATATATGCATATATATATATATATATATCACTTTTTTATTGACACGATAACTTCAATAATTCCGCACAAATCTTTTCCAAACTGATACATAAAATCAAGGGGCATAAAATCTCGGTCAAGTTCATTAATGGGCAAAATCGAACAAAGGGAGTGGGAAATGAGTGAAAACAGAAAAAAGCCCATAACTCCTTATTTATGATACGTATCGAACCCGTTTAAAGTTATTATTACTTCTTGGAAAAGAGCCGAAAATTTATGTATGACAGATTTTTGATGTCATTAAAAATGCTTCAAAGGGGGGGGGGGGGTAATAGGAGTTTGAGAAGAAAAAAATTCATAACTTTGTCAATTCACAAGATATCAAATCCGCTTAAATTTAAATTTATTACTAATCCTCTTAATGTTTTCTACAACTTTTATATTGACAAGTTTTTTTATAGAACCAACCCTTACAGAAAAAAATCTGACGGCTCCATCTACAGACACAGGTAGATTTCGAAGTGAGCGGTCCCAACTGCCACATCATGGCAGAAAGGTCATTTCTTCTGTATTCCCAATAAATAGGCTGCCGATGGTCTGCGTCTTCGAAATTTACATGTGCCTGTAGGCCGAGCCATCAGGGATTTTTTTAAATATTAATCTTCTTTTTCGGCATCAACTTACGTTTACTCACCACAGCCGTAAATTAAAAATCGCGTTACTGTTAAAGATAAGGGGTTAAGTTTAGAAAGAGGCGGAGGGATTTCATCCGTAAATTAAATATCGCGTTAATGTTAAAGGAAATTTGTTAAATTTACAGGGGGGCATATTCCACCGCCTGGGGACTCATTCTTTTCTTGGGTTCTAAGGGCTCGATTTCAACAGGATTTGGGTCATTCGACTCGATATCGAAAACTTGAGGTTTTTTCTTTTTTTATTTATTATCACGAGCGCGGGCAGTGCCGGGCGCGTCAGCTAGTTATTAATAAATGTTTGGTTCGATTTTGAGTAACTGGATTTCATCTTTTGTTACAAAATGTTATTTTTCACAAAAATATAACAAATTTCAGAAAAATAAATTTTATTTTTTCACAAAATGCCCCCCCCCCAAAAAAAAAAAAAAAATCTGCATCGACCTCTTATTAAATGCTTTTTTCATGGTAAGGTTTTTTTAAAACATGGCATCTATTTTTTTTTCTTAAATTATATAATTCTCTTCTACAAAAAAAAAAAAAAGAGTAAAATGTTTCCTAAAAAAATATCGCCCTAGTACTTCATTAAATGTTTCATATAAGACGATATTTTAACCGACTTAAAAAAAGGAGGAGGTTATCAATTCGACCCTTATGTATGCGCAACCTACGTTATATACGGCCGATGCATGACGTTTAAAACGTCACATGGAGTGGATCATTTTTATACGCCGATTGGTGCAAAACGGGAGGCGCGCCACTTTGCTCCAATCACCGTGCAAAAATGATCCACTGCACGTGACGTTTTAAACGTCATGCACCGGCCGTGTATAACGAAGGTCGCGATGTATGTATCATATTGTTCACGCATAACTCTCGTAAATGTGCAGCAACTAACAAATACGCAAAAACAGTTTAATAAACCTCAATTTTCGATCCATTTCCGGTTTAGATATCTCCACTTCCGGTAGAAATTAACGTCGTCAGCTGGGAGCTGGTGCACGTTAAATCTGTTCGTGGCTCTAAAGTTCTCCAAGTTCTATATAAGGAAAGGGTAACTGACGTCACTGTTGGTTTGGGAGAAAAACCTGTTCGTTCTTTACGGCTCCTACAGTACACATGAGATGGAGGGATTTGATTGGTCTATGTTAAACCGGTCTATGATATGATTGGCCTACGTCGCCATGACGTTTCCTGCAATGATAGCTGCGACAAAAATGCAGTGGTAGATTGGTTGATGGAACTGTTTGTTTGTAAACATGCCCTTTCCCTATAAGCGTTACCTCTGGGTATGCCAATCCAGATGTAGGTCTCTCATCTGGAATTGGTTCAAAATTAGGAGACTAGTTTCTGTGTTATATGGATCATGTCAGCTGTATAAAGAAAGGGCATGTTTACAAACAAACAGTTCCATCAACCAATCTACCACTGCATTTTTGTCGCAGCTATCATTGCAGGAATCATCATGGCAACGTAGGCCAATCATATCACAGACCAATTTAACGTAGACCAATCAAATCGCTCTATCTCATGTGTACTGTAGGAGTCGTAACAGGTTTTTCTCCCAAACCAACAGTAATTTAACCACGAGGCTAACGAAAAAGAAAGGCTACCGCGGTGCTTTACGCGTATCTTTTTTTACAGACCGCCGGAGTCACGTGATGCTCGAATACACCAATGCAGGTGTACGAAAAGAGCATCACGTCACTCTAGCGGTCTGTAAAAAAAGATAAGTGGAATGCACCGCGGTAGTCTGTCGTTTTCGTTAGCCTCGATTTAACCAACAGTGACGTCAGTTGCTCTTTCCTTATAGAGAAGTTGCAATCAGCTTATCAACCACTGTACTTCACTTGGAGGTCAGGGTACTTCCACCAATCAGAACTGCCTATTTGTAGTGTGTGACCTCCAACCTGACGTCAATTGCAACTGCCCGAGGCTAACGAAAGAGACAGGCTACCGCGGTGCATTCCACTTATCTTTTTTTACAGACCGCTAGAGTGACGCGATGCTCTTTCCGTACACCTGCATTGGTGGATTCGAGCATCACGTGACTCTCGCGGTCTGTAAAAAAGATACGCGTAAAGCACCGCGGTAGCCTTTCTTTTTCGTTAGCCTCGCAACTGCCCTATAGAAATAAAAAGCTGCTCACCGGGCCAATAGGCTAAACCAACAACAACGTCGTCAGCTCTTTTTTAAAGGTCTCTAATTTCATTTCTAATAGGCGTACAGGAAAAATAAAAACAGATAAAGGCTGGGATTGCGGTGCCTCGCTTTCTTAAATCTTACGCTCGATCGTAGGATGGGCGTTCCTGCGATCTAACTTAACTTCGTATTGCGGTGCCTCATCGTAAGTCCTCCTGTTAAGCGTAAGTCCTCCTGCAGTCAGCCAATCAGAAGCCGTAGTTAGATTTGTTGTGGTTGTGCGCGCATACACACCAGGCACGTAGCCAGGGAGGGGGCTAAGGGGGCTGAAGCCCCCCACCCCCGAAAATTAAAAAAGATTTTGCAAAATTATCTTTAATGATAAAATTTGACAATGTTTTTGTTTTTATCTTCCGTTACATTAAACCTACGCACATTTCGTTTGAAAAAATACAAAATTATTCATTTACACTTACAGTAATCCTCGTTATATTGTTCATTCGGATATAGTGTTTTTTATTGGTATATACCACTAAGAATATAAGTTCTTAAAACACAATTTTGACTATCTTTATGCACAGTAAAATTCGATATGTGTAATTCTGTATTATTAATTTGACTAAGAAAAAGTAAGTGTAATATGCATATGGCATATACGTTAACTTTAGGAATCACAATGAAAACTTAGAGTAGTCAATGTTAAAATGTTTTGTAGAAAAAGGAGTCAAAATCTTTAATAGCTATCTATAATGTAAATTCTTGTGAAAATTAGTTATTTTAAAGAAAGTATCTTTGAAAATTGTGTTATAACTGTAAAAAGTTTTTTACTTAAAAAAAATAGTAGCAAGAAATATTGAAAAGGAATTTGTTCGATAAGAAAAAAAAATTGATAGGTCATCGAGAAATCATCAAAGGCGCCATGGCGGCGTCCCCCAGGCTCTTCATTGAACAACTTAGCTTTAAATTGTTTTGTTTTTGTTTGCATATGAATATTAGAAAGAAAGTGTACTAAGAGTAGTCTGTTTGTCTGGGAAATTTTCTTTGTCTTTTGTAGAATTATCAACCTTAGGGATGGATACATCTATGTAGGGATTTTTTGGCAGTTTTTCACCGCTGCTTTTAGAGTAGATATAGGGACATTTTGAGCTGTGTGTAGGAGCATAATAAAAATTTAATTGGAAACGCCTGTCTTTTGATAGAGCATTGTTTAAGAGTGACAAAGCAATCACAAAAATGAAACGGTTAAAGAAAGTTCAGCCTACCATTGAATCATTTAATAAGAAGCTTAAAAGAAATGATGAAATTGGTAAGTAAGGCTTTATTATTATTATTATTGTTGTTGTTGTTGTTGTTATTGTTGTTATTGAAAAGAAATATTCTTTTTATTACGAACTTTGCTTTCTATTAACTTACAATTATGTTCTATATTGTGGCATTTGGTGGTATTCAAATATTCAGAGTCAATTTCCGTCTACTTTATTTTAACTTAGAGAATTAAAAATCTGAACATATATGTATTTTGGAGGGAAATGCATGAATTGGATATTTATTTTTAAAACTTTAAATCTTAAGGGGCCAAAAGGGGCACATAAACAATTATTAGAATCGCCATATCATGACGCAAATAAAAACAAGAACGAAAAATCATGCGTAAAATATAGATTATGTAACACTTTCTAAAACTCCAAAATAATTTTAGAAATCCTTAAATTTTAACAAAGTGAAAGATGATATTTTGGAAAACGCATAAAATATTTAAACATTTCAAGAATTACCAACAATATTCGGAAAAAATATCCGAACTCTTTTATGCAACCCTGTATATGAACTATAGATTTGTATATACTACATAGGATGCTAAATTAAAGTTCGGTTAGGAAATTGCGTAGCACAGTTTAAAATTACCCTTCAAGAATGTCCCATCAATAAACGTAAATGTACTTGAGAACTTTTGTGCTGCCCTGTATGTGATCTATAGAATTTATTACACAACGTACTATACAAATAATGAGTTAAATTAAAAAATGTTCAGCAACTAAAAAAAAAAAAAAAAAAAAACACTTCCAGCAAATATTGCTAACAGACTGTACCGAATTCTTTTGTGTGTCCCTGTAAAGGAACGATGAATATTATACAAAAAATATTCTATAGTAAAACTCTTGTATTGCTGCTTAGTGATATATATCAGTTTCAATATGTTTAAAATAGTGAAACATTGTTAAAATTAACCGCAAACGATTTTTCTCCATAGACCGTTATTTAAGGGAATTCTTTTGAGTGTCCCTGTAAAGGAACTATAAGTGCACACCATATTCCATAGTACTAAATCTATAGAAGTGCTTCTCAGCGAGATATATCAAAATGTTTGAAATTGTGTAACATCATTAACACAAACTGCAAACGATTTTTCCCAATAGACCGTAATGTAATGGAATTCTTTTGAGTGTCCCTGTAAAAAAACTATAAGTGCTATATACTTCATTTTCAGTACCGAACATGCCATAGTAAACTTCAATAATACATATCAATTGCATGACAATCCGAATATATTTACGCGAGTTAAAACATGGACAGACAGACAGATTGACAAAACCGAATTCATAAATACTTTTCAACTATGTTGAAAAAAAAAAGCATATCGCATATCTCATAAACAAATGCAAATGAAATTCTTAAAACCTCACATGCCTACAGTATCACGTAACGTAACAAGTATTTCAAGATTTTCTATATTCGCCCCTAAGACGAAAAAGAGGGAGGGTAATTGGGTAAAGTTTGATTATTTTAAATTTAATAAACATATTCTTGACACTTCAAGTACCTACAATATGGTTAAAGTTGATAAGAATTTTTTTTTTCAAAATTCAATAGGTAGAGAGGTAAAGATGGTAAATTAAATAGTTTATCATATTTTATATGCCACTTCAAATAACATTTTTCACTTGAACTGACTGCAAAAATAAAAATTTTCGCACAATACAACGACGAAACTCTCGTTTTCCCGCAAACCTTCAATGCAATTCCAGAAGCTCTTTGAGAAAATGTATGTGTTTTCTGCGATTCTTTGATAAAATTCGAATTTTCGTGGCTTGGGCGGACGGCAACCCCCCCCCCCCCCCAAACCGACATTTTCCAAGGAGGGGTGTGACAATTTAAGGCGGGAAACTCACCCTGAACTTTAGCTCTGAAATTACAATTTTCTGCTTTGGTTTCTATTTATTTATTTTTACTTACCCATCATACGTAGTATAGGGTAAGTCTTGCAATCGTTTTAAAAATCGAAAAAAAATTTGACGGATTTACACGTTTCAGACACTGGAGATTCCGAAAAACATATTTTTAGAAAAAAAAAATTGCCGTCCGTCTGTCTGTGTGTGTGTCTGTAAACGCTCTATCTCCCGAACAAATCGAGATAGAGACTTGAAATTTGGTATGTACTTAGTATGTAATAATGGGAAGAAGCCTATTGCATATCAGTCACCTCGATTATCTGGAACTATTCTTTTCGGACTCTCGAAATATTCGTTCTGATAAAAGGTATATAAAAATTTTAGAAATTGTTTATTTGAAGGAGTTGATATAAAAGACAATAAAAAACCATAAATTTTGCATAAAGAATGAAGTCGATCGCTTAATTAATTGCCGAGATATTTGTAATCATACTTTCCACACTCTTCGATTTTTCATGACCCTGTATATCATTCAAATTTCAATTCAAAGATTTATTCTAATTGGAAATCAGATGCTTAATCCGACGCAGTAAACTGTTAGTTGATATGATCATTATTTTTGGAGTTATAAGGATGTTTAATTTACGCAATTCAGTAATAGAGCATTTAACGTTTAATGACATCATCAAGCCACGATTTTAAACACTCTGCATACCGAACAAATTGAGATAGAGGCTATTATGTATAGCCATGATGGGTAAGTATTACGGTGGCCCCCAACGACTAGTTTCTTTTGGGAGGGGGATAATTTTTAATTTTGTTGTTTCATTTCTTCCTATCAAAATTTCATTATAAAACTGTTTCTACTACTACTAAATTTTGCAAGGCTCACTTGTCATTACTATTTATTTATCTTTTTATTTTATTTTATTTTGTAAGGAAAGAAAATTCCTGATGAGATTTTGCACTGAAACACCTTATATGACATTTTTGAAAATAACACAATTCTTAATTTAAAAAAGAAATGAGTTACTGATCAGAAAATGAACATTTTCCTTTCGGATCTAATTTTTAAAATACTGTGTATTCCGCGGCTTAAATAATTCAGCTGAGACCCAGAAATTTTATTTAGTAATTGAAATCAAGTGTATTCCGAATCCAATTTATGTGTCTAAAATGGATTTTTTAAGTGGCGAATTATATGCCGAAAAATGCGATATTGTATTTTGTCAATTGGCTGGATCAGATGACAGTAAAAGTGTATGTAAATAATTGGTAATGGAAGCTTTTAATTTATTTGGAAAATATGATATGATATAGCAAAAATAAATTTTCAGACGTATATCACATTTTTATTTGCAGAATCACAGGACAGCACCGCGGGTGCACTAAATGTTGAAATGACTTCCGTAGAACCAGATCCAATAACATCATCTTTTTCTGGAAGCAAGTCTTGTTTAGAAACTGAACTTGAGGATTGTTTAAATGTTAGCTTTCCAGAAGAAATTGACTCTAGTGGGGGTAATTCGTTAAATACTCCATGTGTGTCTTTAGTATGGCAATCAACTCAATTCGATATAGGTGATGTAACTAGAGATGACTTAGATGATGTCACGAAGAGAAACATTCTTGATTCAGTTTTACTTCCTAAACAGCCATACAACTTCCCAATGACTGAAGGGAAGAAACAAAACAGAAGCTTTCAAGAGAAATGGATAAAAGATCCTGAAATAGGATTTCCTTTTCTTGCTTATTCTAGAAAGCAAGATGGTGTTTACTGTAAACCTTGCTTTTTGTTTTTCCACGAAGGAATAGGTAAAGGATGTCATGAAAAACCAGGAGCACTAGTTTCTACATGTTTCAGAAATTGGAAAAAGGCTAAATATGTTTTCTTAAAACATATGCAATTAGATTATCACAAACAGTGTGTTACGTTAGCAAACAAATTTCTCGAGATTTCTTCAGGAAAACAGAAAGATATTATCTCGCTATTGGATTCCCAAAGAGCTTCAGAAAAAGAAGAAAACAGTGCAGCTCTTAGACCAATAATTGAAACAATCTTATTTTGTGCAGAGCAAGAAATGCCACTTAGAGGTGATCATGATAGCGGTCCTCTAACGTTAGAGAAGCCGATAAAAAAAGACGGTAAACTAAGAGCTCTTTTAAGATTTAGAGCAAAGTCTGGAGATGATGAATTGAAACGGCATATTATAAACAGCCGTAAAAATGCTACTTACTTCAGCCCTGACATTCAAAATGAAGTCATTCAAATATGCTCGGATATAGTTACCGAAGAACTAATTACCAAAATAAATAACGCAATCTGTTTTAGCTTGATTGCTGATGAAACTATGGACATTTCAAGCACAGAACAACTTTCATTTTGTGTTAGATATGTGGACTATTTAAAAAATTCACAAACCCAAATAATTCGGGAAGATTTTTTAGGTTTCATTCCAGTAAATGACTTGTCCGCCGAAAATTTAACAAAAGTAATATTACAACGTTGTGCTGAACTACGGCTTGATATGTCTAAATGCGTCGCACAAGCGTATGACGGAGCGTCCAATATGGCTGGTCATATTAGTGGGGTTCAGTCTAGAATTCGTCAGAAGTATCCAAAAATTCGATACATTCATTGTGCAAGCCACCGTTTAAACCTCGCATTGTCCAACAGCATGCTGATTCCTGCCATCCGAAACTGTCTCGGAACTGTTAATGAAGTGACGAATTTTTTTAGAATAAATCACCCCAAGGCAAATTTAGCCCTTCAAGAAGCAATTTCATCATATGCTCCAGAAAACAGAAGAAAACGACTTATCCGCCTTTGTGACACAAGATTTATCGAAAGACATGAAAGCATATTAACTTTTGAGCTGTTTAAATGTATTTGCATTAGCTTAGAAAATATTTCGGAAAACACTTGGAAGATTTCTTCAACAGCTAAAGCTTTCTTGGCAGTCATGGAGAAGAGTAATTTTCTCATAAGCCTGTTTGTTTGTGACAAACTTTTCAGTCTTAGAAAGCCATTGTCAGTTCTTCTTCAAGAAAAATCTCGTGACATGATATCGGCTGTAACACATGCTAAAGATGTCCTAAATATTTTACAGAAACATAGAGAAAATGCAATCGAAGTCTTTCGTGAGATATTTAATTCCGCATCAAAACTTGGGGAAGACGCCTTCCAAACTGAAATAAAGATCCCAAGACTAACATTAAGACAGACAACACGTGCAAATCCACAAATTGCATCCCCCGAAGAGTATTACAGGGTCACAGTCTTTATTCCCTGTGTTGAAAATCTTATTCAAAATTTGAATGACAGATTCATTTCGAATGAAGACATTCTAACAAATTTCCAAGTACTTCTTCCAGGATTTGCTTCTCCGGAAAAAGCAAGAAACTTAGAGAATCTCTGTCAATATTTCGACGATAAAGCGTCAATGTCGCAAGTGAAAGCAGAATACGAATTATGGTGCGAGAAAATCGCTAATATTGACACAGATACAGAAGTCTTAAAAGTTTTAGAATACTGTAATGCAACGTATTACAATACTATCAAACACTTGCTAACAGTCTTAGCTACGATCCCGGTAACAACAGCCAGTGCTGAAAGGTCCTTTTCAACAATGAAAAGAATTAAATCTTTACCTCGAAGCGTTATGACCGATGAGAGACTGAGTAGTCTTTCAATGATTTCTATTCATTGGGACATAACAGTAGATCCAGATAAGGTAATCACCCTCATGGCTGAGAAAAAATCACGAAGATTGCTTCTATAGCTGTAGTACTAGTAAATTTAATGTACTAAGGATATTTAATGTATGCATTTATAATTATTGTAATTAGAGAACGTGAAGTATCAATATAATTTTTATGATTACATATATCTGTAGTATTTAATTTTTTCTTTCGAAAAAAATAATATGTGTAATTAATTCCATCTATGAATTAATCATTTTAAGCCCCGGCGCTCCTAATGCGAGGCTCGTAAGCTAATATTAATCCTGTGTTTTAAATTTTCAAATTACATGTTTCCATTTCAATATTTTTTAACGTTTTTTTTTTCTCTTAGGATACATGAGACTCATCTCAAACATTGTTAGTTTGTGCTTTTGGCTTTTGTTTTTTTCGTTGCAGTCTCCCCCCCCCTCTAAAAATGCTTCCGGTTTCCGAACCGGCTTGGAAACTAGAAGTGCTCTTGAAAGCAAAAATTGAACCGAAATCGAAAAAATACGAAATAACAATTTTTGACACGGACATCAAGTATCCTATGTAGGAATATACTTTAACTTGCTTTGTTTATTTTTTTTTTGTAATTTACACTTTAAGTTATGAAATTACTACTGTCTGATCAAAAATTTTTTTCCAAGATTGAGCCCCCCCCGAAGGGAAATTCTGGCTACGGGCCTGATACACACTTGTGCTTCGTCGTAATACTACGTTCAGATCGGATAGTTAAGATATCTTAGACCGCCGAACTCACTGAGGGAGTTCCAGAAACTCACTTAGTGAGTTCGAACTTTCTATTGCTAGATAAAGCCAGTACCACTCACTCTGATTGGCTCTGGAGGTCGATTGGCTGTTGTGGTTGCCTTTAACATATGCGCATGCGCACATTCTATGTTTGTTTAGATCTCGGTCACAGTGATGTTCAGTGAGTTATCTTAGATGAGTTTTGCGGTGTGGACAGGTATCCAATTCCGGGAGGGTACCACCTCAAAAATGGCGGTCTAAGATATCTTAAATGTCCGATGTGAACAGGGTATTAGATAGCTTTTGGGTTAGCGTAAGAACGCGAGGCACGCTTTGTTTATATTGTAATATTGACAATCAATATTGACTATCAATATTGACTTACGCTCAAGATTGATCTTAAACGAGACACCGCAATCCCAGCCTTAGAAACAGAAATGGCCATTCTATACGAAAAAAAAATGCGAATTTTCATCGAAATTGACGTTTTAAACGTACCTTAAATAATCTTGATTAGCAACAGAATCTAAATTCTGTGCATAATGACGTCACTGTAATGGCTGCTGGAGACAAGAAGTTTCGGTTTTCCACTAAACGTTAATGTAAGCAAAAAATAAAGTCGTGTTAACAGTATTAATAGTTTTTTTAAAGAAATTTCTGTTACAGTTTTGCTAAATCTTAGGTAAGGCATTCATATACATCCAACAAACTTCTGATTAAGTGCGTCATTTTTTTTAATTCATCAAAAAAAGGATAAACCTTCATGGAGAGCATCAATGGCGGATGTTTTGAATATTTGAATGTAATTTTAAAATGTTTTTAAGGTTTTAATTTCTTTTAGTTGATATTTCTATTACTCAGGCGTACTCTATCTTAAGTTTCATCTGAATTGAAATGTGTTTCTGCTGTTTTTTTTTTTCTAACAGCTAGAGCACTAATGATAATTTTATCAAATGATTCTTCATAGTTACTGGATTATATTTTTTTGCGCGGTCATCGCATAATTAAATGCAGGAAGCCTGACTATCTTTATAAAATTTTATTAAATACTAGGAAAGTAAACAACTGAATATAGACATTTTCGGTAATCAAGTAAAATAATTAAGAAAAAAAAACACAAATAACATGAAAACGATAGAAAAATACATTTAAACTGCAGGAATATTAAGCAAAATATATTAAAATATCACCCTTTCTTTACGATTCAGCAGAGAAATTTATGTAAATAATACACTAAATAAAGAAAAATTATTAACAAAAAAAAAAAAAAAAAAAAAAAAGAAAAAAACCCAGCAGAAACACAATTTAACTCAGATGAAACTTAACATAGAGTACGCCTGAGTTATATAAATATCAACTAAAAGAAATTAAAACCTTAAAAACATTTTTAAATTACATTCAAATATTCAAAACATCGGCCATTGATGCTCTGCATGAAGGCTTATCTTTTTTGATGAATTAAAAAAATGACGCACTTAATCAGAAGTTTGTTGAATTCATATGAATGTCTTACCTCAGATTTAGCAAAACTGTAACAGAAATTTCTTAAAAAAATTTATTAATACTGTTAACACGACTTTATTTTTTGCTAACATTAACGCTCAAAGTGAAACCGAAACTTCTTGTCTCCAGCAGCCATTACAGTGACGTGCATCGAGCGGGAAACGTTTTGCCTACCACAAGAGGAGTTTACTAGTGAGGAACCAGTTTGTTGACAAACATGCACATTCTCCTATCTTGTGTTTACCTACTTGGTTTCTGGTTTGAATTATTAATCGAATTAATCGAATATTAAGCTTAATCGATTTGTGTAACATTTCTTCATTTCCAAACAAAGGAACAGCAAGCACCGGTATTCAAAGATATTTTGAATTATGGAAAGTGTTCATAATCCGCTACGTCGAGCGTGGATTGATGACAATGTTATTAACGTTCGAAGTTTCCTCAACCAGTGGCAAAGTCAGTTGTCTCTTCTGGATCCTATTATTGACAAAGATCGCTTCGAACGTAAAGTTTCAGTGCAAAAACTTCTTGACATTGAAGATGAGTGCGGGTAATTATATGTTTGTTTTACTTAGTATTTAAAATATTTGTATGCGTTTAAGAATTTCATAGTATTTTATCATGAGAAATATTAGGATGCACCGAATATTCGGTATTTGGCATACTCGGCCATACTACCGAATATCAAACTATTCCGTCTGTCGAATCAGTGAGTTGAATTCAGGGGGTGGCATTCCCTCCCCCCAGGAACTCTACAATGTTCCCCCCCGGAGAAAAGTGTCTGAATTCAACACTGTGCCTAATATCGAAATGTTCGGCCAAACCGAATACTTAAAAAACCTTTTAAAATATATTTCCTAAAACTTTACAGAGTTAAATCTTAGACCAAGCGAGACGCTTGGCGGCCTCGAATTTGGCAAAGCTATAAATGAATTTTTCTTGTTACCGGTTTGTTTCTTACATTTTTTCCACGCCTTCTGTGCTCTATTCTGGCATGGGCAGAATGTCTGGAAATCATTGCTGGTTTTTGAGGGAATTCGATTGGATTGGTTGGTTGACATATTAGAACATTCTAGAATAAAGTTCTATTGTCTGTGGGTTGGTTTGTTGTGCATCGGATTTGTTTAATTATGATTGTGGAATGTGTTTTGTGAGGTTTAATGGTTTGACGTTTTGTCGTATGTCATAAAGGACAATTCCTGAGAACTGTTATTTATTTGTATTTGATGGAATTTTTAATTGATTTATTTAAGGTTTTTTAATACTAATGTTAATTTCCGTTGAAAAGTATTAAAATTTTTTGTAATGATTTAACTTATAGACGACCTCCAAAATTAACCCAATTTTTAATATTGAATATATCGAGCACTAATCATTATAAACATTGCAAACATTTATAACTAGGCTAATTTGAAGATCTAGCTCTAGATTCATATTTTAGTATCAAAAGTATTGAAAAACCAAGTTTCTGTTCAGATAGATCACTACATAGTATAAAACAAAGTCGCTTTTTCTGTCCCTATATCCCTATGTACGCTTAAATCTTTAAAACTACGCAACGGATTTTGATGCGGTTTTTTTTAATAGATAGAGTGATTCAAGAGGAAGGTTTATATGTATAATAATGTCCATTAAAC
This sequence comes from Maratus michaelseni, assembly GCA_963931845.1. Classification (NCBI taxonomy): domain Eukaryota; kingdom Metazoa; phylum Arthropoda; class Arachnida; order Araneae; family Salticidae; genus Maratus; species Maratus michaelseni. Next base: position 342,828,619 of record OZ007591.1, on the reverse strand, counting down.
AGTGGAGAAATACTGTTATGTTTGAGGTTTTTAATGTGATGTCGTAAATAATTTCATTTTTTACATTTGTTATTTTGGCCGAAAAGGTTACCATTGCTATTTTTTTGGCGATCATTATTGTTGCAGAAAGAAATGAAAAGGCTATACATCTCCAAAAATAAAAGAAAAACTGTGTTAAATTAAATAAAAAAGAAAAAGAAAGAAAAAAGAGTTTTGATGAGAGAATATTATAAAACGAAAATATTTAATTTAAACATGATTGGGAATGTTCGCAATGCTTAAAAAATTATTCAAGGGGCAAGATTGCTATCGAAACAATATTTCGCGATTTATCTTTTGTTTTTGGCGATTTTGATTTTACTTTTGATCCTAAACAATTTGATTTTAAGCCAAAAGGTGTCTTTTTTTTTTGATGCAGAAAGAATTGAAATGGCTATACAGCTGGAAAAATAAAAGAAAAAGCTGTTATTCATTTTATTTAAAAAAAAGAAAGAAAAGAAAAACAGTTTTGATGAGAGATTTTAAGCCAAAAGGTGCTTTTTTTTTTCTAGTGTACGATCACTGGCGCCCGGCTAACCGAAAAGTACCTTTTTTTAAATTCAAATGCAAACTATATTAATGGCAATATACTTCTATTTACTTCTACATATATGAAATTTCGTTCCGGCTGCTTATAACTCGAGTTCTGCTGAATGTGATGAGAATTGTATTGTTAGTCAGATGCTATTTCAGGAATGGTTTTAATGTACTACATATTGTTCTACGCTGCTTAGTCAAACAGTTGTGTGAAGGTTATACAGTCAGGAGAACCCGATTCCGAAAGATTAGCCTTTTTGAAAGTTTTTACTGGGCGTATTTTTTGCGACTTGCATTGTTAAGTAGATAATTTGTAAGGATGGTTTTAGTATATTTTATATTGTTCTGTTTTAGAATTACGTGGCAAAGTTCTATAATCAGATGAACCCGATTATAAAAGATTAGCCTTTATAAAAACTTCTACTGAATGGATTTTGTTAATTAGTTTGCATTGTTAGTTTGATAATTTTTAGTGATGGTTTTAGTATATTGCATATAGTTTTATCATTCTTTAGCAAACCTTAACTGTAAATGACCAAATAAAAGAGTTGGTCCTTAACAGCTAAAATTTTGACTGCACATTAGAAAATATAATAGCGCAATCACGTCATTTTTCAGTAATGTGGAAGGATATTCCAGGTAAATATACAGATTGCTTTCAAATACAAGGTCAAATGAAACGATATATTTTGTTTGCTTCAAGGTTCATTTGTAGAAACTGACCAGCGCAGCGGGCGTAGCTTGCTAGTATAAAATAAACGGAACAGATGTGTTACACTCACGCTAAAATGTAAACAAGATTGGCGACTGTTTGGTTGGCGCGATTTCCAAGACTGTGCCAAGCTACTATTTTCTGTTGCCATTTTGGAAACATAAAAAACAGAACATTTATAAATAACGTATTCGAAAACACAGAAAATCGTATTTCTACACAACAATTAAAATAAACCAAAAATACATTTTTTACAATATAAATTTAATGGAAAATGTTAATTACGTCATTTCAATCTTTTAAAGTGCACTACTATATTACAGTAATCCTTCGCTGATGCTAATTTTAATTTCACACAAACTTTTAGTTAAAATCATTACGTCATTTCAATCTTTTAAAGTGCCCTCATATATCAGTGTAAACATTCGATTATTTAGTTTCTAATTTCATGACGAACACAACATTTATAAATAATGACGTATTAGTAAAACCAGAAAGTAAATATCAAAATAAACGAAAAATAAATTTTTTTAACATAAATTTAATAGAAAATACATTACCTACGTCATTCTTCTAAAGTGGACTGCTACAATCAGAATAATCATTCGATAACTGATTTTGTAATTTCGCACAACCCTTTAGATAAAATTACATCATTTCAATCTTTTAAAGAGCACTACTATATCAGGGTAACCATTCGGTAATTCAAATTCTAATTTAACACAAACTATTAGATAAAATCATCGCGTTATTTCAGTTTTGAAGTGCTGAACTTGCCTTTCTGCTTCCTCATAAAAACTTACCTGGTACTCTCGAAAAATGGTATCCATAGCCACAGACTTTTTCCAACTTCTACCAGCAACTACAAACGTCAAAACAATTTCGATAAACAAAATAGAATCATAAATTCAATTCTAACAAGCTGAATGATAAATTCATCTCTAACTGCCACTGTAATAACCACCACTGTAACCGTCAATACGTAATAATTCACATGACAATTAAAAACCAATCATTAACTCAACAGTTATGCAAATTTATTTCTCTTCCATATATAGTTCTATAATACGCGACTCTGCAACCAATAACGTGCAATAGAACGTTCTTCTACAACCAATCACGTTTTTTCTACTTTTCATCATCAATGACGTAATACAGATATGCGCAAACATTTCCCTTAACATCCACGCAAATACGGATTACAATAACTAATTTCAACACCAGTAACTAAATACAAGCTTAATAGCCGGGTTGCCATGAAAGAAAAAACAGTCCCCAAAGTTTGCCGACTTTTTTCTTTTTTTAACCAATAAATTTATTTATTTATTTATTTATTTTTTTTTTTTAGCGTGAGTGTAAAGCATCTAAGTTAAATAAACTATAAAACATCATGAATCAATTTCTTTAGTGATACAGAACCTGTGCAGCTAAAACAAAAATATCCATAAAAATCAAGACTATACAGATGCCGGCTCGGACTGGCCCATCAGCCCGTAGGCCGGTGCGCCCTCATCCAGGAAAAATTTGTCGCCCCTAATCCGCACCAATATTTTCCACTGGCTGTACACATACATTCTGATTAGTGTACTAAAATTCGAAAATTTACTTATGGATGATCATAAGTTAATAGACAGATAGCACAAGAGAGATTTTTATTATCATAAAGAATTTTAATCGTGAAATTGGTACATCGAAGGAATTTGCAGAATCTGAAACCGAAAAGTACGTGTTTGCAATAAGATTGATGGAGAAAACATGCACCCAGGGAGCCATAGGGCGCCGTGGCTACTAAAGCTCTAATATACGTCCAGGAAGTACTATGCCCTACCTACTCTGTCACCCTGGGAAAGATTTTTTTCATCGCTTCTTAAAATATATATTACGTCTCAATCGCAGATCAAATTTTTCGTCTCTTAGCTTTTCGTACCCAGGGTGGTCTCCCGACCTTGCCCCCCTTTAAAGCTACCCCTGACTGCATCTATAATTGAAACCATGTTTTTTGAAAAGCAGTTTAAGAAAAGAAAAAATAAATATTAGAAAGTAAAAACATTGTATGTGGATTTTATTGTTGATTGGAAAACATGATCTTTCTTTTCGAGGAATACAATCTTTTGATGACTCTTCTGGATTACAATTCTGTGAGCTGCAAGATCTCGCAACCAGCATTTTTTTTGTTTTTTTAATTCCAAAAACTTATGTTTGTTTTATTTAATGACAGACTTTATGTAATTAAAAAAACTATTCAGAAATTCTAGTATATTTGTAAAAAAAAAAAAATCTTTTGATTTAATCACGAAAAAATTGATCATTAAATAAAGCGATGATTACTAATCAGAAATCATTGTAGGTCTTTTGAATAACAATGTGCAGGCCGCAAAATCCTGCAGTTTGCAGGATTAAAATTCCCGGGATACTTCTTCTCAATTGTGGAAACTTAAATATTTCCCTCGATCTGTAATTATAATAAGAATTTTGCAAATCATGGGAAGAGTGTGCTGAGAAAATTAAATTTACTCAATTATTTTAATGATTTAAGGCAACTATAGTTAGACTATCTTTGATATTCCTTTTCTGTAGAAATCTCTTTTATAGTGGGATATCAGATCAGCATTTTAAGGATGAATAAAGTCATTTTTTAAGGATACAAAATACCTCTTCCCCTCCTTCCTCCCCATATCACAAATGTTGCAGCTGTAATATTATTTTCAAAAGCTAGTGTTATTTTCACATTCAAATACCCCTATATGGACATTCAAATATTCCTATACTATGTGGTTCCTTTGTAAAAGAAAAAACCAAGCACGAACTTTAGTTTTCAAAATATCTATTTCTGTATTGAAAGTAAATTTTTGCTCTTGATATAAGTATTTTTTGATCGAAGTTTGCTTTGTGAAACTGATTTTCTTTTGTGTGTGTGTGATGAGGCAAACACCTCCAAATATCACATTTAAAGAGGCAACTTTGCTGAAGAAAAAAAAAAAAATGTAGTATATAAACAGCATTTGGCTATCAAATATCAGAAATTGCATCTACCACGTTTATAACTGACTTGATAACTAATGCATATTACGTCAAAGAAATGTAATTTTTAAAAAGAAGTTGGAGTTCTTAGCACTGATATTTTTGCATCGTAAGTCATAAAAGCGCAATTTATTTGCATTATAGTTTTAGAGATATTTGAGGGGGCTAGAATGACAGTGGAGTAAGTCAAAAATTTGAAAAATCTAGATAACCCTATTTTCACTGAACGTATATTAATTTCTATTCAGCATGACAGTCAAATAAATCATAGTTCACTTAGGGTGTCGCTAGAGGACAAAACAAGTTGGACCACTTAATGCAACAGCAATATGACAAGTTTCACAAAACCCTTCATTTCTCAAATTACTTAATATTGACTTGCTCCGCTGTCATTCTAACCCCCTCATTTGTAAAAATGCAAATGGTAAATGGAGACATAATGAAACTAAGGAAACCAAATTATAAGCAATTTTAATCGGTAATCCTAGAAGCATCCTTATTTTTTTCCTCAAAAAATTAGTTGAAGTTATAATTAGTTACGATTTCTTTCGATCTGGACAGCCCGAAAAAGGTATAATTTATAAACTTTATCTTAATAGAGTTAGAGGAGTTAAAAGTTTGAGGATGCTAATCTTAAATCCATTTGACAAACTTTAATGTATATCTTTATAAAAATCATCCGATTGAATTTTTATTAATTTTTTAATGAAATACACTGAGTAGACCCAAACATGTTCCAGGCATTTTTTTTCTATTCAAAATTTTTTTTATTAACTATGAAAATTATTAATAAATTCATATTAAAAAATATGAATTATGACCTACATTGATTTTTGCATAAAACAAACCACAATTGTCAGAAACATCATTGTGTAAGTTTACAGCTCATTTGAATAATTAGTTTTCGAGATATAGAGAATATTTCGACAGTCTAAGGGGACTGTCCTCTGTTAAAAATCGTGGCCAATCCATACTCAACCGTTTTTTCTCGTGGGCTGCAAATATATGTTTGCAACGACAGGGGGGGGGGTGCCTTAAAAGAAAGTTTAAAAAAGGTAATTAAAATAGTAAGATAACCAAAGTTATATAACAAAGCAATATAACAAAGTTAATATTATCAATAGGGTTAAAAGAAGAAATATTACCAAAAAATTTTAACACCACTACCAAACAATAAACTTTGTTGTAGATTTCTATTGCAAATGTTGTAGAAATAGGCCGCAAAGTTTGTTGTTCGGAAATATCAGTTTAAAAATGTTTTGGTGCCGCGAGAAACGTTCAACGCTAAAATGCAGTATTAATTATGTAATTAGTAATAAAACATTATAATATTATATAACAATGCAGAATTTCCAAGTTTTAAAGAGAAAAAAAATCCGGGGATTTTCTCTAATAAATCAGTTTTTTGTTCAATGCAAAATCTTTATTTTCTTTTAATTGTAGAAATATAGAGTGCAAATTTAATTTATTTAGAATAATGTTTGATTTGTGTTGCAGAATAAGAAATGTATACAACACTGTAGCACAAATAGGACAACTTGTAAAAAGAACTTTTGACTAAGAAAACGGTATTTAAGATGTTTTAACAATTTTAAATTGATTATAAATAACGGCAGATTTTGTTTTCCCGTGAAAATATTTTAATACTGTTTATATGCATCTCAATTGATTTTGTAAATTATGGATCAATGATTATGTGTCTGGGCCTCACCAGAGTTGTATATTATAGACGCACGCCGTGCGCGGAAAATTTTCTGCAAAATTCGGAACTTTGCAGGAAAAATTTTTAGAAAAAAAAACTTTTTTTTTATTACCAAAAAATTAAAAATATTTCCCAATTTTATGTATGATTTATTTATTGTTTGTGCACAATTCAAAATTTAAAGAGGCAAAACATTGTTGTGACATTACAGATGCTTGCGAAGAGGTCAAAATATTAAGGATTGGGTTGTTTCTAAATGCATTGACAAAATAATTGATAAGAATTCAGCTCTTCCTATAATGGAGTTTTAGCTTTATTATTATTTTTAGCCAAAAGAATTATTCTTTAATTAATATTAGTTAATTTTAAATGGTAATTATTTTAAACTACTGTTTTTAATTTATATCGTCAAAATAATATAACACGTATTTTTATTAAACATTAAATTAATTTGCAGAAAGTTTTTGACTCAATATTTATGTGCGCAGAAAGTTTTCGGTTTTATACATGTCTGGGCCTCACATAAAAAGTCACTGGGCCACATGCAGATGCAGCACGCAGGTTGAGTGTGGCTGTCGTATATTATAAAATGTTTCGAAACATTTTATAATGACTTTTATACAAATAAAATTTATTTTAAATTTAAGATTCCTGTATAATTTTACTGGTGACTAAATAAGGGTTTTCGGTACTTTTTCTTATAAAATCTTAATTTTATTTTCCGGAATGTATGGATAAACCCCTAACACATTTTTTTTTATAAATCTATAAGAAGATTTAAAATATTCCCTGCCATCTTTTATCCAAGTAACTCAAATAGAGTGTCGAAAGTAGGTGTTACCATTTGAAAAATCAACGTTCGTGCATTCTTTAATATGTAAAGAATCCTGAAACAAAATTCATGAACAGAATTTAATAGCAGGCATTATTCCTAATCAGTTGATACCGATGTGTTTCACATACCTTAATTGCAGGAGAATTAGTTGGGGGGGGGGGGGGGGGGTGATCACTTTTTCTTTCAGGACTGTTTTAAAAGTACATATTATTGATAAATGAAACAAGGTAGGAAAGTCCCAGCCTACAGTCAATTGATTACAACGTAATCTGTGTTAAATTTTCTAGAGTTTTTGAATATTACATGACTTGTTTGGGAAAATTGTGTAGTACTCTGTAGATCGGAACTTCAAACATGCAACGAGGAATATAGTGAAGTTGTCTATGACTCAGAAATATAATATTAAATCATTTTTCATTCTTGGTGCTATGCGAATATGTTAAACCTTGTCAAGTGAAATATAACTCAAGCAAATAAATTCGATTAGAGTTTTTTAAAATTTTTATGCACTCTGAAAATCCAAGGTCTGTGCCCTTTCCACTGGCACAGTCCGACTCTGTACAGATGTCTATTATACTCTATATTCCTGATAAAAATAAAGTTACATATTTTTGGGGGGGTTTTCCCCCAAGCACTTTTTTTTTATTTACTGGAATCTGGAAGAAGGGAATATGCATTGAATTAATTTTTATGCATGCATGGAACAAATACTTTACAACTTTCAAAAGACGTGTTAATAAGATAAATTTTTGTGATAATAAACAATTGAATGAGAATATTTCCTGAACTAGAAATCTTAATTTGGAAATATTCTTTTTTTAGTGATTATACGTAAGCTTTAGATAATCGGTGCGAGATGCGATCCAGTAATTATTATTAATAAAGGAAATGCTAACTCACCTCTATAGGCAGCTTCCTGTTCAAAGCGGATGATTTTGAAACTGACAACTTCTTATTAAATGTTCAAAATTTACAAGTTAAAGTGTAATTACCACTAGATAACTTCTTTAAAATACTGGTTATATGCCGAACAGGCAGTTCAATTTTATTTTTCTCTGTCATAATTTTAATTCAAAAGAAGATACCACGCATTACAACATACGATTTAAGAAAGCATTAATAGACAAAGTGTTGACCGCAAGAAAATTTATTCTTTTGATGAGTAAGCAATTTGTTTTGCTTTATCAATAAAAGTCAATGGAAAAATTTATAACACTGCAATTGAGATTTGTCGCTAACGCTCACAAACTGCTGCAGAGAACGCATTTCGTAAAAAAGAAGAGAGTTATGATCTAATGATTGATTAGAAGAATGACATTTTTTCCTCCTCTCTTTAAGTAGCGTGAAAGCTCGCTACAAACTACTGATTTTTTGTATCGTGCTATTCGCTACACTACAAGCTACTAGAAAAAATAGCGACTACTGCAGTTTCGCTACTTCCGACCCCTGCATAGTATCAATTAAACGGAAAAAAGTTCCATATCCTGTGCTGGTTGGCACGATTGTCAAAAAATCCAAAAGCCACGTGATGTCACATTGATAAAGTCCATTCCAGTAGTTAAAAAAGCAACCCCAAAGGCCGAAGATCTCAACAACTGCATCAAACATTTATCGCTAAACCTACCGGCACAGGATATGGAACTCTTCCCATTAAACGCTACGGATGAAGCTAAAAATGTTAAATGAAATTAGTTCTGTTGAAATCAGAGCACCAGATATGTATATATATATTAAAGGTGTCAAATAATCAAAAAATTGTAACCAGAAGGTGTAAGGTGAAGTACAATAAGTACGACATTTAATAAATAGTCATTTCCCCCCCCTTCCCATTCCCAATCCCACAAATGTAACAAATAAACAGTTAAAGAAAACTTCGATGTAAATTATCATAATAATTAATATCTGTCATGTGGACTAAATGCAATCTGTAATAAAAAGTATTTTTATTTTTTGTATTTTTTATTTATTGTATTTTTTATTTATTGTATTTTCTATTTTACTTTTTTAAGACTTCATGCAATGAAATGTGACTATCAAGAACGAGTTGAGCCCGATGACCATATTGATATACCTCCAGGTGTCCACTTAAAAACTTTATTGTAAGTAATTTATTAAAATCTGTAAGATATTGTTATAACTTTGTCATTTATTTGGATTTGTGTGATTATGTATAAATTTTTATTTAAAATTTTAAATGTGCATTTCATTTTTTAAAAATGTATTTTTAACTCATGAAATATCATAACCATTTCTACCAAAAAATTTTTTTTTTTTTTTTAATTATTATTTTATTCCAGGGAACTGTACCGAAATAAAAAAAAATTATGAATAAAATTTTAAAATTTTGCCTATTTTTTTAAAGTTTACGGTTTTAGAAATAACTCCTAGTAAAATTTTTGCTTTTATTTTTCTTCCTTTCCCTCGAAATTTTCGGGTCTGCATAATCCAAGGTGATGCAAAAATTGTGAATTTTGGTTATTTTCCTGTCTATGTAGCCCAAAATAGCATCGAAAATTTTTGGCCAAATGTATGTGAGGTCCAAAATAATGTGCAATTGTATTATTTTTTTCCCTGAGTCTGTGGGAATTCTAGACAGAAAAATTCTAAATTCACTATTGTAAAATTAATAATGCAGAAAATGTACAAATTTCCCTATATTCCAAAGCTGCAGGAACCGAATTTAATGCTGAAATAGTAAAATTTTCTCGTTTTTGTTTCTTCAGAGGTTTGCAGGCCTAAAGAACCTGAAGTAACACTAAAAATATAAAATTTTTGCCTTTTTTTATTTTTCATGTCCATGAGATCCAAAATATAGTAGAGACTGGTAGACGGTAGACCACTTTTTCAGTTGACATTTTTTTTTCTCTTTAACGGAGAGACCGATCTGCCTGAAAATGTTTTTTAATATTCCTTAAATTCATAGTTTTCATATCCATAGTTTTCAAATCATTTTTCAAAATAAAAATACTTTTATGCACCCGTAAAGCAGACCACTAATATGTAGTAACTAAGATGCAATATAAATCTATTTTTCATTAATATAATTCTTCTTTTAATATTTATTCTTCATATTACCAATTTTTACACTCGGACATTACCAAAAAAAAGTATGGTTAAAATTTCTATAAAAAGTCTCATTATTAAAAATTCCAAAAAGTTTCACATAAAACTGCCACCATTATACAAAGTGTTTTCACTCCGGCTGGAGCATCCTCAGCTGTAACCTTCAAGCATCCATCCTTTCGCTGTATATCTAACTGGAGGTTGAAGAATTCCCTTTACTCTCATTAGATTCCCTCTTCTTCCAACATTTTTTTTCAGCGGCATTGCATGTACCATATCATTGCAAACGTCTAGTTTGGGTGTATTAATCTATATTGCTTTCGTTATTAGAGCATTATGCAGATTTTCACAGTTTGCTATTTTTTGTATTTATAGAATTTCAAGTTTATAATTGGGGTTTTAATATTTAATCTTGCAAGCACGTGCAAGATCTGTTTATTTAATTGCATGATCTGTTTATTTAATTTTATATCCCTTATGTGTTTCTTCATTCTTTCCTCAATTTTTCTTTTTGTCATTCCTGTGTAGGTAAGCTTTTCATTTCTGCTATTTAAACAGTTGATTTTATATATTCCTGCTGTCTGTGTTTTTTCATATTTTTCTATTTTGTTTCTTATTGACTTGAAGAGTGAATTGGGGGTTATTGGGACTAATTTTTCTAATTCACATTTTAATTCCCCTTTACCTCCAAAATAACATAATACAAATTTGCAAATAACATTTTCATTTAAAAAATATACAAAACAAACAAAATTATATAAAAAAATTATATTTTGAAAATAATAACAGGATACAGGAATGATAGCAAATAAGTTGAAGTTATTAATTAATTACAAAAAAAAAAAAAAATAATAATAATAAATCAACGAACTTTAATAATCATATTATTGTTTATAGCTTTATTTTAAACATTAACTTTAAAGTTAAATAAAATCAAGTATCTTACCTTTGCAAAATAGCTGTTTTATCTTATTTATGTACAACCTTTAATTACTAAAAAAAGAAAAATATGATGATGAAAACTTTACTTTTAAAAGTTCAAAAGAACCAATCAGGATAAAAATGGTTCACTCTGAGCTAAACATGTACTTTGAGGGCTGTAAATAATCAATCCAGTGTTGTTGTCTATTAGGATAGAAGAGAAGCTTAAATATTTTCTAAATAAATAAAATATTACAGGGCTTGAAGTTCAAATTTTCCTAGGAGGCGAGTCTCCCTCCCAACATTTATAAATGGAGGGGAGTTGAACAGTTTGGGAGGGAGAAAAAATTCTTTAAACTCCACTATTATTTTACATGTTATTTAAAGAATTACATTAATACAAGCATGACAAAATACCATTAAAAAAAATTTAAATACACAACTTAGAATAATTATGCAAAATTTTTATTTTATTTTTTTAAATGCAAGTAAGAGCAACTTTTATAACTTCGGAAAATATCGGAAACTTATGGTTATGCTCTGTTAAATTTTTTTCAGAAAACTTTTCAAAATTTGATGTGCTTTCATTTGTAACTACTTCCACAAACAATATTTGGGGTGGTGGCATTATCAATATCCATTTCTGAACAGAATTGTTTTAGCCAAAATATGAACAAAATAAAGCTAAACTGCAATCCCTGGTATTTTCTTTGATTGAACTGTTTTATGCACTGAAATTTTAAATACATGTAAAAGATTTGAAAGGAAACCCGTCAATTCATTTCTTCTATTACACGAGAAATGTAGGTTGATTTTAAAATGTCAATGTTCTGTGAGTTGCAAGGATCAATTAGTTTTTTTGGTACTTTTCGGTTAGCCGGGCGCCAGTGATATATATACATCTATATATATATACATATACACATATCTACGTATACATATATATACATACCCATACATATATGTATATGTATGTATACATATATATGTATATACATATGTATTTGTATATGTACATATATCACTGGCGCCCGGCTAACCGAAAAGTACCGTTTTTTTTTATGCATTTCACAAGAATTTTGCCATTCTAATCTCATTTATGTTTAGTGCTGACTCTAAGCCAATTTGGTAGAGTGCAATGCCTGGTGGCCTTTACTGCCCTTTTGGTTCTTTTTCGATTTGCAGAAATAATAATCGTGAAATACATCCATCGATCATAGTGAAACATTTGTGAAATTCACCCATCGTTCGACTCTAAGCCAATTTGGTAGAGTGCAATGCCTGGTGGCCTTTACTGTCCTTTTGGTTCTTTTTTGATTGCAGAAATAATAATCGCGAAATACATCCATCGATCATAGTACAAAATTTGTCATCCGATTGCTCGGAACCCCTCTTCCCTCTCTCCCCTGCAAAGTTCGTCAATCAGTTACGGGAAAATATCGCGAAATTCGTCAACTGGTCATGGAAAAATATCGCAACAATCATCTAATGGTCACGGGGAAAATATTGCAAAATTTGTCAAACAGTTGCAGAAAAGAATTGCAAGATTTTTCAGTCAGATGCAAGAGAAAAATCTTAAATTTCGTCAATCGGTCACAGGAAAAAAAGTCAGAAATAACGTCATTCTGTCTTAAGAAAAAAAACCCTGCAAAATTTGTTTGGCCACTCGAATAATATAAAAAAAAGCATGTGAAGTTCTCCAATTGGTCGCTGGAAAATATCGTGAAATTCGTCAAACTATCGCAGGAAAATATTGCAAAATTAATCTAACGGTCACGGAGAAAACTCATGAAAATTTTCAGTCTGACACAAGGAAAAAACTCATGAATTTCGTCACTATCTCTCAAAAAGAAACTATTAAATTAGAAAAATCGGTTGTGCAAAAAATCATGAAATTTGCCAATTGGTTACAGAAAAAGTCATCAATTTTGTTTATCTATCCCATGAAAACCCCCACGAAGTTTGTGCAAACTGGTTGCGGAAAAATGTTGTGAAATTCATCAGTCGATTGTGGGAAAATCTTGCAAAATTCGTTAAACGGTCATGAGAAAATATTGTGAAATTCATCAATCACTTGCGGAGAAAAGTCGCAAAATTTTCAGTCAGATGCAGAGAAAAATCGTGCATTTTGCCAATCTGTCGCAAGAAGAAACCATAAAATTTGCCGATCAGTTCTGGAAAATATCTAGAAATTTGTCAATTGGTTGTGGGGAAAAATGCGAATTTCGTTAATCTGTTGCAGGAAAATCCTTGTAAATTTCATCAATCGGTCAATGAAAAAAGAGCAGAAATTTTGTCAATCGTATTTAGTGTTTCGAGAGGGCGCAGTGTCCTGCCTGTTTTTTTATAGTTGTAAATGCGCCCTGCCCGTTTGTATATAGTACTGTCGTACTGTTTTAGGTATGTGAGTATATTGTCTTTGAAAAGTTCTGATATTTTGTGTGGAACACTTTGTACGCGAATAAAACACGCATATGATCAATTACTTTTTTAAATCCGTTCTGTAGTTCCAGTATTAACCCCTGCAAAAAGAACTAACGTTGCTGTTTTATAATATTAGTATAGATACGACTTCAATTCAAACTAGGATATTTTTAGAGAACTGTAATAATAATAATAAATGTTTTAACAAAATTTTCATCAGATTTACATTACTTAATGTGAAATTCGATGTCATGTAAAGTACTGGAAGGGCACATTAATTTAATCTATAATACCGTGTTTTATATCAACTACATTCCAAAACATCGATTACCTAATTGAGTTGTTACATTTGGCAAAAAGCAAGGTCAGTAAGTCTATTCAAAATTTTGTTGAAATTGCTTCATTATTATTAAAGTTAGGAATAAGAAGTCATGATTCTCTTGTAATGAAACCTAGTGTATTTTTGATTGAACAAATGGATTGCAACTCTGTTATTTTCTATGTAAAAGTTATGTGTTGTACTCTGCTCTTCCATTTTAAAGTTTGCCCCTCATCATCTTTAAACACTTTATAAATGTAACTTAATTTTGTGTTATTTCATTGATGCATTTTATAGTTTGTAAAAAATATTGTAAATGCTGTTTAAATGAATCTTAACCAATGTAATTGTGGAGAAAAGCATTATGATCTCATTCATTTAAAAGACTGATTCCATTAACCGGTGACAACCTTTATCAGAAATTCACCCCCCCCCCCCCTAGAACCGAATTCTGGCTCCGCCACTGACTGAAGTGATGCTTACATTTTCTTGAAACTGAATTTGAGTACAAAGCATACCTTTTTATGAGCATTTATTGAGATGAACCCTTATCCTTTCAATTTTTGCACTTATTTCAATTCCACAATGATCACATTTAACTTTGTTTTGGTAAGTTGGCACTTTGCTATTTTCTAACTATTGTGGGGTACTTTTTCTACCACTACCTAATGACATTATTTAAACTAATGTATCTGTAACACACAAAAAATAATTACTTTGTTTAAAGATATTTCAAATAAATGTATAGTGTGAAAATCAGCTTTAACAGAATACGATTTCTCCACTTAAACAGCAAAATGGCTTACAATTATAACACAGAAAACAGCTTTTAAAAACTGAATGTATTAGTCAACCTTCGTAATTTTTTAATGTTGTATTTAGGTTAGTGTGCCAGGTAAATGTGTCCTGAAATTTCACTTAGTGCCTATACTACTCCTGTATTTGCAATTTTATTTTTAATGATTCGGATATTCATTTTAATTTGAAATTAAATGATTTTTAACTTTTATTTATTAAGGTGTCAACAAGAAGATTTAGTGAAAAGACAAAAAGATAAAAAATATGCTAGTTCACATTATAATTCAATGAAGTTTTCCAACTATCCTCCACATAAGGTGAGTTATATCATATGGTATTCTAAGTTCTTATTAAATATGCAATAAATTCAGGTTATTTTGGGTTTGGGACACTATGTTAGTAAATTAAATTTAAAATAAATATGAGTAAAATAATATGTAATATGTTTATGGTCAAAAATTGTGTTTTACGCATATTGCATAGATGCCAACAACTCCGGAAATTCCAGACTTACTCCGGACATGCATGGTAAAATACGGTAGAACGGAAATAAAGTTGAAAATACAGAAATATACGTCTACAAGAAGAAATAAAAGTTATATTGAATTTTGATTTCAGTTTCCCTGCGAGCCGCGAAATTCCTGAATCCGAATTTCTACTTGTAAACAATTCAGCAATGCCGCGGAAGCGCTGTAGCGCGAAAAATTGAAGTTGGTATGCAAAAAGAAAATAGTTCTTATGCATCCCATGGGACGCGTAATTTTTACATGCGTAAATTCTTCGAAGAATCGTGAAAAACCGGCGAATTTCATCGAAGGATCGCTGAAAAAAGGCAAATTTCGTTGATGAATCGCAAAAAAAAAAAAAAATGCATTTTGTCGATGAATCTCAAAAAAAGGCGAATTTAATTGAAGAATGGAGAAAAATTTCGTCAAAGAATCGCATAAAAAAACGTGAATTTCATTAAAGGATTGCAAAAAAAAAACGCACACTTTGTCAAAGGGCCGCAGAAAAAAAGACTAATTTTGTCGAAGGAACGAGAAAAAACGGCTAATTTTGTCGAATAATCCGAAAAAATGGGGAATTTCGTCGAAGATCGCGAAAAAATGGCGAATTCTGTCGTAGGATCGCAAAAAAAAAAAAGGTAAATTTCGTCGAAATATGGCAGAAAAATCTCGAAATTATTAAAAGATTGCGAAAAATGGCTAATTTCGTTGAGAGGGGTGGGATAGGGGATCGCAAATTTAGTTAAAGGGCCGTGGAAAAATGTGAATTTAATCAAAAGGTCCGTCAAAAGAAAATTAGTTTCGTTGAAGAATCGCGAAACAATGCGAATTTCGCTGAAGGGCCACAAAGAAAACGCCAACTTCGTCAAAGGATCGTGGAAAAAACAGCTAATTTCGTCGAAGTATCACGGAAAAACTGCCAATTTAGTCGAATAAACATCAAATTTTGTCGTCAGAGCACGGAAAAATGGCGAATTCTGTCAAAGGATCTCGAAAAAAGCAAATTTCGTCGAAGGATCTCGAAAAAACAGCAAATTTCGTCGAAGGATCTCGAAAAAACAGCAAATTTCGTCGAAGGATCTCGGAAAAACGGCAAATTTTGTAGAAAGATCACGGGGGGAAAATGCGAATTTTGTCCAAACGGCAAGGAAAAATTGCGAAATTCATCAAAGGATCTCGGAAAATGGCTAATTTTGTTGACAGATCTTGATAAAAACACAAATTTCGTCAAAGGGCTGCAGAAAAACATGAATTTTGTCAAAAGACTGTAAAAAAAAACCCACATGAGTTTCATTGAAGGATCGTGGAAAAAATGCAAATTTCGTCAAAGGGAGTCATCACCCCCGTGGAGTGAATTTCCCTTCACAGATTCCTAGTTTATCTTTCAAAGCTGAGGACACTTATCTTATTCTTTATTTTGTTTATTAAATTCATTTTCACAAAAATTTTGCGAAATTAGTTTATGTATCATTATTGATCTTTGAAATCACGCTGAACTATTAAAAATGTATTTCTTTAAAACAATCGTATGACTCCTAAAATACTTAAATTTTACTCTTGATGGATGTCCAAGACTCCTGAAATATAACTATTTTACTCCTGATGTAGTTTTTACAATGTTGGCGTCTATGATATTGAAATTAAAATTAAACCCTATTCGAGTTTAAATCATTGTTTATTTTTATAGGATCAACTGGAATAATAAATGGAAACAAATATGGATTCAAATATGACTTTATTATTAATTAAAACATTACAAACAAAAATAATTTTTCTGCAAGCCTATTTTTTTTAATAATATTAAATCTTTGTAATAATCAGTAGCCTTATAATCAGCCCTTATTATTTTTTTTTTATATAATAAAAAAAACTATTCATATTAATCTTTGTGTAAAAAAATATTATTAGCATGGCAACAAGCAAACAAAACATAGAAAACATTAAATAAATTATACAACCACAGTCGTATTTCTCCAATCTTCATAAGTTTCAGTCTTTTTTTCCCAGATCTTGTTCGACATCTGCCAGGCCCATACAGAGAGGGGTGTAGAGGCGGTATAAATTACCGGGGCTCAGCTCTGTTAGAGGGCCCGCTTTCAGTCCTGGTTTTTATATAAAGTACCAGCAAAAGTAAGCTCGTACTTTTTTTAGGTAAAAATTTAAAATTAAAATAACTAAAATAAATTCAAAAATCTGAATTTGCTAGAACTTCTTTATGGGCCGACCAGTAGACCTGGCTCAGGGCCCGTACTATCAAATATTTGACAGGTTATGAAATGTTTACAGCTCGTAACCTATTAATAACGACCGTAATTTTAAGACTTTTCCTATCAGACCAAATTTAAATATTTTTGTCATTTCAAACCTTTCTAGTCACCTTAACCACTTGAGTTATTATTATTTTTCTTTTATGCGCTTAGATATAGTGTTCTATTAAAATAAACTGCTAATGAAAAGAAAGTCTCATATCTTTTCAATAATAAAAAAATAATATTCTTAAAAGTTGGACATTTTAAAAACTTGAAACAAACATAATTTTATGACTATTAGTAGAAATATCAAGATTTTGTTGTTTCGTATACATTATTATAAAGAGGTTGAAATTTCACAAAAATCTAGTTAGTCCATTTCACGAAATCGTACGTGCAATCGGCAAAATAACTGTTTAAAAAAAAAAATGACTTTAAAAGGAATATTCCTTATGCCGCATATAGTAATAGCTAAAATTTGTTCTATCAATTTTTATTCTTTTTAAATCTATTTTTAATCTGTAAGGTACATGAATCCTTAAATAAGCTTTAAATGTTAATCTAAGTAGTATTATAAAAAAAAGTTTTCTGAATAGTTTGTCATTTTAGATATTTGTTCATAACATTTAAATAATTTAATGGGTAACACCACTTTTATACCCTGAAATTTAAGGCTGTTTCGAGAATTTATTTTTCAGAAATATGAAGTACTTATAAAAATCCATTTGTAATAATTTATTATAGTATATATATATATATATATATATATTGAAATTGTATTTTTTTCTCTTTCATATATTAAAAACTGATGGCTTGACTGATAATTGGGTGGAAGCACTTTGAAAAAAGAAGGGGTAGTAATGGGCATGACAAATCATTGTAGACAAACTAGAACAATAAAAAAAAAAGTTTTCTAGACCAAAAGCAAGTAAAATACATAGCCTTTTTTAAATATATATATATATATATATATGCATTTTTAGTGAAATGACATTAATTAAATGTCAAATGTAATATTTCAACCAAAACTTTTGTTACATGCAGTTACCCAAAAGAGCGAGCAATCACTATTAAACATATCAAATAATGTATTAATATCATAGCTATAATATATATCTATCATGTATAATATTTACATATTATATATAACTATTAATATATCAGAACATCCAATGTATTTCACCAAAAAAAATATGTGACGATTAATCTTCAAAAAGTTAAAGAAAACTGGCAAAGCTTAGAGTGCCCACTGATTTTAAAAATTGCTGTTCTGGAAAGAAAAAAGAAAAAAAAAGCTTTAAAGTTTTTATTTACTGTTTACTCGCTGCAATGTGCTCTACTTCTATAACTCAATAATTACACTCCCTTTCACTTTCTATAGAGATTTCTAAATAATAAAATATGATTGCTATGTTTATAAAGAGTACTTTAAGCAACAAAAAAGTTTTTTTGAAATTTTGCATAACTCAAAGCGTTGCCGGTGTTACTCCTTAATTTGTTTTATTACTTCAGTTTAAACTTAATTTTAGTTGGTTTCTCTATCATGTACAAACCAAGAGATTTTTTTTTTTTATTAGTTTCCATTGAAACTATTTATATGAAAGTTTACAGGGTACATATGACAATTTTCGTATAGAATTTTTCGCCTTTTTTTAATTACAGAAAAATATTACAAATTATGCTATTAAACGCTGAAATATTTTTAATCTGAAAAAAAATATGGTACTTCTCTATTATCCCGTCGACCACTTTTCATAACAAAAAACTATCGCCAAACTGTAAGATTAAACGCCAAAAATGCTGTCCCGTTTACTTTATGTCAGAAGCATTATACGTATTTGTTATGTCATCAAGTGGTTTTTAATTCGCCATATGCGTGTATTTTTCATTATGTTTTACCGATTTATTAGTTATTTCATTCATTAAAATAACAATTGTGTCCTTAAATTCTTATATTTTATTTATTTTGATATTCCAATCGCAACGTTCTCCTGTTTATTTGGCGATAGTTTTTTGTTATGAAAAGTGGTCAACTGGATAATAGAGAAGTACCAAAAATATATATATTAGGCAAAGATTTATTATTTAATTTAATGGTGCTATACTCTTTGGAAATTTTAAGGAGTGGATCCACCTTGAATTTGTCTCTATTTATTAGTGATAATTAGTTTGGTCAGCTTTTATAGAAAACATTCCTCATGATTGTAATTTCCTGTATGTCTATTATTACTGCTGTTTCTGTAACTTTTGGAAAATTGCTCAGATCAATGTAAAATATTAGTATATTTTGAATGATTTATAATATACAAAATGTCTATTGAGACAAAAATTCAATAACTTTGTAACAATCAAGTACTTTGGTTAATTTTATAAACAAATTTGAGAATGAAGCTGTATCAGTTGCTTCTCAATTGTGCACAACAAATTAAAAAAAATCCCCCCCCCCCCATCCCGCCCCTCAGAAGCATTTTGAACTAACTTCGGTACTTTTCGGTTAGCCGGGCGCCAGTGATATATGTACATATATAAATACATATGTATATACATATATATGTATATATTTTAGTGTTGACTCTAGGAAAAAAGGGCCGCCGGGCGGAATTTTTTCAAAAAGGGAACACTATTCTAAAAAGAGGACACGTTTTTCCAAAAAGGACACACTTGTTACCTTGTTCACAAAAAATATTTTGAACTGGTTTGTTTAGAGTCACCTAATAGAATTTGCGATATTTTCCCGCGATCAATTGAATTTCGCGACCCCCCCCCCCCCCCCCCCCCCCCCCCCCCTCCCTCTATCAATTGTCGAATTTCAAGATTTTTTTTCGGCAATTTATCGACGAATTTCGCATTTTTTTGCAACTGACTGAAGAATTTCGCTATTTTTTCTCATGATTGAATGCTGAATTTAACGTTTTTTTTCCTCTACCAATTGACGAATTTCACAATACTGTCGAACCCCGTTAAAATGCGAACAAAAGACCAACCAAAATTTGCGTATTAATCGAAGTTCGCAAATTTTCGTCCAGTGGTCCATCTAATAAGGACCTATACATATAAAACATATCTTTATGGCTATTCTAAGCTTTAAAAATATCAAAGAGCCAATAATTATTGTCCTACATAATTATTGGTTCTACATTTAAAAAAAGTGTCAGCTTCAAATGTAAAGCTTGGAGAAGTTTTTTTTTTTTTTTTTTTTTTTTTTGGGGGGGGGGGGGGGGCTAAAAAGTCATTGCCTAAGACAAAAGCTTTTTATCAGCAAAAAGACACAGCCAATAAAATCTAGGAAAAGTGAACTTGTGTATGTGTCATGAAATATATCACAATATATATCCATTGATATCATCGAACCCTGCAATCTCGTACCTAAAATTGTTTTTAATTTGTAAATTCCTTATTTTAATTTTAATATATTTTTCATATAAATTATAAAACATCGCAATCAAATTTAATTAATTTCATTTTTGTGGAATGTAAAAGATGCGACATTTAGTTTGAAATTGATTTTGTCATAAGAAGTAAGCAATGTTATTTTCATAGTTCACCAATACTTACAATCCCCATGGCAGAATGTACGTGACGCTGCGACGGGCGTCGTAGACTTTTTAGGGCACCTGCTTCCTAAAAACATACAGCGATGCCGCGTAAGTTATGCGAAAAAACGGCACACTTCGTCGAAGGATCGTGAAAAAAATGGCGAATTCACGGTGAAACGACGAAGAATCGCAGAAAACTGCGAAATTCATTTAAAGATCACGAAAAAATATTAATTTCGTTGACAGATTCAGAAAAAAACGCCAATTTAGTCAAAAGGCCGTGAAAAAACGTGAATTTTGTCAAAAGGCTGTCAAAAAAACATGAGTTTCGTTGAAGGATCGCGGAAAAATGCGAATTTTGCCGAAGGGCTACGGAGAAAACGCCAACTTCGTCAGAGGATCGTGGAAAAAACAGAATTCTGCCGACAGATCGCGAAAAAATGGCAAATTTTGTCAAAGGATCACCAAAAGACAGTAAATTTCTTCGAACGATATCTAAAAAACGGAAAATTTCGTCGAAGGATCTCGAAAAAACTGTAAATTTCGTCAAAAATCATGAAAAAACAGCAAATTTCGTCGAAGGATCGCGGAAAAAAACGCGAATTTTGTCCAAAGGCAAAAGAAAAAAACGCGAAATTCATCAAAGGATCTGGGAAAAATGGCTAATTTCATTGACAGATTGCGATAAAAACGCAAATTTTGTCAAAGAACTGCAGAAAAACTTGATTTTCGTCAAAAGACTGTAAAAAAACATGAGTTTCGTTAAAGGATCGTGGAAAAAATGCAAATTTCATCAAAGGGCCACAGAGAAAATGGAAATTTTGTCAAATGGCCGCAGAAAAAATGACAATTTCATCAAAGAATCGTGGAAAAAACTGCTAATTTCGTCAAAGGATCACAGAAAAAGTACGAATTTCGTCGAAGGGCCACGGGAAAAAAAACAACAAAAAAAAAAAAAAAAACGTGAATTTCGCCAAAGGATCGCGGGGGAAAAAAGAAACGCTAATTTCGTCAAAGGTTCATGAAAAAAACGTGAATTTTGTGAAATAATCCCGGAAAAGATGCAGCATTCCTTTAAAAAACAGCAGACACACAAAGTTCTATGCTTATTAATATAGACATAGTTTTTAATCTGAAACAATATACTGAACTAACTTTTGAAAAATCGGGTTAATCCTAACCCAATTTGCAAGCATCTACACTCAGCCTGAAATTGACTCAAATCAAAAGCAGAGTTAATCCGACCTGCAACAAGAATAATTATTGCCGAGAGGGAATTTTTCCCCCTCCCTCCTCTACTGTAACCTTTCAGAATATTTGCTGTGAATTTCAGAATTTTTTTTTTTTACTCAGAAAGTCTGATAAATGCTAATGCCTTAATTAATTAGAACTACAACTACAACAGCAGCAAGAATAGATTTATATGATATATTGCGTATTGCAGACTATTTTTGAAAACATTATTAGCGTTGCAAACACTTGAAAATTGTTCTCTCACTGGGCTCACAATTATCAAAAATATAGACTTGTGTTCTGTTATATTACTAATATTCTCAATGACATTTCATATCAAAAGAAAATATTTTATAAAGAAAAAAAAAGAAATACAGCAAATGTCTCAGCGATCAATATTTTTAACGACAAAGAAAGCTACATGAAAGCATCTAAAATATACAGCACATTAAAATACACAGTAATCATGTTGGTGATAAAAATATAAATTAGAGAAACTGCTATGAATCAATTTTTAATCAATTTTTAATCATCCAGTTAACCTTATTGATCAAAGCATCTGGTCTGATATTTTAATCAGATTAAAATATCAGACCAGATGCTTTGATCAATAAGGTTAACTGGATGAATTATGCCCTCCAGATTCGACCGGGATAGTTCAGTGGTAGAGCGTGGCGGCTTCAGCCAAGCGATCCCAGGCTCGAATCCTGGCCCGGACATTTTTCGTCCAGTTGGAAATTTACAACTTGTACAATTTTTCATAGTTTACAACTGCTTGGAACTAACATTAAAATATTTTTTTAAATTACACTCTGATCTTAAAATTATGTTTTTCCGTAATGCTTTTCTATAGGGCCGCGATATCCACGTTAACACATCTTGCCGGGATGGCTTCCTTATGAGGCTACTTCACTCACGTATTCAATATTTAAATTTTTTTTCTTTCTTTTGTTTGTATTGGCTAGCTGAAATGGATATCTTGGTCGTTTTTTACTTTTTTAATTTCGTTTACAGGTCTTTTAACTACCGGCTTCGAAAGTGAAAGTATCCTCATAAAAATAAAACCCAGCAAACAAATTTGAAAAAATAAAAAACGACCTTTGTAGAGCTGTCCAATGCAAAATAATGATTTAAGAATATGGAAATGCAAATGAGATATTAAAAAATATATATAGGAATAACGAGTAGGTGTGTTTGAGTGAAAGAAGAAGCCCCTAAAAAAGCCGTGATGATTCAAAACGCTACTAATTTTTTTCCTAAGAGAAACTATTCAAATTCTATTTTTTTACATATAGAAAGGACTCAATGAATGTATCAACAAGTTTGCGTTGTTCAAGTACAGAAAAAATATATATTGAGTTGCGAGCAAGTGAAAAAGAATCATACAAACCTTCCCCCCCCCCCCCTTAACGATAGAAAAAAAAATCCCATCTGCTATGCAAATTGACCAATTTCTTTCAAATTTTTAGCAAGTTGAAATAATAGTTGATTAGGCTGTCTAACAAATTTTTATTAAAATATAATAAGTTATTTGAAAATTACAGCACCTATCAAAAATGCCCTCTATAGAGAAAAAATAGAAAGGTAATAGTGGTTTGTTTTTGTTTATTCAACTCCTTGAAATCTAAGTCGAATGTTTACACAATCAGATCATCAACTTTGGAACCAATAAATCTTTTTTAACCGATTGGTGATAATGTTTTTTTTTCTTTTCTTTTCTTTGTGTGTGTGTGTGTGTGTTCGTAACAGATTTCATCGGAACAGTAAAGGAATTTTAACTCAGTCTCACATGGGCAGTGTTCACATTTCTTTTTAAAAGGATCAGGGCAGATTTGTTTTTTGGCAGGCGTTTTTTGTTGAATGAAAGAGCACTTTCGTTACACTTCCTATTTTATTTCTCAGTACAGCATATACATCGGTGTTGGAAACAGTGGAAGGGACGTTTGCATTTGGAGCCTGTATGTTTGGCACTTTCACGACAGTTTTTAAATTGTTTCATCTCTTTCTTCATCTAATTTTTTCATGCGATTTCCAGTGTTTTATCGCGTTTTCCCACATTAGTAAAAGGAATCCAGTTTCAAACTTTTAGTTCAATATAGCAAATTTTTTCTTCTTTTCAATAAAATTTAATCTGAATTTCCACAGCGATTTTTGATTTTTTTTGCGATTTTTTTTTTAATGTCATTTTTACGATTTTTTCGCGTTTTACAGAGATGTTTTGGAAACCTTAACAGAAACCCGGTTTTAATCTATGAGCCCAGTATGATAAATTTTTAGAGTTTTGTAAATTTTAGCGTTTTTTCCCGTTTTCAATCTTTTATTCCTATATATTAAATTTTGCCTTCTGTTCTACTCAACAAATTTTATTCGAAACTCCTTCAGCTATTTTTTAATTTTGTGGGCTTTTATTTATGCGATTTTTAGGGGGGTTTTTGAGATTCGCTGCGATTTTATGACATTCGTACAAGATTTTAATCTCGCCTAATACAGCAAATTTTGTCCTCTTTGCATTAAAGTTTATTCGTATTCATATAGCGATTTACAATGCGATTTTTTTTCGCTTTTCGTGCATTTTTTTTTATATTTGTAAAAAAGAAAAAGAAAAAAAAAGAAACCTGGTTTCAATTTTTTAGTATAACATTTTATTCCTCTGTGATTTTTTTGCGTGTTTATGAATTTCTTGTGCTTTTTTTTCTGCAATTAGGAGTCTTTTTGCATTCTGCAGAGATATTTTAAAATAAAGGTGTAAGATATTTAACAAAATAAGGAACACTCTTTTCGATTCCTAATCATGCCTGCAAAATATATTCCTTTAAGAATTAGAAAAAAAAAAGAGAGTGTGAATGTGTCAAAGTTTCGCGTTGTTCGAAAAAATATATTATTCAGCAACTAACAGAAATAATGATTAAAAGAAAAAGAACAGAAGGTAAAATCCTTCCTTTTTTTTTTACTATTAAAAAAGAATAATTGGTATCTTCGATGTTAATTGGCCAATTTCGTTCAAATTTTCAGCCAGCCGAAATAATAATAAATTAGGCTGTGTAAAAGATATTTACTAGAGTATGATAAGTTATAAGAAAATTATAGCCCCATAAAAAAACCCACTGGGAAAAAAAGTTGACTACGACGTCGGTTTGTTTTTTTAACTCAGAGAACCGGACGCTGAGAGAATTAAATAAGCTTTCCATTTGATGTTTTAAAAAAAAAAAAAGCAAGCTAATTTTACATACTTCCAACAACGATCGCTTGCACTTAAAACAAGGGCACGGCTTTGCAAAAATTATTATTTTTTCAAAAGGTGGGGAGGGGAGCTCCCCGTCAAACGTGCATGACCATACAACTGGAGAATTTTTCGATAATAAATATATATTTTTAAAATTGTAATGAGAATTGCATTATAAATATAGAAAAAATATGGGAAAATAAGAAATACAAAATTATTATTTGGATAAAATCTAAATTTTTCTATTTTAAGTCATTCATCATTGTGTGTTTCGACTACTGTAGTGGAAAAGGGGCAACCCCGCGCCCCTTTTCCACTGCAGTTCACTGTAACGCGATTTTCACACATAATTGTGAACTATTCACTGTCACTTTTACTCATCATGACAAAGCAGAGTCAGGCCTAAAGGAACAGCATCGACTTTCAACTGTAGTGTTTCACAAGATCATTTGACTAAAAATCACTTTTCCTAGAGCGAACTGTACCCAAAACCTGAAGAGTTGAAGTAAATTTGCCGGAAAAAAATCCGAATCCGATCCAATTCCCGATTAGTTCACATCCCATGCTCGAAATTCTCGTTAACACATCGGTAAGAGTGGGACCGAGCGGAAAAATATGTACTTGCTTTCGTGCAAATGCTGATAGAAGAAAAGTAAATGGTGGATTTTGATTATAAAAAAAACAATTGTGCGTTGTGAAACTCTCTTAAAGACCGCCGGGCACATCGGAGGGGTCAAAAAGGGACGCCGGGTGCATCGGAAGGGTTAAAAAGGGACGCCGGGCGCATAAAAGGAATAAAAAGGGACGCCGGGCGCATAAAAGAAATAAAAAGGGACGCCGGGCGCTGCGCCCTGCTAAAACGGCTTAGAGTCAACACTATATTTTCATACATATATGTATATTTATGGGTACGTATATATATGTATACGTAGATATGTGTATATGTGTGTGTGTGTATATATATACATATACATGTATATATATCACTGGTGCCCGGCTAACCGAAAAGTACCCTAACTTCCTTATTTTAATAAAAAGGATGATTTCAGATGTGCGAACGAGATTTAGGTGGAAAGCTGGAAAAAGTAACATGTTAGGGTTTTGTATTTTATTTCTTTCATACTTTTAACTTTTTCATTCAAAATTAATTGATAAATTTAATTAAAATTTAACTATATTTTCACTGTTTTATATTTTTATTTAAAATCTTTCGATGAAAAAGTGTTACAAATGCATCATAAACTGTACTCTAAAAGAAAAGATAATAAACTTGTAAGCAAATACTATATAAATTTTCCAACAGATTCTATTCAGAAAAGTTATTTTCTAATACAGTAAAGCCTGTTTATAGCGGAATACTACTATAAACAGAAAAAAATCATGGTTCTGGGAGGAAAAAAAAACCCATGCAATTTTACTTTCTAAAATGAAAATAACCTGTCTAAAACAGAATTTTCACTGGTTTTTTGCGTTTTCGTGTAAGCAAGTGTTATTGTATCTGTTACAACATTGTATGGAAAGATGCCAAGAGATGGTGCTTTTGTTCATTTATCTGTTTTTTACCTGTACATACCAGTCTTCGATCTCCAAAGCAAGCAGCAGTATGTAAATAAATGGTGCACATTTAGCGAAATGAAAATGTGTTCTTATTTTGAATTGTTATGAATAATTAGTTTTTCCTTCCCCCTACCATAATGATGAAGTGTAAACATTATCATATTTATGGTGGGGGGGGGTGGTGGGGGGCTGCATTGGAATTATTACTGGGGGCCCACTGTCTTACTGTATGGCCCTGCATCTGCCTTTACTCAATTGTCCGATTTACAGATCCCGGGGAGCTTAATTTTGTCCATGCTGTCTTTATTTCTTCCGAAAAGCATTCCCTCCAATGTATTTGTTCTTTTTTTTTTTTTTGCAGCGAATGTTTTATCAGTTAAGTGTCATCTATTATGATTGACACACATCAAGATTGTTATATAGCATACATTATCATGAAACAGTACTGATATAACATATATTAAAAAACATCACTAACAATCTCTAATCATAATATTTTTTTAAAAGTATGTGAGCAAAATGTTGAAGGCATTTGCAAGCAGATAATGTCAGAATAGGCAGGTGTTCAGGCTCATCGACATTCTTGCCTTTTAACTTCTTCGTTCTTGGAATCATGGCCATAAGTAGATATCTTTTTGCATCTCAAACAACATACAAAAGTGTATGTTTGTTCCCCACTTCACACATTATTTAACCATAGATTTTCAAAAACAAGGACATTTTTTTATAAATTGATTGGGGAAGAATAATTTGTATAGTAATGATATAACATTAATTAATCCCTAATATTAAGGACGGTAAACGTCTGTAAGTGAGTGAGTGTGTCTGTGCATTCCCGATCTGTACACGCAAAGGCTCTGGGACAAATCGACGCACGGACGGCGGACGCGGACCGAAAAATTCGGAAAAAAGGCGCGGTGATCAAGTTTCGATCGGGTCGGGATTCCGACCCGGACCCGGGGAGTTATTAATCAACGAAACTGTTTTAATTACCGACCGAAACCGAACTTGAAAAAGAATCGAAAAAAATTTCCGTTTTGATAATCGCAGACATCCAAATTGTCGCTTTTTAACGCATCATCGAATAAAAAAAAATCTACCGGAGGTATCGATCCGAAAATCGGGGTACACACGCAGCCGATTTTTGTCGTTCCAAAATGTCAAATTTTTTGAAATTCGGACCGTAACTTTTCTTTATTTCGGCCAAAAACTGACCAGACATCCAACATCGACCCCAGACGGGAAAAAGGTTGCCGTAAAGAATGCCGGGTCGACACATCCGAGATCAAATCGCCCCATTCCTTTTTGAAACAAGTGGAAATAATGACTCTACATTCACGAAAATTTGCTAACACGTGTATAAAAAAAATCGCGAATTCAACAAAAAAAAATTCGTAAAAATCGACCAGTAATTTTTAAAGATATCAATTAAAACTCATTAATGACACGGCAAATGAATTTATTTCTATTCCAAAGAGACAGCAGCTTTTTTATTTCAACATTTATCCCAGTCTGTGAATAAGTCATTTCTGAAAGAGATAAAATAGTCACGTGACTTTCAACTGCGTTTTTTCAGAGGGGGGGCTCATCTCCGAATCTAAGGGGCGCAGTAATTCCAAACTTTCACAGGGCGACGCAAAATTTTTTCTGCTTTCAGAATATCTAAAAATTATTCTCATATCTTCATTAGGAGCCGATATATTATTTTATTGTATAATTAATCATCGTTATTTGTATAATTACAGCAAAAGAAAGATTTCTATCACAGTGTCGTTCTAGATATTAAGATTTTAAGAAGTAGGCCGCATCTAAAAAGTGCATTATTATTTTAAGTTTTAGTATTTTAAGTTTTTGTTTTAGAGTGGCAACCAGATATTATGATAGGGAAAAGCGGGCTTCGACCGTTATCGATTTTTTGTTTTTTTTTTGTTTTAAGTTTTTCTACAGCTCACTGTCTTTGAACTAGAACTCAGGTAGTCTACATAAGTTGTTTGAGGAAAAGCAGTGTGTCCCCCCCCCCGCTTTTTTCTTTTAACTGTGGTTCGTTTCTATAACTAAGAAACTATGTTACGGTTTTCCACTAAACTGATTCCAAACATCATAATTAAAGTAATAAGGACCCTCTATAACATTTTTAAAAGTTTCTGAGTTTATACCACTCTTTTCGAATAATAATATCAGATTTTATACTTTGATTTCACATTATCTCGAATTCTACGAGTCCAATCGGAACGCGGTTTGGCTCATTCGACTCGATATCGATAGAGGATACTAGAGCTTATCGGTTTTAGTTCGTTTTTCACCACCAGGGGGCGTTTTATAATCTCTGTTTCTATGGCCCGGATTACGACGGGGTTTGGCTCTTTCAACTGGATTTCGACAGTTTTACAGATTTCGGTCATGTTCGTATAGAACACATTGCGTCCCCTGGTGGTGGAAGGTGTAATTAAAGGATTTTTCAGCCAACTTGGTTTCTATGGGTCACATCACGACGCGGTTTGGCTCAATCGACTCGACGTCGATAGAGGATACTACAGCTTATCGAATTTTGCTACGAGTCTCACCACCAGGGGGCACTTTCATATCTCCGGTTCTACGGGCATGAAAACGACGGGGTATGGCTCATTCGACTCGGCATCGAAAGCCTTAACGATTTCAGTTATGATCGTATAAACAGATTGCGCCACGTGGTGGTGGAAGGTGGAACCGTATACTGCAGCGCGTGCGCAGTACGACTGCTATACGGTGCCGCAGGCAGCGTGGACCCGGGTTGGAGGTTCGTTCGGTTAGAGGTTTATACTATTCTATGTGCAATTTAAGGGATTATCCGGTGCGTGTGTAGCACGACCGGTTTACGGTGCTGAAGGCAGCGGGGCAGGGTCGGAGATTCGTTCAGTTAGAGGTTTATACTATTCGATGTGCAAATTAAGGGATTATCCGGTGCATGCGTAGCACGACCGGTATACGGTGCCGAAGGCAGCGGGGACCTGGGTTGGAGGTTCGTTCGGTTAGAGGTTTATACTACTCAATGTGCAAATTAAGGGATTATCGGTGCCGAAGGCAGCGGGGACCCGGGTCGGAGGTTCGTCCGGTTTGAGGTTTTACAAGATTCGAGATTTTCTACAATTCGAGGCACCGATGTAAATTAGGGGCCCGCTGGCGGGCGAAGCCAGCTAGTCACTAATATTAAGGACGGTAAACGTCTGTGTGTGTTTCTGTCTGTGCATTCCACCTCTGTACACGCAAAGGCTCCGGGACGAATCGACGCACCGGCGGCAGACGCGGACCGAAAAATTCGGAAAAATAGCGCCGTGTTCAAGTTTCGATCGGGTCGGGCGTCCGACCCGGACCCGGGGCGTTATTAATCGACGGAACTGTTTTAATTACCGACCGAAACCGAACTTGGAAAGGAATACAAAACAGCAAACATTTTCACCTCCGAACAGGGTTGCCGGTCTCTCTCGGGTCGGGGAAGGAAAAGGCAGTGGGTTTGCCGCGGAGCAAATTAAGCGCCCCAAACCGCAGCGGGTGTTTTGAAACCGACCCGTATCTTTGGAAGTCGGGGGGCCAGAAACTCAGAAATCGGACAGACAGATTCAGGAGAGAATTTGCTTTCATAAATTCGAAAATTCATTTCAGTACGACGATTAGAACTGAAAAAATCCTTTAAAAATCGATCGATAAAAAATATTTTTTGAATTCTTTCAGCGCTGGGAATGTCAGACAGCTGGAGACACGGCTGCGAAATGATTTTATTCACCGCCGCCGCAGGTGTTCGGGAAGATTTTCACGTGACCGGCCTGTATTCATCGCTCCAGTGCGCTTTCGAAAAACAATGAAGTCGGGGGGTCCAGAAATTCGGAAATCGGACAGACAGATTCACGAGAGCATTTGCTTTCATAAATTCGAAAAATCATCTCAGTACGACGATTAGAACCGAAAAAATCCTTTAAAAATCGATTTATAAGAAATAATTTTTCACTTCTTTCGGCACTGCGAACGCCAGATCGCAGACACGTGGCCAGACGATCTTCTGGATCGATTTTCCAGAGCCGAGGCGCATTTTCTCTGAAGGAGGTCACGTGGGTTTCAACTGGGTGTTTTCAGAGGGGGGGGGCCCATCTCCGAATCTAAGGGGCGCAGTAATTCCAAACTTTCACAGGGCGACGTAAAAGTTTTTCTGCTTTCAGAATATCTAAAAATTATTCTCATATCTTCATTAGGAGCCGATATATTATTTTATTGTATAATTAATCATCGTTATTTGTATAATTAAAGCAAAAGAAAGATTTCTATGACAACGGCTAGATATTAGGATTTTAAGAAGTAGGCCGCATCTAAAAACTGCCTGTTATCAATTTTTTTTTTTTTTTTTTTTTAGTTTTAAGTTTTTCTACAGCTCACTGTCTTTGAACTAGAACTCAGGTAGTCTACATAAGTTGTTTGAGGAAAAGCAGTGTCCCCCCCCCCCCGCTTTTTTCTTTTAACTGTGGTCAGTTTCTATAACTAAGAAACTATGTTACGGTTTTCCACTAAACTGATTCCAAACATCATAATTAAAGTAATGAGGACCCTGTATAACATTTTTTAAAGTTTCTGAGTTTATACCACTCTATACTTTGATTTCACATTATCTCGAGTTCTAAGATATTACTAAGATATTACCAGATATTATGATAGGGAAAAGCGGGCTTCGCCCGTTATCGATTTTTTTTTTTTTTTTTTTTTTTTTTAGTTTTAAGTTTTTCTACAGCTCACTGTCTTTGAACTAGAACTCAGGTAGTCTACAGTCAGGTAGTTGATTTCACATTATCTCGAGTTCTAAGAGTCCAATCGGAACGCAGTTTGGCTCATTCGGCTCGATATCGATAGAGGATACTAGAGCTTATCGGTTTTAGTTCGTTTTTCACCACCAGGGGGCGTTTTATTATCTCTGTTTCTATGGCCCGGATTACGACGGGGTTTGGCTCTTTTGACTGGATTTCGACAGCTTTACAGATTTTGGTCATGTTCGTATAGAACACATTGCGCCCCCTGGTGGTGGAAGGTGTAATTAAAGGATTTTTTAGCCAACTCGGGTTCTATGGGTCACATCACGACGTGGTTTGGCTCAATCGACTCGACGTCGATAGAGGATACTACAGCTTATCGAATTTTGCTCTGAGTCTCACCACCAGGGGGCGCTTTCCTATCTCCGGTTCTACGGGCATGAAAACGACGGGGTATGGCTCATTCGACTCGGCATCGAAAGCCTTAACGATTTCAGTTATGATCGTATAAACAGATTGCGCCACCTGGTGGTGGAAGGTGGAACTAGTGTATACTGCAGCGCGTGCGCAGCACGACTGCTATACGGTGCCGCAGGCAGCAGGGACCCGAGCCGGAGGTTCGTTCAGTTAGAGGTTTATACTATTCTATGTGCAATTTAAGGGATTATACGGTGCGTGCGTAGCACGACCGGTTTACGGTGCCGAAGGCAGCGGGGCAGGGTTGGAGATTCGTTCAGTTAGAGGTTTATACTATTCGATGTGCAAATTAAGGGATTATCCGGTGCGTGCGTAGCACGACCGGTATACGGTGCCGAAGGCAGCGGGGACCCGGGTTGGAGGTTCGTTCGGTTAGAGGTTTATACTATTCTATGTGCAATTTAAGGGATTATCCGGTGGGTGCATAGCACGACCGGTTTACGGTGCCGAAGGCAGCAGGGCAGGGTCGGAGATTTGTTCAGTTAGAAGTTTATACTATTCAATGTGCAAATTAAGGGATTATCCGGTGCCGAAGGCAGCGGGGACCGGGTTGGAGGTTCGTTCGGTTAGAGGTTTATACTACTCAATGTGCAAATTAAGGGATTATCCGGTGCGTGCGTTGCACGATCGGTATACGGTGCCGAAGGCAGCGGGGACCCGGGTCGGAGGTTCGTCCGGTTCGAGGTTTTACAAGATTCGAGATTTTCTACAATTCGAAGCACCGATGTAAATTAGGGGCCCGTTGGCGGGCGAAGCCAGCTAGTTCCTTTAACTGTTAACTCAGTTATTGACTTAATTTTAAAAACAACATATGTACATAATGTGAACACAGTCCCAGTTAAAATGCTTTAGTCACCAGCAACAACTTGGCAATTGCATTTGTTGAGTCCTGATTATATCAATAATTGATGTGGTGCCATAAATTGATGAGCATAATAGAACTGCAAGATTTCCCACACAGTTGTATACAATAGTAGGAAAATATGCCAATTCCTGGAGATACAAAGGTACCAATTGTACAAAATATCATGGAAGGTTCCAATTTCAAATAGTTAAAAAAAAAAAAAAAAACTATTTTAAAGATGGAATTTAATTCTGTATTATCTAAAAAAAAAAAATACTTTTATTTATTTATTAATTATTGTTTGTTATTTATTATTGGTTGTTTATATATTTATTTATTATTGTTTATTTATATATTATTTATTTTATATAGACACTCCAGGTTGATCTTAATAAATATGAGCCGCCAGTGGCTGTTGATATGCCTGATGTTGTCCTGACTGTGCAGATTCATACCCCAGAAAGAAGGCAAGAAACTAAACTTTTAAACAATGTGAAAATGCCATCATTTCATGTTAGTACTTATGTTTCAATAAATTGTTATTATTTGTTTTAATTTTTTTTAAATTATGTTATTTGACTGCATTTATCAGCAATTTTATTTAGTAATTTGTAAATATTGTTTTATTTGTAACTAGCTTACCCACCCTGAGTTGTTCGAGCCCGTGTAATAAACTTAAATCTCATAAAAAACGAAATTAAGGCCACTTTCTCCGATGGCTTTGACACCATATACCGGCATGCTTGTACGCTCCGGAAAATCTTTTATTTCTCCCTTCCACTGCCAGGAAAGCTTTCTGTTCTAAACTCTTTTTGAACGAACCTCTGAGATAGTCCCCCTTGCGTACGACACTGTATAGTAATCCTGCTACAAAATTGAGCTGATTTGGAGAAGATGGGAACATTGTTAGCCGAGTTATTGAAATAAGGCACAGTTAGAGAAAATAACCTTGAGTGAAGTGCCGGGGGGAGGGGATGTTCAAGTGTCCTTCAGAAAATAACTAATTAGGAAGACCACTATGCATCTTTAAAAATTTGTTCATTTGGTTAAGCAAGGAATTTAATTACAAATTTGACTTAAACTATTATTCAGAAATAGTGGTAACCACTACTCATATATTCAGTTTAATGTTATAGAGTTTGACTATTACATTAATTATAATGTTTGGAATCACTTGCGTTGACATTGGAAAGATAGTTGCGGAAATATGGAAACAGGGCATAGAAAAAAAAAAAGCCTTGAAGGAGGGGATGTTCAAGTATCCTTCAGAAAATGACTAATTAGGAGGACCACTATGCATCTTTCAAAATTTGTTCGTTTGCTTAAGCTAGGAACTTAATTACAAATTTGGCTTAAACTATTATTCGGAAATGAGGGTGACTATTAAGTTAATTATAATGTTTGGAATCGGTTGCATTGAAATCAGAAAGATGGTGGCTGAAATATGGGAACAGAGCATAGTTAGAGAAAATACCTTGAAGGAGGGGTTGTTAAAGTGCCCTTCAGCAAATAACTAATTAGGAGGACCACTATACATCTTTAAAAATTCATTCATTTGGTTAAGCTAGGAATTTAATTACAAATTTGGCTCAAATTATTATTCAGAAATAGTGGTAACCGCTATTTGTTATGTTATGGCTGTAAATCGTTACTAATTTAAATATTTTAAAATCAATATTTTAAACCTCTTATTAATTTAAATATTTTAAAATCAATATTTTTTGTATTCCAAATTTAAATCAGTTATCATTATTAATTTCTTTTGTAATTCCATTTATCTCTCATCAAAAAATTCATTTCTTAAATATTACTTTAACATTATTTATTACATTTAATTTCTTTATCTCAATGTAAAATTACTTTTCATAAATATTATCCCATTCATAAATATATTTTCATCTTCCATTCTCAATTATATAATTTTCTGATCTCGTCTAGACTTAGAACAGTTCACCTTTTTTTCCCTCTCTAAGTCAAAAATTCTTATCTCCTCGTAATGGCTGAATCTGGGGTCATTGACTGCACCCATTTCCCTTCCTTCAATAATGCATGCACGTTCGCGGATCATGAACACAGCATTGGATTGAATGAGTTCTAAGGATCGTAGATAAAATTTTTTGATTGGTGCATCAGTAGAGTCTAATGGTTAGAACCTTTTAACTGCCTTTAATGGTCCGGTATCTTCCTGCTGAAGCTTTGAATTCAGGGTGGCGTTCTAGCGTCATCTTTCTCTCTGCTTGCGGCCGCCACCGAGGGTGCATGCGTGCCCTCGGTATGTGAGACAAAAAAGAAATTTATGTTGCATTTTATTATTTCACATCGTTTAATTAAAATAGCATTTTTATCCTTCAAGTTTCTTTTCCAAAATTTAATTGCTATAAATTTTTAATTTCAACGAACTCCTAATTTGATTTAATGAAAATATAAGTTAAGCGACTTCGATTAAGTTAATTTACTCAGGAATGGTTGGTATTGAGTGCCAAGTGCTGATTTCCGGAAGATTATGATCGAGAAATGCTCATTTTGAAAGAACTTTCGATGTACTGGTGATTTTAAAAGAACTATCAAGTGATTTACAGGATCTGTTAATTTACTGGTGAATTTAAAGATCTGACGATTTATCTGTGATGTGCTCTTCTTGATGTAACGATGTTGGCTATTTGAAAATGGTTTCTTCTTTACAACATAATGTTATCTATAATGGATAGTGCAAATAATGTTGTGATCTCGGCTTTGCCGGAAATCATCCAATTCTGTGGTACAGGGAATATTATTGTGTGCTCGGCTTCTCCGGATATCATCAACCAACACAACAAATAATATTATTATGTGCTCAGCATCATCGGAGGTCAACCGATTCGGTAATACAAGTAGTATTATTGTGTGCTCAGCTTCACTGGTTATCAACCAACACTGCCAACCGATTCAGTAATACAAGTAATATTATTGTGTGCTCAACTCCACTGAATGTCAGCCAAGCCGGTAATAAAATTTATCTAATTTTTGCACATTAATCTAGAAGAACAATGCTTGATACTTATCTAGAATTTTAGAAAATCAATTATTCATTGAATTGAACTTTGTTGAAGTAATGAAGTTTTAGTATTACAACACTCAATAATCTGCAATAATGAAATTAACTTGGTATATACAGAGTGTCTCATTTATTTTGCAACCCCAAAAAAAGAACAATGTACAAACATTAATTTTTATTTTTCAGAAGTGCTTAAACGACTACAAAAAGTGTTGGAAGTGACCGCCGTCTTCATCTTTACATATCTGGGCCCGTTTGAGGAGGTTTGCAGACACTTTCTGTAATGTGTTTGGTGTGATAGCGTTTATCTCTTCCGTAATGTGAGTTTTCAGTTCAGTAATCGAGGCTATCAGTTCACGGAACACGCGATTTTTCAAATAGCCCCACAAGTATATCTGAATCCGTAGAAATGACGGTGCGGTGACAGGTCTGGACTGCGTGGAGACCATAGTCCATTTGTAATAAGCTGATCACCAAAAAATTCTTGGAGAAATGGCAGAGTGTCGTTGGCCGAGTGTCAAGGCGTGGTATGCAGTGGCTCGGGGAACATTTGTTTGTAAAGCTAATTTTCTTACTGACGTAGTCGGTTTCTTTTTGATTTTCACCTCTATTTCCTTCATTTTGTGGTCAGTTAGGACAAACGATAGACGGTTCTTTCTTTTCGGTTCCACAGTCCATTCTGTTTGAAAATGGTCCACGATTCGCTTAATTGTGCTTTTATTCGGCACCACCGAGTCTGGAAACTTGTTTTTATATCGTTCATTGCTGTTTTGTACAAAGACGTTCGAAAATAATGTTCAATAATAAATGCGTGTTTTTCTGCACATAACACCATGTCTCAAAACTACCTTTCACTTTGTTCTCCTTAGCACTGAAGTGTCTCGTGCGGTTTTCTAGCATGTTGGTAGTGTTGCTCGCACGTCCCTCCACATTGCAACCTGCGCTAACGGTGTGCGTGTGCACTTGTGTTGTTTATTTGCTTCACGTTTACGCGGGTTGCAAAATAAATGAGACACTCTGTATCCCCAAAGCAGAATATGCTTAAAAGTGTGATGTACGTCACAGAACAATGGCCTTCCCTGCAGAACATTTCAAATTATCATTTTCAAGAAAAATATCCATTCAATCGAAGGAAAATCGTGAAAGTCGTCACTCAATGGCTAGGGATATTATGGACATTGCAAGAATTGGATTAACATGTCCTATGAGTACGACAAATGTGGAGAGAGGGTTCAGCAAACAGAACATTATAAAAAGTGCTTTAAGAAATAGTACAAAAATAAAAAAAATTGAGTGATTTAATTTTTATCAATAGCGAAGGGCCAGACATGAAGGACTTTAATTTTGATGCAGCTTTTGAACAATGGTGCAATAGTAAAAATAGACGGTTAGGTAATTTGTATGAAAAATAAATCTTTAATTAGTCTTATGATATGGTCTTTAATATATGTATATAGTAATTATTATTTTTAATTGTTTGCATTTTCTTCTTTGTTTTGTGCATCTATTGAAATAATTTAACTCCTGCAAATACTTCTTGCCATAACATAGAAGAGATTTTCTAATTCTGTGGTTAGGCAATACTGCCTCGCCAAGTTTGCAGTTCCTTTATGGTTTGTGTTAAAAATTTATTCCGTATTTGTTCAGGTGGTCCAAAGCTTTCACGTAAGTAATAATTTTATTAGTTGAATATTCGATTTTTCATTGAGTATAATAATTTTTTTTTTTTGTATTTTAAAAATGTGTTGCAAAAATATGAGAGAATTTTTAAAAAAAATAAAAGTTATGATTTATCAAACTTTACAATGCTCTAAATGTCCTACACACACCACATTGGCGCGATCTTTTCCCCCTGCCAATTTGGCAAAAACTTCGTTTTTGAATATTAGTTACAAATAGCATGCAATAATTGCACGTGATTTTTTATTTCAATATAAAAATAAAATATTGTAATAAATGAAATAGCTTCTATTATTTTAAAAAAGGAAATAAAAATAAATAAATGATAGTTTGATATAAATAAATATTGATTCACATAATTAAAATAATTTATAGAATTAAAATAAAAAAAATAAAAGTAAATAAACAACAATAAACATATATAATGCAAAAACAAAGTTTTCGCCAAATTGGCGGGGGAAGTGGGAGGAGGAATCACGCCAAGGTGGGGCATATGACATCTGTGCCAAATAAGATTACACACACACACACACACACACACACATATATATATATATATATATATACTTTTGGCTAATAATTTTTTAATTTGGCTAATTTACTAGCTAACATTTTGAAATTCTTAGCGCGGCCCCTGATTAGTATAGATGGTTTCTGTTGGAATGACATTTAAGGCTGCTTTCTTGTTAAATTGACTCATCTTAATAATATTTCTTGAGTGTTTCATTAAGTGAATTAGGTTTGTATATATTTTTAAATAGTTTCCTTTCATTTTTACATTTTTATTTTACTTGGTTCATGTATATAAAGATGCAATTTTGTAATAGAATTTTCACTCATTTCCTGATGGGATATCCTAGAAATTATACACAGTTGTGTGTTCTCATTGTCAATAACAATATTTTCATACTGCCAATCAGCTTAATTAACAGTTAATTGATTATTTCTTATTAAATTTTGATTATATGTTGAGACAACAATTTAGAAATTCTATACAGTTAAAATTATTTTCTAGCATGATTTTTTTTTTTTTTTTTTTTTTTTTTTTTTTTTTTTTTTTTACATCTATTACTGTTTAACTTAACACTATTTGTTGTGATAATGTCAAGTTTTCCTGTTTCAATATCTTAAAAGAAAACTAAGCAAAAAAAAAAAAAAAAAATTATAAGAATCTATTAATTTTAAACTTTTAATATATTTTTTACAAGAAAATGGAACATTTAATAATGAACATGAATTATCTTTTATAAAACATGAATTTTAAATTAAGTGTATTTTGATTTTTAAATACACTGATAAAAACATGATTTTTATAAGATTATTTTTACTTTTATTTAAATATTTTATTTCATGCATTAAAATTTCTCTTTGAAAATAGATTGCAAGTATGTTAATATTTAAAAGAGTGTTCTCAATCATCTTAAAGTCTGGGAAAGTTAAGAAAAATCATCACAGTAATCTCTTACCATTTCATAGAATTATGTTCTTTTAAACAGGAAATTGTCTCTGCAAATATTGAGACATACAACTTAAAATATGTAATCAGTTGTATGTATAGACATTTTAAAGTACTGAATTTTGCTTTATTTTATTTGTAAACCCTAGAAATTTTGAATAAATTAAATAAGGTTTTAAATAAAAATAAGTACACACACACACACACACACACATATATATATATATATAGTGTTTTTGAATTATATTGTGTTGGGGTGTCATTGATCGAGTTGTGTTTTTTAAAAAAATGAGCTCTCAACTTGTCTTTCAAATCATTTCTCTCAACTCAACTCGAATGTCAACATGTTTGATACGTGCCATGTGGAATTGATCATTATGAAGAAGTTGCTATATTTTGAGGATACTGTATCATTCTTGTGAGTAAAACATTTTTTCTACAATTTAAGGGTTCAAAATTCCAATATTATTTCAAAAATGATATCTGGTGGTTATATAGTGTGGTGATTTATAAAGATTTTAGGATAATCGTTGTAAGTGATATATTATATATTTCTTAATGGTTTTTTATTTACATTTTACATATTTCCAATTTTAAATTTTTCCAATTGTTGTCTGGTAATAATTCAGTATACTTGGCTGATTCTACTGTACTTAGCATCATGCCAGTAGAATTATGAAATACTGAATTATTTTTAAAACAGATGTGGGTGCAGCCAAGCTGACGAGTACATCCACATATGTTTTTTCATATCCAATTCTTGATTGGTTCTCTTGTGGTCCAGTTTTTCCACTGAATAATGTTCATAATTAATTTATTAATCCATTTGTGTTTACATAATAGCAACTCCAATTTATAATTTTTTTCCCCTTTCTCTCTCTTTCTTTTTAAATGTTCTTCAGGTATGAGTAAATTTGGCTAATTACCATTGAAGCACATGCTATGGTAATTTTATGATTGCACAAGTTAATTATTAGCTATGTGGTATTCTGATTACACAATATCATTAATTATCTCTTAGTAGATTTTAGTAGAATGATATTAGAACTTGATATGTTTTTGAAATTCATAGATATTATAATTATATATATATACACACACACACACACACACATATATATATATATATATATATACACACACACACACACATATATATATGTATATATAACAGGGTTATTACAAGTGTGTACTTTGTCATCCCAATATTTCCTAAAAGTAAATTTTGCCTCATTTAACTGCATGATTCTGCAATTAAATGAAGCAAAATTTTCTTTAAGGAAATAGTATCCAAAAGTAAGCACCCATATGAATCTGGTATACGATTTTAAAACCATAAATAAAACTTATTTTCCAGAAGAATTTTTCCTAGAGGCTAATTTTCTTGCCCCAGGCTGCTGAATATGTAGCTACACCCCTAGTTATATTTGTGTATATAGCCACTAAGTTAAATGTATAAAATATATTTATATAGATTTATCTCATAACTAAAAAAAATGGTACTTTTCGGTTAGCCGGGCGCCAATGATATATATACATGTATATATACACAAATATATATATATACACTATATCTACACAAATATATATATATACACATATATCTACACATAACACATATATGTACATACATATTATATACACATATATGTATGAATATATATACATATATATTTATATATGTACATATATCACTGGCGCCCGGCTAACCGAAAAGTACCAAAAAAATAATAATAATAAATCATGCATCAAGCATATCCTGTATTTCTGTGACTCCGTTTGCCACAAAAATCTTTAACTTATTGAGATGGAGTGTTAAGCCACGAAAGAACAATAGAGGAACTTGTCAATAGCAAAATTTTGTTTGAAAGTACTCTTCTCTTAATCATTTTTGTAAAAAAAAAAACGTACTGGATTTATTAATCCTCTGGCTGCTTATCCCGCGATTTCCACGGGCAAGATATTTGTAGAAAAATTTATGTAATTTGCAATTTTTGAAGCAATTTTGTATTAAAAATTCCACAATCAAAGGTTGAAATTGATAAATTTATTACATTTTTCATATACTGGATGATTTGAAATATGTAATAGTGTAGAAGATAAAGGTCAATTTATATATTGAAAAAAAAATTGAGCAGTCAGAGGGTTAATAAGTTTTTATTATATTTTCTTAAATTAAAATATGAGCATTCTCATATATAATGCATTTTAAGCAACCTCATATTTTATTATAGCTTTATTATTACTAATTATAGGCAGATCAAGAATTTCTAGTACTTGGATGTCAGTATTTAACTGAGTTAAGAGATGTGATTGATTGTGTATCTGACAAAGCTATTCCTGGGGAATATAGTGAATGTCCTCATTCTCTACCACCAGTGACTTGCAAGGTAATCTATATATATATTTGTCTTACGTGGCGCGAAAAAAGGGCTGAATTTGTAACTTATGATTTGGCAACAACTGTAGTTTCCAGAGCTCAGACCAATGAACAGACTAGATTGTGTTAGATCAGCTCCGCCTCCGTCCAATATGGCGGTCAGTGTGAGAGAAGTGAAACCATAGAATAAAACTCAAACTTGCAATTATTAAAAATAAAATAACATGTGCGTAATCCAAAGCGTCTGAGATGATTCATCATTTTAATTATGAGCAATATCGTTAATTTCAAATGAATTCTCAACTCTGATTTAGAATTCATTTACGAATTTCAATCACTCAAAAGACGGAGAAAAAAAAAATCATCTGCTAGATATCACCTGCCGCCATCTGTCGGTGTATTGATGAAATAAAACAAACTATCTTCCTAATATAACGTAGTTTTTTTCTAATGAATTTAAGTCGTGCTGTACAAAAAATCCTTTTTTCATAGTATTTAAATGATTTATATGCCCATTGGTAGCGCCAAATAAATGCATTTTCAGTTGTGTTTTCAATGAAGAATTACTTTTTTACATTAAAATAAATTGTCAATTTCATATGTT
Source organism: Maratus michaelseni (assembly GCA_963931845.1). Taxonomy (NCBI): domain Eukaryota; kingdom Metazoa; phylum Arthropoda; class Arachnida; order Araneae; family Salticidae; genus Maratus; species Maratus michaelseni. Next base: position 342,786,700 of record OZ007591.1, on the reverse strand, counting down.
CAAATGTTTTATGGTAGAACTTATTCCGGCTAGAATTGCTGAAAAAAAGGGGCGAGCGAGCGAAGCGAGCTGTGACAGCGAAGCGGTCTCAATGTGAATTGCTTCGCAATTCACGGGGGGTTGACGAGCGTTAGCGAGTAGGGGGCTGAGCCCCCTAGTTATCATGAATTTGTCTAGCTACCTTTGACAAAGGTTCTAGTTTTATACTCAATGTCTGACTTCTATTATTATTATTATTTCTAGGATATATACAAAACTGGATTCTTTTACATTAATGGTGTTTTTTACAATGATAAGCGATCTAAAGATAGTAGAGATTATAGTGAGTAAGTATGAACAATTTATTTTTCTAAGAATACTTGTTTAATTAAACTGTGGAATTCCTGAAATGCTTATAAAATCATGCAAGATATATATTTTTGTTCTCAAATAAATTATTTAAACATTTCTAGAATTTCTGTTTACAACTATTTTCAGTATTTTTTTTAATCACAATACTTGATCTCATTCTATGTATAATATAAGTAGTTTAATATAGTAACAACCACATTATAATATTCAAAGGTATACTTTATGTAATAAATTATGATTATATCAGGTATTGCACTTTTCTTAAAATTTTAACACTTTCCTATTATTCATAAAATTATACTTAACATTTGATGATAACCCAGATGGTTATTTGCTATCTCTCTATTCTAAAAAAAAAAAAAAGTAACTAACACTGTTGTCGCTGTCATAATTGATTTTATTGTGACCAAGGCTCTTTCATATCTTATATTAAAAAAAATATTCCATATAAAAACTGGTAGTTTTATAAAGAAATGTATAATAACCACACTGAAGCTGACAGTTTTTAAATCAAAGAATTATTTTAAGCACTATTTAATGCTGAAATCTGTCAAAATATTTGAATTAAAAAAGTTTTGTAAGATAAAAAAAAAAAACTATGCATAGCAATTAACCATCTTTCGCCGGCACATATTTGACAGCATTGCGGTGTGCCGTGATCAAGCATTTTTTTATTTGTTTATTTATTTATTTATTTATTTTTTAATGTGTAATTCAAGAATTCATTATTTTAATAGAGATTTATTTCATATTTTGAAAATGTCATTGTTTTACGTACTGTTGCCAAATTTTAAAAAGCACAAATAATAATATTTCCTGACATCTTTCAGTTGAAAAATATATTTACACATGAGTATTAAAAAAAGAAAAGAAACTTTAAAATAATTAAATTATTACATGCAAAAAGCACTTAATGAGGAAAATTATGTCATATTTTAAAAGTCCAAATAATAATATTGCCAAACTCTTTTCAGTTGAAAAATATATTTACATGTTTATATTAAAAGAGAACGAAAATTTTAAAATAAATAAATTCGTATGTTCAAAAAGCATTAAATGGGGAAAATTACATTATATTTAAAACTATTTTCTTCTAGCGTCTAAAAAGAAAACTTTGCTTTCTAGACATTATTATAAAAGTCTGGGAGGCAGTGACATTTTTTACTTAACCATTTTTTATACAAGCTGATTTTCAATCTTACAATCAATGAACAATTACTTATCAATCATGAAAAATGACATCAGCTGTCACAGCAACAGTGGATCAGGCCTTGGGAACCAAGATAAAAATCTCTCAATCAAATGGAAATGAATAGCAACCCAATTACAGAAGATTACCATTGGTTGTAATTTATGATATTTTTAAAACAGCAAATTAGCATGTTTTTAGAGTCTGCATGGGGGTTACCGAGTGTGGCTTGTAGGAGCCACAGCCCCCTAGTATTTAAAACAAAAACATTAGTCCAGCTTTGTGCCAATAGATATGAATTACTGCACAGGGGGAAACGAAAAGAAAAAGTTTGGTATCAGTGTCTGATCTCTGAAGCCTTCATAGATCATCTCAATTCGTCCAGTACAGACAACTGTTAGTCTTGATACAATTGGATCTGATATGAATAACGATTGCTTGTCGGGAGCAGTTTTCACCTATGTTCTGTACATGGACAGTATTTTCTGTAACCAAGCAGAAGTTAAATCCCCCCCCTTTTTTTTGTAAAGCAATTAATTTGTTCATCTGAGATGTTTGCAAAGGAAAAGGACATTTTATCACTACTATTATATTAAAATCTTCTTTTTATCAGAAACAATAAAATTAAATGTAAGTTGTGTGGAATAAATGCAAGGTAACTCATTGTATATGCATATTTTATAATCAAAGTTGAATTTAGGGACATCTTTATATTAGATCATCACTATGGTTCTAATAAATTATTTATTTTCTTTCAATTATTTTTCATAGATAAAGGGTGCAGAGGGGTGCCAATGAAAGAAACTGCTTAGGTACACCAATCTCTTGTAAATTGTGCAAAGTGAAAATTCACTGGCATGAAAATGAGATTTTGGTGTATTTCTTTTTAATTTGTCATTTACTTTTTGAAATTTAAAAGATAACTTTTATTTGCCTCTTAAATACATTAATATTTTGATTTCTGTGAATAAAATATGGTATAGCAGAATAGTTAATCATAAAATTTCCTTTATTCTGTTGTAATAAAAAGGCTATTTCATTAATGTTCAATTTACTGTTGGAAAACACACACACAGACACATATACATTTTAATATGTACTGATGCTCATTATTTTATGTGTTTTTTTCTTTATACTATAATGATACCTTTTGTATTCTTTTTAGAACTATTATTAAATGGAGCAAAAATCGTGGCATCGGACCATTTAAAAAATCAATAATGGAAGAAACTCGTTTTGTTGATTTGACTATTCAACTAGGTTATCCATATGTATATCTTCATCAGGGAGACTGTGAACATATAATTGTTTTTACAGATTTGCGGTAAATATAAAATTGAATTTTACTCTTTTTTTTTTTTTTTTTTTCAAAGTTTCACATTTCCTTTTCTCTTTACTAATATAACTCAGTTGAATATTTGTAGATAACAATATTTCTATAATAACATGAATTTTTCAGTTTACTATTTTATTCGATTCAGCTTGTTTTCAGCAATTTAGATTGATTATGCATTGATTTTTGTATTTGTGTATAATATATTTTTAAATAATTCAGCAGTTTATAATTCCAGTTTATAATTTTAAGTTGCTGTGACTATAGTTTAATTTCTCTAATTTAATCAACAAATTATTACATAACATTCTGCTTCGATTATATTTCTAATTAAACCTTGCTACTTTAACCTAATGTTTGCTAATATATTTTTTTCCTTAAAATGTTCAGGTGATATGCTATTCTTATAATGAGATATTTGTTTCTACATTTAATTTTATCTTAAAGACAAAAATCTGGTTCTGTCATCCATTATTGCATTATTATAGCCTAATTTATCTGCAAATGTTAAAAGCAGCATCATGCTGACTTTTAACCCCTTGGGGACGAGCAACCCATATACGTGCTGCATAAGATGCTCAGAATCCTCGATTATTCCCACCAGTTATTTTTTTATTGTTATTGTTAAGGTTTGTCCCATTTAATCATAGCATTTCTGCTATTCAATGAGATGAAAGTTTCTATTTTGAAAAACCGATGGTAAAAGATTAAAAATTCTGTAAAGGACGCTCATTGTGAAGGGGTTAAACAATCATAATAGCACTTTGTCTATGTCTAATGTCTTCTTTTTTATGCTATTTAAATGACCCAGCCAGAATGAATGCTATCTTGACTCAGTTCGACCTGGTGTAAAAGCTAAGCTAAGTTTGCCAAGGTCTATCCCAGCCCATTTACGTTTTTGCAGTTAATTAGCCAACCCGAATAAAAAGCTGACATTTCTTAATGTACAATTAAGATTCTTTTAAATACTGCATAGATATTTATATGAAATTTTTACAGCATATTTCAGTTTATTTGTCCGTGAGTTATGGAGCATGGAATAGCAACATTAATGATCACTTAAACAATTACATTCCAACAAGAGGGGAAAATTCTGCTATAAGGCAGAATATAGATTGCCACACACGGCTTTTATTTAAGAAATAAATAAACTAGCTGTAACTCAGAATAAAAACGGAATGACAACAAACAATTTTAAAATATCTAAATAACAAATAAAAATTCCCCTGTTAAAGTGTTGAGTTGTTCAATAACCATTCGATTTAGAAAATATTTTTCTACCACTGAGCAATTTTTTTTAATGAAATTTAATTCATGTTGCTATGGCAGCAGACGATAAAACGATATCTTTGGAATAAGGGAATAAATAGAAGAAAAAAATTTGTTGATGTTTGTGATAAAATGTTTTTCTTTATTTTTTAAAAATGTATATACATAATTCCCTTTTACATTTTAACAGAATAATAAGTTTACTATAATTCGTTACTCATGCTATGGCCAGTATACACGATACACGTCGAGCCACAATGCCTTTATCATTATCTTTTTACGTGTAAAAGTTTCGCTACGGTATTCCTTTTTGAAGTTTTGTAATTTTTGAAATCTAATATTTGAAAAACGACATAATCATTAGATTTGAAATTTATATCAAGAAAAATACAATTTTTTACCATTCTAACGCAGTTTGTAAAACAATTTTGTGACAAATACTTTTCGAGTTATTAATTTTTTAAGTAACTTCAAATGTTTCATTTTCCGAGATTAATCTGTGGCAACGATGAATTGCTGTGACTTTTCATAAACATGAAAAATGATAGAGATTGAAAGAATAAGCCACCCTGTGCGTGGCTAATAAAAACCCATTAATAGAGACTTCTACAAATATTTCTCTAATTTATTTAACCAAAATAAATTTCTAAAAATTCCAGTAAAAAAATGTAATAGAATATTACTATTATTTTTACAAAAAAAATATTGTCTGCTCGGAAAGAGTTAAATCTAGTTTCAGCCCGAGTCTATGGAAATAAATGTAAGCCCAGTCTCAGCACAAGTGTAGTAAAAGAAAATTGGCCCAAGCCCGGGCAAATCTCTTACTTCCAATGCGAGAGTGGCTTATAACCGATGGTGGTTTAGTAGCTTGGATGCCCTGGGTGAGAGTCTTTAGCATTCCTAAAGACAATTTATTCTAAGGAAATGATAAAATTTTTAAAAGAAATTGCCCATAATATTTAGCAATCTAGGCAGCTAGCCAGCCTTGCATGCCCCTCCTCCTCCTGCCTGTTGAATAAAGAACCGCTTTTGATAAACCTATTCAATCTCTGAAACAGTCATTACACAGCAAAGCATTCGAAACTGGCTGAATTACATATGTGTAAGCATCAGCGTTCTATAAATCCTGCAGTTAACATATATTCATTTAATCATTTGTTTTATTTGTTTAATCAGTCGTTTCATAAGTTTGATTAGGATTTTATATATATAGGGTAGATATCACATGTTATATAGAATGTGTTGATAAGAATATTGTGCTGTTTTAACATTACTTTTCACCACTAATTGCCTCCATTTGAAACTGATTACTATTATAGTGTAATGATTAAAATTAACCAATTCATAATTAAAATATATAGTTACCAAACAATCTGTTAGGAACGATCACTAGACTAATTCTCCCAAGAAAGCAAATAGTTTCCACATAGCATGAGACAAACGGACTGACGATCCATTATCCAGCCGCTTAACTACTAACTCAACAATCTATTTATGGATGGAAAAAGCTAGCATGTGCCATGATCCATCCCTTTTCTACAATAGTTCATTGTAGCATCAATGATATGATGAAGACTTAAACAATGAAGTAAATTGACATGTATTGCAATATGCAACTAATGCCATCTAGCATAGAAATAGTTCATATTTAAAAGCACAGCATAAAACAGAACAACTAGAAAAATGTGGGGGGGATGCTCACAATCCTGAACATAGGTCTGTATCACATGCAGCAAATTTATTTTGAATCTTCTATTTCATTTTGCTTGAAAGAGAAGTGAAATTGAGAAATTGTACTTAAATTAATTGAATTTAATTAAAGTTTGTTTACATGTAAATCGTCAAATAGGTTACCTTGCCATTAAAAAAAAAAAAAATGAAAACCTTATTTTATGACTGACAATTTTTGAAAGTGTTTTGTAATTTATTAGCACTAATTCAAGCAATGAACGTTTTGTTAGAAAATAGTTTATTAGTCCTGCAATTTATATTTTTGGAAATAGTCGAATAAAAACATTTAAGGCTGCTCATCAGTAAACTTCTTGATTCTCGTCGCTAATGTTAATCCTATAAGCTTAGGATGCATTCTTATATTTAAAATATCTCCTCGGGAAATTAATATTTTTAACTTCTGTTTTTTTTTGTACTATTCTTAAAGGATGTCTCTTCTTTTCTTAGTTGTCAAAATATTTTTTAAATATGTACTTAATTTATAATTTTATGTGTTAAAATCTTAGCGAAACTGAATAAGAGATTTTAATACTTCCCATAAAATTAAGTATGCATTTTAGAAAAATTTTGACAGCTAAGAAAAAAATCGACATCCTTTAAGAAGAGTACAAAGAAAACAGAAGTTTAAAATATTAATTTCCCGAGGAGATATTTTATATGTACGAATGCATCCTACAGCCATAGGATTAACATTAGTGAGGGGAAATGGGAAGTTTACCGACAAGCAGCTTTAACCTCTTGTCCGTTAATGTTACTGAAAATTACTGCACTTTTTCTAATGTTATAAAAAAAAATATTATTTTTTATTATTATTATTATTTATTTAAAAAAAAAAATTATACCAGATGACTTTTTTAAGAAATATACTTTTCAAATCAATTATTACTTACCCATCATACGTAGTATAGGGTAAGTCTTGTAATCATTTCAGATATTGGAGATTCCGGAAAACATTTTTAGAAAAAAAAAAAATTGCTGTCTGTCTGTGTATCTGTAAATGCTCTATCTCTCGAACAAATTGAGATAGAGACTTAAAATTTGGTATGTACATAGTATGTAATAACCGAAAGAAGCTTATTGAATTTCAGTAACCTTGATTATCCGGAGCTATTTTTTTCGCACTCTCTAAATATTCGTTCTGATAAAAGGTATATAAAAATTTTCAAAATTGTTTATTTTAAGGAGTGAATATAACAGACAATAAAAAACATAAATTTTGAATAAAGAATGAAGTCGATCGGATAATGAGTTGCCGAGATATTTGTAATCCTTTTTGCCACACTCTTCGATTTTTCATGACCCTGTATTTCATCCAAATTTCAATTCAAAGATATATTTTAAATGGAAATGAGACGCTTAATCCAACGAAATAAATCGTTAGTTAATATGATTATCATTTTTGGAGTTAAGGATGTTTCTTTTATGAAATTCAGTAATAGAGCATTTAAAGTTTATGACATCATCAAGCCACGATTTTATTCAAATTGCAATGCATTTCATAAGTAGTTTACACATGTTTTATTTTCATATTTTCTATTATGCATATCTATGATGGGTAAGTATTACGGTGGCTCCCAACGACTGGTTTTAGTACCCTAATTTTCTGCCTATAATCCGCAGGTGTCAATCTCATGATATTTTGAAAAAAATCATCGTATAATCCGCAGGTGAAGTTTTCACTTTAAAAAAATTTCACAAGATCTACAGGACTGACTTTCAGCCATAAGAGGAAAAATATTGAATCTATTGTAAAATATTTTAATTTTTAACTTTTGTATTTAATATAACACTTGATAAATAAATAAATAAATCTGAAATATTGATAATTCAGTACAAAGATATTTGCAATTCTATTACACATAAGTAAAAATAAATTCAGAAGATTTACATTACTTAGTATAAAATTATAATTAAATAAGTTAATTACTTAAATATTTGTTTAAATTAAATATAAAATCCTTATACTATTTTTTTTTTCTTTTGTCTTATTTATAATTTAATATTACGAGATAAGCGAATCAGACAAAGATTTGTCTGGCACCATCTGTCGAAGTAAAAGCTTACTACGCCATTCGATTATCGCTTGAATTGAATATCGCCGTAAGCGGAGCATGAATAGCTAGCTGCAATGGATGAAGCATAGAGTGCGATGTTTGTAAACTAAATATGAGTTAAAAACTATTGTAAAGCATGAAATAAATGGATTTAAGGAATCAATTATTAATATAAAACAGAAATCAAAAGATTATTGGTAAGTTAAAAGTACTATAACATTAATAATTACGTTTTTATAATAAAGCTATGTTGATATGTACTGTTTATGAACTTTATACTGAGATTAAATAACTGTAAATAAAGATGACATATGAGTAAATGGTAATGAACGCTTGTGTTTAAAGAGTATATTTGAGGCAGTAAGACCTAGATATGAAATGAAGGCGTGACTTTTCTTAACAAGATGTAATAAGTTGCGCGGTAGCGCCATCTGTTGATTTTTAAGAAAGATATTTGTAAATTTGCTCAAAAAAATTATGTTTATTGACATTTGCAAAGATATCGAGTAGGAAAAAAATCTCGGATAATCCGCAGTGGCGTATAATCTGCATTACAAGAAAAATAAAGTTTTTTAACGTATAATCCGCAGATTATAGGCAGGAAATTAGGGTACTTTGTACAAATTTTCCTTAAACATTCATTTTCATAAATGTCCTCAGCTTTTTTTAAAATCATTTTTCTAGATTTTATGTCTTTACCTATTCTGTGATTTATCAGCTGCCAAATTTTTGTGTAAGCCTGGGTTTGCCACTTAGATAAAAGTATGCCTTTAATTGTAATAAGATGTTATAAACACTAAGGATGTAATGAATAGTGATTTTCTGTGAATACTGAGTGTTTGGCACTTCAGCCAGCTAAATACTATTTCAGGGCTTAAAGTTAATTAAAAAAAGTGTAATTTTAAAACAATTTTACATAATATTTAGCACATACTTCCATTTTGATAAACAAGGCATTTTCACATTTTCGCACATGTTTTTAGTTATTTAAGAAGAGAACAGTCTTAAAACTCTTTTAATTAGTAAAACTTCATGGCTTTGCATGTGAATTAAAATAAATGAATAAAATTTTCTTTGATTTTAAAATAAATATTTTAAAATCAAAGATATTGTGAAGGAATTAGAAGAAAGATTTTACAGTCATATAGAGTTTGTCAGGAACGGTCTTAAAAAAAAAAAAAAAAAAAAAAAAAAATAGTCCAAGTTATTCAAATGGTAGCATCTCAGCAAGAATAACTTTCCTGCTCATTTTCATTTAGCGAGGAAGTTTTCAAATGCATCAGGAGAGCAGTGTTTGGAGTGGGCAATCCTTTTCAGTTTTGTAAACATACAAGGGTTCTTAAAATCTTAGAACAAATTTTCAGAGGAGATAAAGTGGTCAAGACAAACATTTTTATTTTTTTTTGTACCGGAAACCAGCATCGCAATCCACTTATTCAATCAAAGATACAATATATTCAATCAAATACAGGGTGTATCACTACAAGTTGAAATTGGGTTTTTGTTCACAATTTTAATAATAATGAAAATATTTTAGCAATATTTTCATCATATTAACTTTGCTTGTATGAGAAATATGATGATATCACTGGAGATGACTGAATTTTAATCAGTGACATGGTATATGTACTGTCAGCTGCATTCTGAATAATGGAATGTCTTTCTTGGTGTTGTTTAGATGTGAATGGTGGCAATTTTCAGCTGTCAAGTCATATTTCACAGAAATAAAAGTAAGTATGTTGAAAATATAGTTACAATATCTTCATTATTGTTAAAATAACAAACGAAAATTCAAGTTTATCCTGGAGTGAGAGTCACTGTAATTTTGACTGAATAATAAGTGCATTACAATTCTAGTTTTCTGGAAATCTTCCCCGTCCTCCCTAAATTTTAAACCCTGATTACTGATACACCACTCCAAACAGGCTTTAATTATGCAAAACTAGAAGGATAAGTGGAAAATTTGGAAATGTGGGGTATACCTGCAACAAAATCAGCCCTGTAAAGCGTTTAGACAGTAATGTTTTGAAATACTTTTATTTTTATTTATTTTGTGAAATATGATCTTGGGGAAAAAATAATGTTAAATGATTTTTCTCTTTTCTATTGCTAGGCTTTTCTCGAAACATGATGTAAATAACAGAAATGTTTATCCCTTGTATACCCAAATCAAGCCATCAAAACGTATCTTCTGCATGGTTTGTCATGTTTTTACAGCAACGTAAGTTTTCTTTTCTTAATCTCTTATATTGAACTGTAAATTATTAAAAATGATAATATGTTATTATTCTCCTCTATCTATACTAATAATAAATAACATGTTTTTCTGTGTGTGTGGACTAAGAAAATCTACTGCGCATAAAGGCCTGAAAATTTGGATGAGGATAGTCCAAGGACAGGTCCTAATGCACCTAAGGCTGAGAAACTATCAGATGTAACTTCCTCAAACAGACATATGTTTTTTAATTGCAGAAAACAGTAAATGCAATTACTCTTAATAATATAGAAGACATGGAGATAATGTAGCAGCAGCAGAAAAGTCATTTTAGAAAAATGAAGATTAATAAAAGTTCACTTTTAACAAATCAAATTTAAATTAAATTGTAACGAAAATATAAGTAGATATATTTACGATATTAAAGACCGAACTAGTGAAAATATCATCCAGTTTTCTTGAAGTGTAGCAAAGCAACAACCTCATTACAAGAAACAGCCATGACAAAACGAAGTGCTATCTATTTTTGTGCTGGAGAAATTGCTGCATGTGCTGACACCTTTCTTACTGAAAAGTACGATAGTGACATGAATTGCATAATCAGTTACATCTGCACATGTATCAGTGTGTTTTATGCTAATGCCATCTGGAGAGACAAAAAAGAACCGCAACACTTAAACTATTGCTCTGGATTTAGAAGGTTGTTAAAAGACGAAAATCATCAAAACTGAAAAATGAATACAGCATTTAAGAAGATAATTAAAAAAGCATTTAAAGTGAATTAAATTGAGGAATAACTAAACAAAAGGTAAGATTGATGTGAATAAATATGTATAAATAAAGTTAGTTTTGAAAATAAAATTAAGCAAGAAAGAAATATCATCTTTCAAGCATAGATTATGAAACACTTTCCAACGCTTTGAGAATAATAAAACTTTGCTGTTTAATAAAGAAGATATCTAAGTAAACATTTTAGAAAATGTATAACACATTTGAAAACCAGATTTCAACAATTACCATTCATATCCAGAAAGGTACTCCAAATCTTATGTGCAGCTCTGTATATGATCTGTAGATTTGTATATATTCTACACAGTATGCTAAAATTTAGTATAGTAAAAGAAAAACACTTAACACAGTTGAAAATTCACCTTCAGCAATTTCTACCAGTAGACCGAAGCATATTTGAACTCTCTTGTACAGTCTTGTATACTAAATACAGATTTGAAAGTTTTTTTAAGCTAAAACTACTGAAATTATCATCCATAGGCGGCCATGTATCCAGTCTTTTGCATAGCCTTGTAAATGATTTTATTTATACTTTACAAACATCTCTTATTATATGGAATGTAGTTGAGCTTGAAATTGCATAACTCAAATTAAAAAACACCTTTAAGCAATTCATACTCATTTTCAGTAATACTTGCAAATCTTTTAGTGTATTCTTTTGTGACCTTGAGATAAGATTTAAACACTCCACATAGTATGCAAAAATTTAGTTCAATTTAAAAACACATATCATGACTGAAAATGCACTTTTGGATATCATTAATCATTTATGTGTCCCTGTAAATGAACGACAAATGTGATGTGTATCAATTTCATCATGTTTGATCATCATTTTTCATCATAATTAAAATATGCTGCGAACAGTTTTTCTCTTATAGACCATTAAAAAACCGATGTTGGTGATCCTGGTTGGTGCCCATAATCGGCAATTCTGTGTATTGACATATCTCGTCAGATGGAAATGGGCTTCGTCTGTCCACAGAATTTTCCACGGCCAATCCTTATCCACCTCCATGCGAGCAAGAAATTCCAAAGCAAAACCCTCTCTTGCTGGCAGGTCAGAAGGAAACAACTCCTGCACAGGCAAAATTTGTATGGATAGCATTGCAGGATGTTTCGTATAATGTTATGCACCGTGCTCACAGGCCTGTCCAATGTTCGGGCAATTCTCTGTGCACTGCATGGTTACACACCACCGCTCGACTCCTCCTGAACTGCTGTTGCCACTTCTTCAACTACTGCCGAATCACATGTTTTCCTTCCTCTACCAGACTGCACATCAAATGAACCTGTATTTTTGCATTTTTTCACCATTTTCACCAGACCCATGACAGTCATCGGTCTGCCTTTTTTCATACCCTTGAGGGTCCTGAACTTCTTCAGAGAGCTACTGGTGCAGAATCACCGTTCTTGTAATACAAGCAGAGCGCGGTCCTTCATTGAGACACTCATGCCGAACGTCTGAGACGCGAAATGAGGAAACGCCGTTTACCCAACGCTTTTATAACACCTGAAATGGCCGTGCGCATGCCAGGTATTTTAATTTACATCTTCTGACGTTACACTCCATCCGCCACCTGTCACTAAAATTTTGAACTATCTCTTTCTTTTTTTTTTTTTTTTATGTTCTTTCCCCCTTCTTCAATAATACGCCGTTCAATTTTGACGTCATTCTAATCGGTGCTTTGTTTTTTAGAGCATTTTGAAACGTAAACTTTAATTATAATCACCCTGTATATACTAGGTAGATGGGAATTAACGTAACTGAAGCATTGAGGAGACATGAGAAAATAAGCCTGTTATTTCCTGGCAAATACATGGGTGGCTTTTACAACTAACTATCCATGTTTTTGCACAAAAATTATATGTAGGCTTCAAAGAGTTCTGACGATATGAACTAGTTTGTTTTTAATATTAAACAACCTGACACACAAAAAAAAACTGAGAAGAAAACATAGTCTTTTTACAACTAAATATCAATATTTTTTCATGATTTTTTTTACATGCTTCAAAACTATATTTATAACTGATAGCAATTTTAAAAAGTTTGGACAATAAGATTTTTTTTTAAACTATTAAATGACCCAATGTTTAAAAAAAAAAAAAAAAAAAAAAAAAAAAAAAAAAAAATCTTACAAGTGCTTTTACTTCTAAATATCAATATTTTTTACGAATTTTTTATATAGGCTTTGAAACCATTATATTTATGAATTATAAAAATTTCAAAGTGTTTGGACAATAAAATTATTATTATTTTTTTAATATTAAATGATCCAATGTGAAATAAAGCAATATAAAATAATAATTTTGCACACTTTAAAATTCTGAATTTGCTACTTTTTGCTGAAATACGAAAAAGCATATAACACCCACTTAAAGAAAATACGTAAATATTGTGGGACCCGCAATACATGGTTCATTTGGAAATATTTTTCGTTTAAAAGTATAAATTCTTACAAAATCAGGTTAAAGATATAAAGTCATAGAAATTTGAAGTTTATATAAAGTTATCACGGGTCGGGGCAATGACTGACGGGTGAACTAGTTTACAATAAAATGCTAAAAGTAAAATTGAAATGTATCTTTACTTCTGACAGCCCATGCATCAATGGGTGGGAAAAAATTGTGTTAATGTTCAGCAATGTGTTTGGAGCTTAAATGTGATGAAATTCACTATTATATATATTTTATTAGAATTTTTCTGCTCACTTTTAACCAATACATTTTTATCCTGCATTAGTCACATCTCTGTGATAAGTCGCCATTTTCCTCTTGTAAATTTTTAACAAAGTAGATTCAAACCCTCTACCTTCTTTCCACTATCAAATTTTGTGGCAGTTGCTCTCAAGCCAGTTAATGCATTCAAAATTTTACATAAGGAAAATGGTGGCTTGTATCACAGAGATAGATATGCGACTAACACAGGATTAAAAAAATGAAACATTTTTGTTGAGAAATAATGTTTTTTTGCATTTAATCACAATAAACAATTTTGATCATAATAATTAATAGTCATATTCAGTGTTAAAAGTTGTGTTCATTATGAATGTTTCTTCCTTGCTGCCATGACCCTTTCACCTGAGGAAAGGTTCAGTTAATTTTTTGGCGTTAGAAATGTCATGCATTTTAAATTTGCATTGTGTTTTAAAGAAAGTTTTTTATACTTACCTTTATTGATGCTAGTTTCTTGGTGCTTTTAATAGAAAAATTGATTAAATCCCAGCTTTATTTATTTAACTAAACAAATGTTTATAAATAATGTATTATGCAGGGATTGCAGCATCCTATATTTTTTTTATAATATAGGATGTATATTATAAAATTATATCATCAAATCACCAATGAACCATGTATAGGCGAATATAATATATATATTCGCCACCACTATTTACAAAATATAATCTTCTTGATAGCATCCTGTTGACATATTAAAGAAATCTACAACAAAAATAATAGTTTGGGAATACAGAACGCTGTGTAATCATAACATAAAAGGATAATTTGTTCCAGGTTTAAAGGAGGATAGGGAACTGCTGTCAGGATCTTTTCTTTTTTTTTTTAAATGCTTAATTACATAATCTTTCAACCTAAATATATTGTATTTTTTCTGTTAAAATATTTCAGTTGAAATTTTCTCTTTTTCATCATCATTTAATTACAATAAATGAACACTGCTAATGTGTGCAAGCATAATACTCTATAAGTTCATCTCTCTTACAGGTGGGTTGTCTATGATAACAAGCGTCTTCCTGAAAACCCATATTTTTTCTGTAAACACTGCTTTATAAGCTTTAATTATGATAGCAATGACCAAAAAATTGGTGAATTCAGAGCTTACTATTTTCCTGACCGTACAAGGCTATTTTGATGCATCAAGTGGTATTAAAAATAATGTGACTAGTATGAACGAAGGCGAACAGTGTGTAACTTTGTAAAAACAAGTACTTTCTATTAAATAAAGTTTCTGCTATAATGTATTGATTTGTTTATTGTAAATATTGCTTAACTTTTTAAAATTTACTTTCTTCATTCTACTGAACACAATCACATAAATTATGACTTAAGAATTTTGTTATAGGCAGGTTTACCAGAGATAATGAAAGATGCCTTTAAAGAGTTTTTCATATGGAATAGCCTGAAACATTAGTGTGTTTTCATGTAAAAAAAACACACCAATCATTTAACCCCAAGTGCCCTGTGTTTTGTATTCCACATTGCTTTTTTTTTCTCTTTTAGTTCTTTATTAACTGCAATAACCAACTATAATCCTACTTTGTGAAGCTTTAGCCTCAATTTGTCTTTTTCTAAAGCCGCTTTCATTTAACTGTTGGTTGCCTCCTCAAAGCTGCCAAATCGCTAAAAAAGCGTAAATTTCGTCAAAGGATCGCTGAAAAACGCGAATTTTGTTAAAGGACCATTGAAAAAATGAAATTTTGTTAAAGGATCGCGGAAAAACCATGCATTTCGTCAAAGAATTGCAGAAAAAACGCTATATTTCGTCAAAGAATCGTGCGGAAAAGTCGCGAATTTCGTCAAAGAATCGTGCGGAAAAGTCACGAATTTCGTCAAAGAATCATGTGAAAATGTCGAATTTCGTCAAAAAAAAAGGGTGAAAAATGCGAATTTCACCGAAAAAACACTAATTTCACTAAAAAGTCGTGGGAAAATCGCAAATTTCGTCAAAAGATTGCGTAAAAACACAGATTTCGCCAAAAGATCGCTGAAAAAACACTAATTTTGTCAAACGATCGTTGAAAAAGTGCGAATTTCGTCAAAATATTGCTGAAAAAACACAAATTTCTTCAAAATTTACCGCATTAGGTTAAAAGATAGAAACCAGATTCCTTTTACTAATGTAGAAAATGTAGAGACGCGAAAAAAATAATTTAAAAAAATCCAAAAACTGGCTTTAAGGTGCATAACTTCAGACAAATTAGATAGCTTCCTGCCAAATCTTGTAGCTCCATGTGCATCGCAGCAGGCTCTTCACAAAACAAACACACAGAGACAAACATCTATGTTTATTATTATAGATAAGTTTTTAATCTAAATCAAGATACTGAACTATTTTTTGAAAAATGTCAGCTTACTTGACTTGATACAGGACTAATTGAGACATTTTTCTCCAGGAAAAATATCGAGTTCCGTCAGTGAAGGGGAATCTGTCAGAAAATTCACTGTTAAGTTCAGAAATTTGGCTTAGGAGTGGATAGAGCATTAATTAAATGGAAAGAATTATGTTTAATCAACCCCACCCGCAACAAAAAAATTAGCAAAAGCAAAAGAGCCTCCTACTTTGTGTGCTTATGCATATACATATATGTTCAATTGATTAGTATTTGTTTGCTTAAAATTTGTAGCGTATAGAACAGCAACCAACCAACCAACATCCAGATTAATTTGGATTTTGTGTGCTACTATTTCTCGTTTTCAAAGGTTGGCAGGTCTGGCAGAGCTGCCAACTGCTACGAAAAAATCGTAGTTGCTACGATTTTGAACCACAAACTACAATGCTACGAAAATCTGTCTAAAACTACGATTTTCTGCAAAAAAAAAAAAACGCGAATTTTGTCGCAGGATCGCACGAAGAAACGCGCATTTCGTCTAAAGATCACCGTAAAAACGCGAATTTAGCCGAAATATCGCCGTAAAAATGCGAATTTAGCTGAAAGATTGCCGTAAAAACGCGAATTTAGCCGAAATATCGCCGTAAAAACGCGAATTTAGCCGAAAGATCGCCGTAAAAACGCGAATTTAGCCGAAAGATCGCCGTAAAAACGCGAATTTAGCCGAAAGATCGCCGTAAAAATGCGAATTTAGCCGAAAGATCGCCGTAAAAACGGGAATTTAGCCGAAAGATCGCCGTAAAAACGGGAATTTAGCCGAAAGATCGCCGTAAAAACGGGAATTTAGCCGAAAGATCGCCGTAAAAACGGGAATTTAGCCGAAAGATCGCCGTAAAAACGGGAATTTAGCCGAAAGATCGCCATAAAAACGGGAATTTAATCGGAAGATCGCCGTAAAAACGCGATTGTAGCCAAAAGATCGCCGTAAAAACGCGATTTTTTTTATATTATATATATTTATTTTAGTTTAAAATATATATTTTTTTAATAGCAATTATATTTGTTGCGCTTGAAATTCATAATTATTGCTCAAATGTTAGCGCAGTTTTCAGCTTTTTTGCTTTTTTGTCAATCTCATCCTTGCTTTCGTTAGAAAATCGTTAAAAAAGTGCAAATTTCGTCAAAAACATTGCGGAAAACTGCAAATTTCGTCAAAAGATCGCGAATAAACGGCAAATTTTGTCATAAGCATTGCAAAAAAAGGCAAATTTCGTCAAAAAATCGCGAAAAAACAACAAATTTTGTTAACAGATCGCTGGAAAAACGTGACTTTCGTCAGAAAATCGCGAAAAAACGGCAAATTTCGTCAAAAACATTGCGAAAAACGTAAAATTTCGTCAAAAGATCGCGAAAAAACGGCAAATTTTGTCAACAAATCGCCTAAAATGGCAAGTTTCGTGAAAAACATTGCGAAAAAAAATGCAAATTTTATAAACAAATCTTGAAAAAACTGCCCCCCCCCCCTCTGTTGTAACTTTTCAGAAAATTTGCTGTGAATTTCAGTATTTTTTTTTTACTCAGAATCACCCCCTGATTTGCTCGCTTAAAATCTGCAGCGTAAAAAACAGCCACCAACCAACCAACCTTCAGATAAATTTGAATTTGGTGTGCTACTATTTCTCCTTTTCGAAGGTTGGCAGGTCTGGGTAGGCTTAACTGTAAAATCAGCAAGCACCCAGTCTTTATCATGAAGAGTGATGGTATGCCTTTAAAACATGTATTTGACAAGTCATTTAGAATTAGTCTTCATTCTAGAGCTGACTGGAAGAATATTTCTGTGATGGAACTTGAGACAGGTATGACCTGGTTCACTGATGGTTCTAAGATAAATGCTGGAACAGGAGCTGGGGTTTGCTGCCCAGCTGATGGTACCTCTCTTTTTTACCCACTAGGTAGCTATACCACGGTCTTTCAGGCAGAGGTCTATGCAATACTTATGTGTAGTTATATCTGCATTGAAAGGAAGTATAGAGGCTTGTCTGTCAATATTTACTCTGATAGTCAGGCAGCATTACTTGCCCTGGAGAAACATAAAATTACTTCCAGGATTGTTTGGGAGTGTTACTGCTCTTTGAATAGGCTTGCCAGAAATGGCAACAATGTTACTGTACATTGGGTGTCAGGTCATACTGGTATCCCAGGTAATGAGCTTGCTGATAGTCTAGCAAGGAAAGGGTCGATTACTCCCTTTGTTGGACCAGAACCAGCTATTGGCATTTCTAAGGACTGCATCAGAACTACTGTTTTTAAAATTCTAAGAGAGCAGCAGTATCAAGAATGGCTTGACTCAAGTGGACAGAGGCAAGCAAAAGAGCTCAACAGTAGCTGTCCTAGTAAAAGGGCACAGGAACTCATCGGGCTCAGAAGGAATAGTCTACGAAATATGGTGGAACTGTTAACAGGGCACTGTAGACTTAATAGACACCTTTGCATTATGAAGGTGGTCAGTGATCCTCTTTGTAGGGGTTGTAAGTACGAGGAAGAGACTGCTTCACATGTCCTTTGTAGCTGTGAAGCATATGCTGCCTATCGTTTCGAACACCTGGGTTGACATCTGATTGAGTCATGGGAAATTCAGGATATCTCTATCAAATGTCTGCTGAATTTTATGTCAGCTACTGGCCTGTTTAGGGACAAAGTGGGGATGATTTTTCCTCTTTCATCTTTGGGGGACAGTACAATAGACCTCTGGTCGCGGTGCTTTGGCTTTCGAGCCACCCCCCTCAGTAATACAGTAGGCAGGCTTTTACTAGTTTCCCTAAAATAGAATATTTTTCTTCATGAGTAAGATCATTCCTTAATAAAAAGACATACTCCAATACTTATCAAGTGGACATTTTTCTTGATTACCATTATTAGAGATGCACATTTCATCAGTTATATCAATATCAGTCTAATACAGCCTTATTTCAGCATGTAACTATGATTTTTCCGCTTCCGAAAACATAAAAGACAGGAAAGAAGCTAATTTTTCAAATGCAGTCACTGTGCTTGTTTTGCCTCTTAACTTAGGGTCTAAAGCTGTAAAACTTATGAGGCACGAGTTCCCAAGAGGTAATTTTTTTATCATATATTCAGCTGTGTGCA
Organism: Maratus michaelseni; assembly: GCA_963931845.1. Classification (NCBI taxonomy): domain Eukaryota; kingdom Metazoa; phylum Arthropoda; class Arachnida; order Araneae; family Salticidae; genus Maratus; species Maratus michaelseni. The sequence continues at coordinate 342,767,556 of OZ007591.1, read as the reverse complement.
CATAAGCTTCTTGCAATGTTCTGAATTTTTCAGAAATTGGATGTTTTTTTCCGAACTTGTTTAATATAGGAGAAACTTCAGATCCACTATACACCAACTTGTAAGGTAAATGAGAACTTGATTCATTTACATTTAGTTTTAATAAATCTTGGTAAGACTTGTTTGTTATAGCTTCTGGCTTTATAAAGAAAGAAATTTCAATGCAAATTTGTATAGACTTACGTGTAATGCATGCAAAAGAGGCGTTTTAGATTCAAATAGATGCATCAAATTCTGGCAACACAGTAGAATATATTGCCATGTACAATGAAGTTTTCTGTTTCATAACAAACAATGCATTTACAATGCGTTTTTTGCAGGCAATAGCTTCTTTTGTAAGTGTCTGAGATTTTGAGCCAGAAACTTTTCTGCCAGATGAAGAAATGTTTCTATTTTCATAAATAGACTCACACATTCTGAATATACATTTTTATCATCCTCTTCCAAGTAAATTAAATAAAATAAGAGAATCCCACAATTCCGTTTAAAACAGTTAAAACATATACCCACCTGTGATCGGGTCTTTTTAGAGGCTTGAGCTTTTTCATTTGGAGAGCAGAGCATACTTTAAAAAAGGCTTCTCTTTTGCTGGGACTTTTCATATAATAACTGTCATCAAAAAAATTTTCCAAGTAATTTTCAAAAAATGACGCAAATTTTTTAGCATAATTGTTAATAATGTGACAGGTGTCAATGTCTAAAAAATGGGGTGTTTTGTTGTTTCGGACTCTCGTTTTAACACCGCTTTTTTTTCCACGCATGGAATTGCACAAATCCATTAAAATACTAATCAGATAGTACATGGTACTTTTTGCTCTTCTAACACATTCACTAATGCTGAGTACATGGCTTGAGCTAAAGGTGAAAATGAGGAATTTCGCTTAGTAGCCACTGGCCGGTAGGTTGATTTTTTTTTAGTAGCCAGTTACTGGCTAACGAGAATAATTTCTTTAGTAGCCAGTAAGTACACTTATGTCACTGAATATTTAATTTTTTAAAAATACAATAACTTTACAGAAAAAAGTACTTTATGTACTAAATAAAAATATTTTAATTTATATTGTTTTGAATAAACTTGAGATATTAATTTCCAATCTATTTTAAATTTTAAAATAAGTTAACAGTAAAGTTCTACACAACATGCTTATGTAGCTAACTACATAAGTCACACTAAACTTAGGTACTTGTGTAGCTAATTACATAAGTACCTTTTAAAAAAATTATTTGTCTAGAAATAAGGTCTGACAATTATAAAATTGGTATGTTTATGCACTAAATAATAACCCACAACGTGATATGGATTACACATGCACAACCTGTGGCCAGCAGGTCAAAATCTTCACAAATTGAGGAATTGTGTGTATTTCGGCAATTAGTTTCGGAAAAACTGCAAATTTCGTCGATCGGGTGTAAAAAAATCATGAATTTTGTTGATCGACTACGTAAAAATCATAAATTTCATCATTCGGAGTGTAAAAATCACAAATTTCGTCGATCGGGCACGTAAAAATCATTAATTTCGTCAAATAGGTGCATAAAACTCATGAATTTCGTTGAACGGGCTTGGAAAAATCACCATTCTCGTCGATCGGGCGCAAAAAATCTTGAATTTCGTCGATCTGCTACGTACAAATCTTGAATTTTGTCATTCGGGAGAGTAAAAATCATAAATTTTGTCAATCGAAAGCATAAAAATCACGAATTTTGTCTATCGAATGTGTAAGAATCATGAATTTTATCGACCAAGCGCGTAAAAATCATGAATTTTATTGATAGAGCGCATAAAAATCATGAATTTAGTCGATCGGGCACTTAAAAATCATGAATTTTATCGATCGGGCATGTAAAAATCATGAATTTTATTGATCGAGCGCGTAAAAGCCATGAATTTCTTCAAACGGGTGCGTAAAAATTACAAATTTCGTCGAACGGACGAGGAAAAATCGTGAAATTTAGGGAAAAATGGTAATCGTGCATTTGGCCGGTTCTTTCCATATTTTTAATCGCCAGTTTTTAAAGTTTAATCGACGAGTGACGACTGGCGAGTGCTTATTTTCACCTTTAGCTTGAGCAGTACCAGACTCAAGTTTTAAGTATTTTAAATGATGCAACACAACTTCATTTTGTTTCTCGCAATAGTACTGCACAAGAATAGCTAATATGCTGTCTTGAGCACAACTGGTACTTCCATCAACATTTAACGAAAAAGGCATTTTTTTTTTCAGGATATTTACCAGTCTTTCTTTGACTGTTTTGACAATCCCATATTTCAATTTATATGACGCAGTTGTGTGATTCATTGCCAAGGACTTTAATGAGGTTGAGTCGACTCAATGCTTGTGATAACTCACTTAATTTGTGTTTCAACACAAATCATTTTTGGCAATAAATGATGAAATAAGCACTTCCTGGCGTGCTTTCCGGCTGATAATATCTAGCGGACGATCATCGTCTTCCACGAGTTCATCGACATTTTTTGCACTGCCATAATGACTCAAAGACATCAATTTTTTTAATTAATTTCGAATGTTTTTTGTGCGCTCCAGTATCTGCATGATTTGTTAGAGCTTTTACGCCTTCTTGTTAGCAATTCCCTCAGTTTCTTTTCATATCACTTATAAATTGGTTTATATATATTATATTTATTTACAGTTATTTTATATCTTGAACTTACCTTTTGCTTTGCAGCTTTTCATATTGTTTTGTTTATCCATACGACATTAACGTTATATTTTTCACGTGCTTTGAGATCACGTTGCGATGTTTTCCTGCCGAGCACGTCCGCGATCTGTAATCCAAATGGACAGTAGCGGTGTTTGCTACGAGATGGTGCTGCTAGTCCGCGAACGCACTTTCGTTTTCGGCACGTGCGTTGGCGATGACCTTGTGCCGTATTGGTTAGAGCTGGCGGCGGTTCCTGTTTACGTTTCTCATTCACGGCATGTGCCGGCTGAGACGATGTGTATATATAGTATCTGTTAGGAAATAGGTTACATAACTGTTCTTATAACTTCTATCATTACTATTCATTATCACTATTCTAGTTAAATTCCATTCCCATTACGTCTATTTACCTAATTATCTTATTTCAAATCTATCACATTAAGTTTAAATGTTTATGTTTTGGTTTCATTATCTTTTAATATTCTTGAACATAATTTCATTATATTTAAATATAATTTACTTTTATTAAATATATTATAAGTTCAAATAAGTTTAATTTACCTTTTCTATTTGGGTTTTATCCTTTATAAACTCTTTATTACGTTTCAACTTCCCGGAAACATCTGTTGTTTACATTCTCCAAACATCGTTATTTCACTCTCACCTGTTAACTGAAGAGTTTGGCCGAAGGCCGGCAGATGGTGTCCTTCCATCAGTATACGATTCTCACTACTGCGGCTCTGTCCTGTCACGTATTGCGTCACTTCCCAGATGCTTCTAGAGTTCGGAAGGCACGTGTACCAGCTGCGTAGTATGTTTGTTTTTCTTCAACAGGAGAGTATATAAGCAGATGGCTGGAAGTTTTGAATCAGCTTGGTGTATGTTGTTTTTAAACCTTTTTAGTTTTGCTTCTTTAGTTATTAAGTTGATGTTTAGTTACAGGTGGGTGGAGTTGATGTGATGATCCATTAAAAGTATAAGTGTTTTTCGCCTGCTTGTTTAACAGTTATCAACTTCATATTTGATTAGTGTAAGAAGTATGAATAATGAAGAAGATTGTGAATTGATCGTGAAGGGACAATTCAGATGTGCAGGAAAAACAGGTTTCCCCTCTTCTATCCTTAAGAGGTTTCGGGCATCATTTTTATTAAACGGCAGACGGCAGATGTTTATTTTCTCGCGGTCGGCATCGTCATCATATCGTTAGTATGTTTAATCTTCTCAATAGTTTTAATTGGGTTTCTATTTATAATGAATATTTAAAGTTTACTTAGTTTAATTTCATTTTTGACGTGCTGGAAATTAGCTTAACGTTCAATTTAACAATGGTTCCATTTTCAGTTGAGTTTGTATATCAATTAAATATTAATTGAAATTAATTTAAAGTACTTGTTATAAAAATCTTGATCTTCATAAATGTTATAATTTAGTTATGTTAATTTCTTTTGTTTTTATTTTATTTTTAATAAAGATATTTGTTGATTTTAAATTTGACTTCCTTTTTATTTTTAGATTAATGCTTTATTTACATAAATCATAATACACATTTTTACAAATAAATTTGACCTCAGCTAATACGCTTTCAGTCTGCGTGTTAGTCTTAATGACTAACCTCTGCTTAATTGTTAATCAATTTTTATGGTGATACGTTAAAGTATCAACCATCATGGGTTATGGGCGTATGGTCATTTTTATCCCCTTTTGGATAATGCCTGCCATAACTATTTTTGCAGTTTAAAGATTTGTTAAGAAGTTTGAATTAGTATATCTTTTTTGAAGTTTGTGTTAAGCTTAATAATTAAAAGTTAAGAAGTTTATTTAGTTGAGATGTTAAGTTATCAGATAGTTTAAGTAAGAAGAGAAAAAAAAAAATTTCAACCTGTATTAAAGTAATTTTATGGCAATTCGGCCTATAAGTCTTAGAGTATTTTAGTAGGGGGGGCCGATATTGCATTTAGTGTTGGTAATTTATGATTAATTATGTAAAATATGATTAATTATGTTAAATATTAAATTTTTTTTAATGATGTGATGCCGATCCCTGAGGACTTTTCAAGTCTTGATCCTCTTCAATATGATGTTTTGAAGCTACATTGGAGTCAATGTTTCTGTGATGATCTTGAATGATCAAAATTAGAATGATTTGAAGCTTGACAAGAAAGTATTTCTATAGTGAATCTCAGGTTTTGCAGGGCTGTCTTCAAAAGTTGCTTTAGTGATTCTTGAGTGGTGAATAAGGACAGTGTCCTTGGCATTTTTCCCAAAATGAATTGTCTGTGTTCAAGGGCTCAAGGTTTTTGGTGAGAAGTTTTAAGAGTGGAGCGTGATGGGCACCTTTTTGATGGTTGATCGCTTATCCCTCTGATTTTTGACTTTATTGTGTGACAAGGAACTTTGGTTTCCTGGCCATTGGGCTGACTGATATACATTGACTTATCGTCGGGACATTATGGTATCATCTTTCGGAATTACTGGCAAGACATGTGTTGTTATTCGGCGTATTAAAGAAAGAAAAGGGGGGTTCTTGTGCTAATTATTGTAAAATTTTGAACATTTTTATAAGTGGACTTTACTTTTTAATTATATTAAACAGTTTAAAATTATGCTGAATGTTTGAATGAAATGGTTTTTATAAGAAATTTAAAGTGAATAAGTAATATGAAATTTTTTTTAATATGGAATTTTGTTAAGATTTTTAAAAATTACTTGTAAAGAAAGATAAGCTATTTGACATGTGGGCTGACTATATGTGCTGCCTGTCTTGGGAAATTTATATAGTTTAGAATATTTAAATCTGGCTTATTTTAATATAAATTTGAGTTTTTTTTTTAATTAAGCTATTAAGTTTTGTTTGGTATAATTAATTGGTTTTCAGAAAGTTTTTCTTATGTTTTCCTCTTTAAATTTGATTAATTTTTTTTTAAATTTGTAAATGGAATTTTTGTTAAGTATTTAGTTATACTCTCATCAGGTGAAATATGGAATTTTTCCACTGTAGGCAGTGGTAATGTTTTAGTTAAGTGGGCTAGTTTTGAATATGCTACTTAGAGTTCATTCTGCCAGATGAGAGTTGTTTTATTTTGTTTGAATAATTTTTTTATATATATATGCTTATGTATATTTTTGCTTGAGTTTTATGATTTTTTTTATGACATTTGCATGGCATTATGGGTTGTTTTTATATGCTGGTGAGATCATTTAAAGGTTTTATTGGTTTCCCTTTGACTCCAGTATATTGAAATTTTTGTGTACGGAGATTTTTTTTTTAGGTCCTTTTTGGAATCTTGGTGCATTGTTTCTATTCATGCCCTGGTTAATGCGTATGCAAATGTCTAGTTATTAAATTATGTATGTTATGTTTTATTTTAATTTATTATTGAAATTTTTAGCTTGAATCTTTACAATATTTGATCTTTTGGTAAAATATGATCAGTTGTCCTATGTATGAATATTATATTTGCTATGTCTTCTATTTTTAGAAAAAAAGCATGTTTTTGTGATAGGTGTCATGCTGATACCCAAATGGGTGTTTTGAATTTTTAGTATAGGATAATGTTGTCTTTTCACAGATGGTCTTCTGAATAGTTTTTCTGTCTCAGAATTTTTAATATCAGGAAAAAGTATATATTTTTACATAACCTGAACTTATTACTTAATTGAAATTGTTAATTGGTGAATTCTCGAGATGGGTAGTATGGTTGGCTTGCTTATTTTCAATGGACGGATAGTTTTTTTAATTAGAATAGCTGTCTTTGCTTCTCAACGGAAACATTGTGTGGTCATTGGGCATATTAGTGTAAGCACCACCTCAAATTGATTTTTAGAGAGGATATATATTGGTAGGGATATGCTGATGTATTTTGTTTTGGGTTGAGCAATGCAGAGTTAAATATTGTATAAAGTATAGTGTAAGGTAAAATTAGTATCAGGGTCAAGTAAAAGTGTAAAATTTTTAAATGTAAGTTGATCTTGATATGTTTTTTTACTGCTCAGTGCTGAAATGTAAACATGTGGAAATTGGCTTTACCAATGAGGAGTTGAGGATTGCACATTGTTTTAGATTGCTATATTTCCAACTCTGAAGAAAAGAGGATATATTTTAGACCCTGGATATTTGACCTTTATGATTGAGTGGTTTGATTCTGGGTTTAGTTTCTTTGCACTGAGCAGATGAATTGATTTGGAAGTTTTTTTTTTAGTAGTTAAATTAATATTTTTCTTAATTCCTTTAGTGTTAAATTTATGTTAGATTCATCTGGGGATTAATTGCTTCAAAGTTTTAGATTTGTATTGTGGATAAGGAAGGACATATTTTTTTTTTGAGCTGTATGGTCACGAGTATAGTGTTAGATCAATTTGCTCAGATAGAAATGTATAAATGTATAGATCTCCAGTGAATCAAGTTTATATATATATATTTATTTTGTATAATTTTATATATTGGGAACTCGTGTTACATTTTCTGGAATTTTTAAAGAATGTGTTAGGAAAATGTTTAAGAGTGTTAAATAGGGTGTTGTAAGGTCTGGACATGAATTTAATTGAATGATTTTAAAATGTATTGAATTGAGATAGTAATAGTTAAGGGGTGTCTCACATAAAATAGGATTCTCAATTTAATTGAATAAATTTTTCAATTATTATAGGCTGGTTTTTGAATGCTGAATATAAGGTGTTTCAGTTTTATTTTACCATGAAATTCTATGCTTGGCAGGGGGAGATGCAGTTCAGATGTTCAATTCTCTTCTTGTTAAGTAGTGGAATTTGTATTGGTATTTTCAGCCAGCTGGGAACAAGTTTTTATTGTGCTTGTGTGGAGAATCTGTTTTAAAAGGGGGATGCTTCTCAAATTTTAGTAATCTCTGGATAGTTGATCTCTCAGGAATGAAGGATGTTCGGTCTTGGTATTGATACATTTGGCCTATGCTCAAACAAATTTGAAAAATTTGTGTGGCTATTCCAGGTTTTTTTTTTTAGGAATTAAATTTTTATATATCCGTACTACAACTCTTGCCTATATTTCATTGTTTTTGAGAAAATGTGTGTGAAGACCCTGGGCCCGGGGCAAATGGAGTGAGTGAAAGGATGGCCGAGGATATACGGTACTGAAAGTTGAATGAATGTGATGTACCACTATATTTGCCTATATTTCTGGATTCTTAAGAGATGTTGTAGCTTAATACTCTTGGCAGAAGGGTTGATTTCAGACGTTTGATACTCCTTCTGTCAGGTAGGAAAATTTGAAAATGTTCGCTTGGCATGGTATGTAGTATCGGGTGCAGTCTCGACTAGTGGTGTTGGAACTGGATGCTCTAGTCTCTTGATGGTAATGCTATCTTGAGATGTTTTTAGTTAGCAATTTTGCTAAGTTAATTCTCATTTTGACTGTTGCTCTACCGATGTTCTATTTATAGAATTTTGGGTTAGTTGGCGTTTTCTGGTTTTTATTTTGGTGTTTCTTTTGACTTAGATTTTTAAAGGTTTTATTTTTGGATTAAAGGTATAACGGGGAGATGTTTTTAGGAGAGAGCGCCATTTGTCCACTAATGTGGAGTTGTGTTCTGGCCAGTTGAGCTGTATAAGGTGTTTCGCATGGTTTGCTAGGTGAAGTTTTCTTTGAAGTTTTTTTTAGAAGTAGAGAGGTTACTATGGATGCTGGGCCGGTTTTGTCTTTATGAATGAGAGATTACTATAAAGAAAATTTAAGAGTTAATAGATTTAATATGGAGTATAAGGGTTCCTGTATATTTGTGTATTTATGATAATTTAATTGTTTAAAGTTTTCATTTTATCAATTTTTTTTAAAATAAATTTTCGTATTATTGATGTTTTTGAATATTTTGTTAATGTTATATATAGAAGTCACAGGTATCAAATTGATATATGATAAACTGAAGCTACATACTTGTTTAATCAGGACTTTTAAATTTTTGAATATTTATCAGATATTGAGCAGAGAATGTTACCCTTGCTAGTGTAAGATATGTCGATAAAGTAATACACATGTTACTATGTTAAGATATACCACTGTGATTCCTGAGTAATAACAATTTGACCTTTACTATGTCTTTGAAGTTTTATTTTTAATTTAAATGTTTTATGTGTAATGTCTTTTATGAAGAAAAGAGATGGAAGATGAATCGAGCCATATGTGAAACTGTTCTGGAACTTAGGTGTTTTTTTTTTTTCCAGCCGTTAAGTTTTTTTTTGGGTTTGGTTTTTGGATTAGTGGATAGGTGATAATACATTGATAGTTTTTTTTTTTTCCTTCCCTCTTGATGTTCTACAGTTTTAGGAATGCATCATCGTGTTAGGTTTTGACCAAATTGAGGTTTTGTAATCTTATTGAATGCATTCTGGTAGTTTTATATATTTAAGATAGAAGTGATAAGAGGGGGGGCTTTGTTAGGAAATAGGTTACATAACTGTTCTTATAACTTCTATCATTACTATTCATTATCACTATTCTAGTTAAATTCCATTCCCATTACGTCTATTTACCTAATTATCTTATTTCAAATCTATCACATTAAGTATAAATGTTTATGTTTTGGTTTCATTATCTTTTAATATTCTTGAACATAATTTCATTATATTTAAATATAATTTACTTTTATTAAATATATTATAAGTTCAAATAAGTTTAATTTACCTTTTCTATTTGGGTTTTATCCTTTATAAACTCTTTATTATGTTTCAACTTCCGGGAAACATCTGTTGTTTACATTCTCCAAACATCGTTATTTCACTCTCACCGGTTAACTGAAGAGTTTGGCCAAGAGTTTGGCGGAAGGCCGGCGGCAGATGGCGTAGTATTGCGTCACTTCCCAGATGCTTCTAGAGTTCAGAAGGCATGTGTAGGAGCTGCGTAGTATGTTTGTTTTTCTTCAACGTAGTATGTTTGGGAGAGTATATAAGCAGATGGCTGGAAGTTTTGAATCAGCTTGGTGTATGTTGTTTTTAAACCTTTTTAGTTTTGCTTCTTTAGTTATTAAGTTGATATTTAGTTACAGGTGGTTTAATAGGTCATTTTGTTCAGCTTTATAAACAAACAGATACTGTCTGGTGAAGAATATTGTTTTCATTAAAGTGTAAGCTGCCGTGTGGAGTTGATGTGATGATCCATTAAAAGTATAAGTGTTTTTCGCCTGCTTGTTTAACAGTTATCAACTTCATATTTGATTAGTGTAAGAAGTATGAATAACGAAGAAGATTGTTGAATTGATCATGAAGGGACAATTCAGATGTGCAGGAAAAACAGGTTTCCCCTCTTCTATCGTTAAGAGGGTTAAGAGGTTTCGGGCATTATTTTTATTAAACAGCAGACGGCAGATGTTTATTTTCTCGCGCATATCGTTAGTATGTTTAATCTTCTCAATAGTTTTAATTGGGTTTCTATTTATAATGAATATTTAAAGTTTACTTAGTTTAATTTCATTTTTGACGTGCTGGAAATTAGCTTAACGTTCAATTTAACAATGGTTCCATTTTCAGTTGAGTTTGTATATCAATTAAATATTAATTGAAATTAATTTAAAGTACTTGTTATAAAAATCTTGATCTTCATAAATGTTATAATTTAGTTATGTTAATTTCTTTTGTTTTTATTTTATTTTTAATAAAGATATTTGTTGATTTTAAATTTGACTTCCTTTTTATTTTTAGATTAATGCTTTATTTACATAAATCATAATACACATTTTTACAAATAAATTTGACCTCAGCTAATACGCTTTCAGTCTGCTTGTTAGTCTTAATGACTAACCTCTGCTTAATTGTTAATCAATTTTTATGGTGATACGTTAAAGTATCAACCATCAGTATCAGTCACGCTGGTCGATGGTCGCTGATATGTTGTTTTGGAAATATGAAACGTCTGTGTTTGTTTTTGAAGGAGCTCTGGCTTATACTGGAAGGCAATGATGAATAGATTGATAGTTAATGGAGTATTTCTTTTTGAGCTTATTTATCAGCACGTTTTTACTTTGAATGTTGTTGCAGTTTAATGAAATACTTAATGTTTATGACAGGGATGAGAGTCTTCAGACTTTAGTCTGAATTTCAGACTTTTCGTAAATTTTTGAGAAAATTTCAGATTTTTATCTGTTAAAAAAAAAAAAAAAAAAAAAAACTGACTTTTGATGATTTTTCTATCTGGCAACGAAAAGAAAATGTGCCAAACGAGACATCAGGGGGTAATTCTGGTCCGAATTTCTGAAAAATTAAGGCAATGATTTCGGAAAAAAAAAAATATCTGTCATAAATCTGAAAATTTGGACATAAAATGTATCGGTATTTCGGCAAATGATCGCCGGAAAAAAATCAATCGCGTCATTCGTTCGAAGAAAAGTCGGCAATTTTGTCAAAGGATCGCTGGAAAAAACGTGACTTTCGTCAAAAACATTGCGAAAAGCAGAAAAATTCGTCAAAAGATCTCAAAAAAACTGCAAATTTTGTCAACCGATCGTGGGAAAAACGTGGCAAATTTCGTCAAAAGATCGCAAAAAAACGACAAATTTTGTCAACAGATCGCGGGAAAAACATGACTTTCGAACTTATTCTTGCTGGAAAAAATTTTCAATATTCATTCTTAAATTCAAAATCTGACACCATTAATTTTATTTTTTATAATGAATAAAATGCAGCTTTAGGTTGCAAACTGTAAATTCTTTATTTTAAAAAATGTTTAAAAAATCTTACATTATTTTATTTTTATTATTAATAATTTCGTTATTAATAAAGAATCATTCATAACTGTATATTTTTCTGAGAAATCCATTCCTGGTATTTATAATGATTTTTAAATTGTTTTAAAACACATTTTATGTCATTTGCTTTAAAAGCATTTTTAATGTTAAGTATATACAACTTTAATATTATTTAAAATTAATTTAATTTTTATGATTATTTTATGTTTGCATTAAAAAAAAGCCATAGAAAACTCTCCTGATTCCTTTTTAAAAATCTCTTTATTTTCACCCTCTGGAACTTGGCAATTCTGCAAAAGTGAAATTCTATATAATATGAAAATAGTCTGTTTTAAGTTTTACTTCGTGGTATTTGTCAATATTGCAAAAAAATCATAAATTCAGGATTTATAATTTATAATCAAAATAATGTTTAGTATAAATATGAAGGCACTCTTGTAATGAAATTTACTGTATGGTAAATAATAATAAAGTTTCAAGAAAGTTATTTGTATTTTTTCTTTATTTCTGCATTTTGATTACTTTGTTGTTTTAAATCAGAACTACTGTACATAAAACTTAACAGTTTATAAAACTTATAGATGTATAGAAAACATTAAGTAAATAACTTTTTGTTATAGTAAAATTATTCTAATATAAGTGCAGTATTATTATGCATTATTGTTGTGTATTTATGAGAAATATTTGCATTTTTAATTTTATTTTTAAAAACTGTTTTGTGATGTATTTGAGTAATATAGTTTTATGCATTTTTTCCTTTTGTGCAAGATATGGTTTCCCGCACGGTTTTTTAGTTTTTAAAAAATTTTGAGCTTACGCGTATTTTCAGACTTTTTGTTCTTTACCCACTCTCATGCCTGTTATGAGGCTTTTAAAACTTTTAATATGAACATCGGAGCGACATGTTTAGCGATATATTTATTAATTGATTTTAACTTTTAACATCATCATTCTTTTGTTTCATCATCTAAATTATGTTTTAGTTTCAAGAATATTTTTGTTTTACAAATGCTGTTTTTTTTCTTAACGATTTAATAAAAGCTGATGTTTTATTTTAACTTATTTGGTCATCATTTTAGTTTCTTTTACACTCACTGCACATAGATAATTATGAATATATACAACTGCATTTTTAAGTACATTTTTACAGGGTCTTTATTTCAGCATACGCTTTCAGTTGCAAATTATTCTCTGCTTAGTAATAGGATGTATTAATATAGTACAATAATATAAATATTATAGGAGCTTTAGTTTTTGCTCTAGTTATATGAGTAGTCTCATATAACACTTCTCCACCATATTTTAAAGTGGAATTGCAGTACGTGCAATATGCTTGCCCCGCAGTATGTTTTTTTACACCATTTGGCAATGGCATCATTGCAATCACTGCATTCTAGCTAATTCCAACGAAAAGCATTCCTCACCCCTTCTTCTAATTCATTCAAATCAAAATTAATATCAAAAAATTTCATGTTACATTCACTAAAATCTTAGCACATAAAAATTTTCCAACACATCCTTATGTCAAGCAGACAACATGACAGCAGATACTCCAAAGCCAACACAGCGTAAGAAATCTAACTGGACTGTGGACTGGCGTTTCTGTTCTCCTTTACCTCTGCGCTTAGGAAGTTCATACCCTGTCCTGCCTGCTTAGGCTGACACATGGAGAACGATAGCCCCACCCTTTCAGTGGGAGAACACAAGGTGATATTTTGACACAATCTTTTGGAACAAAACCTACTAGACCTTAGCAGCTAGGAAACTTGGTTTCCGAGTAACCAATCAGAATCCGTTAGTGGTGAAAATGCCTTTCGTCACTTTGACATAGCTTATCCGCTCCCTTGCTGTGATTTGTTGCTTTCGCATCACACATCTCAGCTATTAACGTCTGGATGAAAGATTCCAGACCTGCCAACCTTTGAAAATGAGAAATAGTAGCACACCAAATTCAAATTTATCTGAAGGTTGGTTGGTTGGTGGCTGTTTTTTACGCTGTAAATTTTAAGTGAGCAAATACTAATCAATTAAACGCATGTGTATATCCATAAGCACACAAAGTAGGAGACTTTTGTTTTTGCTAATTTTTTTGTTGCGGGTAGGATTGATTAAACATAATTATTCCTATTCAATTAATGCTCTGTCCACTCCTAAGCCAAATTTCTGAACTTCACAGTGAATTTTCTGAAAGATTCCAAGGCGGTTGGCAGGGCCGTAGCGAAAGAAAATTTTTGGGGGGGCAAAAGGCAAGATTGGCCGATTCAAAAATGTTTCAAATCCGACTAATGTAAAATAGTCAATTTGTCGCATTATTTCTTAATTAATAGTTTTTACAATTAATTTTAACTGATTAATTATAATTGATAGTTAAAAATAAAATATATGATTTTGTATTACTAAAATGTTTCTTTGATATAACTCAGTAATTATTTAAAAGGTTTACCAAGAACTTTACTGGGAAAAAAAAAGAATATGTATTGATAAGAAAAAATCCTACAGTTATATTTGTGAAAAACACATTTGTTTAGAATGATAGAATGAAGTGATAGTTCAGTAAATAGAATGTAGTGATTTTCAACATAAAAGCTAAATAAAAATGTGATCTCTTAGTTCTAAAAATTATGATAATGTAATGAATGGGAAGTACTTTCAATATTTTATTAGCATGCGATAGAAAATAATTTGAACTTTATATTCCAATTAGAGATAATATCGTATGGAATTAACAATATACACTTTCAGTAATTCTAATTGTAAAACTAAAAAATGCACACTAGGGGTACTGAAAATATTTGGAGGGCCTCAAAATTTAATTGCGCCTGGGGTCTCTTGAGTGCTTAATCCACCACTGATTGTGTTTTATAGGAATGTCAAGGGACCGACAGAAACATTTGAATTATCCACAATTTCGAATTATACACGTTCGACTTATTCAAGTTTGACTGTACTATTTTTACATGAATTACACATCACACTGAATAAAGCAAATTATTCATACCTTTCTTATCATCATTCCCTGTCGAGTGGTTTCCACTGTCCAGCCATGTTGATAACTTCTTCGAACTTTTTGCAGCCTCCCAGTTTCTTCTTTTTAGAGTGTCTTTTTTTTATTTCCACTTGGCGTTTCATAATATAAACTTATTATCTCAACACAAGCAAAGTAAGATTAACCCCTTGGGGACGAGCGACACGTATACGTGACGCATAAGATGATCAGAATCCTCGATTATTCCCACCAGTTAATTTTTATTGTAAGCTTTGCCTTATATAATGACAGCATTTCTGCGATTCAATTAGGGGAAAATTTCTGTTTTGAAAAACCGGTGGTAAAAGATGAAAAATTCAGTAAAAGACTCGTCACGAAGGGGTTAAGTTATAAACTATCGTACTATCACTACTATGCGACTCTCAACTGCTCTGACAGTCCGATATTGATGAGCAGTTAGTAAACGAATGACTCATCATGAATAGCACTAGCTCACTGCACGTCCTAGCTTGCACTTGACTCATCACTCGGCAGGCACCTGGCGCGACATGACACATTTGACTCGACATTCTGATGTCTGCTCCAGAGATGCTTTTGCATGCGAAGCGTATGGAGTATTTGAACGGATACGCAAAAACATTTACTCTAGCACTTTGATGGATTTTTTTTATTATTAACTTTTAGCTAGGTGCTGGGTATTTTATAGGAAGTTAGATTAGATATTAAAATACAATAATTTTTTAACCGTTAGTTTGGGGCCCCGGCGGTAGTTACGGGCCTGAAACGCTGAACTATTTTTATTGTTTTAAGTGCAAATATGTTAATGTTCCGCAATCGCTTCAAGTTTTTTTTTTTTTTTTTACCATAAAACTACTTTTAATAATTTAATTTTTTCCTGAAATCCTCTACTTTCTGAATTCTTTATTAAAAAAATAATTCATCTTATGTATGATTTAATTTTTAAAAAAGTAATCTCTAACATGTACCGTAATTTCCGGCGTATAATCCGCAGATCAAACAATTATGTTTAGACCCAGAAATTTTGTAAAATATTTACACCGATCTAGTATGTTCCATTATATAAAATAAAATTTCTGGGTAGAAACATAATTGTTTGATCCGCGGATTATACGCCGGAAATTACGGTAATCAGGGTATACAATAAATATTAAGTAATTAATAAAGGCTCCAATTCTAATTTTTTATAATAACAAGTGAAAAATCAGTGAAAATTATGTAATTATGTTATGTTGGCACAAGTATATAAATTTAGTTTTAGTTTTATCAAAAAAAAAAAAAAGTAAGAAGTTTTTAGGTATTAAATGTTAAATGCACGGATATTTTTTAAATTTATTCATTTTCTTTTTTTAAATAGTTTTAAAAATTCTTCGTTTTTATTTTCCAAACGTTCCTAAAACAGTTCCAAAGGCCGTAAACATCATATCGCTGCTAGAACCTACTATTTAACAAGTATAAAATTTCTTGAATTTTCTTAAGCGACTTTCGCATTCGGTCGACCTAGTTTATACACTGGCCTCCAAAAGTTAAGGTACAAGATGTTTTTCGAAGCTCACCAGACAAAAAATGGCAGTCAGATTAATCTTCAAAGTTTATATGAATGACAATAATAAGCTTTAAAAAAACTTATGCAAAAATTACCACTACCACTTTTATTTTATAGAAAAGAATAGCTACTTGTGAATGTGAGAAAGATATGCAATTATGAAGCTTTCATAATTTCGCGTGTAAGTTTTGTTGCATTCGAACTATTGTTGTCAGTTTTGCTCACAACAGCCACTAGAGTCTAGAAATGTCTAGAAGAAGTCATTTGCCCGATTCATTAAGGTGGCGGACGGTAGGATGGATGGAAATGGGGTTGTCACAGGCCGATACTGCTAGACGGCTCAATGTGTCTCGCAGTGTAGTCCAACGACTCTGGGATCAGTATGAATCCGAAAAT
Source organism: Maratus michaelseni (assembly GCA_963931845.1). Lineage (NCBI taxonomy): Eukaryota > Metazoa > Arthropoda > Arachnida > Araneae > Salticidae > Maratus > Maratus michaelseni. The sequence continues at coordinate 342,751,199 of OZ007591.1, read as the reverse complement.
TCTGTGTCCAGAAGACATGTTCCAGGCCGCCCACGTGTTACAACACCTGCAGAAAACCGGTTTCTAGCTCTTTCAGCCCGAAGGAGAAGACGCACTACTGTGCCGCAACTCATTGCAGACCACTTTGCAGCATCAGGGAGAAGAATCTCCCCTACTACGGTGCGAAGACGTCTTCACAATGCAGGTCTCTATACAAGGTGACCAGTTGTGTGTGTCCCCCTCAACAGACGACAGAGAAGGGCCCGCTTATGTTGGGCAAGAGAACATGTTTCCTGAACCAGACAACAGCGGGCTTCTGTACTCTTCACAGACGAGTCCAGATTCACACTGGAGAGCGATTTAGGACGTCTTCTGATCTGGAGAGAACAATGCACTCGATACCATCAATCAAACACTGTCGAAACACAGAGGTACAGAAACGGTGGAATCATGGTTTGGGCTGGGATCTCACTCGGAGGCCACACTGACCTGCATGTGTTCCATGGAGGTGATTGGTGCGAGATATTGGGATGAGATCCTTGATTCATTTGTGCGCCCATATGCCGGTGCTATTGGCAATGGGTTCATTCTAAAGGATGATAATGCGAGACCACACTGAGCTGTGGTTGTTGAGGATTATCTTGAGGATCACGGTTTGGAGAGAATGGAATGGCCAGCTCACTCTCCAGACTTGAATCCGATAGAACATCTTTGGGACTATCTTGGAAGACAGGTTGCGGCTTTAAGTCCTCCTCCAAGGTCATTAAATGAGCTGGAACAAGGCTTACTCCAAGTCTGGTCAGCGTTACCTATTTCGGTGTCCGACAATTTAATTGAGAGCATGGAAAGTCGATGCCGCCAATGCATTCAAGTCCGGGGTGGGCATATATCGTATTAGAACCAGTTTTTTAATGTTTCTGTCACATTTTACTGCATAATATTGCGATGCACTGATTTCTTCAAGAATGGAACTTTCCACCATGAGTGCTTTTTTGTTGTAATTTCATTTATACGTTTAACTTAAGTAAATTTCTATGTCGCATTTAATAAATAACAGTTTAGTGCACATTTCCTCCAAATTTGTTGTTTCTATATTCATTCATTTGCAAATTAGACGCAAAAAACCGGTTGTACCTTAACTTTTGGAGGCCAGTGTATATTGATAGTTTTTATCTATGTAAGTTGCGAGTGTTACTGTAGGACAAATTTCTGATATTTTCAAATTAATAGATCAGATTCATTTTTTCCCCCTATTGGCCTATGTATTGACGGCCGACTTAGCTTTTCCATGTGTGGGTAAGGTATAGTATATGTTCAACATTTCCGGCTCTGCAGACAAAATTTATACATGATAATTTTTTTTCAGTGGGTAGACCGACTAGCTATTTATGTGATTCGAAAATGTGACAGAACACGTGACACTGGCTGACCAGATAGATCTATTGAAACCATTACTTTTTTTACTCATAACCTAGATAGGTTGACTGACCGACTAGCTTTTGCCATATGATTGTAAGGGTGTAGTGAAATGCATTCTGAAGACTTAAAGTCCTGCCAACCAGAATTTTTCCGAATTGTTTTTATTAATCGGCCTACTGACATACTACAGAGACACTAATTAAATCTGCTGATAAGCCGACTTGAATCCTTTTACCAAACATTGGGGGGGCAGCTGCCCCCCTGCTCGCTACGCCCCTGGCGGTTGGGGGGAGAGGGTGATGGAACTACGGGTATATCTTCCAGAGAAAAATGTCTGAGTTAGAGTCCTTCATCAGGTCAAGTAAGCTGATACAACCTGGAGTGGGGGTATCCACTCCCGGCACTTTTTTTTGCGTCCCTTTGACGAAATTTGTGTTTTTTTGCGATCTTTTCACGAAATTTGCAGTTTTTTTCGAGATCGGTTGATAAAATTTGTGTTTTTTTCGATATTTTTTGACGAAATTTGCCGTTTTTCGCAATGTTTTTGACGGAATTTGCCGTTTTTACACGATTCTCTGGCGAAAGTCACGTTTTTCCCGTGATCTGTTGACAAAAATTTGTCATTTTTTCGCAATCTTTTGACAAAATTTGCCGTTTTTTGCAATGTTTATGACGAAATTTGCTGTTTTTTCGCGATCTTATGACGAAATTTGCCGTTTTTCGCAATGTTTACGACGAAATTTGCCGTTTTTTCGCAATCTTTTGACGAAATTTGTTGTTTTTCGCAATGTTTTTGACGAAATTTGCCGTTTTTTCGTGATTTTCTGATGAAAGTCACGTTTCTACCGCGATCTGTTGACAAAATTTGCTGTTTTTTCGCGATCTTTTAACGAAATTTGCCGCTTTTCGCAATGTTTTTGACGAAATTTGCCATTTTTTTGCGATTTCCTGACGAAAGTCACGTTTTTCCCGCAATCCTTTGACAAAATTGGCGACTCTTCTTCGAACGAAAGAAGAGATTGATTTTTTTCAGCGATCATTTGCCGAAATACCGATACATTTAATGTCCGAATTTTCGGATGACCGATATATTTTTTTTTCGGAAAATTCGGACCAGAATCACCCCTGAACGATCTTTTGACGAAATTCACATTTTTTCAGCAATCAGTTGAATGAAATTCACGTTTTTTCGGCGATACTTTGGCGAAATTTGCTTTTTCCCGCCAATTTTTTGACGAATTTCGCGTTTTTTCAGCGATCCTGTAACGAAATTCGTGATTTTTCGTGCGATCCTGTGACAAAATTCGTGATTTTTCGAGTGATCCTGTGACAAAATTCGCGTTTTTTTTTTTTTTTTTGCATAAAATCGTAGTTTGAGACAGATTTTTGTAGCATCGTAGTTTGTGGCTCAAAATCGTAGCAACTGCGATTTTTTTGTAGCAGTTGGCAGCTCTGAGATTCATAAAAAAGTAAAAAAAAAAAAAAACATGCCGATCAGCTGCATTGTAACTCCGGAATTTCCGGGGCACTTTTTGTCAAATCCCCGGAACACAAACAGGCATGCAACTGATATGTGTCTGCATGGTCCCTTGATATATATATATACTAGGGGGCTCAGGCCCCTACTCGCTAACACCAGGCCTGTAGCTAGACCTTACTTCCAGGTGGGGCAAATATTTTTCCAGGGGGGGCAGATTGTTTCTTAATTTTTTTCACGTCTCTTATACCTTGAATGTACTGTACTTTTAGTGTAATTTTTTTCTCATTTAAAACGTAAGATCTCTCCAAAGCCAGAATGAAATTTTTAATGTTTGTTCCAAGACACAATAAAAATATATCAAAGACACATAAATAAAATATTTACATTTACATAACGTAAATAAGTAGTTTCCTTTTAATTAAGCAATTTAAATTTATGTAGGTTTTATGTTCGTTTATATTAATAAATGCATTCAAGTACAATTTATTAAATGATGTTTCGTTATATTTACATCACGCATTAAAGATATGAGAAAGAAAAAAGTCCTTCCGGTCTGTACCGTGAGGAAAAGGTAGCTTTCCTATATCTTCGTTTTTTAAAATTTTAGCTAATGTTACTTGAAAACAGCAAGCTAAAATGCAAAGAAACCGTTTACAAAGGATTCGTTAATACTGAATTTGAATAAGAAATTTGCCAAATTAATTGAGCTATAGCTAAGTTGGCTTCATTTATGAAGACTTATTTCGGTCGCCAAATTGGGTGATATTTTGCCAAATGTCGCCAAGTTTGGCGCTAACGGATATGAATATATAGTTTTATGCGTAGGATGGGAAAATGATTACAACAATGAAAGATAATAATTTGCAAGAAGTCGCGTTCACTAAAACTTTTGTAATGTGCTATCTTGTTTCAAAATGTCTGCCACCCTAGAATTTCAAACTGCTGTATCTCAGCCGTTTTTTAAGATAGAGATAAAACAAAAAATACTCCGGAATCCTTGTATCAAGGCGTAATACTTAAGCAAAAAGTAAATTTGAATTTTAAACTCTTTTGCATATTTATTTTAGTTTTAAATTTTTAAATGGCCGCCATCTTGAAACAAAATGGCGGACCAAGCTGGCCGAAGTCGGTCGAGACATGGGTGAGCTTAATACACACAATTAGTTTCATCGAAATTGATTTATAAATACGAGCATTATCGTCATATATATATATATATATAAATCAACATTTGAATGGAGGAGGTTTTGGGGTCTGGGGGTCACGATCGGTGAAAATAGTATAAGGAAAGGGCAACTGACGTCACTGTTGGTTAAATTACTGTTGGTTTGGGAGAAAAACCTGTTCGTTCTTTACGACTCCTACAGTACACATGAGATGGAGCGATTTGATTGGTCTACGTTAAACAGGTCTGTGATATGATTGGCCTACGTCGCCATGACGATTCCTGCAATGATAGCTGCGACAAAAATGCAGTGGTAGATTGGTTGATGGAACTGTTTGTTTGTAAACATGCCCTTTCCTTATACCGAAATTTTCCGGAACTGCTTTCCTCCGAACGGCTGCAATAGGTAGCTTTATACTTTTTTGTATTGAAAACTACCTAAAACAGAATGAATAAAATGAATAGAACAAGTAACGTGGATGTCTTTACCGATGATGAAAAAAAATAGAAAAGAAACAGAGTACCAAATTAATTATAAGGCCTTTTATTTTATTTTAGTTTTTTAATTTTAGTTTTAGTCTTTTACAAATTTGACAACCTCTATTTGTTGTAAAAATAATTTATTTGAAAGAATTTTGAAGACTAATGGGAATCATGTATAAAAACCCTCTAATATAATTGCAACCTCCTGTCTCTACTTGTATTTAATTTTTTTAGTACTTCTTCTAAATTTATGTTTTCCGTCCGTTTTCTCTCGAAGGCCAAGAAGGCTAGATCTGTCATTCTTTGATGTGACATGGGCAGTCTTTGAGGCCGATTAATGGCCGTATATGTTGAAAAAGAAGATTCACAAGTGGCAGTGCTGCAACCAAATGTAGTTACAGCAGCCAAAAGTTCATAAGTCTCCTTAAATGCTTCTTTGTATTTGAATAAAATTTGTAGCTTGCTTTTTTTGTTTTGCCATTTCAATTGATCTTTAAATACAGAGGCATTTGACTCAGGTGGCACGTCTTCTGCATCTTCATGATTGACATTTTTTATTTATTTATTTTTTTTTTTACAACAGTCAACTCTTCAATTGAAGGTATGTTTATTCCTACAAACAAAAGGGAAATAGATGTAATTGCATCTTTAGCGATATACAGTTTGCAAATTTTAAAACGGTTTTGGGAAAAAAAAAAAAAAAAATTCTCTGACGGTTCGGCCTACAGGCACACGCAGACCGTGGGGCGCCTGTTTGTTGGGAGTTGTGGAAGAAATGACCTTTTTTCCATGATACGGTATTTGGAAACGCCCACTTCGAAACCTAACTTGTTTGCAGGCGAAGCCGGCAAGGATTTTTTTTTTCTTTCTTTTTTTTGCTATAAGGGTTGTCTTATAAAAAAACTTGTCAATATAAAAGTTTTAGATAATATTAAGAGGAATTATAATAAATTTAAGCGGATTTGATATCTTCTGAATGGACGAAGTTATGAATTTTTTCTTCTAAAACCCCCTCCCCCCCCCTTGGGGCCATTTTTAATTATATCAAAAATCTGCCCTACATAAATTTTCGGCCCTTTTCCCAGAAGTAATAATAACTTTAAACGGATTCGATTTAAGAAATTATGAGTTTTTTCTGTTTTTACAAAGAGCCGGCACAATCACAGGAGCGACAAATTGCACCTATATCATCCCATTGTAAAATTGTCAAAATCTTTCTTTCAGAAAAAAGTTCATGTACTTCTCAATTATATTTCAGGGGACGGGTAACACAATTTTACACCACAGGTAGTCCAGTGGTGTGTCAGAAAGTCTCTGAATAGCACACTTAAGTATTTAAGGGTGCTGAGCAATTCGGCTACTTTGATGGCGCTTGTTTGTGACAGGCTGACAAGCGATTTAATAGAAGTCTTGAAGCCAAGTTAAAAACTTTTCGTGCAATCCTAACTATAAGCATTACAAATGAAACAAAATGAAAAAAATAATAATAATAAAAGGAACTTGTAAGAGGCAGAAAATTCAAAATCGCAAACGGACGCTCTGGTTTTTCAAACAAATGAAGTCTTAAAATTCTCACGCTTCTGTTATTATTTGTTATTCTGTGTTGAGTTCTGAAAAAGCCGTAAATTATGGAAAAAAATAGCATAAAAACAATATATTTTCATGATTTTTTTAAATGGATTTTTATGAGAGAATATTAAGATTAATACAGAATTAATGTAAATATTGCTAACACTGTATGGTAAATTACACTGCATCAACACTTGCTACAATAACACGGAATCATTTCTGTTTAAAGTATTAAACATAGATTATTCAAGATATAATTAGCACAACCCAGTGCTGTCTCAGTTTCAGACAAAATCCCAGTTTAGGTGCGTTCGTAATTATGTAAATGCGTAGCACCTATAGTCGTCGTCTGGTCCGTCCGCAAAAAACAAAAACTACCCAACCGAATGGTTTGAAATTTAATATATAGAATTGTTAAAAAATTTTGTTGAGTCATTTCAAATTTTGTGAAAATCGAATCAAAACTTAAAAAGATATTAAAAAAGTTTTCTTTATTCTATTAAATTCTATCATACATAATCTATATAATAAAAGCGCAAGTCATGTGACTGAGGAAAACAAATACGGGCTAACCTGCTAAACACTTCTTTTTTCATATGCCAAGCGGCCATTTTTATTCAACATTATTTCTTCGAATAAAACTGCATAAAAGTTACATTTTTAGAAAGATCATTCAAAAAAACTGTTTGCCTGAGAGATGAGTTACATTAAAAAATGTATAGATTCTGAGATCACTTCAGTGGAAATTAGGTTAATAGTCGAATATCTCAATCCATTAAAGTAAATAAACACAAGAGATTCGTTCATCATGAGTCATAGAAATATTAAATCATGGAGGTCATCATTCGTAAAGCAATATCAGTACAAAAACCCTTAACGGGTTAAAAGTTGTGACGCAGCACTTTGTTTTGGCTCTATAAATTTTAAATATGGGTCTTAAAAGTAATGATATCAAATTTAAGTGACGCTATGTTAATAATTTTTTTTTTTTATCATAATTTTCTTTTTAGTTTTATTTATATTCACAGGTGCAATTATTATCTTAATATGAAAAAAATATATAGAACTTATTCGCTGATGCTTTTTCATTCACATCTCTCATGAATTCAAAATATGGGTTTTAAAAGAAATGATATCAAAATTTGAGTGACACCTTGACGTGAATTTAATAGGACTCTTTTAAAATTCAATTTAAATTATTTTTGGTTTGTCTTCTAAAGTATATTTACACATACAAACAATACTTTTAATTTTTCAATACACTTTTAAATATATTACTTTCACTGAGCCTATATTATGTATTGAAATGTATTTATTTCAATAAATTGATTTATCTTCTGTGCCACGCTATCCAAAATCATAAGTAAAATTTATGTAAATGATTATTTTGCGTCATATTATCCACTTGCATACATTTCCCTTTGTTTGGATACTATGACGCAAAATAATCATTTACATAAATTTTACTTATGATTTTGGATAGCGTGGCACAGAAGATAACTCAATTTATTGAAATAAATACATTTCAATACATAATATAGGCTCAGTGAAAGTAATATATTTAAAAGTGTATTGAAAAATTAAAAGTATTGTTTGTATGTGTAAATATACTTTAGAAGACAAACCAAAAATAATTTAAATTGAATTTTAAAAGAGTCCTATTAAATTCACGTCAAGGTGTCACTCAAATTTTGATATCATTTCTTTTAAAACCCATATTTTGAATTCATGAGAGATGTGAATGAAAAAGCATCAGCGAATAAGTTCTATATATTTTTTTCATATTAAGATAATAATTGCACCTGTGAATATAAATAAAACTAAAAAGAAAATTATGATTAAAAAAAAAATTATTAACATAGCGTCACTTAAATTTGATATCATTACTTTTAAGACCCATATTTAAAATTTATAGAGCCAAAACAAAGTGCTGCATCACAACTTTTAACCCGTTAAGGGTTTTTGTACTGATATCATTACTTTTTTAAGGTTATTGATGAAAATGTCAATTAGTCAAAATTAAGCATAGGGTATAAATTAATCATTAGAATAAAATTTTAAAGAAATGCTAAAAAAGACCCCTTGGACCCCAATAAAAATATGAGGGTGGTGGCCCAGGGAGAGGAATCCAAGACTCAACATTTAAATTATACAGCGAGAGAGTAACACAATTAGAAGTATGAAAATGCATGGCAAAACCCGATTGTTCCATCTTCCACCGCCAGGGGGGGCACTCTGTTCTATACAAACATAGCTGAAATCTTTGAGGCTGTCGGTTTGGAGTCGAATGAGCCATACCTCGTCGTGATCGGTCCCATAGAACCCGATAGGAAAGCGCCCCCTGGTGGTGAAACTTGGAACTAAAATCGATATATCCTGTCGATGTCGAGTCGATGAATCAAACTACATTGTGATGGGACCTATAGAAATAGAGTTAGCTACAAAATCTGTTAGTTCCACCTTCCACCACTAGAGGGCGCACTCAGTTCTATACAAACATAGCTCAAATGTTTGAGGCTGTCGATTTCAAGTCGAATAAGCCATACCTCGTCGTGATCGGGCCCATAGAATCCGAGATAGGAAAGCGCCCCCTGGTGGTGAAATTTGAAATTAAAATCGATATATCCTGTCGATGCCGAGTTGAATAAATTAAACTGTATTGTGATGGGGCACATAGCTACAAAATCCGTTAGTTCCATCTTCCACCGCCAGGGGGCGCACTCTGTTCTATACAAACATAGCTGAAATCTTTGAGGCTGTCGATTTGGAGTCGAATGAGCCATACCTCGTCGTGATCGGTCCCATAGAACCCGATAGGAAAGCGCCCCTGGTGGTGAAACTTGGAACTAAAATCGATATATCCTGTCGATGAATCAAACTACATTGTGATGGGACCTATAGAAGTAGAGTTAGCTACAAAATCTGTTAGTTCCACCTTCCACCACTAGAGGGCGCACTCTGTTCTATACAAACATAGCTCAAATGTTTGAGGCTGTCGATTTCGAGTCGAATAAGACATACCTCGTCGTGATCGGGCCCATAGAATCCGAGATTGGAAAGCGCCCCCTGGTGGTGAAATTTGGAATTAAAATCGATATATCCTGTCGATGCCGAGTCGAATAAATTAAACTGTATTGTGATGGGGCACATAGCTACAAAATCCGTTAGTTCCATCTTCCACCGCCAGGGGGCGCACTCTGTTCTATACAAACATAGCTGAAATCTTTGAGGCTATCCATTTGGAGTCGAATGAGCCATACCTCGTCGTGATCGGGTCCATAGAACCCGAGATAGGAAAGCACCCCCTGGTAGTGAAACTTGGAATTAAAATCTATATATCCTGTCGATGCTGAGTCGAACCAAACTGCATTGTGATTGGACCCATAGAACTCGAGTAAGCTGCAAAATCCGTTAGTTTCATCTTCCACCATCAGGGGGCGCACTCTGTACTATGCAGACATAGCTGAAATCTTTGAGGCTGTGGATTTCAAGTCGAATAAGCCATACTGCGTGGTGATTGGGCACATAGAACCCGAGAGAGGAAAGCGGCCCCTGGTGGTGAATTTTGAAACTAAAATCAATATATCCTGTCGATGTCGAGTCGAATAAATTAAACTGTATTAGATACCAATTAATCTCGGAAAAAATTGCAAATTTTGTCATTTGGCAGCGTAAAAATCATGAATTTCATCGATCGGCACAGAAAAAACATGTATTTTGTCGATAGGGGGAGAAAAGATCATAAATTTCGTCGAACAGGCGGATAAAAATCATGAATTTCATTTATTAGCGCATGAAAAACACAAATTTCATCAAACACTCGCATAAAAATTAAAAAATTCGTTGATCGGGCATGAAAAAACATTAATTTCGTCAAGTTTGCACGTAAAAATCACAAATTTCATCAAACGGTAGCATAAAAATCACAAATTTCATCAAACGGTAGCATAAAAATCAAGAATTTTGGCAATCGGGTGATAAAAAATTTTTTTTTGTCAATCCGGCCCGTAAAAAGTATGAATTTTGTCGATGAGGTGCGTAAAAATTGTCGAGTCGAATGAATTAAACTGCATTAGATACCAATTAGTCTCTGAAAAAATTGCAAATTTCATTATTTTGCAGCATAAAAATCAGGAATTTCGTTGATCAATGTGCAAAAATCATGAATTTCATCGATCGGCACAAAAAAAACATGAATTTTCTCTATAGGGGGAGAAAAGATTATAAATTTCGTCGAACAGGCGGGTAAAAATCATGAATTTCATTTATTAGCACATGAAAATCTCAAAATTCATCAAACGGTCGTTATGAAAATCAAAAAATTCTATGATCGGGTATGAAAAAGTCATTAATTTCGTGAAGTTTGCACGTAAAAATCACAAATTTCATCAAACGGGTGCATAAAAATCAAGAATTTTGGAAATCGAGTGATAAAAATTTTTTTTGTCAATCCGGCCCGTAAAAAGTATGAATTTTGTCGATGAGGTGTGTAAAAATTGTCAAGTCGAATGAATTAAACTGCATTAGATACCAATTAGTCTCTGAAAAAATTGCAAATTTCATTATTTTGCAGCATAAAAATCAGGAATTTCGTTGATCAATGTGCAAAAATCATGAATTTCATCGATCGGCACAAAAAAAACATGAATTTTCTCTATAGGGGGAGAAAAGATTATAAATTTCGTCGAACAGGCGGGTAAAAATCATGAATTTCATTTATTAGCACATGAAAATCGCAAATTTCATTAAACGGTCGCATGAAAATCAAAAAATTCTTTGATCGGGTATGAAAAAATCATTAATTCCGTAAAGTTTGCACGTAAATATCACAAATTTTTTCAAACGGGTGCATAAAAATTAAGAATTTTGGCAATCGGGTGATAAAATTTTTTTTGTCAATCCGGCCCGTAAAAAGTATGAATTTTGTCGATGAGGTGCATAAAAATTGTCGAGTCGAATGAATTAAACTGCATTAGATACCAATTAGTCTGAAAAAATTGCAAATTTCGTCATTTTGCAGCATACAAATCAGGAATTTCGTAGATCAATGTGCAAAAATCATGAATTTCATCGATCGGCACAGAAAAAACATGAATTTTCTCGATAGGGGGAGAAAATATTATAAATTTCATCAAACAGGCCGGTAAAAATCATGAATTTCATTTATTAGCAAATGAAAAACGCAAATTTCATCAAACGCTTGCATAAAAAAAAATTCATTGATCGGGCATGAAAAAACATTAATTTCGTTAAGTTTGCACGTAAAAAACCCAAATTTCATCAAACGGGTGCATAAAAATCAAGAATTTTGTCTATCAGGCGATAAAAAAATGTATTGTCAATCCGGTACATAAAAAGTATTAATTTTGTCGATGAGGTTAAAAATAAAGGTAATATGAGTCAAGGGGTCTAACCTTATGAGTCTCCTTATTTTCTTTCTTGTTCGGATGCAAACAATTCATATTTTTAATCTGCATTTGGTCGAAAAATGAATTATCTTTAATTTTAAAAACGAGAAATTCGTAATTACATGTATAAAATTCGATTGGTATTTATTATTGGTATTTATTATTGGTATTTATGATTTCAAAATTTTTAATAAGAAATTGTTTTTTTGCTAGTGTACAGTGGACAAAGTCTCTAGCCATGCCAACCAACCAATCGGTTGCTTATGGATCTGCTTATGCTTATATCACTTATTCATATAGTTTAGCTTTGGCTTGCCTCTTATTAGTTTGTCTTGACTGCTAAATTTTTATATTTCACATTTCATAATTTTTATTGCAATACTTCAGGTAAGAATGCTTTTTAACTTGATTATTTCCTGTATTTATAATAATTTTTTGTTACTAACATTCTTATGTTTTAATGGGTGCAAAATTTAAGATTGGCGAAAAAGCTACTAAAAGGTTCTTTATTTCAATAAATTGTTTTATCTTTTGTGCCATGCTGTCGAAAATTGAAAGAAAAATTTATGTAAAGGTTTATTTTGCATCATAGTATCCAAACTAAGTGAAATGTATGCAAATGGATAGTATGATGCAAAAAAAACCATTTACATAAATTTTTCTTTGAATTTTCGACAGCATGGCACAAAAGATAAATCAATTTATTGAAATAAATACATTTCAATGCATAATACAGGCTTATTGCAAGTGATATATTTAATGATGATTGTACTGAATTTTGTATTGAAAATGGAACATTTTAGTACATATTAATGGTTTAGCATAAAAAATAATTTATGTAGGTCATTCTAAAATTCTTATATAACAAAATCTGTAAAAATGAAGCTCTGTTTTGTCAGAATTCTGCAATTGTTAATTTGTTTTAAAACTAAATAAGCACTCCTTAGGTATTTTTAACTGTTTTTATTATTGGAAATGGTGCGGAAAAACAGAACAAAACAAACTTTAGTAAAATATTTTATGTAGTAATAGGGTGGGTTTTTTTAGGAAACATTTATTTAACTGCGTTTATTATTTTTTTTTTACGAAGACAGCCAAGGGTCGATGCATGCTTTACACTCACGCTAAAAAAAAAAATTTAATCGGTTAAAAAAAAGAAAAAAGTCTCCAAACTTTGGGGACTGTTTTTTCTTTTATGGCAACCTGGCTATTAAGCTTGTATTTAGTAGCTTGGCGCAGTCTTGGAAATCGTGCCATCCAAACAGTCGCCAATCTTTTGTTTACATTTTAGCGTGAGTGTAACACATCTGTTCAGTTATTTTTCTTGGGGCCCATTTTGTGAAAAGTAAAGGTTACTTTTGTGAAATTTATTATATTTTAGTGAAAAATAACATTTTGTAACAAAAGTTGAAATTCAGTTACTCAAATTAGAACAAAGTACTTATTAACAAAAACTTTTTACATTTACAATCACTTTGCTGAAATTTTCCTCTCAAATGAACTTGTTTGTTTACAAATTACACATTTTAAAACATCACAAAATAATAAATATTTAATAAATAGTAAGTTTTTATGGAATAGAATTTTGTGAAAGGAACTATTTTAGTAAAAAGAATTTTATGGAGGCCCATTTTATCAAATTGATTTTTGTGAAGAGGTCCGTTTTATTAAATTGATTTTTCCCCAAATTTTACCTGGATCGACCCTTGACAGAGCAAAATATAAATATGTAAACTTTATTCTTAATAAAACAAACAAATAAACTGATATTTTTTTTTATGTATATCAATATTTATTTACATCAAACTATCAATTATTTATTTTATTTATTTTTTTAATAATAGAAACTATTTCATTAGTTACGCTATTTTATTTTTATATTGAAATAAAAAAAATCCACGTGCTATTATTGCATGCTATTTGTAACTAATATTAAAAAAAGTTTTCGCCGGCGGAGGAAAAAAATCGCACCAACGTGGTGCGTATATATATGACATCTGTGCGGTATTATTGATCAATAATACTATATTAATAAAATAGATTAGCAGTTTCACACAGCTTTTTCGCCAATCTTAAATTTTGCACGCATTAAAACATAAGAATGTTAGTAACAAAAAATTATTATAAATACAGGAAATAATCAAGTTAAAAAGCATTCTTACCTGAAGTATTGATATAAAAATTATAAATTGTGAAATTTTAGCTGTCGAGACAAACTAATAAATAAGAGCCAAGCCAAAGACAAACTAATAATAAGTAATAACAGCTAAGCTAAAGCTAAACTACTGTGGCTAAACTATCAGTCAGATAATCAACCGATTGGTTGGTTGGCATGGCTAGAGACTGCCCACTGTATACTAGCAAAAAAAAATTTCTTATTAAAAATTTTGAAATCATAAATACTAATAATAAATACAATCTAATTTTATACATGTAATTACGAATTTCTCGTTTTTAAAATTAAAGATAATTCATTTTTCTACCAAATGCAGATTAAAAATATGAATTATTTGCATCCGAACAAGAAAAAAAAATTTAACCATAATTTAATTTAATACATATTTTGGAATGTATAATAAACTGTTTCCATATAAAAAAAAAAAAAAAAATCTAAATAGTTCTTCAGCCACATATGATTGCGAAATCGCCTTTAACTATAACCGTGATACCCATGAACATCCTGACCGCGCAGGAATAAAAAAGGGTGAAAAGACCGAAAATCTTTAATGTTAGTCTACCAGAAAAAGCATAAGAAAAGAGTCCGATTTTGAAGCTGGATTATATAAAAAACAAGAGTTTTCCTACGTTAGCTCAAAATCTTACTCTCTTCATCTAAAAGCGATTAATATAATATATTAATTTAAAAAAAATCGTTCGATCCATTTTCGAGATAACACCTCTGTGCCCATTACACCATTACATTTTCCATTTTCGCTTAAAAATTGGTTTCCAGATCTCAAAATCTACTGCATGTAGAAATCTATAAATTTCAGGATAGAGTTAGGCCATAGATATAAGACTAATGTGAAAAAATCGAAACGGTATGCCTCATATTTACTGAGATATTAAATGTTGGTGTTTCGATTTTCCTTTGATGTCCTGCTAGCTGTATATATGAGAGTGACGGAATCTTCGGTTTTGGGCTTACGGTTTTCGGTTTTTCGCTGCGTCACTCAAGAGACTACCGTCTTTTATGATCTCATGTTGAATTTTGCAGCGCTGTCTGGTGTCGAAAAAAATTCGCATCTGTAAACGTGGCATCACTTATGTGAAAAAAAAAAGGCATGCTCATTTCGCTCGTAACAGACGATATAATTCATTTCAGAGAAATAATAAAGATGATTTTTTTACATTGTAAAACTAGTTATAGTACGGTCACACCTCATTTGTCACGTTTACACAGTTCCAACTTGTTTGTTTGTTCCGTGCTCCATTAAAAAAAAATAATAAACACTATTTATGCAAAATGTTTAGTGTCGAAAAGTCTGTGCAAATATAAAATATTTTTTAATTTATTTATTTCACTGTCCATTTCCTATAAAGCATCGCTATTTCTTCAATCGCCGTATATTTTTTGAAAAGAGCTAGCTATACATATTGTTTATGCTTAAGACTGTTATGACATTAAGGTCACATTCACCCGTAATTAAATACCATTTCAGATATCCTCCATAAGGTTCCAAAAAAAAAAAAAAAAAGTTTTAACTATTAAGTGTTTTAGAATCGAATAACGTTTTTCACTTTTCTATAGATACATTAAATTTTGAGTTGTAATCGATTTCTCTCTTATGAACTTTATCAGGCTGTCATGTCCAGAAAATTGGTTTATATCTTTAACTTTGACGGTCATTTTCTGAAAACTGATTTGCTTTTACGAAAAAATGGAAAACACTATTTAATTTCTTTGTTTTTAATAAGAGGACCTGAAAAATTTTTGAATTTAAGAATAGTGAATGACTTTGTGAATGCGTCAGAAGATAACTAATTTGGATTTGTAAAATCGTAAGTAGCCCGGCATATTTTATTCTTTAAATTTGAAATAACGATTGGTTTATTTCAGAGGCACCAACTTTTAAAAATTTCAGGGGGTGGGGGGGAGGGGGGTCGTGGAAGAGTAGATTGAACAGATAAAGGGACAGACCTTCTATTAATTTCTATTTCCAGAGGGGGGAGGGAGGCGATGGCCCTGTAAAAATTTCCAGAGAATTTCTATGGCCTTGTAGTCGACACCTATGATGGATTTAATTTGTTATCTTGTTCATTATTATAAATATTTTCAAACCGTAAGCAAAGGTATGAACTTTTTTAAGCTACTTTATCATATTATTTCGATATCTGCAAATAAATTCCTTTAAATAATATATTTTACGCGAAATAAAACATTTTATAAAATCTAAGTAGTATTACTTAACAAATTAACAATATCATATCGTTACATTTTTCGTTTTGTTCGTTGATTTATTATTGATTGATATAATTTCGTTCCTTAAAGATTTTGTACTTTAAGATGAAAAGTTATTTATGTTATGTTACATGAGTTATTTAAAGTGAAATACATACAAACGTGTAACGCGGTAATAATTTCCTCTATCTAACTACTACTTGTAAAACCCGTGGGAAAAAAAAATATATATATATATATATATAACTTAAGACACATGTATATTAAAAACAATTCACAGATAATTCTGTAAATTTCTTATTTATAAATTAAATTTATATCATTTAATTAAAACAAACTTTATATTCTATTGGTTAAAGATGATATTTTCATTGCAATTCCATTTCTTCTTTACGCTGGAAAACTCCTCCTATAATTTTCTTATTGTGACATAGGTTTCACAAATTTTTATCATTCAATAATATGTAACAAAAGATCAGAAGAATGAAAGACATTAGTCCCCTCTTCCCAAAGCAAACAAGTAAACATAACAATCCGTTTCATCGAAATGGAACCAGTTTTATGAAAGAAGCAGCAAACTGTCATGTACGACAAATTCAAAAACATTATTTTAGGCTGTTTCACTTTATTTTCAGATTCAGAAGCCTTTGGTTTCAACCCCGCTTTCTTAAGATAAATTTCCCATAATGACAATTCTACAAAGAAAGTAAGCTTTATGGATATCAGTCAATACAGAATTGTTGCTGGGCCGGTACAGGCAGGAATATCCTGCGGTACGGTGTAATTTCTACAAAGCAACAAAGCGGGGAATGTCCTACGTGACAATCCCCGACAGGTCTGTTGTCTGTTAAAGAAAGAGAAAAAAAAAGGTTTATAGATGAAAATTTTTCTGGTTTTGTTTCCATTTTAAAAACGAAATTGGGGGGGGGGGGGGTCTCTTTGCTTAGATCTGGCAAGAATATGGAAAAAATTGGGAATTTAAAGTGAATTAGTGGCTGATAAAGTGATCGGAATGTCCAGTCTCACACTAGATTAGATTAAAATTTATTAAAAAAAATAATAGAAATTTAATGTTGTTTTAATCGGGATGTATAGTTTCACGCTAGGTCGGGCAAAATCTTTTGCAGGTCGGGCTTTGCCCGACCTGGCCCCCACCTAGCTACGGGCCTGGCTAACGCTCGTCAACCCCCCATGAATTGCAAAGCAATTCACACTGAAACCGCTACGCGATCTCAGCTCGCTCACCCTTTTTTATTTTTCTAGTAATTCTAACCGGAATAAGTACTACAATAAATCATTTGAACATATGAAATTGACAATTTTCTTAATGTAAAAAAGTAATTGAAAACACAACTAAAAATGCATTTAGTTGATGCTACTAAAGGGCATATAAATACTATGAAAAAAGTATCTTGGAAACATAATTAGTTTAAAACTTATTGCACCTAATAATATTGTACAGCACGGCTTAAATAAAAAAAAAACACTACGTGGTAGGAAGATAGTTTATCATCAATGATTGTTTAAATTTCGTTCGACATTTTATTATTCTAATTGATTATAGATTTCGGAAAAAGAAATTATTTTTACTTCAATAAAACAGCAGCAGATGGCAGCAGGGGCATTGTAGAAAGTTTATATTTTATTATCTCTGATTTTTTGTGCGAGTGAAATTCGTAAATAAATTCTAAATAAGAGTTGAGAATTAATTTGAAATTAGCAATGTTACTCGTAAAAATGAGGAATCATCTCAGACGCTTTGGATTACGTTCATATTATTTTATTTTTAATAATTGCTAACTTGAGTTTCACTGCTCTGACACTGACTGCCATATTGGAGGCGGGGCTAACACAATCTTGTCTGTTCATTGGTCTGAGCTCTGGAAACTACGGTTGTTGCCAACGATAAGGTAGAAATTCAGCCCTATTTCCGCACCACGTAAGACAAATATATATATATATTTTTTTTTTTTTGGCTTCACCCACCACAACCTGAATAATGTTGTTTTAGAATATATATGATTTAGCATTATCATCTGTTTCATTAATGATATTTCTTCAAAAAGAATTAGATTTAAAAAAAAAAAAAAAATCTTATTTTATGTTTGCACTGCTATGGTATAGGAATAAGACAGACTACTTTAAAATCTTAAAAATATTTGTGCCCTTTAGTTCTCACTTTTTCTATTTTGTTTCCATATGTTGGCCAAACAAATTTATTCACACAGCCCTCCTTGATTGAGTTTGAAAACATTCCACTCAATTTTAATATTTATTGGTAATTATTAAAGAATTTTGTTGTATAGTAGAGTATCTTTATAATGCACTTCACAGGTGTGAACAAGGAATTTGGCAGTTAAGAAGCACCTGCATTCAACATTACCGAGGCAATGAACAATGCTGTTGAGATGGTTATTTCTGGCCAATATGGGTATTTGAAGGCTTCAAACCAATTTTATATTCCAGTCTACTCTTGAAAGGCATGTTTAAAAAAAAAAAAGGGAAAACCCTGACTACAAAATTGATAAAATGGCTGGAAAATTTAAAAACATATTTACGGAAGAGCAAGAACTCGAGCTCTTTTAATTATTTAAAAACTATGGAGGCTAGGTTATTCGGTCTAACAATGAAAGATTTGTGTAACTTAGCTTATCAGTTGGCTGAAAAAATGGCATTGGTCATAGATTTCAAAATGGAATCGCAGACCAAAATTGGATCAATGAATTCCTCAAGAGACAATGGAACCGGTTCTTCTTAGATTAGATGGTCACTCAACACATACCAAGAACCTTCAGGCTATAGACTACATGAGGGAGAGTGGAGTTTCGTTGCTATGTCTACCACCAAATTGTTCTCACAGACTTCAGCCACTTGATGTTTCTTTTATAAAGCCTTTAAGTCCTTCACTACAATGATGAGCTTCGAAAATGGCTACAAAGCAAACCAGAGAAAGTCTTAATTCTCTTTCAAATTTCAATGCTTTTTGGATCAACTTTTATCCAAAGCGCAACAATGAAAACTGCTATTAGTGGTTTCCAAGCTACAGGAACATGGCCAACTGACCCATCCATATTTACTAACGCCAATTTTCTCCAAACAGACACTACTGTCATTAGATTTGGTAGGTCTTCAAGTGAAGAGGTGATCATATTTGTAGCCAAACAACTGGAATTGGCCTAGCACACTAGTCAAAAAAGACGTGCCTATCAGGTTGGACGATAAAGCTAGTGAGGTTTCAGCCAACTCTAATGATGACAAGCCGACTAAGAAGATCCCATTTAATGAAGCCAATTGTGCCACTCTTAGATGACAACTGACAACAGGGCCTCTTCATTTCATGTTTCACCTGAAATTCTGTCTATTCCAAAAGTTAAAGAAAGTGTGAAAAAGACAAATTGGAAGAGGGAGAAGACCGCTGGTCTTAACAGATTCTTTATACATTATTAAGGAAAAAAAGGAAAGAGCAAGGTTAAAACTATTTAAGAAACATAATAAAATTAAGAATGGGAAAAACAATACAAAGGAAAGGGCCTGAAGATGAATGGAAAAAAGGAGCTGAAGAGAGAACCCAAAACTAGCGAGAGTGATTCTGAGTATTATCAGAATCACTCTCGCAGACATTCTCTCACTCTCTTAACAGATTCTTTATACACTATTAAGGAAAAAAAGGAAAGAGCAAGGTTAAAACTATTTAAGAAACATAATAAAATTAAGAATGGCAAAAACAATACAAAGGAAAGGGCCTGAAGATGAATGGAAAAAAGGAGCTGAAGAGAGAACCCAAAACTAGCGAGAGTGATTCTGAGTATTGTTCTGAATGTGAATGTTTATATTGCGATGAATTTTACTCAGTCAGTTGAAGGTTGGGCCGCTTGTCCCATGTGCAAAAAATGGGCACACAATTCCTATGCGGCGATAGATAGTGAAGATGAGACTGTCCTAGTGTGTGAATTTTGTCAATAGGCTTAACAAAAGGACACAATCAATGAAAACTGTAGTTGAACCTTTATAGTCACTTTTTTTTTAAAATTTCCACTAGTTTTAAATGTTTTTAGAATTACTTGTCCTTACCACCCTGTTCTGTCCCATTCCCAGGGCAAATAACAATGCCCTGTTTCTGAAAAAATATGTATTGTTCTTTTGTTTTCTTACAATGTTATTAAATTTTTGTGACTATTACATTATAAAGGGCTGCGTGCTCCGGAATCAATCCGGTCCTTCGGGACGCAGAGGGATGACCTGGAGCCCGGCAGAAGACGCCGTGGCGTCCGGATTCCATTTTCAGAAGTTTGGGACAAAGCGGGGTCTCAGAGGGAGCGGTAACCGACGTAAGTCCACTTCCGGGAGGACTGGGCTGCTGGCCGTCGTCGGTATGCTCGGACAATCCTAAGTGCAGCCTGGGGATCCTGAACCGGGCACGAAATCGAGCGGCCTGGAACTCATCCTTTCTCAGCGTACGGCACTCCAGGGGATAGACAAGATGAGTGCTTCTCTTGTCCGTTCCCAGGGCCCTCGGCGGGGGCGCCGGAGACAGCTGTTGTTGAGATATGGAGCCATGGGTGGGAGCCACATGGTTAAGGTTCTGGAAAGCTGGTGTTCGTGTCTAGTGAAGGTGAGCTAGCGGACGCGGGCGGTTACGCAGGTCTGGCCGGACCACCGGGACGAAACTATCGCACTACCTGTTTCGATCCCTTCACTTTTCGCTTTTAAACTAACATTCTCCCGGCCCTACGGCTCTGGCGGCCTAGTCACCCGACAGCGTGACGGGGGTCGGACCCTCTTCCTATTTTTTTAATCTATCTGTGTTTTACTAACCTAGTTTTTAGTGTGTGTTGTCCATTCCCGACTAGAGAGACATGAGATCACTCGTGTGAATTGTTCTCGATCTCGAATTGGGATAAATCAAATCATGAGAGGGAGCCCTTGACTAGTCGCTGGGCCCTGGTTGCTCCTGTGAGCTTTCCAGACAAGTTCGGCGTCGAGGATGTCACGGACTGTCGCTCATGAACCGAGCCTGTCTGGCCACTGTCATACTCATGAAAGGGGGGTTACGATCGCGCCGATTCAGGCATTCAGAAAGTATGAAGGGGGCAATGTCCAGTAATGGATGGGTGCCGCGTTTTTTTAACACCCGCAGTCGTAATTACATTATAATGTATTCATAGAAAATTTTGCAGCTCTAATTTAACCTTTTGTATTTTTAAAACATATTTTCAACTTTGTACCCCGTTTTGCCCCAGGTTCCCCTAATTAGCATTAATAATTTATGGAGATAAAATAAACTGATTAAAAAACAGCAACAAGTTGTACATAAGAGAATAGGCTGCAAGTGCAATACATACGGGCTCCTGCTTATTGGTGCCCCGAGCGAGATTAAAAAAGTATTTTTTAAAACGCGGGCACATTTAAAAAAAATGTTGGCTATAGAAAGAAAGTGTCCATCTGTTTTAATTGAAGGAAGTAAGAATAGAAAGTATTGCAATTCCAGAAACAAAAATAATTAATTCCCAATCCCTACTTTTACAAAAATTGACCAAGATCTTTGATTTAAAAAAATGAATTTTAATAAAACAAATTAAAATATTACTGAGCCCCTGACTTTGCTGAACCCCTTCCCGCCTCCTAAATGGGGGGCGGGGGCGGTTGCTACGGCCCTGGTTATAGGGCATAAAAATAATGATATCTCTAGGAAGGAATTTCTAATAGAAAGTAAATTTTTGAATTTCTATATTCATAGAAAACGAAAGTACTGAATATTTGATAGAGTAGCTCAAATTATTACTGAAACTACATGCAACTTTTGCATGACAAGATGAATTTTGCATTAGTGTAAATTGTCATTTAATAGTGTTATTATACTTCAATAATTGGACTTTAAAAAAAAAAAAAATATCAAGTTATATGTTTGCTTGAGTCAAATATTAACTGAATATGCAGTTTTAAAATTTATGTAGATATAGGTTCTTCAACAATTTTTATTTTGTTCTGCCAACCCACGAAGAAATTTTTTGTATCATTTGTTCTCGTGCAAAACTAGATATTGCATCTTTTTATTTCGGATTGTTGGATTCGAATTTATTGCTGTCCTTTATTTTCAGAATCAAAACACTTTAAACAATAGCGTTATTAGAAACTGAGATATCATTATTTTTACATTTAAAATTTGTATTGAAGAAAATTCTTGTTACCATAGATATTATTGAAAATCTCTCTCAAAATGTCAATTTCTTAGTAAATTGATAGAAGAATAAAGAGTTACAATGGTAGTTTTCGAAATTGAAAGCTAATAATAGGATTTGCTAGTATGAACATTTTCCCTTTGCCATTTTACCAGAGGTCAATATTTACATATTTCAGTACAATTTTTAAGATTAATAGTTATAAATTAAGCATTATTTATTGTCATATTTTAATACTGGTAAAATTTTATTGATAATTTTACCTATCAGTTCAAAGCAAGCAGGTATAATAAATTTATTAGGTATTAAAAGTAATAAAATACGACAGAACTTTTGCAACTACCTGATATTTAGGTTGTTTGACATGATTTTAAATTATGTACAAATAACTGAGGAATATTTTCTTTCCTTATAATAACATACAAAACAATAATGAATATTTTTATTTGAGACAAAGTTTAGATAATCAAAACAACAGACTACTGAAAAATGTGCAAGAAAATCAGGAGAAATATGTCAAACATCAGGAGTGCCGGAAAACATGCGAAAATCAAGAAACATACTTGACACATTTTTGTATCGTTTTGAGCAAGATTTAAAATTTTAAATGCCAGAAATGTGTTTAAACAGGGCTGCCATTCTAAAAATTATTCAAAATAGTTGCTTTAGTAACCCTTGAAGCCAAAAATAGTCGCATATCATGGCTGATTTAGTAGCATATAAAGTATTACCTAAAATAGTCACAGTGTTGAGATCAGGGTAGATAATGATTTCCTTTTTACAAATTTTTTGACTATTCCCTTTAAAATGATTAAGTTTTTCTGATTACAATACAACATTTTATATACAATCTGCACAAATTCAGTACTGCTTTTACATATCTAAATATTATGTAACAAAATTGTTTAAAAAAAATCCATTCTAGTTTTCATGACATTTGAGTTTAGTTTGCTGCAACTTTTGGATCCACACTTGATATAGCTCTTGGTAGTTGCAGGTGTAATTAATAGTGATATTTCCAGCATTTCATTTTTGCTTTCGTAATGAACTTTCAAGAAATCTTTCTTGGAACTCTTCCTAAATATTTAAAATCCTTTAACTGCAGATATAAGGGATTTTAAATATTTTAAAAGAGCGTGAAACTGCAGTATAAGGGAAGTTTTTATTTTACGTGTATATTTGCTTACTTTGAAATGACATTTTTTGTAGAATACTGCAACATAGTCTGTGTCCCGATTTAGAGTGATGTACTACACATTACGAAAATCTATTGGGAAAAATTATTTACAAATGAAAATTTTCAGGGGGAAGGGGATAGATGATTGATTAATTATTTATTGTTATTAAAAAGCAATGAATATGACAGACTTTTTTTAAAATAAAGAGTTTCAAATATTTTAAACCTCTTTCTACACTGGAGGGGAAAAAGGAAAGAAATGTAAATTTGAGAGAGAGGTGGATGATTATTTTTTTTTTAATTTTATGTTATTAGTTAACAACAAATAGGGCAGAATTACTTTTCTTAAAATAAAGTTTTGAAAATCTGCATGCTGGAAGGGTTGGGCAAAGGGGAGTACCAAAAATTTTGGAATGAAGTTTATAAGCCTGATTATTTATTTACTGCACTAGGGAGCAACAAGTAGGACAGGAGAATTTTTTAAATATAAAAATACAGATTTTAAAATCCCTCGTATGCTGTGGGGGGAAAGGGAATTTAGATGACGTTATTTATTTATTGTTATTAGAAGCAGTTATCAGTAAGTAGGGCAGATATTTTTTCTTTAAAAAAAAAAAATAAAGATTAAAACGACTTGAAACACAGCATGAGGGTGAAAGGGGGGAAGAAGTAGATATTTTTTAATGGAGAAGGTTATTTAGTGTTATTAGTAAACAACTAAAAGGGCAATTTTTTTTTTTTTTCGTTGGAGAAATAGAATTTTAATGATTTAAAACTACGTATGCTGGGGGATCATATATATTATTTCTCCTGTCAACATCCCTTTTTCTAAGAAAATATGAAACGCAGAACAACGAATGAGATACCATATGAAAAGTTTTAGAACCGGCTTCTGACATAGCCCACTTAACAATTCGTTAAAACATGTTTTTGATTAAAATTTAATAAAAATTAAAAATTAATTCGGCATTGCTTTCATAAAAGAAATGAAAGGTTTTCCTGAAATTATTGTTGCCAAAAAAATAAAATACCACATTATATGATGCTCAGCAATTATTAAAAAAAAAAAAACGCCACACGGGTTTATTTTATACTTATGATTAAAAAGCGAAATTGAAATTGAAATGTTTAGATTTATATTTCTAAGTCCCATGTTTTTCCCGAAGCGGATAACTTCATCCTCTAATGCAGTCAAAATACGATTGTTAATTTTTTTTCTCGCGCGTGCCTTTAGCAATATTGGATCAGTTTTTATTATAACATTAATGGAATAAATTAGATGATATTCTGGCTTGACTAACAACTAAATGTTGTTTGCAGATATTTTTATCCTTGCTTTTTTTTTAGAAGTTTAAACCTGCATCTAATAAATATTACATATTGATAAAAAATGATACTTCTCTATTATCCCGTCGACCACTTTTCATAACAAAAAACTACCGCCAAATAAACGGGAGAACGTTGCCATTGGAATATCAAAAAATAAATAAATAAAATATAAGAATTTAAGGACACAATTGTTATTTTAATTAATAAAATAACTACTAAATCAGTAAAACATAATGAAAAATACACGCAAATGTCGAATGCAAAACCACTAGATGACGTAACAAACACGCATAATGATTCTGACATCAAGTAAATGGGACTGCATTTTTGGCGTTTAATCTTACAGTTTGGCAGTAGTTTTTTGTTATGAAAAGTGGTCGACGGGATAATAGAGAAGTACCTAAAAAATATTAGATTTCAGTGTGAAATCTTCGCACGGGCCTTCTGGTTAAAGGATATAATTGCTTATTTGCTTACTGTTACTATGCAGCAGCAATTAGAACAATTAAGAGAAAAATGAGTGAAATTGACTCTTGGCCAAAAAAAGTGCTGTTTGGTGGTAGTATCGAACAACTGGAAAAATTGTACTGGAATGGTAAAAAAAAAAAATGTTTCATATCTCCTACAACAGGTGTTTGAAAAAGCTAGAATAAAATTTTTAAAAAGTCTCCTTTTTCATAAAATAGTTGCCTATTTGTCAGAAATAGTTGCTTTTTAAGCCTTTTCTGCTTAAAAAAGTTGCCTTAGTCTCCTGAAGCTGAAAATAGTAGCAAATGGCAGTCCTGTTTACACAGTTTTTTTTCTTTCTTTGTATAAACTTACTTTAATAAACTAATTTTTACCTAAGTTGTGCAGTGCAGTTTTGTACAACACCCTTGATGCTTTCAATTTTATAGAATGATGAAAGTGTGGAAAAAAAAAAAAAAAGACTTTCCATGACCAAATGAGCATACACAAAATCCGCTTTCAGGGCTCCCAACACATTTTAGTCCTTCAAAAGGGAGAAAAAGGGGACCATTTTTATTTAGAAAGGGGACTTTAGGATACCATTTATACTAAAAAGGGGGACCATTTATATTTAAAAAGGCGACTGAAAAGGGACCACATGTCTAAAAATATTGCACAAAGTTTTCAAAATATGCAATTTTTTTAAAAATTATCTCAGGAAAGGATTGATTATCTTTACAAAGGTGTCATTAAACAATGCACATAGCTTTATTTAACACACTTACCCCTACAGCAAGATGGGTTATATTTAGAACAGCAAAAAATGATTTAGAATAAAATATAGACAGTAAAAATTAATGCATCTAAGAAATCGATCAATTGTGTTATCAATCCATTGTTAGCAAAGTTACACATTAAGAATTACAAAAGTATAATGCATTTCTTGGAATTTAACGTGTAGTAACAGTAATCGGTGAATTAAAAAAGCCAGCACCTTCTGGTAAGTAATAAAATTAAAAATTAGATTAACATATAAATTGTTAATTATTAACTTGCACGTAAAAATCAGTTCCTTTTTATACAATAGAAGCTGAGATGCTATAATGTTCATCTGAAAAAGTATAGTATGATAACACTCCCTAGTGAGTGTTCAAAACCAATATTGAATCAATATTCATAATATCTTGCATATTAAATTTTGTGAAATTCTATCCCAAGCATGTCGAGATCTAGCTATCATAGAAATTGTTAAAAATTGCGACCCAGTAGCGCCACTTGTTGGGTGAAATGCACCAAAACCTAATCAGCACCAATTTATGTTAAGGGTTAACTTAATGTGAAGTTTGATGAAATTTCACCCAGATTGCCTTATTAAAATACCTCATGTAAAATGAAACAAATGCAGCATTACGCCATATATGCCAAAACATAATCAGCACCTCTAAGTTCTAAACTAAAGTCTTGTTTTGATTTTGCACAGTTTATGCGATTTTTAGATTTTTTTTTTTTTCATGTTTTGCGCTGATTTTTTGACATTCTGAAAAAGAATCCGGTTTCAATCTTTAGCCCAGTTTAATAAATTTTGTCTTCCTTTGAATAAAATTATTTGGAATTTGTGCAGCGATTTTTGATTTTTGGCTAATTTTTTATGCAATTTTAGTTCTTTTGTGTTTTGCGGCGATTTTATGACAGTAAATTTTGTCTTGTTGATTTTTGAATTATTAGTGATTTTTAATGAGGTTTCCGCAGCATTTTTTATTTTTTTCTAGATTCCGCAGCATTTTTTTTCACATTCGTGAAAGAATTCCGGTTACAATGTTTTATCCCATTATAATAAATTTTGTTTTAAATTTTTTTAACGTTTGCAATTTTTAAAGTTTTTTGCATTTTGCGGCAATTTTTCCACATTAAAAAGGGACCTTTTTCTAAAATGGAGACTTTAGGGAGGAAAAGGGGAACATTTGGGAACCTTGCACTTTAAATAACAAGCAGCAAAAAATCAGAAATTTGTAATAATGGGGTTTATACTCTTTTCCCAGGAAAAAATTCAAGCACCTTTCAAGAAAATTGCAAAATGAAATTCTATAAAATACTATAATGCAAAAAAACCATCTTTGCCAGTTTTCAAATGAATGCCATACAACAAAGTCTAGAATGTGAAATGTCATGAAAAGGTCTCAAAAATGTAGAAAACTTTTGTCCATATTATGGTATTTCTGCATTGCATTTAAAGGAATTTCTTAATCTTTAAACGAGAGTCCAGAGATTTTTCAGAAATGCCATCTTGCGAGAAATATAGCAAAACTTTTCTGAAAAAGAAATGATTTTAAATTAAATCCTCCGCATCCAGACCTTTCCATGACTTTTTAGGAAATATTTGTAAATTCCCCGACTTTTCCTATATATTTTAAATTTTCCAAGACTCCATGTCACTGGGAAGCCTGTTAATTTGGCCCTCAGTGGTAAATGAGTTTGACATGCCTGGTCTACAACAATTCTGCAAAAAAGCACTTCTCATTTTGAAATATATAGCTTCTTGTTGGTTCCAGTGATGAATTTAAGGGGCGGTTCAGGAAGAAAGAATGAATGGTATAAAAGATGGGCACCTGAAGGAGAATCACTTAAAATGGAAGGGCAAAACTTTAAATTATAGACTTTAAAAGAAAATGGCAAATTTAAATAAAATAATCAGTACACAGTAAAGAAAAAAATAATACCATATCAAGTATATTAAAAATTTATTTCTCAAACACTTAAATATGATGGAATACACAATGTCTACTATCATTGATGTTCAGCCTGACTTGGATGAAATACCTTTGTCCAACCAAAATTACACTAAAATAGATGAAATGATGCAAACACATAGATAAACATGCCTTTTAGTTTAAATAGTTCTAAATGTGCAAAAACAATGCCAAAGGTCATTAGTATCGACGACCTCCTCCACCGCCGCCACCTTGATTATCTCTCACACTGTAAAAGAAAACAAAAAACATTAAATCAACCAATTGATATATAAACATTATGGTTAAAATATAGCAGCATTGCACATAAATGAATTAGTCTGGTCCACTGAGCTCCATAATAATACGTAGGGCTAACTCACTGATTCACTTTTTCCCGCAACCACATCACACTTTCATTGTGCATGAACATATTACTTATTTAATTATTGAGTTTATAATAAAATTTCCTTTTTAAGTAATATGAAATTAAATAATTGCGTGATGAATTTAAATAAAATCTGTAGTTTTTACAATAAAAAATATATATTAGTGAAAATTGTAGCAACTTCAGTCATATTTTTAAAAGATTATCTAACTTGAAAATATTCACCACATTCTGAGAGGAAATGTGTTTTGCCAAAAAATTTTCTCAGAAAATCTTTAGCATTGTATTCATGGATGGACAGCTGGATACAATGTATCAGAATAGGAAGTTAGCTCTTCGTTCTATTGTGGAGCTCAGTGGTCTGGTCAATACTGGAGTTTAAAATTAATAATATAAAAAATGCCCTGGTTCAATGGCATCTTTGGTTTAAAAGAGATTAATATTTACTATTTAAAAAAAATATTTTTTCTAGGGCTTGATTAAGTGTTAATTTACAACCCCCCCCCCCCCCCCCCCCCATTTTAAACTGCCATATGAGAACCCAGGCTAAAAATACAAAAAACAAAATACCACTTATTCAGGGTACTTTTTCGTTTCTAATGAAGCCTTAATAAATATATATATATATATATATACACACACACACACACAATACACTCCTTTAAATCACATAGCTTAAACTAAAGATTGTGCAGATTTTAGAATTTTGCAGATTTCTGGTCACTGTTTAAATTGCATTTTTAAACAGTTAACTTAATTTAATAATGTGCAGTTGAAATTATAATGAATGCTTACAATAAAGTAAAATAAAAATTAAGAATTTCTTTTTAAAAATATTAAAAGTAAAGGTCAAGTAAACAATTCATAATGATGAGATTTTTTTTTTTCTCGAATTATTCAGTGAAATGCTCAGCATATGCTGATAATTCAGATCAAAATCTTAAAATAACAAAGTTTTATTTCATGTTTAGCCATACTTAATAACCAAAAAGCTTGATTAATACATAAATATATTTGATAAAAAGATTGTGATCGCCACCGATATCAAGAGCTATCGTGAAATTTTTCAGAAATAAATTTATGCTACCTTCATGAGAAAACATGAGTTCAATCATATTAATCAGAATTCCAAATTAAAATGTGTACCGGATATAAAATTAAAAAATTCACCTACATCTTAACTGTAAGTTTCTTTGTTTACATCTGAAAAGATGTGCAGATTAGAGAGAGTCTACTGTATACATAAGTCCTATTTCAAAAAATGTATTTTCTAAAGTTTGATTTCATGTTGGTTTTTGTGTCTTCATATTCATTTTCACAATTTAAACAAATATTTACTATTTTCAAAAATATATTTATTATTAATGCTATACAGTTTCCCCCAGATAGAAATACACAGTCACACAAAAGAGAAGAAAAAAACCTAGAATCCACTTATTTGAGGTACTCTATTCTAACTATCTTAGGTTTAAAGAAATATTTACTATTTCAAAATATAAATATATAATTTTATTTTTTTGAAAGTTGCTTCATGAAATTTTTTTTCAGTATCTTCCCAGATATAATCGAGTTATTCAGAATTATGCTTTAGAATTTGCTGCCAAAGGTAGCAGGACCCCAATTCTAAGTTCATATGGATAGATTTTCGTTTAAAAATGTAAAATCATACAAATTCAAGGATATATGCTGCCAGAGACAGTGAGGCCTCCCTACACTAAATCCCTTCTGGAGTAAAATGTCAACACTTTTTTTAAGTACAGTGTGTCCGAGAAAGATCTTGATTATTCTAAAGATTAATAATAAAAATACGAACAGGTCAAATGAAATATAGTTCGTGGCAAAAGAATGAAGAAATCTAAAGTTTTTTCTCGTATCAATTGCAAACGGTCCATTCTTCTTTGTAGAGAAGACTATTAACGGACGTGAATTACTTGATAGATGAATTGGTCATTGAGAACTAATACCTTAGCATCTGCGATCGCCTAACACAACTCAACTGGATTTCTTTTTGTAGAATTACATTAAAGACATTGTTTATCAAACACCTAATTCTGATATTTTCATTTGAAAGGAAAGGATAAAATTAAAAATCCTTACTGTTATACCGGGAATATTAAAAAACATTTGGTGGGAAATTGAATACATATTCAGCAAGGGTCGATCCAGACAAAATTTGGGGCCTATTTAGGGCCCTTCACAAAAATTAATTTAATAAAATGGGCCCCTTCACAAAATTCAATTTGATAAAATGGGCCCCTTCACAAAATTCAATTTGATAAAATGGTCCCCTTCACAAAATTCCTTTCAACAAAATAGGCACTTTCACAAAATTCTATTCCATAAAAACTTACTATTTATTATTTTGTGATGTTTTAAAATGTGTAATTTGTAAACAAGCAAGTTCACCAGAGAGGAAAACTTCAGCAAAAAGATTTAAAAAAGTTTTGGTTTTTAAATGCTTGGTTTGAATTTGATTAACTGAATATCAACTTTCGTTACAAAATTTTATTTTTCACAAAAATATAATAAATTTCACAAAAATAACCTTTACTTTTCACAAAATGGGCCCCAAGAAAAAAAACCTGCATCGACCCCTGTTCAGCATTCTGTATGCTAGATCACCTAGAGATACATTGAAAATTACTGTAAATAAAACTTAAGTTTTCTTCACTTTTTTGCAGCAATCTGCATTTCATTTGACCTGTATGCATTTTTGTTATTAATCTTTAGAATAATAAAGATCTTTCTCGGACACTCTGTATATTTAAGGTTATTATCCTGGACCACTGGGCAGGTAAGATAGTTTGTGAAAAATGTCAGGTCATTGCCAATGTGGATATGTCAGTGTTACTCAGACTTGTTTTTGCTTTATAACATAAGCATACAAGGCAACATTCAAAAAATTAAATCAACCCATTATTATACAATTAATTTTATATTTTGCATGATTAGCTTAAAAAGAAAATAAAAGTTAACAAAATGTTTTATTTACTATGGAAAATATCAATGTTGGCTAGAGATGAAGCATTTTGTAAAAGCATCTTTTACAAATTTTATAAAATTAAAATTTGTGAGCAATTTTTCTCTGCTGTGAGTAATCAATTTTAAAATTGCATTAAAATTTCCAGATTTCAATCAAAATTCCCCGACTTTTTAAAGTATTGATAAATTTTCTAACCTTTCCCCGAATTCCAGGTTGGCTGGTCATCCTGCATAACACTAAAACATTTTTAAGTTAATAAAACTTGGGAAACCAAATAAATCTTGTTAGTCTAAGTACACTGTTTTAAGTACTGAAACATTAAAACATGTTAAAAATACACTAAATGTATCCAATAACGTTAGATGTATAAAAACAGAATCATTAAAATTAAGAAAGTGAAATAATATATATTCTGCAAATTTTAAAAATATAAGTTTCAATAGTTCTTAAAGTTAAAATATTGCTAATATAAAGCTGTTATATTGCACCGATACAAGTGGATGTAATTAAAATATTTATTTAATGAACTATAAAACAATGCTTATTGTTAAATCAAAAATTTTAAGAGTTCAAAGATTTGCAATAACTAGAAAAGTCAGAAAATGAATATAAAAATGTGTGTACATTAAAGTTGCTTGTATTATTAAACAGAAAGATTGAGTTAGGTGATAAGTTTAGATACCTTTGTTGCATCAAATACTGTCCCATCTGAGCCTGATTTAAAGAACCAGTTATCGTAATAATGCGATCATTTGTGCCCTGTGAAGCTTCTTCAATATTAATCGTAGCTGATGAATCCCTTCTGATTTTTCTAATTCTCTGTCCACCTTTGCCTATTATAGCTCCAGCAACCTTTCAAAAAACAAACATTTCATGCTAAGTAAAAAGAACTTCATTGTGGAACAAGACTTTAAAAAAAAATAATTCTGAGTCACATTACAGAAATTATCATCAGAAATTCATTATCTTTTAAAAAGTGAATGAATAAATAAAACTTTCATAATTTAATGAAAGAACTTGGCCTATGCATTGTTATGAACAGTGAAACAAATAAACAAGTTGGAAATTGTACGTCAAACGTTACAAACGAAGTGCGTTCGTACTCACGTTTTAGAATTAAATTCATGATATCCCGTGCGTAGAACGGGTTAAACAGCTAGTTAAGTATATATTTTATGACACTGTTCATACAAATATCTTAACTAGTTATATAAATATTCAGATATATGTATCAGCTAGTTATATAAATATTCAGATCTTTCTGATTTCTAATTCTGTGAAATGAATTATATCGTCTGCAGATTAATTTCTGTAATAAAATAAGTATCTCGGTTGCTTAACGATTAAACCTCGGAAGCTTCTATAACAAGAAAGTACAGATTTTTTTTTTTTAAATTCAAATTTCTTAATAAATATTTTTATTAATATCTCCTAAAGTTTTGATTCGATTTTAATAAAATTTGAAATGTCTCGACAAAATTCTGCAAAGATAATATATTTTAAATTGCAAACCATTTGGTTGGGTAGTTTTTGCGTTGTTATATGCGGACAGACAGACAGACGGACGGACAGACAGACAGACGGACGGACCAAACGACGACTATAGGTGCTACGTATTTATATAATTACGAACGCACCTAAAAAAAGTATAAAGACAGAACTGCATGTGTGTTACAAATCATAGTTTGACTACATTTTCTTTAATCTTTAAATGCACCTGTTATTTCATTTAATATGAAAATGACTGTTGACATTTATAAAATATTTTCATTTATTTTATTTTATTTATTTATTTTATTTCTATAATTAATTTTTATTTCTATTTCTATGTTTCTTATTTCTATTTAATTTTTATTTTATTTCTATTTACAATAATCTATTCTATCTATATCTATTATCTTAGTAGTATTTGTTAATAAAAAGAATTTACCATTATCATAAGAGAGAAAAAAACTCCACTGCTGGGTAATGAATAAATTATTATAAGGAAAACATGCAAATAGTATTTAGTGAACTACTTTGAAATATTTGAGAAATATGATTTAACTCTACAGCAAGTTTTGAAAATCTCAAAACCAGGCATGCGGATCAATGAGCAGATGCCATAACAACTGAGCTACGACCATTGACTAGAAATATAAATGGACAGCGGACTCCTTTCTTTTCTTCCGACAGACTTGAAGAATATATCTTTCCCCTTTCATCGCCAAAAATAGGCAAAAGGGTGCCGCTTTCTGGCATTAATCCCTTTCTCAAACTTGACAAACTCAAACGCAAGTGAAAAATCTCTGTTTCTTCTCGGGAGCTGTGGAATTTCCGTGACAGTTTGGCGCGAAAAGAAAACCTGTTTGGCAGAATATTCTTCCTCCACACCTGCTGGAGGAAAGGACATGTTTTCTTCAAGAAAGGGTTGCTAGTCCGTTGTCCATTTATATTTCTAGTCAATGGCTACGACCAACACAGTAAAAAAGTATTTCAGTTGTGTTAAAATATTAGACCCCCTATTTCTTGAGAACTAAGGAATGTTGTATAAAATATGTTGAACCTGAGAGTAAGGGGCTTCTACCCTACAACATATATAAAAAATAATTAAAATCTGTAATTACCAAGCTTGGTCCCTCTCCTTGTTAGCCGCTAATAAGGAACAGTTAAATGAACTTATAATAACCCTACCAAAATAATTCCTATAAAATATTAGCTTTACATTGTTTATTCTAACTAAAAATGCAATCATAATTTCAAGTTTTTCTTTTCTACCATAACACTATTTTTAATAATTTTAATTTTCCTGAAATCCTTTACTTTCGTGAATTTTTTTTTATTAAAAAATGAGATCTTCTAACCTATAATTAAAAAAAAGTAACTGGTAACATGTAATCAAGGTATGCAATCAAGATGAAGCAATCAATGACAGCTCCAATTCTAATCTTTATAGTTAAGAATGGAAAAATCAGTTAAAATTACATCATGTTGACACAATCATGTAAATTTTTCTCTTTAGTTTTATCAATGTTAAAATGCACTTCAAGCTAAGCATAACGTCATTTTCATCAGCGTTATTTATTTATTATTTCTATTTTATCCTCGCAACAGTGGAAGTTATCAGATTGCTGACTTTATGACGTCAGAAGCAGAAGCAGGGTTGTTAAAAATCGTGATTTTTTTAAAAAAATCGGATTTTTTTTATTTAAATCAGATGTTTTTGATTTAAATCGGATTTTTTTTATTTTTTTAAATATTTATTTAGTATAATATTATTTGTGTACTCTGCACATATTTATTTATATTTCCTGTATAGATTTACATATTTCTATTAATTTCATTACAATTTCTAGATAAGAATTAAAAATAACTTAAATTTAAAATTGTTGCAAACAAATTTAGATGATTCATTTAAAATTTAAAACATTCTAATATTAAATTGTTACACATATAAATATGTGTGTTATATAAATTTCTATTTAATTTTAAAGTTATTAAAATTTTCTTTCGTGTATTACTCCAAATAACACAGATTTTATATAACAACGTATAATAAATACAACAAAGAATGCTAAATGCATATGGGTATATATTTATTACGCATCATGCAAGAACAATTCTATAATTTTCAAGTTATGACAAAATATTAAATAGAAACAGTTTAACATTGGTGAATATCTATAAACAGATAATTGTTTAAATCATTAATATAAAATAATAGTTTAATATTAGATTACAATTCAATCTTTTACAAAATCTGGTTTTTATTTTGTAATTATTTACATATATGCAATTATATTAACATTTTTAACTATTTATGCATTTAAGGTTTTGTATAAGAACACCAATTTGGCTGCTTTATCATTTCCTAATTTATTTCTAAGTTTAGATTGAACTAAACCATATGTTGAAAAAATCCGTTCCACGGAGGAAGAAGTAGCTGTTGCTGTAAACAGTTGCTCTATGGCTTTCTTTACACTCCCCTCACCATCTGATACACAAATTTCTGAATCAAAGTGTGTTTTCCACCAGTCTAAGGGAGAAATCTTTGTTACGATGTCTTCATCAAATAAAAATTTAGAAAAAGGATCAGATTTTCCTTGAAATTTCATTATCACATATATAAAATGTGAACTGCATTTGTCTTTAGCAAAAAATAAAGCTTTCTTTTTTTCATCATTAGTCAAATTCACACTATACTATTCTAAGGCACCAAATGCAAGGTAATCCTATAACTAGAAGTGTGAAGCTATCAATTATCAGTGTTATTGCCCCCTCCCCTTACTCAGCCATGGTCAATTTTAGAAAACAATCTTGCTTACTTGACAATACGAATGACTGCTTAGTGCTTAGCTTAGTACAATAACATTTCTTATTTTTTTTCCATTGCAATAAGCAATGAATTCTAGGAAAAGAAAGAGGAAAGGGATCAGTTACAGGGATTAAAGTATTTTCAATTATAGAAGAAACATGAAACTGGAATTAATTCTATGTTAGACAAACAGTCCAAATATTTGTGTTATAATTAGTTCATGTATTGATCACATTATATGATCAATTACATAAACATCAACATATGGGATATTGTAATTTGCAGGTAAATGTAAAAAAAAACTTGTGAATTATGTATAATATGCTTTAGAGACAGTGACTCTCCACTGAAAATACTATTATATTAAATAGCTTTAGCTTCAGCATCTTGCTTTCAAAAAATGGAAGTGACTAAGAAAAAAAACTTTAAAAATTAGTAAGTATTTATCAGTAGTTTTGGAGAATGTACTATGGATAGATAATATTTTTAATGCAGTGTTGCATTTACTTTCATAATATAATCGTGTTTTTAATCTAAAAAAGTTTTATTTAATGTTATTAAAAGGTAATTTTTAATCTGAAATGAATGATTTTAACTTTTATTTTAACATGAATGAGGAATTTGATCCTTATTCAGCCAGTAAATATGAATGTTAAAAAAACTGATTTAAATCAAAGATTTTTTTGAAAAAATCATTTGATTTAAATCATGATTTAAATCAAACAACCCTGAGCAGAAGTAAAAATTTAATTTAAAATTACGGCTAATTAATTAAATTTTAAAACAAACGAATGTACGATAACAAATCTGTGTCCAAATATCTTTCATTTAAAAAAAGAATGATGTAATTTGATGCAGTAGTTTGTTCTCATGGATTATCGAAAGAAAACTCTTAGCATTTTAAATGTATAGATTACAATTGTTCTTTGCAAGTCCTTGGAAAGTTGATTTTTAGTAGTTTTATCTTTTAATATATAAAAATATCATAATTGAGCTTTTAACAAAAAACTAATAGTGTTATGATGTGGATACTCTAACACATTTAGTCAAAAAATTGAAGATAGGATGCATAAAAGAAATTGAATAGATCCTTTAGGATGCATAATTTCGTCCTGAAAGGAGTAAAACTTTTGATAACTAATTTACAAGGATGACATGTTGAAATTCCCTTATTGTTAAAAAGACCCACTTTTGTAAAACAGGATCCAAATTTTCAAAACAAATAGATACTTACATCATTTGGAATTTTCATAACAACTGAATAAGATCCATTAGGATTCGGCAAAGGCTTTGAAGAAAATAATTCACCGGTATTCTGAAATAATTTACATTTCAAAAATTAGTAATTTAAGAATATAGAACAGCATTTCCAATATGTATCAAGCATTTAAAAAACACTTTATAAACAGAAAGTAATAAAACATTCTTAAATTAACATGTTAAAAAGCATACTGCTAATAAAAATATTGGACATTAATGAATTTTGCAATGTTTTTTTGGTTCATCTTCAGTAAATGTCAGCTAGTTTTTTCAACTACTTAGAAATCTTAATTGTAATCGTTGAAATGAGGGAGTCTGGGCAAGATAGTGCCAAGCCACATTTTTTAACTTCTGAGATATTTCAATTTGAAAATTTGATCAAATACCCAAATCAAGATATATAATCTAAAGTTTTTTCGCCAATGTATTAGTAGCATTTGAGATATTCTGAGTAACAATATGGCATTACTTTAATCAGAGTTTCCCCCAGGTTTACAAAAGGGCAGAGTGCTCTGGTGAGAAAAAGGCATTTTTGGATTCTTGAAGGCACATTTCAGATTCTTAAGGGCACTTTTTTTTTACGGTTAAAGGCATTATTTTGGTTTTTAAAGCAACTTTTTAAAAGTCAGGACACTCTTTTCAAGACAACATTTAGTCAATTTCAGGCAGGGTGCAGCACCCTTCAGAAACTGTCTGGGGGAAACTCTGTTTTAATGATATTACTATTAAGTTTTTTGTAAATTAGCTATCTTCATTCGGGACATAAAAATCTGGGGCAAAAACGAAACCTGTCACATAGGCTGCCACCAAGTTACATTAGAAACAAATTATATGTTGGATATTATAATTTACAATATTAAGCAACATATTACAGTGTTAGATTTATTTCACCAAAAATTGGCACTTTCTTGCCCCGACCCCTCAAATGACAATTCCTTAAATGTTAACTAAGCAATACAGTAATCTCTCGCTTTCAATGAAAAAATATGGAAAAATACTTTAAAAATTTAACAAATTAAAAAAAATTTTGCCCATTGCACACCACAATCTAGTCAAGTATGCCTACGAAAGATTATTAAATTGCAATGCATAGTTTTTGATTCTATAAAACTTTTTAAATGAGTTATATTTTGACCAATTTTAACATTAGCTATTAAAAAATAATTCTTCGATGTAAAAAGTGCTTGCTTCAGCATATTTATTATACATTTCTCTATAAAACTGCAAGTTTTCATGTTTTTATATATGCAATAGTTTTTTATTATGAGCTGAGAAAGTCAAAATGCCACAACAAATTCAATTATGTCAGCGGCATCAGCATTAGTTAAGTACTTTTTTTTTTTTTTAGAATAGCGAGATGCAACTAAAATGAGATATTGATAAAAATATTGTAAAGACCAAAGCAGAAATAAATTTAGAGGTAAAAAAATTCAAAATGCTTGCAAAACCCAAGCTGAGAACCAAATCGCCGCTTATTAACAAAATGTAAACATTGGCACATCGTGAACAGTGACGTCATAGCCAATCGCACAGCGTTTTCAAGTCGTGTGGTTTTCTTGTAACTTTAAACTTCCTTTAACAATTGTTGATTTTTGAGAACATTTTTGAAATTTATGAGCCTGGAATTATCAGAAAAATATAAAGTTGATTGATTACCTCATGAGTACAAATTCCTCATTCTTACTACACAAAATAACAGATTGACTCATTGATTGGATAAGAAAATAAATGCCAGACTTCCCTAAAATGAAGTAAGTCTACTGACCAGTTACCTTGGCAACAGGGCAAAGGCAAGATAGATTCCAAAGTTTTTCTCATGAGAGCCAAACAGTATATTACCCAGTCTTTGATGCCATTTTTTAAAAAAATGGCATACTATCAAACTTAATGATTAATTTTTAACAAAAAATCAGATTTTGTTTATAAAAAATGAGCAAACTAAAAAAAGCATTGGCACCAACTTAACAAAACATTGTTTTAGAAAAAGCATGGTTAAAGTTTTGCCACAAGTACTGCTTGCTTGTACACTGTGACAAAAATTTTTAACTATATATTTAAAATATGAGTAAATTTTTATAAACAGCTTCAAGCAAACATTTATCAGGGTTCATACCCTTTTTAACATAGTTAATTCCAGGAGTTTAAGGAGTCTCAAATTTTTTTTCCAGATTTGCTTTGAGTTTTTAATACAATTTTGTTATCTTTTTTCAAGATGGTATATACAGGGATGGGGTTGCTCCTCCTGAAATGTGTATCTTCAAAAATCTTACCAATTTTAAATTTTAAAATAGTAAAAAAACCTTGGAAATTTGAGACTAGAATGTTGATTTCTCATTATGGATCACTAAGCTCCAGTTAATACGTATCAAAAGCAAAAATTTTAAACTTTTGTTTAAATTCCCTCAATATTTTAATGTCAAATTCACTGCGAAGAATTAGAAGTTCCCAGTTTAATTTGATTTTGTGTTTCCCCACGAGCTCAATAGTTTTTCTCAGCTGCCGGTTGCGCATGTTTACTGCATAATACACTTTCCGCGTCGGTCGTGCGAACCTGTGCCAGTTGCAGTTAACACTATTCCATGACGAAATAATTAAGATTTTATGCGATTTTCTTTCAAAATCAATAAATTTTTAATGTTTAATATTCTCAAAATTATAGGAGAGTAAAAAAATATTTAAAATATAGTAGTTTTAATATTTTCCAGGAGTTTTAAAGGCCCCTGAAGAAAAAAATGGAATTCCAAGCGTTTTCAAGGAATTCCAGGAGTACAAACTCTGATTTATAAAATGCAAAAAAGAAAATAAATGTAATTTTTGAAACTGGAAAACTTTCATAATCCCTTAAATTAAACCTTGTTAATGCTAAAAAAGTCTACATATTTCCATAATTACATTTAAAACAACCTCTGAATAACTTAATACAATCATGAACAATTTAGATTACTTACAGGTACTGGCTGAACATAACCAGGTTTGCTCATAGGTGGTCTCACTGGGCCTCCCATGAATCTCGAAGCTGGTCCTGGGCCATTCATTCCTGGTCCACCACCAGGTCCACCTTGATAACCACCACCAAGAGAAGGATTCATCATAGGTGTGCGAGGTCCACCCATTCCCATGGACTTATCACCAGCAGGAGGAGACATGTAATTTCCAGTATTTCCACCATTTACAGATCCCATCATGCGATTTCTGTAATGAGAAAAGTTATGTAACCAAAAATGGTAAGCAAAACATAGTGAATTTTATTATATTTTGAACAAAAACTAAACTTTAAAATGTGTAGTTTAATTTGTAAAGTGTTTATTTTTTATTAAAAAAAGAAAGCTAATAGTATTAGGAAGTTGCTTTAAAAAGAAAAAACAGAAATATTTAGGGGGTTAATATCTTGAAAATTTTTGCTTAGACTATAAATATTATTGATATTTATGAGATTCTACGAGAAACATTTGGTAAATTCCAAGATAAAATTTTGCATACTTTCACTGTTACAGCAAAGCATTTTATGTCAGTAGTGATATCATCAGACTTAGATTCTTAGTCCCCCTGGGATTCAAACAAACTATTATAAAGAAAAAAGGTCCTTTAAAAAAAAAAAAATTAATGTAAAATATGCGTTCTTGAAGATAAAGTCACCAAATTTTTATTCCTTCCCAGTGAAAAATTGTGCATTCTATAAAATGCATAACTTTTATTATTTTTTAATAATTTTGTACTGCAACTCTGTAGCATTTCTATATGCTATATTCTAACCTTTCTGCAAACGTATTTACAAATGGGAATTTCTGTGCTTGCATAGTCACTAGCAATATCAAAAAGAAAGCTGCAATTTTCATGTTTGAAGATTTTTTTTTTCCCCCAGGGATGAGACTGACAAAAAAACATCAATAGTTATGAATTTCAAGCGCAACAAATATTATAATTGGAAGTATATATATATATATATATATATATATATATATATTACATCAATTTAGAGTAAAAGTCAAGATTTTACAAGGCTTACTTTATTCACAAACATACTTCTTCCTTAGTGAATGATATGACCAGCACCCCTTTTCTCTCGCACGTATGGAGGGATCCTGCATAGTGACTCCTTTTTTTGTTATTTCCGGTTAATTTCATTTCTTTGGGATATATAAACTTTTGCTTTAGCATTTTTAGCCAGTACTCGGGGCTATAACTGAAGAGTCACATTTTTATCCCCCCGTGCACCGAGGAAAGAGATCCAGGAATCCTCAAAACAGCTGTATGCAATTTTTTAGGCCAATTTTTCATATTTGTGCGTTACAACGTTGTTGCTGGTTTTAGTTTATGAATGAAAAGATCAGCCTTTTTATTTTATTTTTTTAGAAGTAGCCATTTGCTCAGCATGCAAATTTTAAGGAATTACCATACAACAGATCATTTTAAAACAATTTTAACAAAGAAAACAATACAATAATACAAATACCTATTTATGTTTTCAAGGAAAGACCATATAAATAAACATTTAAATTCACTTACAACAAATGCAGGATAAGAATAAAATGTAGTGTTCACTATATATATATTTTAAGAAAACTTACCCATAGCTTCCATTATCAGATCCCCAGCCCCCAAGATTTCCACCAGTGCCACTTCCACCGGGTCCACCCATCTGATTCCATCTGTTTCCCATATTAGGACCTTGGCCCATCATCCCACGTCCTCTTCCAGTGAAGCCACCTCCAAAGCCACCACCACGTCCACGACCAGTTCCTCCATCAGGTCCACCAAAACTGAAATTATCAACAACTTCATCACGCCATGCAGGTGGCGTAGGCCTAAAAGAAATATTACACATGCAAGAAGTAGACTAAGAAAACCGATGAATTTTATGCAAGCAATGCCTTTAGCACAAAAATATTAGTACTGATTAGTAGTTCATGAAGTTTAAATTCATTAATTTATTAAAAGAAGAAACATTGAAATAAATCTATTCAACATGCATCTCATTACTTTACCTAGAACACAGACCATTAATGAAGAAGGAAAATTATTAAAAAAAAATGTTCACATGCATTTTAGGTTTATTATATGCAAACACAATAATACAAAGGAAAGGTCAATTTATGATTTTTTTTTTAGCATGCATTAGCAAGGAAAAAAGAAAAGAAAAGCAAACAAAGATTTTTTTTTTTTTTTTTAATCGTCCACTAGTAATTCTTATGCTTAATATTTAATGTTCTCTTAAGTTTGGGAGGAGGGGAAAGCAGAGACTAGTTTGAAACTTTCAAAAATCAAATATTTTTAAGTATTACTTTTTTTTCCTCATATTCTGATAGCTTATAATAGCCCAAAAGAGATTTTCGAAATTCGAATTTTTACAAAAATTACAGCAACAAATATGCTACTGTAACTAATTGTCGCTAAAGCAACCTTTTAAATGAATATTCTTTTCAAAACAGCATGTTTTTACCTGGCCGTTTGAATTGCTAAAGAAATACTCAACTAATTTCCTTTAACTTTTAATACAAATGTTCAGAATGGAATTATGATTTTAAAAAATTTTTAGAATCATTTTAAGGCCATCTTAAGAGACCAAATTGAATTTTCTTTTTTTGAAAATAGCATCATTTTCACAAACATTTAAATTTTGATAAAAGCCTACAAGCCATAGCCACAGAAGATTAATTATTGCACAGGGTTCATACACTTTTAAAAATAAAATTAAGAACTAAAACAAAAAAATAAAATAAAATGAATGACCTACAAATTGAATGAACTATTGAATTATAAGATGTATTTGTTAATGCAGAGTTTCATTTTGTAAACATACAACTTTTAAACATTCAAATGCCAAGGGGTGGGCAGGATGATTTCGACACATGGGCAGAAGAAATTTAGAAGATTATTTATGCAGTTCAAAATAACAAATATAGCAAGAAAAAAGATTGTAAACTTAGCATGCAGGAAGAAAAAGAAAGAAGGGAGAATCCAAAATTTTGGAAAGGGAAATTAAGATGATTATTTAACTATACTGTCACTGCAAAGTGTATGTAAGGGAGGGGAGATAAAGTGAGAGAAGCAAATTTTTTTTTTTTTTTTTTTTTTTTTGGGGGGGGGGGGGGGGGGTTCAATTAGATCATTATTTTCATTACTATACAGTTGCAACAAATGGGGCAAGAAATTACATATTAAACAGCTTCAACATTTTTTAACTTTGTGTACTTTATACAGAGGAGGGAAAAGGAAAAAGACAAATTTCGGAAAAGGAGGTGGGGAGAAAGGAAGAGTTTAAATTTTTATATTATATATTGTTACAATAAACAAACAGAACAGAAAAGTCTTAACTTTGCAAAATAAGGAAGGCAAAATGAAATTAAAGTTAACTACCAAGTTTTTTGTGGTAGGAAAGAGGAAGGGTGGTGGACAATAGGCATTTTTAGGTAGGATAGAGATTTAAAATCATTATTTATTGTTACAATAAAGCAACAAATAGAGTTTTAAACAATTAAAGATACTTGAAGTTTCTTACTTTGTAAGCTTAGGGAAATTAAGAGAAGCAGAAATTTTATGGAGGGAGTTTATTAGATAATCAATTATTTATCATCAAGTAAATAAAAATTTATAAATAAAACAAAAAATAAAAGAGGAGAAATTCAAATGAGGGTGGTGGTAATTTAGATGGTTAATTATTTATTGTTACAATGAAGAGAGCACCTTTTTTTTTTTTTTTTTTTTTAAGGAAGACTTTTAAAGATTTTAAATTTTGTAAGCTGATGTGGGATGAGGCAGTTTTTTTTTTTTTTTGGAGGGGGGGGGGGGAAGTTTATTAGATGACTTTTTTTTTTTACTATACTAAAAAAGTTTACAAATTTGACAAAATAAATAAAAATAAAATTGTGTTTCAAAGACACTTAATTTTTGTGTGTTTTGAAAAAGGAAGTGGGGAGGAAGGACAAACTTTATTTTTGATTAGGAGAGAAAGTTATATGATTGATTATTTATTGTTACAATAAATTTACAAATACAGCAGAAGTTTTTTTTAATTAAAAAGGGTGGGGGGAAGGGGATTTGGGGAAGCAAAATTTTGGAACAAAGGGAATTTAAATGATTTTTTTTTAAATCTGAAATTAACTCAGAAGATTTTCACCCCTAATTAAGAAATAATGAGTCACATTTAGGACATTTGCAGATTTTTCATAGAAATAAAGGACTACGGACCAAAAATTCCTTTTGAAAATTTTAAGAACTTTCAAAGACTGTACGAACCCTGTTTCATTACGATTGCAGACTCAAATAACCTGAATCTCTTACTTTCAATTTTTAAAATAATTTATTTTATAAGTAATTAATTTTTTTAAGCATCTATTTAAAACCAGTTTATTTAATGTAAACATTTTATATTTAAAACACCATTAGTAAAGCAAACTGACAAAAAACACAGAAACAAAGTTTATTTTTTTAGAACCAAATATTACTAAATCCATTCCTCAATTTTGCATATAAAGCTTCCCCCTTTCAACAAATTATACGTTGTGAGATTTCGCTTACCTTCCTCTGAAAGAT
Source organism: Maratus michaelseni (assembly GCA_963931845.1). Lineage (NCBI taxonomy): Eukaryota > Metazoa > Arthropoda > Arachnida > Araneae > Salticidae > Maratus > Maratus michaelseni. The sequence goes on along the minus strand of OZ007591.1, from coordinate 342,706,978 downwards.
CCACGTCCTCTACCTTTAGATCCAGACTCTTCATAACCGCCATATTCATTACAAAACATAGGATTGAAATGGTGAGGATCATACTGCTTATTGGGTCCTTTTATAGGAGCCTTTGAGAAATAAAATTCAATTAAATGAACTGCTAAAAAATATGACAAATGCTAAGAAAAATATTTTGAAAATACTAACATACATACCGAGCTTATAATATGGCATACTTCTTTTACACAGTCAACAACAACACTTGGATATCCAGATATCTGAACAATTCTCTCTGTAGAATTGGGGCAGCAGTTGCTGAAAATTTTTATTTGAGCTCCAGTTTTCTAAATATCCAAAAGAGAAAAAAGTTAAAATTCTCAAAAACAAAAATCTGAAGACATTAACATTTTCTTCAAACAAAATACTGAGTTCTCAACTCAAAACATCCAAAAAATTTAAATGAACTAAAAAAAAAAAAAAAATAAATAAATAAGGTTTTTAATTTATATAGGGTAGAGCTTTGTTTAGAAATATAATATATAAATAAAATACCTCAAATATGTTGTTAACCAATTACATATTTTCTGAAATTTTAAAATGAACAGTTCCTTTTATTAAACAGACTTTAAAAGAAAAAAAATGTATGCAGTTCATCTGCAAATACATAAAGTGAAAACTGTGAAAATGCAATAACTTAGAAAATAAGGGGGGGGGGGGGGGGGGAAGGCCCTTTACATAGGTTTCCATATTTTGTAATGACTGAAATTTCTCGATTACGATTACTATGCAATTATACATTTTTTACAATTGATTAGAATCAACTACGATTACACAAAGCCTGTTTAAGACACAACAATCATTTAAAACTGAAGATGTAACACATTTGTCGAAAAATTATAAATGCTATTACATTCCAAATCACTTTATTAAATTCTATGATGGAGCGAAAAATTTTTTCGCCACTGAAAGAAATAAGCATTTATGTTTTGAAATTCTTTGGAGTGTGATAAACATCTTCATATTGTTGGTAGATCTACAATTGTTAAATATGTGGCACTGTGAAATAAAAACACAAGGCAGAAAAGCAGAATCCCTGGTTTTTGTCTGTGAAAGTTGGCCATCGATCTATTGCAGTTTTTTGCATGTTTCGGTTTCGATTAGTGTGGTAATATTGCGGGATTAATTAACCTCACTAATCAAGGGATACTTGTATATATACATATTTTTAAAATAATTCTATTTTGTTGTAAAGAGCATTTTGACTGGTTCAGTGTAAATTTGATTAGGATCTAAAATAGTATATCTGTCCACCTGGATGTAAATTTTAATTTAAAAAAAAAAAGATGTATCTCCTCCCAAAAAAAAAAAAAAAAAGTATATATTATCTATTAGGAGACAGACTCCAATTTCAACAAAATGTGTATGTTTCTGATATAGATATTAATTTATCTTTTGAAAATGTGTGTCTTATCATACATGATACATACCTCTTTTAAAAAGACTTTCACTCTCCAAACTGAACTTTTTATAAATTTAATCATTTTAAAGTAAAATCAGACTGTCACTTTTACATATATAAAGAGAATATGTGCATTTTACATACATATTGCCTTAAAAATGTATAAATAAAAACCTGAATATAATATTAATTTCAAATTCACCCTGGCACCCTTTATTAGATGCGTTCGTAATTATATAAATACGTAGCACCTATTGTCATCGCTTGGTCTGTCCGTCCGCATATAACAACACAAAAACTACCCAACCAAATGGTTTGAAATTTAAGATATATTATCTTTGCAGAATTTTGTCGAGACATTTCAATTTTTTTAAAAATCGAATCAAAACTTTAGGAGATATTAATAAAAATATTTATTAAGAAATTTGATTTTTTTTAAAGAAAATCTGTGCTTTCTTGTTATAGGAGCTTCCGAGGTTTAATCGTCAAGCGACAGAGATACTTATTTTATGACAGAAATTAATCTGCAGACGATATAATTCATTTCACAGAATTAAAAATCAAGATCTGAATATTTATATAACTAGCCATAGTACAAACGCACCTCATTTGTCACTTTTGACGTACAATTTCCAATTTGTTGTAAAATGTTTCACAATTTCTTAAAAATAGGACACTGGGAGAAATGCCTAGACAGACCCCAGTATATAATGTAATATAATTCATAATAATGACTGTTTGAGCAACAATTTGGTGAAGTTGTGTGTTATCTAGATAAAGATTTCTCCTACACTTTGTTCATTATCATAACAATGTTAAATAGAAAATAAAGACAATTTAATAAGATTTTAATAAGTTTTTTTGGAAGGAAGGGGGGGGGGGGGATAAATTACGAAAATAAATTTACTAATTACAAAAAACACGGGTGAATGTGATCCTATTTTTAAAAAAATCCTGCAATTAAAGAAAAATAAATGGAGGGCGCTATAAAAATTTTAATGATTAACTTTCCATATAACTAATAAATACACTAAAACAAATTAATGTTGATAAGGCAAATATTAAGAACATTATTAAAGAAACTTAAAATTTCTAACAATTATTCATTTTCTACAAAAAATCATGATAAATAATTTTAAAAAATCCCTGAAATTAGGATAAATTCCTATGAAATAGGATGGATCCGACGGATGGAGTGGAGAGTGGATCTTTAGAATAATTTTATTATTCAATATTTATTTATATATTTTATTAATATATATTTATATATTTTATTAATATATATTTTATTATATAATAATTTTAACATTTTATTCAAGACAAATCGTAAAAAAAAGATAAAAATTTTTTTTAGAAAATATTCACACTTTAGGCATTTCTTCAAATTATATACATTTTTTTTTCTATTGAAAGAGAAAGGGGGGGGGAGGGGTCATTCTTGTGGAAGATTCATTCAACATAACTCGATAAGTAATTTATACATCAAAAAATGGAAAATGCCATTTGATTCCAAATTGCTTCAATGGGAAATGCCTGCTAATTTTATGACTTTATATTATTTAAAAATAGGTCAGAAAGTTTAGAGTTGTTTAGCAGGAAATTTAAGAGCCCCTTAAATGACTTAGTCATTTTACTGATTCCTTACAAAAGAAAAAATAAAGTAACAGAAAAAATTATATTTAAAAAATGTAAATTGAACTAAATTTACTTCTCTGAGCTCTTTTATTCTAGAACCTCCTTTGCCAATCAAACAACCAGCATGACTTTGATGCAAAAGCATCCGCAATTCACAGTCAAATTCCATACTTCGGTGATGAGAATACTGGAAAATTAAAATATTATAAAACAAAATTTAAAAATATATTTACATTTTACCTCAATACACTTTTAATTTTTTTTTTTAAATTGTACTTTTTCACTATAGGGACCTTGGCCTTTAAAAAAAAAAAAAAAAAAGCTTTGCACATTTTGGGCTTCAGAAAGAGAGATTTGTTGCCAAATAATATAAACAGCAAAGAAAAGAAACCTAATGAACTTTTAATTTATCGTGCTTGTTTATATATAACATTTTTAATAATTAACCTATCTTAAATTTATTCTAAATTTATCAAAATGCTATTTTCTCTCGTTTTTTAAAAAATCTAATTGACTTCTACGTGTGTGTCTTATTTTCATTTTGGCATTGCGTCAGTAATATTTCTTTTTTTGAATTCAAATGTTCTTTTCTCTCACTGTATTAAATACGAGTTTCCAGACGGTTCTAGAAAATTAATTGTCCACCAGCACAAACCCTTTTCCAGCATTTCTGCCTCTACACTGCTTTTTTGTATTCCTCCACTGCATTTTATAAATGCTATTGCATCATCTCAGAACTAGCTTTTATGTATTTCAGCATGCATTAAAGGGTTAACAGCATCATTTTTTCGTCAAATGTTTTATTTGCTATAATCGTTGATAACTTTTTTTTTTTTTTTTTGTCATGGACAAGGCTGAATATCTTCTAAATATTTTACACTAATGCCATGATTGAACATTTCAAGTTATTGTTGGAGCAAAACTTGTTATGGAAAGTCACAAACAGAGAGCAAGCTTTGTTTCAAATAAACATGTTTGTCTATAATCTGCCTTGTTACTTGTTGGGTGAAACTTCGTTGTGTTTTCGAGAGCATTTTCTCTGCTCAGATCTACTATTTTAAACCTACTTCTTAACTTATTACACTTACTTCTTAAGTTTCATTGTTTACATCTGAAATGTGCAGATTTAAAATAGCAGAATTGAGGGAGTATAATGTATATAAAAATGGCTCTTTTATATTAAATTGTATAAATATTGAAAAAATTGCTTGTATAAGAAACAGTAAATAGGTTAGAAAATATGAATGAAAAATTCCCTTCTCTCACCATTTTCTCAATCTCGCCAAGGTTTGTATAGTGGAAAAGTACCAAAAACTTATTTACTTAAATTACACATAAATTGGTGACTTACATCATCTAACTTTGGTAATATGTCCAACAGGATTTCTCCCAAGGTTTCAATATCAGCTACAATAGCCAATATACTACAAAATAAAAATATTTTAATGATTTTGTGCACAAAATTTAACAAACTGATGCATATATATTTACACTGTTCAAAGTTTAGGATTATTTTACATGGTAAAAGTATTTTAAAAAATGTTATTCTTTAAAAAGATTATCACATAACCTACCAGGCAGATAAATTTCTTGTATAGTACTGAATTTAAGTAGCTGGCAGAAGTATTTAAGCTGAACATTAAGCTTTTTATAATTAAATCTATTGTGTTGGTGTATACTTTTATATTTAAAGTAATTACATATATTACTCAGCAACATAAAAAGGTATCAAATAAAATATTTATTTACTGAAAGGCTTATGGGTTGATAATACTTGATAACCAGCATAATACTTGATTTTTAAAAGGCAAATTTTTTTGCAAACCGCACATAAGCTTTTGAGAGATCAACTTTTACAAAAAGGTCCAAAATCATTTAAAATATATATTGTATGCAGAATAAACAAGGCTAAATTTTGGTCCCTTTCTAAGATTTCTTTTTAAAAAACTTATATGGAAAAGCACTTTTTATCTTTGACGATAGTCAAAATTATTTACCAAGTCAAATTTAATGTGTTCCTTCCCTGTACAAAAATGTCTTGCAAACTACCAATTTTTCTTATAAGTGAATTTATTATATCAAGCAAAACTAATCCAGAGATCCAGGGATAAAAATTTATTTTTCTAAACATTGGAAGCATTTTAATCCTTTGCAAGACTTGTACTGGGAAATAACTGCTCTTTTAAAATGAACATAAATATAATTTTCTTAAGTAACCAATAAACAATAAAAGTTTTAAATTATAAAAATAAATGAAGTAAATAAAAGGGGCAAATGTTGCAAATTGAGCATACCGTTCTGGGCCAGGGCAGTCGGGAACTGTAACACTTGCTGAGAACTTCAGGGGTCATTTTTCCGCAGGGACATTCAAGCAATCAAAAGGGTATGGAGGACATGATTGTATGAATCCAGATTATAGTCACATAATCCACATTTTGGGCACGCCAATAATAGGGTCAATATTATGTCATCGATGAAGGGCGAACCATGATGAGGGCAGGGCATAGAGGGAAAGAAAAGGTTAAGAGAAAAATTCATTAAGCCAAAAATTCTGGTTTCTTAGCACTGTGAAATTAAGTTACATGAAACGATAAAACAAATTAATGCAGACACAACCCATGTAAGTGACACATATCTAATGATACAATCTTTAAAATATACACAAAACAAAGCATGCATTAATGGCACTCATTTGTAATAAAAATTAACAAAAAATAAAATAAGTTAACTATTTTAGAAAATATAACCAACTTTATACAAAAATTTTTAAACTAATCTTTAACAGAATCATCATTTTTAAATATAAATAATTCCATGCATATAATTTTAACTTGAGAGAACACCTACTAATTTTATAATTTTTTAAATACCTTTTCATTCTTTTTTAAATACTACCTATTACCACTAGATTAAATATTTTAACATCTTGCAGCTTTCAACAAAATAAAATCTTAAATGCTACAAAATGTTACAATATAAAAACACATTTAACTCTAAAAAAATTTTCGCATGTAAATAAATCTAAAATTAAGCTATTTCATCTTTCAACCATCTAATTAAATTAATCTATTAAAAGTTCTCATTTTCCTTAAAATTTTTAATCCAGCTATGACAACCAAATTTAACTTTAAATAGGCAGGTATTAACGAATGTTTCACTGTGGACTTTTCTGTCATCCTCAGAAATGTGTTTGACACCTTTGAATGTCCTGTCAATAAAATTATTTTTATCACCCACACATCATTTCTAAATATGATGCAATTTCATTTTTTACATAATCAAATAGAAAAAAAAAAGTACATTTGAATGAAATTTGTTTTAAAAATATCTAAACTTTATGGTTTTAAATAATTTTTAAGTATAACTTTTTTTTAAAATTATTTCAACAATGAGTCTTTGCTGGTTACATTAATGTAAAGAAACCAGGGATGCAGAGTCGGTGGGGAAAAATGACAGACTCCGACATCGGGATGTCTAAAGTATTAGTACTGCCTGTTGATTCCTATTATTCAGATTGCTTTATTGCTGTCATTAAATAAAGCAAATATTACTATTTTAAAAAAGTGGCAGCAATCAAGCAATCATAATTTTAAAAAAAAACTGCCAACATTGCAACCTGCTGTTACATTCCTGTTTGACTTTGAAGCATATGATGTGTATATTTTTGGATGAATTATGGGTATAAGCTGCGATAGACTCATTTACAACATCGGCAAACTTCCATCAGTATTTTAGTATAAAAAGTTTCATATTTTTTAAATGCAATTTTTTTTTTTCAATAAAGCAAAAATACTCATAGAATGCTTGTGAAACTGGAAATATTTTGAACATCACCCCCCTCCCCCCCCCAACCCTCTTCAGAGATACTCTATGCACATACAAAACCACAATATGCATTAAATTTTATGTTTGGTAAAATTTATATGTCAAAACTCTGCATATAAAGTATTTATATGCATGTAAATTGCAATCAAAAAGTTAAATTTGAAGCTATTAGATAGAAAAAACAGTTGAAATCTAATAAATCTCCAAAATTTACTTTGAACAACGCTCACAAAGATCTATCTGATGAATGCAAACATCATATGTTCATCTGTCATTTTAACCAAAATATGTCATCATAACCAAAATATTTTATGCGAAATCAAACATATATTATACTAAAATATGGGTGAAAGGATGTTTAATTTTGGTTTTATATCTATTCCTGTAGACCCAAAAAATAAGGTGAAAATTTTACAATTTAAGCATCATTTGGAGTCTCCAGAACCCGAAAAATTTCGAGGAATAAAGAAAAGAAGAATAAGAACAAGAAAAATAAAGTGAAAATTTTACTATTTTAACATTAATTCTGTTCTCACGGCTTCGTAAAAAAAAAAATTGCAGAAATTTTATATTTTCAGCATTTTTAATTGTACAATTTTGGGTCCTGCAGACCCAAAAAATCTAAATATTGAAATCTACAGAAGTAAATAAAAATGGAAATTTTACTATTTCAGATACTGCTGACTTGGAAAAGAAAATGCAAAATATTGCAACTTTGGAGTACCCAAAAAATTCCGATGTAATGGAAGAAAAATAAACAGGAAAATTTTATATTTCCTGCATTAATTTCAGAATTTTAGCTTTATTTCAGGCCTGCAAGACCTGAATATCGGAAGAAGAAAGATAACAGAAATTTCACTATTCCATCATTATTTTGAGTACTGCAAACTCAGAAAAAAAAATTACAATAACTTTTTTTAGAGAGGGAGGAGCAGGGGGGGGGGGGGGGTCCTATGCACACGAAAAAAAAAAAAGAAAATTTACTACAATTTCTGCATTACTCCTGGTCCTACAGACCTGAAGAATCTGAGTCCTGAGAAGGGGGGGAAAAAAAAGGGGGGGGGGAATTTTCTATTACACTGATATTTCGGATTCTGTGGACTCCCAAAAGAGCATAAACTTCCAATTTTTGCATTACCTTGGATTCTGCAAACCCCAAAAACCAAGAGAAGTACTACATACAAATATAAACTAGAGATTTCAATTGAAAACAGTTTTCATATATGCTGTACACTGGACAGTATATAGGGCCTGTTTAACCTGGGTTTCCTTGTATATATACTCCAAATATAAAAATAATAATTCAGTTTATAAGTTTAAAATTACATAGAATTGGTTTAATTTCACTTCAAACTGGAGTCTCGATTGTTTTTTAGTGACTCCGACTCCTTTGTACAAAAATAGGCCTGACTCAGACTCCACAGCCCTGAAAGAAACTAGTGGCAGAGTTATCGCAACTGGCCCAGAGCAAATTAAAAAGAAAACAAAAAACAGATTAAATTAACCATACAACACAGCATACTTTGGCACTAAACTGAAATCTGTTAACAGAAGACAGATTTTCACTTTATGTTGAACATATAATTATTAAAGGCAAATTCGCTAAAAGATATGTTGCACCAGAATATGCTCAGAATTGCATTTTCTTCCAATTTTATTATTTTACTTTTTAGACTTTTAACTTCCCTAAAAATTGTTCAATTGCAATGAAATGTGATTAGGTTGTTAAAGAACATAGTGTTATTTTACACTTTAAAAACAGTTATCATATTGTGAAATGCCCCCCCCCCCCCCCCTGCAATTTATCAGACAGCAAAAGTTTTGTTTTACGGAAAATTTTCGTGACTGATTGACATATTTTGTGATATTTTTCAGCAACTGATTGACACAATTACCAATTTTGTTCAACAACTGATTGCAAAATCTGCAATTTTTTGTCATGAGCGATTGTCAAAATTAACAGAATTTTTCCACAACTGATTAACAAAATTTGAATTTTTTTTCAACGACAGTTTGGTGAAAAGCGCAAGTTTTTGACATGCTTGATAAATGAGATTCGCAATTTTCTGCTGTGAATCGACAACGAAATTTCAGATTTTTTTTTTATCAACGAGCGATTTACAATTTTCGAAATACTTTTCTGACTGATGGATGAACTTTGCAATATTGCTCTGCGACAAAATTTGCAATTTATTTCAACGACCGATTGGTGAAAAAAGTGATTTTTGCCACGAATACTTGACAAAATTCGCAGTTTATTTTCAATAACCATTTGACAATATTTTTCCACAATTGACTGGAGAAATTTGGGATTTTTTGCCGCGATTGATTGGTGAAATACCCAATATTTATCAATGACCAATTGACGAAATCCGTGATTTTTTGCAGTGATTGATTGACAAAATTAGTGATTTTTATCAATGAAAAAAATTGACAAAATTACTATTTTTATCAACGATCAAAATGACAAAATTTACAATTTTTTTTAACAACCTATTGACGATACAGCAATATTTTTTCAACAACTGTTTGATGAAATTTGCAATTTTTTCTCGTAATTTTCTTCTCAACCGATACAGGTCAACTCTCCAACTCATTCAATGTCTTTTTTCCAGAAAACTTGCAAAATATAAAAAATGTATTTGCATAATTCTACTACATGGAACAATCTCATCACGGATTGAGGAATTTTGCGACTCATAGGGAAAAAATCAGATCGCAGATTTAAAAACTTTGCGATTCACGGGGAAATTGGAATTAGATAGGGAATTTCATTCTTTTAAATTTTATTACTGTACTACCATATTTTATCCTACATTTACAGAGAAACTCCGGAATTTCTAGTGATCAGAGATGATGGTATCTATGTACACGACAGCAATGATGTACACAACAGAGCTGCAAGAAATAAGAGATTTGGCACAAATTCGATTTGGAGCAGCTTGGAGCAGGTCTTACATCTCAGTATACCATATTAAAATGCAAAATTTTAATTTCATATGGTTTTTGTGTCCTGTAAGTTACATATTTAAAAAATTTAGTCATGTTCAAACAAGAAAAACAAAAATTCTATTCTTCTATGACCAAACTATGAATTTTAACGACATTTCAAAGTTTCTTGAACAAAAATATAATTTTAAGGCCATAAAGCTCTGGAATTTCATAAAATTCAAAGTATCATAATTCAGTAGTTTTGGTCATAGAAGAATTGAATTTTTACAATTTTACCTGTCAGAGCATGCATAAAATTTTTCTAAATATAACTTACAGACCGTAGCCCAGACACAGTGTAGAAATTTAAATTTCTTATTTTAATAAATGTACTGAGACAATAGCCTCTTTAGTTTACAATTGGAAGTATGTTTATCATCAGATAGTTTAAAAGATAATCATAGAGAAATCTATTTTAAATCATTTGGTATACATCTATACACATTACCAAACGTTATTGGAATATATATTCTTCTATTAATATAAATAAAAGGAAACAATTCTTAGTTTTAATTTTTTTAATCTTAATACTTCTGTCTAAAAAAAAAAAAAATCTAACTTTATGCATACTTCTTGAAGCTATGACTAAGTATAAATAAGTAATTACATGCATTTTTTTAGATATGCAAAATTATACATAAAAATAATTTAAAAAGGCAACATAAATGTAATATAATTGATGCAATAATTATTTACTGCACAATAAAATATTCTTAAAATATAATCATTTTTAAGTGGATTTAAAAATAAACATTTTCTCATGCAATAACAAAAGGCATTTTGAGATTGCACCTACTAATAAAAAGCTTTACAAGTATTAAACATCGCCATTTTAAATTATTAGAACATATGTGTCACTTTGAAGGTTGTACTTTTACACTCTAATCTTATATTATGTTAACTACACATAAAAATATGGAAACAAGGTAGTCTACATGTACTCTGGCATTCTTGGCACTTTATCCTGAAAAACTTGAGAAACACATTATGACAATCAAACACTAGAGGTAAAACAAAATTAAAGACTGCTCTAAAATTTGAAGCATGTCAGGTATATTTGTAGTCTATATTTACAGCTGACAGTTCAAGTTACAAAATTCACTTAATTTATATATTTGGTTTCTAGCTGTATATTTGACATACCTCAGTTCTCAGTCTGTTGATATTTGATCCACCTTTTCCAATTATTGCACCAGCATTCTACAATAAAATATTTGAGTTAATCTTAATTTGCAAAATATCCAAATATCATTAATTTATCAGATTTAATGACATACAGAGAAACTTATGAGAAAATACACTAAAAGTAGCATAAAAGCATTTAATTTAAATTTGAAAAATTACTTTTCTTTCCCTATTATTCCTGAACTATGATTTGCAAATCAAAAGTCTGTATATCTTCTAAATATGCATCTGTTAAAATTATGCATTCATATTCATCAATGCATAAAATTATGCATTTGTAAATTGTTTTATTTAGTGTTCATAAGACAGGATTCGTATACCTTTCTTTAAATAAAAAACAAGTCTTTTAACCAGGACAGCGGTCAAAACTGGTTTTAACCACTCAGAAGTGATCAAAGGCTCTATTAAATAATTTTAGCTAACATAAACAGTGTCTATTCCAGATGCGCAGTGTCTATTCCAGATTGGCAATGAATTTCCCTGACTTTTCCATACCAATAATAAAAAAATTCCAGGTATCGAGATTTTTTTTTTTATGTTACACACAAAATATCTTAAAAGTTGTGAATTTGAGAGTGGAACTTTCACAACTGATTCTGAGGCACAAATTACTGATTTGTTACATATTTTTTTACAAAATTTACAAAATTGTTGAACATTTTAAGTGCTGAACATTTTGCAGATAACACTTTTAGCATCAGGTTCTATCAATTTTGTCTAATCAGGATGAAATTCTTTATCACATCAGTCACAGTTAAATACATATTGCTTTGACATATTTTAAAGCAAATAATAAATATTCAATAAATTAAGCTAACAAATGTTCAGTTCCCAAGCAAAGATAAGTAAGCAGAGTGAAACACCTAATCAATCCTACAACATTAAGTTGAAAGTTTCAGTGAAGCTGAAACTGGAAAATCTCTGAGTTATAAAGGAGAACTGAAAGGGGGTATAGACAAAATGAATTGCATGAGAGGTTGAAATACTTTTTACGGTATTTATGATGAGCAAAGTTTCATTTTAATGACATTGCACTTTCATATTCTTAGTTTTATAAGAAACATTTTGCTTTTATTTATTTATTTTTTTTTTTTTTTTTGAAAGATTCAAAATTTTCTAACTTTTTCTCAGAATTTTCAAATTTTTCTGACTGTTCCTCAGAAATAGTAAACTTCCCTGACTTTTCCAGGTGGATAAACAACCTACATAAATTGCTCAAACCGTATAGTTAAGGCAATATTAATATCATGTTATACATATTTTTTTTTAATAAAGCTAAAACTCTTTTGCTTTATACAATGACACTTCAATCATACATACACTTATGTCCAGAAATTAAGGGGCAGTGACCACACTTTTGATTTCAGACATTTTGTCGAATATCTACAGAAATTCGTGAGGAAATGCCCTTGAACTTTGAGGATGTAAAGAACATGTTTGACTTTGTTTTTCACTGAAGTTTTAGTTCCGAGGACAATTGGCGAGTAATAAATTTAATAATAATATTTGCGTTTCCCCAACAGAAAATGTTCAAAATGATCCCTGTAGCAAGTGACTATGTATGTCTTGCTCAACGTTTTTGTGCATTTGTGTGAGAATAGCACTCATATTCTGGAAGATGTGTCAGCATTTCTATGAAAAACACAAAAAAAGAAAAAATTTTTTTTTAGCATGCTGAGTTTTTAACCGAATTCAACACTGTTTTCCGAAAACTTGACAAAGAGCAGTAGAAATAGTATAATGCAATTAAAAGATGAATATATTGAATATTTGATCACATATAGGTATTTGTATGAAATAAATTTTAACTGCATGCGCGAACTAGACCAAAGATTTTTTTTATCATAATTTGGTAGTCAATTCTATAAAGCAACTTATATAAAAAGTCCATTCAAATATCGCGAAAATTCAGAAAGATACAGACAATACAGTGAGCTAATTTATCAATTAGCTCACTGTATTCACGCAACGGACTGAAACAATGTGGTGTGAAATGCAATTGATTTATATCGGGGTCTGTTTAGGAAAAAATTGGGTCCTATAAAGGACTCTTCACAAAATTTTTCATTTCAAAAACGGACCTTTCACAAAATTCTTTGTCTTAAAATAGGTTTTTCACAAAAATTTTCCATCTTTAAACCAAACATTTCACAAATTAATCATTTAAAAGTAAAATCTGACCTGTCATTTATATATATATATATATATATATAAAATATATGTATTTGTATTTTATATCCATATATTTTCTAAAAATAGATAAACAAGAACCTGAATATAACGACCATTTCAAATTCACAAAATTATGATTAGATTTTTCACAAATAAATATAAAAAGCTATTCACAATTTCACAAAAACAGGACCCTGTGAGAAAAGTCTGGACAGCCTGGTGGTCAGCAAGTTAAACAGAATATTTCAGAGATTTTGAATTCATACTTACTTTACTCTGAACTAAGAAGCGAACATCCACTGCACGACCACCGCTCCTAGGACGTTTAGAAGGACCTTCATGATTGTCCATATCGTCTAGAGCTTCACGTTTATTAGAAACTTTGTATGAATCTATACATGGAATGAAGCATGTTACATTAATTAAAAAATGCCAAAGCTTACAATTAATAAACATAATATCAATAACTTTATGCAAAATTTTATTTATATTTTTTTTACGAAAAACTATACTATACCAGTATCAGTCATCCTAATATCGAAACAAAAACACTATGAAACAAACTACAGGTTTCTGGAAATCTGAAAAAAGAATAGAAATAATTTAAAGTTCAGAGAAAAAATGTTAGTTAGCTTGATACATATTATAAAAATTTAAACTACTCTAAACAGCAATAAGCAAGGGTGAAAAATTGCCAAAAATGTAAAAAAGACAAATTTAAAAAAGCCACACTACAGATCCCATAAAACTGTAAACATACTATTTGATGATTGATGGACATTTAAAAATGGATAACACTGAGTACTTTTTTGAAAATTTAACCAGAACAAATTTAAAATCTAAAAGTTTTTTTACTACGGGTACAGGTGTAAAGAAAAAAAATTTCGAACAGCTTGCATATTTACCCGGGGTCTGCCATCCTTTTTTTTCCCCCCTTGCCGTGAAAAACACGTTTTCGCCAAGTGTTCATTTATAGCCACTTTAAGCTTAACTATAAAAAAATTTTAAAGTAGATATTTTTAAAAAAACATCTAAAAAATCATGAATAAGTTGTTTTTATATGACGCCAGAGGCTTTTTATAGTAATCCATACAAATCACAGAATTGGAAGGAATATTTGGAATTAATTTTTCTTTCAGCCACTTTTCAAAATTGTAGTTCATTTGACCATGATAAGCACCAGAAGCACTCCCAGCCTTAAAAACTAAATCTGCATTTGGAATAAATTCAGATTCAGACCCAGCTTGCAGGATGATACGATTAGGTTGTGCCCGTCTCTTACTTTTACTAGAGGACCAATTTTTTCGCTTTGGCAACATTTTTAAAAAGCCAGATTACAATCAATCCAAGTTTCGTCCAGATACATTCTGCTGGCTTTCCCTGTATTTTCTCATTACCCTTAGAAATCAAAATCTCCAACAAACAATGTCTGCTCTTTCAATTAACGTCTTCCTTGCATTTTCTCATCTCTTCCACCGAAAGCCAACAATGTGGAGAAATTTTCGGTACTTACGTATTATCCGTGCCAGTTTTAAGCTAACTGCGCCAGGCATGGAGGGGCAATATTACTAATTATAGTAAACCTTATATATTTTTTTCTTGCTACATGCCTGAGAATAATTTACAATATTCTTTCGTATTTACTATGCTATTTACCATTTATTAATTTTACTAAATTAATGTTATTTACTATTTTTAACAATGTTATAAATTTAATAAACATATATTACATTTTATTTATTTTACATTAATTACCATTTTTAACTATGTTATTTGATAATCTTAAATTACTGGGTTTGAAAACATGATTGGCAACGATAAACAAGATTGGTACTTGGCAACCATTTTTGGTGATCAATCTCCTGGCACGGATAATAACTAAGTATCAAATTTTCTTAAGGTGTCTCTTTTCCAAGGAAATTTTATTCTCTCTCATGGATGCAAGAAGTCCATCCAAGCGAAGACTGAAAAATTTTCTGAGTATTAGAAATAGCTAAATGGAAATGGACTAGAATATTTATATGTCTTGGATTATGGCTAAAAATGGATCTCTTACAATAAAAGATAGTATTTAAAAGTTCTTGATAGTAAAATTGTTATTAAGTATATAAAGTAGAATTTACTATCAGTCAAAAATCTCTCCAGATTGAAATCGGTCCTCCTGAGACTGAAGGTCTTGCACCCATGTTCTCTCTTATTACAGGGAGAAGTGAATTAAGTGACAGCTTTCCACCCAAAGTATAAAATTCTTAATGCGCCTCAAGACACGCAAATTAAAATTGTCCAATACAGCATTTTTTTCAACGAACATTACGTTTGCTAATTTTTCCTGGTGATGAGAATGTTGCACTGGATTCAGATTCCTTCTTTATTACCTGTATTGTTTGTAGGGATATAACAGCAGCAATAGATGCGGGCTTTTGTGCTTGCGATAAAAGAAACACGTTTCTGGATGTTTGCTTATTTTTCAAAAAACTTTGTCCATTTCAGATTGTTATGTAAATAAAAATTAGTTTGTTTTATAAAAATAAAAGTTTGTTGTGAAAACAACAGTTTAAGAATTATAATAATACAGAGAGAAACTCAATATGCTGTTTATTGATAAAAGAAAATACAGGTATCTGGAGAGGTGAACCTGCATAGCAATATCAGACTAGGTACTTGGCGATTTTTGTTATCATAAAGCAACCCCCCCCCCCCAACCCATTCTGCTTTCTTCGAAATAGACCAAAAGGGAGGTACAAACCGCCATTTTCTGATCATACAATAGACACGTTAAGCCACCTTTTGCATACAAAATATCCTGATACTTTTTAACATCCTAAACAGGTACGCTAAATAATTGCAAAAATAAGATGAAAATAAATAAATCCGAAAAATACAATCTGGTAATAAGCCACGTGCAGTCAAAAAATGTTCAGGCAACTACCAAACGTACTACTGCAGCAAGCAACAGTCAGTAAATGATCTGATCTGAAATTGTCTCGTAACCCCCCCCCCCCCCACCCCGGTCGAAAAATGTAGGGCTGCCAGAACAGTAAAACAGTCTAGATCCCAATATTGCCAGCGAAAGTCCCCAAAATCGCACTAAAAAATAGTCAAACGAAACCCAAGTAAAAAGGTGGACATTTATGGGCGGATACGCAAGGATAGCCGTAAGATTTTCTAAAAATTCTGGTAATAAAAAATAATCAGAGATCAGATCATTCAATTTAGAAGTAAAAATTAGAAAATGCACAGTAATATTATGGATATGCTATAGGAGACCTTAAATTATGCAAAAAGGTAACTATAGTATACATAGGAGGTGGCCCTTTTATGATGTTTCTTTCCCCTTCACGGTTCACACTGGAGTGCAATTCGTGAAATATTTTTGTGTCTCTTAAAATATATCTAACTTTTTAAACATCCTGTCAACAAACATATGTGTCAGAATCTGAAGATCGCCTTCCATCTACCCACATCCAGTATAAACACTATCTTTGTAACCTTTGTTTATCCGGAACCAAATTTACAGATCTCTACATGTGCTAATTTCCATGGCTATCACCAATAAACAGACACACACAGATAAACATTTTACTTTTAATATAGAAAACATGCTTTTATAAAAAAAGCCCTGATCTTTAAAAATGTCTGTGGGTACAAAACTGAGATTTTAAAATCTAGAAGCATGATGGGTATAATCATTGAAGCCATAAAAAAAGGGCAGCTTTTAACTGCTGCAGCAGTTCAAAATAAACAACAGATATATAATTTTAAAAGGTTAGGATTACAACTTTCTATAAATTTTAAAGGAAATTTAGAATGAATCCTAGGAATAAATTTAAGGAATGTGTTACACTCACGCACCGATGTTTGGTGATTTTTTGGTTGGCGCGATTTTCAAGCCCACGCCAAACCAACAACTTAATACAATAGCTAGGTTGCCATTAAAGGAAAAAATCCCCTAAATTTGGCGCAATTTTTCCTTTTTTGAACAGATTTTTTTTTTTTTTAAACTGTGCGTGAGTGTAAGACATCATAGCCAAATATACTATGCACAGTTAAATAAAGCTTAATTTCTTTATAAACTTCTCATATTCCTTACTCATTTTACCTCACTACTACATTTCATCAACTAAATTAGCAGGAATTGTAGTGGGTGGGGCTTGGGTAAATATCATAAAAGAGCCGCAAAAAATGTTTGTAGCAGATCATTAGCTGAAGAACTATCCAACTACCAAAACAAAGTAGAAAGTTTAATCAAAAACAACTCAGAATAATCCTTAACAGTGTATGTTAATCCCATATTTTAAGTACAAAACATCGGTAGAAAAAAAAACTTTTTTTTTTACTAAAGTAGTTAAATGAAGCTGATTTAAGAATTAAAAAAAAAACTATATATACTGGCTTATGCTACAAGGAGATGGACACATTAATTATTAAGAAAAAGTAAAATTAGTATGATTCACAATCATGCAGTAACGCCATTTGCACATACAACCTTTAGGGATCACTTTTGAAAGTCATGAAATAAACAAAATATTTTGAAAGAACTCACAAAATTTCAATTGGAGAAAACTTTTTAAAATCACACTTACATTTAAGGAATACAGCTTAATTTTAGTATTATTTTTAATAACCCGGTAAAATTAGCAGAGTCATCAGTATCGGAAGAATTCTACATTTAACAAAGTGATGCCATTTGTAAAATTTTAATATGAAATTGCATGGAGTATCACACGAATGTGCCATCTGATGGAAAAAAGATGTAACTTCTCGCTTCAGGAAAATCCCGTGCAGCCCATTGCATTACATGTATTTTTAATTTGTTCATAATGATTATTTTTTTTGCACAATTTCAGATTTCATGTGACATTAGTATTCCGTGTTTGTAGTAAAAATTTTCCGAATTTGAATATCTAACATTTTCAAAAGCGTTTAGAATAAATAATGATTTCAAGCAATGGCAGTTTAGCATTAGTTAAAGGGACGATTTTCCTGCACCGACAGTAGCGATTAGCGCCCTCTTTAGGCTTATTTAAATCCAGGTGAAATATTTACGTTTGGCGTGACGCCAAAAATACAAACCTAAAGTCGGCTTAAAACACTGGCGGCTTGCTTTGAAAACCCAAAGACATTTAAGATATATATAAGATATTTGTATCTTAAATGTCTTTGTGAAAACCTCTCCCCTTCAACTGCTTCAAGTGGAAAAACTCTTGAAAAACGGCAAAAAACGACTGTGTCTTCATATGAAAATCTTGACCAGGCCTTGTTCTTGTGGTTCACTTATTAAGAAAGACATATAAAGGAATCCTCATTTTTAGTTATTTGGTAAAAAAAAAAAAAAGGCGCTTCAACTGAACAAGCTTATGGATAGTGACCAAGGCAACAAACACTAGATACCGGGCTGGCTCATTCATTCTCAAGACGTCACAACTATAGTGGCTGGCCGCAACCAGCGATTGGTACAAAGCAACGCGCCCATCGTTTTGTGCCAATCGCTGTATGTCTTTCGTCACGGCCAGCCACCACGAGGCTAACGAAAAAGAAAGGCTACCGCGGTGCTTTACGCGTATCTTTTTTTACAGACCGCGGGAGTCACGTGATACTCGAATGCACCAATGAAGGAGTACGAAAAGAGCATCACGTCACTCTAGCGGTCTGTAAAAAAAGATAAGTGGAATTCACCGCGGTAGCCTGTCTTTTTCGTTAGCCTCGCAGCCACCATTTGTGACGTCATGATAATGAATGAGCCAGCCCTAAGACTTCTATAATAGGAGTTGACCGCGACCTACGTTATACACGGCCGGTGCATGACGTTTAAAACGTCACATGGAGTGGATCATTTTTATACGGTGATTGGTGCAAAGCAACGCGCCCCCCGTTTTGCACCAATCACCGTGTAAAAATGATCCACTATATGTGACGTTTTAAACGTCATGCACCGGCCGTGTATAACACAGGTCGCGATCTGACGCATATCAATTTTGTTTCGCATTATTGGTACGCAGCTCAGCATCAATCTATCGCAGCCGGAGTTGGGGTTGCCTAAGACTCGGTTCTGATTAGCTTGGTTTTCGACTGGGCTGCAATTCGGGTACCAAATCTGCGAGGATGCGTCAGTCTTTATTATAGGAGATCTAGCCAGCCCGGTATCTAGTGTAGCGCGACCTACGTTATACACGGCCGATGCCTGACGTTTAAAACGTCACATGGAGTGGATCATTTTTACACGGTATTGGGGCAAAACGGTGGGCGTACGGCTTAGGACCAATCGCCATGTAAAAATGATCCACTCTATATGACGTTTTAAACGTCATGCACCGGGCGTGTATAATGTAGGTCGCGAGTGTAGCCCTAATGGTGACTCATGATTTTCATCTACCTGTGATTTTTTGGATCTTTGGAAGAAAAGACACGGATTTAGACAGCTCACGATTGCTGGGGAGAAGCTGTCAGCTAACAATGAAGCAGCTGCGAATTACATGAAAGAATTTAAAGACCTTGTTTCTTCCCAAAACTACTCACCGCAGCAAGTTTACAACTCGGATGAAACCGGACTGAATTTTAAGGCTTTGCCTAGCAAAAGTCTTGTTTCGCAAGAAGAGAAATCTGCCCCAGGGTTTAAATGGACAAACAAAAACAACGTCTAACTGTCTTAGCTTGCAGCAACGCCTCGGCAACAAACAAACTTCCGCTGGTGGTAATAGCCAAAGCGGCGAAACCACGAGCGTTCAAACACATTAACATCATTTCACTTTCTGTGTATTGTAAGAATTTAAAAAAAGCTTGGATGAAAGGATGTTGAAGGTATGGTTCAAGCACCAATTTTTCCCTAAAGTGACTGTGTTCAATTGAGAAAATGGATCGCATAATCGTGCTCTGCTCATTATAGACAATGCTCCTTCCCACCCAGAAGAAACGAAACTTTTTTGTGGAGGAATCAAAGCAGTTTTTCTGCCATCGAATGTTACTTCAATTCTTCAGCCTATGGACCAGGGTGTGTTGCAGGCCATTAAACAAAAATACAGAAAAATGCTACTTCGCACCTTACTTGAAGAGGATGAAAATGAGCTCACAATCCTGCAAAAACTTAAGAAAATTACAATAAAAGATATCATTTACTAAGTGGCTGAAGCATGGGATAACACCGCTAAAGGCGCAATACAAAAATCATGGAAAAATCTCTGGCTTACATTGGAATTTGTTGAAACAACTTTTACACCAGTGAAAGACTGTCACCTTCTTCCACTAAGTCAAGAAAATTCCTAACTGTGAAGACGCAGAAGAAAGCTGTGTTGAGGAGTGGACTGCTGTTGACGACAATAAGGAAAGGGCAGCTGACGTCACTGTTGGCCAAATTACGGTTGGATAGCAAGAAATTTCTGTCCGTTCTTTAGGGCTCCTACTGTACACAAAAGTACGGGCGCAATTTGATTGATATACGTTTGACATGTCCATTATATGATTGGCCTACGTCGCCGTGTCTATTCCTGCAATGATCACTACGACAAAAATGCAATTGTAGACTGGTTGACGGAAGTGTTTGTTTGTAAACATGCCTTTTCCTTATGGCCACCAGGAGTACGGAGACGAAGACATCGTAGCAATGGTGCAGGACTCATCAGCTGAGATCGACTCGGAGGAAAACGATGAGGAGGTAAACGCTCAAACTGAACTCATATCACACACAGACGCGGCAAATGCTCTTGACCTCGCCTTACGCTACGTCGAACAACGCGCTTCATCAACACCAAATGATGTTATGTTCATGCGGCGATGGCGGAACATTGCATCCTCAAGTCGATTCAGTGCTCTTCGTCAGAAAAAAAATCACTGACTTTACATCTTAAGTGTGTATGAATTAGTTATTTTTGTGTTTAGCAGTGATTAAAAATGATTCTACAGAATTGTATAAATAGAGTCGACATGTAGTGGTAAGTAACCAGCTTTCATTCCAATTTGGTTTCAGGCGTTTTCATCAAGCTTAGGCTCTATCCATGTCTCTAACTTCTTTGTAAAGCAATAAATGTACGTTTTTTCATAAACGTCTTTTTAATTTTTCCTGTTTTTAAGTTTAAAAAATCGGTATTTTTCTGAACTCTGTTCGGAATAGGCGGATTTTCGAAATAGCGGGACTCTACTGTACTGAAAATTCAAAATACTAGACTTTGGAAGAGCTCAGGTGACATAAAAAAGTGGTATACACGGCTCGAAATTTCCAGGCCTGTCATAAAAGTTAATATTGCGGACTGCGCCCGGCCGCGACCTACGTTATACACGACCAGTTCATGACGTTTAAAACGTCACATGGTGATTGGTACAAAGCGTCACGTCTATCGTTTTCTGCCAATCGCCGTGTAAAGATTATCCAAGCCGTGTGATTAACAGAACGGGTATAACGTAGGTCGCGGCCCGGCGCTATAAAAGCTAAAAGTTCGTCCCGAGTGCGGTATAAAAGCTAAAATCTCAGCCCGATCCCGGCACGGCCGTACAAAAACTTAATTAGCCTGGACCGGCCGACTGAATTTCTACAAAACATGGATTTTTACTTCGATACGGTCAGAAATTGTCTTGTACAAGGAGTTCTGACAAAAAACTCATTTTTCATGTTTATAATCTTCAATTTTATAAAAGCACCCTGGGCTGCGATATTTATTTTTTTAATGAATTTCTATTTGTACCTAAAATGTTTCAGTTATCACTAATCCATATTCCATGGATTAGAGACTTAAAAATCTGAAAAATGCTATACACTAAAACCTTCTAAAACGGAATCGCATAGGAAAGAAAAAAATCCGTTATAGACAAGTTCCCCACTTCTTAGTAGGTACATGGTCTGTTGTAAATGTATTACATTTTTTTGCACGCATTATTTTATTCATTTTGCATGGATCAACACATTGTTTTGTAGACAGGATTCCGTAATAGGCAGTTTTTTTAACAGGGTTTACTGTACTTTAATTTTATTGCTTAGAAATGTGTCTAGATAGATAATAGAATAAAATAATTAATAGAATCATTCTATTCTTTAAAAATAATAAATTTTAATCTTAGAATAATAGCGATATAAAAATATATGCATTTTTTGCGAAAATTGTTGGAGCGGGTCAAATTTTTTTTATTTTTGCACGGGCCAGACCTTGACCGTACAACGATTTTCATACGGGCTGGGTCGAGACCGGCTCTAAAAATTTCTGTCCATGCAGACCTCTAGGAAAAATAAAAACCAGTCCCGGCGCAGAAAGAGTAACGACGAGGCCCAGCCAGCCCGAGTGTCGTGAATGAAACTTGACCCGAGTCCGTGCAGACATCTAGGGAAAAGTTTGAGTGTTGTGAGCCTCTCCATTTCCTGCGCTAATGCTTTCCATTAGAGCTACTATGCATATAGGACAGTTGCAATAGACGTCATGTTGGAGGTCACACACTACAAATAGGCAGTTCTGATTGGTTTAACTACCTTGACCTGAAATTAAAGCACAATTGTTGATCAGCTGATTGCAACTTCCCTATAGTAGACATACATATGTATAGATTATACATACATATTTTGTAAAGATGGAATTTTGTAATGCTGAACTAGCATAGATTAGTTTCAACTGTCGTCACATCCTAGCAACCAGATGGGCGTTTTGTTTGCCTCTCAAATTTGGTCGATTATGATTGGTTAACTCATAATACAGTTTGAAAATTGACGATTGTGATTGGTTGGATAAAAATTGGTGGGCAGGTGATAGATAATGCGCATGTGACGTCACACACCCAAAAAGACATAGGCAGAAAGTAACAATTCTCGCAGAGTATTTATAATGTATAATAATAATGTATTATTTATTAACAATTTATAATGTACTAGCCACTAGCCGTGATAATAACCTTAAACAGAATTCAAGTTTGTATGATTTTATATCTTCAAAAAATCTTTCAAATGAATCGAGGTTCGTAGGCCCCACTGCCTTCGTCAGCGTGTTCCCAATAAACCTCTTTCCGAACGAACCTGTGTCCCCACTGCCTAAGGCAGAGTGTACCTAGAGTGCTCCGCACGCGCCGGAGACAATCGAAAACCAAGTTGAATGAGCCAAACCTCGTTGTATTCGGGCCCATACAACCCGAGATAAGAATGCGCCACCTGGCGGTGGAAGATGAAACTAAAATCTGCAAAGCAATCCTAAACTAAGTTGAACTGACCAATTCCT
The DNA here is from genome assembly GCA_963931845.1 of Maratus michaelseni. Taxonomy (NCBI): domain Eukaryota; kingdom Metazoa; phylum Arthropoda; class Arachnida; order Araneae; family Salticidae; genus Maratus; species Maratus michaelseni. The sequence goes on along the minus strand of OZ007591.1, from coordinate 342,683,545 downwards.
GTTGAAATCGGGACAATTGAACCCGAGAAAAGAATGCGCTCCCAGGCGGTGGAGATGCCCCCCCCCCCTAAAAAAATTTAACGAATTACCTCTTTAACATTAATGCGATATTTAATTTATGGATGAAATCCCAACTTCTAAACTTAAACCACTTATCTTTAACAGTAAAGCGATTTTTAATTTACGGCTGTAGTGAGATGCCGAAAAAAAGATTAATATTAAAAAAGGTGGTAGCTGGGGTGGTCTAAGGAAATTTTGTGTAGTTTATAAAGTAACTGGAGGACCCTAGAACTGTGTTAAAAATTGCAAGAAATCGGATCCTTTTTAAAGAAACTTCACCAAGGGCCCCAAGAAGGAGATTATTACTCAAAGATGGTGGTAGCTGACATCCGAGAATTTTTTTGTCATTCATGTAGTAGCTGGAAGACTAGAGTTATTATTAAAAAAAAGTTGTTATTAAAAAAAAAGCTAGTGAATCGGACGATTTTTAAGGGAGATATATTAGGGGATCCCAAAAGGAGCAATTGATAAATTTGAACTGTGAGAAAATTGCAAGAGAATCGGATCACTTTTAAAGAAGCTGCACCAAGGGCTCCAAGGACATTAATATTCAAAATTGGTGGTAGCTGAGGTCCAAAAGGGGGCAACTGATAGTTTTGAGCAGGGCCCTAAGATGAAAATATCTTAAGTCCTCGTACTTAGCGCTTTAGATCTTCAATTAGACAAATTTAAGCATAGGTTATAAATTAATCATTAGAATTTTTTTTAAATAAATGCTTAAAAAAGAGTCCTATACAGCCCCAATAAAAATATGAGAGTGGTGGCCGGGGGTGAGGAGTCCAAGACTCAACTTTAAAGTTATGCATTGAGAGGGTGACACAATTACGGGGTGAAAAATGCATGGCGCACACATTGTTCAAGGACCCCAGATTGGGGCTGAGTGTCCTAACTGGAATGTAGAAATTGGGGAATAACTAAATAGAGAAAAGGCCTCCAAAACGAAGATCGGTGGATGAAAAGGGGACAAGTTATTAACAATTTACGGAACAAAAACTTTAAGGGACCCAGGGTCTTAACTGGAGTTTAGAAATGGGGGCATAACAAAATGGAGAAAGGGTCTCCCAAAACGAAGATCGGACAAAAAGGGGGCAATTTATCAACAATTTAGGGCAGAAAAACTTAGACTCAAACAGGGCTCGAGAATTAAAAAATTAAAAATCTGAGTCTCAGGTGCATCAGGACCTGCCTTGGACTATTTCCAGCCAAATTTTCAGACTTGTACGTGCGGTAGATTTTGCTAGTCATCGCACACAGACACAAACAACTCTCTTTTATTAATATAGATTATTTCCTACAAATAATATGATACTAGCTGGATTCGCCCGCTAGCGGGCCCCTAATTTACATCGGGGCTTGAATTATCGCTTTGTATTCAACCTCGTCCCAAACGAACCTCCGGCTCGGGTCCTCGCTGCCTTCGGCTACGTATACCGGGCGTGCTTCGCACGCACCGGAAAAATCCTTAATTTCCACCTCAAATACTATAAACCTCTCGCTGAACGAACCTCCGGCCCGGGTCCCCGCTGCCTGCGGCATCGTATTGCACCCGCTGCAAAATCCATTAGTTCCACCTTCCACCGTCAGGAGGCGAAATCTGTTCTATACGAACATCAGGCGTGTATCCCCGCTGCCTGCGGCACCGTATAGCAGGCGTGCTGGGCACGCGTTGCAAAATCCATTAGTTCCTCCTTTCGCCGCCAGGGGGAGCAATTTGTCCTATACGAACATAACCGAAATCTGTAAAGCTATTGAAATCCAGTCGAATGAGCCAAACCTCGTCGTAATCGGGCCCATAGAAACCGAGAAAGCTCCCCTGGTGGTGAAACTTGGAACTAAAATAAATAAGTGGTGTCGATGATGAGTCGAACGATTCAAACCGCGTCGTGATGGGACCCATAGAACCCGAGTTAGTTGAAAAAGCCGTTAGTTCCACCTTCCACCGCCAGGGGACGAAATCTGTTCTGTACGAACATAACTGAAATCTTTGAGACTGTCGATGTCGAGTCGATTGAGCCATACCTCATCGTGATCGGGCCCATAGAACCAGAGATAGGAAAGAGCTAGAACTTAATTATAATTTAATAAATAAATTTTAATAATTTTTCCGTTAGCAGGCTGTAGGTGACGAATTGTCAAGTAATCTTTATTGTTACAACTACTTAAAAGTTAAACAATGGAGTTAATAATGCGCCAAACCACTCTCGTCAAAATAGGCCAACTGACTGTTAGAACTGCAGCAGCAAACTATTTTAAAATACTAAAAAGTAGAAAATAAAAAATAAACAAAGAGTGTAATATATATATATATAATACTCATTTATCATTCAATAATTTAATATTAATTAAATTACGTAAAGAAAACAATTTAGAAATCCTGAATAGGTAGTTTGAATAATGACTTTTTTTTTCCCTGTTGTCATATCTTAGAAGCAGGACAAAAATAACATTACAAAAAAAAAAAAAAAAAAAAAAAAAAAAAAAAAAAAATTCACTAGTTCACGCTTTTACGAAGTGCAAATCAAAGCGGTGAATTTTAAATAATCGTATTATAAACTGATTTTTCTTTTTTTTTTGGAACAACATGAATTGCAGTCATAAAACTAAGCGCAATTTTTAAGATAAATATTGAATGCTTACAAAAGAGTGCTTGAAAAAAATCCCTTTTATTTATTATTTTTTCTCCTTATGGTTACCTGAAGACAACAGAATTTTTTTTTTTAGGATCATGGGTATAACTACGAGGTTATATTAAATTTTCGCAAATGGTTTTGAATACCAGCTGCACTTTTTAACAGCGTAGGTAATAGAATAAGCGTTTTTTTTTAAAATTTTATTTTGTCAAAATTATTTTAAACAGGATTTATTACAAAATATTAGATACTAGCTGATCCGCCTGGCGTTGCCCGGTTCCGCCAAAAAGTAATACGAAACGCGAAATCACTCTAAAAATCGCTGCACGAAACCGTTCCTCCTCTGCTAATCCTTTCGTCTGTCGGAAATTAAATAGCGAGACGGATCCCGAAGCGGAAGTAAATTTAATACCACCTCCTCAAATGTTTGGAGCATTTGATTTAAATAAGCGAGTCAGATTTTGGCCAAAATTAAGTTATCGTCCGTTTTTCACGAAATTTGCATTTTCCTAATCAGAAAAATAAACTACGTATATAATACTGTGAATTTCGAATCGATTCCTCCAAAAGTTTTCTTAATATTCGAGGATGAGTGAAACTGAGAATATTTCGTTGTCTGGGATTCTCAAATCGGCAATTTTCTTTTGCGGTTTCGGTAAAAATAAGCCATTTTCTGCGCACACGCATGAAAATCTTTTAGTTCCACCGCCAGGGGGCACATTCTGTTTTAAACAAATCTCTTTCCGAACGAAACTCTGGCACTTGTCCCCGCTGCCTACGGCGCCGTATAGCAGGAGTGCTGCAATATCTTTTAGTTCCAATTTCCACCACCAGGGGCGCGAAATCTATATCTTAGATAGCTATCTATTAATTAATTCATATTAAGTTCAATGAACCAATTAACGTTAAAATCGGGTCCATGGAACACGAGAAAATAACTCAACCCCGTGAAGATTATTATTCATAAATGGTGGTAACCAAGGGCTGAAAAAATTATACCGAAGTTCATTTAGCACCTGGGAGACCTGGGTAGAATGCTAGAAAAGATTTCGTTTAAATCGGACCGTTAATAAATGCAGTCTTTTAGTTCAATTTTTCACCGCCAGGGGGCGCACTGTGTTCTAAACAAACCTCTTTCCAAACGAAACTCCTGCACGTGTCTCCGCTTCTTAAGGCACCGTATAACAGGTGTGCTGTGTACGCGCTGCAAATCTTTTAGCTCCACTTTCCACCGCCAGGGGGCACCAAATCTATGTCTTAATTAGCCATCTATATTGTAATTAGTTCTTTTAAGTTGAATGAATCAATTCCCGTTGAAATCGGTAATGTTCAGAATTAGTGGTAACTTAAGGGCTGAAAAAATTATACCGAAGTTTATTTAGTACCTGAGAAGAATGTTGGAAAAGGTTTCGTTTGAATCCGACCATTATTTAAAAAGTTCTGATTTGGGAAGCAGAGGGGAAGGAGGGAGTTTCGATCAGAGCATTAAATCGATATTTAAATTACGACCGGACACTCGCCTCCCCCCCTCAAAATTAAACCACCGACCTTTAACATTAAGAATTATCGTTAACTTTTGAAATAGAAACAAAATGACGCCTTTTTAACACTTCCAACCTATAGTTGAAAAGTGTTCATGACTTCGGTTTGTCTGCAGTCTGTCCGTGCTCTAACTCCCGTAAATATGCTTCGATTGTCCTGAAATTTTTGTATGTTATTGTCGTTTACTATAGCATGTTCCCTATTTCAACAGAAGTGTGTAGCATTTATAGTTTTTTTACAGGGACAGTCAAAAGTATTCAGTTACATTACAGTCAATGGGGAATAGTCGGTTCAAGCGCATTTTGATGACGATACGTCATACAATTAAACTGTTACAATGCAGATAATTGCAATTTCAAATTTGCCCAACTCTGGCCACAAACTAAAGTGCATCCTTGCTTTCTGAAAGGTGGACAAGCTTTGCTTATAGCACCCAGGAACCGTATAAAAATTAAAAAAAAGTGTAACTTTTTCAAAATTAATGGCAGGAGTACAGTCATCAAAATAATCTTAAATCCTACCTTATTTTCGACATTTTTGCAATTTACTGCTTACTTATCTCAAACAGGTAAAAAAGTAAAGTGCATTTTAATCTTTTTGGGGCACACTGTAAAACACGTTTTATTTATTTAAATAAATAACAGTATTTAGTCACATCACATAATCACAACAGCAAAAATTTTATTTTAAATAGCACTTTTGATAAGAATTTGCTTTGCTTTTCATTTTTGGAAGCACAATAATCTTCTCTTATTACATTATTTCAAAATTGAAATATAATTGAATAATCAGTAGATGGAATCATTTTCTTTATTTAAAAAGTATATTGCAACATCTCCCTTAGACGTTTTGACTAGTTCTGTATGTTTCTTCAGCAGAGATGCACCTACTCCATAAGCTAATGTTGGTAAACCTAAAAGAAATTCTTAGAATAAATATAAACAATACAGTTGACCTTGACATTATATTTAGTGCAAAACAGTTAATAATAAAGTTTACCAGAATTCTAAATATGAAAAAAAAAATGCAGATTTATGATCAAGAACATTATCATTCTCTTTGACAATGGAGGCAGGCCCGACTTAGAATATCTAGGGTCCCGAAGCAAGAATTGTTCAGAGGGCTCCCCTTTATATCTATCCATATGAAATTTTCAACATATGGCTCTCTTTTAACGAACATACCTTGTATGTCCATGGGGGCCCCCCTCAACTGGGGGGGGGGTGATGGGTGTGCAAGTCCCCCTAATAAGTTTTATTGTGAATTCAAATAATCCAATGTAATAAAATTACAAAAGAATACTTAAGCCTTTTTCATTGCAAATAAAATTACAATCTCATTTAGGTACTTCTTCGGGGACATATTGGCGTCAGTGTGAAACAAATTAACGTTTGATACTTTTTAGATACGTTTTCAAATGTTTTATTGCAGAAAATGTCTTCCCAGTAGCATACGGCAGAACAGGTAAGTTTGTGGATATTTTAAATGAGTGCATTCTGCAATAATATTGAGTAAACAAGTTTGATGATTTGTAACAGGCTGTCATAGTCATTTTATTTTGAAAGCACTAACATTCTTCTTTTACCAGAGTCCCATTCCAGAAAATTCAAATGAACTTTTTGCATTTTATTTTTTCAACATACTAGCAATATCAAACAATAAAGATATGCTAGCGTAGAGTTTTCATTCTTGACTGTAGTTGATTTTTTAATTTTGACCTGCTTGACTGATAGTTACTAATCTTTTGTGACCCCCCCCCCCCCTCTCCCGGTAAAATATATGTGTATAACGTTTAAATTAGGTGGATTGAACTTTGTGCCGTTATATTAAAATAAATGATCAGCGTAAAAATAGCAAACAGCTGTTTCGGAGCTTCTAAAGCTACATCATCAGTGCCAAATTTTAAAAGATTAAAAACTGATTTAAAAGTTTAAGCCATGTAAATATGCTTGTGTCTCCGCACGGAAGAATTGAGGCAACTTAGTTAATGATATGTCCAGTACATTTTGCAAATGTCTGGCTACCTTTCATTTAATTCATTTTCTTCACTTCCCTCTCCCCCCCCACCCTTTTCATCCTCCGTACTCCGTACTTAAACTCATCCAGTCTGGCTGAGTACTTCTATAGGTCTCCTACGTCACATGTGACTCCTGCCTTCGCTGTTGTTTTTAAAACCTCACCGCCATTCTATATTGGTTGTGTGCGGAGACACAAGCCTATTTACATGGCTTAAACTTTTTAAATTTGGCACTGATGATGGAGCTTTAGAGGCTCCGAAACAGCTGTTTGCTATTTTTACGTTGACCATTTATTTTAATATATGTGTATAACGTGTTAATATTCTAATAAATATACAGATTATTATTTTTTCATTAGTTGGCTGACTAATGATTTTTCCAATTGACTCATATTTTCGTGTTGACTGACTCACAGATTTATGATTAGTGAGTTAGGCTGACTAATAAAATTTTAGGTGGAATGCAAACATCATACCACTCTTCAACTATAACATGTTTATACCAACAAAACAGGCAGTTGGGCGTTATCAATTTGAGGACAATGCAGCCTTTGGTGAACATGAGCAGTTGGCTTGACAACCAGCCTTTGGTGAACATGAGCAGTTGGCTTGACAACCAGCCTTTGGTGAACATGAGCAGTTGGCTTGACAGCCAGCCTCCTTCATTCTATAGTGATATGATTGAGGGAAAAAAAAAACAAAAAAACTATAGTAGATTCCCTCAAATTCACAAATGCCTAAAATCTGCACATCATTGCAGATGTAAATAACGAAACTTACGTTAAGATGTAGGGCAGACCGGTACACATTGGATCTATGGGCACATTGGACTTTAATATTTTATTTATTTAAAAATTTTTAAAGCTTCTCTTTTATCCTAATAGACAACACTGCACTGATTATGTATAGCCTTCAGAAAATATGTTTAGCTCAGGTTGAACTATTTTATTCTGATTGGTTGTTTTGAGCTTCTAAAAGTAAAATTTTTCATCATCATATTTTTATTTTTTTAGTAATTAAAGGTTGTAAATAAATAAGATAAAACAGCTTTTTTGCAAAGCTAAGATACTTGTTTTTATTTAACTTTAAAGTTAATATGTTTAAAAGAAAGCTATAAATAATATTAATATGATTATTTATTGAATTTCAACATGGGGCACAGTGGACCACAATCCACTCTGCTCCTGTAATGCAGAATGTTCAAAATATTTAATAATTGCTTATTTTCTATAAAGAAATATTGTTTAAAAGTAGTTATTTAAGTGTAAAATAAAGTAAACAAAGAAAAATAACAATTTATTTAACATAGTAAGAAATATTTTGTTTTGTATTTACTGCCTTTGATAAATGTAACTGTAGTCTAATTGGTGATGATTCTATTCAAGTAAGATTCATGAGACGCAAATTGAATGGAAATCAGTTTATTTTTCCTGAAACTGTGTAGATGAATCTGTAGTTGATGTCAATGATTTCATAATATTGCTCCCAGACCCAAAAGTATTTCAGGAAAATTCCAGGCTCAATCTTACTCATAAGTATTTTGGAATTTCATTTGCAAATTTTAATGTGTGCTGATTTTTTTGCATTTAAGTAATAACTTCAACTAAATTGCAATTGTTGTCTTGCAATTGTTCTTGCAATCTGTTACAGGGCTCGGAAGTAGTGCGCTACAAGTAGCGAAACTACAGTAGCCGCTACTTTTTCCAGTAGTTTGTAGTGTATCGCGCTACATTAAAAAAAGTGTAGTGTAGCGAGTAGCGCGATACAAAATATCAGTAGTTTGTAGCGAGCATCGATGTTACTTTTGACGCTACTTTCGGATGGAGGAAAAAAAGTCCCAATCTTCAAATCACATGATTATAACTCGTTTCTTTTGTGCGAAATATGTTCTTTGCAACGATTTGCGAACGTCAGCGACAAATCTCATTTGCAGTGTCATATATTTTTCCATAGACGACGGGCACGGTCACAAATTAACTGTCATTTTCACAGTTTTTGTGTCAGAAACTTCGTGTACTGTTATTTAAATCAATAGAAATCTTCTCAATATAATGTATTTTTATACGACTACGATTTTTTTTACCAAAATATAGTCGTCTGGCTATGTTAAGTCTTTATCTGACTAATTTCTTCTACCTTTTGCCTCCCACCTCCAGCAAGCAAAGAAATGTAAAATCCTTATTAAAAAAAAGTAAAAGAACGGATTTATCTAAACATAAATCCTCTAAATTATCCCTAACCTCTCAAATTCACGCTTCCCTCTAGTAGCATACAAAGGAGTTTAAAATATTTTAAAATCTTTTTTTTAATACAAAAATAAAATCTTTCACTCCATTTGTCTAATGACAATAAATAAAAATTATTTCCTTTTCTCAAAAATTTATGCTTCCCTTTTTGCCCCTCCTCCAGCATACAGTTTCAAATATTTAAAACTCTTTATTTAAAAAAATGGCCACATTTGTTTCTACCTAATAATAATATATAAGTAACTATCTAAATTGTCTCCTAACTTCCCATAATTTACTCTTCTACCCCCTCCCCCCCCCCCCAGCATACAAATAAATCTAAAATTTTTAAGTTGTTTTTATTTTTATATAAAATAAAATCTTCTGCCCTAAATGGTGCTCTGTAGAGAAGATAAATAATCAGTATTATAAATTATCCCCCTTCCCCTAAAATCTCCCCCTTCTCCATATGCAAAATTTAAAACTCTTCTTTTTTTTTTTTTAAGTTTCGTATTCTTTGCTGACTGGTAACATTAAATAAATAGTCAATCATCTAAAATATTCCCCTTCGATCAAAATTTCTGCTCGCTTCCTGCCAGTTTAAAATTGTTAGAACTCTAATTAAAAATATATATATATATTCGAAAAAGCACACAAAAGGGAACAAGTACACCATTTTATTATTAAAAGTGCACTAGGAAGGAATGATTTCTGCCTTCAAACAAACTAGCAGCTGAAATGTAAAGTGTCAGCATGCCCGTGATCTATTATTTGCTGATAAAACCGCAAAATATTCACTCATCAAAAAAATTAATTTTCTTGCTGGCAACCCTTTGTCTTCTTACTCATTATTAGATCTTGTGTTTTAATGTGGGGATGCTTCTATTACAGACAAAAATAGTATAGAACTGTCCTGGTCAGCATATAATGAATATTTTGAAGTTATAGAACAACAAGAAAGTGGTAATTATTCTGTTTAACATGTAAACTTTGTCCAATTAATAAGAAATTATCAGTATCGAAATCATCTGCTTACAACTTGAAGTTGAACATATAGGTGAGTTAGCATTTTCTTTATTAATAATAATTACTGGATCGCATCTCGCACCGAATATCTAAATCATTATTCACTAAAATTCATAAATCATTAAAAAGAGTATTTTCGAATTAAGATCCCTGGTTCAGAAAATAATCTTATCGAACTGTTTATTATCGCAAAAAAATATTTTATTAATACGTCTTTTGATCGCTGTGAAAAATTTGTCCAATGTATGCATACAAATTAATTTACTGCATATTTTCTTTTGAAGATTCCAATATATAAAACAAGGGTGGTTGGAACTAAAATATACTATTTTAAAAAATGCCTAAGAATGCTTAATTTTATTTTTATGGCTATTTATTTTTACTTTAGCTGCGCAGGTTTTTTATCGCTAAAATAATTTATTTGTTTTATATTTGATTTGATATTGGTTAGCTTGGTGTTTTAGTAAAATATCTTTATCTTTGTCTCCAGAAAGAATCTAAAGCTCAGTATGTTGAAATTCGAGTTTTCAAAGGGAAACAAACAAAAGAGATAGAAAGGAAAAGAAAAGCTAGGATTTAACTTATGCAAGTCTATATGATCTTGTTCAATTTTTAAATTGCTTTCAGGAACTATATTTAAATTATAAAGAAATAGGACTATTTAGCTCTATTTTTAAAAAATAATGTATATTCAAATTTATCAAGGGCTATCCGCTCTAAAGTTAGTTCTCAAATCCAAACTGGCTACTTTATGACATATTCTTTAATTCCTTTTTGTTCGGAAACGCATGAAAATGCAGGTGTTCTTAGTCAGAAACTTTGTTACCGAAAGACGTTTTCCACTATTCTTTATTTTATTTTATTTTTTGGTAAAGACAGAATATTTTTCAGAAAACACTGTCAAAGTTGGCGTTTTCAACCGAATTTCCAACGCCGCAGCAGGGGAAAGGGGGAAAACGTGACTCGAATCGCTTATAACCCGATAGGTAATTTATTTATCAAAAAATGAAAAACTCATTTCGATTCCAAATCGGTTCAATAGTCAGACCTGTCAATTTTATGCCTTTGTGTTTAAAAGTGAGGCAGATAAAGTATCAGAAAGTTTCGCGTTGTTGAGCAAGGAATTTGAGAACCACCTTAAGCGCTACTAGAGTCCTCGCGGGTCGATTTGTACCCGACCTGAACCCGCAAATTCCATTTTCAGTCAACCCACAATCCGACCCGAACCCGCAAAAATAATTTCCGGCAACCCGCAACACGACCCGAACCCGCAATGTAAAGAAAGTAAATCATGTTTCAATCCCACTATGGAAATTAATCAACAATTGTAACTCTAATACCATTCCTCTGTTTTACATAAAAAAAATGAACAAATCTATATTCTTTACTATTCAAATATAGTCAAACTTCTGAGCACCTTGGGATCGTTAAATAGAGTCAAACGTCGTGTCGGATTATCCCGAATTTTGTTTTTTCGGCTGGGAATGAGTCTAATTTTCTTTCTGCAGGTCGGTAGAAGAATTCTTTCGGGGTCTTCTTTACCACTCATGTTGTTGGGAGTTTCGCAAAAAGTTTGAGCACAATTATGTTTCAGAGGAAAATAACTACGTATTTTAATATCAAGGACTATATGTTCAATTTACTGCATGAGAAATAAAATGTATATAAGAAATGCGACCATAGATTATTCTTTATTTAAGAACCACTTTTTCTTCTTTTAAAATATTAAAAATGTTATCAACATTTTTGTTTTTGATACACACGAAAAGAGAGGTATCATATTATTGATAGTTTATGTACACATGCACATGTTACGCGTGTCTAGACTGAGAGGAGGCCGCTATTCAGAGATATAAGTGTTCAAATATATAAATTTTAGGAATTAAAAAGTGGCGCTAAATAGAGGTGGCCGCCTTTCGGGAGAAAAACCAGAATGGAGGTCTTATTGTACATAGATTTTTAACCTGAAAAAATATTTTGGACATTCTTTTGAAATTCGGGTCAACCCGACCCCGACCCGCTAGAGTCAAAACCCAACCCGAACTCGAAATAATGAAATTCAACCGGATCCGCAGTAAAAAAGTAGAAGTCAACCCTATCTGAATCCGACCCACAACAAAAAAAAATCTAGAGCTGGGTCGGGTCGGGTGCGGGTAACCAGATCCGATGCAGGACTCTAAACGGTATAAAACTAAAAATCTAATCTTTAAATGTTTTTTAAAAATTAGTTGCAGTTTCAAAACTTCCACTTATAACGAAATACTATAAGCAGCAAAACGCTAAATGATCGTTTCCTGTCTTTCTGTCGATCACACAGTTTTTTGCCATAACAAAATTAGAAGTATCAAGAATTAGAATTGTAACTATTCAGCAGAAATGTTTCAGCTGTGCAGAAGCATTCGTTATAATCGTTATTGTACCAGTAGTTGAAAAAGTATGTTTATATTAACTTCCTGAAACGAATTCTAAGATTAACAAAACAGACAGGCACGCATTTTGCTTTTGTGAAACTGTGATCTGCAGTTTATATAGACTTTTAACGTGAAAAAATGTTTTGGACATTCTTTTAAAAAATCGGGTCAACCCGAACCCGACCCGCAAGATTCAAAAAGTCAACCCGAAACCGACCCGAACCCGAAAGAATGAAAGTCAACCCGATCCGCAACAAAAACTTTGAAGTCAATCCGACCCGAACCCGAACCGCAACGGGTAAATATAGCTCCAACCCGAACTGCGGGTCGGGTCAGGTTCGGGTAAAAGCAGATAACCCGACCCGATGCACGATTCTAAGCGCTACTGTGCTATATCACTCTCATAAATGTGTAAGATTATTACAATTTTTGTTTTCAAATTTCCTCTTTTAAAAAAATTCCAACATAATTAAAAAGTGTCTATGAATTCGCTTTGTTTGTCTGTCCGTGCTCTAACTCTTGTAAATATACTCTGATTCCCATGAAAGTTTTATATGTTATTGAAGTTTACCATAGAATGTTCAGTATTGAAAATGAAATGTGTAGCATTTATATCTCGCTTACAGGAACGTTCAAAAGAATTCTGTTACATTATGGTCTATGGAGAAAAATCGTTTGCGATGTATTTAATTAGCGATGATTACTAAAGTAGCGAAGTAGTGACTACTTTTGGAAAGTAGTTTGTAGTCGCTACTTTTTAAAATAAGTAGTTGTAGTTGTAGTTAACTACATTTTTCATAAAGTAGTTGTAGTTCGCTACAAAAAAAAAGTAGTTTTTCCGACCCCTGATCTGTTATTATTTTCAAAAATATATATATATATTTTGTTTTGTTTTTGTTCAGAATGTTACTTGTAAATTTATATTACTATGTTATTTTGCGGGTAAAGGGGAAATAAAAAAGAATTAGATTAATGAAAAATAGATTTATATTGTATTTCAGATAATACCTAATAGCGGTACACTGTGCCCTGGTGGGTGGACCAGTGTACCCCACTTCTGGGGCACACTGGTCCACTTTACAAGTGCACATATTTTTTTTTTTTTTTTTTTTTTTTGAAAAATGTATTGAAAACTATGTTCTGAGAAAATTATGATGAATGTATAAAGGTTTAAGGAATATTCAAAAATATTTTCATGCAGATTGGTTTGTCCGTTAAAGAGAAAAAAAAATTAACTGAGAAAGTGGTCCACTGTGTACCAGTCTCCCCTATGGGAAAAATTCCTGGTTTTTTTTATATCATTCCATGCACCTTTTAATATGTAATTCTGGTTAATATGATTGAACTTGTACTTCCTCATGAAGGAAATATAAATTTATTACTGAAAGAATTCAAAATAGCATTGATATCAGTGGCAATCACAATCTTTTACCAAATACACTTAGGTATTAATCAAGCTTTTTTGGTTATTAAATCTGGCTAAACATGAAATAAAACTTAGTTATTTTACGATTTTGATGTAAATTATTAAGTGTACCTGTGTGAGACAAGTTTCATTGAATAATTTGAGAAAACTTTTTATCATCATTATTATGAATATTTAGTTATGCAATATTAATTATTTACTTGATCTTTACTTATTAATATTTGAATAACTTTTTAAATTTTCTTAATTTTGATTTTATTTTATTACTGTATTATTTTAATATTTTGCTTTATTGTAAGCATTCATTATAATTTTGAGAGCATTATTACATTCAAATTACTGAGTAAAAAATGTAAACAAAATGGTGACCAGAAATTCATAAAATTCTAAAATCTGCGGCAGCAACCTATGTGGATTTAAAGGAATCTACTGTACCTCAATTTTGTATCTTAGTTCATTAAATTTCCAAAAATAAATCCTGACATACATAACATAATGGTTTTATGTTAATGGTTAATATACCTATGGTTTATATTTGGTTAATCTAGTATGATTGTCAATCATAGAAAAGCAATAGATTATAAGTTATAAGCAGAATAACTTTTATAGCCATTACTAGATTTAAAATAACTGGATGCATTTGTCATAGAAAACTTGAGCAAATGAGATCTGCCTATGGAATAAATTTTATTAATCCATTTTTAGGATTGAATTAGTTTTTCTCTTTAAAATTTTTACATTGGCTAAATTGAATTTCATACTTACTATTTTTAAATAACAATCTTTGTCTTATTTTATTGAAGAATTTCAGTCATTAAATAAAGATAATATTTCTATTTGAGAATAGTGGTATTCAGAAAACAGGAGGGTTGGAAGCTATGCTGGGACCATATGGCCGCTAGTCCATAATGGATCAAATATGGGACATTAAAAAAAATGTGGCGAATGGCTCATGTAAATTCAGCTGGTGACTGTGAGTTGTCACAGTGGATCAAATCTGAACCAAATAAATAAGTTAAAAAAATATATAAATACATAATAATAATAAAACACTGACAAAGAATCTACAACACAAGTGATTTTAAACTTATTTAGTAAATGAACAGTGAACAAGGAGTAGATCTGTTGTTTTGTCATGCATATGGCAAATACAAAAAGAAAAATGTACAAAAGAAAAAAAAAAGTGTGATTAAGCAAAATGCTGATTTTTATTTTAAATGAGGATACTGTTTATTTTATAAGACAATCTCCAGTCAATAGGATGCACATTTTTCCTGCTAAAAAAGGACAGGACAGAGCATAGTGCTCTTCTGCCATATTTGGGGTAGGGTGAATACTAAATAAAAAATGTATCTTTTTAAAATTAGGGTAAATAAAACAAGATTTATCCGATTTTATTCTAAATGATTAAAAAACAACATTCATTTACAATTGCATATAAGTTTAAACGGTACTTTTCGGTTAGCCGGGCACCACTGATATATATACATGTATATATACCCACATACACATATCTACATATACATATATATAGGGTAGATGTGCCAGTAATGGACACCCTTAAGGAATTTCTTTAAAAATTATTTTTTAATTAATAGTTATAATTATTATAGTCCACTTTTTTTAATATTATATTAATCTATCAACAATATTTAATCATGCTCATAGTCACATTTCCCAATGTGGATCAAAATTTAATTGTAAATAACAGAAATAAATCAAAACACCCTAAATTCCAGTAATGGGCCACCTCTCTTCCAGTAATGGGCCACCCAGTAATGGACACCCCACAAAAAATAATAGGTAATTGATTTTATGATTGTATTTAAAACCAGAATTTCATGAAAGCATATTAATGAAATAAAATAGTCATTTTAAAATAAATTTAACAATTAGGATATCAATAATTAATAAAATATTTATGAGAATAATTCACTGTTTAAATTAATTATTGTCACTATCACAAGATCAATATTTTAATTATTTTAGATAGAAGGTTTAAAATACTAACTTTCAAAGAATTATATCTATCAAATTATTAAGTCATTGAGGGGGGGGGGGGAGGGGGTTTAGAAGGGTTAGTTTAACAAAAGAAAAATAATTTTTTTTAAGTGTCTTGAAGTACCAGTGCATGGAATCATATTTCTTTTTATTCTTAACAGTTAAACTTCCTAAAACTGCTTTATATATTACTTTTAGCAATTTGTATAAAATATATCAAATAAATGAAAGTGTAGGTTGAATGTTTTTTAAATACTAAATAAAATTATTTCAAAATAAAATATCAGAACTGACATTTGAGCCCCCTGATCTGCAGATTTACTACTTTCATTGCTACTATAAATTTAATATTATAGGGATTTTTTATGTATGTAGTTCTTTTGTCAGAGCTGAATAATGAAACATTTAAGACAGAAAATAAATTTTTAAGCACTCGTTATGACTTAAAAATTTGTCTTTTTTTAAATGGGGAAAGTGTGAACCCCATGAGCCCCTCATTTTCCTATGCCCTTAAAGATTATTGTCTGCTTCCTGTGGGTGTTAGTTGCCACATGGGTGTTGTTGCTGATGGGTGTTAATTGCCACTTTATAAAATATGCAAGGTACGGTTTACAAAAAAATAATTTGATAGCAATCTAAAAAAAATTATTAATTACATGAAATTAATAAAAAAAAATGTATTATTACAGTCTGGTAAGTAAAATTAAAAAATTAAAATTTGACTACTTAGCTTTTCAGTTAAATAACAAAAATATATGCACTATGAACATTACTGAAATTGCTTTTTCAGTAATGTCCACATGGGGTGTCCATTACTGGAAATTGACTAATTAAGCATTCCAGTAATGGGCCATGGTCCTAAAACCTGAAAAATAAATGAAATTTTGTAAATTGCCATTAGTATGTAAAATTCAAAGTTTTCTATTATTGTCTAAACAAAAACATGCAATTTTTTCAAGAAAATAAAAAAGATATCAGTTGTTTAAGTGAAGCCAGCTCTTAGCATGTTCATTAAGATTTTCACAGAAAATCTGTGGAACTGTGAAACATTATTTTCTGCTTCCTGATTGGTTTGATTAAGAGTGTCAACAATAACCCAGATTATAAAACAAGCAAGGAGGAATTATGAAAAAATATATAAAAGGCTAAATTTTTATTGGTTATTTTTTTATAAATCAAAAACTTTGAAAGTGGCCCATTACTGGAAGGGGGTCCATTACTGGCACATCTACCCTACATACACATATATATGCATACATTTATGTATATATATACAAATTTATGTATATACATATGTATTTATATATGTACATATATCACTGGCACCCGGCTAACCGAAAAGTACCGTTTAAACTTACCACAAAGAAAAAAAAAACCTTACCTAAATTCAGAAGTTTTAAAAATACAAAAAAATTGTTTTCAAGTTGTAAATCTTGGTACAGTCGTTTCGAGCAATGATATTTGATGTAAGGAAAACATCCTGTTCTTAGGATATGATAATTGTCTTCATCAACTTGCCAATTAAAATGAGATAGCCCAAACTGATCATTTATAATACTGCTATACTTAACAAAATAGGAAGTCCAATATGGATATTTTCGCTGCTTAATATGAAAGGAAAGTACTTCAGATGCAAGCGGTTTGATAGCTGTAAGTTCAGGATGTAAATACAAGTTCACTTTGGTAAATGGTCCGTAAATTCTAGTGCTATTCATTATATCAATTTATACGAAGATGTTTTCTAAACTAATAAGCAAAGAAATTCCATCAAAAATGTATCTAAACTGACAAAAAAGAAAATAGGTCTCAGATGTGTTACTACCGGGCACGGAAAAAAAAACTTAAAACCGAAAATATATCAATTAAATTGTTTCGAACTGAAGATGTATGAAAAACACAATCCAACATGAGCTCTTGTTTGTTTATATTTACATTTCGATTTCATGCCTTGATTAATTGATTGAGAGCCAACGTTCAAGCTTGGGGTTAAGCTGCTCAATTAAAAATAACCAGCAATTGATAAATTGCAAGCTTGCAATTGATAAATTAAGAAAAAATTATATATTAAAAATAATAATAGAATTTTCTATCTGTTGAATAAGGGGGACAAAAAAAATCTGGTTACTGCACTCTACTTCATTATTAATTCTTCTTGACAACCAACCAACCAACCAAACAGACAGGATTTTGCGACGTGTACTAAAAGTAAAACTTTTTAAAATTTAAATATCAAACTGTCATGGCTTCTCCAACAAGTGCAGATTTGCTCTATGAAATAAAAAATGCATTTTATATAGGAAATTATCAGTGTTGTATTAATGAAGCTCAGAAAGCCCAGGTTAATTTGTTACTTTATAAGTTCTTTAAAATTTTTTGTCACTGATGTTGTTCATTTTAGATTGAAACACCGGTTGATCAGTATTACCGACTTGCCTTGTCAAATCGCCTGAATTTTGCATGTTTTCCGACCCACACTCCTGATTTTTTGACATATTTTTTGATATTCTATTATTTTATCCTCAAATGTAGGGGAGACCGGTACACACTGGACCTATGGACACAGTGGACCACCCCCTAATATTTTATTTATTTAATTTTTTTTTAAGCTTCTCTTCTATCCTAATAGACAACAGCACTGCAATGATTATTTATAGCCTTCAGAAAATATGTTTAGCTCAGATTGAACTATTTTATCCTCCTTTGTTGTTTTGAGCTTCTAAAAGTAAAATTTTTCATCATCATTTTTTTATTTTTTTAGTAATTAAAGGTTGTAGATAACTAAAATAAAACAGCTTTTTTGCAAAGCTAAGATACTTGTTTTTATTTTACTTTAAAGTTAATATGTTTAAAAGAAAGCTATAAACAATATTAATATGATTATTTATTGAACTTCAACATGGGGCACAGTGGACCACCCACTCCTGGGGGAACAGTGGTCCATAATCCACTCTGCTCCTGTAATACAGAATGTTCAAAATATTTAATAATTGCTTATTTTCTGTAAAGAAAGATTGTTTTAAAGTAAATTTAACTCTAAAATAAAGTAAATAAAAATAACAATTTATTTAACATAGTAAGAAATATTTTGTTTTGTATTTACTGCCTTTGATAAATATAACTATAATCTAATTGTTGAGGATTCTATTCAAGTAAGATTCATGAGACGCAAATTGAATGGAAATCAGTTTATTTCTCCCGAAACTATAGATGAATCTGCTGTTGATGTCAATGATTTCATAATTTTGCTATCAGACCCAAAATTATTTCTTGAAAATTCCAGGCTCAATCTTACTCATAAGTATTTTGGAATTTCATTTGCAAATTTTAATGTGCGCTGATTTTTTTGTACTTAAGTAATAACTTCAACTAAATTGCAATTGTTCCTGTATTAATCTGTTATTATTTTCAAAATATAATTAATTTTTTGTTTTTGTTTCAAAATTTATATTACTATGCTATTTTGCGGGTGAAGGGGCAACAAAAAAGAATTAGATTAATGAAAAATAGATTTATATTGTATTTTAGATAATACTTAATAGTGGTCCACTGTACCCCGGTGGGTGGACCAGTGTACCCCGGAAGCGGGGTTACACTGGTCCACTTTACAAGTGTATATAATTTTTTTTTTTTGAAAAATGTATTGAAAACTATGTTGTGAGAAAATTATGATGGATGTAAGAAGGTTAAAGGAATATTCAAAAATATTTTCATACAGATCGGTCAGTCTGTTAAAGAAGAAAAAAATGTTAACTGAAAAAGTGGTCCACTGTGTACCGGTCTCCCCTACTGTAATTCAGGGATAAAAAGCTGCAATGCAAGTGTACTGGTTCTTTAGTATTATCTAACAGTAGTATTTTATGTGATAAACTACACTCGTATATTCATTATAAATGATGAATCTTTAAGACTTTTTGACTGTTACTAGGGCATGTTTTTGTTTATCAATAATTTGTCTTGATGAAGACTTATTTAAAACCTTCACTCTAGTTTTATGTGTCTTTATGGGGAAACAAAACTTCTCTCTATAATATGTAGTAATTTAAAATTAGGTTAAAACATCCTAAACATCATACGTTTAAGTACGTTCTACATGTAAGAAGTGTATACACATATTATTTTTATTTGAGTAAAAGTGATATTCTTCCTTTTTAATCTCCAATAATAACCAAGCCTTGTTTAAAATTAAACTTGTACCACAAATGTTTGCATTTAAAAATTAATAAATTTTTATTAAAAAAAAAATCTTCAGATTTCTGAAAAAAAAAAAAAATTCTTTATTTTTGGATTTCAGAACTGGGCAAGTCAGATATTATTGTTGTTTATGTATTTTTTCGTAATTATATTTCCCTTTTCTGTAATAGTGTGGGTGTACATTTATCAATTGATGTAATTTTCAGATCTTTTAATGACAGTTATGAAATGTAAATTTGGAATAGATGTTGCAGACACACCAGGGTTGGCACCAAGTTTTTGTGGTGCTATTTTGGCAAGAAAATCCCATTTTCGAATATCTGTTAGGCCTAGATTGCGTAAACAACATGTTAGTTTTATTTTATTATAATTTTATTATAAAACACACATTTAATTTTATTATTACATACAGTTTTATTTAACACACATTTAATTTTATTATTACATACAGTTTTATTTAACACACATTATTTTTATTACGCACACATAAAATTTTATTAATTAATTATTTTTATATTATTTTATTTTAATTTATTTACACACATTTCATTTTATTATAAAATACTAGATTGTCATACGAAGCAAAAATCACCAGGTTACTGCGCCAGGCAAAAAATCACCATTTTGGCACTAAAAAGAAACCCCAGTGCATCTGTGACATCTGTTTTTTTCTAAGCAGTTTTCATGTACAGTAGAACCTTGATTATCAAATGTAATTGGGACCGAACCTACATTGGATAATCAAAATTTCTGGGTAATTGAGAATTTATCAATAATCATCTAGTTTAATATGTAACATTGTCATCGGACTGCTATTATGACTATTTAAACTGCTAAATAAATATCTAAATTTAAATTATACAGGAAAATAAATTTATTAAGCAATTTATAATGCAATTATATTATTAAGCAATGGGGAAATTTCACGTTTTTCAATTTACCTTGCATCTGATAGAGTATAAAAATACGAACATTTTGATACCATTTTTACCTATATTTGAAACTTGTATAATTCATTAAATTAACTTTTAAAACGCATTTTTTGTCGTTGCGGAAAAAAGCCGCGTCACGTGATAAAAGCCATTCTGACGTCACTAGCCATGAAACAAACCCTCGCTGTATTTCTCCCTGTTATTTTCTATGGGGAATGGCTTGCTTTACGCTTTTTCTTTTCTTAAAAATTATTAGTATAACAAATTAAAAGTATTGTAAATTGCTGTAATGAATAAATAATACTGTGAATTCCATGTGAGATTTTTATTCCATCGTGTTTCTAAGAATTTTCATTTTTAGATCTCGATGTAGAAATAAAGCATCGGTACAAGTTAATAATCGCACTACAATATTGTATTTTATAGAATAAAGTATACTTTTTTTTTTTTTGTACAATATTTCAATGCAAAGGTGCTACGTATTTATCAGATCTGAAAAAATTGGATTTGTCTTTTTTTAAGTTCATTGTAATCTGAAAGCTTACATGTATTTTTTTATTTGTTTTGTATTGTTTTCTTGAATAATGAATTGTTGCATTCATTGTTTCCGGAAAAAAAAACAGAACTGTTAACTTTTTCTGAAATGATTAATCTTCCTGAATATAGTATCCAACTTTTAGCATATATGAAATTGTGAGCGTCTGCGAATTTATTTTATTATGATGTTAACATGATAGAAATGTTTTTGTAAACTTATAATCTGCTATTCTTCATTTGTATATTTATTTATTGATTGAATCTAAATAAAATTTTAATAAATGTATTTTTTTTTCTTTTTTGGAATATATGAATGAGAATAATCACATATGAAACAGAAAGAAATATTTATGTATCATACATATAGTCATTCATTTTATTTATGCATATTAAGAAGTGTCTTCAAGCAGTCGATAGTTCATATTTGAAATGTATGTATTCATCATTCAGTAATCATAATGCAATTTTTTGGAAACCCCTAATTTTGATATCCATCCTTAATGTATAATTTTATTAATGGAAAAAAAATGCAATCACTTATGAAAACTAGTCGTTGGGGGCCACCGTAATACTTACCCATCATGGATATGCATAATGTAAAATATTAAAATAAACATGTGTAAACTACTTATAAAATGCATTGCAATTCAAATAAAATCGTGGCTTGATGACGTCACAAACTTTAAAGGCTCGATTACTGAATTGCTTGAAAGAGGTTTTTCCTTATAACTCCAAAAATAATAATCCTATTAACTAGCGGTTTATTGCATCTGATTAAGCGTCAAATTTCCAATTAAAATATATCTTTGAAGTGAAATTTGGATGAAATACAGGGTCATGAAAAATCGAAGAGTGTGGAAAATAGGATTCCAAATATCTCGGCAACTAAT
Source organism: Maratus michaelseni (assembly GCA_963931845.1). Taxonomy (NCBI): domain Eukaryota; kingdom Metazoa; phylum Arthropoda; class Arachnida; order Araneae; family Salticidae; genus Maratus; species Maratus michaelseni. Next base: position 342,661,657 of record OZ007591.1, on the reverse strand, counting down.
TATCCGATCGACTTCATGCTTTATTCAAAATTTATGTTTTTTTATTGTCTTTTATATTCATTTCTTAAAATAAACAATTTCGAAAATTTTTATATACCTTTCATCAGAACGAATATTTCGATAGTCCGAAAAAAATTGTTCCGGACTGCTTCATTTCAATAATCGAAGTTATTGAAATGAAATAGGCTTCTTCCCATTATTACATACTAAGTACATACTAAATTGCAAGTCTCTATCTCAATTTTTTCGGGAGATAGAGCATTTACAGACACACACACACACAGACGGACGGCAAAAATTTTTTTCTAAAAATATGTTTTTCGGAATCTCCAGTGTCTGAAACGTGTAAATCCGTCAAAAAATTTTTTTCCATTTTCAAAACGATTACAAGACTTACCCTATACTATGTATGATGGGTAAGTAATAAAATCGTGGCTTGATGACGTCACAAACTTTAAAGGCTCGATTACTGAATTGCTTGAAAGAGGTTTTTCCTTATAACTCCAAAAATAATAATCCTATTAACTAGCGGTTTATTGCATCTGATTAAGCGTCAAATTTCCAATTAAAATATATCTTTGAAGTGAAATTTGGGTGAAATACAGGGTCAAGAAAAATCGAAGAGTGTGGCAAATAGGATTCCAAATATCTCGGCAACTAATTATCCGATCGACTTCATGCTTTATGCAAAATTTATGTTTTTTTTATTGTATTTTATATTCATTTCTTAAAATAAACAATTTCGAAAAATTTTATAGACCTTTCATTAGAACGAATATTTCGAGAGTCCGAAAATTTTTTTTCCGGTTAATCGAGGTTATTGAAATGAAATAGGCTTCTTCCCATTATTACATACTAAGTACATACCAAATTGCAAGTCTCTATCTCAATTTTTTCGGTAGATAGAGCATTTACAGACACACACACAGACGGACGGCAAATTATTTTTTTCTAAAAATATGTTTTTCGGAATCTCCAGTGTCTGAAACATGTAAATCCGTCAAAATTTTTTTTTCGATTTTCAAAACGATTACATGACTTACCCTATACTACGTATGATGGGTAAGTAATAAATTTTAACTGAAATCATACATTCTGAGCGAAGCATGTTCAGAATTTTTAATAAGTATTTTTACAATAGTAGCATAGCCAGAAGAAAAAAAAAATGGGGGGGGGGGGGGTGTAGGAAAATGTTTACTCTATATTAATATACAGAAATATAAATATATTGGAGAATTCATAGTTCAGGGGGTTAGAACCTCCCTTAAACTTCTCCTAAACACCCTTGACTATAGAACTGTTTTGAAAAAGAATATTGTTCAATGTTATGTTTATGTTGTGTGATATTATTAAATATTAAGAAATAATATAGTGAAGGATTGATAATCTTTAAATAACTAATAAATTTCTAAAATTTGTAGGACTTAATAAATATAAATTGTTAAACAAACAGGCAAACAAATTCTTAAGCAAAGAATGAATCTTCAAAATATGTACCAATAAAAAATATATGTAATTAAAAATGAGGACTTTCTAATAACTTGCCTCTGTTACATCAAACAGCACAAGAAATTTAAGCGGAGTATGCCAAAAATGGCAAGAATAAAGTCTCAGAATCTTTAACAGAAGATTTTGTAATGAATTTGCTGACCATAAATGATAAAGCACTAACTACTGCACATATAACAGATGCTGAAATATTCCCTAGTGTTTCAGCTACTGACTATAAAACAAAACTAGTCGGATGTGCCAATCCTAAAACTTTCTTCTATCTCACACTGTTTCGCATACACTAAAAATAATCAGCACCAATTTATATCAAGGTTTAACTGAATCTAAAGTTTTATTAAGTTCCATGCATTAGTTCTTGAGATATGACTTCCTAAAATCATGTAAATCCGGAAAAATGCAGAATAGCAGCGTCACCTGTTGGGAGATTTACACCAAAATCTAATCAACAACAACTTATGTTATCAACGTCTAACTGAATCTGAAGTTTGATGAAAATCCATGCATTTAGTTATTGAGATATAGTTATCGTGATAATAATTAAACAAGTACTATAGCAGTGCAACCTGTTGGGCTATTTACACAAAAACGTAAACAGCATCTATTTATGTCAAGGTCTAACAGAATCTGAAGTTTGATAAAATTCCGTGCATTAGTTCTTGAGATATAGCTATCGTATAAGTAATGAAAAAAGTAGTGTAGCAGCGCCACCTATCGGGATATCTACACCAAAACGTAATCAGCGTCCATTTATGTCAAAGTCTAACTGAATGTGAAGTTTGATGAAAATAAGTGCATTAGTTCTTGAGATAGAGCTATTGCGGAAATCTCAACAAATGCACCATAGCAGCGCCACCTGTTGGGTGATTTTCACCAAATACTAATCAGCACCAAATTATATCAGGTACTAACTGAATATAAAGTTTTATTAAATTCCGTGCATTAGTTCTTGAGATAGAGCGCCCAAAAATATTTTTGTCACATACAGGCAGAAAGAGTCGCAGACTCACAGACAGACAATTTTTAAAAACAGTCACATCGTGTTCAGGACCTTCTAAAACGTATAAATCCGTCGAAAACCGGAAGTCAGAAAATTTCATGAATCCAATACTTGTTTCTTGTAAGATAGAAGAAAGTAAAAATAGTTTTTTTTTTTTTTTAAATATATATATATATATATATATATATATATATATATATAAAGCAAAAAATGGTGGCTTAAAAAAAAAAAACCTTGAACTTTTGGGTGGTGAAAAATATGAATAAGTAAACATATAAATGCTTTAGGATAAGAAAAAGAAGGCCATGACAAAAAAACTTTAATTTCATGGCAACTTTTGAAAGATAGAGCAAAAAGGAATGTCAAAGAATGAATGCAATATTTTAAAGTTTACAGAGAAAATTTTTACTCTGAAAAAATATATTAAGTACTAACTAAATAAAAGGCCTTTCTTATTTCTCAATATTTTATTTTATAACAAATATACTTTATCAGTATTGTAAAATAATTAAAATTTCATTTAAACTGAAATATGATGCAATAAGAAAATAATTCATTTCAAGAACAACAATCAAGAATCGCGTACTATTATTTTAGCTTTTAATCATTATTATTATTTAATAAATCAAAGTAAATGTAGAACAGAAATATATACCTTTTAGATTTAACTCCCCGCATTTCTGCATCCATGAAATAAAAATTTTATCCTAAAAAAGCAAACATGGAAAGAGTATCTATTTTTGGGAGATTGTCCGATTGCCCTTTCACATATCCGGCCGAAATCGACATTTTCTAATCAAAATTTTAATGAAAATAAAAAATAAACGATATATTTTACATTAAGATAAGTTAGATCTTACTTTTTCACAAATTTGAAGTTGATAACGTTAAATGAATTTTAAGAAACAGATGAAACAAGATTGCAAATGGGAAAAGCAATGGGAAAAAGTATACGCGCAAAGCGTGAACATTTCAGTTTAGCGGCAAATGACGTCACAACCAATCACGTCGCGTTTTTGTATCACATGGTTTTGTTTATGTTTTTGCATTATTAAAAACAGTAATTCGAAGTTATTTTCTATTATTTTAACGATTCTGAGTGAATTTTTGAGGATTTCAAGATAAACTTGATCAGTTACACACAAAAGAAAACTTATTCCTCCCGTGTGAAATTTCCCCATTATAAAGTTTAAGCCAATTATTTTATTTGGTAGGCGTGCCAATCGCACACAAACAGTAAGCGAGTGCTTAGTGAAAATATGACATTGATTTCTCCTCCCCCTTTTGAAATTCTGCAGCTGTAAAAATTTCTGTTCATAAAAAGATTACAAAAAGGGGTTTTGTTCCCTGCACTTGCTTACAGTCAGAGGGTGCAATAACATTCGAATATTGTGGCACTCAGCAGTACAGCCTTACAAATTTTGAAATGGGGCGTGTTTTTGTTTAGAACAGGGACATGTACACAGGGTGTGGGGGTGGGAAAATGGTACATTTATGCCAAGATCGGAGCTTGCGGAAGCTCAAGCTAATTTCAAAGGAATTCTAAGAAAGGGAACTAAAATATTTATCTGTACTCATAGTTCGGAAAGGATTGCTGCATACACAAGAGACGTGAAAGTTAAAAAAAAAAAGGCCAGGAAACAAACGTCAGTTTACGGAGAGTTCCGGTTAAAAGAGAGTCGGATAATTGAAGTTCTTCTATAATACGATTCTTTAACAACAACAACTAGCTGATTCAATTGTCATTGCAAGTATTAAATGTGTGAAATACCCAATGTAGAGGATATTTTTAATGATTTTTAGAGTTGCTTAACTTCTGAGTAAACCAGTAAAAGATTTTACATGATTGTAATTTATTTATTTCATCATGAGAATATAAACTTTATAATGACTTAATAGGTTATAAATTTTCCATTGTTATATATATATATATTTGTAAAAAGTACAATGTAATTAGAGCAGTTGCATGAAATATATGGCATCAGATAATGTAAAATTATGAATTTGTTATTTCCATAGAGATTGTGGTCATGTAGGAAGAGATGGAAAATGCTGAATAATTTATAGCACAAATTAATCCACTAATTTTATTGTTTTAACTTTTTTTCTCCATTATATTTAGTAGAATTCATATTTAATATTATTTATCTTATTTATGAGTGCTATAAAAATTAAAAAATATTTCTGTTAAAAATCTTAATGAAAAGTAAAATTATAATTATAAATGTTTATTGTTTTCTTATACTATGTTTGTCTTTTCTAACAGTTTAATAATCCAGTGCAGCAATTAGAGAAGGACTTATTCATGTACCGATCATTTGTAGCCTTGCGTAAATATGGAGTTGTTATAAATGAAATCAGCTCTTCAAGTCCTCAAGAGCTGCAAAACATCCGTATGCTTGCTATGTATTGCAGTGGGGATTCTGATAAAAAGTAAGTTATGGAAATTTGGTACGTTTCTGAGTATTTCCTTGTTATAGCAGCTCCCAAGAATCAATCGCCAGGTGACAGAGATATTTCGCCAAGTTAGTTGTAAACAGGGACGGCCGGTCGTATAGGGTACTTGGGGTACGGTCCCACCTATACTTCCCTATTAAATTTTCTAAAATTAAACACAATTTTTTATTAAAATATTAGCAATTTAAGATAGTTTAGACAGCCCATGTCCGAATAAGGACAAAAAAATACCCTCTCACTCGCCCGCTTCTATCCTCGAAGAACATTCTTTCTCTTCCCACCAGGTTATGTTCTGGAAGTTGTAAATCCTCTTTTTTGACAACTGACTGCTCACTGTTCTCGTACCATTGAGGGCCCCAAAAAACTGTGCCCATCTCGCATATAGAGCTATATGGTACTTTGAACAACCGCATATCTTGGCGTCTTCCTGGTATTTATTGCCAAACAGTGTTAGGAACAGGTTGAATAGGATGCTGTTTGGGGCAAAATCTGCTTGGCCCCATATAAGAAAAGACTGTTTGTTTCGAAAAAGTTCAGCGTTTAAGAATTATCGATATGATTGACGACTTTTACTGATGGAATCAGACTTTTTTTAAAATTATTCGAATCTTATTTTTTAACAGCATTAAAAATTTCTGCTTTTATTTATGGTGCGTTTAATACTTTAAAAACTTTTTGAATAATAATAAAAATAATTTTTAATAAGATTTTTGTGTTTATATAGTAGATACTTTTTTCTTGAATGATGATTGTTTCCCTTTTTTAATTTAACTATAGGTTTGAAAAATAAATTTGTCAGAAAATCTTTTGTCATCTGATCGTTAAATTGATGTTAAATAATATAGCAGTGCAATTTGATTTATGAGTTTAAAACTACACATTTGTAACTTAAATAGAATCTGCTAAGACTTTTCCTTTACAAAATAATTATTGTCAAAATCGACAGAATAAATGGATATAAAAAATTGAATCACTATATAAATTTGGATATAAATTTGCATTTAATTGATGATTTTTTTAAAATAATGTTATAATGAATAATTTTTAATTAAAGAAAGGTAAACTGTGAATATACAGTAATTTTCGTGTATGTTGCATGTTTTTTTCCCTCTAAAACTTACTTTAAACAATCGAAATTTACTTTATACATGAGGATTTTGGATTGGACATCCTAATTGTCATCTGTAAAAATTATCATTGGCCTTTAAAATTCTGAATAGGTCGCGTTGTACCCGAACTGAAACCGAAATTTCTGCTTAAAGTAAACCTGAAACCCGACAAAGAAAATTTCGTTAACCGGAAACCTTTTCACTTCAACGCGAACCCGGACTGAAAACAAATTATTCAAACCCGAACAAGAAGTGAAAAAAAAAATAATTCATATATTAACATGATTATGAAAAAATAGTCTGCAATTATATCTCTTATCAATTTGATATATTTTTTTAAAAAATGAACACATATACACTCATTAATAATAAAGTATTTATAATATTCAAATAGTTTTTTCTCAATTGAAAAATATTCAAGATTTTCTTTCGAAAAATCAGGCCAAGCCGAATTTGAACCGCAGGCTTCAAAACCTAACCTGAAACATTTAAAGAGAACCTGATCCACAGCAAAAAATAGCATCAGTCCGATTCGACCCGATCTGCTAATTGGGTCGGGTTCAGGTTAAATCATTTTACCCGACCTGATGCTGGATTATATTGGTCATTTTACGAAATCATTGAGAGGCAATTTTTCATTTAAATTTCCACAACATGAAGCAATTATATGTGAATATTGTGTAGCTTTAAAAATAACTTTTACATTTTAACAGAATTAAACTTTTCTTCTCTTTCTCTTATTTTTTCTGGGATTTTTTTTTCAAAATGTATTAAAAATTAGGGTGCATGTGTTACTTGTGAGTGCGGAAAACACAGTAATGTTGATTTAGATTTTTAAACCTTTAAAATAAAAACAATACTTTAATTAAACATCTATTAAGAATAGGTGTTTTGTTGAAATAATAGCTTTACAATAAACATGAGTAATATACATTTTTTGTAACTGATATAGCGGCATGTTATTAGTAATAACTGTATGAAATAATGCTATAAAGTAAAAAAAAAAACAGTGACAACTTTATTGCATGACTGAAAATCTCATCTCAAACTTCAATTTTTCTTTCTTTATTTTCAAAATCATCAAAACTTTATAAGTTTTCATAGTATGAGAAATGTTGGTATCTAGAGGTTTTCAATTATCTAATACGTAAAATAAACACGACTCGCAATAATTTTAATAAAATGTGAAATGTAATTTTTTTCTTTTTTCAAAATTTAGTTGATTTATTGTTGCGCAAATCTTGTTTTCTGTAAATGTAGTACTATTTGCACTAAAGTAAAAAATATAGTATATGACTCCAGTTTATTGACATTTACTACATTGTCACACTTATCATATAAGGTGCTCCATATATGTGAAATAAAGCACAAGCCGCCACTAGTTGTAAAATGGTTTGCAATCTTAAAGAAACAGCATGTGTTTATACTATTGTCATAGTGCTTTTTCGTTGATGTTCCAGAACATTTTTCATAAGCTTTCTTTTTTTTTAATTGCATGTGTTGTTTTTTCTTTAATTGTTTGTACTTATTTTTATAAATATGGAAACAATCTTTGATTTACCTAGTATTGAGATGAATACAATCTCATTTTTTCAAAAGTGAGTTTTTTTTTTTTTTTTTTTTTTTACCCATCAAACAATTATGCAAAAATGGACATGATATGAAACTGCGTGTTACAAATGATCAGGGGTGAATATTTTTCAGAAAATCTTACTAGCCAGCATGATGCAATGTACAGTTGAAAATTGGGTTAAATCCTAGAACAAGCGAAACACTTGGAGGCATTGAATTCGGCGAGGTGATAAAGAAGTTTTTCTTGCTACTGGTTGGTATCTTACATTTCTTCCATGCCTACTGTGGTTTGTTCTGGAAATTGAGTTGGTTTTTGAGGGAATTAGATTAGATTGGTTGGTTTATTGTGGTTTTTTCTGGAAACTATAATGGGTTTTGAGGGAATTATATTGAATTGGTTAGTTTATTGTATGTCGTATAGTCTGATTTGTTGAAATACGTTTGTGGATTGGGTTTTGTGAAGTTTAATGGTTTGACGTTTCGTCGTATGTTGTAGAAGGATAATTCCTGTGAAATATTAAAAAAAGAAAACAAAATGTGAGAAAAGAAGGTAGGTGAATTTTTGTTGATTTTATTTGATAAGATGTATTTTATGCATTCTAGAGATTGCTGTAAACCAATTTTTGTACGCACATACATAAATTACTGACTGCTGCTTGAATGAATTTCTTGCATTCTAGAGATTGATGCACAGCACATTTCATGCATCAAGCGGTGTTTTTTTTTTTAAGTTAATGTACGCAAAGCGTACATATATAAGTTACTGACCGCTGCTTGAATGAGTTTTGTGCATTCGAACAATCAGGAATCTTGAGATTCTCCCCAATCATAACCTGTGTGCTTTGTGACAGAGAACTCACTACTTACACAGTTCCTATGAGAATTTCTTTCATGAAGTAAACATTGATTTTATTCCATTTTGTGACAGTTTACAAAGTTTAAGCAAGGAGGAAAAAATAGCTAAAATTTGTAAAAATAGAAAAATCTGGAGGAAAAAATTGCTAAAAGTTTGTAAAAATAGAAATATCTGGAGGAAATATTGCTAAAAATTTGTTAAAAATAGAAAAATGCAAAGGAAAATATTGCTAAAAGTTTGTAAAAATCAAAAAATCGTAAAGAAAAACTTGCTAAAGCTTTGTAAATAGTCGCAAAATGAAATAAAATCGATGTTTACTTTGTGAAAAAGCTTGCTGTAGAAAGTGTGTAAGTAGCGCCTTGTTTGCCGAAAGCATGTATTTTGATTGGGTAGAATTTGCAAGTTGCCGATTTTTCGATTGGTGCACGTAAAAAAAAAATTGCCAAATCGGGTGTCTTGCTTGTTCTAGGATTTTGCCGAAAATTGTTATGACAAAATGTATGAGACAGCAAAAATAGTTAATTACCACTACTACAATGCATTTTCAGTTTTTTTTAAAATATAAAATTAAGAAATATATACATTAGAGGAAGGTTTAGTATATGATAGAACGTACAAGGAAGGTCTCCATAAGTGCATACTCAGAAAATTTTGAAAAAATTACAGAATATTATTCTTATGAGGATATGTACGTTTCTAAAAAAAAAAATGCTGTGGAACCTTGATGTAACGGCCATAAAAAAAAAAATGAAAATTTTGTCTTTTTGGCTATTTATTGCTATTTGGCAAAATAATTAAAAAAAAAAAAAACGCTTTTATGATAAATATTCTTTTAGGAAAAATATTTTCTATTCTTCATACTGAACTTGTTTAAGTGAGTTTAACTTAAATAAATTTTACTTTTATAACTATGGTTTTGCCATATACATTTATATATATTATATATATAAAGAAAATTAACGATCGTATTGTATGGTTTAGAACAAAATTTAAATAAATTAAAAAGGCTTCAAACTAAAAATGATGTCTGACTCTGAGCACTATCAATTGGACAACCAGAGAAAAGTATTGTTGCCAAGGAAACAATGACAAAAAAAAAAAAACTTATTCAATATCGAAATGCATAATGACAGTTTTTTTAATCAGGTAGTTACTGTTAAAGTATCCAGCTTATCCTGCTGGCGAAACCGTGTAGAATTAAATAACTTCACCAATATGCAACTTGTACATATATTATATAAATATATAGAAAAAATAATAAACTATTTAATCGTTTAAGCTTAAATTCATAAAGTACTATGCATTTAAACACTCATTTATCCATAAATTTCCAAATGCATTTAAATTGCTTGCAATTGGCAAGGAAAAAGTGTTGCTCACCAAATAGCGTCTTTTTGCACCAAATACTCCTATTTTATTTTTTTACAGATTTTCTACTGGGATTCCGCAGCTAATTTAACTGATCCTTTATTACGTGCATGAGTAGCTCCATTACAAATTTTTTTCAAAAACTTCTAAGTATGCACTTTAAAGAGACCTTCCTTGTTACTACCATGTTTTGCATCGCAGTAATTTGAAAAGTTACAAAACATAGGTAACTAGTAAAAAATAAAGTTATTGGCATATCTTCTATAGTTTCTAGTTTTAAAAGACTACCTGTGAATGTTTATTCATTCGCCTTGTCAGAAAATCCATTTGCCAGTGGCGAGTGAAATCATCTCCTCAGTCTTGCAAATGATGAAGCTATTTGGAGATGCAACATAAAAAGTTAGAAAAAAAAAAACCTGTCTTGGAAATTGGTTTAGTGGTTCGAGAATACCGCTCATAACTGCTTTAAAATTTATGTCCTATTGAGCAGGAGATTTAACATCCATAAAATGGTATAAGAAACAAGTATATATGGGTAAAAGTGCAACAGTTGATTGGAATAGTTACACAAGAGAAGTGTTAAAAAAATTAAAAAGTTGTTATTCTTTTATTCTGTCCCGAAATTCGGGACAGAATGAAAGAACATGAAGCAGATCTGAGATTAAATAGACTTCACACTGCGTTAGCAAGATTAGTGCAAACTGAACTTATAAAAGTTGATTTCAATAGATCCAAAATTATATTCCGCACAAATAATCACCTGGAAGCAATCATAAGAGAGTCTCTAGAAATAATGTCTAAAAAAGAAATAGTCTGTAACGATGTATTATCATATGATATCCACGCAGTCTGGAATGAATTAATGCATCATTGATTACCTTTCTCATCCCACCTTATTTCCAAACCCTTGAAGTAAAATAGTTTATTCCGGGCAAGCAAGAAAACGCAAAGAGATAACAACTGAACTCAACAATTTAGTTTTTCCACTGATGATGACCGGGTTTCGGTTGAAAATGTTTTGGAATTTTTAAAAGGACTTTAATGTGCTTTTAAATGTTTTTATGTATGTTTTTACGCACCTTCAAGCAATATATTTACATTTAGTTGTATCTTAATGAATTTTAGTTATTAAACAAGGTGAATTTGCACTGAAATTTTAACTTTTATGAAATATTATATTATTGAATTATTTTTATATCTCTATTATATGTGCACGTTTCACGAGCATGGCTATGACAATGGCAAAATTGATTGCAACTTGGCATAATTGTAATTGTAGTGGTAAAATATTTTGGATATTGCATTACTTTTTGTGATCATAACTTATTTTGATTTCTTATTAAAATGATGAATATTCAACAGGAAAGATGTAGTGAAGTCTTTGGAGCAAAAGTTACAAAGCATAAATCCTGATGATAAGCTACTGCCCGTAGTTGCTGGTCTAATTTATTATTTTGAAGAGGTAAGATTAAAAAATAAATAAATAGGTATTAGATTATAGTTTTTGTCTAAGTGTAAGAGTTTATGATTTTTCATTTGTTTTGTGCATTTTTTAGTTAAAGAATGTTATTCAATATATGGGGAGCTAGCTAAATGTAATTTGTGTGTAGAATTAGTTGTATACTATTAATCATTTAAAATTGATATAATGCATTTTTTTCATTGTTTTTTTTTTTCATTTCCTGTGTTTCATTTATTTGATCCACAGTATTTTATATTCTTAAGTAAATAGAAAAGAAATGTTTTCTGTAAGGAACTGTAGTTTTAATGCAACATGTTATCCTTTGTATGGTATATAATAGAACACATTTCTTAGATAACAAACTAAGTTTATACTCTTTCTTTGACACTCTTCATTCACCTTGTTTATATTACTTGGATTTCTTTTATTCAGTTAATCAGATACATGAAATGTAGTTAATATATGCTTTTGGAAGGGTTTAAAATTTTAATCTTTTAACAGGATGCTCATTAAACAGATGTCTTTGGGAAAAAAAAAAAAAAAAATGTGAAAGCAGCTTTCTGGCAAAAACACACTAATTTAAATTGTGAATTTTATTAGTGTATGTTAAATGTGAATTTATTTTTTTATAATTAAAAGCTATTTGTTTTAATAAAAAATATAAAAGAAAGCTACTTAAAAAGGAGAGATAAATTTGCGTCAATTTATAGTAACACAAAAAAACTTTTTTGTGCTTTTGAAAATTCTAATTAGTAGCATCTATGAGGTTTTAAATTTTAACTTCTGATGTGTAAGAATTTTTGTAGTATGAAACTTGATCTTAAAATGTGGAAATTGTGAATTTATGCTTTCTTCTTTTATGTTCTTTGACTACTCATTTTCTGTTTGTTACAGTTTTCTGGCTCTTTTCACTCTTACTGTCACTTCTATCTGCAACTGCTTATATTGCTACTTCAGATGTTTTATTTGTTTATTTTTAACATGTAATTGCATGATTAGATTCTTCCAGAAAAAAAAAAAAAAAAAAAAAAAAACCCTTGAAAAATAGTTATAGCATGTTTTCCTGCCACTGGTGAATTAAAATGATAGTAAACATACTGAAAAAATTTAAAAATGAAAAAAAAAAAGATTTAACTGAGCCAAATTTCATGAGCTGAAGAAAACCATGTTCGGAAAATTTTCATTGGTTGCCGTTTCATTTTTGTGATTGTACGTATTATATGGCATGAAATTGCAGTTTTTTAAGACTGGATTATGTCAAGGCCCCCTATAAAAAGAAAATACCCAGGAACCCTATTTCTATGATCGATAATTAAAAAAATAACAGAAAAGAGTAAGACATCATGTCACAGTATATGGAAATTAAAGCTGAATTGAAAACACGAGAATTTGCACTGTAGTTGGCAGTAAATTAAATAAGTGAGCACATGTTTATTAATATTAGACTACTTTTTGTGCATCTTTTATACAATTTCCAACCTCTGTTTTTTCAGTTAGAGACTTAGTTTGTCTTTATCCTAGTGTATTTCTGTAGGCATATCTCAGTTAAATCATTTTTAGGGTTTCGTTCATCTCACGAAACCCTATTAGTCCCGCTTCGTTGTATGTCCGTCACAGAGCTGGTTCTCAGAAACTGTATAACTTAAAGACATGAAATTTTGGTTACTTATAGCTGAATACCTACTATGAAGCTGAAAATCATAAAATTAAAAAAAATCGTATTAATATATATAGTGAAAAATTAATAATTTCATCTCTTTTCGATCAGTTCGTTTTTTGGGTTTCGTTCATCTCACGAAACCCTATTACTCCCACTCCATTGTCTGTCTGTCACAGAGCCGTTTTCAGAAATTATATAATTTACAGGCATGAAAATTTGTGTAGTTATAGCTAAATACCTACTATGAAGCTCAAAATATTAAAAATTGAAAAAAATTGTATTATTTTAATAAATAGAGATAAAAAACCAAAATTCTAACAAGCTTTTCCTATTAAATTTAAACATTTTTCATTATAGCAGTTGCCAACAATTAAAAATCCACAATAAAATTCTTTCTACAATAATTCATTTTCTATTGAAAGATTTCCACGTAAAAAATGAAAATGAAATAAAAAGTTTCACCAATTGAAAAAAAGATTAATATGACATCCTATTGGTAATAAAATGGAAATTTTCAAACATTTCTCAACAATACAAGGAGTATGAGTATGTGTAAGTACAGAAAGCAGGTTAGTATGAAGTCATTAGAGAATTAAAAAGAAAATTAATCTGACGTCATATTGGAAGTTTAATGGACTTTTTCAAATGTTTGAGAATAATAGAAAGATAGTATCAATATGAGTAATAGAAAAAGCAAGTAGATATAACGTTGTATGAGTTTGAGGAACATATTGAATCATGATAAAAACCCGACTATGGAAATATTGGCATATTTTAACATTTTGAAGGTCTTTATACAACATGTTTAATTTTGAAATTGATTTTTTTTTAATATCGCGTTTAGTCCACATGACAGATATTATTATGACAGAGTATAATAGCATGCTTCGCCCGCTATCGGTCCAGTTCAGATATTCGAAAGAACAAGAAAAATAGACCAGTAATTTTTTACTTAAAATATAAAACATGACCCTTTTTTTTTTTTTTTTTTTTTTGCTAAATGAAATTTATTTGGATTTATTAAAGAAAGGATAAAGTGTTTTGAAAGGAATATTAAACAAAACCCTTTGTGTGATTGTGTAATATTCAATCACACTTACCCACTGGTTTTTTCCTTTGTTAGCCATTCCTTGGCAAAGTTAAACATATTTTGATATGGACTGAGGTTATGTTGGGTATTTATTTATAGAAAAATGTCGTATGCAAGATGCAACAATCCATGTCCCTTATTCTAATAATCCTTGTTTATTGTGCAATGGATGTTGCATGTTTTTTATTTTTCATTTCATTCTAAAACTACTGCTCATAGAGGTATGGTTCTTGGGTAATTTTTTATATACTTTAAGTGATAATTTTTGCAGTGCAAATTTTGTCATTCTGGCTAAACATTCTGTATAAGTAATATTATATAAGAATTTTAGTTTCTAAAATATATTTTTTAAATGTAAATGATAGTTATTATTTTTTTTCTTTAATTAACTTCAACACATATATACAGGATGCCCCCTCTTATTATAAATTAGCTATTTCTTAAACTGTTAGTGTTAGAGGTATAGTTCAAGTCCCAAAAATGTTTCAAATGTTGCTTTTCATCATATGAAAATACAATTATGTCAAAATAGTTATTTTTGGACAAATTATTAAACTTAAATTTTTATACAGTACCTGTGTTCTATAAGTTACATTTAGAAAAACTTTCTCCATGCAATAAGTAAATCAATAAAAATTTCAATTTTGTTTGACCAAAATGCACTGAGTTATGATACTTTGAAATTTATGAATTTTCAGCATTTTCTGACACTATAAATATAAAAACGTGTTTTTCCAATATTTTCATTTTAAACATTTTGGCAATTGGAACTATACTTCTAAAACTGTTTTAGAAATTAGCTGTTGGAAAGAAAGGAAGAACACCCTGTAATTATTCAGGCTTACTTTTTAAACAGAGATTCAAATATACTTCATTAATTGCTAAAAGATGTTAATAACTATAAAATAGTCAAAAAGGTTTTAA
Source organism: Maratus michaelseni (assembly GCA_963931845.1). Classification (NCBI taxonomy): domain Eukaryota; kingdom Metazoa; phylum Arthropoda; class Arachnida; order Araneae; family Salticidae; genus Maratus; species Maratus michaelseni. Next base: position 342,646,650 of record OZ007591.1, on the reverse strand, counting down.
TAAACTGTTTACATGTTTTGGCTTCACCGAAGCCATTATCCCAACAAATAAGAATATTTTACAGTTGCACAATCTATAATGTAATGATTTGAAATGCTGTCATTCAATTTTTTATGTATTCTCTCACATTATGTACATTATTTTATTTTATTTTTACTTGGCTGTTTATTTCCATATTCATAACCATGGAGTAATTCAACCTATAGTTCTGGTACATTAAATGATGCTGTATCTTTACATATTGAATTTTTATGTGTTACAATCTCTATGGTTTCTGTTATAATAGATGGAGAGAGTACAAATTGGAAGGAAAAATTATCTTGCTTTTATTGAAATTTATTTGGATTTTTTCTTTTGCGAGGGGTATGGTTTTTTTCACTTATACGTTATATCAGCTATGTACTCCTTTTTTCTATAACTTAATTTCCTGCTAGTCATGCCAATATAGTAATTCTTTGATCCATCAACTTTAATAAATGGTATTTTATATACTCCTGAATAATTTAAAAGATGAATTGGGTCAATTTTAGTGCAAATGTAGGGGGTTTGGCTAAAAGTAGATATTGGCACGTTTAAGAGTGTATTTTAAATTCTTAAGTTTGGAAAATATTGAAAAGCATAAAGTTGGTATTTTTTTAAATTTGTTTTCAGACTTCTTATTATCCTTAAATGTTTGGAAATGTCTGTCTGTGTGTGTGTGTGTGTACGCGTCTCTGAACGGATAAACTTTGTATGCGAAGCAAGCAGCAAGGCACTTCTGGTGTAAAAAAATTTGGAAAAATCCGGGCCTTCTGGACAGTTTCAAAGAAGTCTGCCCTTAATTAAGACAGATAATTATTAAAAAGTCATCAAAATTAGCAAAACAAGAAACTGTTTTATCAAGACCTTTAAAGAAAATTACCGTTTTGATAATCCCAGACATCCAAATTGACTCTTTTTTTTTATGATCATTGAAAAAAAAACTACCAGAGGTATCAATCTGAAACTCGGGTGCACACGCAGTTGATTTTTGTCATTCTAAAAATTCAAATTTTTTGAAATTTGAACCGTAACTTTTCTTTATTTCGGCCAAAAACTGACCAGACTTCCAATCTGACCCAGACAGGAAAGAGTGTTACTGTATTACTGGGGGGGGGGGGGCTCGAAAGCCAAAGCACCGCGACCAGAGGTCTATTGTACTATCCCCCCAGGTCTCCTAATTTTGAACCAATTCCAGATGAGAGACCTGCATCTGGATTGGCACCCCCAGAGGTAGTGCTTATACAGAACTTTGAGGACTTTGGAGCCACGAACAGATTTAACGTGCACCAGCTCCCATTAACATACACGGTCCCACAGCAGAGGCAGACGAGAGAGGATAGACGATGCACCCTCCCAAACACTGAGCGTGGTCGATGCTGCTTGGCTTTCAGCGATCTTACGAGAGCCGAGCTTTACCGTCTGCGCCACTGCGGGACAAAAAAAAAAAAAAAAAAAAAAAAAAAAATCCCAGACATCCAAATTGACTCTTTTTTATGATCATTGAAAAAAAAACTACCAGAGGTATCAATCTGAAACTCGGGTGCACACGCAGTTGATTTTTGTCATTCTAAAAATTCAAATTTTTTGAAATTTGAACCGTAACTTTTCTTTATTTCAGCCAAAAACTGACCAGACTTCCAATCTGACCCAGACAGGAAAGAGTGTTGCTTTGCTGTAAATTGGGTTTGCCACATCCAATCTCAACTCATCTTTTTTTTTAAAATAATTACTCTACGTCCATGAAAATTTGTAAACACAGGTTAAAAAAAATTGCAAATTCAATGAAAAAAATTCATAAAAATCGACCTGTAACTTTTAAACCTATCAATTAAAAACTCATTAATAAAAATGGAAAACGAAGTTTATTTCTATCTGAAGAGGGCAACTTCTATCTGATGGATTTCAGTTGACGAAACATTCTGATTTTCAGAATATAAAATGGTGGACTAGGGTCTTTAACCTCTCTATAAAATTTTTTGAAATATTGTATTTATCGATTTGAAAATTGTACGTCTAAGTGTATGTTTCAATGACAAATCCAGTAATCTAATTTTCATAACTCTGAGATTATTAGATTCTGAGTTATGATTTTTAAAAAAATTAATCAGATCACTTAAAAATAATTTTTTTTAACATGTCAATTCTCGATCAAACACAGCATCGCTTTCTGCCGAAAGGGAAGAATTAATAAAATGAGGCATTTGAAAAGGAGTGGAATTTTTATAGACTATATAAAAAATTTTAAAATATTGATCTGAAAAGTATGCATCCTTGCTTAAAGTGGGCTGTGATTTCAGAGTTTCAAAAAATTTTCAAATTTCGCCCATAATTTTTTATTTTAGCAAAATCCTGATTTTTGTACAGAAAAAGAAATAAAACGTTAAGGATTTTGCTATTATCTCAGATTTTGTGAGTCCCATTATGATGCAGTTTGGCTCATTTGACTTGATATTGATAGAACTTACTGATTTTAGTTCCAAGTTTCACCACCAGAGGTGCTTTCCTATCTCGAGTTCTATGGGCCCGATTATGACGGGGTTTTGCTCATTCAACAGAATTTCGTTAGCTTTACAGATTTCAGTTATGGTTATATAGAAGATATTGCACTCTCTGGTGGTGGAAGGTGGAACTAATAGATTTTGCATCGCGTGCACAGCACACCTGCTATATGGTGCTGCAGGCAGCAGGACACGTTTTGAATATAGTTAATACAATACGATACATATATTTTTTAATTACATAGATGCATCAAAAATTTAAATACATTATCTGTTGAGTAACTAGGAATTTGGTGTGCTTGGCAAAGATGTAGCTTTGTCAACATAAGCAAATAAATACGTAGTAAGTTTTGTTCAGTGCCTTTTGAGTACCATTGCTTTTGATAGTTGTCAAGGACCAAGTACACCATTGTCTCTGTAAAAAAGCTTAAATTTCTATGAAATTTAAGCAAAGCATAGTATTTTCTCATTCTGAAACAATCATATGTATATATATATATATATTTTCATTATTATTATTTTTTTTACAAAGGCACATAAAAAATTCATTTGTCTAGTCTCAACAAAGCTTAATATTTTGTATATAATTGGCTTCCTTCTCATCATTGATGATTAAAATAATTAATATATTTTGAATTTTTTGGAGGAGTATAGCGATAAATCATATTTAGTTGTAGCACATTATTAAATTATATTTTTTATTTAAAATGTTAACTATTGTCTTTCTTTTTCAGAATTATGATTCTGCTTTAAGATTGTTGCATAAAAGTGATAATTTGGAATGGTAAGTTTAAATATTTAGTAATGTTGTAGTACATATGTAATTTGATATAAGTAAATTTTAATTTTAAAAATCATTTTTCTTTTTAAAGTATTTAGAACTTAAATCTAATTATATATATATATAATTGTCTAATTTATGTTCTATGCAATTTTCTTCCTCAGTTGTGCATTGGCAATTCAAACCTATCTGAAAATACACAGAGTGGATCTTGCTCAGTAAGTTTGAAATATTGTATATTCACAAATATCGTAAAAGATTCACAGATTTATCTTTTTAAATGAAATTTTTTATACAATAGAAATTATATTAAATAAAGCTTTTTCCCTTTGGAAATCTACTTAAATTTTTTATGAGATCACCCAATTATTATTATTTTTTTGCTGTGGACTTTATTAGAGTTAATGAGTTTTAATGACTCATAGCATCTTTCTTACCTATGAGTGAATATTTTAAAATGTAATTGAAATTGGCCGTGTCTCTTATGATGAAAGTAAAGACTAAAGTCTAAAACTTTTTGTTTATTTTCACTATGTGTAAAATTAAAAATTGTTTTGAACCAAATTTCCTTGTGTCCTTCATATAACATTTGGTACTAGCAGATTTATCTGACATCATCCAGGATTATCTGAAATATACCAAAAATTACCTTAAATATAACTAGATGCTACCCGACCCCTCAAAATTTGACTTATAAACATCTTGTGAAATTTCCGTAGAAAAGGTTTGATTTTTTTTATTAGTTGTTTTTTAATTAAGTATTGAAAACTTTTTTATAGTTCTTATATAAATATTTTTACTGAACTCTGTTTTTTTTTTCTTTTGTTATGAAAAATATAATCTTCTAGTTTTCTTCTTGATCCTTGTTTCAAAAGATATACCAAAAATTGTAGATCAGTTCAATTTATTTAATGGATACTTACATGTTAAAGTTTAATTTAAATATTTTTATACAAAATCAATAATTTAAAAAATATATATTGTTGGTTTGTAACTTTTACTTAATGATTTAACTTTTTCACTCCTGAAGTCTACAAATGGTACCTCCGCCCTTTCCTGTTTTATGAATGATACGCGAACATAATTGCAATTTCGACCTCGGAATGATATGATATGCTTTGATGGCTAAGATTCGAAATAATGCAAATAGATTAAAAAACTTACTCTGAAATCAAATTGAAACACAAATAATTCAGTAATAGTCAATATATTATCAGATCAGAGTTTCCCCCAGGTTTAAAAAAAGGCAGGGTGCTGCTGGTGAGAAAAAAGCACTTTTCATATTCTTAAGGGCAGTTTTTTGATTTATAAAGCCACTTTTAATATTTCAAAATCAAGGCACTCTTTTCAAGACAATATTGGGTTAGTTTTTACTATGCAAACAATTTTTTTAATGTAAAAAGAAGAAAGGGCATTTTTCATTTTACTGAGGGGGAGAAGGGTGCGAATTTTTTGGAAGAGAGGCAAGAAGGGTTCTATTTTATAAACCAAAGGGCAAGCAGGGTTCAGAGCACCCTGCTGAAACTGTCTGGAGGAGAAACTCTTTTATCAATATATTACATTAATACTCAGTAGAAGTGTTAAAGCATTCATATATAAAAAACAAACAATACAAATCCCTAATACTAACTTTTTTTTCATGAAATAATAATTAAAAAAATTCTTTCGAGCTCTTTCAAAAACCAGAACAAATCTGCCATTTGGGACCACTCAGCTATCTGGATCTCACTTGACTTCTTTCTAAAATGGAAAGAGTTGCAAAGCTAATTTAGTGCATGTGCAGATTTGTTGATTTTGATCTTTAAAAAATAGCTTTGAGTTTTAATAAATGCAAAATATAGCATAATATAGATATACAAACAAAACCAAGTAGTGGAAGCCCTCCTGCCTTCTGTATTGTACTGAGCGATCATAAAAAGGCAGATTTTTATGTGTCGTATTTATAAAGAGACTTAAACTAGGAAAATAAAAATCTAAGAGAATGTATTTTTTAAAATAAAATTATATTTTGCTTAACACGTGGAAAATCCTTCTACTTCTTTTTTATCTGCCTTATTTTAAAAAGATTTAACTCAGTTGTATGGTTTTATTGCTAGACTTTTAACATTACAAATAACTCATTTCTTTAGTATGTGAAATCATAATTTAAGTTTACAAAAATAAAACCAAATTAAGTAAAAAGACTGTTTTGCAACATGGCCATTAACCCCTTCCTTCTCGCTTCCATCAAAATGATGGGATGAGAATTCACTCTCTTTTTTTTCGTGCGCATGATATTTCTGAGATGGAGTGTTCAAAAGTAACGCGTCAAAAAGATTAACTATTTCCATTTCTTATACCTGGAAAATTTTTTATTTCTTATTTTACATAACAGATGGCAGTACCAGATTATTTATGATGTAATTGGAGGTAATTGGTTTATTTTAAACTAGATGTCAGCACCACCCAAATATTCTTGAATAAAAATAAATAGGCACTTTTTTTACTGTTTTCTTGAAAATTGCAATCGTTAAAATCTAAAACAACCTTTTTTTTTTGTCATATTTGCAATTTGAAGCCTGTCCAAGGAGAAATTGCCAAGTACAGGAATTTTCTTCACCGACTCGTACTTTCTCCCTTACTTCATTGTCAGTTTCTTTTATTTTTGTACTGACCTGGGTGCTTTTGGTGAGTATTTATAGTTTGGTAATGAATTGACTATATTTCATAAGTCATGAAATATTGGTGTCAGTTCACTGTTGAAAGTTAATTTTTTTTCCCCTTAAATATGAATGAAAAATAAAATTTAATAATTGTAAAATTAATGAAGAAAAAAAATCTATTAAGCATACAAATGTATTTATTGTTATACAAATATAGAATATAGAAAAGCAATTAGAAATAATTAAAAAAAAAATCAGTTTATCTTACTCAGTTATAGCATATTTGAAAAAGTGTATATTCATGAGTAAAACTAATTTACCAGATTTGGATTGACTGTTATATTAATCATCTGCACCAGTAGCAGATCATAGTTAGTCCAGGGAAAGCAGAAGTACCCATTATTTTATTTTTAAACTTTATTAATTTTTCATCAATTGCTTGTATTAATTAAGTTGCTTGTTTTGAAAGACTAATTCCAACTTAATCATTTTCGATGGACTCAGTTAAATTTTTAAAATTTATTGGTAATCGTAAGTTATTATTACATTGAAACCATCCATACTTGCCAAGTCTCTCTTTTATCCGTGGAGACTATCTCGCTTTCTCCCTTACATTCAAACCTTTCTCCTGTTTTCTTGAGTATTTAAAAGATACATATACTTCATAAAATTTCATAATAAAACCATAAATTTGACCAAAGTTTCTATGAAGAATTGATATTGAAAGCTAAATCTGTTATTAGAGTATGTAATCATGTATAAATATTTCTAAAATACATCAGTTAGCAATGACCTAATTATTTTAGTAATTAGTGTTGAAGAAATTATTATTTTTAGAATATTTCGTAACTAAAATATCTCATCAAAAGTCATATCTATATATATATATACTCTGTTTAGAATGTTAATATATACCTATTTAAAAATATCTCTGTTTTAACCTCATCTCTCTTTTAGTAAGTTTTATATTTTGTTCTTTGAATTGCCTGCTAACACAGAAAATATCACTAGAAGAATGTTCCTTATTTTTTTCTTCCAAAGTTGCACAGCTGTGAACATCACTTTTACAGTTTTCTATGCAGCAAAAATGTTTGATGTAAATAAAGTAAAATGCTGAAACAAAATGCTAAATTGAATGCTAGAATTTGAAAAGAAATCCTAGTTTAGAGTTTAGAATGTTTTCTATCTCAGCAGGTCCATAATCTGTTACGTGTTGCTTTTTTTTTTTTTTTTTTTTTTTTGCCAAGGCTGAATTTGTTCCATTTTAAAGCAGGATTTCATTTTTTTCCATATGAAGTATATGTAATCATTTAATTATTTTAGGAAAGAGCTAAATTCCATGAAAGAAATAGATGAAGATAATACTCTCACTCAATTAAGTCAAGCTTGGGTCAGCTTATGTAAAGTAAGTTTTTAAAAATATTTTTCATCATGTGTGAAATGCAGTGTTTTAAGATTTTATTTTATAAGTAATTATTTTTATATTGTACTGAAATAACATTTTAGCTAAAGCCTGGTATTCACATGCCAAAATTGAAAGCAACAAGAACTTTTAAACCAAAAGCAAAATTCCTGTATTGAAAAAAATATATCAACTCTCCCACGTGCAGAAGAATGAAAAAAAAAAAAAAAACCTGGTGTAGGTCTTTTAAATGTGAAATGATATCTTGTAAGGATCTTGTAAGGGGGAAAAATGTCCTCGGCTATTGTGATCTAAATGACAAAAAAGAACATAATATATGAAAATGACTTCCATAATATATATATTTTTTGAAATGTTAACTATTCACATTTTTTAAAATGAAAGATATCATTAAAAGCAGAAAATTTGCTATAAGCAGGTATTTTTTGTTACTTTCTACTTCCATCTGTGGCAAACATATGGCAGTTTAAAACTGCAGAAAAAAACAGAAAATATGAAAATTGCCTCGAGAAAGTGTTTTTTGAAATAGTAAATAATAATAATTTTTTTTAAACAAAAGAAACCATTACAACTAAGAAGGTATCATGAAAAAATATCTATTTTTCTTTTTTTTTCTGTAACTCCATAGAGCTTTAGCAATCGCAATTTCAAAATGCAGAAACAAAACAGAACGTTTACTACTTCTGCACTCGCAGAAGTGTTTTTCCACGACGTGTGGAAGTGGTCATAACACCTACAAACTGCCAAAATTGAAGTTTGTTCATTACTATTCAATGAGGGTTTTTAATTTATATCTTGGCTAATTATCAAAAGAGAAAATGTCTGAGTTTCATTTGTATTTATATTTGTTTTCATGCATCCTTATCTAAATTAGCAGATCTCTACATACTATAGATTTCCCTTGCCATTGTCAACAAGTAAAAATATAGATTCACAGACAGAAACTTTCTTTTATTGATATACTAGCTAACTCACCCAGCGTTGCCCAGGCCCGTGATAATAACCTTAAATAAACCTCAAATTTGTATGATTTTATATCTTAAACCCAATTTTGTCAGATTTATATTTTTAAATTAAAAATTCATGAAAAAATGTTGATTTTTAGTGGTAAAAGTGCTCATAAGAAGCCATTTTCTTGTTTTTTTTTTTTTCATGTAGTTTCATAGTTAAAAAAAGCAAGTTCTTGTTGTTCAAACTCTTTTAAATTTTTATCGGTTAAAAATATAACAGCTTTGCAGCCCATGTAAGAATTTCGTGAAAAAATATTGATATCTAATTATAAAAGAAATATGTGTCCTTCTTGCTTTTTTTTTGTTTTCGCATTGTATCCTTTAACATAACAACAACAAAAAAAAAAGTTCTTATCTCTCTGAAATTTTAATTAGTTATAAAAATAACCATATTCAAACCCTGTTTAGAATTTGGTGAAAACGTGAGCTGGAGGCGTGCCCGTGTTTTCATTGAAAATTTCTCAGATTTTATTTTTAAAAAAATACTTCTACTCATACAAATTTTTGAAATTTTTATAGGTGATGTAAAATCCAGTCTGCCAAAATCGGCATTTGGTTATTCCCTTCTATGTGTGCTCAAAAGCAGAGACTGAGCACGCTCACTGATATTCAGTAAAAGGAATGTGTTTTAATTAATATCTCAGCTAATTATCAAAAAAATAAAAAATCTGAGCCTCAGGACCTGCCTTGGACTATCCTTACCGAAATTTTCAGATTTGCAGTAGATTTTGGTAGCCATCGCCAACACACACACACACACACACACAGACAGAGCAAAACTTTCTTTTATTAGTAGTATATATAGATATATACATGTTCTCCTCCTCTTATCATTGCAGAATACCTAACCTAATTCCTAAAGTGTTAGGTTTAAATGTATAGTTTCAGTTGCAAAAACGTTTCAAATTTTGTTTTTCATCATATTAAAAGCCATTTATGTCAAAATGGTTATTTTTGTAAAAGTTATGAAATTTAAATTTTTGTACAGTCCTGGTCCTATATGTTACATTTAATAAAACTTTTTTCGTGCTCAAATACTTTTATTTTTGTATGATTAAAACTTATTGAGTTATAATACTAGAAAGTTTTTCTGAATATAACTTATAGGACCTAGAGATCCAGATAAAGCTTCTACAACTAATATACAAAATATTATAATCTACCAGCAAAGAAACCATGTGAGTTAAAAAATATGATGGGTACAACCACTTTTCACACTCATTGAGTTAAAAATAATAAAGTGTATTTATATATCTATTTTTTAATAGAGTTCCATTTTTTACAATATATTCTGTTGAGCTATCTACGTGGCGGACCAGATGCTATTGCCAAAAAGGTTGTCTGAGTGAATTGTGTTGGCTGGTTGTCAGTCCAGGTAGCTCAATAGGTAGGGTGTTAGCAATTTAAACCAATGGATTTAAGTTAGACTCCCGGATTGGGCACTTTTTCACTCAGTTGGAAAAATGACAAATCATATGATATCTTTACCAATCAGTATGATTAAGTTAAAAAATAATAGTGTTTAATACACGCAGTTTTTGTAAGTTCTGTGTTTCTCAATGTAACCCATGAATAATAGAGCAAGTGAATTGCTGCTTTAAAAGGTCTATTTATGCATATATGTAGCAGTTGAAGTTGGGGAGTCAGTCCTCTGGACACAAGCAGGTCCGTAACCAGATGGGGATAGGTGGGCTTGAGGCTTTCATAATCTTCTAATAATAATAATATATCTATTACTTTAATGACTGTAAAACTTTTTATTGCAAACACACTTTAAAATTGTCAACATATAGAAATACATATAAAATGCTGAAGATTAAGAAAAGAACAATTTAGGTATAGTTTATTATTAATTAAATAAAGCTATTAAAAATGTCAAGCCATCAGAACCAGGACATTAGTACTAAGGTAAAATTAGTCAGTTCTTCCAATAAAAGACTAAAGATTTTTGAATTATATTTAATTATACCTTGTTTTCTAGGATCCCCAGATCTTGGATGTGTATAGGCACATGTTTTTAGTATACAGATTCGTATTTAGTGTACATTCTTCCTGTAATAGCTTTTTAAAACTTAATAAATTTTAATTACTATAAATTTTTAATCTTTACATGAAATCTAATATTGTTAAGCATAAGTACTTTCCCTTTACTTCTATCTAAATTTATTCTTTATTGAACTGGAAGGAAAAACTAAAGTGGTGAATTAGCCCCACCATAATATTTCCTTCCCCCCAACCATCTGACTTTGCTGTCTGGTTACAGCCCTGGATAACAACTACATCAGTTCTGTCTAATTATTGTGAGTTGTCTTTACATTCGATTCTAAGACACACCCAGTTAAAAGTATTGATTTTAGAGAAAAAAGGTGCGTCTTAGATTCGAATAAATACAGTATATGTTATTGTCGAAAAATCAGTGCATGTCTTTCTGATTATATTTATATGGGTTTGAAACTTTTATGAATATTCTTTTTATATATATTTTTTTCATTAAATTTAGAATGGTGAGAAAGTTCAAGATGCATACTATATATTTCAAGAGTTATGTGATAAATATTGCTCTACACCAGTGCTCTTAAATGGTCAAGCTGCTGCACTTTTAGCTCTTGGGAAATATGAAGATGCTGAGCCTTTGTTGCAAGAAGCTTTAGACAAAGTAAGTATTAGCAAAACAAGTCCTTAAAAAATTATAAAAATATTATTTTACATGAGTGTCCCAGAAGTATATTTTCAGTGCTAAATTTCTGGGGCGAAAAAAAAAAATTCAAATCAAGGATAAAAAAAAAAATATATATATATTTTTAGATTGCTTTGAACTTATCTAACATCATGCCAGTATTTTCCCAGATTGTGTGAAATGCTTTATAAAATTTGTATTTTTTTTTCATTATACAGATGTTATGCTCGTAACCATGGTATAGTCACAAACCTGATGTTTTTTCATAACATATTTGTAAAAAACTAAATATTAGGCTGAACTGAATAATATTGCTAAATAAGTTTTGTGAAATTAATATTATATGTTATTCTATTTAATTGTATTATTTTATAATTCTTACTTATTTTTAGCTTATCCACAGAACTTTATATTCAAGAGTGTTTCAGTTATTTTTTTTTAAAGTTAAATATTTTTCACGAGCACTTCATATTCTAAGTGGGGTATTTCTGAAACAGAGACACAGTCAGATTTTAATATCATAGATATATGTGGAAGCCATTTTTCTATTATATACAAACAGAAGTAGTTTATCTAATTCATGTAATCTGAAGTAGCTTTTTTTAGTTCATACATAAACAAGCATAATAGTTCTTTACTTTTGTTTTCATTGTTATTTGTTTTTTAAACATAGGCCAGTTGACTTTTCTGAATATTTGGGACCAAGACATTCCCAAAACCTGGGTCCTCTTTTTAATAATAAGACAATTTCAACACATAATTACAAGATTCTTCTGGTTAGTTATTAAAATAAAACTTGGTAAAAAACATGTTTTGCAAGCAAGATTATTTATATTCAGGGAGGGTAACTTTACCTGAAAATTCAGAATGGTATTGAAGTTGAGTAGAGGGGATTGGCCTGGAACCTAATATAACTTAAAGATCTTGAATCGTCTTCATTGGAACTTGAAGAAATAATTTTCAGATGAATCACAAATAGGTACTTTACAGCAGAAGAAAAATCATGAAAATTCTATATATGGTCATTCCACTCCACTTGCATTTCATCACAGAAGAAAAACTGTAAATCCTTTTTTTCAAGTTCCTTGTGTTTTATACTGAATACTCATGTACAACAATGAACTGAACATAAAAAAAAAAAAAAAAAATCAATAATAAATAAATGGTGCTATTGACATTCAAAGTTATTCTTGCAAAAGAGTAATGCGTGAAGTCAGGATTTTCTTTACTATGCTTCTTTGTTTCAGCTCCAACTCCAACCAATACAAGGTGCTGCAATGTCTAAACTGTTAGGAATATCCAAACTAAGGTCTATAAAATTATCAAAATCCACTCAGTTTTTAACCTTCTTTTCTGTTTGGCTTTTAAAACACGGAAAGAAAGAAGAAAAAAATGTTTGTGTTTTGAAATTGCAATGTTATTTTGAATATTAATGCAGTTTGAGGTAGAGCAGCATCTATAGGTAATATTTGGAACTAAAAACAAGCACAATAAATAGTAAAGAAATTCGTGATTTCACACATTACTCTCCTGCAGTAATAACTTCAATAACTGTCACAGTTTATTTGTTATTGAATTTTTTAAATGTTCAGTCCATTTTAGGATAACTTGTAAAAAGAAAACTCAGCTCATTGGGCTGTGTGGTTTTTTTTTTCATAAAAAGCAAATATTCAACTCTCCTATGACTGGTCCAATAGAAGCATTCTAAGGAAAAATTAGAATTATGTATCCCCAAAATTTTCCATCTTCATGGTAAACTACCATGTTATTGATTGGTCTAAATAGGTCTCTGAAGTGTAGCAATTTCTCAATTTAAAATAGACGAGGGTCTAAAATCTTCATCTTCTCAGACACCCTTAAAATTTTGAATTATATCTTTACAAGTGGCATTTAAGAGTTATATTGAGAGCTTGTTCATGAAATACATTTTATTACAAAGTTATTAAAATCCTATCATAAGAATTATATATATAAAATTATTTTACATATTATTTTGTGTAATTAGCATTTTTATTAATTTTACAGGATCCCAATTGTGCTGAGACCCTCATCAATATGATTGTACTTTCTCAACACTTAGGAAAGAGTACTGAAGTTAGTATAATGTTTAATGTTAGTTACAATATTTTTAAGGCATTTTAAATTAAGTATTGTTTGTAATTATTGACATACTTTGCAGGTTGCAATAAATTAAATCATCAATCTTAAATTCTCCCTTCTAAATTTCCATTTCACCCTCCTCTGTTATTTATGCTATTAATTAATAAAATTGTTTATTTGTAGTTATTGTTTCTATAATTATTAATTATAATTTTATTAATACAAGTTAATTTGTTGGTGTCAAGTTTATGGAATTTTTTCTTACATTTTGTTTGCTTATAAAGTTAATAAGCACATGGCACTGAAACACAAAGAGATAATGCTTCTGTCTTTGTCAGCATTTTAAAAAAATAAATTTTTACCTGTTGGTTTGAGCAATAATTAGTAGTATATAATATTTTGCACAGCTGAAATGAAAATATTTGTGTGAATTAGCTTCAACAGAAAATTGCCTGAAATTGCAGAGATTATCATTTTGTGCAGTTTTTCTGATCTTTCTTTAATAAACTGTACATTGTTTATGATTCTAAAAGATTTTTAAGAAATTCTTTTCTCCTGTCTATAAAAAGTCTTTATTTTTCATTATCATGAATGAGTTTACACCCTGTAATAATAATAAAAAGCACAGACAAGTAATTTTTTCAAAGAATTATAAACAGAAAACCTTATGTTTGCACGTCTTAACAATAAAGAAATGCTAATTAGGTAACAATACTGCTTAGACTTGAAAGTACTAATACTCAATTTTAAAATAATAGAATTATTAAATAAATGAAATATATTATATTCTTACACCATATTTTTTTTTTTTTTTTTTTTTTAAAGATCAAAAACCTACTTTATGAGCCACTATCCTTTAATGAATCTCTAATTTCTCAAGTTTAAACATACATGAAGACATTATTCTTTTTCTATTACCAGGGGTGCAAAAATCTAGGCGCCAATGGGCTGATTCCCACCACTAAATTTTATTAGTATTCTTCGTCAAATTTTATTAGTATACTTTGCATAAATTTTATCAGTATTCTTATTAGGCGAAGACTACTAAAAATTTAGTGGTGGGAATCGGCCCATTGGTGCCTAGATTTTTGCACCCCTGTCTATTACTTTAATTGGTTGATTAGTACTTGATATACTACACTATATTTTAAAATTCATTCAGAAAAAGGCATTATTTTAAAACTGCTTCTTTGATTTTTCACTTGATTTCTTTCTTTCTATTTTCAAAAGTTTGAATTATGCAGAAACTGGTGTAATTTTTTAGAATATTCTTTGGAAACTTACTTTAAATGTAATAGCACAAGATAAATATATTCTGAGTTGAGAAATTTATGGAATATATGTATGTTACACCTGTTTCAGTTAATATCAAATAAAGTACCCTTATAAATATTATTTATTTTAAAATAGGTTTGTGTCAGGTACCTTAACCAGCTGAGAGATTCCCACATTGATCATCCTTTTGTTAGGGAATACAAAAACAAAGTAAGTTTGCTAATATAAATTATTTTGTTTCATAAGTTTTATCTCATATTTATTAATCCAATTTATTATCTACTACATGAAAATAGTTTAAAAATTTTCTCATTTTCTTATAAAATGTTATAAATATTACTATAAAATATTATAAATTGCTGTTTGCTAAAGAAATTGTTAAAATGAACAAATTGCAATTCATTGTTAAAAAGTGCACATACACACAAAAAAGGTAATGTGAATTATATAAAGGCTGAAAGTGAAGCCTGGAAGTGAACATAATCAATAATATTACCCATGTTATTGAAATTTGGAATTTATTATTATTTTTTTATTATATGAAACATCCATTGAGTTATTAATTATTTTTGAATGTCAGTACAGTTTTGATAAATGAGTTAATTCTTTGTATTGAATTGAATACTATATGTATATAGTATATGTGTAGTTTATATAGCAATGGGAATTCACTTGTAAAATATATATTTAATATTATTTAGTGATTGTAGATTCGTCTTTATTGGTTAATGAGCATGATGATCTCACTAATAGCTGAATCAAGCTGTATAGAATAGTTTTAATAAATAACATTTGAAAATATAAGGTTTTAAGTGTGTTAAAAGCCATATGAAAATGTGTCTAAATTTGTACTAGTGTTCATTTGTCTGTGTTGATTGTTACACATATTTGATTTTACATTATTTTTATGTTTAGAATTTAAATTGTGTATATTTAGATTTTTATAGTGATTAATTTTCTGTGTGTATTATTTTTAAACAATGATGCTGCTATTCAAAATTAATTCTTATGTGAGATAGAGGAAGTACTACTTTCTCAAGAAAGCAATTTTTGTTTATTAAAATTTCAATTCTCATTCATATAATATCAATTCAGTCAATTTTCACATAATTTCTTATTATGTGTAACTGTATACAATTTAATTTATTATCAGAATAATACATTTTTGTTAAATAAATAAATAAAAATTAAGGGGAGTGGAGTGTCATATATACTCACAATAGTCAAGTTTCACACATTATCCTTTACAAACTAAGAGTTTTATTAGTTTCTCCAGTTTGCGCTGCATCAATTCAAGTAGTAAATCATATTAAAATACATGTAATCATGCATGTTCATGTTTAATATGTGGTACAGTCAAACCTGTTATTATGAGAATAAAAGGATTGTTTGTTATAACAATGCACTTACACTAATAAAATTCAAGGTCTGCTTAGTAAAACAATATATAAATGTAAAAGACATATAAATTAGAAACATATAAACATTGCTTTTCTGTATATCCAAAAATTTATCAGCAAGAACAAAGTTCCTTGCAATGTATTTTTATATTGAATCAACTATTTCTTCACTCATTCCTCATTAAAACCAAGTTCTCCTTATATCCAAGTTTACGGTAACTGAGTTTGTCTGTATTACGAGGGACAATTCTGTAAATTTGATAAAGTCACATAAACAGTTAAATTATAAATTTTGATGTAGTAATTGTATGTCCTTTAATAAAATCATGAAACTACATTTATACATCAAAATTACAAATTAATATGTAAATTAATATGCAATACCAAAGTGAGAAACTTTTTAAATGCATCATAAAAAGAAACTAACTCAACGTGCTTTGAAGGAATTGATTTCTCTTCTTCAGATGCAAAACAGAGGTGCCTTGCCCTATCAGGATTTCTGACACCCACCATTTGCCATCTAGATATGGCTGGTTAAGTTTTATCTCTAACAGCTACTGTAGGAAGTTTTCATTGCCAAATACGATAGAAATATCCAGGAATTGAAAAAATAAAACTGTTTTCCATTTTTAGAATTTTTTAAGTATTTTGCTGGGCACACAGTTGCTGTTCTTTTCCCTCAAATCCAAAATTCCATGAGTTTTGTTGTACATAAGCAAAATAATTTCTTTAGAAACATTTTTTTTCTAAAGTAAATGCCAAAGTTGATGATGTAGAAACCTTCCTGAATGTTATTAAATTGCAGTCATTGATGTTTGTAGCTCCAATTAGCACAGCTTCACTTAAATGTGGATTATATTTCATGGATACATATGGACATGTAAAAACATTTTGCACTCAGCTCCAGGAAAACATATTACAGTAGAACCCTGATCCATCATTTTTCAAGGGGTGCATGAAAAAAACCCGATGAATGCAGGTTAACGTCAAAACACAAAAAAAAAAAAAAAAACACCAATGTTTATGCATTACTAATACATGTAATGTATATAGTATATTAATAAATACTAATTTGTTACTTACCAAACTGTAAAAAAATAAATCGAAGTGGTAGAAAATTGCTATTAATTTTAAAAAATCAGTTATTTTATGTTGGGATTTTTTGTTAATTTTTTAAATTAAACAATAAATTTTCAAGAAGTACAACATTTTCCTGGTCATTTTCTGTAATTTCATGTGCATATATAAAAGTTCGTGCAGTTTCAAATGCCGTAATTGCATCAGACTTTTATATTTTTCAAAGACGACCTATCTGGTGAATGAGCTGAACAATTGTCAATAAATAGAATGATTTTCCTTTTTTGAGCGCCGATTGATCTATCAAAGTCATGAAGAAATTTTGTAGAAATATCATTTTTCATCCATGCTTTGGCATTCGAATGGTAAACTACTGGCAGTTTCTTTACATTCTTGAAGCATCGAAGTCTAGCAGATTTACCAATAACGAGGGGTCCTTGTTCATCAGAACCATCCTTATTTGTGCATAGTAGCACTGTAAGTCTTTCTTTGGAATGTTTACCACCATGACAAGACTCTCCTTTGAGCGCTAGCATTCTCTCTGGCAAGCATTTATAACATAGGCCTGTTTCGTGTGCATTATAAATGTCACAATCCTTGTATCTTTCTAGTAAGTTCTGAAGTTTTTCGAACCACATTTCTATGGCATCAGCTACTGCGACACTTTCGCCGTTTAATTTTCTGGATACCAATCCATGGCGAATTTTAAAACGTGAAATCTACCCATTTGATTCAGAAAAAGTAGCCATGCCATATGAGGCAGTTATTTCAAGTGCCTTCTCTCGAAGAGTATTCCCATCCACAGGAATATTTGACACACACGAAGAGAAGTCTTTCCAACTCACTGTAAGAAGACATTCTGCTAGTTTTCCTCTTTTTTGCAGAAGTTCCAAACTTATCAGCCTGCTCTCTAATTTCTTTCTTTTTCGAAATTATGGAATTTGGAGTTGATGGCAGTATACCTAAACTTTTATCCATGTTAATTTTTTTCTTAAAAGGATTCTTTTCCACCTCAGCTAAAATGTAAAGACTTTCTTCTAAGGTTCGGATTTGTTTTGTCATTCTTAAAATTCACAGAACACATAGAATTTAGTGCAGAATGCGTTAAATTGCAAGTTCATACTCTTGAAATTAAATATGGGCACTGCACTCAACAGATTAGCCAGGAATGTGAAAGAATGTGGCCGAAGTGGATCCATCCATCCTCCCCTTTACACAGAATAGTATAACCCATTCTCCAAAGAAGAACACCTGTTCCACATTCAGTTATTTACACGTACCTGCATGTCACAATATCAGAGCTAATCCCTGATTTTCCCCCCTAAAACAGCACAAATGAGTTATTTTAGGATAAAAGAAGTAAACCCAGTTTGTATGTCATATGGATCCGCTTGACCTTCAATTTCAATTTGGTGAGGAGAAAAATTTTACAACGATGAATGCAAGAAAACGATTTTTTGAAGAATGATGCATGTGGGTTTCGTTAACATTATTTAAATATAATTTGTGTAGGGACCATAGAAATAAAACGATCAATGCGGGAACGATAGATTGGGGTTTCACTGTAGATGATTTTATAATGATCAAATGCAGTAGAGCATATTCACCAGTTTGTTTATAAAAAACTTTACTTTTTTTATTATTATTATTCACACTTTTATAAGCATCCAATGTTCATCTTGAAAATCAGCCTAATTTCATGTTTTTTCCCAAAATTTTCTGTTATAATACTCTTAGGAATACGGAAATTTGGTATGAGCACTGAATTCAATTATGAAAAATCCACGTTTTTTAAACACTTGGTAGAAAGTGCAAGCAAGTGAATTTATTAAAAAATATATAATTTTTGCTCTGTTTCTTTTTTAAGAAAGGACAAGAGGAAAGAAAAAATGAAACGTTATTTAAACTACATTTTTAGGATTTCTAAATGGATTTCTCTACATATAATTGTAAATTAATTAGTATCATATATTCTAATACGAGCAAATCTTGTGTGTGGTTATATATATATTGCAAAATTTATCTTAAAAACGGCTCTAACTATTTTGACGAAATTTTGTGTCCTACCGTTTTGGGGCACCAGAAAACCATTGGGCTAGGTCACGTGTTTGAGAAAATTCGATTAGTGGGTCATTTTGTGTCATTTTGGGTCATGGTCTAGCTAATTGTATCTAAAAAACGGTTCAAAACGATTTTGATGAAATTTTGTATCCGACCATTTTCGGGCACGAGAAGACTATTGGGCTGGATCACATGTTCGAGAACTTTCGATTAGTGGGTCATTTTTGGGTCAACGCGGGTCAAATTAATTTTATCTAAAAAACGGCTCTAACGATTTTGATTAAATTTTGTGTCCTACGAGTTTCGAGCATGATAAAATCATTTGGCTAGGTCACATGTCCGAGAAAATTCGATTAGTGGGTCATTTCTGGGTCATTGTGGGTCAAGATCTAAAAAGCGGCTCAATTTACTCTAAATTTTACATCCAATGGTTTTCGGGCACGAGAAGACTGTTGGGCTAGGTCACATGTTCGAGAAAATTCAATTAGTGGGTCATTTTGGGTCATGGTCAAGCTAATTGTATCTAAAAACGGTTCAAACGATTTTGACGAAATTTTGTATCCGACTATTTTCGGGCCGGGTCACATGTTCGAGAACTTTCGATTAGTGGGTCATTTTTGGGTCAAAGCGGGTCAAATTAATTTTATCTAAAAAGCGGCTCTAACGATTTTGATTAAATTTTATATCCTACGAGTTCCAGGCACGCGAAAATCATTGGGCTATGTCACATGTTCGAGAAAATTCGATTAGTGGGTCATTTCTGGGTCATTGTGGGTCAAGATCTAAAAAGCGGCTCAATTTATACTAAATTTTGCATCCAATGGTTTTCGAATACGAGAAGACTGTTGGGCTAGGTCACATGTTCAAGAAAATTCAATTAGTGGGTCATTTTGGTCATAGGTCATTATGGGTCAAGCTATTTTATCTTAAAAACGGTTCAGAGGATTTGAAATAAATTTAGCACCCTACAGGTTTAAGGAACAAGAAGACTATTAGGCTAGGTCACATGTTCAAGAAATTTCGATTAGTGGGTCATTTTGATCATGGGTCATTATGGGTCAAGCTATTTTATCTTAAAAAGGCTCAGACTATTTACACTAAATTTTGCATCCTATAGTTTTCGGGCACGAGAAGACTGTTGGGCTAAGTCACATGTTCGAGAAAATTCAATTAGTGGGTCATTTTGGCCATGGGGCATGGTATTTGAACTCAAATTTAATTTTGACCGAGCATAGCTCGGTCTTCCCTGCTCGTTAACTATTAATTGACAAAAGTGTATTTTTTAAAAATATTACACTCGTTATTTTTTATTTATAATTTATATTCTACTTTTTAGCCTTTAAAATGTTTCACTTGCAGTTTTACAGCCATAAGCATGTAACCTATTTTGGCAATTGTTTATTGGCACATAATTAAATCCATTATTGTTCCAAATTGTATGAGTTACAGAGAATATTTGTCGATTTATCACCTGTGGCGGCCTAGTAGAAAAATGCCTTTAAATTAATGCATTCATTTATAATTAAGTTCTAAAACTATTAAAATGTTGTATTGTCATTAGAAACACACCTGTAAACGTAATTTTTATAATTCTAGCATATCAGGAAGTGGGTTAAAAATCTATTACAAAATTCCATCTTTACATGCAAAATCCAGGTTGAGTGAAATAATATATGGTAGGATAAACAAGTGGGTAGGATACGGATTTATTATTAAATTGAGCATTCCGTAAATAAATGATGATTTCTTTTGTAGATAGCTATAAATGGAACTTTTATTATACAATAAACATTTTCCTTTAAAATAATAATTAGAGATCGACCGAAACAGGTTTTAAGACCGAAACCTAAACCGAATTTCGGTGATCTTCCCACTTTCGGCCGAAACCAAAACCGAAAGTATAAAAAATTAAAAAACTGATTAATACATACATAACTGCATATAATTATTAATTAATTAATTAGTAACAAATAATTAAAAATTACTTAATAATAACTTATTACATTACTAATTAATTTATTATTTATACGTGTATTGAACCACATTTCTAACAAACAAACGTACATATATATGTGTGTGTATAAGTTTCAAACAAAAATGAAACATGAATAATACAACTTTTATAGTTTATTATTTTATAACAACTAATAATTATAGGCATTTATCAATAATTAATTAACAATGTAGTTAAATAATGTAAAACAAATTCAATAATGAATATTGAATTTTTAAATATATTCATATTTTCAGTTTGTTAATATTTTGCATTTAAATTGTTTAAGTATACAGTTAAGTATTGGTTAAGTAAAAGTTTAAGTAAAGGACACAAAAGCTAAAATAATTTGTTCAATTTGACTAAAACAGGAAAATTAGCATTAAGACAACATTTTAAGCCTAGAAATTATTAATTATAAACTTTATCTTCTATTTCAATATTCTCAAAGTGAGACACGTTTAACACTATTTTGTAATATCTAATTTTAAATATATATATATATGTATAAGGATAAAAATGCAACAGTTGTCAATTTTCTTTTAGGATGTGCACAATAAGATCAAAATAAATCTTTGCTCACTCACCGCCCCCTCCCCCCCCCTAAAAAAAAGCTTTGCCACTCCCTGCCTTCCTAAGAAAGTATTGAAATGGCACACCTGTTTGAAAATTTTATCTCTGATGCCAAGTTGACTCGCTGTGCCTCTATCCAAAACTATTTTTTGTAAAATAAAACGTAATTAATTTAGCAATAAGATGGAAATAGTTTCCAATTATACGATTTTCATCTAATAAAAAAATATTTTAAGTATACATACCTCGATATATGTTTTGTAATAAATTTAGTAAATCTTCATATGTTTTTACAACACCTTTCTCATAAATCATTCAAAACAATCTGGTGTTTTAAAGTAAAAATTTTCTATTACTGTTAAGTTTTCAACTCTTAAAGATCACGTGATAAGCGTCTTTTAAGTTTAGTCATATATGCATTGCTTGCTTTATAATTTACACTCGCATCATGGATCAGTCATGACCGATAATGATAAACAGTGGAGTTCACAGCAATAAACAGTGTCTCATTTAAGCCAATACAACTCACATCAATGAGTAAAGTTGAAAATTTCCGAAAAAAGGAACGAGATTTTGTATTACAGATAGTTTCGGTCAGGCCGAAATTTTGGCAGCAGTTTTGCCGAAAACGAATATTCGGCGAAACTCCGATTTTGTGCCGAAACCGAAATTTCGGTCGATTTTTAATAATAATAATAAGCACTGTAAATCAAACAAAGTATTTTTTGAAACAGATTCCTTATCCTTTGATTTGTGACTTGTTGCTGGTTGTTAGTAAATCAGACTTATTAGTCACATTGGGGGGTAAAATAGTTTGTTTTGCTGTCTAACGAGTATGAGAAAGACTTTAGCTTAGAACGAATATGCCTTTCTTCTTCTCTCATAGTGGTAGGACATCTTTTTTTGCATCTAAATAAATTTGTCAATTTACTCTAAACTCATTGTGTTAGCTTCTTTTATGATGTATTTAAGTTTCCCTCTTTGATAAATTTACAAAAATATTTAAATAAATATGATTTTAAAATGAAATACTTATTAATTAATGAATGTAAATGGAAAATCTTACTTAATATGCATTTATTTTCCCTTTTCAGGAGATGGAATTTGATCGTCTTGTGAAAGTTTATGCCCCTGCATAAGATTAATTTTTGCTTGTTCTGTATCTTCCAGCTATATAAATCCCTTTTATTTTTAAATAATAAAGGATTTCTTTTCAGTCGTTACTTATTTTTATCAGTCTATCTTATATATTTGGCATACAACTGATTTTTTAAAAAATGTTATATCATATTAAAGTAGTATGTATAATTTTGTAAAAATATTTCACATGTGTATTTTTATTTTTTCTGTTTTCATATATTTATAAATCATAATTATAAATTGTAAAAATAAAAGAAACTGAAATAAACAAATTCATATTATATAGCTTGGTATTATTATTATTTCTTTTTCAGAATGGTTGACATATTTATGTGGTATGTAGGCAGTTAAAATAGCACTGCCACTGACATTTTAATTAGGATACAAAAAGAAAAAAACTTTAACAATATTGTATTTAATTGTAGAAATCCGAACCTATATTATTATTGAAGTATTGAAATCCCTTTGAATTTTCTACTTTCCTGAAATTATGGTTCTTCTTCATGAACTATATTTTTCGAGTCCATATTTATTGCTAGTTATTTTATAATTTAGTACTCAATTAACATTGCCTTTTAACAGAAGTCAAAGTCATCCTACATTTAAAAAATAAGTTTCAAAATTATGCTATATTGTCCTATGTTTTTGTAACTGCCCTATATTTTCCTATCGGTCTTATACTTTGTGTTATAATTAAATTATCTTCTAATGCAAATATATATATAAATATTTTTGTCTCTGAGCTCTACTTATTAAGTGATAAAAAATAATTGTGACTTTATTAGTTTTTACTAAATTGCTAACAGAATGAAATTAAAACATATTTATATAATTTGTAGAACTTATTCTTTTAATTTGGATTTGTTTTTATTTCTTATTTTCAGTATGATTGCTATAGTTAGGAAATTTTGAAGCTTTATGTATGTTTATAAGATTGCATCTACAATAATAATAATAATTTTTTTTTATTAAACTGCATAAAAGTTGCTTCACCTCCCCCTCTCCCCCCTTCTGAAATATGCTTATTCCATATTCAGAATATTAAAAAAAGGTCTTTTAAAATTATCCAACTTCCCTTCTGAAAATACAAAGAAAGAACAAGACAGTATACAGAGTGATTTATTACCAGTGTGACAAAATTTCAGAGGCGATAGAGACCATTGCAAGGAACATTTTTTTTGTATAAGGAAGTTTGGTCACAATCCACTTATTGAAACATAAATACAGGGTGTCTCACTCAATGCTGAATGTGTATTTCTGTACATAACTGTAACAAAAATGAAAATATTTTAAACAGACTTTCTTTGCTTTCTATGAAAGGGGAAAACTTCCCATTAGTTGTTGGAAATGGCTATGACCTGTGTCCAAACAACACTTATCTAGTCATGCTGTAATTCAAAATATCCCTCACAGTACATATGGGTTACTGATCTAATTACAGTGCTCTTCTCATAATATCATATTTACCACAAAGTAAAGTAAGTCTTGAAAATACCGTTAAAATATCTTCATTACAGTTAAAGTTATGAACGAAAACTAAGGTTCAATTTGTAATGAGGGACCCTGCATTTATGACTAAATAAAAGGGTTGCGAACCATCTTTCCTATGCAAAAAAATGTTTGTCGCACATGTAGTGAATCACCCTACATAAAATAAACAGAAATATGCTGCCTGAGTATGTTAGTTTGAATGTAAAGTACTTGCTTAAATTTTATAATAAAACTAGATGAAAGCACACTAAATGATACAAGTAAAAAAAATACTTAAAAATAATTTAGATTAAGTAAAATAAGTAATATTGAAAAAGAGATGCAGAGAGAAAAGAAAAGTAAAAGAAAGTATCGAAATCAATTTTAAGTTTCAAGTATTACATTGTGAAAATATAAAAGTTTCTCCCCCTTTAGATAAGATTATAGCATATTGAAATTTGGAGGGTTTTTTATTTTTTTGGCTAAGAAATGAAAACCACAATGACAGCGTGTAAGAAGGTATGCACGAAATTCCCGCTAAATGATGAAACAAATTTGAATTAGTTTTGAAACTTTTTCCCATGCCAAATGAATATCAAATTTTCATTCTAACATCAATTTTCTACTTTTGTATAAATAATAAAATAAATAAATAAAATGATGCATATCTGACATGTATATAACATTTGAAATGTTAATGACTTAAAACAGGTTAAAAAAAAAAAATCACAATAATTATAAAACTTTATGCATCATAAAAGATTTTCTTTTTCTTGCTTTTGCTCTTGTACTTGTAATACATGATTTAGCCTATAGAAGGATTTATTCGTTCAAAACGCTTTGTGTATTTCATGCTGCAAATTTTTTAATACATATATTTTTAGTTTTTATAATTACCATAATTTTTTATAATTGGTTAAAATTACTTGTATTCAATTAATGGGCAAATAAAAAAGAAATTGCAGATTTACAATTAGAAATCCACAGTTGGGAATCAGCTGAAATTTTAAGTAAAAAAGTCATGGTACTACTGATTCGTAATTCACTCTGCCATAAAATTTCTGAGTTTTAATTTGATGTAACAAGTTTTAACAATGTAACTTCACAATAGTTAACTTTAGGTTACTCTACAGCACAAACATTTAACATTTAGGAAAGAAACATTAATGCTGATTCAGTAAGAAATATGCAATAAATGATATAAAATGAAATTAGAAAATACAAATATATTTATTCGTTATATCTATCTATCTATTCATTTTTAACAATACTAGCATTTTTTTCTTGCCAAGAGTAGATGCATAAATGTAAATTCCAGAATCTTTCTTTCGAAAATAATATTCAACTTTAGGGTAAAAAAAAAAAGATTATTAAAGCAATTTTTTTTTTCCATTCCAAATTTATCATCCATTTAAAAAAAATCTTGTATCTTTGATTTGATGCCAAGTAAAACAAATTATCTAAAATTAGCACCTATCTACATAATTTCAGCAAAAAATTTCTAAAACACCTTTGCTCTTGAAATGAAATTTACAGCTTATTCAATCAGTTATGTGTACAGCTAGCCAAAGGCAATACTTACAGTACTATAGGTTGTCTTTCCTAATCTTTTTGCCACCCCTACTTTCCTTTGGACTCCCTGTTGAGTATCCTAGGAAAGATAAGGTTGAACCTGGTTGAGGCATGTCTTTTGGCATTTTTAACTGTGTGTCTTATCTTTTTAAACACTGCCTGCATTTAAATTCTTTCAAAAGAAAAATAAACATTTCTGGGGATCTAAATAATTAAGCTATGTTTCAAATTTTAAAATGTCAAACCGATTTTTTTGCAATAAGACGCTGAACATAAGTGATTAATGATTCTAAAATATCACACTTATATTAAAATTTAAAAGAATAAATAAAATTTTAAACTGGCTTGCCTATTGTAAAAGTACAAGTTTTGAAAGCTAAAAAAAAAAATTTCCAAATTCGATCAAAATGTGAAAAAATGCTTCTAAATATCTCCCATTCAAATAACATTAGCTGCTCTATTTCAGAGGATTAGAAAAGTAGGCCTTTAACCAACTATGTAGTTCTAATAGTTTGTTTACAGACACACAAAAGCAAAAACATGCAAAATTTGTAACTA
This sequence comes from Maratus michaelseni, assembly GCA_963931845.1. Lineage (NCBI taxonomy): Eukaryota > Metazoa > Arthropoda > Arachnida > Araneae > Salticidae > Maratus > Maratus michaelseni. The sequence continues at coordinate 342,620,379 of OZ007591.1, read as the reverse complement.
CAATAAAGTCTGAAATACTGAACCAATTTGAATATAATTAGGACAGTGTAGTGATATTACAAGTATCTGGGATGAGTTTTTTTTTTTTTTTTTTGTTGATCAAATATGTAGCTCTTATAGTTTATTTACAAAGGCACACAAAAGTAAAAAAAAAAAAAAGTCATCACGATAACATCTAAAATAATGAACCAATTCAAACATAATGGGTGCAGTGTATTGATCTTGGATTCCTTGGATGAGTTTGTTAATTAAGCATGTAGCTCTTATAGTTCATTTACAGGGCACACAAAAGCAAAAATTGCCTTCATGATATCATCCAATATACAGAACCAATTCAAATCTAAATGGACAATGCATTGATCTTGCATGTATCTTGGATCAATTTCTCAATCAAGTATATACTGTTTATAGTTCCCTAACTTGGACGCATAAAAGTTTTTAATGGCATTCATTGAATGGTTGGGTTATTACAACCAGAGGCGGATCCAGCCCTCCATTTAGAGGGGGTCACATATCTTCATTAGCAAAATTTATATCTTAGATCCAAATTGATTATTTTCTGACATGTATTCGAATTCATTTTCTTTTGTAAATGTATGAAACTTGCATGTATATCTGTAAATGTATAAAATTTGCATGTTTTTTTAGGATACAAAAAAATCAAAGTTTCAATTTTTCTTATAAGAGCAAAGAATCTTACAGAAAGTTTTCTCAAAGTTTGCATTTTAAGTCGATTTTTGAGGCTTGGCAATCATGGAACAATCATCTTCAGGGACCAATTAAATAATACAATTCGAAATGTACCACATTTATAGGAAAATTAAAAACGATGTTCGATTTTTTGGGGCTTGAACAATATTGCCTGCAATTTTCATGCATTTCTGTATATAAAAATAACTCTGTGAATGTATCAGATAGATTAGAATATTTAAGCAGAAACAAATAAAGTAATGAAAACTCCTTTACATATTTATATTAATGTTTTTTGTTTAGAGGGGGGAGGGGGTCATGATCCCCCATGACCTCTCCCTTGGATCCGCACTGGATTACAGTCTACTGGTGATTTTTGAACTATGATTTCAACAAATTACTAAAATTTTTTATATAATCGCCTCATATTTATTCAATTACATGTGATAAGCCTAATTAAAAATTTTCCTGCAAATTACCTCTCGCCAAAATAGGGAACTTGAGAAGCAGGGACACCAATTTGTATATAGTCTGATGTACCTTAAAAAAATATATATCACTTACCCATCTGACTGCATCAGAAGAACTTATTTTTCTTGAAACTTAACATAAATATGTAATATTTATTATATGTTTATGTACTTCAATCCTAGTTAATGCCAGTAACTGTTATGTAATTTTATATTAGTGCTAATTCATTTGTTCATTAATTTCATTATCATTTGAGTTGTAAGGGTTACTGGCTGGTCCTTTAGCTTGATATTTTACAAATCTGTTAAAGGTATAAGATTTTGTATGAACAGAGTGAAGATGAAGATTTAAAAACTGTATTCTGGTTCTGGAAAAGAATATTACAAAATCAAGTCTTTTTTTTTTTTTTTTTTTTTAGCAACTTTTTATGAGAAGAAAAAATAAGTTGTTTTCATTTGAGCTATAATTTGGAGGAGGGATCTGTGAAATACAAAAGTGGAGTGAACAACAAAATATTTTTTAAATTTTTTCCCCATTTATGTTGCTGGACGAAATTTAGGAAAGAATAAATAGAATTTTAGGTGTGTTTTTTTTTTAAAATCATAGTTAGTATTGTATTATTAAAACCATTATAGTAGATTAAAACCGAAGAATGGTGAATTTATAAAAGGCAATATCGTAAGTCGCTATAATTTGATGAATTACTTTAAATAATTGCATGAAAATGCAAAGGGTAACTTAAAATTTTAGTTTATTTATTTTTTTCCCATTTATGCAGCTGGATGAAATTTAGGAAAGAATAAATAGAATTTTAGGTGTTTTTTTTTTAATCATAGTTAGTATTGTATTATTAAAACCATTATAGTAGATTAAAACTGAAGAATGGTGAATTTATAAAAGGCAATATCGTAAGTCACTATAATTTGATGAATTACTTTAAATAATTGAATAAAAATGCAAAGGGTAACTTAAAATTTTAGTTTATTTATTTTTTTCTCATTTATGTTGCTGGATGAAATTTAGAAAAGAATAAATAGAATTTTAGGTGTGTTTTTTTTAAAAATCATAGTTAGTATTGTATTATTAAAACCATTATAGTAGATTAAAATCGAAGAATGGTGAATTTATAAAAGGCAAAATCGTAAGTCGCTATAATTTGATGAATTACTTTAAATAATTGAATAAAAATGCAAAGGGTAACTTAAAATTTTAGTTTATTTTGAGTATTATAACTTGATCAGAAATAGGATTCATTTCTTCAAACTTATAACCCCAAATTATTAAGCTAGCCACAATATTACAGTGACCTCTCACTTATATGCAATGTTCAGTAATTACTTTTTCGTACCACTATTTTAAAACAGTAAAATTTGATTTATAAATTCTGCAATTAAATAAGGAGAAAATTACTTTAAAAAGAAACTGGTGCTGAAAAATAATTGCAGTGTATCGTGTATAAGTGAGAGGTCACTGTATTTATTCCAGCTAGGGATGTGTAGTGATTTGGGCAAATACCAACCTTTTTTTTCCATAAAAGAAACTAACTTTTGATTATATATATATTTTAAAATGGAAAAAAAAAACACAAATTAATGTTTTATTATTTACATGTTTAAAATTTTAACAACTTGATGCATTTCTTGTAATATTTCAACACCTTGATGCTAATAATAAAACATATTTTACTACATCTAAATTATAATAGCATAATTTTATCTACAGGAAAGAAATTTATAAATGTTTTATCTAAAATAGGAACTCGTTAGTCATTAATTACCATTGTTAAATGTACTTTTAAAATTTATTTTTTAATTCAGAAAACTTATTTTAGTACAAATAATTAAGAAATTGCATTTTGGATTTTTATTCTTACCAGGAAACTACACCATAGCGTAATAACGAAAAAAAATCTAAGTACTGCAGCAATCGAAAGAGAATTATAAAACGTGTTTTTTGACACCTAAATCATTTGCCCTCGTCTCCTCATTATCGAGATATAAAGTCATAAAGTTTGATAATTTATTTATTTAAGGGTAAAAGGCATGGTTTTGATTCAGAAATTTTAATAATCAGATTAATATGAAATACGAAACTTATTTAGATATAGTAGTATAAAAATGAACGAAGCCCATAAAAAAAATGCTATTGACAAATATGACACTGAACCAAAAAATGATTGAAGCGTAGAAAATCGTGGCACCAAGAGAATTTCATGAACTTAAATCTAGTGCAATGAATACAATGATCAACCTCTTGCGAAAATTAAAATTGCAAGGGCGTTTCAAATACAAGTCACCGAGTTTGCACTAATCCAGACTTGTAACAAGCATAGCGAATTATTTCGGAATATTACGACGTACTAAACTGGAAATGGACAAGTGACTGTAGTTTGATGAAGTTGTTACGTTGAAAATGTTAACGACTCCTACTTCAAACTTATTGACTCCTTTCATCCTATTAAATCAATAAATTAGCAAATTTTAAAACTTTATATCAAGATAATGGGGAGACAAGGGACAATGATTTATGCGTAAAAAAAAAAAAAATTTCATAATGCCCTTTTGATTGCTACTTATTTAGATTATTTTCATTATTACACTAATGACGGTTTCCTGGTTAGATCTATAAGTTAGGATGGTAAATTATTTCCATTAAAAGATAAAGAATGTACTTCACTTTTACTATCCAATGATACTTTTATCCTTTCTTATATTCCAAAATCAATGAGGATACTTACTCTCTTGCATAATTCTTAGTGAGATATATGCACTCTTATGTAGAACTTAATAAAAAATCTAAACTTATATAAACAACATAAAAATGAGTTAGCGTTCTGCGACTTTTTTTTTTATTAATATACTTAAATATTATATTGAAAGTTGCAAAGAAATCTTTTTGACACATTTATTTTCATACGTGCATGAAATTTCCAGACATTAATGAATATTCAAATGTTTTTGAATCGAACAGTGTTTTTTTAATTTTCTATAACAGTATTTATATTTTGAGTTGTAATCTTATCTTTTTTTATTGAAGACATTTTCCTGACAATTGTCTGTTTAAAGTTAGTTTAAATCTCCAATTTGGACACCGTTTTTTAATATATTCTTAATTGTTAAATGAAATAGAGATGATTTTTTAGTATTCGAATAACTGAACATATTGTACAATTAAGAATGAAAATGACTTCATAAATGTGTCAGAAAGTAGTCAGTTTAGATTAGAGAAAAAAATTATTATCCTGAATTTATTCAGCGATATTCGGATCTAACAATATTCGGCGAGATATCAGCAATATTAGGCGAAATATCTCGCAATATTCGGCCGAAGCACTCGTCCAACCAAATATTCGGCTAAAGGGCCGAATGCCAAAAAATGGCCCAATATTCGCCACGTCTCAAGTTCCAACGTTGATGCCTATTTTGTGGCATTTTGCTGACACAGTCAAGCTATTTATTATCTCCTCTCTAATTAACCGATTGTTAAGTAAATTATTTTCCGGTATTATAAAATGATTTATGGAAATACAGTGAAACTTCTTTTAAAGGCCACTCCTATTCAAGGGCCACCTCTATTAAGGGCCAATATTTTTAGGAACGAAAATTCTCCCCATAGACATAATGTTAATTTTACTCCTATTAGGGGCCGCACCTACCCCTCATAAAGGCTATTTTTTTTTTCACATGTGCCTTAAATCCTAAACAGGTTCAACTTTCGAAAGCTGCTGAAATTGAATAGGATCCAGATTCAGATAAATATGAAAATGTGGTTAAATGCTATGAGGATTTATCAGAAGATTGGGAGAAAAGAATTGCAGATAAAATAGATAGATACAGGTAAAATTATAAAAAAAAAAATTTGTTTAAATTTTATAAAAGTGTTATTTTTTTTTTTTTTTTACTTTCAAAAATTTTTGTTTAATTTTTTATTTTAGGAGTTCAATTAATTCAGATAATGATAATGAGTCTGATGAGTCTGCAGCTGTGAATATATCCTGTCAGAAAATGCTAACAAAAATAAATAAACTAATATCTCATTCTAAGGTATTAATAAATGACGCAAATTTAAGTAATTTGTTCCATAAAGTAAAAGAATCATTAGAAACTAAAATTTTCTAGACGAAAAAATTATGAAAAGTAAGCAAACTTCAATAGAAAAATTTTTTTAGGTATGTATAGAGTTTTAAAATGTTAATAAACAGTTTTTCCCCTATATAGGTTTTGATTTCCTTATTTTAGTTTTTTTTGTCACCCCTATTCAAGGGCCACCACTCATAAAGGCCAATTTTCAATGGAACGGCAGGTGGCCCTTACAGAGAGGTTTCACTGTAAATAAATTCACTTTCTGTAGTTTGATATAGAGTTTAATGTGATCACATTTGTTCGAGACGTAAAACAACAATAAACAAATGATAACAATATCAGAATAAAATTTTATTTTACAAGCTGACAAAGGGTTCGTGTTTCGGAATACATCCGTTCCATTTTTTAGGTAGATTTCGTAAGAAATACTACCTATTACTTTCTCCCCTAAGTTCGAATTTTTGAAAAAATTTTGCAGATCTACACCGATTATGACTGCCAAAACCCAAAACCATCCCCAGTTCAAAACTTTATCTATATACCTATCTATCTATGTCACTTTTTTTATGGTCACGATAACTCCCATAATTCTGCACAAATCTCTTCCAAACTGATACATAAAATCTCGGTCAAGTTCGTTAATGGGCAAAATCGAACGAAGGGGGGGGGGGGGGGATGGGGGGCTTTTTGTGAAAACAGAAAAAAAAAACATAATTTCTTAATTATGATCCGTATCGAATCCGTTTAAAGTTACTATTACTTCTATGAAAAGGGCCGAAAATTTATGTATGACAGATTTTTGATATAATTAAAAATGTCCAAAAGGGGTTTTAGAAGAAAAAAATTCATTTTATTTCTTCATGAATAATATTTTAATATTGAATTTAATACTGAATTTCTCATGAATCATTTTATTTCTTCATGAATTCGTAATTATTATAAAAAAGCGACAGAATAATTCAAGATAGTATAGATTAGGTAAAAAAGGGACTCCGAATGCTAAGAATAAAGGGAGATTTCGTCATCCAGCGTTGCATCGTCAAGTTATTATATCCGTTCGTCATCAAATGGTAAGTATTGGCATTAGTTTTAGTAAAAGTACATGAATTTTGCTGTACCTCTTCGCTTCAAGTTGTAGTGCAAGAAAATGCGATTTACAGTTACGAATGCAATACATATATCTTTCCATGTCTTATTGCCAGGATACATGATAGTTATAATCCCATTCTGGCTTAACTTTGATATACCATCTCAAAATATCCGTGAATTAAAACGAATTTTTCCGTTGATTTTATTTCGTTGAAACATTTTTTTTGGTAAATTTTCCCCCAATATACAGAAAGTTCTCCATTATAACTTAAAAATTATCTGAAATCCTCTAATTTACAGCCGCATTTTCGTGTAATAACAGGGGGTGTTCCGGCAACTGTGCTATTTTCTTTTAGTACTGTTTTGTATCAGAAACGGATTTTTTTACATTATGTTCTTTTCCATCAAAACACGAAAAAATCGCAAACCTAAGCTCAAAATTTCCTGAAATTTTCCAGATCAAAACCGGAATTTTTTTCAAATAGTAGAAAAATCTCTTCCAATCACAGGTGCGTTCTGGCAATTTGCTGCCGGTACTTTTTAAGTTTTTTGATTTTGTATAATTATTATTTTGCCTTGTACTTGCGCCAACATTAAATAGAATGTAGGGGTTACACTTATGTATATATATATTTAGGGATTAACTTTCTAAAGAATATTGATAATAACTTTTTAAAATTCTTAATCAATTTTCATGAAACTAAAAGCATTTTTTCATTATTTTGATGGAAAAGTTAAGCATTGCTAAAATTCCAGATATAAACCACTTTTATCCAGAAATTTTCTTCAGTCATTGGGACATACTTAACAATGTCGTACAGTAAATAGTGATGTAATAATGAAATTTGTTAATTTTAACAATGTAAAATAACGAATAAAAATTATCTCAACAATAAAGCAAACATGTTTCTTAGTTGCTTCGAACAATGAGATATTGTAAAATTCGAAATTTCCAATAGAATAATTGAAGATAGTAAGTACGGGCTTTGAGTGCTAAGAATATTGTAGAATTTGTCATCTAGCGTTGCATCATCAAGATACTATATCCATTATTCATAAAATGGCAAGCGCTGGCATTTGTTTTAGAAAAGTACGCGGATCTTGCTTTATTTCTTCTCTTAATGTTGTAATGCAAGAAAATACAGTTGATAATATGACTTAAACAATGTAATATATTTCCATCTCTTATTGCCAGGTTAACATATAATTCCAGCCCATTCTAGTTTAACTTTCATATACAATCATTATTTTACCTTGTACTTGCGCCAACATTAAATAGAATGTAGGGGGTTACACTCATGTATATATATTTAGTGTTTAACTTTCTACAGGATATTGATAACAACTTTTTAAAATTCTTAATAAATTTTCATGAAACTAAAAGCACTTTTTCACTATAATGATGGAAAAGTTAAGCATTGCTAAAATTCCAGATATAAACCCATCCAGCCCATTCTAGTTTAACTTTCATATACAATCATTATTTTACCTTGTACTTGCGCCAACATTAAATAGAATGTAGGGGGTTGTTACACTCATGTATATGTATTTAGGGATTAACTTTCTTAAGAATATTGATAATAACTTTTTAAAATATCTAATTAATTTTCATGAAACTAAAAGCATTTTTTCAGTATAATGATGGAAAAGTTAAGCATTGCTAAAATTCCAGATATAAACCCATCCAGCCCATTCTAGTTTAACTTTCATATACAATCATTATTTTACCTTGTACTTGCGCCAACATTAAATAGAATGTAGGGGGTTGTTACACTCATGTATATGTATTTAGGGATTAACTTTCTTAAGAATATTGATAATAACTTTTTAAAATATCTAATTAATTTTCATGAAACTAAAAGCATTTTTTCAGTATAACGATAGAAAATTTAAGCATTGCTAAAATTCCAGATAAAACCCCTTTTTACACCCCAGTTTTCTTAAATTTTTAGGGATGATTGTGACAGACTTGACAATCTCGTATAGTGAATGATAATGAAATAACGGAATCTTGTTAATTTTAACAATGTAAAATAACAAATAAAAATTGTCTCAACAATAGAGCAAACACGTCTTGGTTGTTTCGAACAATAAGATTTTGAAATATTCCACCTTTTAGATAAAATTATTCAAGATAGTAGGTTAGGGGATTCCCTCCGAGTATACTAAGAATAAAGGAGGATTTGTCATTCATCGTTGCATCTTCAAGATACTGGTATCCATTCTTTCATCAAATGGCAAGTATTGACAAATGTTTTAGAAAAGTACGTGAATCTCTCTTTATTTCTTCTCACCATGCTGTAATGCAAGAAAAATGATTTACAGTTGATAATATGATTTACACTGTTAAAGACTGAACAGACATAATATCGATTGGAACATCGATAACGCAGGAAAACCGCAAGAAAGATTGCTTAAATCTCGAAAAGAAAAAACACGTTGAGAGATAAATTTGGAATAGCTTTATAAACTCTGTTAAAATAAATAGACATAAAAGATTTTGAAAAGAAAGAAAGAAATTTTTGTTATCTATCCCAAACTCGTAGCATAGAGAATATAGCCTTCTCAGGTTTCAGTGAAGACTAGACAGTCAAAGCATAACTAGCGGAATATTTCTTTTTGAGAATTCCCTGTGTAATTTGGCAGAAATACAGAAGTCAATGGTCGAAAGCTTTTCTTGAGGTCCACTGAACCATTAAAAACCTATATCAAATGGTGGTCGTATAGTGGAAGAAACCCACTATACAAAGCATGTGGTTGCAACTCCACTATAAAAAAGCAATATACAATTGAGTCGCAGCCTATTATATTTACCATACCACTATTTCCAAATAATACCATCCATACTAACACATAAAACAATACTAAAACATTCAATAATGCTAACTTATACAATAATATACACATAAAACACACATAACTCATCACTTTCTTACACATAACTTAACCCACACGTACTTATCAGAAAATTACTCATACATAATATATATATAACACATAACACACGCATAACACAAAATTTTCATACACATAAATAAAAATACACATAAAACTTAATTTAACAAAACTGAAAATGCTGATATGTTTTGTAAACATTTGCACCGTAGAATATTCATTGAAAATTGTGAAAATATATGAGGCTACTGGCTTTACGCTTGGTGCTCGATAATGGTGTCATTGGGACCGTTGTGTACAAATTTGACTTCAGTCCGTCGATTCCCTCAAGTATTTCTGCCAACTAAAGTTGAAATATATTTCTATGTAAATGACCATACCATAAATACCATAAATGAAACATTATCATAACACCAACTTAAACAATGAGATAATAATTAAGTATGAAATAATTAGTTGACAATGAAAGATTCCCCCAAAACACTTAATATAGATACCATATACTTATTAAAAGAATAATAAATTAAATGAATGAAATTAAATGAAATTTGTGGAATTTAGACAGAATTATCAAGTCCCAAATGCCTAAATACCACAAATAAAATGAAATGAGATGTTTCATCATCATATTAGCCATACATTGCTAAAAAATATGATTTTGAGACTACATCTCATAAACAATGAAGCAAACCAGTGATAAAATGAAAAATAAAATACAATATTAAAAAGGAAAGAAGCCATACTTATAATTTACAGAGAAAACATTTAATAGAGTCAGTAAGTATAAAATCCATAAAGATTAAAAAAGATACCTTGCACCTCAAGAACCAGCATGAAACTCAACCATGACTAGGGAATGAATTGCAAAGAAAAATCATTATATGTTGCCAATTTTAGAAATATAAATTGCTTTACAATGATGCCAGAAATAATGTTAGAATATTATGGATTGTAAAGTAAACAGGAACATTAGTGCTGCCAGCTATTGGTAAAAGTGAATATAATCTGAATCGAAAGTAAGGAAATTAATGTTTAATAATTAAACCAAATTACTATCTTAAATGATACCAATTAGTTAAATAATAAATAAAAGAAATTAATTAATAAATAGAATATCGAATTACATTAAAGTAATGGATGTATTAATGAATAATTCTATGTTATAAATAAGTATTAAGATGGAAAAATTAATTATTAAAGCAACTTAAAATAGTGCTGCCATCTATTGGTAAAAGTGAAAAAAAAATCTGAATAGAAAGTAATGGATGGAAATTATTGTTTAATAATTAAACCAAATTACTATCTTAAAGATAGCCATTAGTTAAATAATGAATAAATGAAATTAATTAATAAATAGAATATTGAATTACATAGAAGTAATGGATGTATAAATGAATAATTCTATGTTATAAATAAGTAGTAAGATGGAAACATTAATAATTAAAGCAACATAAAAATATATGTACCATTAAATGACAAAAACGATTATATATATATATATATATATATATATATATATATATATATATATATATATATATATATATATATATATATATATATATATATATATATATATATATATATATATATATATATATATAATTATAGAAGTATATAGAAGTATATATCTATGAATTTCAAAAAACATATCAAGTTCTTCTTAAATCTCGAAACAGATAATTAATGATAATGTGAAGACGGAATACCACATAGCTAATAGTTTAACAAGTGCAATCATAATATTACCATAGCTTATGATTCAATGGTAATTGGCCAAAAATACTGAAAACATGAAGAAAATTTAAAAAGAGAGAGAGAAAGATAAAAAAATAAATAATAATTTGGAGTTGCTATCAATTGAATAAAAATGGATTAAGAAATGAAATATGAACCATATACAATGGAAAATTTGACAAGAGAATAAAATCAGAATTGGATATGAAAAAAACACATGTAGATATAATCTTCAGCCTGGATGTACCCACATGTGTTTTTAAAAAATAACTCAGTATTTCATAATTCTACTGGCATATATGCTAAGATCAGTAGAATCACCCAGGTATACTGAATTATTACCAGAAAACAATTAGAAATAATAAAATGTGAAATAGAATCCGTAAAGAATAGATAAAATATTTTACTCACAGTAATTATCCATAAAAACTTATACAACACAATACTAAATTATTACCAGATAACAGTTTAAATTTTAAAATTGGAAATAAATAAACTGTAAAGAGTAGATAAAATATTTTACTCATAATTCCCATCCAAAAAAACTTAACTATCACAATGTTTTCATGATCCCAACACGTCCACATGGCGATTATCATGAAATTATAATAGTGAAGTTGAGAGAAATTATTTGAAAGTTAAGTTGAGAGTACATTTTTTTAAAATAACACCTTAATTATTACACCATAACACAAATTGATTTAAACACACACAAATTTATTTTTGTGATAATACACTTAAAAACAAATTTATATTTGTGAAATTACAAATTTTCCATTTAATTTTAATCTTTAAAAGTAAAACTAATACACTAGCGTTAAGCGCCCTCTATATATAAATTAAAATTACTATTAACAATATTATTAACATTTATATGACATGTAAAGTGCTTCCCTCTATGGGAATTATAATTATTCAAAATTAAGATTGAGTTATATATTAATTATATTTAATATGATATATAAATATTAGAAAATATTATTATCATTGTAGTTTTACATTAAAATCGTACAAAATCCTATTATATGAATAAAGTTATACAGAATTAATTTTATCTTACATAGTATTTCATAGATTCTTAACAACAGTATATATTATGTAAAAGAGATATTTCTTTTAATACAATGTGCTGGTGCTGCCATCTATATATATAGAAAATTTGAAAAAGATAGAGATTGATTTAAATATCAAATTTAATATATCAAAAAGAATTTAAAATATTTCAAACTTATAAAAATTAAATAATAAATAATAATTATATTACTAATGTGTTTCAAACTTTTTAATGCAATGCAGTATTTAAAAAACTAATTAAAATTAAACATCATGCAAAATTTTTTTTTATTTAATAATAATAATAAATAAATAAATAAATAAATAATAATAATAAAATTAAACTATATATATATTTATATATTACATATAGTGATGTTTGTGATTAATGGTTAACAATGTCATCCATGTATAATTTTATGTGTTTTTGTATAATTTTTACAGTGTTTTTGACATTTTACAGAATTTTTATATGTTATAGACATTTTTAACAGATCATTATAAACACTTAATAAAAAGTGATCGACTAAACGCACAATCACAATAACTGTATAAAGTGTAAATAATGTACAACCAACTTAAGAATTGTTCTTATACGTTAAATGTTATAATTTATAAGTATTAAAAACTGAACACCAGTATCACTTAAAATATAGGTGATCGGCAACGCACAATCACAGAAACAATATAAAGTTTATATAATGTTCAATCATTTAATTTAATTATTGTCCTAATATGTTTTAATATTATTGATGTATGTTTTAATTGTAAATTGCTATATCATTTGCTATATGTTATCTCACACTAAAACAATAAATTATTTCATACCATGTTTAATTTTTATGATGTAATAATTGTTATTTAAAAGAGTTGATGATTGAATTTATCAAAAAAATGGGATAACCATATTTTTGTGCATGATCACGAATAAATCTAATATTTTTGTTTTTATTTATATCTCAGCATAGGTATTTTATACGATGAAGATAATTTATAATTATATTTTTATAAACTGATTTATGTAAACAAGAAGCAAAATTGGTAAAAATATTTACTTTAAATGGAAAATCAAATCTTTTATCATAAATATCAAAACTTAATTTATAATTATCATTAATTTTAATTTTTAAGTCAAGAAAATTTATATTATTATTAATCAAATCATTTTCACTTAATTTAAGCTGATTAGGATAAAAATTGAGTGGTGATGTGCAATTATTATCATTGAAATAAAAAATGATAATGTCATCAATATAGCGATAAAATACATAATCATTGTTCGGACCAATATTTCTTTCATAATAATATAAATAAAGGTCAGACAATATACTAGAAGCGGTCCCACCCTGCGGAATTCCCTGGCATTGTTTATAAATAATATTGTCATACATGATGTAATTATTATGCAATGTAAAATTAAGTAAAGTTTTAAAATAATTAACTGAAATATGATCTTTTAATTTTAATTGAGATTTAAATTCTTTAAATAATATACACATTGTTTTATGTAAGTCTTTTATATCAATGTTATTAAATAAATCATTAAAATCCAATGTTTTTATGAATTTTACCGGATTGATATTATGTATTTTATTAATAAGTTGAAAATTTTTTTTAGGCAATGTTGGTTATTATGTTTTATCGTTATCTCATAAATCTGTTTTAAAATATTAAGTAGTAAATTGCTTGCATTATTATTATATGTGTTACACCCGATGGTAACTGTGCGACATTTAATTGGATTTTTATGAAATTTTGGAATTATAACAAGATAAGGATAATTTAAATTATTACATTTGATTTTTAGTAATTTATGATAATTTAATAATTTTCTATTATTAATTTCAATATTTAATTTAGTTTTATTAAAAATATTACTTGTGTTAATTGCATTGTGAATTAACTCCTTATAGTACTCTTTACAAATGATAGCATAATTATTTGGAGATTTATCTACATATGTAATTATAAATTTGTTTTGTAATTCTGATATATGTTTATTTATATTTTTAAAAGCTGCATGTGTAATATGTTGATAATTTTTTATAATTTCATTTTTTAATTTATCTATAACAGAAAATCTCCATTCACTAAAATACTCGATAGGTTTATTGTAATCAATAGCAATTTTATATATAAATAAATCAATATCTTGAATAAACTGCAATATTATAGATTTGATATTACACCTATATGGAAGGCGAAATTTTGTTCCATTATGCATTAATTTTTGTAAAATAGGTTGTTCTATAATATTAAGATCACCAGTAATGATATGACCATGTGTTGTATTTATGTACTTTTGAAATTTTGGGTCGTTACAATAACAAGGGTAATTATTTGAAGAGACCAATTGTTTTGCAAAAGAATTGTAATTAAAAATTTTCCGTCCAAGTGTGCGATTATATTTATATGCCTTGTGAATGGTAAAATTTTTTATTGGAAAATTATTAGTAGTGTTGTTTATGATATTGTGTAAATTGATATTATTAAATACATGATTGGAAACATTTATAATAAGTTGTGTATTATTAGTTTTATATTTAGGTTTATTAGAAAGACATGTATTTAATAAATTTGCTCTATAATGAAGAATATCATAAAAGATATCACAAAAATGTGGAGAATATTGATTCTTATTAAATACCTTGAAATATTGGTTTAGATATTTCTTTTTAATACTAAAAACATGTTTTCTGATAGCAAGCCAACAATAATCATTACAAAATTTTGCCTCAAGATCATCAAGCTCCTGTTGTATCTCAATATCATCAATGTATTTTTTGTTATTATGTTTACCTCTACCAGATCTTGAAGTTTTTATTATGTTTGAAATATTTAATCCTGAATAAAGATTTTTATAATTTTCATATTTAGTTAAATCTGAAAATACAGGATGTGATTTTTTGTATACTAGTTGATTTAATCCATAAGGATAGGTAGTATTAAAATGTCTAATATATTTAGATTCTAGAAAAAGTCGTTCAGTAAAATTTTTTTGTATTTTAAGTATTTTAATAGTAATATTTTTAAAATCATGATTTTTGAAATGAGTATATTCAATATTATGAGTGGTTTGAAATTTAGATTTTTTATATTTATCAATATGAGAACGATGTAAATTTAGCCGCTTATGTAATTTTTGACAAGACTGTCCAATATATTCCATATTACACGAATTGCATTTCAATGAATAGATTACATTGTATGCTTTGCAAAATTTTACCAAATTAAGATTGTGATTATTTGAAATCTGGGACTTATCAGCTAAAGGACATGTAAGGCAACGCTTAGATTCACACTCTCGAAAACATAGTACAGGCTTGGGACAATAGAATAGGTTATCTGATAACGATCCAGGAAGATCCCTAATAATCTTCCTGTACCGAGCATTAGTCTTGGATCTACCAAGACCTAAATTGCCAGTATCTAACATTTTGCTTATAACTGCCATATTTTTTGAAAGCAATAAAAATTGCAAGAGATACATATAAAAATATAATTATAACATATATTAATAAATTTTGTTTGAAACAATCTTATTTTTATAAAGTACTTGGATAACCATAAGATTAATGATTGTTTAATACTTGATTAAATATAATAAAACTATTTACATATATACATAAAGTCCCATTAAGCAATCTAACATCAAAAGACAACAATATACAATCTAGCAGTCACAATTCAATACAAAATTAATGTTGGCAAAAAAAAAAAAAAAAAAAGAACCTGAATAAGATGTTATAAAGATGCATTTGAGAATTCAATAGATGAACAAATGATACCAAGAAATAATAGTAATTTTACATAATTATTATTACTAAATTATTACCAAATACATCATTAAAAGCGCAATGCAGCTATAATAACTATGTATTCCAAACAGAAGTTAATCAAAGTGATTTAGGAGCCAAATAGGCTAAATTATGGTATCATATAAAAAATCAATAATTTCATCTAGATAATTATTGAAAAAAAAAATTGAAAAGAATATGTAAAGACCATTCCATACCAATTTGCGCAATGCAGCATAATTTTATAGAATGTTAAATAATTATAATATCTATGAATTTCAAAAAACATATCAAGTTCTTCTTAAATCTCGAAAGAGATAATTAATGATAATGTGAAGACGGAATACCACATAGCTAATAGTTTAACAAGTGCAATCATAATATTACCATAGCTTATGCTTCAATGGTAATTGGCCAAAAATACTGAAAACATGAAGAAAATTTAAAAAGAGAGAGAGAAAGATAATAAAATAATAATTTGGAGTTGCTATCAATTGAATAAAAATGGATTAAGAAATGAAATATGAACCATATACAATGGAAAATTTGACAAGAGAATAAAATCAGAATTGGATATGAAAAAAACACATGTAGATATAATCTTCAGCCTGGATGTAACCACATGTGTTTTTAAAAAATAATTCAGTATTTCATAATTCTACTGGCATATATGCTAAGATCAGTAGAATCTCCCAGGTATACTGAATTATTACCAGAAAACAATTAGAAATAATAAAATGTGAAATAGAATCCGTAAAGAATAGATAAAATATTTTACTCACAGTAATTATCCATAAAACCTTATACAACACAATACTAAATTATTACCAGATAACAGTTTAAATTTTAAAATTGGAAATAAATAAACTGTAAAGAGTAGATAAAATAATTTACTCATAATTCCCATCCAAAAAAACTTAACTATCACAATGTTTTCATGATCTCAACACGTCCACATGGCGATTATCATGAAATTATAATAGTGAAGTTGAGAGAAATTATTTGAAAGTTAAGTTGAGAATATATATATATATATATTCTATTTTTAAAAGCACTTGCAAAAAAGGGAAAGCACTTTTTGTAAAACATGTCCTACAAGGTGAGGATTTTTCGAAGATTATTTATTATAGAAGTATTTTATTACATAAAATATTACTCTCTTGTTCATACAATCATTTAAAGATTTTGAAATATCCCTTAAAACAATCTGTTGTGATGATTTAAGAATGAATATTTGTATGTTTCAACAATGTAAAATAAAAAATAAAATTCTTTCCTGTAACAATAAAATATTTTTCATTACAAGAATGCACTGCAACAAGAAGTCCAACAATTGAGAAAAAATGTCTTGTAATGAGTTTTTGTTGCACATTTTATTTAAAGACTGAACTGGCAGTATATCGGTTGGAATTTCGATATCTGGGGAAAACCGCAGGAAAGATTGCGCAATTCTCTAAAAGAAAAAACACGTTCAGAGGTAAACTTGAAATAACTTTATAAACTTTGTTAAAATAAATAAACATAAAAGATTTTGAAAAGTAAGAAATCAATCTTTGTTATCTATCCTAAGACTCACAGCAAAGAGAGATATAGCCATCTCAGGCTTCAGTCAAGACTAGAAATTCAAACATAACTAGAGGAATATCTTTTTGAGAATTTACTATATAATTTGCCAGAAATACAGAAGGCAATGGCTGAAAGTTTTTCTTGAGGTCCGCTGAACCTTTAAAATCCCATATATAACATCAAATGTTGGTAATATAGTGGAAGCGCCCCACTATAAAAAGCATGTGCTTGCAACTCCACTATAAAGAAAACGATATATACATTCGAGTCGCAGCCTGTTTACTAATCCACTATTTCCAAAGAATACTATCCATACTAACACATAAAACAATACTAAAACATCAAATAATGCTAACTTATATAATAAAATACACATATAAACACATATAAAAAGTACACAACCCTTCACTTTCTTGCACATAACTTAGCCCACACATATTTATCACAAAATTACACATACATAACATATGCATAACACATACATAAGACACGCATAACTCTTAATTTAACAATACTAAATATACTAATACGTTTCGCAAACATTAGCTCCTTAGGATAATCTTTGAAAATTGTGAAAATAGACTGGCTTTACGCTTTGTGCCCGATAGTGGTATCATTGCAACCGTTGTGTATAAATCTGACCCCAATCCGCTCATTCCCTCAAGTATTTCTGCCAACTAAACTTGAGATATATTTCTATAACGAGTGTTCTTTAGCATATAATTAATTCTTTCTATTTTTAAAAACACTTAAAAAAAATGGGAAATCACTTTTTGTAAAACACATCATACAAGGTGAAGATTTTTCTAAGTATGTTGCATACAATATTACTTTTTTGTTTATACAATATTTTGAAGATTTTTAAATACCCCTTAAAAAAATCTGTTGTGATGATTTAAGAATGGATATCTGTATGTTTCAACAATGTAAAATACAAAAAATGAAATTCTTTAAAATAACAATATAAGATTTTTCATTACAAGAATGCACTGTAACAAGCAGTCCAACAATTGAGAAAAAAAATCTTGTAATGAATTTTCGTTGAACATTTTATTTAAACAATGTAATACCATCTCTTATTGCCGCAGGTCTGATGGTAATTCCAGTCATTCTAGCTTAAATTTATGTACAATCATTATTTTACCTTGTACTTGCGTCAACATTTCAATAGAATAGAATATTATACTCATGTAAATTTATTTAAGGATTAATTTTCTAAAGAATATTCTTAATAACTTTTTAAAATTCTTCTTCAAGTTTCATGAAACTAAAAGCATTTTTTTTCACTGTAGTAATGGTAGAATAGTTAAGCAATGCTGAAAGTCCAGATAAAAACCACTTTTATCCACCAATTTGCTTCAATGGATGGGGATGTTGGTGACAGACTCGACAATCTCGCATAGTGAATGATGATGTAATAATGAAATGTTGTTAATTTCAACAATGTAAAATAATTAATAAAAATTGTCTCAACAATTGAGCAAAACATGTCCCTTAGTTGTTTCGAACAATGAGATTTTGTAAAGTTCGTTATTTCCGATAGAAGAATTCAAAATAATAGGCTAGATAAAAAAAAAAAAAAGGTTCCGAGTTCTAAGTATAAAGAAGGATTTGTCATCCAGCGTTGCATCGTCAAGGTAACTATATCCATTCGTCAACAAATAGTAAGTACTGGCATTTGTTTTAGAAAAATTCAAGAAACGCGCTTTACCTCTTGTCTTTAAGTTGGAAGAATATATTATTTACAGTTGCGAATGTAATATATCTTCCCATCTCTTATTGTCAGAGTAATACTAAATCATTCTAAATCCATTCTAGCTTAACTTTGATATACACATTGCAAACAATCCGCAAAATTGAACGACATTTTCGTTGATTTCCTTTAGTTAAAATACGAACATTTCTGCTTTGCTTTGGACATTTCCCCGCCAAAATTTAGAAAATCCCCACTCTGCCGTGAACATTATCTGAAATCCTCCAATCTAAAGTTGCATTTCTGTCAAATCACATAGGTGTTCCGACAACTGTACGAATTAGAACTTTCTGGTATTAGAAACGGAATTTTTTAGGTATGTTCCTTTTCGCTCGAAACAGGAAAAAAATAGCAAACCTAAGTTCAAAATATCCTGCAATTCTCCAGTCAAAAGTCGGACATTTCTTCAAATAGCTGTAAAATGTCTTCCAATTACAAGAATGTATAGGCAGTTTGCTGGCTGAACTTTTTAGAATTTGTGACGATTTTTTATACAGTGTATAATCATTATTTTGAGTTGTACTTGTGGCTACTTTTCAATTATGCAGGGATTACACTCATGTATATGTATTTAGAGATTAACTTCCTAAAAAAATATTGTTAATAACTTTCAAATCCTTAATAAATTTTCATGAAACTAAAAGCATTTTTTCACTGTAATGGGACAATAGTTCAGAATTGCTAAAATTCCAGATAAAAATTACTTTTATTCACCAATTTTCTCCAACGTACAGTGGGGCGTTTTGAGGATCTAGGTGGACAAAATTATTGCGTTTAAGTTTAATTAGGTTTTTGCTGGGTTTTCGAATCTATCAGTAATAAAATAATCAAACAATGATAAATATTTGACTTATATAATAATTTATATTATTATTATTGTTATTATTATTATTATTATTATTTACATTATTATTATTTATTTATATTATAATATTGTATTGTCCTTGAAACTACACATGTATTCAAAGTTTCAGCTCAATCGGATAATTAAAAGTGGTTTAAAATTGACTTGCAAGATTTGAATTAAACACTCAAACACACACTTCAAGTTAATATAACTTAATGGTTCGCAAAAATTCGCAGGAGCTTTCTTTACTCCAATACTTTAGGAATGGTACTTTGATTTAAAAAAATGCTTATTTCTTAATAATGCTTAATACTGTATTAAAAGTCAAGATGAAGTTTGAAAACAAGATGGCGCTTATTTTCAAACAACAATAGGTTAAATCTTGTGACAAACATGTGACATACGTCCAGTAAACTCCTGCTTTTAAATAAAACAGAAAAGTCACGACTTGCTTTCGAACTTACAGAAAAATAATGCAACTGTTGAAACTCCCTCAAACCAAGTGCCTTCTTTACGGTCGTAGTTTATCCACACATCGGATTTTTTCAACAAAACTCGTACGGATCTCGACAGAAGAGACGTTCGGCTACCAGTATACGCGGTCTTGTTAAATTCCGAGATAATCGGAAAAATGAATTTTGTCCACCTAGATCATCAAAACGCCCCACTGTGCAACGGCTGGGGAATGTTTACGATAGATCTGTCCAGTATTACCAGAATAGGCCGATACGGTGAGAGAAAAGCAATGCTAACAATTAATGGGAACAGTATCCACATTTGGAACATTGACTTAAAAATTGGAGTTCGTTGTTAGAACATAGGAAAAAAGAATCAAATGCTAGTTATTGGGTGAGAGTTTTCTTTGAAGAGGGCAATTTTTTTTATCTTGCAGCGTACAGCTGAGAAGCAATTGATACTGTTTTATTCTCACATATATTTATTTTAAACTAGCTGATCCGCTCGGCGTTGCCCGGACCCGTCAAAAAATAATATGAAACCCAAGATCATTTTAAAAATCGCTGCACGAAATCGTTCCTCTAGGTAACCCTTTCGTCTTTAGGAAATTAAATAGAGAGACGGATTCCAAAGCGGAAGTAAATTCAATATCACACCCTCAAATGTCTGGATCATTTGATTCAAAGCTGTTCAGTTTTGGGTCAAAATTAAAAAAAAGTTACCGTTCGATTTTCACAAAATTTCCATTTTTGGAATCCGAAAAATAAACTATGTATGTAACTATGAGTATCAAATAGATACCTCCAATAGCTTTCTTAATACTCGCGGATGAGTAAAAACCACAATATTTCGTTGTCTGGGATTATCAAATCGGGAAATTTCATTTACGGTTTAAAAAAAAATAGCCATTTTCGGCGCACTTTCAGGAACATATTTTATTTCCACCGCCAAGGGATGCATTCAGTTCTAAACAACTTTCTCTCATGTATCCCCGCTTCCTACGGCGCCGTATGGAAAGCATGCTGCGCACACACTGCAAAATATTTTAGTTTTAATTTCCACTACCAGGGGAATCATTCTGTTCTAAACAAACTTCTTTCCGAACGAAACTCCGGTATTCGTTCTCGCTGCCTACGACACCGCAAAGCAGGCGTGCTGCGCACGCACTGTAATATCTTTTAGTTTCAATTTCCACCTCCAGGGAGCGCAAAATCTATATCTTACTCAGTTATCTATATATTAATTAGTTCATGTTCAGTTGAATGAACCAAATCCCGTTGAAACCGGGCCCATAGAATCGGAGAAAATAAATCAAACACCTGGAGATTAATATTCATAAATGGTGGTAACCAGGGGCTGGAAAAATGATACCGAAGTTTATTTAGCACTTGGAAGATCTGGAAAGAATGTTAGAAAAGATTTCGTTTAAATCGGACCAATTTTAAATGCAAAATCTTGCAGTTTCACTTTTCTCAGACATGAGGTGCACTCACACGTGTCTCCACTGCCTACGACACCATATAACAGGCGTGCTGTACACGCGCTACAAATTTTTTTATTTCTACTTTCTACCGCCAGGGGCGCCTAATCTGTATCTCAATTAGTTATCTTAATTAATTCGTGTAAGTTGAATGAACTAATTCTTGTTGAAATCGGGGCAATAGAAGCGAGAAAATAAATCCTCCCACCCCAGTGATTAATGTTCATAAATGGTGGTATCCAAGGGCTGAAAAGATGGTAGCGCAGTTTATTTAGTACCTAGGGGACCGAAGAAGAATGTTAGAAAAGATTTCGTTTGAATCGGATGTTTGAATCCAATGTTAAATGCAAAATCTTTTGGTTCCACTTTCCTCCGGCAGGGGTGCACTCTGTACCAAAAACACTTCTTTCCGAATGAAACTCCGACAAATTTTTCCGCTGCCTACGACATCATATAGCAGTCGTGCTGCGCATGCACTGCAAAATCATTTAGTTGCACTTTCTACCGCCGGGGGCGTCAAATCTGCATCTTGATTAGTTACCTATATCTTAATTAGTTCATGTTAAGTTGAATGCATTCATTCTCGTTGAAATTGGTCCCATAGAACCCCAGAAAATAGCCCCCCTCCTGGTGATTAATGTTCAGAAATAGTGATAACCAAGGGCTGAAAAAAATGATGCGAAAGAGTATCTAATACCTGGAGGACCTGAGAAGAATATTAGAAAAGGTTTCGTTTGAATCGGACTAATAATAAAAAAGTTCTGATTTGGGAGGCATTGGTGAAGGAGGGAGTTTCGATGAGAGCATTAACGCAATATTTAAAATACAACCGGACCTCCCCCTCAAATTTAAACCAACGACCTTTAACATTAGGAATTATCGTTAACTTTTGAAACAGAAACAAAATGACGCTTTTTTTGTTTTGACATACAAATGCTGTAAGTAAGCGTTGTCAATTTCTGAAATCAAATACATAAATGACGTCACGTACATGAAAAAACTCATGAAAAAAATCACATGAAATAAATCGCGAATCACTAATCGCTGTTCGAATTTAAATCAGCTGGTGACCTTTTCATTCGCCAATCACAATTGCCCGGTTGACTTCCAGCTGTGTCTACAATACTCTCAGCTACCAATCACAACTGTCCTCAAACGATGTTTGACTTCCAATGAGCGATTTCTGACGTCATTGGAATAAAAAACGCTGCAAAACATGAAAAAATGTTAAAAAACTCATAAAAAATGTAATAAAAAATATCTAATCAAAAATCCAAATCGGGATAATTAATAACTCCCCTTTCCCTTTAAAAATCCTGATTTTTTATCTGTAAAGAATTAAGAACTCTCCAAAATAAAAAGAGAAAAAAAAAGACGATTTTGAGCATAACTGAAGTTGAAATGGAAGGCAACCGACGAATCAATCAAGCATTCTGTTAAAATTGCTTAGTGTCGAAGGAACAAAATCGCCAAAAATTCAAAAATCGTTGTACGAATTCCGAATAAACTTTATTGAAAAGAGGATAAAATTTACTATATTGGGAAAAAAGATTGGAAGCGGATTCCTGTTACTAATGTGGAAAAATTACAGCGAAACGTGAAAAAACGCTGAAAAAAATTCTAAAAATCGCACAAAAAGTTAAATAAAAAAATATCTAATCGAAAATTCCAAATTTGAGCTTCGAGGTGCAAAACTAAATGTATAGAGGTACCTTTCCACCAAATCTTGTAGCTCTGCGTCAAGCGGTTTCTTCAGAACACAACGGAGAAGAGAAACACACAAACACACACACACACACACAAACTTCCTTCTTTATTATAGTTGGAGATACCCAAAGTGCTCATTGATAACAAGTCTCAGTTTGAGAAAGTTATAATACCAAACCTATAGCAAATAATAATCATAATTATTAATTTCTGTGATTAAAATAATAATTTTGTACTAATGATTCTATTTTAATCAGTTCTGGCAAGTTATATATAATTTTGTAATTTCTCATTTTTTTTATTCTGACCTAGGATGGAGGATAGATTGGGTCATGCATCTGAATGTCATTGACAGGATGAATCCTAAATGGATTTTTTCAATCAATGACAGAGGAGAGGACCAATAAATGAGTCATGCCTTAGAATGCCAATGACGGAAAAGAATCTTAAAAGAATCCGTTTGAAAAAGGACAGAGGACGGGGCAGAGATGATGGGTTAAGCATCCTCCTGCCTTTGACTGAACGACTCCTAAACGTAACCGGTCGGTCAGTGACAGAATATGTCACGGAGGGATAAGACATGCTTCCAAATTCCAATGACCGGACGAATCCTAAAAGAATTCGTTCGATCAGTGACATATAACAGGACGGAAAGATGAGTCATGCCATCGAATGACAGTGCACGGGAAGGACGGCCGGATGATCCATATCTCCGAATGCTATTAACGAAATGAATCTTAAAATGATCCGTTCGAAAAAGGTCAGTGATGGTAACAAGATGAGATGAAGAAGTGATAAAGGATGACACAGCGGCTTGGAGAAGTAACACAGTCACAGAGAACGATGAGGAGAGAAGACAAGACGGAGGGATACGTCATGCCATCGAATGTCATTTACTGAAGGAAACCTAACACAATACGATGGATCAATGATAGAGAACGAGGATGGATGAAGGAGAAATGCCGCCCAGTGCCATGAGGATTCGTTCGGTGAATGACAGAGGACAGTGTGGAGGAATGAAGCAATCCTCCAAATGCCATTCACCGAACGAATTGTAAAATATTCTATTCAATCAATGACAGCGCACGTAACGGAGGGATGAGTTATGTCTCGACCAGTCATTGATCGAACGACTTCTAAAAGGAAACGCTCGATCAATGACATATTACTTGGTGGAGGGATGGGACAGGCCTTCTAATGCCATTGACGAGCAAATCTTAAAAGAATTCGTTCGATCGATGACAGAGGACAGGAAAGAGGTATAGGTCATACATCCGAATGACAGCGCACGGAACGGCCGCATGAGTCCTGCCTCCGAATGCCAATGACTGAATGAATCCTAAAAGGATTCGTTCCATCACTGACAAAGGAGGGGACGGAGGTATGAGTCACGCATCCAAATGAAAGGTCACGGTACGATGGGATGAGTTTTGATTGGAATGGAATTAACAGACGAATTCCAAACGATACCGTTCAATCAGTGAAAGATGACGGACAGGACGGAGGTATAAATCATGCATCCGAATGACACTAGAGGAGATGAGGAAAGAGTTATGCTTGCGGAAACCACTGAACGAATGACAGAGGACAGGATGGAGGTATGAATCATGGATCCGACTGACAGTGGACGGAACGGACGTATGAGGCATGCCTCAGAATACCAATGACGGAAAGATTCCTAAAAGGATACGTTCCATCACTGACAGAGGAGAAGACGAAGGTAAGGATTCTAAAAGATATTGTTCAATCTCGGACATCGGACAGATTACGGGACGGATGTATGAGTCATGCATACGAATGACAGTGGACGGAACGGATGGATGAGTCATGCCTCTGAGTGCAATGGATGGAATGAATTCGAAAAGGATCCGTCGCAACACTTAAAGATAAAGGAAGGAGGCATGAGTCATGCATCGAAATGACAGTGGGCGAGATGGAGGAATGAGTCATGCCTGCAAAAGTCATTAAACGAATGACAGAGAACAGGACGGGTGTATGAGTCATGCATACGAATGAGAGTGGATTGAATGGAAGGATGAGTAATGCCTCCGAATGCCATTGAACGACTGACAAAGGACAGGACGGAGGTATAAGTCATACATCGGAATGTCAGTGGACGGAACGGAGGGATGAGTCATGCCTCCGAATGCCAATGACGGAATGCATCCTAAAAGGATCCGTTATATCACTGACAGAGGAAGGGACGGAGGTATGATTCATGCATCCAAATGAAAGTGAATTACAGAGGGATGAGTCATGTCTCCGAATGGCATAATTGGACGAATTCTAAAAGATTCTGTTCAATCAGTGAAAGATGACGAAACGGAGGTATGAGTCATGCATGCGAAAGACAGTAGACGAGATGGAGGACCGAGTTATGCTTGTGGAAGCCATTGAACGAATGGCAGAGGACAGGATGGATATATGAGTCATGCATCCGACTCACAATGGACGGATCGGCCGCATGAGTTCTGCCTCCGAATGCCAATGACTGAACGAATCCTAAAAGGATTCGTTCCATCATTGTCAAAGGAGGGGACGGAGGTATGAGTCATGAATCCAAATGAAAGGGCACGGTACGAACGGATGAGTCATGATCCTAATGGAATTAACGGATGAATTCTAAACGATTCAGTTCAATCAGTGAAAGATGAAGGGACGTAGGTATATGTATCCGAATGATAGTGGACAAGATGGAGGAATGAGTTATGCCTGCGGAAGCCATTGAACAAATGACAGAGGACAGGATGGAGGTATGAATAATGGATCCGACTGACAGTGGATGGAACGGTCGTATGAGTCATGCCTCAGAATACCAATGACGGAACGATTCCTAAAAGGATACGTTCCATGACTGACAGAGGAGGAGACTAAGGTAAGAATTTTTAAAGATTTTGTTCAATCAGGGACAAATGACAGGACGGATGGTGTGAGTCATGAATCCGAATGACAGTGGACGGAACGAACGGATGAGTCATGACTCCGAGTGCCATGGATGGAACAAATTCGAAAAGAATCCGCCGCATCACTTTAAGATATAAGAAGGAGGTACGAGTCATGCATCCGAATAACAGTGGGCGAGATGGAGGAATGAGTCATGCCTGCAAAAGTCATTAAACGAATGACAGAGAACAGGACGGGTGTATGAGTCATGCATCCGAATGAGAGTGGATTGAATGGAAGGATGAGTCATGCCTCCGAATGCCATTGAACGACTGACAAAGGACAGGACGGAGGTATAAGTCATACATCGGAATGTCAGTGGACGGAACGGAGGGATGTGTCATGCCTCCGAATGCCAATGACGGAATGCATCCTAAAAGGATCCGTTACATCACCGACAGAGGAAGGGACGGAGGTATGATTCATGCATCCAAATGAAAGTGAACTACAGAGGATGAGTCATGTCTCCGAATGGCATAATTGGACGAATTCTAAAAGATTCTGTTCAATCAGTGAAAGATGACGAGACGAAGGTATGAGTCATGCATCCGAAAGACAGTGGACGCGATGGAGGAACAAGTTATGCTTGTGGAAGCCATTGAACGAATGACAAAGGACAGGATGGAGGTATGAGTCATGCATCCGACTGACAGTGCATGGAACGGACGGATGAGTCATTCTTCAGAATAGCAATGACGGAACGATTCCTAAAAGGATACTTTCCATGACTGACAGAGGAGGAGACGTAGGTAAGAATGCTAAAAGGATTCGTTCCATCATTGACAAAGGAGGGGACGGAGGTATGAGTCATGAATCCAAATGAAAGGGCACGGTACGAACGGATGAGTCATGATCCTAATGGAATTAACGGATGAATTCTAAACGATTCAGCTCAATCAGTGAAAGATGAAGGGACGGAGGTATATGTATCCGAATGATAGTGGACGAGATGGAGGAATGAGTTATGCCTGCGGAAGCCATTGAACAAATGACAGAGGACAGGATGGAGGTATGAATAATGGATCCGACTAACAGTGGATGGAACGGTCGTATGAGTCATGCCTCAGAATACCAATGACGGAACGATTCCTAAAAGGATACGTTCCATGACTGACAGAGGAGGAGACTAAGGTAAGAATTCTAAAAGATTTTGTTCAATCAGGGACAGATGACGGGACGGATGGTGTGAGTCATGAATCCGAATGACAGTGGACGGAACGAACGGATGAGTCATGACTCCGAGTGCCATGGATGGCAGAAATTCGAAAAGAATCCGCCGCATCACTTTAAGATATAGGAAGGAGGTACGAGTCATGCATCCGAATAACAGTGGGCGAGATGGAGTAATGAGTCATGCCTGCAAAAGCCTTTAAACAAATGATGGAGACGGAGGAATGAGTCATGCCTGCAAAATCCTTTAAACGAATGATAGAAAACAGGACGGGTCTATGAGTCACGCATCCGAATGACAGTGGATGGAACGGACGGAAGAGTCATGCCTCCGAATGCCATTGAACGAGTGACAAAGGACAGGTTGGATGTGTAGGTCATACATCGGAATGTCAGTGGACGGTACGGACGGATGAGTCATGCCTCCAAATGCCAATGACGGAACGCATCCTAAAAGGATCTGTTACATCACTGACAGAGGATGGGAAGGAGGTATGATTCATGCATCCAAATGAAAGTGAAGTAAAGAGGGATGAGTCATGACTCCGAATGGCATTAATGGACGAACTCTAAAAGATTCTGTTCACTCAGTGAAAGATGACGAGACGGAGGTATGAGTCATGCATCCGAAAGACAGTGGACGAGATGGAGGAAAGAATTATGCTTGTGGAAGCTATTGAACGAATGACAAATGACAGGACGGAGGTATAAGTCATACATTGCAATGTCAATGGACGGAACTGCCGCATAAGTCCTGCCTCCGAATGCCAATGACTGAACGAATCCTAAAATGATTCGTTCCATCATTGACAAAGGAGGGGACGGAGGTATGAGTAAAGAATCAAAATGAAAAGGCACGGTACGAACGGAAGAGTCATGATCCTAATATATTTTAATGATGCATTCTAATCGATTCAGTTCAATCAGTGAAAGATGACGAGACGGAGGTATAAGTCTTGTATCCGAATGATAGTGGACGAGTTGGAGAAACGAGTTATGCCTGCAGAAGCCATTGAACAAATGACAGAGAACAAGAATGCAGGTAAAAGATGCAGGTATGAGTCATGCATCGAACTCACAGTGGATAGAACAAAAACGGATGTGTCATGCCTCAGAATACCAATGACGGAACGATTCCTAAAAGGATACGTTCCAACACTGACAGAAGAGAAGACGAAGGTAAGGATTCTAAAAGATATTGTTCAATCTCGGACAGATGGCTGGACGGATGTATGAGTCATGCATGCGAATGAGAGTGGACGGAACGGATGGATGAGTCATACCTCCCAGTGCAATGGATGGAACGAATTCGAAAAGGATCCGTCGCATCACTTAAAGATAAAGGAAGGAGGTATGAGTCATGCATCCAAAAGACAGTGGGCGAGATGGATGAATGAGTCATGCCTGCAAAAACCTTTAAACAAATGATAGAGAACAGGACGGCTGTATGAGTCATGCATCTGAATGACAGTGAATGGAACGGACGGATGAGTCAAGCCTCCGAATGCCAATGACGGAACGCATCCTAAAAGGATCCGTTACATCACTGACAGAGGATGGGAAGGAGGTATGATTCATGCATCCAAATGAAAGTGAAGTACAGAGGGATGAGTCATGACTCTAATGGCATTGATGGAAGAATTCTAAAAGATTCTGTTCAATTAGTGAAAGATGACGAGACGGAGGTATGAGTCATGCATCCGAAAGACAGTGGACGAGATGGAGGAAAGAATTATGCTTGTGGAAGCCATTGAACGAATGACAAAGGACAGGTCGGATGTATAAGTCCTGCATCCAACTGACAGTAGATGGAACGGATGGATGAGTCATTCCTCAGAATACCAATGACGGAACGATTCCTAAAATGATACGTTCCATGACTGACAGAGGAGGAGACGGAAGAAGGAATTCTAAAAGATTTTGTTCATTCAGGGACAGATGACAGGACGGATGTATGAGTCATGCATCCGAATGACAGTGGACGGAACGAACGGATGAGTCATGACTCCGAGTGCCATGGATGGAACAAATTTGAAAAGGATCCGCCGCATCACTTTAAGATATAGGAAGGAGGTACGAGTCATGCATCCGAATAACAGTGGGCGAGATGGAGGAATGAGTCATGCCTGCAAAAGCCTTTAAACGAATGATAGAGAACAGGACGGGTCTATGAGTCACGCATCCTAATGACAGTGGATGGGACGGACGGATGAGTCATGCCTCCGAATGCCATTGAACGAGTGACAAAGGACAGGACGGATGAATAGGTCATACATCGGAATGTCTGTGGACGGTACGGACGGATGAGTCATGCCTCCAAATGCCAATGACGGAACGCATCCTAAAAGGATCCGTTACATCACTGACAGAGGATGGGAAGGAGGTACGATTCATGCATCCAAATGAAAGTGAAGTACAGATGGATGAGTCATGACTCGAATGGCATTAATGGAAGAATTCTAAAAGATTCTGTTCAATCAGTGAAAGATGACGAGACGGAGGTATGAGTCATGCATCCGAATGATAGTGGAGGAGATGGAGGAATGAGTTATTCCTGCGGAAGCCATTGAACGAATTACAGAGGACAGGATGGATGTATGAGTCATGCATCCGAATGATAGTTGACGGAACGGACGGATGAGTCATGACTCCGAGTGCCATGGATGGAACGAATTCGAAAAGGATCCGTCGCATCACTTAAAGATATAGGAAGGAGGTAAGAGTCATGCATCCGAATAACAGTGGGCGAGACGGAGGAATGAGTCATGCCTGCAAAAGCCTTTAAACGAATGATAGAGAACAGGACGGGTCTATGAGTCACGCATCCTAATGACAGTGGATGGAACGGACGGATGAGTCATGCCTCCGAATGCCATTGAATGAGTGACAAAGGACAGGACGGATGAATAGGTCATACATCGGAATGTCAGTGGACGGTACGGACGGATGAGTCATGCCTCCAAATGCCAATGACGGAACGCATTCTAAAAGGATCCGTTACATCACTGACAGAGGATGGGAAGGAGGTATGATTCATGCATCCAAATGAAAGTGAAGTACAGAGGGATGAGTCATGACTCGGAATCGCATTAAAGGACGAACTCTAAAAGATTCTGTTCAATCAGTGAAAGATGACGACACGGAGGTATGAGTCATGCATCCGAAAGACAGTGCACGAGATGGAGGAAAGAATTATGCTTGTGGAAGCCATTGAACGAATGACAAAGGACAGGACGGATGTATAAGTCATACATCGCAATGTTAGTGGACGGAACTGCCGCATGAGTCCTGCCTACGAATGCCAATGACTGAACGAATCCTAAAAGGATTCGTTCCATCATTGACAAAGGAGCGGACGGAGGTATGAGTCAAGAATCCAAATACAAGAGCACGGTACGAACGGATGAGTCATGATCCTAATATAATTAAAGGATGCATTCTAATCGATTCAGTTCAATCAGTGAAAGATGACGAGACGGATCCGAATGATAGTGGACGAAACGGACGGATGAGTCATGCCTCCGAGTGCCATGGATGAAAAGAATTCGAAAAGGATTCGTCGCAACACTTAAAGATAAAGGAAGGAGGCATGAGTCATGCATCGAAATGACAGTGGGCGAGATCGAGGAATGAGTCATGCCTGCAAAAGCCTTTAAACTAATGATGGAGAACAGGACCGGTGTATGAGTCATGCATCCGAATGACAGTGAATGGAACGGACGGATGAGTCAAGCCTCCGAATGCCAACGACGGAACGCATCCTAAAATGATCCGTTACATCACTGACAGAGGATGGGAAGGAGGTATGAGTCATGCATCGAAATGAAAGTGAAGTACAGACGGATGAGTCATGACTCGAATGGCATTAATGGAAGAATTCTAAAAGATTCTGTTCAATCAGTGAAAGATGACGAGACGGAGGTATGAGTCATGCATCCGAATGATAGTGGAGGAGATGGAGGAATGAGTTATGCCTGCGGAAGCCATTGAACGACTTACAGAGGACAGGATGGAGGTATGAGTCATGCATACGAATGACAGTGGACGGAACGGACGGATGAGTTATGCCTCCGAGTGTCATGGATGGAACGAATTCGAAAATGATCCGTCGCATCACTTTAAGATATAGGAAGGAGGTACGAGTCATGCATCCGAATGACAGTGGGCGAGATGGAGGAATGAGTCATGCCTGCAAATGCCTTTAAACGAATGATGCCTCCGAATGCCAATGACTGAACGAATCCTAAAAGGATTCGTTCCATCACTGACAAAGGACTGGACGGAGGTATGAGTCATGCATCCAAATGAAAGGTCACGGTACGATGGGATGAGTTTTGATCGGAATGGAATTAACGGACGAATTCCAAACGATTCCGTTCAATGAGTGAAAGATGACGGACAGGACGGAGGTATAAGTCATGCATCCGAATGACACTAGAGGAGATGAGGAAAGAGTTATACTTGCGGAAACTATTGAACGAATGACAGAGGACAGGATGGTGGTATGAATCATGGATCCGACTGACAGTGGACGGAACAGACGTATGAGTCGTGCCTCAGAATACCAATGACGGAACGATTCCTAAAAGGATACGTTCCAACACTGACAGAAGAGAAGACGAAGGTAAGGATTCTAAAAGATATTGTTCAATCTCGGACAGATGGCTGGACGGATGTATGAGTCATGCATGCGAATGAGAGTGGACGGAACGGATGGATGAGTCATACCTCCCAGTGCAATGGATGGAACGAATTCGAAAAGGATCCGTCGCATCACTTAAAGATAAAGGAAGGAGGTATGAGTCATGCATCCAAAAGATAGTGGGCGAGATGGAGGAATGAGTCATGCCTGCAAAAACCTTTAAACAAATGATAGAGAACAGGACGGCTGTATGAGTCATGCATCTGAATGACAGTGAATGGAACGGACGGATGAGTCAAGCCTCCGAATGCCAATGACGGAACGCATCCTAAAAGGATCCGTTACATCACTGACAGAGGATGGGAAGGAGGTATGATTCATGCATCCAAATGAAAGTGAAGTACAGAGGGATGAGTCATGACTCTAATGGCATTGATGGAAGAATTCTAAAAGATTCTGTTCAATTAGTGAAAGATGACGAGACGGAGGTATGAGTCATGCATCCGAAAGACAGTGGACGAGATGGAGGAAAGAATTATGCTTGTGGAAGCCATTGAACGAATGACAAAGGACAGGTCGGATGTATAAGTCCTGCATCCAACTGACAGTAGATGGAACGGATGGATGAGTCATTCCTCAGAATACCAATGACGGAACGATTCCTAAAATGATACGTTCCATGACTGACAGAGGAGGAGACGGAAGAAGGAATTCTAAAAGATTTTGTTCATTCAGGGACAGATGACAGGACGGATGTATGAGTCATGCATCCGAATGACAGAGGACGGAACGGACGGATGAGTCATGCCTCCGAGCGCCATGGATGGAAGGAATTCGAAAAAGATCCGTCGCATTACTTAAAGATATAGGAAGGAGGTATGAGTCATGCATCCGTATGACAGTGGGCGGGATGGAGGAATGAGTCATTCCTGCAAAAGCCTTTAAACGAATGTTAGAGAACAAGACGGGTCTATGAGTCACGCATCCGAATGACAGTGGATGGAACGGACGGATGAGTCATGCCTCCGAATGCCATTGAACGAGTGACAAAGGACAGGACTGATAGGAAGGAGGTACGAGTCATGCATCCGAATGACAGTGGGCGAGATGGAGGAATGAGTCATGCCTGCAAAAGCCTTTAAACGAATGATGCCTCCGAATGCCAATGACTGAACGAATCCTAAAAGGATTCGTTCCATCACTGACAAAGGACTGGACGGAGGTATGAGTCATGCATCCAAATGAAAGGTCACGGTACGATGGGATGAGTTTTGATCGGAATGGAATTAACGGACGAATTCCAAACGTTTCCGTTCAATGAGTGAAAGATGACGGACAGGACGGAGATATAAGTCATGCATCCGAATGACACTAGAGGAGATGAGGAAAGAGTTATGCTTGCGGAAACTATTGAACGAATGACAGAGGACAGGATGGTGGTATGAATCATAGATCCGACTGACAGTGGACGGAACAGACGTATGAGTCTTGCCTCAGAATACCAATGACGGAACGATTCCTAAAAGGATACGTTCCAACACTGACAGAAGAGAAGACGAAGGTAAGGATTCTAAAAGATATTGTTCAATCTCGGACAGATGGCTGGACGGATGTATGAGTCATGCATACGAATGAGAGTGGACGGAACGGATGGATGAGTCATACCTCCCAGTGCAATGGATGGAACGAATTCGAAAAGGATCCGTCGCATCACTTAAAGATAAAGGAAGGAGGTATGAGTCATGCATCCAGAAGACAGTGGGCGAGATGGAGGAATGAGTCATGCCTGCAAAATTCATTAAACGAACGACAGAGAACAGGACGGGTGTATGAATCACGCATCCGAATGAGAGTGGATGGAATGGAAGGATCAGTCTGGCCTCCGAATGCCATTGAACGACTGGACGGAGGTATAAGTCATACATCGGAATGTCAGTGGACGGTACGGAGGGATGAGTCATGCGTCAGAATGCCAATGACGGAACGATTCCTAAAATGATACGTTCCAAGACTGACAGAGGAGGAGAAGGAGGTAAGAATTCTAAAAGATTTTTTCAATCAGCGACAGATGACGGGACGGAAGTATGAGTCATGAATCCGAATGACAATGACTGAACGAATTCTAAAAGGAATCGTTCCAGCATTGACAAAGGAGGGGACGGAGGTATGAGTCATGAATCTAAATGAAAGGGCACGGTACGAACGGAAGAGTCATGATCCTAATGGAATTAACGGATGAAACGATTCTAACCGATTCTAAACGATTCAGTTCGATCAGTGAAAGATGAAGGGACGGAGGTATATGAATCCGAATCATAGTGGACGAGATGGAGGAATGAGTTATGCCTGCGGAAGCCATTGATTAAATCACAGAGGACAGGATGGAGGTATGAATCATGGATCCGACTGACAGTGGGCGGAACGGACGTATGAGTCATGCCTCAGAATACCAATGACGGAAAGATTCCTAAAAGGTTACGTTCCATGACTGACAGAGGAGGAGACTAAGGTAAGAATTCTAAAAGATTTTGTTCAATCAGGGACAGATGACGGGACGGATGGTGTGAGTCATGAATCGGAATGACAGTGGACGGAACGAACGGATGAGTCATGACTCCGAGTGCCATGGATGGAACAAATTCGAAAAGAATCCGCCGCATCACTTTAAGACATAGGAAAGTGGTACGAGTCAAGCTTCCGAATGACAGTGGGCGAGATGGAGGAATGAGTCATGCCTGCAAAAGCCTTTAAACAAATGATAGAGAACAGGACGGCTGTATGAGTCATGCATCTGAATGACAGTGAATGGAACGGACGGATGAGTCAAGCCTCCGAATGCCAATGACGGAACGCATCCTAAAAGGATCCGTTACATCACTGACAGAGGATGAGAAGGAGGTATGATTCATGCATCCAAATGAAAGTGAAGTACAGAGGGATGAGTCATGACTCTAATGGCATTAATGGACGAAATCTAAAAGATTCTGTTCAATCAGTGAAAGATGACGAGACGGATGTATGAGTCATGCATCCGAAAGACAGTGGACGAGATGGAGGAAAGAATTATGCTTGTGGAAGCTATTGAACGAATGACAAAGGACAGGACGGAGGTATAAGTCATACATCGCAATGTCGCTGGACAGAACTGCCGCATGAGTCCTGCCTCCGAATGCCAATGACTGAACGATTCCTAAAATGATTCGTTCCATAATTGACAAAGGAGGGGACGGAGGTATGAGTAAAGAATCAAAATGAAAAGGCACGGTACGAACGGATGAGTCATGATCCTAATATAATTAAAGGATGCATTCTAATCGATTCAGTTTTATCTGTGAAAGTTGACGGGACGGAGGTATAAGTCTTGTATCCGAATGATAGTGGACGAGTTGGAGAAACGAGTTATGCCAGCGGAAGCCATTGAACAAATGACAGAGGACAGGATGCAGGTATGAGTCATGCATCCAACTGACAGTGGATGGAACGGACGGATGAGTCATGCATCAGAATACCAATGACGGAACGATTCCTAAAATGATACGTTCAATGACTGCCAGAGGAGGAGACGGAGGTAAGAATTCTAAAAGATTTTTTCAATCAGCGACAGATGACGGGACGGAAGTATGAGTCATGAATCCGAATGACAGTGGACGGAACGGACGGATGAGTCATGCCTAAGAATGCCATTAAACGAGTGACAAAGGACAGGACGGATGTATAGGTCATACATCGGAATGTCAGTGGACGGTACGGACGGATGATTCATGCCTCCAAATGCCAATGACGGAACGCATCCTAAAAGAATCCGTTACATCACTGACAGAGGATGGGAAGGAGGTATGATTCATGCATCCAAATAAGAGTGAAGTACAGAGGGATGAGTCATGACTCCGAATGGCATTAATGGACGAACTCTAAAAGATTCTGTTCAATTAGTGAAAGATGACGAGACGGAAGTATGAGTCATGCATCCGAAAGACAGTGGACGAGATGGAGGAAAGAATTATGCTTGTGGAAGCCATTGAACGAATGACAAAGGACAGGACGGATGAATAAGTCATACATCGCAATGTCAGTGGACGGAACTGCCGCATGAATCCTGCCTCCGAATGCCAATGACTGAACGAATCCTAAAAGGATTCGTTCCATCATTGACAAAGGAGGGGACGGAGGTATGAGTCAAGAATCCAAATGAAAGAGCACGGTACGAACGGATGAGTCATGATCCTAATATAATTAAAGGATGCATTCTAATCGATTCAGTTTAATCAGTGAAAGATGACGAGACGGAGGTATAAGTCTTGTATCCGAATGATAGTGGACGAGGTGGAGAAACGAGTTATGCCTGCAGAAGCCATAGAACAAATGACAGAGAACAGGAATGCAGGTAAAAGATGCAGGTATGAGTCATGCATCGAACTAACAGTGGATAGAACAAAATTGGATGAGTCATGCCTCAGAATACCAATGACGGAACGATTCCTAAAAGGATACTTTCCATGACTGACAGAGGAGGATACTAAGGTAAGAATTCTAAAAGATTTTGTTCAATCAGGGACAGATGACAGGACGGATGTGTGAATCATGAATCCGAATGACAGTGGACGGAACGAACGGATGAGTCATGACTCCGAGTGCCATGGATGGAACAAATTTGAAAAGGATTCGCCGCATCACTTTAAGATATAGGAAGGAGGTACGAGTCATGCATCCGAATAACAGTGGGCGAGATGGAGGAATGAGTCATGCCTTCAAAAGCCTTTAAACGAATGATAGAGAACAGGACGGGTCTATGAGTCACGCATCCTAATGACAGTGGATGGAACGGACGGATGAGTCATGCCTAAGAATGCCATTGAACGAGTGACAAAGGACAGGACGGATGTATAGGTCATACATCGGAATGTCAGTGGACGGTACGGACGGATGAGTCATGCCTCCAAATGCCAATGACGGAACGCATTCTAAAAGGATCCGTTACATCACTGACAGAGGATGGGAAGGAGGTATGATTCATGCATCCAAATGAAAGTTAAGTACAGAGGGATGAGTCATGACTCGAATGGCATTAATGGAAGAATTCTGAAAGATTCTGCTCAATCAGTGAAAGATGACGAGAAGGAGGTATGAGTCATGCATCCGAATGATAGTGGAGGAGATGGAGGAATGAGTTATGCCTGCGGAAGCCATTGAACGAATTACAGAGGACAGGATGGAGGTATGAGTCATGCATCCGAATGATAGTGGACGGAACGGACGGATGAGTCATGCTTCCGAGTGCCATGGATGGAACGAATTCGAAAAGGATCCGTCGAATCACTTAAAGATATAGGAAGGAGGTAAGAGTCATGCATCCGAATGACAGTGGGCGAGACGGAGGAATGAGTCATGCCTGCAAAAGCCTCTAAACGAATGATAGAGAACAGGACGGGTCTATGAGTCACGCATCCGAATGACAGTGGATGGAACGGACGGATGAGTCATGCCTCCGAATGCCATTGAACGAGTGACAAACGACAGGACGGATGTCTAGGTCATACATCGGAATGTCAGTGGACGGTACGGACGGATGAGTCATGCCTCCAAATGCCAATGACGGAACGCATCCTAAAAGGATCCGTTACATCACTGACAGAGGATGGGAAGGAGGTATGATTCATGCATCCAAATGAAAGTGAAGTACAGAGGGATGAGTCATGACTCTGAATCGCATTAAAGGACGAACTCTAAAAGATTCTGTTCAATCAGTGAAAGATGACGACACGGAGGTATGAGTCATGCATCCGAAAGACAGTGAACGAGATGGAGGAAAGAATTATGCTTGTGAAAGCCATTGAACGCATGACAAAGGACAGGACGGATGTATAAGTCATACATCGCAATGTCAGTGGACGGAACTGCCGCATGAGTCCTGCCTCAGAATGCCAATGACTGAACGAATCCTAAAAGGATTCCTTCCACCATTGACAAAGGAGGGGACGGAGGTATGAGTAAAGAATCCAAATGAAACAGCACGGTACGAACGGATGAGTCATCATCCTAATATAATTAAAGGTAATGAAATAGGTAATGAAATAAAAAGTATGAGTAATGAATCCGAATGATAGTGGACGAAACGGACGGATGAGTCATGCCTCCGAGTGCCATGGATGGAAAGAATTCGAAAAGGATCCGCCGCATCACTTTAAGATATAGGAAGGAGGTACGAGTCATGCATCCGAATAACAGTGGGCGAGATGGAGGAATGAGTCATGCCTGCAAAAGCCTTTAAACGAATAATAGAGAACAGGACGGGTCTATGAGTCACGCATGCTAATGACAGAGGATGGAACGGACGGATGAGTCATGCCTAAGAATGCCATTGAACGAGTGACAAAGGACAGGACGGATGTATAGGTCATACATCGGAATGTCAGTGGACGGTACGGACGGATGATTCATGCCTCCAAATGCCAATGACGGAACGCATCCTAAAAGAATCCGTTACATCACTGACAGAGGATGGGAAGGAGGTATGATTCATGCATCCAAATAAGAGTGAAGTACAGAGGGATGAGTCATGACTCCGAATGGCATTAATGGACGAACTCTAAAAGATTCTGTTCAATTAGTGAAAGATGACGAGACGGAAGTATGAGTCATGCATCCGAAAGACAGTGGACGAGATGGAGGAAAGAATTATGCTTGTGGAAGCCATTGAACGAATGACAAAGGACAGGACGGATGAATAAGTCATACATCGCAATGTCAGTGGACGGAACTGCCGCATGAATCCTGCCTCCGAATGCCAATGACTGAACGAATCCTAAAAGGATTCGTTCCATCATTGACAAAGGAGGGGACGGAGGTATGAGTCAAGAATCCAAATGAAAGAGCACGGTACGAACGGATGAGTCATGATCCTAATATAATTAAAGGATGCATTCTAATCGATTCAGTTTAATCAGTGAAAGATGACGAGACGGAGGTATAAGTCTTGTATCCGAATGATAGTGGACGAGGTGGAGAAACGAGTTATGCCTGCAGAAGCCATAGAACAAATGACAGAGAACAGGAATGCAGGTAAAAGATGCAGGTATGAGTCATGCATCGAACTAACAGTGGATAGAACAAAATTGGATGAGTCATGCCTCAGAATACCAATGACGGAACGATTCCTAAAAGGATACTTTCCATGACTGACAGAGGAGGATACTAAGGTAAGAATTCTAAAAGATTTTGTTCAATCAGGGACAGATGACAGGACGGATGTGTGAATCATGAATCCGAATGACAGT
Organism: Maratus michaelseni; assembly: GCA_963931845.1. Lineage (NCBI taxonomy): Eukaryota > Metazoa > Arthropoda > Arachnida > Araneae > Salticidae > Maratus > Maratus michaelseni. Next base: position 342,580,727 of record OZ007591.1, on the reverse strand, counting down.
GGACGGAACGAACGGATGAGTCATGACTCCGAGTGCCATGGATGGAACAAATTTGAAAAGGATTCGCCGCATCACTTTAAGATATAGGAAGGAGGTACGAGTCATGCATCCGAATAACAGTGGGCGAGATGGAGGAATGAGTCATGCCTTCAAAAGCCTTTAAACGAATGATAGAGAACAGGACGGGTCTATGAGTCACGCATCCTAATGACAGTGGATGGAACGGACGGATGAGTCATGCCTAAGAATGCCATTGAACGAGTGACAAAGGACAGGACGGATGTATAGGTCATACATCGGAATGTCAGTGGACGGTACGGACGGATGAGTCATGCCTCCAAATGCCAATGACGGAACGCATTCTAAAAGGATCCGTTACATCACTGACAGAGGATGGGAAGGAGGTATGATTCATGCATCCAAATGAAAGTTAAGTACAGAGGGATGAGTCATGACTCGAATGGCATTAATGGAAGAATTCTGAAAGATTCTGCTCAATCAGTGAAAGATGACGAGAAGGAGGTATGAGTCATGCATCCGAATGATAGTGGAGGAGATGGAGGAATGAGTTATGCCTGCGGAAGCCATTGAACGAATTACAGAGGACAGGATGGAGGTATGAGTCATGCATCCGAATGATAGTGGACGGAACGGACGGATGAGTCATGCTTCCGAGTGCCATGGATGGAACGAATTCGAAAAGGATCCGTCGAATCACTTAAAGATATAGGAAGGAGGTAAGAGTCATGCATCCGAATGACAGTGGGCGAGACGGAGGAATGAGTCATGCCTGCAAAAGCCTCTAAACGAATGATAGAGAACAGGACGGGTCTATGAGTCACGCTTCCGAATGACAGTGGATGGAACGGACGGATGAGTCATGCCTCCGAATGCCATTGAACGAGTGACAAACGACAGGACGGATGTCTAGGTCATACATCGGAATGTCAGTGGACGGTACGGACGGATGAGTCATGCCTCCAAATGCCAATGACGGAACGCATCCTAAAAGGATCCGTTACATCACTGACAGAGGATGGGAAGGAGGTATGATTCATGCATCCAAATGAAAGTGAAGTACAGAGGGATGAGTCATGACTCTGAATCGCATTAAAGGACGAACTCTAAAAGATTCTGTTCAATCAGTGAAAGATGACGACACGGAGGTATGAGTCATGCATCCGAAAGACAGTGAACGAGATGGAGGAAAGAATTATGCTTGTGAAAGCCATTGAACGCATGACAAAGGACAGGACGGATGTATAAGTCATACATCGCAATGTCAGTGGACGGAACTGCCGCATGAGTCCTGCCTCAGAATGCCAATGACTGAACGAATCCTAAAAGGATTCCTTCCACCATTGACAAAGGAGGGGACGGAGGTATGAGTAAAGAATCCAAATGAAACAGCACGGTACGAACGGATGAGTCATCATCCTAATATAATTAAAGGTAATGAAATAGGTAATGAAATAAAAAGTATGAGTAATGAATCCGAATGATAGTGGACGAAACGGACGGATGAGTCATGCCTCCGAGTGCCATGGATGGAAAGAATTCGAAAAGGATCCGCCGCATCACTTTAAGATATAGGAAGGAGGTACGAGTCATGCATCCGAATAACAGTGGGCGAGATGGAGGAATGAGTCATGCCTGCAAAAGCCTTTAAACGAATAATAGAGAACAGGACGGGTCTATGAGTCACGCATGCTAATGACAGAGGATGGAACGGACGGATGAGTCATGCCTAAGAATGCCATTGAACGAGTGACAAAGGACAGGACGGATGTATAGGTCATACATCGGAATGTCAGTGGACAGTACGGACGGATGAGTCATGCCTCCAAATGCCAATGACGGAACGCATCCTAAAAGGATCCGTTACATCACTGACAGAGGATGGGAAGGAGGTATGATTCATGCATCCAAATGAAAGGGAAGTACAGAGGGATGAGTCATGACTCGAATGGCATTAATGGAAGAATTCTGAAAGATTCTGTTCAATCTGTGAAAGATGACGAGACGGAGGTATGAGTCATGCATCCGAATGATAGTGGAGGAGATGGAGGAATGAGTTATGCCTGCGGAAGCCATTGAACGAATTACAGAGGACAGGATGGAGGTATGAGTCATGCATCCGAATGATAGTGGACGAAACGGACGGATGAGTCATGCATCCGAGTGCCATGGATGGAAAGAATTCGAAAAGGATCCGCCGCATCACTTTAAGATATAGGAAGGAGGTACGAGTCATGCATCCGAATGACAGTGGGCGAGATGGAGGAATGAGTTATGCCTGCAAAAGCCTTTAAAATAATGATGGAGAACAGGACGGGTGTATGAGTCACGCATCCGAATGACAGTGGATGGAACGGCCGCATGAGTCCTGCCTCCGAATGCCAATGACTGAACAAATCCTAAAAGGATTCGTTCCATCACTGACAAAGGAGGGGACGGAGGTATGAGTCATGCATCCAAATGAAAGGTCACGGTACGATGGGATGAGTTTTGATCGGAATGGAATTAACTGACGAATTCCAAACGATTCCGTTCAATGAGTGAAAGATGACGGGCAGGACGGAGGTATAAGTCATGCATCCGAATGACACTAGAGGAGATGAGGAAAGAGTTATGCTTGCGGAAACCATTGAACGAACGACAGAGGACAGGATGGTGGTATGAATCATGGATCCGACTGACAGTGGACGGAACGGACGTAGGAGTCTTGCCTCAGAAAACCAATGACGGAACGATTCCTAAAAGGATACGTTCCAACACTGACAGAAGAGAAGACGAAGGTAAGGATTCTAAAAGATATTGTTCAATCTCGGACAGATGACTGGACGGATGTATGAGTCATGCATACGAATGACAGTGGACGGAACGGATGGATGAGTCATACCTCCCAGAGCAATGGATGGAACGAATTCGAAAAGTATCCGTCGCATCACTTAAAGATAAATGAAGGAGGTATTAGTCATGCATCCAAAAGACAGTGGGCGAGATGGAGGAATGAGTCATGCCTGCAAAAGTCATTAAATGAACGACAGAGAACAGGACGGGTCTATGAGTCACGCATTCGAATGAGAGTGGATGGAATGGAAGGATGAGTCATGCCTCCGAATGCCACTGAACGAGAGGACGGAGGTATAAGTCATATATCGGAATGTCAGTGGACGGAACGGAGGGATGAGTCATGCGTCAGAATGCCAATGAAGGAACTATTCCTAAAATGATACATTCCATGACTGACAGAGGAGGAGAAGGAGGTAAGAATTCTAAAAGATTTTTTCAATCAGCGACAGATGACGGGACGGAAGTATGAGTCATGAATCCGAATGACAATGACTGAACGAATTCTAAAAGGATTCGTTCCAGCATTGACAAAGGAGGGCACGGAGGTATGAGTCATGAATCTAAATGAAAGGGCACGGTACGAACGGAAGAATCATGATCCTAATGGAATTAACGGATGAATTCTAAACGATTCAGTTCGATCAGTGAAAGATGAAGGGACGGAGGTATATGAATCCGAATCATAGTAGACGAGATGGAGGAATGAGTTATGCCTGCGGAAGCCATTGATTAAATGAGAGAGAACAGGATGGAGGTATGAATAATGGATCCGACTGACAGTGGGCGGAACGGACGTATGAGTCATGACAGAATACCAATGACGGAACGATTCATAAAAGGATATGTTCCATGACTGACAGAGGAGGAGGCTAAGGTAAGAATTCTAAAAGACTTTGTTCAATCAGGGACAGACGACGGGACGGAAGTATGAGTCATGAATCCGAATGACAGTGGACGGAACGGACGGATGAGTCATGCCTAAGAATGCCATTGAACGAGTGACAAAGGACAGGACGGATGTATACGTCATACATCGGAATGTCAGTGGACGGTACGGACGGATGAGTCATGCCTCCAAATGCCAATGACGGAACGCATCCTAAAAGGATCCGTTACATCACTGACAGAGGATGGGAAGGAGGTATGATTCATGCATCCAAATGAAAGTGAAGTACAGAGGGATGAGTCATGACTCCGAATGGCATTAATGGACGAACTCTAAAAGATTCTGTTCAATTAGTGAAAGGTGACGAGACGGAAGTATGAGTCATGCATCCGAAAGACAGTGGACGAGATGGAGGAAAGAATTATGTTTGTGGAAGCTATTGAACGAATGACAAATGACAGGACGGAGGTATAAGTCATACATTGCAATGTCAATGGACTGAACTGCCGCATAAGTCCTGCCTCCGAATGCCAATGACTGAACGAATCCTAAAATGATTCGTTCCATCATTGACAAAGGAGAGGACGGAGGTATGAGTAAAGAATCAAAATGAAAAGGCACGGTACGAACGGACAGATGACGGGACGGATGTGTGAGTCATGAATCCGAATGACAGTGGACGGAACGAACGGATGAGTCATGACTCCGAGTGCCATGGATGGAACAAATTTGAAAAGGATCCGCCGCATCACTTTAAGATATAGGAAGGAGGTACGAGTCATGCATCCGAATAACAGTGGGCGAGATGGAGGAATGAGTCATGCCTGCAAAAGCCTTTAAACGAATGATAGAGAACAGGACGGGTCTATGAGTCACGCATCCTAATGACAGTGGATGGGATGGACGGATGAGTCATGCCTCCGAATGCCATTGAACGAGTGACAAAGGACAGGACGGATGAATAGGTCATACATCGGAATGTCTGTGGACGGTACGGACGGATGAGTCATGCCTCCAAATGCCAATGACGGAACGCATCCTAAAAGGATCCGTTACATCACTGACAGAGGATGGGAAGGAGGTATGATTCATGCATCCAAATGAAAGTGAAGTACAGATGGATGAGTCATGACTCGAATGGCATTAATGGAAGAATTCTAAAAGATTCTGTTCAATCAGTGAAAGATGACGAGACGGAGGTATGAGTCATGCATCCGAATGATAGTGGAGGAGATGGAGGAATGAGTTATGCCTGCGGAAGCCATTGAACGAATTACAGAGGACAGGATGGATGTATGAGTCATGCATCCGAATGATAGTTGACGGAACGGACGGATGAGTCATGACTCCGAGTGCCATGGATGGAACGAATTCGAAAAGGATCCGTCGCATCACTTAAAGATATAGGAAGGAGGTAAGAGTCATGCATCCGAATAACAGTGGGCGAGACGGAGGAATGAGTCATGCCTGCAAAAGCCTTTAAACGAATGATAGAGAACAGGACGGGTCTATGAGTCACGCATCCTAATGACAGTGGATGGAACGGACGGATGAGTCATGCCTCCGAATGCCATTGAACGAGTGACAAAGGACAGGACGGATGAATAGGTCATACATCGGAATGTCAGTGGACGGTACGGACGGATGAGTCATGCCTCCAAATGCCAATGACGGAACGCATCCTAAAAGGATCCGTTACATCACTGACAGAGGATGGGAAGGAGGTATGATTCATGCATCCAAATGAAAGTGAAGTACAGAGGGATGAGTCATGACTCTGAATCGCATTAAAGGACGAACTCTAAAAGATTCTGTTCAATCAGTGAAAGATGACGACACGAGGTATGAGTCATGCATCCGAAAGACAGTGAACGAGATGGAGGAAAGAATTATGCTTGTGGAAGCCATTGAACGAATGACAAAGGACAGGACTGATGTATAAGTAATACATCGCAATGTCAGTGGACGGAACTGCCGCATGAGTCCTGCCTACGAATGCCAATGACTGAACGAATCCTAAAAGGATTCGTTCCATCATTGACAAAGGAGCTTACGGAGGTATGAGTCAAGAATCCAAATAAAAGAGCACGGTACGAACGGATGAGTCATGATCCTAATATAATTAAAGGATGCATTCTAATCGATTCAGTTCAATCAGTGAAAGATGACGAGACGGATGTATAAGTCTTGTATCCGAATGATAGTGGACGAGTTGGACAAACGAGTTATGCCTGCGGAAGCCATTGAACATATGACAGAGGACAGGATGCAGGTATGATTCATGCATCTAACTGACAGTGGATGGAACGGACGGATGAGTCATTCCTCAGATTACCAATGACGGAACGATTCCTAAAATGATACGTTCCATGACTGACAGAGGAGTAGAAAGAGGTAAGAATTCTAAAAGATTTTTTCTATCAGCGACAGATGACGGGACGGAAGAATGAGTAATGAATCCGAATGATAGTGGACGAAACGGACGGATGAGTCATGCCTCCGAGTGCCATGGATGGAAAGAATTCGAAAAGGATTCGTCGCAACACTTAAAGATAAAGGAAGGAGGCATGAGTCATGCATCGAAATGACAGTGGGCGAGATGGAGGAATGAGTCATGCCTGCAAAAGCCTTTAAACTAATGATGGAGAACAGGACCGGTGTATGAGTCTTGCATCCGAATGACAGTGAATGGAACGGACGGATGAGTCAAGCCTCCGAATGCGAACGACGGAACGCATCCTAAAATGATCCGTTACATCACTGACAGAGGATGGGAAGGAGGTATGAGTCATGCATCGAAATGAAAGTGAAGTACAGACGGATGAGTCATGACTCGAATGGCATTAATGGAAGAATTCTAAAAGATTCTGTTCAATCAGTGAAAGATGACGAGACGGAGGTATGAGTCATGCATCCGAATGATAGTGGAGGAGATGGAGGAATGAGTTATGCCTGCGGAAGCCATTGAACGACTTACAGAGGACAGGATGGAGGTATGAGTCATGCATACGAATGACAGTGGACGGAACGGACGGATGAGTCATGCCTCCGAGTGTCATGGATGGAACGAATTCGAAAATGATCCGTCGCATCACTTTAAGATATAGGAAGGAGGTACGAGTCATGCATCCGAATGACAGTGGGCGAGATGGAGGAATGAGTCATGCCTGCAAAAGCCTTTAAACGAATGATGCCTCCGAATGCCAATGACTGAACGAATCCTAAAAGGATTCGTTCCATCACTGACAAAGGACTGGACGGAGGTATGAGTCATGCATCCAAATGAAAGGTCACGGTACGATGGGATGAGTTTTGATCGGAATGGAATTAACGGACGAATTCCAAACGATTCCGTTCAATGAGTGAAAGATGACGGACAGGACGGAGGTATAAGTCATGCATCCGAATGACACTAGAGGAGATGAGGAAAGAGTTATGCTTGCGGAAACTATTGAACGAATGACAGAGGACAGGATGGTGGTATGAATCATGGATCCGACTGACAGTGGACGGAACAGACGTATGAGTCGTGCCTCAGAATACCAATGACGGAACGATTCTTAAAAGATACGTTCCAACACTGACAGAAGAGAAAACGAAGGTAAGGATTCTAAAAGATATTGTTCAATCTCGGACAGATGGCTGGACGGATGTATGAGTCATGCATGCGAATGAGAGTGGACGGAACGGATGGATGAGTCATACCTCCCAGTGCAATGGATGGAACGAATTCGAAAAGGATCCGTCGCATCATTTAAAGATAAAGGAAGGAGGTATGAGTCATGCATCCAAAAGACAGTGGGCGAGATGGAGGAATGAGTCATGCCTGCAAAAACCTTTAAACAAATGATAGAGAACAGGACGGCTGTATGAGTCATGCATCTGAATGACAGTGAATGGAACGGACGGATGAGTCAAGCCTCCGAATGCCAATGACGGAACGCATCCTAAAAGGATCCGTTACATCACTGACAGAGGATGGGAAGGAGGTATGATTCATGCATCCAAATGAAAGTGAAGTACAGAGGGATGAGTCATGACTCTAATGGCATTGATGGAGCACATGCCGGATGACATGATGGAGCACATGATGATTCACATGCATCCGAAAGACAGTGGACGAGATGGAGGAAAGAATTATGCTTGTGGAAGCCATTGAACGAATGACAAAGGACAGGTCGGATGTATAAGTCCTGCATCCAACTGACAGTAGATGGAACGGATGGATGAGTCATTCCTCAGAATACCAATGACGGAACGATTCCTAAAATGATACGTTCCATGACTGACAGAGGAGGAGACGGAAGAAGGAATTCTAAAAGATTTTGTTCATTCAGGGACAGATGACAGGACGGATGTATGAGTCATGCATCCGAATGACAGAGGACGGAACGGACGGATGAGTCATGCCTCCGAGCGCCATGGATGGAAGGAATTCGAAAAAGATCCGTCGCATTACTTAAAGATATAGGAAGGAGGTATGAGTCATGCATCCGTATGACAGTGGGCGGGATGGAGGAATGAGTCATTCCTGCAAAAGCCTTTAAACGAACGACAGAGAACAGGACGGGTGTATGAGTCACGCATCCGAATGAGAGTGGATGGAATGGAAGGATGAGTCTGGCCTCCGAATGCCATTGAACGACTGGACGGAGGTATAAGTCATACATCGGAATGTCAGTGGACGGAACGGAGGGATGAGTCATGCGTCAGAATGCCAATGACGGAACGATTCCTAAAATGATACGTTCCAAGACTGACAGAGGAGGAGAAGGAGGTAAGTATTCTAAAAGATTTTTTCAATCAGCGACAGATGACGGGACGGAAGTATGAGTCATGAATCCGAATGACAATGACTGAACGAATTCTAAAAGGAATCGTTCCAGCATTGACAAAGGAGGGGACGGAGGTATGAGTCATGAATCTAAATGAAAGGGCACGGTACGAACGGAAGAGTCATGATCCTAATGGAATTAACGGATGAAACGATTCTAACCGATTCTAAACGATTCAGTTCGATCAGTGAAAGATGAAGGGACGGAGGTATATGAATCCGAATCATAGTGGACGAGATGGAGGAATGAGTTATGCCTGCGGAAGCCATTGATTAAATCACAGAGGACAGGATGGAGGTATGAATCATGGATCCGACTGACAGTGGGCGGAACGGACTTATGAGTCATGCCTCAGAATACCAATGACGGAACGATTCCTAAAAGGTTACGTTCCATGACTGACAGAGGAGGAGACTAAGGTAAGAATTCTAAAAGATTTTGTTCAATCAGGGACAGATGACGGGACGGATGGTGTGAGTCATGAATCGGAATGACAGTGGACGGAACGAACGGATGAGTCATGACTCCGAGTGCCATGGATGGAACAAATTCGAAAAGAATCCGCCGCATCACTTTAAGACATAGGAAAGTGGTACGAGTCATGCTTCCGAATGACAGTGGGCGAGATGGAGGAATGAGTCATGCCTGCAAAAGCCTTTAAACAAATGATAGAGAACAGGACGGCTGTATGAGTCATGCATCTGAATGACAGTGAATGGAACGGACGGATGAGTCAAGCCTCCGAATGCCAATGACGGAACGCATCCTAAAAGGATCCGTTACATCACTGACAGAGGATGAGAAGGAGGTATGATTCATGCATCCAAATGAAAGTGAAGTACAGAGGGATGAGTCATGACTCTAATGGCATTAATGGACGAAATCTAAAAGATTCTGTTAATCAGTGAAAGATGACGAGACGGATGTATGAGTCATGCATCCGAAAGACAGTGGACGAGATGGAGGAAAGAATTATGCTTGTGGAAGCTATTGAACGAATGACAAAGGACAGGACGGAGATATAAGTCATACAACGCAATGTCGCTGGACAGAACTGCCGCATGAGTCCTGCCTCCGAATGCCAATGACTGAACGATTCCTAAAATGATTCGTTCCATAATTGACAAAGGAGGGGACGGAGGTATGAGTAAAGAATCAAAATGAAAAGGCACGGTACGAACGGATGAGTCATGATCCTAATATAATTAAAGGATGCATTCTAATCGATTCAGTTTTATCTGTGAAAGTTGACGGGACGGAGGTATAAGTCTTGTATCCGAATGATAGTGGACGAGTTGGAGAAACGAGTTATGCCAGCGGAAGCCATTGAACAAATGACAGAGGACAGGATGCAGGTATGAGTCATGCATCCAACTGACAGTGGATGGAACGGACGGATGAGTCATGCATCAGAATACCAATGACGGAACGATTCCTAAAATGATACGTTCAATGACTGCCAGAGGAGGAGACGGAGGTAAGAATTCTAAAAGATTTTTTCAATCAGCGACAGATGACGGGACGGAAGTATGAGTCATGAATCCGAATGACAGTGGACGGAACGGACGGATGAGTCATGCCTAAGAATGCCATTAAACGAGTGACAAAGGACAGGACGGATATATAGGTCATACATCGGAATGTCAGTGGACGGTACGGACGGATGATTCATGCCTCCAAATGCCAATGACGGAACGCATCCTAAAAGAATCCGTTACATCACTGACAGATGATGGGAAGGAGGTATGATTCATGCATCCAAATAAGAGTAAAGTACAGAGGGATGAGTCATGACTCCGAATGGCATTAATGGACGAACTCTAAAAGATTCTGTTCAATTAGTGAAAGATGACGAGACGGAAGTATGAGTCATGCACCCGAAAGACAGTGGACGAGATGGAGGAAAGAATTATGCTTGTGGAAGCCATTGAACGAATGACAAAGGACAGGACGGATGAATAAGTCATACATCGCAATGTCAGTGGACGGAACTGCCGCATGAATCCTGCCTCCGAATGCCAATGACTGAACGAATCCTAAAAGGATTCGTTCCATCATTGACAAAGGAGGGGACGGAGGTATGAGTCAAGAATCCAAATGAAAGAGCACGGTACGAACGGATGAGTCATGATCCTAATATAATTAAAGGATGCATTCTAATCGATTCAGTTTAATCAGTGAAAGATGACGAGACGGAGGTATAAGTCTTGTATCCGAATGATAGTGGACGAGGTGGAGAAACGAGTTATGCCTGCAGAAGCCATAGAACAAATGACAGAGAACAGGAATGCAGGTAAAAGATGCAGGTATGAGTCATGCATCGAACTAACAGTGGATAGAACAAAATTGGATGAGTCATGCCTCAGAGTACCAATGACGGAACGATTCCTAAAAGGATACTTTCCATGACTGACAGAGGAGGATACTAAGGTAAGAATTCTAAAAGATTTTGTTCAATCAGGGACAGATGACAGGACGGATGTGTGAGTCATGAATCCGAATGACAGTGGACGGAACGAACGGATGAGTCATGACTCCGAGTGCCATGGATGGAACAAATTTGAAAAGGATTCGCCGCATCACTTTAAGATATAGGAAGGAGGTACGAGTCATGCATCCGAATAACAGTGGGCGAGATGGAGGAATGAGTCATGCCTTCAAAAGCCTTTAAACGAATGATAGAGAACAGGACGGGTCTATGAGTCACGCATCCTAATGACAGTGGATGGAACGGACGGATGAGTCATGCCTAAGAATGCCATTGAACGAGTGACAAAGGACAGGACGGAGGTATAGGTCATACATCGGAATGTCAGTGGACGGTACGGACGGATGAGTCATGCCTCCAAATGCCAATGACGGAACGCATCCTAAAAGGATCCGTTACATCACTGACAGAGGATGGGAAGGAGGTATGATTCATGCATCCAAATGAAAGGGAAGTACAGAGGGATGAGTCATGACTCGAATGGCATTAATGGAAGAATTCTGAAAGATTCTGTTCAATCAGTGAAAGATGACGAGAAGGAGGTATGAGTCATGCATCCGAATGATAGTGGAGGAGATGGAGGAATGAGTTATGCCTGCGGAAGCCATTGAACGAATTACAGAGGACAGGATGGAGGTATGAGTCATGCATCCGAATGATAGTGGACGGAACGGACGGATGAGTCATGCTTCCGAGTGCCATGGATGGAACGAATTCGAAAAGGATCCGTCGCATCACTTAAAGATATAGGAAGGAGGTAAGAGTCATGCATCCGAATGACAGTGGGCGAGACGGAGGAATGAGTCATGCCTGCAAAAGCCTCTAAACGAATGATAGAGAACAGGACGGGTCTATGAGTCACGCATCCGAATGACATTGGATGGAACGGACGGATGAGTCATGCCTCCGAATGCCATTGAACGAGTGACAAACGACAGGACGGATGTATAGGTCATACACCGGAATGTCAGTGGACGGTACGGACGGATGAGTCAATGACGGAACGCATCCTAAAAGGATCCGTTACATCACTGACAGAGGATGGGAAGGAGGTATGATTCATGCATCCAAATAAAAGTGAAGTACAGAGGGATGAGTCATGACTCTGAATCGCATTAAAGGACGAACTCTAAAAGATTCTGTTCAATCAGTGAAAGATGACGACACGGAGGTATGAGTCATGCATCCGAAAGACAGTGAACGAGATGGAGGAAAGAATTATGCTTGTGGAAGCCATTGAACGAATGACAAAGGACAGGACGGATGTATAAGTCATACATCGCAATGTCAATGGACGGAACTGCCGCATGAGTCCTGCCTCAGAATGCCAATGACTGAACGAATCCTAAAAGGATTCGTTCCACCATTGACAAAGGAGGGGACGGAGGTATGAGTAAAGAATCCAAATGAAACAGCACGGTACGAACGGATGAGTCATCATCCTAATATAATTAAAGGTATTGAAATAGGTAATGAAATAAAAAGTATGAGTAATGAATCCGAATGATAGTGGACGAAACGGACGGATGAGTCATGCCTCCGAGTGCCATGGATGGAAAGAATTCGAAAAGGATCCGACGCATCACTTTAAGATATAGGAAGGAGGTACGAGTCATGCATCCGAATAACAGTGGGCGAGATGGAGGAATGAGTCATGCCTGCAAAAGCCTTTAAACGAATGATAGAGAACAGGACGGGTCTATGAGTCACGCATGCTAATGACAGAGTATGGAACGGACGGATGAGTCATGCCTAAGAATGCCATTGAACGAGTGACAAAGGACAGGACGGATGTATAGGTCATACATCGGAATGTCAGTGGACGGTACGGACGGATGAGTCATGCCTCCAAATGCCAATGACGGAACGCATCCTAAAAGGATCCGTTACATCACTGACAGAGGATGGGAAGGAGGTATGATTCATGCATCCAAATGAAAGGGAAGTACAGAGGGATGAGTCATGACTCGAATAGCATTGATGGAAGAATTCTGAAAGATTCTGTTCAATCTGTGAAAGATGAAGAGACGGAGGTATGAGTCATGCATCCGAATGATAGTGGAGGAGATGGAGGAATGTGTTATGCCTGCGGAAGCCATTGAACGAATTACAGAGGACAGGATGGAGGTATGAGTCATGCATCCGAATGATAGTGGACGGAACGGACGGATGAGTCATGCCTCCGAGTGCCATGGATGGAACGAATTCGAAAAGGATCCGTCGCATCACTTAAAGATATAGGAAGGAGGTAAGAGTCATGCATCCGAATGACAGTGGGCGAGACGGAGGAATGAGTCATGCCTGAAAAGCCTTTAAACGAATGATAGAGAACAGGACGGGTCTATGAGTCACGCATCCGAATGACAGTGGATGGAACGGACGGATGCGTCATGCCTCCGAATGCCATTGAACGAGTGACAAACGACAGGACGGATGTATAGGTCATACATCGGAAATTCAGTGGACGGTACGGACGGATGAGTCATGCCTCCAAATGCCAATGACAGAACGCATCCTAAAAGGATCCGTTACATCACTGACAGAGGATGGGAAGGAGGTATGATTCATGCATCCAAATGAAAGTGAAGTACGGAGGGATGAGTCATGACTCCGAATCGCATTAATTTACGAACTCTAAAAATTCTGTTCAATCAATGAAAGATGACGACACGGAGGTATGAGTCATGCATCCGAAAGACAGTGAACGAGATGGAGGAAAGAATTATGCTTGTGGAAGCCATTGAACGAATGACAAAGGACAGGACGGATGTATAAGTCATACATCGCAATGTCAGTGGACGGAACTGCCGCATGAGTCCTGCCTCAGAATGCCAATGACTGATCGAATCCTAAAAGGATTCATTCCACCATTGACAAAGGAGTTGACGGAGGTATGAGTAAAGAATCCAAATGAAAGAGCACGGTACGAACGGATGAGTCATCATCCTAATATAATTAAAGGTAATGAAATAGGTAATGAAATAAAAAGTATGAGTAATGAATCCGAATGATAGTGGACGAAACGGACGGATGAGTCATGCCTCCGAGTGCCATGGATGGAAAGAATTCGAAAAGGATCCGCCGCATCACTTTAAGATATAGGAAGGAGGTACGAGTCATGCATCCGAATGACAGTGGGCGAGATGGAGGAATGAGTTATGCCTGCAAAAGCCTTTAAAATAATGATGGAGAACAGGACGGGTGTATGAATCACGCATCCGAATGACAGTGGATGGAACTGCCGCATGAGTCCTGTCTCCGAATGCCAATGACTGAACAAATCCTAAAAGGATTCGTTCCATCACTGACAAACGAGGGGACGGAGGTATGAGTCATGCATCCAAATGAAAGGTCACGGTACGATGGGATGAGTTTTGATCGGAATGGAATTAACTGACGAATTCCAAACGATTCCGTTCAATGAGTGAAAGATGACGGGCAGGACGGAGGTATAAGTCATGCATCCGAATGACACTAGAGGAGATGAGGAAAGAGTTATGCTTGCGGAAACCATTGAACGAATGACAGAGGACAGGATGGTGGTATGAATCATGGATCCGACTGACAGTGGACGGAACGGACGTAGGAGTCTTGCCTCAGAAAACCAATGACGGAACGATTCCTAAAAGGATACGTTCCAACACTGACAGAAGAGAAGACGAAGGTAAGGATTCTAAAAGATATTGTTCAATTTCGGACAGATGACTGGACGGATGTATGAGTCATGCATACGCTTATGCTTGTGGAATTATGCTTGTGCAATTATGTAATTGTGCAATTGTGCAATGTGCAATTGTGCAATTATGCTTGTGGAAGCCATTGAACGAATGACAAAGGACAGGACGGATGTATAAGTCATACATCGCAATGTCAGTGGACGGAACTGTTTCATGAATCCTGCCTCCGAATGCCAATGACTGAACGAATCCTAAAAGGATTCGTTCCATCGTTGACAAAGGAGGGGACGGAGGTATGAGTCAAGAATCCAAATGAAAGAGCACGGTACGAACGGATGAGTCGTGATCCTAATATAATTAAAGGATGCATTCTAATCGTTTCAGTTTAATCAGTGAAAGATGACGAGACGGAGGTATAAGTCTTGTATCCGAATGATAGTGGACGAGTTGGAGAATCGAGTCTATGCCTGCAGAAGCCATAGAACAAATGACAGAGAACAGGAATGCAGGTAAAGGATGCAGGTATGAGTCATGCATCGAACTGACAGTGGATAGAACAAAAACGGATGAGTCATGCCTCAGAATACCAATGACGGAACTATTCCTAAAAGGATACTTTCCATGACTGACAGAGGAGGATACTAAGGTAAGAATTCTAAAAGATTTTGTTCAATCAGGGACAGATGACGGGACGGATGTGTGATTCATGAATCCGAATGACAGTGGACGGAAGGAACGGATGAGTCATGACTCCGAGTGCCATGGATGGAACAAATTTGAAAAGGATCCGCCGCATCACTTTAAGATATAGGAAGGAGGTACGAGTCATGCATCCGAATAACAGTGGGCGAGATGGAGGAATGAGTCATGCCTGCAAAATCCTTTAAACGAATGATAGAGAACAGGACGGTCTATGAGTCACGCATCCTAATGACAGTGGATGGAACGGACGGATGAGTCATGCCTAAGAATGCCATTGAACGAGTGACAAAGGACAGGACGGATGTATAGGTCATACATGCCAATGACGGAACGCATCCTAAAAGGATCCGTTACATCACTGACAGAGGATGGGAAGGAGGTATGATTCATGCATCCAAATGAAAGGGAAGTACAGAGGGATGAGTCATGACTCGAATGGCATTAATGGAAGAATTCTGAAAGATTCTGTTCAATCAGTGAAAGATGACGAGACGGAGGTATGAGTCATGCATCCGAATGATAGTGGAGGAGATGGAGGAATGAGTTATGCCTGCGGAAGCCATTGAACGAATTACAGAGGACAGGATGGAGGTATGAGTCATGCATCCGAATGATAGTGGACGGAACGGACGGATGAGTCATGCCTCCGAGTGCCATGGATGGAACGAATTCGAAAAGATCCGTCGCATCACTTAAAGATATAGGAAGGACGTAAGAGTCATGCATCCGAATGACAGTGGGCGAGACGGAGGAATGAGTCATGCCTGCAAAAGCCTTTAAACGAATGATAGAGAACAGGACGGGTCTATGAGTCACGCATCCGAATGACAGTGGATGGAACGGACGGATGAGTCATGCCTCCGAATGCCATTGAACGAGTGACAAACGACAGGACGGATGTATAGGTCATACATCGGAATGTCAGTGGACGGTACGGACGGATGAGACATGCCTCAAAATGCCAATGACGGAACGCATCCTAAAAGTATCCGTTACATCACTGACAGAGGATGGGAAGGAGGTATGATTCATGCATCCAAATGAAAGTGAAGTACAGAGGGATGAGTCATGACTCCGAATCGCATTAATGGACGAACTCTAAAAGATTCTGTTCAATCAGTGAAAGATGACGACACGGAGGTATGAGTCATGCATCCGAAAGACAGCGAACGAGATGGAGGAAAGAATTATGTTTGTGGAAGCCATTGAACGAATGACAAAGGACAGGACGGATGTATAAGTCATACATCGCAATGTCAGTGGACGGAACTGCCGCATGAGTCCTGCCTCAGAATGCCAATGACTGAACGAATCCTAAAAGAATTCGTTCCACCATTGACAAAGGAGGGGACGGAGGTATGAGTAAAGAATCCAAATGAAAGAGCACGGTACGAACGGATGAGTCATCATCCTAATATAATTAAAGGTAATGAAATAGGTAATGAAATAAAAAGTATGAGTAATGAATCCGAATGATAGTGGACGAAACGGACGGATGAGTCATGCCTCCGAGTGCCATGGATGTAAAGAATTCGAAAAGGATCCGCCGCATCACTTTAAGATATAGGAAGGAGGTACGAGTCATGCATCCGAATAACAGTGGGCGAGATGGAGGAATGAGTCATGCCTGCAAAAGCCTTTAAACGAATGATAGAGAACAGGACGGGTCTATGAGTCACGCATCCTAATGACAGTGGATGGAACGGACGGATGAGTCATGCCTAAGAATGCCATTGAACGAGTGACAAAGGACAGGACGGATGTATAGGTCATACATCGGAATGTCAGTGGACGGTACGGACGGATGAGTCATGCCTCCAAATGCCAATGACGGAACGCATCCTAAAAGGATCCGTTACATCACTGACAGAGGATGGGAAGGAGGTATGATTCATGCATCCAAATGAAAGGGAAGTACAGAGGGATGAGTCATGACTCGAATGGCATTAATGGAAGAATTCACGGACGGATGAGTCATGCCTCCGAGTGCCTTGGATGGAACGAATTCGAAAAGGATCCGTCGCATCACTTAAAGATATAGGAAGGAGGTAAGAGTCATGCATCCGAATGACAGTGGGCGAGACGGAGGAATGAGTCATGCCTGCAAAAGCCTTTAAACGAATGATAGAGAACAGGACGGGTCTATGAGTCACGCATCCGAATGACAGTGGATGGAACGGACGGATGAGTCATGCCTCCGAATGCCATTGAACGAGTGACAAACGACAGGACGGATGTATAGGTCATACATCGGAATGTCAGTGGACGGTACGGACGGATGAGACATGCCTCAAAATGCCAATGACGGAACGCATCCTAAAAGTATCCGTTACATCACTGACAGAGGATGGGAAGGAGGTATGATTCATGCATCCAAATGAAAGTGAAGTACAGAGGGATGAGTCATGACTCCGAATCGCATTAATGGACGAACTCTAAAAGATTCTGTTCAATCAGTGAAAGATGACGACACGGAGGTATGTGTCATGCATCCGAAAGACAGTGAACGAGATGGAGGAAAGAATTATGCTTGTGGAAGCCATTAAACGAATGACAAAGGACAGGACGGATGTATAAGTCATACATCGCAATGTCAGTGGACGGAACTGCCGCATGAGTCCTGCCTCAGAATGCCAATGACTGAACGAATCCTAAAAGGATTCGTTCCACCATTGACAAAGGACGGGACGGAAGTATGAGTAAAGAATCCAAATGAAAGAGCACGGTACGAACGGATGTGTCATCATCCTAATATAATTAAAGGTAATGAAATAAAAAGTATGAGTAATGAATCCGAATGATAGTGGACGAAACGGACGGATGAGTCATGCCTCCGAGTGCCATGGATGTAAAGAATTCGAAAAGGATCCGCCGCATCACTTTAAGATATAGGAAGGAGGTACGAGTCATGCATCCGAATAACAGTGGGCGAGATGGAGGAATGAGTCATGCCTGCAAAAGCCTTTAAACGAATGATAGTGAACAGGACGGGTCTATGAGTCACGCATCCTAATGACAGTGGATGGAACGGACGGATGAGTCATGCCTAAGAATGCCATTGAACGATTGACAAACGACAGGACGGATGTATAGGTCATACATCGGAATGTCAGTGGACGGTACGGACGGATGAGACATGCCTCAAAATGCCAATGACAGAACGCATCCTAAAAGGATCCGTTACATCACTGACAGAGGATGGGAAGGAGGTATGATTCATGCATTCAAATGAAAGTGAAGTACGGAGGGATGAGTCATGACTCCGAATCGCATTAATTTACGAACTCTAAAAATTCTGTTCAATCAATGAAAGATGACGACACGGAGGTATGAGTCATGCATCCGAAAGACAGTGAACGAGATGGAGGAAAGAATTATGCTTGTGGAAGCCATTGAACGAATGACAAAGGACAGGACGGATGTATAAGTCATACATCGCAATGTCAGTGGACGGAACTGCCGCATGAGTCCTGCCTCAGAATGCCAATGACTGATCGAATCCTAAAAGGATTCATTCCACCATTGACAAAGGAGTTGACGGAGGTATGAGTAAAGAATCCAAATGAAAGAGCACGGTACGAACGGATGAGTCATCATCCTAATATAATTAAAGGTAATGAAATAGGTAATGAAATAAAAAGTATGAGTAATGAATCCGAATGATAGTGGACGAAACGGACGGATGAGTCATGCCTCCGAGTGCCATGGATGGAAAGAATTCGAAAAGGATCCGCCGCATCACTTTAAGATATAGGAAGGAGGTACGAGTCATGCATCCGAATGACAGTGGGCGAGATGGAGGAATGAGTTATGCCTGCAAAAGCCTTTAAAATAATGATGGAGAACAGGACGGGTGTATGAGTCACGCATCCGAATGACAGTGGATGGAACTGCCGCATGAGTCCTGTCTCCGAATGCCAATGACTGAACAAATCCTAAAAGGATTCGTTCCATCACTGACAAACGAGGGGACGGAGGTATGAGTCATGCATCCAAATGAAAGGTCACGGTACGATGGGATGAGTTTTGATCGGAATGCAATTAACTGACGAATTCCAAACGATTCCGTTCAATGAGTGAAAGATGACGGGCAGGACGGAGGTATAAGTCATGCATCCGAATGACACTAGAGGAGATGAGGAAAGAGTTATGCTTGCGGAAACCATTGAACGAATGACAGAGGACAGGATGGTGGTATGAATCATGGATCCGACTGACAGTGGACGGAACGGACGTAGGAGTCTTGCCTCAGAAAACCAATGACGGAACGATTCCTAAAAGGATACGTTCCAACACTGACAGAAGAGAAGACGAAGGTAAGGATTCTAAAAGATATTGTTCAATTTCGGACAGATGACTGGACGGATGTATGAGTCATGCATACGCTTATGCTTGTGGAATTATGCTTGTGCAATTATGTAATTGTGCAATTGTGCAATGTGCAATTGTGCAATTATGCTTGTGGAAGCCATTGAACGAATGACAAAGGACAGGACGGATGTATAAGTCATACATCGCAATGTCAGTGGACGGAACTGTTTCATGAATCCTGCCTCCGAATGCCAATGACTGAACGAATCCTAAAAGGATTCGTTCCATCGTTGACAAAGGAGGGGACGGAGGTATGAGTCAAGAATCCAAATGAAAGAGCACGGTACGAACGGATGAGTCGTGATCCTAATATAATTAAAGGATGCATTCTAATCGTTTCAGTTTAATCAGTGAAAGATGACGAGACGGAGGTATAAGTCTTGTATCCGAATGATAGTGGACGAGTTGGAGAATCGAGTCTATGCCTGCAGAAGCCATAGAACAAATGACAGAGAACAGGAATGCAGGTAAAGGATGCAGGTATGAGTCATGCATCGAACTGACAGTGGATAGAACAAAAACGGATGAGTCATGCCTCAGAATACCAATGACGGAACTATTCCTAAAAGGATACTTTCCATGACTGACAGAGGAGGATACTAAGGTAAGAATTCTAAAAGATTTTGTTCAATCAGGGACAGATGACGGGACGGATGTGTGATTCATGAATCCGAATGACAGTGGACGGAAGGAACGGATGAGTCATGACTCCGAGTGCCATGGATGGAACAAATTTGAAAAGGATCCGCCGCATCACTTTAAGATATAGGAAGGAGGTACGAGTCATGCATCCGAATAACAGTGGGCGAGATGGAGGAATGAGTCATGCCTGCAAAATCCTTTAAACGAATGATAGAGAACAGGACGGTCTATGAGTCACGCATCCTAATGACAGTGGATGGAACGGACGGATGAGTCATGCCTAAGAATGCCATTGAACGAGTGACAAAGGACAGGACGGATGTATAGGTCATACATGCCAATGACGGAACGCATCCTAAAAGGATCCGTTACATCACTGACAGAGGATGGGAAGGAGGTATGATTCATGCATCCAAATGAAAGGGAAGTACAGAGGGATGAGTCATGACTCGAATGGCATTAATGGAAGAATTCTGAAAGATTCTGTTCAATCAGTGAAAGATGACGAGACGGAGGTATGAGTCATGCATCCGAATGATAGTGGAGGAGATGGAGGAATGAGTTATGCCTGCGGAAGCCATTGAACGAATTACAGAGGACAGGATGGAGGTATGAGTCATGCATCCGAATGATAGTGGACGGAACGGACGGATGAGTCATGCCTCCGAGTGCCATGGATGGAACGAATTCGAAAAGATCCGTCGCATCACTTAAAGATATAGGAAGGACGTAAGAGTCATGCATCCGAATGACAGTGGGCGAGACGGAGGAATGAGTCATGCCTGCAAAAGCCTTTAAACGAATGATAGAGAACAGGACGGGTCTATGAGTCACGCATCCGAATGACAGTGGATGGAACGGACGGATGAGTCATGCCTCCGAATGCCATTGAACGAGTGACAAACGACAGGACGGATGTATAGGTCATACATCGGAATGTCAGTGGACGGTACGGACGGATGAGACATGCCTCAAAATGCCAATGACGGAACGCATCCTAAAAGTATCCGTTACATCACTGACAGAGGATGGGAAGGAGGTATGATTCATGCATCCAAATGAAAGTGAAGTACAGAGGGATGAGTCATGACTCCGAATCGCATTAATGGACGAACTCTAAAAGATTCTGTTCAATCAGTGAAAGATGACGACACGGAGGTATGAGTCATGCATCCGAAAGACAGCGAACGAGATGGAGGAAAGAATTATGTTTGTGGAAGCCATTGAACGAATGACAAAGGACAGGACGGATGTATAAGTCATACATCGCAATGTCAGTGGACGGAACTGCCGCATGAGTCCTGCCTCAGAATGCCAATGACTGAACGAATCCTAAAAGAATTCGTTCCACCATTGACAAAGGAGGGGACGGAGGTATGAGTAAAGAATCCAAATGAAAGAGCACGGTACGAACGGATGAGTCATCATCCTAATATAATTAAAGGTAATGAAATAGGTAATGAAATATAAAGTATGAGTAATGAATCCGAATGATAGTGGACGAAACGGACGGATGAGTCATGCCTCCGAGTGCCATGGATGTAAAGAATTCGAAAAGGATCCGCCGCATCACTTTAAGATATAGGAAGGAGGTACGAGTCATGCATCCGAATAACAGTGGGCGAGATGGAGGAATGAGTCATGCCTGCAAAAGCCTTTAAACGAATGATAGAGAACAGGACGGGTCTATGAGTCACGCATCCTAATGACAGTGGATGGAACGGACGGATGAGTCATGCCTAAGAATGCCATTGAACGAGTGACAAAGGACAGGACGGATGTATAGGTCATACATCGGAATGTCAGTGGACGGTACGGACGGATGAGTCATGCCTCCAAATGCCAATGACGGAACGCATCCTAAAAGGATCCGTTACATCACTGACAGAGGATGGGAAGGAGGTATGATTCATGCATCCAAATGAAAGGGAAGTACAGAGGGATGAGTCATGACTCGAATGGCATTAATGGAAGAATTCTGAAAGATTCTGTTCAATTTGTGAAAGATGACGAGAAGGAGGTATGAGTCATGCATCCGAATGATAGTGGAGGAGATGGAGGAATGAGTTATGGCTGCGGAAGCCATTGAACGAATTACAGAGGACAGGATGGAGGTATGAGTCATGCATCCGAATGAGAGTGGACGGAACGGACGGATGAGTCATGCCTCCGAGTGCCTTGGATGGAACGAATTCGAAAAGGATCCGTCGCATCACTTAAAGATATAGGAAGGAGGTAAGAGTCATGCATCCGAATGACAGTGGGCGAGACGGAGGAATGAGTCATGCCTGCAAAAGCCTTTAAAGGAATGATAGAGAACAGGACGGGTCTATGAGTCACGCATCCGAATGACAGTGGATGGAACGGACGGATGAGTCATGCCTCCGAATGCCATTGAACGAGTGACAAACGACAGGACGGATGTATAGGTCATACATCGGAATGTCAGTGGACGGTACGGACGGATGAGACATGCCTCAAAATGCCAATGACGGAACGCATCCTAAAAGTATCCGTTACATCACTGACAGAGGATGGGAAGGAGGTATGATTCATGCATCCAAATGAAAGTGAAGTACAGAGGGATGAGTCATGACTCCGAATCGCATTAATGGACGAACTCTAAAAGATTCTGTTCAATCAGTGAAAGATGACGACACGGAGGTATGTGTCATGCATCCGAAAGACAGTGAACGAGATGGAGGAAAGAATTATGCTTGTGGAAGCCATTGAACGAATGACAAAGGACAGGACGGATGTATAAGTCATACATCGCAATGTCAGTGGACGGAACTGCCGCATGAGTCCTGCCTCAGAATGCCAATGACTGAACGAATCCTAAAAGGATTCGTTCCACCATTGACAAAGGACGGGACGGAAGTATGAGTAAAGAATCCAAATGAAAGAGCACGGTACGAACGGATGAGTCATCATCCTAATATAATTAAAGGTAATGAAATAAAAAGTATGAGTAATGAATCCGAATGATAGTGGACGAAACGGACGGATGAGTCATGCCTCCGAGTGCCATGGATGTAAAGAATTCGAAAAGGATCCGCCGCATCACTTTAAGATATAGGAAGGAGGTACGAGTCATGCATCCGAATAACAGTGGGCGAGATGGAGGAATGAGTCATGCCTGCAAAAGCCTTTAAACGAATGATAGTGAACAGGACGGGTCTATGAGTCACGCATCCTAATGACAGTGGATGGAACGGACGGATGAGTCATGCCTAAGAATGCCAATGACGGAACGCATCCTAAAAGGATCCGTTACATCACTGACAGAGGATGGGAAGGAGGTATGATTCATGCATCCAAATGAAAGGGAAGTACAGAGGGATGAGTCATGACTCGAATGGCATTAATGGAAGAATTCTGAAAGATTCTGTTCAATCAGTGAAAGATGACGAGACGGAGGTATGAGTCATGCATCCGAATGAGAGTGGAGGAGATGGAGGAATGAGTTATGCCTGCGGAAGCCATTGAACGAATTACAGAGGACAGGATGGAGGTATGAGTCATGCATCCGAATGATAGTGGACGGAACGGACGGATGAGTCATGCCTCCGAGTGCCATGGATGGAACGAATTCGAAAAGATCCGTCGCATCACTTAAAGATATAGGAAGGACGTAAGGGTCATGCATCCGAATGACAGTGGGCGAGACGGAGGAATGAGTCATGAATGCAAAAGCCTTTAAACGAATGATAGAGAACAGGACGGGTCTATGAGTCACGCATCCGAATGACAGTGGATGGAACGGACGGATGAGTCATGCCTCCGAATGCCATTGAACGAGTGACAAACGACAGGACGGATGTATAGGTCATACATCGGAATGTCAGTGGACGGTACGGACGGATGAGACATGCTTCAAAATGCCAATGACGGAACGCATCCTAAAAGGATCCGTTACATCACTGACAGAGGATGGGAAGGAGGTATGATTCATGCATCCAAATGAAAGTGAAGTACAGAGGGATGAGTCATGACTCCGAATCGCATTAATGGACGAACTCTAAAAGATTCTGTTCAATCAGTGAAAGATGACGACACGGAGGTATGAGTCATGCATCCGAAAGACAGCGAACGAGATGGAGGAAAGAATTATGTTTGTGGAAGCCATTGAACGAATGACAAAGGACAGGACGGATGTATAAGTCATACATCGCAATGTCAGTGGACGGAACTGCCGCATGAGTCCTGCTTCAGAATGCCAATGACTGAACGAATCCTAAAAGAATTCGTTCCACCATTGACAAAGGAGGGGACGGTGGTATGAGTAAAGAATCCAAATGAAAGAGCAGGATGAGTCATGCCTCCGAGTGCCATGGATGTAAAGAATTCGAAAAGGATCCGCCGCATCACTTTAAGATATAGGAAAGAGGTACGAGTCATGCATCCGAATAACAGTGGGCGAGATGGAGGAATGAGTCATGCCTGCAAAAGCCTTTAAACGAATGATAGAGAACAGGACGGGTCTAGGAGTCACGCATCCTAATGACAGTGGATGGAACGGACGGATGAGTCATGCCTAAGAATGCCATTGAACGAGTGACAAAGGACAGGACGGATGTATAGGTCATACATCGGAATGTCAGTGGACGGTACGGACGGATGAGTCATGCCTCCAAATGCCAATGACGGAACGCATCCTAAAAGGATCCGTTACATCACTGACAGAGGATGGGAAGGAGGTATGATTCATGCATCCAAATGAAAGGGAAGTACAGAGGGATGAGTCATGACTCGAATGGCATTAATGGAAGAATTCTGAAAGATTCTGTTCAATCAGTGAAAGATGACGTGACGGAGGTATGAGTCATGCATCCGAATGATAGTGGAGGAGATGGAGGAATGAGTTATGACTGCGGAAGCCATTGAACGAATTACAGAGGACAGGATGGAGGTATGAGTCATGCATCCGAATGATAGTGGACGGAACGGACGGATGAGTCATGCCTCCGAGTGCCATGGATGGAACGAATTCGAAAAGGATCCGTCGCATCACTTAAAGATATAGGAAGAAGGTAAGAGTCATGCATCCGAATGACAGTGGGCGAGACGGAGGAATGAGTCATGCCTGCAAAAGCCTTTAAACGAATGATAGAGAACAGGACGAGTCTATGAGTCACGCATCCGAATGACAGTGGATGGAACGGACGGATGAGTCATGCCTCCGAATGCCATTGAACGAGTGACAAACGACAGGACGGATGTATAGGGCATACATCGGAATGTCAGTGGACGGTACGGACGGATGAGTCATGCCTCCAAATGCCAATGACGGAACGCATCCTAAAAGGATCCGTTACATCACAGACAGAGGATGGGAAGGAGGTATGATTCATGCATCCAAATGAAAGTGAAGTACAGAGGGATGAGTCATGACTCCGAATCGCATTAATGGACGAACTCTAAAAGATTCTGTTCAATCAGTGAAAGATGACGACACGGAGGTATGAGTCATGCATCCGAAAGACAGCGAACGAAATGGAGGAAAGAATTATGTTTGTGGAAGCCATTGCAATGTCAGTGGACGGAACTGCCGCATGAGTCCTGCCTCAGAATGCCAATGACTGAACGAATCCTAAAAGAATTCGTTCCACCATTGACAAAGGAGGGGACGGAGGTATGAGTAAAGAATCCAAATGAAAGAGCACGGTACGAACGGATGAGTCATCATCCTAATATAATTAAAGGTAATGAAATAGGTAATGAAATAAAAAGTATGAGTAATGAATCCGAATGATAGTGGACGAAACGGACGGATGAGTCATGCCTCCGAGTGCCATGGATGTAAAGAATTCGAAAAGGATCCGCCGCATCACTTTAAGATATAGGAAGGAGGTACGAGTCATGCATCCGAATAACAGTGGGCGAGATGGAGGAATGAGTCATGCCTGCAAAAGCCTTTAAACGAATGATAGAGAACAGGACGGGTCTATGAGTCACGCATCCTAATGACAGTGGATGGAACGGACGGATGAGTCATGCCTAAGAATGCCATTGAACGAGTGACAAAGGACAGGACGGATGTATAGGTCATACATCGGAATGTCAGTGGACGGTACGGACGGATGAGTCATGCCTCCAAATGCCAATGACGGAACGCATCCTAAAAGGTTCCGTTACATCACTGACAGAGGATGGGAAGGAGGTATGATTCATGCATCCAAATGAAAGGGAAGTACAGAGGGATGAGTCATGACTCGAATGGCATTAATGGAAGAATTCTGAAAGATTCTGTTCAATTTGTGAAAGATGACGAGAAGGAGGTATGAGTCATGCATCCGAATGATAGTGGAGGAGATGGAGGAATGAGTTATGGCTGCGGAAGCCATTGAACGAATTACAGAGGACAGGATGGAGGTATGAGTCATGCATCCGAATGAGAGTGGACGGAACGGACGGATGAGTCATGCCTCCGAGTGCCTTGGATGGAACGAATTCGAAAAGGATCCGTCGCATCACTTAAAGATATAGGAAGGAGGTAAGAGTCATGCATCCGAATGACAGTGGGCGAGACGGAGGAATGAGTCATGCCTGCAAAAGCCTTTAAACGAATGATAGAGAACAGGACGGGTCTATGAGTCACGCATCCGAATGACAGTGGATGGAACGGACGGATGAGTCATGTCTCCGAATGCCATTCAACGAGTGACAAACGACAGGACGGATGTATAGGTCATACATCGGAATGTCAGTGGACGGTACGAACGGATGAGTCATGCCTCCAAATGCCAATGACGGAACGCATCCTAAAAGGATCCGTTACATCACAGACAGAGGATGGGAAGGAGGTATGATTCATGCATCCAAATGAAAGTGAAGTACAGAGGGATGAGTCATGACTCCGAATCGCATTAATGGACGAACTCTAAAAGATTCTGTTCAATCAGTGAAAGATGACGACACGGATGTATGTGTCATGCATCCGAAAGACAGTGAACGAGATGGAGGAAAGAATTATGCTTGTGGAAGCCATTGAACGAATGACAAAGGACAGGACGGATGTATAAGTCATACATCGCAATGTCAGTGGACGGAACTGCCGCATGAGTCCTGCCTCAGAATGCCAATGACTGAACGAATCCTAAAAGGATTCGTTCCACCATTGACAAAGGACGGGACGGAGGTATGAGTAAAGAATCCAAATGAAAGAGCACGGTACGAACGGATGAGTCATCATCCTAATATAATTAAAGGTAAT
Organism: Maratus michaelseni; assembly: GCA_963931845.1. NCBI lineage: Eukaryota > Metazoa > Arthropoda > Arachnida > Araneae > Salticidae > Maratus > Maratus michaelseni. Next base: position 342,553,054 of record OZ007591.1, on the reverse strand, counting down.
GAAATAAAAAGTATGAGTAATGAATCCGAATGATAGTGGACGAAACGGACGGATGAGTCATGCCTCCGAGTGCCATGGATGTAAAGAATTCGAAAAGGATCCGCCGCATCACTTTAAGATATAGGAAGGAGGTACGAGTCATGCATCCGAATAACAGTGGGCGAGATGGAGGAATGAGTCATGCCTGCAAAAGCCTTTAAACGAATGATAGAGAACAGGACGGGTCTATGAGTCACGCATCCTAATGACAGTGGATGGAACGGACGGATGAGTCATGCCTAAGAATGCCAATGACGGAACGCATCCTAAACTCCGAATCGCATTAATGGACGAACTCTAAAAGATTCTGTTCAATCAGTGAATGATGACGACACGGAGGTATGAGTCATGCATCCGAAAGACAGCGAACGAGATGGAGGAAAGAATTATGTTTGTGGAAGCCATTGAACGAATGACAAAGGACAGGACGGATGTATAAGTCATACATCGCAATGTCAGTGGACGGAACTGCCGCATGAGTCCTGCCTCAGAATGCCAATGACTGAACGAATCCTAAAAGAATTCGTTCCACCATTGACAAAGGAGGGGACGGTGGTATGAGTAAAGAATCCAAATAAAAGAGCAGGATGAGTCATGCCTCCGAGTGCCATGGATGTAAAGAATTCGAAAAGGATCCGCCGCATCACTTTAAGATATAGGAAAGAGGTACGAGTCATGCATCCGAATAACAGTGGGCGAGATGGAGGAATGAGTCATGCCTGCAAAAGCCTTTAAACGAATGATAGAGAACAGGACGGGTCTATGAGTCACGCATCCTAATGACAGTGGATGGAACGGACGGATGAGTCATGCCTAAGAATGCCATTGAACGAGTGACAAAGGACAGGACGGATGTATAGGTCATACATCGGAATGTCAGTGGACGGTACGGACGGATGAGTCATGCCTCCAATTGCCAATGACGGAACGCATCCTAAAAGGATCCGTTACATCACTGACAGAGGATGGGAAGGAGGTATGATTCATGCATCCAAATGAAAGGGAAGTACAGAGGGATGAGTCATGACTCGAATGGCATTAATGGAAGAATTCTGAAAGATTCTGTTCAATCAGTGAAAGATGACGTGACGGAGGTATGAGTCATGCATCCGAATGATAGTGGAGGAGATGGAAGAATGAGTTATGCCTGCGGAAGCCATTGAACGAATTACAGAGGACAGGATGGAGGTATGAGTCATGCATCCGAATGATAGTGGACGGAACGGACGGATGAGTCATGCCTCCGAGTGCCATGGATGGAACGAATTCGAAAAGGATCCGTCGCATCACTTAAAGATATAGGAAGAAGGTAAGAGTCATGCATCCGAATGACAGTGGGCGAGACGGAGGAATGAGTCATGCCTGCAAAAGCCTTTAAACGAATGATAGAGAACAGGACGGGTCTATGAGTCACGCATCCTAATGACAGTGGATGGAACGGACGGATGAGTCATGCCTAAGAATGCCATTGAACGAGTGACAAAGGACAGGACGGATGTATAGGTCATACATCGGAATGTCAGTGGACGGTACGGACGGATGAGTCATGCCTCCAAATGCCAATGACGGAACGCATCCTAAAAGGATCCGTTACATCACAGACAGAGGATGGGAAGGAGGTATGATTCATGCATCCAAATGAAAGTGAAGTACAGAGGGATGAGTCATGACTCCGAATCGCATTAATGGACGAACTCTAAAAGATTCTGTTCAATCAGTGAAAGATGACGACACGGAGGTATGAGTCATGCATCCGAAAGACAGTGAACGAGATGGAGGAAAGAATTATGCTTGTGGAAGCCATTGAACGCATGACAAAGGACAGGACGGATGTATAAGTCATACATCGCAATGTCAGTGGACGGAACTGCCGCATGAGTCCTGCCTCAGAATGCCAATGACTGAACGAATCCTAAAAGGATTCGTTCCACCATTGACAAAGGACGGGACGGAGGTATGAGTAAAGAATCCAAATGAAAGAGCACGGTACGAACGGATGAGTCGTCATCCTAATATAATTAAAGGTAATGAAATAAAAAGTATGAGTAATGAATCCGAATGATAGTGGACGAAACGGACGGATGAGTCATGCCTCCGAGTGCCATGGATGTAAAGAATTCGAAAAGGATCCGCCGCATCACTTTAAGATATAGGAAGGAGGTACGAGTCATGCATCCGAATAACAGTGGGCGAGATGGAGGAATGAGTCATGCCTGCAAAAGCCTTTAAACGAATGATAGAGAACAGGACGGGTCTATGAGTCACGCATCCTAATGACAGTGGATGGAACGGACGGATGAGTCATGCCTAAGAATGCCATTGAACGAGTGACAAAGGACAGGACGGATGTATAGGTCATACATCGGAATGTCAGTGGACGGTACGGACGGATGAGTCATGCCTCCAATTGCCAATGACGGAACGCATCCTAAAAGGATCCGTTACATCACTGACAGAGGATGGGAAGGAGGTATGATTCATGCATCCAAATGAAAGTGAAGTACAGAGGGATGAGTCATGACTCCGAATCGCATTAATGGACGAACTCTAAAAGATTCTGTTCAATCAGTGAAAGATGACGACACGGAGGTATGAGTCATGCATCCGAAAGACAGCGAACGAGATGGAGGAAAGAATTATGTTTGTGGAAGCCATTGAACGAATGACAAAGGACAGGACGGATGTATAAGTCATACATCGCAATGTCAGTGGACGGAACTGCCGCATGAGTCCTGCCTCAGAATGCCAATGACTGAACGAATCCTAAAAGAATTCGTTCCACCATTGACAAAGGAGGGGACGGTGGTATGAGTAAAGAATCCAAATGAAAGAGCAGGATGAGTCATGCCTCCGAGTGCCATGGATGTAAAGAATTCGAAAAGGATCCGCCGCATCACTTTAAGATATAGGAAAGAGGTACGAGTCATGCATCCGAATAACAGTGGGCGAGATGGAGGAATGAGTCATGCCTGCAAAAGCCTTTAAACGAATGATAGAGAACAGGACGGGTCTATGAGTCACGCATCCTAATGACAGTGGATGGAACGGACGGATGAGTCATGCCTAAGAATGCCATTGAACGATTGACAAACGACAGGACGGATGTATAGGTCATACATCGGAATGTCAGTGGACGGTACGGACGGATGAGACATGCCTCAAAATGCCAATGACGGAACGCATCCTAAAAGGATCCGTTACATCCCTGACAGAGGATGGGAAGGAGGTATGATTCATGCATCCAAATGAAAGTGAAGTACAGAGGGATGAGTCATGACTCCGAATCGCATTAATGGACGAACTCTAAAAGATTCTGTTCAATCAGTGAAAGATGACGACACGGAGGTATGAGTCATGCATCCGAAAGACAGCGAACGAGATGGAGGAAAGAATTATGTTTGTGGAAGCCATTGAACGAATGACAAAGGACAGGACGGATGTATAAGTCATACATCGCAATGTCAGTGGACGGAACTGCCGCATGAGTCCTGCCTCAGAATGCCAATGACTGAACGAATCCTAAAAGAATTCGTTCCACCATTGACAAAGGAGGGGACGGAGGTATGAGTAAAGAATCCAAATGAAAGAGCACGGTACGAACGGATGAGTCATCATCCTAATATAATTAAAGGTAATGAAATAGGTAATGAAATAAAAAGTATGAGTAATGAATCCGAATGATAGTGGACGAAACGGACGGATGAGTCATGCCTCCGAGTGCCATGGATGTAAAGAATTCGAAAAGGATCCGCCGCATCACTTTAAGATATAGGAAGGAGGTACGAGTCATGCATCCGAATAACAGTGGGCGAGATGGAGGAATGAGTCATGCCTGCAAAAGCCTTTAAACGAATGATAGAGAACAGGACGGGTCTATGAGTCACGCATCCTAATGACAGTGGATGGAACGGACGGATGAGTCATGCCTAAGAATGCCATTGAACGAGTGACAAAGGACAGGACGGATGTATAGGTCATACATCGGAATGTCAGTGGACGGTACGGACGGATGAGTCATGCCTCCAAATGCCAATGACGGAACGCATCCTAAAAGGATCCGTTACATCACTGACAGAGGATGGGAAGGAGGTATGATTCATGCATCCAAATGAAAGGGAAGTACAGAGGGATGAGTCATGACTCGAATGGCATTAATGGAAGAATTCTGAAAGATTCTGTTCAATTTGTGAAAGATGACGAGACGGAGGTATGAGTCATGCATCCGAATGATAGTGGAGGAGATGGAGGAATGAGTTATGGCTGCGGAAGCCATTGAACGAATTACAGAGGACAGGATGGAGGTATGAGTCATGCATCCGAATGAGAGTGGACGGAACGGACGGATGAGTCATGCCTCCGAGTGCCTTGGATGGAACGAATTCGAAAAGGATCCGTCGCATCACTTAAAGATATAGGAAGGAGGTAAGAGTCATGCATCCGAATGACAGTGGGCGGGACGGAGGAATGAGTCATGCCTGCAAAACCCTTTAAACGAATGATAGAGAACAGGACGGGTCTATGAGTCACGCATCCGAATGACAGTGGATGGAACGGACGGATGAGTCATGTCTCCGAATGCCATTCAACGAGTGACAAACGACAGGACGGATGTATAGGTCATACATCGGAATGTCAGTGGACGGTACGAACGGATGAGTCATGCCTCCAAATGCCAATGACGGAACGCATCCTAAAAGGATCCGTTACATCACAGACAGAGGATGGGAAGGAGGTATGATTCATGCATCCAAATGAAAGTGAAGTACAGAGGGATGAGTCATGACTCCGAATCGCATTAATGGACGAACTCTAAAAGATTCTGTTCAATCAGTGAAAGATGACGACACGGAGGTATGTGTCATGCATCCGAAAGACAGTGAACGAGATGGAGGAAAGAATTATGCTTGTGGAAGCCATTGAACGAATGACAAAGGACAGGACGGATGTATAAGTCATACATCGCAATGTCAGTGGACGGAACTGCCGCATGAGTCCTGCCTCAGAATGCCAATGACTGAACGAATCCTAAAAGGATTCGTTCCACCATTGACAAAGGACGGGACGGAGGTATGAGTAAAGAATCCAAATGAAAGAGCACGGTACGAACGGATGAGTCATCATCCTAATATAATTAAAGGTAATGAAATAAAAAGTATGAGTAATGAATCCGAATGATAGTGGACGAAACGGACGGATGAGTCATGCCTCCGAGTGCCATGGATGTAAAGAATTCGAAAAGGATCCGCCGCATCACTTTAAGATATAGGAAGGAGGTACGAGTCATGCATCCGAATAACAGTGGGCGAGATGGAGGAATGAGTCATGCCTGCAAAAGCCTTTAAACGAATGATAGAGAACAGGACGGGTCTATGAGTCACGCATCCTAATGACAGTGGATGGAACGGACGGATGAGTCATGCCTAAGAATGCCAATGACGGAACGCATCCTAAAAGGATCCGTTACATCACTGACAGAGGATGGGAAGGAGGTATGATTCATGCATCCAAATGAAAGGGAAGTACAGAGGGATGAGTCATGACTCGAATGGCATTAATGGAAGAATTCTGAAAGATTCTGTTCAATCAGTGAAAGATGACGAGACGGAGGTATGGGTCATGCATCCGAATGATAGTGGAGGAGATGGAGGAATGAGTTATGCCTGCGGAAGCCATTGAACGAATTACAGAGGACAGGATGGAGGTATGAGTCATGCATCCGAATGATAGTGGACGGAACGGACGGATGAGTCATGCCTCCGAGTGCCATGGATGGAACGAATTCGAAAAGATCCGTCGCATCACTTAAAAATATAGGAAGGACGTAAGAGTCATGCATCCGAATGACAGTGGGCGAGACGGAGGAATGAGTCATGCCTGCAAAAGCCTTTAAACGAATGATAGAGAACAGGACGGGTCTATGAGTCACGCATCCGAATGACAGTGGATGGAACGGACGGATGAGTCATGCCTCCGAATGCCATTGAACGAGTGACAAACGACAGGACGGATGTATAGGTCATACATCGGAATGTCAGTGGACGGTACGGACGGATGAGACATGCTTCAAAATGCCAATGACGGAACGCATCCTAAAAGGATCCGTTACATCACTGACAGAGGATGGGAAGGAGGTATGATTCATGCATCCAAATGAAAGTGAAGTACAGAGGGATGAGTCATGACTCCGAATCGCATTAATGGACGAACTCTAAAAGATTCTGTTCAATCAGTGAAAGATGACGACACGGAGGTATGAGTCATGCATCCGAAAGACAGCGAACGAGATGGAGGAAAGAATTATGTTTGTGGAAGCCATTGAACGAATGACAAAGGACAGGACGGATGTATAAGTCATACATCGCAATGTCAGTGGACGGAACTGCCGCATGAGTCCTGCCTCAGAATGCCAATGACTGAACGAATCCTAAAAGAATTCGTTCCACCATTGACAAAGGAGGGGACGGTGGTATGAGTAAAGAATCCAAATGAAAGAGCAGGATGAGTCATGCCTCCGAGTGCCATGGATGTAAAGAATTCGAAAAGGATCCGCCGCATCACTTTAAGATATAGGAAAGAGGTACGAGTCATGCATCCGAATAACAGTGGGCGAGATGGAGGAATGAGTCATGCCTGCAAAAGCCTTTAAACGAATGATAGAGAACAGGACGGGTCTATGAGTCACGCATCCTAATGACAGTGGATGGAACGGACGGATGAGTCATGCCTAAGAATGCCATTGAACGATTGACAAACGACAGGACGGATGTATAGGTCATACATCGGAATGTCAGTGGACGGTACGGACGGATGAGACATGCCTCAAAATGCCAATGACGGAACGCATCCTAAAAGGATCCGTTACATCCCTGACAGAGGATGGGAAGGAGGTATGATTCATGCATCCAAATGAAAGTGAAGTACAGAGGGATGAGTCATGACTCCGAATCGCATTAATGGACGAACTCTAAAAGATTCTGTTCAATCAGTGAAAGATGACGACACGGAGGTATGAGTCATGCATCCGAAAGACAGCGAACGAGATGGAGGAAAGAATTATGTTTGTGGAAGCCATTGAACGAATGACAAAGGACAGGACGGATGTATAAGTCATACATCGCAATGTCAGTGGACGGAACTGCCGCATGAGTCCTGCCTCAGAATGCCAATGACTGAACGAATCCTAAAAGAATTCGTTCCACCATTGACAAAGGAGGGGACGGAGGTATGAGTAAAGAATCCAAATGAAAGAGCACGGTACGAACGGATGAGTCATCATCCTAATATAATTAAAGGTAATGAAATAGGTAATGAAATAAAAAGTATGAGTAATGAATCCGAATGATAGTGGACGAAACGGACGGATGAGTCATGCCTCCGAGTGCCATGGATGTAAAGAATTCGAAAAGGATCCGCCGCATCACTTTAAGATATAGGAAGGAGGTACGAGTCATGCATCCGAATAACAGTGGGCGAGATGGAGGAATGAGTCATGCCTGCAAAAGCCTTTAAACGAATGATAGAGAACAGGACGGGTCTATGAGTCACGCATCCTAATGACAGTGGATGGAACGGACGGATGAGTCATGCCTAAGAATGCCATTGAACGAGTGACAAAGGACAGGACGGATGTATAGGTCGTACATCGGAATGTCAGTGGACGGTACGGACGGATGAGTCATGCCTCCAAATGCCAATGACGGAACGCATCCTAAAAGGATCCGTTACATCACTGACAGAGGATGGGAAGGAGGTATGATTCATGCATCCAAATGAAAGGGAAGTACAGAGGGATGAGTCATGACTCGAATGGCATTAATGGAAGAATTCTGAAAGATTCTGTTCAATTTGTGAAAGATGACGAGAAGGAGGTATGAGTCATGCATCCGAATGATAGTGGAGGAGATGGAGGAATGAGTTATGGCTGCGGAAGCCATTGAACGAATTACAGAGGACAGGATGGAGGTATGAGTCATGCATCCGAATGAGAGTGGACGGAACGGACGGATGAGTCATGCCTCCGAGTGCCTTGGATGGAACGAATTCGAAAAGGATCCGTCGCATCACTTAAAGATATAGGAAGGAGGTAAGAGTCATGCATCCGAATGACAGTGGGCGGGACGGAGGAATGAGTCATGCCTGCAAAAGCCTTTAAACGAATGATAGAGAACAGGACGGGTCTATGAGTCACGCATCCGAATGACAGTGGATGGAACGGACGGATGAGTCATGCCTAAGAATGCCATTGAACGAGTGACAAAGGACAGGACGGATGTATAGGTCATACATCGCAATTTCAGTGGACGGAACTGCCGCATGAGTCCTGCCTCAGAATGCCAATGACTGAACGAATCCTAAAAGGATTCGTTCCACCATTGACAAAGGACGGGACGGAGGTATGAGTAAAGAATCCAAATGAAAGAGCACGGTACGAACGGATGAGTCGTCATCCTAATATAATTAAAGGTAATGAAATAAAAAGTATGAGTAATGAATCCGAATGATAGTGGACGAAACGGACGGATGAGTCATGCCTCCGAGTGCCATGGATGTAAAGAATTCGAAAAGGATCCGCCGCATCACTTTAAGATATAGGAAGGAGGTACGAGTCATGCATCCGAATAACAGTGGGCGAGATGGAGGAATGAGTCATGCCTGCAAAAGCCTTTAAACGAATGATAGAGAACAGGACGGGTCTATGAGTCACGCATCCTAATGACAGTGGATGGAACGGACGGATGAGTCATGCCTAAGAATGCCATTGAACGAGTGACAAAGGACAGGACGGATGTATAGGTCATACATCGGAATGTCAGTGGACGTACGGACGGATGAGTCATGCTTCAAAATGCCAATGACGGAACGCATCCTAAAAGGATCCGTTACATCACTGACAGAGGATGGGAAGGAGGTATGATTCATGCATCCAAATGAAAGTGAAGTACAGAGGGATGAGTCATGACTCCGAATCACATTAATGGACGAACTCTAAAAGATTCTGTTCAATCAGTGAAAGATGACGACACGGAGGTATGAGTCATGCATCCGAAAGACAGCGAACGAGATGGAGGAAAGAATTATGTTTGTGGAAGCCATTGAACGAATGACAAAGGACAGGACGGATGTATAAGTCATACATCGCAATGTCAGTGGACGGAACTGCCGCATGAGTCCTGCCTCAGAATGCCAATGACTGAACGAATCCTAAAAGAATTCGTTCCACCATTGACAAAGGAGGGGACGGTGGTATGAGTAAAGAATCCAAATGAAAGAGCAGGATGAGTCATGCCTCCGAGTGCCATGGATGTAAAGAATTCGAAAAGGATCCGCCGCATCACTTTAAGATATAGGAAAGAGGTACGAGTCATGCATCCGAATAACAGTGGGCGAGATGGAGGAATGAGTCATGCCTGCAAAAGCCTTTAAACGAATTATAGAGAACAGGACGGGTCTATGAGTCACGCATCCTAATGACAGTGGATGGAACGGACGGATGAGTCATGCCTAAGAATGCCATTGAACGAGTGACAAAGGACAGGACGGATGTATAGGTCATACATCGGAATGTCAGTGGACGGTACGGACGGATGAGTCATGCCTCCAATTGCCAATGACGGAACTCATCCTAAAAGGATCCGTTACATCACTGACAGAGGATGGGAAGGAGGTATGATTCATGCATCCAAATGAAAGGGAAGTACAGAGGGATGAGTCATGACTCGAATGGCATTAATGGAAGAATTCTGAAAGATTCGGTTCAATCAGTGAAAGATGACGTGACGGAGGTATGAGTCATGCATCCGAATGATAGTGGAGGAGATGGAGGAATGAGTTATGCCTGCGGAAGCCATTGAACGAATTACAGAGGACAGGATGGAGGTATGAGTCATGCATCCGAATGATAGTGGACGGAACGGACGGATGAGTCATGCCTCCGAGTGCCATGGATGGAACGAATTCGAAAAGGACCCGTCGCATCACTTAAAGATATAGGAAGAAGGTAAGAGTCATGCATCCGAATGACAGTGGGCGAGACGGAGGAATGAGTCATGCCTGCAAAAGCCTTTAAACGAATGATAGAGAACAGGACGAGTCTATGAGTCACGCATCCGAATGACAGTGGATGGAACTAACGGATGAGTCATGCCTCCGAATGCCATTGAACGAGTGACAAACGACAGGACGGATGTATAGGGCATACATCGGAATGTCAGTGGACGGTACGGACGGATGAGTCATGCCTCCAAATGCCAATGACGGAACGCATCCTAAAAGGATCCGTTACATCACAGACAGAGGATGGGAAGGAGGTATGATTCATGCATCCAAATGAAAGTGAAGTACAGAGGGATGAGTCATGACTCCGAATCGCATTAATGGACGAACTCTAAAAGATTCTGTTCAATCAGTGAAAGATGACGACACGGAGGTATGAGTCATGCATCCGAAAGACAGTGAACGAGATGGAGGAAAGAATTATGCTTGTGGAAGCCATTGAACGCATGACAAAGGACAGGACGGATGTATAAGTCATACATCGCAATGTCAGTGGACGGAACTGCCGCATGAGTCCTGCCTCAGAATGCCAATGACTGAACGAATCCTAAAAGGATTCGTTCCACCATTGACAAAGGACGGGACGGAGGTATGAGTAAAGAATCCAAATGAAAGAGCACGGTACGAACGGATGAGTCGTCATCCTAATATAATTAAAGGTAATGAAATAAAAAGTATGAGTAATGAATCCGAATGATAGTGGACGAAACGGACGGATGAGTCATGCCTCCGAGTGCCATGGATGTAAAGAATTCGAAAAGGATCCGCCGCATCACTTTAAGATATAGGAAGGAGGTACGAGTCATGCATCCGAATAACAGTGGGCGAGATGGAGGAATGAGTCATGCCTGCAAAAGCCTTTAAACGAATGATAGAGAACAGGACGGGTCTATGAGTCACGCATCCTAATGACAGTGGATGGAACGGACGGATGAGTCATGCCTAAGAATGCCATTGAACGTGTGACAAAGGACAGGACGGATGTATAGGTCATACATCGGACTGTCAGTGGACGTACGGACGGATGAGTCATGCCTCCAAATGCCAATGACGGAACGCATCCTAAAAGGATCCGTTACATCACTGACAGAGGATGGGAAGGAGGTATGATTCATGCATCCAAATGAAAGGGAAGTACAGAGGGATGAGTCATGACGCGAATGGCATTAATGGAAGAATTCTGAAAGATTCTGTTCAATCAGTGAAAGATGACGAGACGGAGGTATGAGTCATGCATCCGAATGATAGTGGAGGAGATGGAGGAATGAGTTATGCCTGCGGAAGCCATTGAACGAATTACAGAGGACAGGATGGAGGTATGAGTCATGCATCCGAATGATAGTGGACGGAACGGACGGATGAGTCTTGTCTCCGAGTGCCATGGATGGAACGAATTCGAAAAGATCCGTCGCATCACTTAAAGATATAGGAAGGACGTAAGAGTCATGCATCCGAATGACAGTGGGCGAGACGGAGGAATGAGTCATGCCTGCAAAAGCCTTTAAACGAATGATAGAGAACAGGACGGGTCTATGAGTCACGCATCCGTATGACAGTGGATGGAACGGACGGATGAGTCATGCCTCCGAATGCCATTGAACGATTGACAAACGACAGGACGGATGTATAGGTCATACATCGGAATGTCAGTGGACGGTACGGACGGATGAGACATGCCTCAAAATGCCAATGACGGAACGCATCCTAAAAGGATCCGTTACATCCCTGACAGAGGATGGGAAGGAGGTATGATTCATGCATCCAAATGAAAGTGAAGTACAGAGGGATGAGTCATGACTCCGAATCGCATTAATGGACGAACTCTAAAAGATTCTGTTCAATCAGTGAAAGATGACGACACGGAGGTATGAGTCATGCATCCGAAAGACAGCGAACGAGATGGAGGAAAGAATTATGTTTGTGGAAGCCATTGAACGAATGACAAAGGACAGGACGGATGTATAAGTCATACATCGCAATGTCAGTGGACGGAACTGCCGCATGAGTCCTGCCTCAGAATGCCAATGACTGAACGAATCCTAAAAGAATTCGTTCCACCATTGACAAAGGAGGGGACGGAGGTATGAGTAAAGAATCCAAATGAAAGAGCACGGTACGAACGGATGAGTCATCATCCTAATATAATTAAAGGTAATGAAATAGGTAATGAAATAAAAAGTATGAGTAATGAATCCGAATGATAGTGGACGAAACGGACGGATGAGTCATGCCTCCGAGTGCCATGGATGTAAAGAATTCGAAAAGGATCCGCCGCATCACTTTAAGATATAGGAAGGAGGTACGAGTCATGCATCCGAATAACAGTGGGCGAGATGGAGGAATGAGGATGGAGGAATGAGTTATGCCTGCGGAAGCCATTGAACGAATTACAGAGGACAGGATGGAGGTATGAGTCATGCATCCGAATGATAGTGGACGGAACGGACGGATGAGTCATGCCTCCGAGTGCCATGGATGGAACGAATTCGAAAAGATCCGTCGCATCACTTAAAAATATAGGAAGGACGTAAGAGTCATGCATCCGAATGACAGTGGGCGAGACGGAGGAATGAGTCATGCCTGCAAAAGCCTTTAAACGAATGATAGAGAACAGGACGGGTCTATGAGTCACGCATCCGAATGACAGTGGATGGAACGGACGGATGAGTCATGCCTCCGAATGCCATTGAACGAGTGACAAACGACAGGACGGATGTATAGGTCATACATCGGAATGTCAGTGGACGGTACGGACGGATGAGACATGCTTCAAAATGCCAATGACGGAACGCATCCTAAAAGGATCCGTTACATCACTGACAGAGGATGGGAAGGAGGTATGATTCATGCATCCAAATGAAAGTGAAGTACAGAGGGATGAGTCATGACTCCGAATCGCATTAATGGACGAACTCTAAAAGATTCTGTTCAATCAGTGAAAGATGACGACACGGAGGTATGAGTCATGCATCCGAAAGACAGCGAACGAGATGGAGGAAAGAATTATGTTTGTGGAAGCCATTGAGCGAATGACAAAGGACAGGACGGATGTATAAGTCATACATCGCAATGTCAGTGGACGGAACTGCCGCATGAGTCCTGCCTCAGAATGCCAATGACTGAACGAATCCTAAAAGAATTCGTTCCACCATTGACAAAGGAGGGGACGGTGGTATGAGTAAAGAATCCAAATGAAAGAGCAGGATGAGTCATGCCTCCGAGTGCCATGGATGTAAAGAATTCGAAAAGGATCCGCCGCATCACTTTAAGATATAGGAAAGAGGTACGAGTCATGCATCCGAATAACAGTGGGCGAGATGGAGGAATGAGTCATGCCTGCAAAAGCCTTTAAACGAATGATAGAGAACAGGACGGGTCTATGAGTCACGCATCCTAATGACAGTGGATGGAACGGACGGATGAGTCATGCCTAAGAATGCCATTGAACGAGTGACAAAGGACAGGACGGATGTATAGGTCATACATCGGAATGTCAGTGGACGGTACGGACGGATGAGTCATGCCTCCAATTGCCAATGACGGAACGCATCCTAAATGGATCCGTTACATCACTGACAGAGGATGGGAAGGAGGTATGATTCATGCATCCAAATGAAAGGGAAGTACAGAGGGATGAGTCATGACTCGAATGGCATTAATGGAAGAATTCTGAAAGATTCTGTTCAATCAGTGAAAGATGACGTGACGGAGGTATGAGTCATGCATCCGAATGATAGTGGAGGAGATGGAGGAATGAGTTATGCCTGCGGAAGCCATTGAACGAATTACAGAGGACAGGATGGAGGTATGAGTCATGCATCCGAATGATAGTGGACGGAACGGACGGATGAGTCATGCCTCCGAGTGCCATGGATGGAACGAATTCGAAAAGGATCCGTCGCATCACTTAAAGATATAGGAAGAAGGTAAGAGTCATGCATCCGAATGACAGTGGGCGAGACGGAGGAATGAGTCATGCCTGCAAAAGCCTTTAAACGAATGATAGAGAACAGGACGAGTCTATGAGTCACGCATCCGAATGACAGTGGATGGAACGGACGGATGAGTCATGCCTCCGAATGCCATTGAACGAGTGACAAACGACAGGACGGATGTATAGGGCATACATCGGAATGTCAGTGGACGGTACGGACGGATGAGTCATGCCTCCAAATGCCAATGACGGAACGCATCCTAAAAGGATCCGTTACATCACAGACAGAGGATGGGAAGGAGGTATGTTTCATGCATCCAAATGAAAGTGAAGTACAGAGGGATGAGTCATGACTCCGAATCGCATTAATGGACGAACTCTAAAAGATTCTGTTCAATCAGTGAAAGATGACGACACGGAGGTATGAGTCATGCATCCGAAAGACAGTGAACGAGATGGAGGAAAGAATTATGCTTGTGGAAGCCATTGAACGCATGACAAAGGACAGGACGGATGTATAAGTCATACATCGCAATGTCAGTGGACGGAACTGCCGCATGAGTCCTGCCTCAGAATGCCAATGACTGAACGAATCCTAAAAGGATTCGTTCCACCATTGACAAAGGACGGGACGGAGGTATGAGTAAAGAATCCAAATGAAAGAGCACGGTACGAACGGATGAGTCGTCATCCTAATATAATTAAAGGTAATGAAATAAAAAGTATGAGTAATGAATCCGAATGATAGTGGACGAAACGGACGGATGAGTCATGCCTCCGAGTGCCATGGATGTAAAGAATTCGAAAAGGATCCGCCGCGTCACTTTAAGATATAGGAAGGATGTACGAGTCATGCATCCGAATAACAGTGGGCGAGATGGAGGAATGAGTCATGCCTGCAAAAGCCTTTAAACGAATGATAGAGAACAGGACGGGTCTATGAGTCACGCATCCTAATGACAGTGGATGGAACGGACGGATGAGTCATGCTTAAGAATGCCATTGAACGAGTGACAAAGGACAGGACGGATGTATAGGTCATACATCGGAATGTCAGTGGACGTACGGACGGATGAGTCATGCTTCAAAATGCCAATGACGGAACGCATCCTAAAAGGATCCGTTACATCACTGACAGAGGATGGGAAGGAGGTATGATTCATGCATCCAAATGAAAGTGAAGTACAGAGGGATGAGTCATGACTCCGAATCGCATTAATGGACGAACTCTAAAAGATTCTGTTCAATCAGTGAAAGATGACGACACGGAGGTATGAGTCATGCATCCGAAAGACAGCAAACGAGATGGAGGAAAGAATTATGTTTGTGGAAGCCATTGAACGAATGACAAAGGACAGGACGGATGTATAAGTCATACATCGCAATGTCAGTGGACGGAACTGCCGCATGAGTCCTGCCTCAGAATGCCAATGACTGAACGAATCCTAAAAGAATTCGTTCCACCATTGACAAAGGAGGGGACGGTGGTATGAGTAAAGAATCCAAATGAAAGAGCAGGATGAGTCATGCCTCCGAGTGCCATGGATGTAAAGAATTCGAAAAGGATCCGCCGCATCACTTTAAGATATAGGAAAGAGGTACGAGTCATGCATCCGAATAACAGTGGGCGAGATGGAGGAATGAGTCATGCCTGCAAAAGCCTTTAAACGAATGATAGAGAACAGGACGGGTCTATGAGTCACGCATCCTAATGACAGTGGATGGAACGGACGGATGAGTCATGCCTAAGAATGCCATTGAACGAGTGACAAAGGACAGGACGGATGTATAGGTCATACATCGGAATGTCAGTGGACGGTACGGACGGATGAGTCATGCCTCCAATTGCCAATGACGGAACGCATCCTAAAAGGATCCGTTACATCACTGACAGAGGATGGGAAGGAGGTATGATTCATGCATCCAAATGAAAGGGAAGTACAGAGGGATGAGTCATGACTCGAATGGCATTAATGGAAGAATTCTGAAAGATTCTGTTCAATCAGTGAAAGATGACGTGACGGAGGTATGAGTCATGCATCCGAATGATAGTGGAGGAGATGGAGGAATGAGTTATGCCTGCGGAAGCCATTGAACGAATTACAGAGGACATGATGGAGGTATGAGTCATGCATCCGAATGATAGTGGACGGAACGGACGGATGAGTCATGCCTCCGAGTGCCATGGATGGAACGAATTCGAAAAGGATCCGTCGCATCACTTAAAGATATAGGAAGAAGGTAAGAGTCATGCATCCGAATGACAGTGGGCGAGACGGAGGAATGAGTCATGCCTGCAAAAGCCTTTAAACGAATGATAGAGAACAGGACGAGTCTATGAGTCACGCATCCGAATGACAGTGGATGGAACGGACGGATGAGTCATGCCTCCGAATGCCATTGAACGAGTGACAAACGACAGGACGGATGTATAGGGCATACATCGGAATGTCAGTGGACGGTACGGACGGATGAGTCATGCCTCCAAATGCCAATGACGGAACGCATCCTAAAAGGATCCGTTACATCACAGACAGAGGATGGGAAGGAGGTATGATTCATGCATCCAAATGAAAGTGAAGTACAGAGGGATGAGTCATGACTCCGAATCGCATTAATGGACGAACTCTAAAAGATTCTGTTCAATCAGTGAAAGATGACGACACGGAGGTATGAGTCATGCATCCGAAAGACAGTGAACGAGATGGAGGAAAGAATTATGCTTGTGGAAGCCATTGAACGCATGACAAAGGACAGGACGGATGTATAAGTCATACATCGCAATGTCAGTGGACGGAACTGCCGCATGAGTCCTGCCTCAGAATGCCAATGACTGAACGAATCCTAAAAGGATTCGTTCCACCATTGACAAAGGACGGGACGGAGGTATGAGTAAAGAATCCAAATGAAAGAGCACGGTACGAACGGATGAGTCGTCATCCTAATATAATTAAAGGTAATGAAATAAAAAGTATGAGTAATGAATCCGAATGATAGTGGACGAAACGGACGGATGAGTCATGCCTCCGAGTGCCATGGATGTAAAGAATTCGAAAAGGATCCGCCGCATCACTTTAAGATATAGGAAGGAGGTACGAGTCATGCATCCGAATAACAGTGGGCGAGATGGAGGAATGAGTCATGCCTGCAAAAGCCTTTAAACGAATGATAGAGAACAGGACGGGTCTATGAGTCACGCATCCTAATGACAGTGGATGGAACGGACGGATGAGTCATGCCTAAGAATGCCATTGAACGAGTGACAAAGGACAGGACGGATGTATAGGTCATACATCGGACTGTCAGTGGACGTACGGACGGATGAGTCATGCCTCCAAATGCCAATGACGGAACGCATCCTAAAAGGATCCGTTACATCACTGACAGAGGATGGGAAGGAGGTATGATTCATGCATCCAAATGAAAGGGAAGTACAGAGGGATGAGTCATGACTCGAATGGCATTAATGGAAGAATTCTGAAAGATTCTGTTCAATCAGTGAAAGATGACGAGACGGAGGTATGAGTCATGCATCCGAATGATAGTGGAGGAGATGGAGGAATGAGTTATGCCTGCGGAAGCCATTGAACGAATTACAGAGGACAGGATGGAGGTATGAGTCATGCATCCGAATGATAGTGGACGGAACGGACGGATGAGTCTTGTCTCCGAGTGCCATGGATGGAACGAATTCGAAAAGATCCGTCGCATCACTTAAAGATATAGGAAGGACGTAAGAGTCATGCATCCGAATGACAGTGGGCGAGACGGAGGAATGAGTCATGCCTGCAAAAGCCTTTAAACGAATGATAGAGAACAGGACGGGTCTATGAGTCACGCATCCGTATGACAGTGGATGGAACGGACGGATGAGTCATGCCTCCGAATGCCATTGAACGATTGACAAACGACAGGACGGATGTATAGGTCATACATCGGAATGTCAGTGGACGGTACGGACGGATGAGACATGCCTCAAAATGCCAATGACGGAACGCATCCTAAAAGGATCCGTTACATCCCTGACAGAGGATGGGAAGGAGGTATGATTCATGCATCCAAATGAAAGTGAAGTACAGAGGGATGAGTCATGACTCCGAATCGCATTAATGGACGAACTCTAAAAGATTCTGTTCAATCAGTGAAAGATGACGACACGGAGGTATGAGTCATGCATCCGAAAGACAGCGAACGAGATGGAGGAAAGAATTATGTTTGTGGAAGCCATTGAACGAATGACAATGGACAGGACGGATGTATAAGTCATACATCGCAATGTCAGTGGACGGAACTGCCGCATGAGTCCTGCCTCAGAATGCCAATGACTGAACGAATCCTAAAAGAATTCGTTCCACCATTGACAAAGGAGGGGACGGAGGTATG
Organism: Maratus michaelseni; assembly: GCA_963931845.1. Classification (NCBI taxonomy): domain Eukaryota; kingdom Metazoa; phylum Arthropoda; class Arachnida; order Araneae; family Salticidae; genus Maratus; species Maratus michaelseni. The sequence continues at coordinate 342,534,645 of OZ007591.1, read as the reverse complement.
AGTAAAGAATCCAAATGAAAGAGCACGGTACGAACGGATGAGTCATCATCCTAATATAATTAAAGGTAATGAAATAGGTAATGAAATAAAAAGTATGAGTAATTAATCCGAATGATAGTGGACGAAACGGACGGTGAGTCATGCCTCCGAGTGCCATGGATGTAAAGAATTCGAAAAGGATCCGCCGCATCACTTTAAGATATAGGAAGGAGGTACGAGTCATGCATCCGAATAACAGTGGGCGAGATGGAGGAATGAGTCATGCCTACAAAAGCCTTTAAACGAATGATAGAGAACAGGACGGGTCTATGAGTCACGCATCCTAATGACAGTGGATGGAACGGACGGATGAGTCATGCCTAAGAATGCCATTGAACGAGTGACAAAGGACAGGACGGATGTATAGGTCATACATCGGAATGTCAGTGGACGGTACGGACAGATGAGTCATGCCTCCAAATGCCAATGACGGAACGCATCCTAAAAGGATCCGTTACATCACTGACAGAGGATGGGAAGGAGGTATGATTCATGCATCCAAATGAAAGGGAAGTACAGAGGGATGAGTCATGCCTGCAAAAGCCTTTAAACGAATGATAGAGAACAGGACGAGTCTATGAGTCACGCATCCGAATGACAGTGGATGGAACGGACGGATGAGTCATGCCTCCGAATGCCATTGAACGAGTGACAAACGACAGGACGGATGTATAGGGCATACATCGGAATGTCAGTGGACGGTACGGACGGATGAAACATGCCTCCAAATGCCAATGACGGAACGCATCCTAAAAGGATCCGTTACATCACTGACAGAGGATGGGAAGGATGTATGTTTCATGCATCCAAATAAGTACAGAGGGATGAGTCATGACTCCGAATCGCATTAATGGACGAACTCTAAAAGATTGTGTTCAATCAGTGAAAGATGACGACACGGAAGTATGAGTCATGCATCCGAAAGACAGTGAACGAGATGGAGGAAAGAATTATGCTTGTGGAAGCCATTGAACGAATGACAATGGACAGGACGGATGTATAATTCATACATCGCAATGTCAGTGGACGGAACTGCCGCATGAGTCCTGCCTCAGAATGCCAATGACTGAACGAATCCTAAAAGGATTCGTTCCACCATTGACAAAGGAGGGGACGGAGGTATGAGTAAAGAATCCAAATGAAAGAGCACGGTACGAACGGATGAGTCATCATCCTAATATAATTAAAGGTAATGAAATAGGTAATGAAATAAAAAGTATGAGTAATGAATCCGAATGATAGTGGACGAAACGGACGGATGAGTCATGCCTCCGAGTGCCATGTATGGAAAGAATTCGAAAAGGATCCGCCGCATCACTTTAAGATACGAATGATAGAGAACAGGACGGGTCTATGAGTCACGCATCCTAATGACAGTGGATGGAACGGACGGATGAGTCATGCCTAAGAATGCCATTGAACGAGTGACAAAGGACAGGACGGATGTATAGGTCACACATCGGAATGTCAGTGGACGGTACGGACGGATGAGTCATGCCTCCAAATGCCAATGACGGAACGCATCCTAAAACGATCCGTTACATCACTGACAGAGGATGGGAAGGAGGTATGATTCATGCATCCAAATGAAAGGGAAGTACAGAGGGATGAGTCATGACTCGAATGGCATTAATGGAAGAATTCTGAAAGATTCTGTTCAATCAGTGAAAGATGACGAGACGGAGGTATGAGTCATGCATCCGAATGATAGTGGAGGAGATGGAGGAATGAGTTATGCCTGCGGAAGCCATTGACCGAATTACAGAGGACAGGATGGAGGTATGAGTCATGCATCCGAATGATAGTGGACGGAACGGACGGATGAGTCTTGTCTCCGAGTGCCATGGATGGAACGAAGTCGAAAAGATCCGTCGCATCACTTAAATATATAGGAAGGACGTAAGAGTCATGCATCCGAATGACAGTGGGCGAGACGGAGGAATGAGTCATGCCTGCAAAAGCCTTTAAACGAATGATAGAGAACAGGACGGGTCTATGAGTCACGCATCCGAATGACAGTGGATGGAACGGACGGATGAGTCATGCCTCCGAATGCCATTGAACGAGTGACAAACGACAGGACGGATGTATAGGTCATACATCGGAATGTCAGTGGACGGTACGGACGGATGAGACATGCCTCAAAATGCCAATGACGGAACGCATCCTAAAAGGATCCGTTACATCACTGACAGAGGATGGGAAGGAGGTATGATTCATGCATCCAAATGAAAGTGAAGTACAGAGGGATGAGTCATGACTCCGAATCGCATTAATGGACGAACTCTAAAAGATTCTGTTCAATCAGTGAAAGATGACGACACGGAGGTATGAGTCATGCATCCGAAAGACAGCGAACGAGATGGAGGAAAGAATTATGTTTGTGGAAGCCATTGAACGAATGACAAAGGACAGGACGGATGTATAAGTCATACATCGCAATGTCAGTGGACGGAACTGCCGCATGAGTCCTGCCTCAGAATGCCAATGACTGAACGAATCCTAAAAGAATTCGTTCCACCATTGACAAAGGAGGGGACGGAGGTATGAGTAAAGAATCCAAATGAAAGAGCACGGTACGAACGGATGAGTCATCATCCTAATATAATTAAAGGTAATGAAATAGGTAATGAAATAAAAAGTATGAGTAATGAATCCGAATGATAGTGGACGAAACGGACGGATGAGTCATGCCTCCGAGTGCCATGGATGTAAAAAATTCGAAAAGGATCCGCCGCATCACTTTAAGATATAGGAAGGAGGTACGAGTCATGCATCCGAATAACAGTGGGCGAGATGGAGGAATGAGTCATGCCTGCAAAAGCCTTTAAACGAATGATAGAGAACAGGACGGGTCTATGAGTCACGCATCCTAATGACAGTGGATGGAACGGACGGATGAGTCCATGAGTCCTGCCTCAGAATGCCAATGACTGAACGAATCCTAAAAGGATTCGTTCCACCATTGACAAAGGAGGGGACGGAGGTATGAGTAAAGAATCCAAATGAAAGAGCACGGTACGAACGGATGAGTCATCATCCTAATATAATTAAAGGTAATGAAATAGGTAATGAAATAAAAAGTATGAGTAATGAATCCGAATGATAGTGGACGAAACGGACGGATGAGTCATGCCTCCGAGTGCCATGTATGGAAAGAATTCGAAAAGGATCCGCCGCATCACTTTAAGATATAGGAAGGAGGTACGAGTCATGCATCCGAATAACAGTGGGCGAGATGGAGGAATGAGTCATACCTGCAAAAGCCTTTAAACGAATGATAGAGAACAGGACGGGTCTATGAGTCACGCATCCTAATGACAGTGGATGGAACGGACGGATGAGTCATGCCTAAGAATGCCATTGAACGAGTGACAAAGGACAGGACGGATGTATAGGTCATACATCGGAATGTCAGTGGACGGTACGGACGGATGAGTCATGCCTCCAAATGCCAATGACGGAACGCATCCTAAAAGGATCCGTTACATCACTGACAGAGGATGGGAAGGAGGTATGATTCATGCATCCAAATGAAAGGGAAGTACAGAGGGATGAGTCATGACTCGAATGGCATTAATGGAAGAATTCTGAAATATTCTGTTCAATCAGTGAAAGATGACGAGACGGAGGTATGAGTCATGCATCCGAATGATAGTGGAGGAGATGGAGGAATGAGTTATGCCTGCGGAAGCCATTGAACGAATTACAGAGGACAGGATGGAGGTATGAGTCATGCATCCGAATGATAGTGGACGGAACGGACGGATGAGTCTTGTCTCCGAGTGCCATGGATGGAACGAAGTCGAAAAGATCCGTCGCATCACTTAAAGATATAGGAAGGACGTAAGAGTCATGCATCCGAATGACAGTGGGCGAGACGGAGGAATGAGTCATGCCTGCAAAAGCCTTTAAACGAATGATAGAGAACAGGACGGGTCTATGAGTCACGCATCCGAATGACAGTGGATGGAACGGACGGATGAGTCATGCCTCCGAATGCCATTGAACGAGTGACAAACGACAGGACGGATGTATAGGTCATACATCGGAATGTCAGTGGACGGTACGGACGGATGAGACATGCCTCAAAATGCCAATGACGGAACGCATCCTAAAAGGATCCGTTACATCACTGACAGAGGATGGGAAGGAGGTATGATTCATGCATCCAAATGAAAGTGATGTACAGAGGGATGAGTCATGACTCCGAATCGCCTTAATGGACGAACTCTAAAAGATTCTGTTCAATCAGTGAAAGATGACGACACGGAGGTATGAGTCATGCATCCGAAAGACAGCGAACGAGATGGAGGAAAGAATTATGTTTGTGGAAGCCATTGAACGAATGACAAAGGACAGGACGGATGTATAAGTCATACATCGCAATGTCAGTGGACGGAACTGCCGCATGAGTCCTGCCTCAGAATGCCAATGACTGAACGAATCCTAAAAGAATTCGTTCCACCATTGACAAAGGAGGGGACGGAGGTATGAGTAAAGAATCCAAATGAAAGAGCACGGTACGAACGGATGAGTCATCATCCTAATATAATTAAAGGTAATGAAATAGGTAATGAAATAAAAAGTATGAGTAATGAATCCGAATGATAGTGGACGAAACGGACGGATGAGTCATGCCTCCGAGTGCCATGTATGGAAAGAATTCGAAAAGGATCCGCCGCATCACTTTAAGATATAGGAAGGAGGTACGAGTCATGCATCCGAATAACAGTGGGCGAGATGGAGGAATGAGTCATACCTGCAAAAGCCTTTAAACGAATGATAGAGAACAGGACGGGTCTATGAGTCACGCATCCTAATGACAGTGGATGGAACGGACGGATGAGTCATGCCTAAGAATGCCATTGAACGAGTGACAAAGGACAGGACGGATGTATAGGTCATACATCGGAATGTCAGTGGACGGTACGGACGGATGAGTCATGCCTCCAAATGCCAATGACGGAACGCATCCTAAAAGGATCCGTTACATCACTGACAGAGGATGGGAAGGAGGTATGATTCATGCATCCAAATGAAAGGGAAGTACAGAGGGATGAGTCATGACTCGAATGGCATTAATGGAAGAATTCTGAAATATTCTGTTCAATCAGTGAAAGATGACGAGACGGAGGTATGAGTCATGCATCCGAATGATAGTGGAGGAGATGGAGGAATGAGTTATGCCTGCGGAAGCCATTGAACGAATTACAGAGGACAGGATGGAGGTATGAGTCATGCATCCGAATGATAGTGGACGGAACGGACGGATGAGTCTTGTCTCCGAGTGCCATGGATGGAACGAAGTCGAAAAGATCCGTCGCATCACTTAAAGATATAGGAAGGACGTAAGAGTCATGCATCCGAATGACAGTGGGCGAGACGGAGGAATGAGTCATGCCTGCAAAAGCCTTTAAACGAATGATAGAGAACAGGACGGGTCTATGAGTCACGCATCCGAATGACAGTGGATGGAACGGACGGATGAGTCATGCCTCCGAATGCCATTGAACGAGTGACAAACGACAGGACGGATGTATAGGTCATACATCGGAATGTCAGTGGACGGTACGGACGGATGAGACATGCCTCAAAATGCCAATGACGGAACGCATCCTAAAAGGATCCGTTACATCACTGACAGAGGATGGGAAGGAGGTATGATTCATGCATCCAAATGAAAGTGATGTACAGAGGGATGAGTCATGACTCCGAATCGCCTTAATGGACGAACTCTAAAAGATTCTGTTCAATCAGTGAAAGATGACGACACGGAGGTATGAGTCATGCATCCGAAAGACAGCGAACGAGATGGAGGAAAGAATTATGTTTGTGGAAGCCATTGAACGAATGACAAAGGACAGGACGGATGTATAAGTCATACATCGCAATGTCAGTGGACGGAACTGCCGCATGAGTCCTGCCTCAGAATGCCAATGACTGAACGAATCCTAAAAGAATTCGTTCCACCATTGACAAAGGAGGGGACGGAGGTATGAGTAAAGAATCCAAATGAAAGAGCACGGTACGAACGGATGAGTCATCATCCTAATATAATTAAAGGTAATGAAATAGGTAATGAAATAAAAAGTATGAGTAATGAATCCGAATGATAGTGGACGAAACGGACGGATGAGTCATGCCTCCGAGTGCCATGTATGGAAAGAATTCGAAAAGGATCCGCCGCATCACTTTAAGATATAGGAAGGAGGTACGAGTCATGCATCCGAATAACAGTGGGCGAGATGGAGGAATGAGTCATACCTGCAAAAGCCTTTAAACGAATGATAGAGAACAGGACGGGTCTATGAGTCACGCATCCTAATGACAGTGGATGGAACGGACGGATGAGTCATGCCTAAGAATGCCATTGAACGAGTGACAAAGGACAGGACGGATGTATAGGTCATACATCGGAATGTCAGTGGACGGTACGGACGGATGAGTCATGCCTCCAAATGCCAATGACGGAACGCATCCTAAAAGGATCCGTTACATCACTGACAGAGGATGGGAAGGAGGTATGATTCATGCATCCAAATGAAAGGGAAGTACAGAGGGATGAGTCATGACTCGAATGGCATTAATGGAAGAATTCTGAAAGATTCTGTTCAATCAGTGAAAGATGACGAGACGGAGGTATGAGTCATGCATCCGAATGATAGTGGAGGAGATGGAGGAATGAGTTATGCCTGCGGAAGCCATTGAACGAATTACAGAGGACAGGATGGAGGTATGAGTCATGCATCCGAATGATAGTGGACGGAACGGACGGATGAGTCTTGTCTCCGAGTGCCATGGATGGAACGAAGTCGAAAAGATCCGTCGCATCACTTAAAGATATAGGAAGGACGTAAGAGTCATGCATCCGAATGACAGTGGGCGAGACGGAGGAATGAGTCATGCCTGCAAAAGCCTTTAAACGAATGATAGAGAACAGGACGGGTCTATGAGTCACGCATCCGAATGACAGTGGATGGAACGGACGGATGAGTCATGCCTCCGAATGCCATTGAACGAGTGACAAACGACAGGACGGATGTATAGGTCATACATCGGAATGTCAGTGGACGGTACGGACGGATGAGACATGCCTCAAAATGCCAATGACGGAACGCATCCTAAAAGGATCCGTTACATCACTGACAGAGGATGGGAAGGAGGTATGATTCATGCATCCAAATGAAAGTGAAGAACAGAGGGATGAGTCATGACTCCGAATCGCATTAATGGACGAACTCTAAAAGATTCTGTTCAATCAGTGAAAGATGACGACACGGAGGTATGAGTCATGCATCCGAAAGACAGCGAACGAGATGGAGGAAAGAATTATGTTTGTGGAAGCCATTGAACGAATGACAAAGGACAGGACGGATGTATAAGTCATACATCGCAATGTCAGTGGACGGAACTGCCGCATGAATCCTGCCTCAGAATGCCAATGACTGAACGAATCCTAAAAGAATTCGTTCCACCATTGACAAAGGAGGGGACGGAGGTATGAGTAAAGAATCCAAATGAAAGAGCACGGTACGAACGGATGAGTCATCATCCTAATATAATTAAAGGTAATGAAATAGGTAATAAAATAAAAAGTATGAGTAATGAATCCGAATGATAATGGACGAAACGGACGGATGAGTCATGCCTCCGAGTGCCATGGATGTAAAGAATTCGAAAAGGATCCGCCGCATCACTTTAAGATATAGGAAGGAGGTACGAGTCATGCATCCGAATAACAGTGGGCGAGATGGAGGAATGAGTCATGCCTGCAAAAGCCTTTAAACGAATGATAGAGAACAGGACGGGTCTATGAGTCACGCATCCTAATGACAGTGGATGGAACGGACGGATGAGTCATGCCTAAGAATGCCATTGAACGAGTGACAAAGGACAGGACGGATGTATAGGTCATACATCGGAATGTCAGTGGACGGTACGGACGGATGAGTCATGCCTCCAAATGCCAATGACGGAACGCATCCTAAAAGGATCCGTTACATCACTGACAGAGGATGGGAAGGAGGTATGATTCATGCATCCAAATGAAAGGGAAGTACAGAGGGATGAGTCATGACTCGAATGGCATTAATGGAAGAATTCTGAAAGATTCTGTTCAATTTGTGAAAGATGACGAGAAGGAGGTATGAGTCATGCATCCGAATGATAGTGGAGGAGATGGAGGAATGAGTTATGGCTGCGGAAGCCATTGAACGAATTACAGAGGACAGGATGGAGGTATGAGTCATGCATCCGAATGAGAGTGGACGGAACGGACGGATGAGTCATGCCTCCGAGTGCCTTGGATGGAACGAATTCGAAAAGGATCCGTCGCATCACTTAAAGATATAGGAAGGAGGTAAGAGTCATGCATCCGAATGACAGTGGGCGAGACGGAGGAATGAGTCATGCCTGCAAAAGCCTTTAAACGAATGATAGAGAACAGGACGGGTCTATGAGTCACGCATCCGAATGACAGTGGATGGAACGGACGGATGAGTCATGTCTCCGAATGCCATTCAACGAGTGACAAACGACAGGACGGATGTATAGGTCATACATCGGAATGTCAGTGGACGGTACGAACGGATGAGTCATGCCTCCAAATGCCAATGACGGAACGCATCCTAAAAGGATCCGTTACATCACAGACAGAGGATGGGAAGGAGGTATGATTCATGCATCCAAATGAAAGTGAAGTACAGAGGGATGAGTCATGACTCCGAATCGCATTAATGGACGAACTCTAAAAGATTCTGTTCAATCAGTGAAAGATGACGACACGGAGGTATGTGTCATGCATCCGAAAGACAGTGAACGAGATGGAGGAAAGAATTATGCTTGTGGAAGCCATTGAACGAATGACAAAGGACAGGACGGATGTATAAGTCATACATCGCAATGTCAGTGGACGGAACTGCCGCATGAGTCCTGCCTCAGAATGCCAATGACTGAACGAATCCTAAAAGGATTCGTTCCACCATTGACAAAGGACGGGACGGAGGTATGAGTAAAGAATCCAAATGAAAGAGCACGGTACGAACGGATGAGTCATCATCCTAATATAATTAAAGGTAATGAAATAAAAAGTATGAGTAATGAATCCGAATGATAGTGGACGAAACGGACGGATGAGTCATGCCTCCGAGTGCCATGGATGTAAAGAATTCGAAAAGGATCCGCCGCATCACTTTAAGATATAGGAAGGAGGTACGAGTCATGCATCCGAATAACAGTGGGCGAGATGGAGGAATGAGTCATGCCTGCAAAAGCCTTTAAACGAATGATAGAGAACAGGACGGGTCTATGAGTCACGCATCCTAATGACAGTGGATGGAACGGACGGATGAGTCATGCCTAAGAATGCCAATGACGGAACGCATCCTAAAAGGATCCGTTACATCACTGACAGAGGATGGGAAGGAGGTATGATTCATGCATCCAAATGAAAGGGAAGTACAGAGGGATGAGTCATGACTCGAATGGCATTAATGGAAGAATTCTGAAAGATTCTGTTCAATCAGTGAAAGATGACGAGACGGAGGTATGAGTCATGCATCCGAATGATAGTGGAGGAGATGGAGGAATGAGTTATGCCTGCGGAAGCCATTGAACGAATTACAGAGGACAGGATGGAGGTATGAGTCATGCATCCGAATGATAGTGGACGGAACGGACGGATGAGTCATGCCTCCGAGTGCCATGGATGGAACGAATTCGAAAAGATCCGTCGCATCACTTAAAGATATAGGAAGGACGTAAGAGTCATGCATCCGAATGACAGTGGGCGAGACGGAGGAATGAGTCATGCCTGCAAAAGCCTTTAAACGAATGATAGAGAACAGGACGGGTCTATGAGTCACGCATCCGAATGACAGTGGATGGAACGGACGGATGAGTCATGCCTCCGAATGCCATTGAACGAGTGACAAACGACAGGACGGATGTATAGGTCATACATCGGAATGTCAGTGGACGGTACGGACGGATGAGACATGCTTCAAAATGCCAATGACGGAACGCATCCTAAAAGGATCCGTTACATCACTCACAGAGGATGGGAAGGAGGTATGATTCATGCATCCAAATGAAAGTGAAGTACAGAGGGATGAGTCATGACTCCGAATCGCATTAATGGACGAACTCTAAAAGATTCTGTTCAATCAGTGAAAGAAGACGACACGGAGGTTTGAGTCATGCATCCGAAAGACAGCGAACGAGATGGAGGAAAGAATTATGTTTGTGGAAGCCATTGAACGAATGACAAAGGACAGGACGGATGTATAAGTCATACATCGCAATGTCAGTGGACGGAACTGCCGCATGAGTCCTGCCTCAGAATGCCAATGACTGAACGAATCCTAAAAGAATTCGTTCCACCATTGACAAAGGAGGGGACGGTGGTATGAGTAAAGAATCCAAATGAAAGAGCAGGATGAGTCATGCCTCCGAGTGCCATGGATGTAAAGAATTCGAAAAGGATCCGCCGCATCACTTTAAGATATAGGAAAGAGGTACGAGTCATGCATCCGAATAACAGTGGGCGAGATGGAGGAATGAGTCATGCCTGCAAAAGCCTTTAAACGAATGATAGAGAACAGGACGGGTCTATGAGTCACGCATCCTAATGACAGTGGATGGAACGGACGGATGAGTCATGCCTAAGAATGCCATTGAACGAGTGACAAAGGACAGGACGGATGTATAGGTCATACATCGGAATGTCAGTGGACGGTACGGACGGATGAGTCATGCCTCCAAATGCCAATGACGGAACGCATCCTAAAAGGATCCGTTATATCACTGACAGAGGATGGGAAGGAGGTATGATTCATGCATCCAAATGAAAGGGAAGTACAGAGGGATGAGTCATGACTCGAATGGCATTAATGGAAGAATTCTGAAAGATTCTGTTCAATCAGTGAAAGATGACGTGACGGAGGTATGAGTCATGCATCCGAATGATAGTGGAGGAGATGGAGGAATGAGTTATGCCTGCGGAAGCCATTGAACGAATTACAGAGGACAGGATGGAGGTATGAGTCATGCATCCGAATGATAGTGGACGGAACGGACGGATGAGTCATGCCTCCGAGTGCCATGGATGGAACGAATTCGAAAAGGATCCGTCGCATCACTTAAAGATATAGGAAGAAGATAAGAGTCATGCATCCGAATGACAGTGGGCGAGACGGAGGAATGAGTCATGCCTGCAAAAGCCTTTAAACGAATGATAGAGAACAGGACGAGTCTATGAGTCACGCATCCGAATGACAGTGGATGGAACGGACGGATGAGTCATGCCTCCGAATGCCATTGAACGAGTGACAAACGACAGGACGGATGTATAGGGCATACATCGGAATGTCAGTGGACGGTACGGACGGATGAGTCATGCCTCCAAATGCCAATGACGGAACGCATCCTAAAAGGATCCGTTACATCACAGACAGAGGATGGGAAGGAGGTATGATTCATGCATCCAAATGAAAGTGAAGTACAGAGGGATGAGTCATGACTCCGAATCGCATTAATGGACGAACTCTAAAAGATTCTGTTCAATCAGTGAAAGATGACGACACGGAGGTATGAGTCATGCATCCGAAAGACAGTGAACGAGATGGAGGAAAGAATTATGCTTGTGGAAGCCATTGAACGCATGACAAAGGACAGGACGGATGTATAAGTCATACATCGCAATGTCAGTGGACGGAACTGCCGCATGAGTCCTGCCTCAGAATGCCAATGACTGAACGAATCCTAAAAGGATTCGTTCCACCATTGACAAAGGACGGGACGGAGGTATGAGTAAAGAATCCAAATGAAAGAGCACGGTACGAACGGATGAGTCGTCATCCTAATATAATTAAAGGTAATGAAATAAAAAGTATGAGTAATGAATCCGAATGATAGTGGACGAAACGGACGGATGAGTCATGCCTCCGAGTGCCATGGATGTAAAGAATTCGAAAAGGATCCGCCGCATCACTTTAAGATATAGGAAGGAGGTACGAGTCATGCATCCGAATAACAGTGGGCGAGATGGAGGAATGAGTCATGCCTGCAAAAGCCTTTAAACGAATGATAGAGAACAGGACGGGTCTATGAGTCACGCATCCTAATGACAGTGGATGGAACGGACGGATGAGTCATGCCTAAGAATGCCATTGAACGAGTGACAAAGGACAGGACGGATGTATAGGTCATACATCGGAATGTCAGTGGACGGTACGGACGGATGAGTCATGCCTCCAAATGCCAATGACGGAACGCATCCTAAAAGGATCCGTTACATCACTGACAGAGGATGGGAAGGAGGTATGATTCATGCATCCAAATGAAAGGGAAGTACAGAGGGATGAGTCATGACTCGAATGGCATTAATGGAAGAATTCTGAAAGATTCTGTTCAATTTGTGAAAGATGACGAGAAGGAGGTATGAGTCATGCATCCGAATGATAGTGGAGGAGATGGAGGAATGAGTTATGGCTGCGGAAGCCATTGAACGAATTACAGAGGACAGGATGGAGGTATGAGTCATGCATCCGAATGAGAGTGGACGGAACGGACGGATGAGTCATGCCTCCGAGTGCCTTGGATGGAACGAATTCGAAAAGGATCCGTCGCATCACTTAAAGATATAGGAAGGAGGTAAGAGTCATGCATCCGAATGACAGTGGGCGAGACGGAGGAATGAGTCATGCCTGCAAAAGCCTTTAAACGAATGATAGAGAACAGGACGGGTCTATGAGTCACGCATCCGAATGACAGTGGATGGAACGGACGGATGAGTCATGTCTCCGAATGCCATTCAACGAGTGACAAACGACAGGACGGATGTATAGGTCATACATCGGAATGTCAGTGGACGGTACGAACGGATGAGTCATGCCTCCAAATGCCAATGACGGAACGCATCCTAAAAGGATCCGTTACATCACAGACAGAGGATGGGAAGGAGGTATGATTCATGCATCCAAATGAAAGTGAAGTACAGAGGGATGAGTCATGACTCCGAATCGCATTAATGGACGAACTCTAAAAGATTCTGTTCAATCAGTGAAAGATGACGACACGGAGGTATGTGTCATGCATCCGAAAGACAGTGAACGAGATGGAGGAAAGAATTATGCTTGTGGAAGCCATTGAACGAATGACAAAGGACAGGACGGATGTATAAGTCATACATCGCAATGTCAGTGGACGGAACTGCCGCATGAGTCCTGCCTCAGAATGCCAATGACTGAACGAATCCTAAAAGGATTCGTTCCACCATTGACAAAGGACGGGACGGAGGTATGAGTAAAGAATCCAAATGAAAGAGCACGGTACGAACGGATGAGTCGTCATCCTAATATAATTAAAGGTAATGAAATAAAAAGTATGAGTAATGAATCCGAATGATAGTGGACGAAACGGACGGATGAGTCATGCCTCCGAGTGCCATGGATGTAAAGAATTCGAAAAGGATCCGCCGCATCACTTTAAGATATAGGAAGGAGGTACGAGTCATGCATCCGAATAACAGTGGGCGAGATGGAGGAATGAGTCATGCCTGCAAAAGCCTTTAAACGAATGATAGAGAACAGGACGGGTCTATGAGTCACGCATCCTAATGACAGTGGATGGAACGGACGGATGAGTCATGCCTAAGAATGCCATTGAACGAGTGACAAAGGACAGGACGGATGTATAGGTCATACATCGGAATGTCAGTGGACGGTACGGACGGATGAGTCATGCCTCCAAATGCGAATGACGGAACGCATCCTAAAAGGATCCGTTACATCACTGACAGAGGATGGGAAGGAGGTATGATTCATGCATCCAAATGAAAGGGAAGTACAGAGGGATGAGTCATGACTCGAATGGCATTAATGGAAGAATTCTGAAAGATTCTGTTCAATTTGTGAAAGATGACGAGAAGGAGGTATGAGTCATGCATCCGAATGATAGTGGAGGAGATGGAGGAATGAGTTATGGCTGCGGAAGCCATTGAACGAATTACAGAGGACAGGATGGAGGTATGAGTCATGCATCCGAATGAGAGTGGACGGAACGGACGGATGAGTCATGCCTCCGAGTGAATTGGATGGAACGAATTCGAAAAGGATCCGTCGCATCACTTAAAGATATAGGAAGGAGGTAAGAGTCATGCATCCGAATGACAGTGGGCGAGACGGAGGAATGAGTCATGCCTGCAAAAGCCTTTAAACGAATGATAGAGAACAGGACGGGTCTATGAGTCACGCATCCGAATGACAGTGGATGGAACGGACGGATGAGTCATGTCTCCGAATGCCATTCAACGAGTAACAAACGACAGGACGGATGTATAGGTCATACATCGGAATGTCAGTGGACGGTACGAACGGATGAGTCATGCCTCCAAATGCCAATGACGGAACGCATCCTAAAAGGATCCGTTACATCACAGACAGAGGATGGGAAGGAGGTATGATTCATGCATCCAAATGAAAGTGAAGTACAGAGGGATGAGTCATGACTCCGAATCGCATTAATGGACGAACTCTAAAAGATTCTGTTCAATCAGTGAAAGATGACGACACGGAGGTATGTGTCATGCATCCGAAAGACAGTGAACGAGATGGAGGAAAGAATTATGCTTGTGGAAGCCATTGAACGAATGACAAAGGACAGGACGGATGTATAAGTCATACATCGCAATGTCAGTGGACGGAACTGCCGCATGAGTCCTGCCTCAGAATGCCAATGACTGAACGAATCCTAAAAGGATTCGTTCCACCATTGACAAAGGACGGGACGGAGGTATGAGTAAAGAATCCAAATGAAAGAGCACGGTACGAACGGATGAGTCATCATCCTAATATAATTAAAGGTAATGAAATAAAAAGTATGAGTAATGAATCCGAATGATAGTGGACGAAACGGACGGATGAGTCATGCCTCCGAGTGCCATGGATGTAAAGAATTCGAAAAGGATCCGCCGCATCACTTTAAGATATAGGAAGGAGGTACGAGTCATGCATCCGAATAACAGTGGGCGAGACGGAGGAATGAGTCATGCCTGCAAAAGCCTTTAAACGAATGATAGAGAACAGGACGGGTCTATGAGTCACGCATCCTAATGACAGTGGATGGAACGGACGGATGAGTCATGCCTAAGAATGCCAATGACGGAACGCATCCTAAAAGGATCCGTTACATCACTGACAGAGGATGGGAAGGAGGTATGATTCATGCATCCAAATGAAAGGGAAGTACAGAGGGATGAGTCATGACTCGAATGGCATTAATGGAAGAATTCTGAAAGATTCTGTTCAATCAGTGAAAGATGACGAGACGGAGGTATGAGTCATGCATCCGAATGATAGTGGAGGAGATGGAGGAATGAGTTATGCCTGCGGAAGCCATTGAACGAATTACAGAGGACAGGATGGAGGTATGAGTGATGCATCCGAATGATAGTGGACGAAACGGACGGATGAGTCATGCCTCCGAGTGCCATGGATGTAAAGAATTCGAAAAGGATCCGCCGCATCACTTTAAGATATAGGAAGGAGGTACGAGTCATGCATCCGAATAACAGTGGGCGAGATGGAGGAATGAGTCATGCCTGCAAAAGCCTTTAAACGAATGATAGAGAACAGGACGGGTCTATGAGTCACGCATCCTAATGACAGTGGATGGAACGGACGGATGAGTCATGCCTAAGAATGCCAATGACGGAACGCATCCTAAAAGGATCCGTTACATCACTGACAGAGGATGGGAAGGAGGTATGATTCATGCATCCAAATGAAAGGGAAGTACAGAGGGATGAGTCATGACTCGAATGGCATTAATGGAAGAATTCTGAAAGATTCTGTTCAATCAGTGAAAGATGACGAGACGGAGGTATGAGTCATGCATCCGAATGATAGTGGAGGAGATGGAGGAATGAGTTATGCCTGCGGAAGCCATTGAACGAATGACAATGGACAGGACGGATGTATAAGTCATACATCGCAATGTCAGTGGACGGAACTGCCGCATGAGTCCTGCCTCAGAATGCCAATGACTGAACGAATCCTAAAAGAATTCGTTCCACCATTGACAAAGGAGGGGACGGAGGTATGAGTAAAGAATCCAAATGAAAGAGCACGGTACGAACGGATGAGTCATCATCCTAATATAATTAAAGGTAATGAAATAGGTAATGAAATAAAAAGTATGAGTAATTAATCCGAATGATAGTGGACGAAACGGACGGTGAGTCATGCCTCCGAGTGCCATGGATGTAAAGAATTCGAAAAGGATCCGCCGCATCATTTTAAGATATAGGAAGGAGGTACGAGTCATGCATCCGAATAACAGTGGGCGAGATGGAGGAATGAGTCATGCCTGCAAAAGCCTTTAAACGAATGATAGAGAACAGGACGGGTCTATGAGTCACGCATCCTAATGACAGTGGATGGAACGGACGGATGAGTCATGCCTAAGAATGCCATTGAACGAGTGACAAAGGACAGGACGGATGTATAGGTCATACATCGGAATGTCAGTGGACGGTACGGACGGATGAGTCATGCCTCCAAATGCCAATGACGGAACGCATCCTAAAAGGAACCGTTACATCACTGACAGAGAATGGGAAGGAGGTATGATTCATGCATCCAAATGAAAGGGAAGTACAGAGGGATGAGTCATGACTCGAATGGCATTAATGGAAGAATTCTGAAAGATTCTGTTCAATCAGTGAAAGATGACGTGACGGAGGTATGAGTCATGCATCCGAATGATAGTGGAGGAGATGGAGGAATGAGTTATGCCTGCGGAAGCCATTGAACGAATTACAGAGGACAGGATGGAGGTATGAGTCATGCATCCGAATGATAGTGGACGGAACGGACGGATGAGTCATGCCTCCGAGTGCCATGGATGGAACGAATTCGAAAAGGATCCGTCGCATCACTTAAAGATATAGGAAGAAGGTAAGAGTCATGCATCCGAATGACAGTGGGCGAGACGGAGGAATGAGTCATGCCTGCAAAAGCCTTTAAACGAATGATAGAGAACAGGACGAGTCTATGAGTCACGCATCCGAATGACAGTGGATGGAACGGACGGATGAGTCATGCCTCCGAATGCCATTGAACGAGTGACAAACGACAGGACGGATGTATAGGGCATACATCGGAATGTCAGTGGACGGTACGGACGGATGAGTCATGCCTCCAAATGCCAATGACGGAACGCATCCTAAAAGGATCCGTTACATCACTGACAGAGGATGGGAAGGATGTATGATTCATGCATCCAAATAAGTACAGAGGGATGAGTCATGACTCCGAATCGCATTAATGGACGAATTCTAAAAGATTCTGTTCAATCAGTGAAAGATGACGACACGGAGGTATGAGTCATGCATCCGAAAGACAGTGAACGAGATGGAGGAAAGAATTATGCTTGTGGAAGCCATTGAACGAATGACAAAGGACAGGACGGATGTATAAGTCATACATCGCTTATGTCAGTGGACGGAACTGCCGCATGAGTCCTGCCTCAGAATGCCAATGACTGAACGAATCCTAAAAGGATTCGTTCCACCATTGACAAAGGAGGGGACGGAGGTATGAGTAAAGAATCCAAATGAAAGAGCACGGTACGAACGGATGAGTCATCATCCTAATATAATTAAAGGTAATGAAATAGGTAATGAAATAAAAAGTATGAGTAATGAATCCGAATGATAGTGGACGAAACGGACGGATGAGTCATGCCTCCGAGTGCCATGTATGGAAAGAATTCGAAAAGGATCCGCCGCATCACTTTAAGATATAGGAAGGAGGTACGAGTCATGCATCCGAATAACAGTGGGCGAGATGGAGGAATGAGTCATACCTGCAAAAGCCTTTAAACGAATGATAGAGAACAGGACGGGTCTATGAGTCACGCATCCTAATGACAGTGGATGGAACGGACGGATGAGTCATGCCTAAGAATGCCATTGAACGAGTGACAAAGGACAGGACGGATGTATAGGTCATACATCGGAATGTCAGTGGACGGTACGGACGGATGAGTCATGCCTCCAAATGCCAATGACGGAACGCATCCTAAAAGGATCCGTTACATCACTGACAGAGGATGGGAAGGAGGTATGATTCATGGATCCAAATGAAAGTGAAGTACAGAGGGATGAGTCATGACTCCGAATGGCATTAATGGAAGAATTCTGAAAGATTCTGTTAAATCAGTGAAAGATGATGTGACGGAGGTTGAGTCATGCATCCGAATGATAGTGGAGGAGATGGAGGAATCAGTTATGCCTGCGGAAGCCCTTGAACGTATTACAGAGGACAGGATGGAGGTATGAGTCATGCATCCGAATGATAGTGGACGGAACGGACGGATGAGTCATGCCTCCGAGGGCCATGGATGGAACGAATTCGAAAAGGATCCGTCGCATCACTTAAAGATATAGGAAGGAGGTAAGAGTCATGCATCCGAATGACAGTGGGCGAGACGGAGGAATGAGTCATGCCTGCAAAAGCCTTTAAACGAATGATAGAGAACAGGACGGGTCTATGAGTCACGCATCCGAATGACAGTGGATGGAACGGACGGATGAGTCATGCCTCCGAATGCCATTGAACGAGTGACAAACGACAGGACGGATGTATAGGTCAGACATCGGAATGTCAGTGGACGGTACGGACGGATGAGTCATGCCTCCAAATGCCAATGACAAAACGCATCCTAAAAGGATCCGTTACATCACTGACAGAGGATGGGTAGGAGGTATGATTCATGCATCCAAATGAAAGTGAAGTACAGAGGGATGAGTCATGACTCCGAATCGCATTAATTTACGAACTCTAAAAGATTCTGTTCAATCAATGAAAGATGACGACACTGAGGTATGAGTCATGCATCCGAAACACAGTGAACGAGATGGAGGAAAGAATTATGCTTGTGGAAGCCATTGAACGAATGACAAAGGACAGGACGGATGTATAAGTCATACATCGCAATGTCAGTGGACGGAACTGCCGCATGTGTCCTGCCTCAGAATGCCAATGACTGAACGAATCCTAAAAGGATTCGTTCCACCATTGACAAAGGAATTGACGGAGGTATGAGTAAAGAATCCAAATGAAAGAACACGGTACGAACGGATGAGTCATCATCCTAATATAATTAAAGGTAATGAAATAGGTAATGAAATAAAAAGTATGAGTAATGAATCCGAATGATAGTTGACGAAACGGACGGATGAGTCATGCCTCCGAGTGCCATGGATGGAAAGAATTCGAAAAGGATCCGCCGCATCACTTTAAGATATAGGAAGGAGGTACGAGTCATGCATCCGAATGACAGTGGGCGAGATGGAGGAATGAGTTATGCCTGCAAAAGCCTTTAAAATAATGATGGAGAACAGGACGGGTGTATGAGTCACGCATCCGAATGACAGTGGATGGAACGGACGCATGAGTCCTGCCTCCGAATGCCAATGACTGAACAAATCCTAAAAGGATTCGTTCCATCACTGACAAAGGAGGGGACGGAGGTATGCGTCATGCATACAAATGAAAGGTCACGGTACGATGGGATGAGTTTTGATCGGAATGGAATTAACGGACGAATTCCAAACGATTCCGTTCAATGAGTGAAAGATGACGGGCAGGACGGAGGTATAAGTCATGCATCCGAATGACACTAGAGGAGATGAACAAAGAGTTATGCTTGCGGAAACCATTGAACGAATGACAGAGGACAGGATGGTGGTATGAATCATGGATCCGAATGACAGTGGACGGAACGGACGTAGGAGTCATGCCTCAGAAAACCAATGACGGAACGATTCCTAAAAGGATACGTTCCAACACTGACAGAAGAGAAGACGAAGGTAAGGATTCTAAAAGATATTGTTCAATCTCTGACAGATGACTGGACGGATGTATGAGTCATGCATACGAATGACAGTGGACGGAACGGATGGATGAGTCATACCTCCCAGAGCAATGGATGGAACGAATTCGAAAAGTATCCGTCGCATCACTTAAAGATAAATGAAGGAGGTATGAGTCATGCATCCAAAAGACAGTGGGCGAGATGGAGGAATGAGTCATGCCTGCAAAAGTCATTAAATTAACGACAGAGAACAGGACGGGTGTATGAGTCACGCATTCGAATGAGAGTGGATGGAATGGAAGGATGAGTCATGCCTCCGAATGCCATTGAACGAAAGGACGGAGGTATAAGTCATACATCGGAATGTCAGTGGACGGAACGGAGGGATGAGTCATGCGTCAGAATGCCAATGAAGGAACTATTCCTTAAATGATACATTCCATGACAGAGGAGGAGAAGGAGGTAAGAATTCTAAAAGATTTTTTCAATCAGCGACAGATGACGGGACGGAAATATGAGTCATGAATCCGAATGACAATGACTGAACGAATTCAAAAAGGATTCGTTCCAGCATTGACAAAGGAGGGCACGGAGGTATGAGTCATGAATCTAAATGAAAGGGCACGGTACGAACGGAAGAATCATGATCCTAATGGAATTAACGGATGAATTCTAAACGATTCAGTTCCATCAGTGAAAGATGAAGGGACGGAGGTATATGAATCCGAATCATAGTAGACGAGATGGAGGAATGAGTTATGCCTGCGGAAGCCATTGATTAAATGAGAGAGGACAGGATGGAGGTATGAATAATGGATCCGACTGACAGTGGGCGGAACGGACGTATGAGTCATGACAGAATACCAATGACGGAACGATTCATAAAAGGATACGTTCCATGACTGACAGAGGAGGAGGCTAAGGTAAGAATTCTAAAAGACATTGTTCAATCAGGGACAGACGACGGGACGGAAGTATGAGTCATGAATCCGAATGACAGTGGACGGAACGGACGGATGAGTCATGCCTAAGAATGCCATTGAACGAGTGACAAAGGACAGGACGGATGTATACGTCATACATCGGAATGTCAGTGGACGGTACGGACGGATGTGTCATGCCTCCAAATGCCAATGACGGAACGCATCCTAAAAGGATCCGTTACATCACTGACAGAGGATGGGAAGGAGGTATGATTCATGCATCCAAATGAAAGAGAAGTACAGAGGGATGAGTCATGACTCCGAATGGCATTAATGGACGAACTCTAAAAGATTCTGTTCAATTAGTGAAAGATGACGAGACGGAAGTATGAGTCATGCATCCGAAAGACAGTGGACGAGATGGAGGAAAGAATTATGCTTGTGGAAGCCATTGAACGAATGACAAAGGACAGGACGGATGTATAAGTCATACATCGCAATGTCAGTGGACGGAACTGTTTCATGAATCCTGCCTCCGAATGCCAATGACTGAACGAATCCTAAAAGGATTCGTTCCATCATTGACAAAGGAGGGGACGGAGGTATGAGTCAAGAATCCAAATGAAAGAGCACGGTACGAACGGATGAGTCATGATCCTAATATAATTAAAGGATGCATTCTAATCGATTCAGTTTAATCAGTGAAAGATGACGAGACGGAGGTATAAGTCTTGTATCCGAATGATAGTGGACGAGTTGGAGAATCGAGTTATGCCTGCAGAAGCCATAGAACAAATGACAGAGAACAGGAATGCAGGTAAAGGATGCAGGTATGAGTCATGCATCGAACTGACAGTGGATAGAACAAAAACGGATGAGTCATGCCTCAGAATACCAATGACGGAACGATTCCTAAAAGGATACTTTCCATGACTGACAGAGGAGGATACTAAGGTAAGAATTCTAAAAGACTTTGTTCAATCAGGGACAGATGACGACACGGATGTGTGAGTCATGCATCCGAATGACAGTGGACGGAACGAACTGATGAGTCATGCCTCCGAATACCAATGGCGGAACGATTCATAAAAGGATACGTTGCATGACTGCCAGAGGAGGAGACTAAGGTAAGAATTCTAAAAGGCTTTGTTCAATCAGGGACAGATGACGGTACGGATGTGTGAGTCATGCATCCGAATGACAGTGGACGGAACGAACTGATGAGTCATGTCTCCGAATACCAATGGCGGAACGATTCATAAAAGGATACGTTGCATGACTGCCAGAGGAGGAGACTAAGGTAAGAATTCTAAAAGGCTTTGTTCAATCAGGGACAGATGACGGTACGGATGTGTGAGTCATGCATCCGAATGACAGTGAACGAACGAACGGATGAGTCATGCCTCCGAGTGCCATGGATGGAACGAATTCGAAAAGGATCCGCCGCATCACTTTAAGATATAGGAAAGTGGTACGAGTCATGCATCCGAATGACAGTGGGCGAGATGGAAGAATGAGTCATGCCTGCAAAAGTCATTAAATTAACGACAGAGAACAGGACGGGTGTATGAGTCACGCATTCGAATGAGAGTGGATGGAATGGAAGGATGAGTCATGCCTCCGAATGCCATTGAACGAAAGGACGGAGGTATAAGTCATACATCGGAATGTCAGTGGACGGAACGGAGGGATGAGTCATGCGTCAGAGTGCCAATGAAGGAACTATTCCTAAAATGATACATTCCATGACTGACAGAGGAGGAGAAGGAGGTAAGAATTCTAAAAGATTTTTTCAATCAGCGACAGATGACGGGACGGAAGTATGAGTCATGAATCCGAATGACAATGACTGAACGAATTCTAAAAGGATTCGTTCCAGCATTGACAAAGAGGGCACGGAGGTATGAGTCATGAATCTAAATGAAAGGGCACGGTACGAACGGAAGAATCATGATCCTAATGGAATTAACGGATGAATTCTAAACGATTCAGTTCGATCAGTGAAAGATGAAGGGACGGAGGTATATGAATCCGAATCATAGTAGACGAGATGGAGGAATGAGTTATGCCTGCGGAAGCCATTGATTAAATGAGAGAGGACAGGATGGAGGTATGAATAATGGATCCGACTGACAGTGGGCGGAACGGACGTACGAGTCATGACAGAATACCAATGACGGAACGATTCATAAAAGGATACGTTCCATGACTGACAGAGGAGGAGGCTAAGGTAAGAATTCTAAAAGACTTTGTTCAATCAGGGACAGACGACGGGACGGAAGTATGAGTCATGAATCCGAATGACAGTGGACGGAACGGACGGATGAGTCATGCCTAAGAATGCCATTGAACGAGTGACAAAGGACAGGACGGATGTATACGTCATACATCGGAATGTCAGTGGACGGTACGGACGGATGAGTCATGCCTCCAAATGCCAATGACGGAACGCATCCTAAAAGGATCCGTTACATCACTGACAGAGGATGGGAAGGAGGTATGATTCATGCATCCAAATGAAAGTGAAGTACAGAGGGATGAGTCATGACTCCGAATGGCATTAATGGACGAACTCTAAAAGATTCTGTTCAATTAGTGAAAGATGACGAGACGGAAGTATGAGTCATGCATCCGAAAGACAGTGGACGAGATGGAGGAAAGAATTATGCTTGTGGAAGGCATTGAACGAATGACAAAGGACAGGACGGATGTATAAGTCATACATCGCAATGTCAGTGGACGGAACTGTTTCATGAATCCTGCCTCCGAATGCCAATGACTGAACGAATCCTAAAAGGATTCGTTCCATCATTGACAAAGGAGGGGTCGGAGGTATGAGTCAAGAATCCAAGTGAAAGAGCACGGTACGAACGGATGAGTCATGATCCTAATATAATTAAAGGATGCATTCTAATCGATTCAGTTTAATCAGTGAAAGATGACGAGACGGAGGTATAAGTCTTGTATCCGAATGATAGTGGACGAGTTGGAGAAACGAGTTATGCCTGCAGAAGCCATAGAACAAATGACAGAGAACAGGAATGCAGGTAAAGGATGCAGGTATGAGTCATGCATCGAACTGACAGTGGATAGAACAAAAACGGATGAGTCATGCCTCAGAATACCAATGACGGAACGATTCCTAAAAGGATACTTTCCATGACTGACAGAGGAGGATACTAAGGTAAGAATTCTAAAAGATTTTGTTCAATCAGGGACAGATGACGGGACGGATGTGTGAGTCATGAATCCGAATGACAGTGGACGGAAGGAACGGATGAGTCATGACTCCGAGTGCCATGGATGGAACAAATTTGAAAAGGATCCGCCGCATCACTTTAAGATATAGGAAGGAGGTACGAGTCATGCATCCGAATAACAGTGGGCGAGATGGAGGAATGAGTCATGCCTGCAAAAGCCTTTAAACGAATGATAGAGAACAGGACGGGTCTATGAGTCACGCATCCTAATGACAGTGGATGGAACGGACGGATGAGTCATGCCTAAGAATGCCATTGAACGAGTGACAAAGGACAGGGCGGATGTATAGGTCATACATCGGAATGTCAGTGGACGGTACGGACGGATGAGTCATGCCTCCAAATGCCAATGACGGAACGCATCCTAAAAGGATCCGTTACATCACTGACAGAGGATGGGAAGGAGGTATGATTCATGCATCCAAATGAAAGGGAAGTACAGAGGGATGAGTCATGACTCGAATGGCATTAATGGAAGAATTCTGAAAGATTCTGTTCAATCAGTGAAAGATGACGAGACGGAGGTATGAGTCATGCATCCGAATGATAGTGGAGGAGATGGAGGAATGAGTTATGCCTGCGGAAGCCATTGAACGAATTACAGAGGACAGGATGGAGGTATGAGTCATGCATCCGAATGATAGTGGACGGAACGGACGGATGAGTCATGCCTCCGAGTGCCATGGATGGAACGAATTCGAAAAGATCTGTCGCATCACTTAAAGATATAGGAAGGACGTAAGAGTCATGCATCCGAATGACAATGGGCGAGACGGAGGAATGAGTCATGCCTGCAAAAGCCTTTAAACGAATGATAGAGAACAGGACGGGTCTATGAGTCACGCATCCGAATGACAGTGGATGGAACGGACGGATGAGTCATGCCTCCGAATGCCATTGAACGAGTGACAAACGACAGGACGGATGTATAGGTCATACATCGGAATGTCAGTGGACGGTAGGGACGGATGAGACATGCCTCAAAATGCCAATGACGGAACGCATCCTAAAAGGATCCGTTACATCACTGACAGAGGATGGGAAGGAGGTATGATTCATGCATCCAAATGAAAGTGAAGTACAGAGGGATGAGTCATGACTCCGAATCGCATTAATGGACGAACTCTAAAAGATTCTGTTCAATCAGTGAAAGATGACGACACGGAGGTATGAGTCATGCATCCGAAAGACAGCGAACGAGATGGAGGAAAGAATTATGTTTGTGGAAGCCATTGAACGAATGACAAAGGACAGGACGGATGTATAAGTCATACATCGCAATGTCAGTGGACGGAACTGCCGCATGAGTCCTGCCTCAGAATGCCAATGACTGAACGAATCCTAAAAGAATTCGTTCCACCATTGACAAAGGAGGGGACGGAGGTATGAGTAAAGAATCCAAATGAAAGAGCACGGTACGAACGGATGAGTCATCATCCTAATATAATTAAAGGTAATGAAATAAAAAGTATGAGTAATGAATCCGAATGATAGTGGACGAAACGGACGGATGAGTCATGCCTCCGAGTGCCATGGATGTAAAGAATTCGAAAAGGATCCGCCGCATCACTTTAAGATATAGGAAGGAGGTACGAGTCATGCATCCTAATAACAGTGGGCGAGATGGAGGAATGAGTCATGCCTGCAAAAGCCTTTAAACGAATGATAGAGAACAGGACGGGTCTATGAGTCACGCATCCTAATGACAGTGGATGGAACGGACGGATGAGTCATGCCTAAGAATGCCATTGAACGAGTGACAAAGGACAGGAAAGATGTATAGGTCATACATCGGAATGTCAGTGGACGGTACGGACGGATGAGTCATGCCTCCAAATGCCAATGACGGAACGCATCCTAAAAGGATCCGTTACATCACTGACAGAGGATGGGAAGGAGGTATGATTCATGCATCCAAATGAAAGGGAAGTACAGAGGGATGAGTCATGACTCGAATGGCATTAATGGAAGAATTCTGAAAGATTCTGTTCAATTTGTGAAAGATGACGAGAAGGAGGTATGAGTCATGCATCCGAATGATAGTGGAGGAGATGGAGGAATGAGTTATGGCTGCGGAAGCCATTGAACGAATTACAGAGGACAGGATGGAGGTATGAGTCATGCATCCGAATGAGAGTGGACGAAACGGACGGATGAGTCATGCCTCCGAGTGCCATGGATGGAACGAATTCGAAAAGGGTCCGTCGCATCACTTAAAGATATAGGAAGAAGGTAAGAGTCATGCATCCGAATGACAGTGGGCGAGACGGAGGAATGAGTCATGCCTGCAAAAGCCTTTAAACGAATGATAGAGAACAGGACGAGTCTATGAGTCACGCATCGAATGACAGTGGATGGAACGGACGGATGAGTCATGCCTCCGAATGCCATTGAACGAGTGACAAACGACAGGACGGATGTATAGGGCATACATCGGAATGTCAGTGGACGGTACGGACGGATGAGTCATGCCTCCAAATGCCAATGACGGAACGCATCCTAAAAGGATCCGTTACATCACTGACAGAGGATGGGAAGGAGGTATGATTCATGCATCCAAATAAGTACAGAGGGATGAGTCATGACTCCGAATCGCATTAATGGACGAACTCTAAAAGATTCTGTTCAATCAGTGAAAGATGACGACACGGAGGTATGAGTCATGCATCCGAAAGACAGTGAACGAGATGGAGGAAAGAATTATGCTTGTGGAAGCCATTGAACGAATGACAAAGGACAGGACGGATGTATAAGTCATACATCGGAATGTCAGTGGACGGAACTGCCGCATGAGTCCTGCCTCAGAATGCCAATGACTGAACGAATCCTAAAAGGATTCGTTCCACCATTGACAAAGGAGGGGACGGAGGTATGAGTAAAGAATCCAAATGAAAGAGCACGGTACGAACGGATGAGTCATCATCCTAATATAATTAAAGGTAATGAAATAGGTAATGAAATAAAAAGTATGATTAATGAATCCAAATGATAGTGGACGAAACGGACGGATGAGTCATGCCTCCGAGTGCCATGGATGGAAAGAATTCGAAAAGGATCCGCCGCATCACTTTAAGATATAGGAAGGAGGTACGAGTCATGCATCCGAATAACAGGGGGCGAGATGGAGGAATGAGTCATACCTGCAAAAGCCTTTAAACGAATGATAGAGAACAGGACGGGTCTATGAGTCACGCATCCTAATGACAGTGGATGGAACGGACGGATGAGTCATGCCTAAGAATGCCATTGAACGAGTGACAAAGGACAGGACGGATGTATAGGTCATACATCGGAATGTCAGTGGACGGTACGGACGGATGAGTCATGCCTCCAAATGCCAATGACGGAACGCATCCTAAAAGGATCCGTTACATCACTGACAGAGGATGGGAAGGAGGTATGATTCATGGATCCAAATGAAAGTGAAGTACAGAGGGATGAGTCATGACTCCGAATGGCATTAATGGAAGAATTCTGAAAGATTCTGTTCAATCAGTGAAAGATGATGTGACGGAGGTATGAGTCATGCATCCGAATGATAGTGGAGGAGATGGAGGAATCAGTTGTGCCTGCGGAAGCCCTTGAACGAATTACAGAGGACAGGATGGAGGTATGAGTCATGCATCCGAATGATAGTGGACGGAACGGACGGATGAGTCATGCCTCCGAGTGCCATGGATGGAACGAATTCGAAAAGGATCCGTCGCATCACTTAAAGATATAGGAAGGAGGTAAGAGTCATACATCGGAATGTCAGTGGACGGTACGGACGGATGAGTCATGCCTCCAAATGCCAATGACAAAACGCATCCTAAAAGGATCCGTTACATCACTGACAGAGGATGGGAAGGAGGTATGATTCATGCATCCAAATGAAAGTGAAGTACAGAGGGATGAGTCATGACTCCGAATCGCATTAATTTACGAACTCTAAAAGATTCTGTTCAATCAATGAAAGATGACGACACGGAGGTATGAGTCATGCATCCGAAAGACAGTGAACGAGATGGAGGACAGAATTATGCTTGTGGAAGCCATTGAACGAATGACAAAGGACAGGACGGATGTATAAGTCATACATCGCAATGTCAGTGGACGGAACTGCCGCATCTGTCCTGCCTCAGAATGCCAATGACTGAACGAATCCTAAAAGGATTCGTTCCACCATTGACAAAGGAATTGACGGAGGTATGAGTAAAGAATCCAAATGAAAGAACACGGTACGAACGGATGAGTCATCATCCTAATATAATTAAAGGTAATGAAATAGGTAATGAAATAAAAAGTATGAGTAATGAATCCGAATGATAGTTGACGAAACGGACGGATGAGTCATGCCTCCGAGTGCCATGGATGGAAAGAATTCGAAAAGGATCCGCCGCATCACTTTAAGATATAGGAAGGAGGTACGAGTCATGCATCCGAATGACAGTGGGCGAGATGGAGGAATGAGTTATGCCTGCAAAAGCCTTTAAAATAATGATGGAGAACAGGACGGGTGTATGAGTCACGCATCCGAATGACAGTGGATGGAACGGACGCATGAGTCCTGCCTCCGAATGCCAATGACTGAACAAATCCTAAAAGGATTCGTTCCATCACTGACAAAGGAGGGGACGGAGGTATGCGTCATGCATACAAATGAAAGGTCACGGTACGATGGGATGAGTTTTGATCGGAATGGAATTAACGGACGAATTCCAAACGATTCCGTTCAATGAGTGAAAGATGACGGGCAGGACGGAGGTATAAGTCATGCATCCGAATGACACTAGAGGAGATGAGGAAAGAGATATTCTTGCGGAAACCATTGAACGAATGACAGAGGACAGGATGGTGGTATGAATCATGGATCCGACTGACAGTGGACGGAACGGACGTAGGAGTCATGCCTCAGAAAACCAATGACGGAACGATTCCTAAAAGGATACGTTCCAACACTGACAGAAGAGAAGACGAAGGTAAGGATTCTAAAAGATATTGTTCAATCTCGGACAGATGACTGGACGGATGTATGAGTCATGCATACGAATGACAGTGGACGGAACGGATGGATGAGTCATACCTCCCAGAGCAATGGATGGAACGAATTCGAAAAGTATCCGTCGCATCACTTAAAGATAAATGAAGGAGGTATGAGTCATGCATCCAAAAGACAGTGGGCGAGATGGAGGAATGAGTCATGCCTGCAAAAGTCATTAAATTAACGACAGAGAACAGGACGGGTGTATGAGTCACGCATTCGAATGAGAGTGGATGGAATGGAAGGATGAGTCATGCCTCCGAATGCCATTGAACGAAAAGACGGAGGTATAAGTCATACATCGGAATGTCAGTGGACGGAACGGAGGCATGAGTCATGCGTCAGAATGCCAATGAAGGAACTATTCCTAAAATGATACATTCCATGACAGAGGAGGAGAAGGAGGTAAGAATGCTAAAAGATTTTTTCAATCAGCGACAGATGACAGGACGGAAATATGAGTCATGAATCCGAATGACAATGACTGAACGAATTCAAAAAGGATTCGTTCCAGCATTGACAAAGGAGGGCACGGAGGTATGAGTCATGAATCTAAATGAAAGGGCACGGTACGAACGGAAGAATCATGATCCTAATGGAATTAACGGATGAATTCTAAACGATTCAGTTCGATCAGTGAAAGATGAAGGGACGGAGGTATATGAATCCGAATCATAGTAGACGAGATGGAGGAATGAGATATGCCTGCGGAAGCCATTGATTAAATGAGAGAGGACAGGATGGAGGTATGAATAATGGATCCGACTGACAGTGGGCGGAACGGACGTATGAGTCATGACTCAGAATACCAATGACGGAACGATTCATAAAAGGATACGTTCCATGACTGCCAGAGGAGGAGACTAAGGTAAGAATTCTAAAAGGCTTTGTTCAATCAGGGACAGATGACGACACGGATGTGTGAGTCATGCATCCGAATGACAGTGGACGGAACGAACTGATGAGTCATGCCTCCGAATACCAATGGCGGAACGATTCATAAAAGGATACGTTGCATGACTGCCAGAGGAGGAGACTAAGGTAAGAATTCTAAAAGGCTTTGTTCAATCAGGGACAGATGACGGTACGGATGTGTGAGTCATGCCTCCGAATGACAGTGAACGAACGAACGGATGAGTCATGCCTCCGAGTGCCATGGATGGAACGAATTCAAAAAGGATCCGCCGCATCACTTTAAGATATAGGAAAGTGGTACGAGTCATGCATCCGAATGACAGTGGGCGAGATGGAAGAATGAGTCATGCCAGCAAAAGCCTTTAAACAAATGATAGAGAACAGGACGGGTGTATGAGTCATGCATCCGAATGACAGTGAATGGAACGGACGGATGAGTCAAGCCTCCGAATGCCAATGACGGAACGCATCCTAAAAGGATCCGTTACATCACTGACAGAGGATGGGAAGGAGGTATGATTCATGCATCCAAATGAAAGTGAAGTACAGAGGGATGAGTCATGACTCTAATGGCATTAATGGAGGAATTCTAAAAGATTCTGTTCAATTAGTGAAAGATGTAGAGACGGAGGTATGAGTCATGTATACGAAAGACAGTGGACGAGATGGAGGAAAGAATTATGCTTGTGGAAGCCATTGAACGAATGACAAATGACAGGTTGGATGTATAAGTCATGCATCCAACTGACAGTGGATGGAACGGATGGATGAGTCATGCCTCAGAATATCAATGACGGAACGATTCCTAAAATGATACGTTCCATGACTGGCAGAGGCGGAGACGGAAGAAGGAATTCTAAAAAATTTTGTTCATTCAGGGACAGATGACAGGATGGATGTATGAGTCATGAATCCGAATGACAGTGGACGGAACGGATGGATGAGTCATGCCTCCGAGCGCCATGGATGGAAGGAATTCGAAAAAGATCCGTCGCATTACTTAAAGATATAGGAAGGAGGTATGAGTCATGCATCCGTATGACAGTGGGCGGGATAGAGGAATGAGTCATTCCTGCAAAAGCCTTTAAACGAATGATAGAGAACAGGACGGGTCTATGAGTCACGCATCCGAATGACAGTGGATGGAACGGACGGATGGGTCATGCCTCCGAATGCTATTGAACGAGTGACAAAGGACAGGTCTGATGTATAGGTCATACATCGCAATGTCAGTGGACGGAACTGCCGCATGAGTCCTGCCTCCGAATGCCAATGATTGAACGAATCCTAAAATGATTCGTTCCATCATTGACAAAGGAGGGGACCTAGGTATGAGTAAAAAATCAAAATGAAAAGGCACGGTACGAACGGATGAGTCAAGATCCTAATATAATTAAAGGATGCATTCTTATCGATTCAGTTCAATGAGTGAAAGATGACCGGACGGAGGTATAAGTCTTGTATCCGATTGATAGTGGACGAGTTGGAGGAACGAGTTATGCCAGCGGAAGCCATTGAACAAATGACAGAGGACAGGATGCAGGTAAGAGTCATGCATCCAACTGACAGTGGATGGAACGGATGGATGAGTCATGCCTCAGAATACCAATGACGGAACGATTCCTATAATGATACGTTACATCACTGACAGAGGATGGGAAGGAGGTATGATTCATGCATCCAAATGAAAGTGAATTACAGAGGGATGAGTCATGACTCGAATGGCATAATTGGACGAACTCTAAAAGATTCTGTTCAATCAGTGAAAGATGACGAGACGGAGGTATGAGTCATGCATCCGAAAGACAGTGGACGAGATGGAGAAAAGAATTATGCTTGTGGAAGCTATTGAACGAATGACAAAGGACAGGACGGAGGTATAAGTCATACATCGCAATGTCAGTGGACGAAACTGCCGCATGAGTCCTGCCTCCGAATGCCAATGACTGAACGAATCCTAAAATGATTCGTTCCATCATTGACAAAGGAGGGGACGGAGGTATGAGTAAAGAATCAAAATGAAAAGGCACGGCACGAACGGATGAGTCATGATCCTAATATAATTAAAGGATGCATTCTATCGATTCAGTTCAATGAGTGAAAGATGACCGGACGCAGGTATAAGTCTTGTATCCGAATGATAGTGGAGGAGTGGGAGGAACGAGTTATGCCAGCGGAAGCCATTGAACATATGACAGAGGACAGGATGCAGGTATGAGTCATGCATCCAACTTACAGTGGATGGAACGGACGGATGAGTCATGCCTCAGAATAACAATGACGGAACGATTCCTATAATGATACGTTACATCACTGACAGAGGATGGGAAGGAGGTATGATTCATGCATCCAAATGAAAGTGAATTACAGAGGGATGAGTCATGACTCGAATGGCATTAATGGAAGAATTCTAAAAGATTCTGTTCAAGCAGTGAAAGATGACGAGACGGAGGTATAAGTCATGCATCCGAATGATAGTGGAGGAGATCGAGGAATGAGTTATGCCTGCGGAAGCCATTGAACGAATTACAGAGGACAGGATGGAGGTATGAGTCATGCATCCGAATGATAGTGGACGGAACGGACGGATGAGTCATGCCTCCGAGTGCCATAGACGGAACGAATTCGAAAAGGATCCGTCACATCACTTAAATATATAGGAAGGAGGTATGAGTCATGCATCCGAATGACAGTGGGCGAGACGGAGGAATGAGTCATGCCTGCAAATGACTTTAAACGAATGATAGAAAACAAGACGGGTCTATGAGTCACGCATCCGAATGACAGTGGATGGAACGGACGGATGAGTCATGCCTCCGAATGCCATTGAACGAGTGACAAAGGACAGGACGGATGTATAGGTCATACATCGGAATGTCAGTGGACGGTACGGACGGATGAGTCATGCCTCCAAATGCCAATGACAAAACGCATCCTAAAAGGATCCGTTACATCACTGACAGAGGATGGGAAGGAGGTATGATTCATGCATCCAAATGAAAGTGAAATACAGAGGGATGAGTCATGACTCCGAATCGCATTAATTTACGAACTCTAAAAGATTTTGTTCAATCAATGAAAGATGACGACACGGAGGTATGAGTCATGCATCCGAAAGACAGTGAACGAGATGGAGGAAAGAATTATGCTTGTGGAAGCCATTGAACGAATGACAAAGGACAGGACGGATGTATAAGTCATACATCGCAATGTCAGTGGACGGAACTGCCGCATCTGTCCTGCCTCAGAATGCCAATGACTGAACGAATCCTAAAAGGATTCGTTCCACCATTGACAAAGGAATTGACGGAGGTATGAGTAAAGAATCCAAATGAAAGAACACGGTACGAACGGATGAGTCATCATCCTAATATAATTAAAGGTAATGAAATAGGTAATGAAATAAAAAGTATGAGTAATGAATCCGAATGATAGTTGACGAAACGGACGGATGAGTCATGCCTCCGAGTGCCATGGATGGAAAGAATTCGAAAAGGATCCGCCGCATCACTTTAAGATATAGGAAGGAGGTACGAGTCATGCATCCGAATGACAGTGGGCGAGATGGAGGAATGAGTTATGCCTGCAAAAGCCTTTAAAATAATGATGGAGAACAGGACGGGTGTATGAGTCACGCATCCGAATGACAGTGGATGGAACGGACGCATGAGTCCTGCCTCCGAATGCCAATGACTGAACAAATCCTAAAAGGATTCGTTCCATCACTGACAAAGGCGGGGACGGAGGTATGCGTCATGCATACAAATGAAAGGTCACGGTACGATGGGATGAGTTTTGATCGGAATGGAATTAACGGACGAATTCCCAACGATTCCGTTCAATGAGTGAAAGATGACGGGCAGGACGGAGGTATAAGTCATGCATCCGAATGACACTAGAGGAGATGAGGAAAGAGTTATTCTTGCGGAAACCATTGAACGAATGACAGAGGACAGGATGGTGGTATGAATCATGGATCCGACTGACAGTGGACGGAACGGACGTAGGAGTCATGCCTCAGAAAACCAATGACGGAACGATTCCTAAAAGGATACGTTCCAACACTGACAGAAGAGAAGACGAAGGTAAGGATTCTAAAAGATATTGTTCAATCTCGGACAGATGACTGGACGGATGTATGAGTCATGCATACGAATGACAGTGGACGGAACGGATGGATGAGTCATACCTCCCAGAGCAATGGATGGAACGAATTCGAAAAGTATCCGTCGCATCACTTAAAGATAAATGAAGGAGGTATGAGTCATGCATCCAAAAGACAGTGGGCGAGATGGAGGAATGAGTCATGCCTGCAAAAGTCATTAAATTAACGACAGAGAACAGGACGGGTGTATGAGTCACGCATTCGAATGAGAGTGGATGGAATGGAAGGATGAGTCATGCCTCCGAATGCCATTGAACGAAAAGACGGAGGTATAAGTCATACATCGGAATGTCAGTGGACGGAACGGAGGCATGAGTCATGCGTCAGAATGCCAATGAAGGAACTATTCCTAAAATGATACATTCCATGACAGAGGAGGAGGAGGAGGTAAGAATTCTAAAAGATTTTTTCAATCAGCGACAGATGACAGGACGGAAATATGAGTCATGAATCCGAATGACAATGACTGAACGAATTCAAAAAGGATTCGTTCCAGCATTGACAAAGGAGGGCACGGAGGTATGAGTCATGAATCTAAATGAAAGGGCACGGTACGAACGGAAGAATCATGATCCTAATGGAATTAACGGATGAATTCTAAACGATTCAGTTCGATCAGTGAAAGATGAAGGGACGGAGGTATATGAATCCGAATCATAGTAGACGAGATGGAGGAATGAGATATGCCTGCGGAAGCCATTGATTAAATGAGAGAGGACAGGATGGAGGTATGAATAATGGATCCGACTGACAGTGGGCGGAACGGACGTATGAGTCATGACTCAGAATACCAATGACGGAACGATTCATAAAAGGATACGTTCCATGACTGCCAGAGGAGGAGACTAAGGTAAGAATTCTAAAAGGCTTTGTTCAATCAGGGACAGATGACGACACGGATGTGTGAGTCATGCATCCGAATGACAGTGGACGGAACGAACTGATGAGTCATGCCTCCGAATACCAATGGCGGAACGATTCATAAAAGGATACGTTGCATGACTGCCAGAGGAGGAGACTAAGGTAAGAATTCTAAAAGGCTTTGTTCAATCAGGGACAGATGACGGTACGGATGTGTGAGTCATGCCTCCGAATGACAGTGAACGAACGAACGGATGAGTCATGCCTCCGAGTGCCATGGATGGAACGAATTCAAAAAGGATCCGCCGCATCACTTTAAGATATAGGAAAGTGGTACGAGTCATGCATCCGAATGACAGTGGGCGAGATGGAAGAATGAGTCATGCCAGCAAAAGCCTTTAAACAAATGATAGAGAACAGGACGGGTGTATGAGTCATGCATCCGAATGACAGTGAATGGAACGGACGGATGAGTCAAGCCTCCGAATGCCAATGACGGAACGCATCCTAAAAGGATCCGTTACATCACTGACAGAGGATGGGAAGGAGGTATGATTCATGCATCCAAATGAAAGTGAAGTACAGAGGGATGAGTCATGACTCTAATGGCATTAATGGAGGAATTCTAAAAGATTCTGTTCAATTAGTGAAAGATGTAGAGACGGAGGTATGAGTCATGTATACGAAAGACAGTGGACGAGATGGAGGAAAGAATTATGCTTGTGGAAGCCATTGAACGAATGACAAATGACAGGTTGGATGTATAAGTCATGCATCCAACTGACAGTGGATGGAACGGATGGATGAGTCATGCCTCAGAATATCAATGACGGAACGATTCCTAAAATGATACGTTCCATGACTGGCAGAGGCGGAGACGGAAGAAGGAATTCTAAAAAATTTTGTTCATTCAGGGACAGATGACAGGATGGATGTATGAGTCATGAATCCGAATGACAGTGGACGGAACGGATGGATGAGTCATGCCTCCGAGCGCCATGGATGGAAGGAATTCGAAAAAGATCCGTCGCATTACTTAAAGATATAGGAAGGAGGTATGAGTCATGCATCCGTATGACAGTGGGCGGGATAGAGGAATGAGTCATTCCTGCAAAAGCCTTTAAACGAATGATAGAGAACAGGACGGGTCTATGAGTCACGCATCCGAATGACAGTGGATGGAACGGACGGATGGGTCATGCCTCCGAATGCTATTGAACGAGTGACAAAGGACAGGTCTGATGTATAGGTCATACATCGCAATGTCAGTGGACGGAACTGCCGCATGAGTCCTGCCTCCGAATGCCAATGATTGAACGAATCCTAAAATGATTCGTTCCATCATTGACAAAGGAGGGGACCTAGGTATGAGTAAAAAATCAAAATGAAAAGGCACGGTACGAACGGATGAGTCAAGATCCTAATATAATTAAAGGATGCATTCTTATCGATTCAGTTCAATGAGTGACAGATGACCGGACGGAGGTATAAGTCTTGTATCCGATTGATAGTGGACGAGTTGGAGGAACGAGTTATGCCAGCGGAAGCCATTGAACAAATGACAGAGGACAGGATGCAGGTAAGAGTCATGCATCCAACTGACAGTGGATGGAACGGATGGATGAGTCATGCCTCAGAATACCAATGACGGAACGATTCCTATAATGATACGTTACATCACTGACAGAGGATGGGAAGGAGGTATGATTCATGCATCCAAATGAAAGTGAATTACAGAGGGATGAGTCATGACTCGAATGGCATAATTGGACGAACTCTAAAAGATTCTGTTCAATCAGTGAAAGATGACGAGACGGAGGTATGAGTCATGCATCCGAAAGACAGTGGACGAGATGGAGGAAAGAATTATGCTTGTGGAAGCTATTGAACGAATGACAAAGGACAGGACGGAGGTATAAGTCATACATCGCAATGTCAGTGGACGAAACTGCCGCATGAGTCCTGCCTCCGAATGCCAATGACTGAACGAATCCTAAAATGATTCGTTCCATCATTGACAAAGGAGGGGACGGAGGTATGAGTAAAGAATCAAAATGAAAAGGCACGGCACGAACGGATGAGTCATGATCCTAATATAATTAAAGGATGCATTCTATCGATTCAGTTCAATGAGTGAAAGATGACCGGACGCAGGTATAAGTCTTGTATCCGAATGATAGTGGAGGAGTTGGAGGAACGAGTTATGCCAGCGGAAGCCATTGAACATATGACAGAGGACAGGATGCAGGTATGAGTCATGCATCCAACTTACAGTGGATGGAACGGACGGATGAGTCATGCCTCAGAATAACAATGACGGAACGATTCCTATAATGATACGTTACATCACTGACAGAGGATGGGAAGGAGGTATGATTCATGCATCCAAATGAAAGTGAATTACAGAGGGATGAGTCATGACTCGAATGGCATTAATGGAAGAATTCTAAAAGATTCTGTTCAAGCAGTGAAAGATGACGAGACGGAGGTATAAGTCATGCATCCGAATGATAGTGGAGGAGATCGAGGAATGAGTTATGCCTGCGGAAGCCATTGAACGAATTACAGAGGACAGGATGGAGGTATGAGTCATGCATCCGAATGATAGTGGACGGAACGGACGGATGAGTCATGCCTCCGA
The DNA here is from genome assembly GCA_963931845.1 of Maratus michaelseni. NCBI lineage: Eukaryota > Metazoa > Arthropoda > Arachnida > Araneae > Salticidae > Maratus > Maratus michaelseni. The sequence goes on along the minus strand of OZ007591.1, from coordinate 342,496,937 downwards.
GTGCCATAGACGGAACGAATTCGAAAAGGATCCGTCACATCACTTAAATATATAGGAAGGAGGTATGAGTCATGCATCCGAATGACAGTGGGCGAGACGGAGGAATGAGTCATGCCTGCAAATGACTTTAAACGAATGATAGAAAACAAGACGGGTCTATGAGTCACGCATCCGAATGACAGTGGATGGAACGGACGGATGAGTCATGCCTCCGAATGCCATTGAACGAGTGACAAAGGACAGGTCGGATGTATAGGTCATACATCGGAATGTCAGTGGACGGTATGGACGGATGAGTCATGCCTCCGAATGCCAATGACGGAACACATCCTAAAAGGATCCGTTACATCACTGACAGAGGATGGGAAGGAGGTATGATTCATGCATCCAAATGAAAGTGAATTACAGAGGGATGAGTCATGACTCAAATGGAATTAATGGAAGAATTCTAAAAGATTCTGCTCAATCAGTGAAGGATGACGAGACGGAGGTATGAGTCATGCATCCGAATGATAGTGGAGGAGATGGTGGAATGAGTTATGCCTGCGGAAGCCATTGAACGAATTACAGAGGACAGGATGGAGGTATGAGTCATGCATCCGAATGATAGTGGACGGAACGGACGGATGTCATGCCTCCGAGTGCCATGGATGGAACGAATTCGAAAAGGATCCGTCGCATCACTTAAAGATATAGGAAGGAGGTATGAGTCATGCATCCGTATGACAGTGGGCGAGACGGAGGAATGAGTCATGCCTGCAAAAGCCTTTAAACGAATGATAGAAAACAGGACGGTCAATGAGTCCCGCATCCGAATGACAGTGGATGGAACGGACGGATGAGTCATGCCTCCGAATGCCATTGAACGAGTGACAAAGGACAGGTCGGATGTATAGGTCATACATCGGAATGTCAGTGGACGGTACGGACGGATGAGTCATGCCTCCAAATGCCAATGACGGAACGCATCCTAAAAGGATGCGTTACATCACTGACAGAGGATGGGAAGGAGGTATTGCTAATATTATGAACTTCAATTGACAATATTAGACTGTTTTCCTATCTTTTTCATTCTTACTCATACTCCATGTATTTAATGTGTTCATTCTTTTATGTAACTTTTTTCTGTTGACTGGAATGGCAACAGTATGGTTTGTTGATATCGCAGGTTGTTGCATGGCGAAAGCTAGTTAGCTGTATTTTCCATATTAAAGTAATCTTCGTAATGTTTATTTCATATTTATTTCTTAATTAAGTTAATTTAATCTCGTTTATCGATAATCTGCTGAATTATTCAAGTGGTTATGGGCCCAGCACGCTTCCACTGCGCGATAGTTACGGTAACGAAGATTAGGCCTAACCAACGGTAAAAAACGTGTTTCAAATTTGAATTGTATTTGGTTAGTTAATTAAGATAGAAATATGGAACTTTTTACGACTGATAAACTTCTTGGCTCAGAGAATTGGGTCAGATGGAAATGGATGGTGGAAGGCTTGCTAATGGAAAAAGAAAATGCGTTTGAGGTGTGCTCTGGCGAGATCGTACAGCCAGAACCGGTTGCCGAAGACGCTTCTGCTGCAGATCGGAATAAATATAACAGTGACTTAGCCAGCTACATTAAAGGCAACAGAGCGGCTCGAGGTATTTTTTCAAGAACTCTAGATAGCAGAATATGTGACCTCGTATCGATGTGCAAAACTGCAAGAGAAATATGGGTGAAACTACAGGAACTGTTTGAGCAGAAAAATACCCAAGCTCAATATGCCTGCCAGATGCAGTGCAGAGCATCTTTTGTGCGAGATCCAACGAATTCAATGGCTATGCACATAGCAAAATTAGATCGCCTAGTGTCACGGATGTCTGATTTGGATATCAAACCAAATGACTTTGTGATAATGAGTAAACTTCTCGAAACATTATCTAGTGACTTTGAGCCACTGAAAATGGCTTGGTGTGCAAGACCTGAAGAACAACAAACACTAGTGCAGCTGAAGAAATTACTTATTGCAGAAGAGCAAAGAAGAATGTCAGAATCTTCTAGAGAAACTGAACTAAGTGCCTTACTTGCCAAGGCTAGTTTAGGAAAGGTTCACAGTGCTGCAGAAAAGTATGAAAAGCATGCAAACAAGCAGGGGAAGCAGTATAAATGCTTTAGATGTGGAAAAAAGGGCCACATGAAACGAGATTGTACGGTTAAGAAAATTAATAATGTGCATGAGAGAAAACCAAACGATGAAGTTTTTATTAGTGAATGCTATGTAGCCAATTGTGATGACACATGGGTCATTGATACAGGAGCCACACAACATATAACCAACAGACATGACGTCTTTCAAAGTTATACACAGTATAAGTGCCCAATTGAAGTAAGGGTTGGTAACAGTTCCACAATGAAAGCGTATGGTCATGGTAAAATATCTGTAAAAATGTTAGTTAATGGCAGCTGGAAAGACAGTGTAATGGAAAATGTTCTATATGCACCAGATGCTTCGAGAAATTTATTTTCGGTAAGTCAAGCTCTAGACCATGGGTCAAAATTTAACATGTCTCATGATAAATGTGAATTTGTAAAACCCAAAGGGGTTGTTGCTGTGGGTATACGCCAAGGAAACCTATTCAGATTGTTATGCAAAGTAATAGTACCTGAGGTAAACAGTGCAACTAACATTGTTACAGTGCCCTCTACTGAAGCTCAACTTACTGAATTAAATTCGCTTCAACTCTGGCATGAGAGGCTTGGACATTTGAATAAGCAACATGTGAAAAAGTTTCTTCACACTCAAGGTATAGAAGTGCAAAATGATGGTGAGTTTTGTGAAGCATGTGTGCTAGGAGATTACCATTCCGAAATCGTCAACAACGAGCTAAGGATGTTGGTGAGGTTATCCATACTGATCTCTGTGGGCCTATGGAAGAAGAATCCTTAGGTGGTGCCAATTACTATGTATGTTTTACTGATGATTATTCTAAATTCAGAAAAGTGTATTTTCTCAAGTATAAATCTGAGGTTGTGTCCAAATTTGAAGAATTTTGTGTTTTCTTCAGAAATCAAACACAAAAACCAATAAAGGAAGTTCTTAGTGATGGTGGTTTGGAATATGACAACAAAATTTTGAGAGGTTTGCTTCAGAAAATGGGAGCAGAATTTCGATACAGCACACCTTATACACCTCAACAAAATGGATCTGCTGAACGAAATAATCGAACTCTTGTCGAGTTAGCTAGATCAATCATGATCGCAAAAGATTTACCAAAATCCCTGTGGGCTGAAATAGTCAATGCTGTAGTACATATATTGAATCGTGCTGGAACATCAGCAGTTGAACAAAAGTCCCCTTATGAAGTTTTTTGTGGTAAAACTCCAAGACTGAATCATCTTCGAATTATTGGCACAGAGTGTTTTGTTCATACCCCCAAGCAGAAGCGCAAGAAGTGGGATCCGAAAGGTCGAAAAGGTATTTTAGTTGCCTACTTAGATGATGTTGATGGTTATCGTGTATGGTTCAAAGGTACGAGAAAAATCGAACGAACAAGAGAAGTAGTGTTTTCTCCCGAATCTATATCAACATTAACCATTGTTGCAATTGAGCCGGAACAGCTTAGCATAGATGAAAGTCCTTCTCCTGACTGTAATGGAACTGAGTTTGATGCAGAAGAAACTTCTGAAAATGTGCAGCATGATCGAAATCTGAGGAACAGGACGCAGTTAAAGGCACCTGAACGTCTTATTGAATGCTGTATTGCAGAACAGATAGAACCAGAACACTACTACCAAGCGGTAAAGTCAGAAAAGGCAAATGAATGGCAAACTGCAATGGATGAAGAAATTAAATCGTTATTAGAAAACAATACTTGGTATTTGACAGACCTACCAGAAGGAAGACGAGCTATTACAAATAGATGGGTATATAAATTGAAGTGTCATGCTAATGGTGACATTGATCGGTTCAAAGCTAGGCTTGTTGTTAAAGGATTTTCGCAAAGAAAAGGTGTAGATTATTCAGAGACCTTCAGCCCAGTTGCACGTTTTGAAACTATTCGAGCCTTGATAAGTGTTGCAGCAAATGAAAATTTAGACCTGGTACAGTTTGATGTTAAAACTGCCTTCTTGTATGGGACGTTAGAAGAAGAAATCTACATGAAACAGCCCGAAGGATACGATGACAACTCAGGCCGTGTGTGTCGACTAGTTAAAAGCCTCTATGGATTGAAGCAGTCACCAAGGTGTTGGAACAAGCGATTTAAAGAGTTCCTGGAAAAGTATGGTCTAACAGAGAGCAATGCTGATCCATGTTTGTTTTGCAGTAACGAGAAACAGCAAAAGTTGTTATTAGCATTACATGTTGATGATGGACTTGTTGCCACAACTCCTCAGATCAAGAATCATTTCCTTGAAGAATTGCAGCGTGAGTTCAAGGTAACATACAAAGATGCTGAATATTATCTTGGTGTAGAGATAAAAAGGCTGACAAGTGGGGATATTGCTGTTAGTCAGCAAAATTATGCTATTAAAGTTTTGGAAAGGTTCAACATGAAAGACGCCAACCCAGTTTCTACTCCCATGGAAAAGGATAATCTCTCAGGGGAAGATAATGTAAAGATTGATTCTGACAAAGTCCCTTACAGACAAGCTGTAGGCAGCCTGATGTACATGGCAGTTGCTACCCGTCCAGATATTGCCTTTGCTGTGTCATATTGTTCTCAGTTCTTGGATAAAGTTGAACAAAAACATTGGTCAATGGTAAAGCGAATTCTAAAGTACATCAAAGGAACACCTAATTTTGCATTAGTGTTTAAGTCTGGTTTTCATCCTGGTGTCTTAGAAGCATACAGTGACGCAGATTATGCCAGTGACACAAAAACCAGAAAGTCAGTTTCTGGGATTGCATTTAAATACAGTGGAGGAGCCATTGACTGGGCAAGTCGTCGACAGCAGTGTGTATCACTAAGTACCACAGAAGCAGAATATATAGCTGCAAGTGAGGCAACCAAAGAAATTGTTTGGCTGAAACGCCTCTTTGATGACATTGCCCCATTAACATCAACTCCCATTCTGCAAGTTGATAATGCGAGTGCAGTTCGTTTGGCTAAAAACCCTGAGTTCCATCAGCGAACAAAACACATTGATATTAGATATCATTTTGTTCGAGAAAAGTGTTTAAGTGGTGAAATCAGTGTTCAGCATATTGATGGTGAATATCAAATTGCAGATATTTTCACTAAAGCCTTACCTAAAAGACGTTTTGAAATGTTAAGGACTCTCTTGGGTATGGTAAGAATGCCATAATTGCAAGTTCAAGGGGAAGTGCTAATATTATGAACTTCAATTGACAATATTAGACTGTTTTCCTATCTTTTTCATTCTTACTCATACTCCATGTATTTAATGTGTTCATTCTTTTATGTAACTTTTTTCTGTTGACTGGAATGGCAACAGTATGGTTTGTTGATATCGCAGGTTGTTGCATGGCGAAAGCTAGTTAGCTGTATTTTCCATATTAAAGTAATCTTCGTAATGTTTATTTCATATTTATTTCTTAATTAAGTTAATTTAATCTCGTTTATCGATAATCTGCTGAATTATTCAAGTGGTATGATTCATGCATCCAAATGAAAGTGAAGTAAAGAGGGATGAGTCATGACTCTGAATGGCATTAATGGACGAACTCTAAAAGATTCTGTTCAATCAGTGAAAGATGACGAGACGGAGGTATGAGTCATGCATCCGAAAGACAGTGGACGAGATGGAGGAAAGAATTATGCTTGTGGAAGCTATTGAACGAATGACAAAGGACAGGACGGAGGTATAAGTCATACATCGCAATGTCAGTGGACGGAACTGCCGCATGAGTCCTGCTTCCGAATGCCAATAACTGAACGAATCCTAAAATGATTCGTTCCGTCATTGACAAAGGAGGGGACGGAAATATGAGTAAAGAATCAAAATGAAAAGGCACGGTACGAACGGATGAGTCATGATCCTAATATAATTAAAGGATGCATTCTATCGATTCAGTTCAATGAGTGAAAGATGACCGGACGGAGGTATAAGTCTTGCATCCGAATGATAGTGGACGAGTTGGAGGAACGCGTTATGCCAGCGGAAGCCATTGAACAAATGACAGAGGACAGGATGCAGGTATGAGTCATGCATCCAACTTACAGTGGATGGAACGGACGGATGAGTCATGCCTCAGAATACCAATGACGGAACGATTCCTATAATGATACGTTACATCACTGACAGAGGATGGGAAGGAGGTATGATTCATGCATCCAAATGAAAGAGAATTTTAGAGGGATGAGTCATGACTCGAATGGCATTAATGGAAGAATTCTAAAAGATTCTGTTCAATCAGTGAAAGATGACGAGACGGAGGTATGAGTCATGCATCCGAATGATAGTGGAGGTGATGGAGGAATGAGTTATGCCTGCGGAAACCATTGAACGAATTACAGAGGACAGGATGGAGGTATGAGTCATGCATCCGAATGATAGTGGACGGAACGGACGGATGAGTCATGCCTCCGAGTGCCATAGATGGAACGAATTCGAAAAGGATCCGTCGCATCACTTAAATATATAGGAAGGAGGTATGAGTCATGCATCCGAATGACAGTGGGCGAGACGGAGGAATGAGTCATGCCTGCAAACGACTTTAAACGAATGATAGAAAACAGGACGGGTCTATGAGTCACGCATCAGAATGACAGTGGATGGAACGGACGGATGAGTCATGCCTCCGAATGCCATTGAACGAGTGACAAAGGACAGGTCGGATGTATGGATCATACATCGGAATGTCAGTGGACGGTATGGACGGATGAGTCATGCCTCCAAATGCCAATGACGGAACGCATCCTAAAAGAATCCGTTACATCACTGACAGAGGATGGGAAGGAATTATGATTCATGCATCCAAATGAAAGTGAAGTACAGAGGGATGAGTCATGACTCAAATGGAATTAACGGAAGAATTCTAAAAGATTCTGCTCAATCAGTGAAAGATGACGAGACGGAGGTATGAGTCATGCATCCGAATGATAGTGGAGGAGATGGAGGAATGAGTTATGCCTGCGGAAGCCATTGAACGAATTACAGAGGACAGGATGGAGGTATGAGTCATGCATCCGAATGATACTGGACGGAACGGACGGATGTCATGCCTTCGAGTGCCATGGATGGAACGAATTCGAAAAGGATCCGTCGCATCGCTTAAAGATATAGGAAGGAGGTATGAGTCATGCATCCGTATGACAGTGGGCGAGACGGAGGAATGAGTCATGCCTGCAAAAGCCTTTAAACGAATGATAGAAAACAGGACGGGTCAATGAGTCACGCATCCGAATGACAGTGGATGGAACGGACGGATGAGTCATGCCTCCGAATGCCATTGAACGAGTGACAAAGGACAGGTCGGATGTATAGGTCATACATCGGAATGTCAGTGGACGGTACGGACGCACAGTGGGGCAAAATCCCAAAAACCTGGCCAAAAGTCGAAAAATAAAGTTACTAATTCGGTAATTTTTATTATACAGTTGGATAGAATAATGTTTGGAGCGTCAGAATCTATATTTACAAATAGGTTTTCGCGTTTCCCTGACAACCTGCATTATTTCAAAAGTGATGCTTGGGCGAGTGTCATCTGAGGCACACAAAAAGCGCAAAACAACGCTTTCTTTAAACACGTGCTACATATTTCCATATAATCCGATTTTAATGATTTAAAATGGATTCACACGATAGTAATGTGTACATTATTTGGATGTGTTACAAAAATTGTTCTAAGCATATAAAAAATAATAATTTCATGATTATTTTTGATAATTTTTTTTGATAAATATATGATTTTTGTGCTTTCAAACATCAAAAAGTATAAAAGTTCCACGGTGTTCCGCAACGAAATTTAAGGAGATAATAGCCTGAACTATTATATAATAAATTATAAAAAAAACAGCTGCTAAAAACTGCCATTTTACGTTTCGTGCAGGTTTTTGCAACAGCAAGTAGAACTGTCACTTTTTTAATCGCCTCAAAAAATATGAAATTGTAAAAAAAGGAGTGTGTATTTTAGAAATTTAGTTTATCGTCTGCGATGTTGTTGTCGTATGTTAAAGCTGAGTGCCAGCAATTCTTTGAGCAAAGTTATTTTTTCTGAAAATGGCAGCATTTTTGATTTGTTGACGTGCATTATTCTATTCTAAAAAAGAATTTTGTAAACCAAGAGGGTTTAATTAAAGTACGTGATACAGTTATCTTTTTTCTTCAATACGTGTTCGAATTAGTTTGAGTTCGTATTTTATTTAATATAAAGATTTTTATTTAATTAATATTAACTAAATATTATATTCTTGAATATGTTAAAATAATTAGTTCGATTGTATCAGATTTAATTTAGTTTACAAAATCTACTGACATGGCTATGGGCAGTGGTGATAAAATTGGTTTATCACGGAAGGAAATTTTTCTCTTAGTGAGAAGTCACTTAAGTGATAGTATATCCGTGGTTTATGAAGATATCGAAAAATTTATGTCTGGTCGACTTGAATGTCATTTCACTCTGCCGAAAGACATCAAACCAGTTATTCGGAAGTTGATGACCAGTTTTCGTACTAAATGGCAAGAGGTTAGAAGGGTTGAGGACTTATTTTTAAAAAAATTGAGAATTGGCTAAGCATGTTTGTTTCTTTCGAAGAAACCCAGCAGTTTGTAGAAACGCAAAAAAAAACTAAATCAGGTCGACCTTCTTTAGATTTTAACGCTGCCAGCGAAAGAACAAAACGAAGAAAAACTGAAGACATGCGGTCAGAATCAAGTATGGAGGAGTTATGTTTTGCCACGCAAATGAGTCTTCGAGCTTCTGGACAATTAGATGCTGCAAGCATTGTCAAGGATGTAACCACGGGAAGCCCGTTAAAAGCTCAGAAATACAGAAGATCTACGTCATTCGTCCTAGAAAATACTCTTTCAGGTGATTATGCTCTTTCCCTTATGATTGAGCATAAATTATCGAGAAATCAGTATCAAGGGTTGAGAAGTACAAGTTTAGAAAATAATTGTAAAATGTATCCATCGTATAAAGTGGTGCAACAAGCTAAGCAAAAATGTTATCCCCATAAATCAGACATAACCATAACCGAAACTGCTGCCGAAGTGAAACTGCAATCTTTGCTAGATCATACTGCTGAGCGTATTTTATTAATGCAAACAGACGTTCTTAAGAATCTGACGTCCGAGAATGTTAGTAATTTGAATTTGATTTGCAAGTGGGGATGTGATGGCACATCTGGTCAAAGTATTTTTAAACAAAAGTTTAGCGATGATGATGGTAGCAAATCAGATGAAAATATCTTTTTCACCTCTCTTGTGCCACTACAACTCGTAAGTGTTGCGAATAATGCAAAAATTGTTGTCTGGAAAAATCCGAGACCTTCATCTCCCCGATTTTGTAGGCCCATCAGAATACAATTTTTGCACGAAAATAAGGAGGTTACTGTCAATGAAACTGATTATATTAAAGATCAGGTGATTAAACTTATTCCTTTTAAAACAATCATTGATAGAAAAGAAATTACAAACTAGCATTAACGATGATTGATGGTAAAGTTTGTAATGCCATTACTGGTAATTTGTCAACTCAGCGTTGCTACCTATGTCAGGCAACTTCAAAACAGTTTAATAACCTGGATGACTCTCAAATTGAAACTGAATGAAGATCATTTGCAATTCGGGATATCCACATTACATGCCTATATAAGATGTTTTGAATGTTGCTTGCATCTGGCATACAAACTGGATGTAAAAAAATGGCAAGCGCGTACTCCAGATGAGAAGAAGAAAACTGAAATTGCAAAACAAAATATACAAAAAGGATTTCGCTTACAATTAGGACTTCAGTGCACAAACTACTTATTCATGGCAAAGAAATAATAGCTTCCTCATTATTACCAATTGGGCAAATGTCAGAAGACGCGCAAGAATCGTGCAACAAATTGATCAAAAGGTACCGAGAAGATTTCTCGCGAAAATCCAGTAGGACTAAAACAATGGAAGATGTATTTTTACGGCTTTTAATATCATCAGACCCCTTCATTTCAAGCTTACGTAAATTACCACAGAAGAAATTAAGATCATTGTCCCTAGAGGCACAACAACTTCTAATACCGCCAACACGTTCTGTAAACTATTTCGACACCCCCCCCCCCTTCTGAAGAATCTACTTATACTACAGATGATTCAGATGATGAAGTTTAGAATATCCTTTCGTTTTATTTTAATAATATAACAATTAAATACTGTGATATTTTAATTTCCATAAATGTACTTAATTGTATTTCATAAACAAAAATTCATTGTTTAATTTTGATTAAAAATGTGTTAATTTCTTGAAAATTTCCTTGTAATGTTTAGTCTCAAAACGTTATATTGTATTTAAATCTAATTGTTTTTAACTTTTAATTTACTACATAAGATCCGCCATTTTTTTTTTTTTTTTACTTTTGAATCGTAATTAGCAACCTCAAAAGCACCCGTATACAAGATTTCATAAAAATTGAAAAAATATCAAAACATTTAAATTTTTAGTCCGCCATTTTGTTTTTTGGAATTTTAATTTTGGAATCATAATTAGCATCCTGAAAAATACCTGTGCACAAAGTTTCGTGCAATTTGAATAACATTTTCATATTTTGGCCAGCTTTTCGGGGTTTTGACCCACTGTGGGACGCATGAGTCATGCCTCCAAATGCCAATGACGGAACGCATCCTAAAAGGATCCGTTACATCACTGACAGAGGATGGGAAGGAGGTATGATTCATGCATCCAAATGAAAGTGAAGTAAAGAGGGATGAGTCATGACTCCGAATGGCATTAATGGACGAACTCTAAAAGATTCTGTTCAATCAGTGAAAGATGACGAGACGGAGGTATGAGTCATGCATCCGAAAGACAGTGGACGAGATGGAGGAAAGAATTATGCTTGTGGAAGCTATTGAACGAATGACAAAGGACAGGACGGAGGTATAAGTCATACATCGCAATGTCAGTGGACGGAACTGCCGCATGAGTCCTGACTCCGAATGCCAATGACTGAACGAATCCTAAAATGATTCGTTCCATCATTGACAAAGGAGGGGACGGAGGTATGAGTAAAGAATCAAAATGAAAAGGCACGGTACGAACGGATTAGTCATGATCCTAATATAATTAAAGGATGCATTCTATCGATTCAGTTCAATGAGTGAAAGATGACCGGACGGAGGTATAAGTCTTGTATCCGAATGATAGTGGACGAGTTGGAGGAACGAGTTATGCCAGCGGAAGCCATTGAACAAATGACAGAGGACAGGATGCAGGTATGAGTCATGCATCCAACTTACAGTGGATGGAACGGACGGATGAGTCATGCCTCAGAATACCAATGACGGAACGATTCCTATAATGATACGTTACATCACTGACAGAGGATGGGAAGGAGGTATGATTCATGCATCCAAATGAAAGTGAATTACAGAGGGATGAGTCATGACTCGAATGGCATTAATGAAAGAATTCTAAAAGATTCTGTTCAATCAGTGAAAGATGACGAGACGGAGGTATGAGTCATGCATCCGAATGATAGTGGAGGAGATGGAGGAATGAGTTATGCCTGCGGAAGCCATTGAACGAATTACAGAGGACAGGATGGAGGTATGAGTCATGCATCCGAATGATAGTGGACGGAACGGACGGATGAGTCATGCCTCCGAGTGCCATAGATGGAACGAATTCGAAAAGGATCCGTCGCATCACTTAAATATATAGGAAGGAGGTATGAGTCATGCATCCGAATGACAGTGGGCGAGACGGAGGAATGAGTCATGCCTGCAAATGACTTTAAACGAATGATAGAAAACAGGACGGGTCTATGAGTCACGCATCCGAATGAAAGTGGATGGAACGGACGAATGAGTCATGCCTCCGAATGCCATTGAACGAGTGACAAAGGACAGGTCGGATGTATGGGTCATACATCGGAATGTCAGTGGACGGTACGGACGGATGAGTCATGCCTCCAAATGCCAATGACGGAACGCATCGTAAAAGGATCCGTTACATCACTGACAGAGGATGGGAAGGAGGTATGATTCATGCATCCAAATGAAAGTGAAGTACAGAGGGATGAGTCATGACTCAAATGGAATTAATGGAAGAATTCTAAAAGATTCTGCTCAATCAGTGAAGGATGACGAGACGGAGGTATGAGTCATGCATCCGAATGATAGTGGAGGAGATGGAGGAATGAGTTATGCCTGCGGAAGCCATTGAACGAATTACAGAGGACAGGATGGAGGTATGAGTCATGCATCCGAATGATAGTGGACGGAACGGACGGATGTCATGCCTTCGAGTGCCATGGATGGAACGAATTCGAAAAGGATCCGTCGCATCACTTAAAGATATAGGAAGGAGGTATGAGTCATGCATCCGTATGACAGTGGGCGAGACGGAGGAATGAGTCATGCCTGCAAAGCCTTTAAACGAATGATAGAAAACAGGACGGGTCAATGAGTCACGCATCCGAATGACAGTGGATGGAACGGACGGATGAGTCATGCCTCCAAATGCCATTGAACGAGTGACAAAGGACAGGTCGGATGTATAGGTCATACATCGGAATGTCAGTGGACGGTACGGACGGATGAGTCATGCCTCCAAATGCCAATGACGGAACGCATCCTAAAAGGATCCGTTACATCACTGACAGAGGATGGGAAGGAGGTATGATTCATGCATCCAAATGAAAGTGAAGTAAAGAGGGATGAGTCATGACTCCGAATGGCATTAATGGACGAACTCTAAAAGATTCTGTTCAATCAGTGAAACATGACGAGACGGAGGTATGAGTCATGCATCCGAAAGACAGTGGACGAGATGGAGGAAAGAATTATGCTTGTGGAAGCTATTGAACGAATGACAAAGGACAGGACGGAGGTATAAGTCATACATCGCAATGTCAGTGGACGGAACTGCCGCATGAGTCCTGCCTCCGAATGCCAATGACTGAACGAATCCTAAAATGATTCGTTCCATCATTGACAAAGGAGGGGACGGAGGTATGAGTAAAGAATCAAAATGAAAAGGCACGGTACGAACGGATGAGTCATGATCCTAATATAATTAAAGGATGCATTCTATCGATTCAGTTCAATCAGTGAAAGATGACGGGACGGAGGTATAAGTCTTGTATCCGAATGATAGTGGACGAGTTGGAGAAACGAGTTATGCCAGCGGAAGCCATTGAACAAATGACAGAGGGCAGGATGCAGGTATGAGTCATGCATCCAACTGACAGTGGATGGAACGGACGGATGAGTCATGCCTCAGAATACCAATGACGGAACGATTCCTAAAAATTGCAAAATAAAAATTGCATTGACAAAGGAAAAAAGGATACGTTCCAACACTGACAGAAGAGAAGACGAAGGTAAGGATTCTAAAAGATATTGTTCAATCTCAGACAGATGACTGGACGAATGTATGAGTCATGCATACGAATGACAGTGGACGGAACGGATGGATGAGTCATACCTCCCAGTGCAATGGATGGAACGAATTCGAAAAGGATCCGTCGCATCACTTAAAGATAAAGTAAGGAGGTATGAGTCATGCATCCAAAAGACAGTGGGCGAGATGGAGGAATGAGTCATGCCTGCAAAAGTCATTAAATGAACGACAGAGAACAGGACGGGTGTATGAGTCACGCATCCCAATGAGAGTGGATGGAATGGAAGGATGAGTCATGCCTCCGAATGCCATTGAACGACTGGACGGAGGTATAAGTCATACATCGGAATGTCAGTGGACGGAACGGAGGGATGAGTCATGCGTCAGAATGCCAATGACGGAACGATTCCTAAAATGATACGTTCCATGACTGACAGAGGAGGAGAAGTAGGTAAGAATTCTAAAAGATTTTTTCAATCAGCGACAGATGACGGGACGGAAGTATGAGTCATGAATCCGAATGACAATGACTGAACGAATTTTAAAAGATTCGTTCCAGCATTGACAAAGGAGGGGACGGAGGTATGAGTCATGAATCTAAATGAAAGGGCACGGTACGAACGGAAGTGTCATGATTCTAATGGAATTAACGGATGAATTCTAAACGATTCAGTTCAATCAGTTGAAGATGAAGGGACGGAGGTTATATGTATCCAAATGATAGTGGACGAGATGGAGGAATGGGTTATGCCTGCGGAAGCCATTGAACAAATGACAGAGGACAGGATGTAGGTATGAGTCATGCATCCGACTGACAGAGGATGGAACGGACGGATGAGTCATACCTCAGAATACCAATGACGGAACGATTCCTTAAAGGATACGTTCCATGACTTGAGAGGAGGAGACTGAGGTAAGAATTCTAAAAGATTTTGTTCAATCAGGGACAGATGACGGGACGGATGTGTGAGTCATGCATCCGAATGACAGTGGACGGAACGTACGGATGAGTCATGCCTCCGAGGGCCATGGATGGAACAAATTCAAAAAGGATCCGTCGCATCACTTTAAGATATAGGAAGGAGGTATGAGTCATGCATCCGAATGACAGTGGGCGAGATGGAGGAATGAGTCAAAAGCTTGCAAAAGCCTTTAAATGAATGATAGAGATCAGGACGTGTGTATGAGTCATGCATCCGAATGACAGTGAATTGAACGGACAGATGACTCATGCCTCCGAATGCCAATGACGGAACGCATCCTAAAATGATCCGTTACATCACTGACAGAGGATGGGAAGGAGATATTATTCATGCATTCAAATAAAAGTGAAGTACAGAGGGATGAGGCATGACGAATGGCATTAATGGACGAAATCTAAAAGATTCTGTTCAATCAGTGAAAGATGACGAGACGGAGGTATGAGTCATGCATCCGAACAATAGTGGACGAGATGGAGGAATGAGTTATGACTGCGGAAGCCATTGAACGAATTACAGAGGACAGGATGGAGGTATGAGTCATGCATCAGAATGACAGTGGACGGAACGAACGGATGAGTCATGCCTCCGATTGCCATGGATGGAACGAAATCGAAAAGGATCCGTCGCATCACTTAAAGCTATAGGAAGGAGGTATCAGTCATGCATCCGAATGACAGTGGGCGAGATGGATGAATGAGTCATGCCTGCAAAAGCCTTTAAACGAATGATAGACATACATTATATACATTAGATATACATTAGATACATTAGAATGATAGATAGGTTACAGTTCGACTCTCTACTGACAGCACAGATGAACCGTGTCTTACCTGATCCTCATGGATTACCAAGGGTGGCGGATCAGCCAAATTTGGGTGCCGCCTGGCTCACTTTGCCAAGGGTTACTGCTCGAAAACAAAACCTTTTAAGGGCCTTGTCTAGAGCGCGTGTCTTGCCTGATCCTAACGGATTACCAACGGTGTGGTATTTAATGCCTAATTGGGGCAGATTGTCTGAGTTGCAGACCGTAGACCTGTAGCGCCCCACCCGGGATTTTCCCCGGCACGCGGGGATTCGTTTAGGGGGACCCCAGCAGTCCGACGGGGAGAGCACACGCGGAGGCCTCCAACACAGGGCGCGGTCGTCCCTCGAAGAAGAGCGCCCCGCAGAGCGGAACGTCCACCAGGGGCAGAGACAAGCGCCAACGGAACCAACCAGACAAAACCCAACACCAGCCGGCCAGCACCACCACCATTTATTTAAAAATTAAATGGCGGTGATACATACTAGGCCAGAAGGCCGGTCCTGCCGGGCCTTAGCCCCACGCGGCAAAGGGCAGGCACTGGGAGCAGATGAAGGTAGTAAAACGGCGGTGGTACATACTAGGCCTGAGAGGCCGGTCCTGCCGGGCCGTAGCCCACGCGACAATGGGCAGGCACTGGGAGCAGATGAAGGATGATTAAATGGAGATGTCTATCGCTGTGACCACGTCACCTCGCGACAGGCAGCGACAGACTGAGGTGACTGTGCCAAAATGAACAGTTGAAAGAGGTGCTGTGGATAAGGGGATGTAGCAGTGATATAAAGCTGCTGAGATGAAGAACTTGAGAAGTAAGGACTCGAAGACAAGTATGGCGGTTGAAGTGGAGGTGACTATTGAGACTAGTAGTTGGTGAAGGAGTGCCGAGTTGAATCCAGAGGAATGGGCTGATGGTAACGGTTCGGGTTGAAGTAGGGGAACCAGGAGTTCCCCCAGCTGGAGTGACTGGAGTTGGAAGTGTTGGAAGAGGGCAGGGAGCCACAATGCGGTGAATGTGTGTATGCATTGTGGTAGCTTAAATTACTTGAGTGTGGTGTATGGACGTATTGTGCTTGTTGTGGTTGGTGAGTGTGCTGGGTCTGGCTGCGCAAGGATGACGACTGTGTTGGTGATGAGTAAAGTGAAAATTCTATATTAAGTTTGTTTCTTGTTTGTGTGTAGAGCTGACGATATGTTGTGCATGATGGATCGGACGCCTGGTGGCGGGTATCGAAACGAGTCTGCCATCTTCTGTTATGTTGACTGCAGTTGACGCAGCATGGGCTCTTGTCACAGGCTTGTTCATCGTGCTGTCCTCCGCATTTTACGCAGGTGTGGGCTCGATTGCAGTTCTTATCTGCATGGATGAGGGCTTGGCATTTTCTGCATCTTGTAATGGTGGTGTGGGGTCTGAGAGTTGCTGTCCTGAGGCCAATCGTTAGCCCTCCGTCTGCTGTGATGGTGTGTGCAAGGGATTTTGGCATGAGTAGAACCGTGTCGAAGTTGTTTGGGTTTTTCTTGTTGGGAAGGACTTAAGGATCTTGATTTCAGAACTTGGGATGTCGTAGGTTGCTGTTATTGTGTCAATTATCTTTTCTTTGGAGAGTGTGTCGACGTTGAGGAGAATCATCTTCTGTAGTATGGGACGCCTAGGGGTGATGGTGAGATTGGTGCTGAAGTTACTGTGGTTTTGGATGTCTTCCTGGAGCGTTCGCATGTCAGATTGTGTTTTGCAGCGGATTTCTATATAGTGTTTCTTATGGATGATTTGGCTTGGTTGAATTGGTGCATAGTAAGAGGATTGTTGGATGAGTGAATTTAAGTCTTTGCTTGTTTGCTTGTTGCTTCCCTTGATTATTAGTGTGTTCTTCTCTGTATTGGTGACCGATTTCTTCTGTGGTGTTTGTGAGATAATGTTGCTGTAGGTGAGTGTTATGTCTCTTTCCGTTTCTTTTGGGGAGGTGCATCTGGTGGATTCATGTGGTTCCAAGGCCTGTGACGTAGAGAGTTGCATTGTTATTTCTGCTGCAATGTCTTCTGCGCTGGGGATCGTTCTTGTTAGCAGGTCGTAGCATTGCTTAGACTCATGGATCTCCGCCGCCAGGCACTCAACCTGTGTGTTAAGATTGTGATTTTCTAAGCGTGTAGTATCTACAATTATGTGTGTGGCTGCATCTGCTTCGTCAATTTTGTAAAGGAGATCTAGAAGTGTGTATAATTGTGTGTTAATGTTAGTGTGTTTACTGTTTGCCAGACTATCCAGAACAGAATTCACGATGGCTCTTGCCTTGCCCGTACAACGAGCAACTGTGACTGCCTTGGCTGAAGCGCTTATTAGATGGGTCTGAGAAATTTGCTTTGATGTGTACAGTTCTTCGAATTCCTCTAAGTTCTGTGTCGGCTGGTCATCTACGTCCTCCTCTGGGTCTATGCCGAAGATAGCATCTAGCTCGTTGACGATCTCACTATCTGAGGTGCTTATGGTAGTTTAGTTAGCCGGCAAATTAAGAAGCAAGTTAATATGAAGTGAAAACAGGACACATACCTTTGGACACGAGCCCCATCCGATGTCAATCCTGCACGAGATCCCACGTACTGACAGCATGTTCTAGAAGCGCTATGAAGTGAAAATTGATGAGGTGTTGCCATGCATTGCAAAGGGGAACAAGGAATGTGATCTGGAGGGGGCCACTGGGAAATATTTGAAACTTAACCAGGTTGTTTATTTGTGAAGATGTCAAGAATTTGTGTGAAATTCTTCTTAGTTTTATGTGAACATGCCTAAGTTTTTATTATGTGAAAATTTGTCTAAGATTTTTTTTTTGTGTGAGATTTCGTATAAGTTTTTTATTATGTGAAAATTTGTCTAAGATTTTTTGTGTGAAATTTCGTCTCTGGACATAGACGATATTCAGCTCGGATTGGACTTAGACAAAAATATGCAATTTCCAAAAAAGTTAAAATTAAGTTAAGTGAAATTCCTTCTGCTATAATGTAGAATATGTATAGAGGGAATATAAAAAGTATTTGTTTTGTAGATATAATCAAATTAAGGCATTTTTGTGACTCTGTGAAAGTTGTAAACATTGGGATTGAAAAGTGACATAAGTCCGAAATTAATCATTGAATTATTAAAAAATTTTGTGTGGAGAGTCCAGTTAGTTTGTAGAACCTGAGCACCAGATTACTAGGGATTCGTATGTGCGGTTCATGTGTTTGCGTAATAAAGTTGAAATTGCGAAAAAACGTTAGAAATTAAAATAATGTAAAAATTGTTTTGAGTGGGGCGGAGGAAAGTAGTAAGTGTGAGTTGATAAAACACCAAGTTTTATTAAGATCCGATGAGAAGTTAATTGTGTAGCTCGATTAATATGTTTCGATGAGATGACGGGTCGACGGTAGGTGCGGCAGAAGGTCCCGGAGTACCGGTGAATTGACCAAAAGCCGTACTCGAAAAAATTTTTTTGAATTAATAAGAAGTATTTCGTGTGGGTGTTTTAAATAAGTTATTTTAATGATTACCAAGTTTTGAGGAAAGTCTGAAAAAAAAAAGTTATTTCAAAGTTTTATTTTTGTGAAATTTTCGACTAAGTTTTTTATTATGTGAAAATTTGTCTAAAATTTTTTTGTGTGAAATTCGCCTGTTTTTTATTATGTGAAAATTTGTCTAAGATTTTTTTATGTGAAATTTCGTCTAAGTTTTTTAATATGTGAAAATTTGTCTAAGATTTTTTTGTGTGAAATTTCGTCTAAGTTTTTTATTATATGAAAATTTGTCTAAGATTTTTTTGTGTGAAATTTCGTCTAAGTTTTTTATTATGTGAAAATTTGTCTAAGATAAGGGTGTGGGATGGTCAATAACTGACCACTACCTGGCCCACTTGGCTAAGGGGTACAGTTTGACTCTGTACTGACAGCACAGATAAACCGTGTCTTGCCTGATCCTAATGGATTACCAAGGGTGTCGGATCAGCTAAATTTGGGGGCCGCCTGGCTCACTTTGCCAAGGGTTACTGCTCGAAAACAAAAGCTTTTAAGGGCCTTGTCTAGAGCGCGTGTCTTGCCTGATCCTAACGGATTACCAAGGGTGTGGGATGGTCAATAACTGACCACTACCTGGCCCACTTGGCTAACGCTCGTATTCACGAATAACTTCGACCGAGAGTTGAACCGAGGGTCCAGTAACCCCAGGTTGAGGTTTTCAACCGAGAGTTGAAAACTCTAACGCTCGTATTCACGAATAACTTCGACCCCGAGTTAAGCCGAAAACCCGAGTCGAAAGCTAAAATGGTATTCATCGTCTACCTGACTGGACCGGTTTGAAGGCGAAATCTAACGCTGGGTTCAGTTACTGTCAGTTACTGGACCTGGCTTTACAGAGGGTTGAAGTTCAAGTTTTTCAACCGAGCATGCGTAGTTAACAAAAAACAAGACGAGAGAGCAAGTCTAGTCACATTTTACAATAATGGCGGCTTACGAGCTTACGTACTGAATCAAGTGTCTGTGTATAAGATATAATAGAAATTTATTACTATTATAAAACAAAAGAACAATATGCAAAGGTATGTGATCTCATATATATGTATTAGATTCAATTTTTTTTATCTGGTTTGTTTATATTTATATATAAATCCTCTATATTTTATGTTCAATTGTTTGTTTATATAAATAAGCATGGTCGCGAAGAATTTTATTTGCCATAAAAAATAGTCAACATTATATTAATGGTAGATAAATTGCTATTAAAATAAAAATTGTTGCATTTAAGGTTATTTGTTTTTGCAATTTTGATCTTAAAAAGAATTTATGAATGTATTTTAATAGTAGCGAAATAAATGTCGTACGTAAGTTCTAATTAAAATTTGAGACATCAGACTAATTTGCATTTTTCTTTAAGTAAAAAATACTTAGATTATGTTCAAGTATCCATCGACTCAATGTAGGTTTTCGATTTTGGTACTCGTAGAATATGGGTAAAAGTTAAATTTTGAGTCTCTTGTTAAAGATACACTATTATTATTTATGTATGATCTGTTATATAAATATAAGATTAGCTCTATAAATTAGATATTGTGGTTTTAAACTAAACAATATATCATCCGAGTTGTATTTATCTATTGAAGATTTTTAGTAGGTTTATTCTTTGTTTAAATCACAAATATGTTTATATTAATTAAACAACTCTATCATTGATTAACACTATACTATTGTTATTTCTGTTTTTGAGCTTTACGTTATATTTCCCAATTTTTGAGAAATTTGAAATATTTATTTAATTACATTTAAGTTTCAACTGTGTTTTAATTTCAAAATTATATATAATTTAAAATATTGCAATAGAAGTAAAGGGCTGAAATACATTGATAAAAAATTGTTCATTTTTAAAATAACACCAGGCAAAAAATCCAGAAACACCTTTGTTTTAAAATAATGCTTCTCTTCAAATAAACGTTTTGTCACTTCCAATTTTGTCTATCATGACAGAATTGATATGACCTAAACCATTGATTGTACGGTATATAAAAAGTTATAACAGCTGTACATAATAAACTTACAGAACCAAACTTATCCCCTCCCCCTTTTCCCATCATGTTTTCACATATACACATACTAAGGATCAATCATGACAAAATTTGGGGCCTATTTAGGGCCCCTTCACAAAAATCCATGTCATAAAACAGGGCCCTTCATAAAATTGCTTTTAATAAAACAGGGCCCTTCATAAAATTGCTTTTAATAAAACAAGTCCTTCACAAAACTCCTTTTAATAAAACAGGATCCTTCACAAAATTCAATTCCACAAAAACATACTCTTCATTAATTATTTTTATTGTGTTAGCTTTTAAAATGTGTAATCTACTAACAAAACAAATTCACCAAAAAGTAAAACTTTAGCAGGACTTAAAGAAGTTATTTTTAATAAATGCTTGGTTGAATTTGAAAAGCGGAATTTCCTCTTTTGTTACAAAATGTTTTTTTCGCAAAAATATAATACATTTCACAAAAATAACTTCTTTTACTTTTCACAAAAATGCCCCCCCCCCCCCCCCCCCCAAAAAAAAAAAAAAAAAAAAAAACCTTGAATTTTTTTACTTTAGTTGGTAAATCAAAAATACTAATTAGTTTGATATCTGAAATTTCATTTATGTAAACAGGAGTCATTTCGCTACTGTTAAAATACATTCGTTATTCCTAATTTTTTTTTAAATGAAAATTTGAAAAAAATAAATAACCTTAAATGCAAAATATGTTATTTTAGTAATGTTTTATTAGCCCTTTAGGTAATGTTGACAATTTTTTAAGGCAAATAAACTCTACTCTCCATGATCTTGAATATTTATGTAAGCAAATAATTAAACATATAATATATGAGTTGTACGTATAAATATAAACAAACCAGCTAAAAAGTTTGCAGATAATATATACATATATATATATATATATGAGATTACATACATTCTATTTTTAATACTTTAAACTTTCTTTTTATTTCTATATCTTACATAGAATCTTGAGTCACGTTTTAATTTACTTTAATTAACTTATAACACTGACAGAAAAAAAAAAAAAAAAAAAGAAAAAGAAAGAAAGATAGAGTGATGCATGGGTAGGGTGGGGCAAATGGGGCACTTATTCTTCTCCACTAAATCACATTAAAAAAAATTATATTCCTTAAAATTCAGTACTATAAAATTATCTGAAATTATCGTTAATAAATTCAGATTGTTTTATCAGATTACGAACTATCATTATTTTCCCTATCTAGTCTAGAAATCTATCGCCATTCATTCATAAAAAAATATTTAAAATCTTTTTTTCTCTCTCTCATAAATAAAATTGTAATTGAATCTATGAAGTGACATCTAAATGAGTGAAAAAAATAAAATTTAAGAACTAGAAAGAGTATAGAAAATGAAGTATAATTTTCTATATAAATACATCTTTTTCAATGATGCACTGGATCTAAAAATAGATGTCTATGCATGTAAAAATATTTTGTAATTACTTAGGCTGATTTATTAAAAAATATTCAAAGGCAGTCAAGTGAATACCTTTGAACTTGTAAATCTGATAATGGAAAAATTCTTATACAAAAGGGGTAAAGGGGCTTCTAAAAGCTACATTTTAAAAAAAAATCAACTTTTTGTAATATTTCACAGTTTTATGTCCAGATAGTATACAGAATTCATTTATCATTATTTAGAAAAGACTTTACTCGATTCTGTGTTGAATGAAAATTTATATAGTAGCCTTAAAAGGTTTTAAATATTAGTGTTCATTAAAATAACATCTAATAAAATAGCAATATATCCATGGTTGACAGTTTAAACTAAAAACAAGTTTGGAGTTTATTATTTAGCGACTAGTTAAAATAAAATGTTTGTTAACCGATCGGAAGCGATAATTGAATGCGCCGTTGGAGCTCCTGAAAAACAGGTGCCTGGTGCCAGGGCACTGTTAGAACCACAAACACCACCTTTTAAGCACTCTTTGAAGCTCTGTTGATATTATTTCCACTCTTTTGTTGTTGTTGTTTTTGTCAATGTGCATATTAATTACTATCTAATTGTATTAGAATTAATCATTTTAATTAGATTGCTGAAAATAAAAAAAATCAAATCAATACATCTGGATATCATTTAATATATAAATTTATTCGGCAAAATAAAAATAGTACTAGAGGCTACTTTCTGGAATTTTTTCCTTTTTCTCCATTTTAATATTTTCTTAATTAGAAATTATTTAATTAATTACTAATTATAGCTATTAATAATAGAAATCAACATAATTGCTGTTGAAATAAAATTTTCGTTTTGATCAAATCAAGTTTTCGTTTAGCTACTAAGACAAATTTTATTTGAAAAATAAACTTATAAAATTTACTTTAGCAATTAACACATTTCATATCCCTTTCTTAACTCACATATATGTTTAAAAGTAATAATAATAATACATAAAATTTGAATAAATTGTTTAAAAAAATATTAAACTTTGTAAGAAATTAAAATATAAGTTAATCTCCATATTTAGTAATTACAAGTTTTTATTTTGTGCATATATTTTGTAAAAAATAAAATAAGTACTACATTTAATTTCCTTTTTTTTCCGGCACTTTTCTTCCATAATATAAACAAACAAAGCTTCAACGCGAAACCGAAAACGTCATCTGATTTTTTTAACCAATTAGCACGCTTTATTCAACCGGGGTCGAGTAACTCTGAGTTGGGTAACTTTCCGTCCGAAGTAGACGGTGAATATGAGTTTTCAACTCTCGGTTGAAAACCTCAACCTGGGGTTACTGGACCCTCGGTTCAACTCTCGGTCGAAGTTATTCGTGAATACGAGCGTTATTCACCGTCTACTTCGGACGAAAAGTTACCCAACTCAGAGTTATTCGACCCCGGTTGAATAAAGCGTGCTAATTGGTTAAAAAAATCAGTTGAAGTTTTCGGTTTCGCGTTGAAGCTTTGTTTGTTTATATTATGGAAGAAAAGTGCCAGAAAAAAAAGGAAATTAAATGTAGTACTTATTTTATTTTTTACAAAATATATGCACAAAATAAAAACTTGTAATTACTAAATATGGAGATTAACTTATTTTAATTTCTTATAAAGTTTAATGTTTTTTTTTAACAATTTATTCAAATTTTATGTATTATTATTATTACTTTTAAACATATATGTGATTTAAGAAAGGGATATGAAATGTGTTAATTGCTAAAGTAAATTTTATAAGTTTATTTTTCAAATAAAATTTGTCTTAGTAGCTAAACGAAAACTTGATTTGATCAAAACGAAAATTTTATTTCAACATCAATTATGTTGATTTCTATTATTAATAGCTATAATTAGTAATTAAATAATTTCTAATTAAGATAATATTAAAATGGAGAAAAAGGAAAAAATTCCAGAAAGTAGCCTCTAGTACTATTTTTATTTTGTCGAATCAATTTATATATTAAATGATATCCAGATGTATTGATTTGATTTTTTTTATTTTCAGCAATCTAATTAAAATGATTAATTCTAATACAATTAGATAGTAATTAATATGCACATTCACAAAAACAACAACAACAAAAGAGTGGAAATAATATCAACAGAGCTTCAAAGGAACAGAGCTTCAAAGAGTGCTTAAAAGGTGGTGTTTGTGGTTCTAACAGTGCCCTGGCACCAGGCACCCAAGTTTTTCAGGAGCTCCAATGGCGCATTCAATTATCGCTTCCGATCGGTTAACAAACATTTTATTTTAACTAGTCGCTAAATAATAAACTCCAAACTTGTTTTTAGTTTAAACTGTCTACCATGGATATATTGCTATTTTATTAGATGTTATTTTAATGAACACAAATATTTTAAACCTTTTAAGGCTACTATATAAATTTTCATTCAACACAGAATCGAGTAAAGTCTTTTCTAAATAATGATAAATGAATTCTGTATACTATCTGGACATAAAACTGTGAAATATTACAAAAAGTTTTTTTTTTTTTTTTTTTTTTTTTTTTTTTTTGTAGCTTTTAGAAGCCCTCTCACCCCTTTTGTATAAGAATTTTTCCATTATCAGATTTACAAGTTCAAAGATATTCACTTGACTGCCTTTGAATATTTTTTAATAAATTAGCCTAAGTAATTACAAAATATTTTTACATGCATAGACATCTATTTTTAGATCCAGTGCATCATTGAAAAAGATGTATTTATATAGAAAATTATACTTCATTTTCTATATTCTTTCTAGTTTTTAAATTTTATTTTTTTTCACTCATTTAGATGTCACTTCATAGATTCAATTACAATTTTATTTATGAGAGAGAGAGAGAGATAAAAAAAGATTTTTAAATATTTTTTTATGAATGAATGGCGATAGATTTCTAGACTAGATAGGGAAAATAATGATAGTTGGTAATCTGATAAAACAATCTGAATTTATTAACGATAATTTTATAGCACTGAATTTTAAGGAATATAATTTTTTTGAATGTGACTTAGTGGAGAAGAATAAGTGCCCCATTTGCCCCACCCTACCCATGCATCATTGTCTACCTTTCTTTCTTTTTTCCTTTCTTTCTTTCTTTCTTTCTTTTTTTTTTTGTCAGTGTTATAAGTTAATTAAAGTAAATTAAAACGTGAATCAAGATTCTGTGTATGATATAGAAATAAAAAGAAAGTTTAAAGTATTAAAAATAGAATGTATGTAATCTCATATATATATATATAATATATTATCTGCAAACTTTTTAGCTGGTTTGTTTATAATTATACATACAACTCATATATTACATGTTTAATTATTTGCTTACATAAATATTCAAGATCATGAAGAGGAGTTTATTTGCCTTAAAAAATTGTCAACATTACCTAAAGGGTTAATAAAACATTACTAAAATAACATATTTTGCATTTAAGGCTATTTATTTGTTTAAAATTTTCATAAAAAAAAAAATAGGAATAACGAATGTTTTCTAACAGTAGCGAAATGACTCCTGTTTACATAAATGAAATTTCAGATATCAAACTAATTAATATTTTTGATTTACCAGCTAAAGTAAAAAAAAGCAAGGTTTTTTTTGGGGTGGGGGGTGGGGGGGGGGGGGAGCATTTTTATGAAAAGTAAAAGAAGTTATTTTTGTGAAATGTATTATATTTTTGCGAAAAAAAAAACATTTTGTAACAAAAGAGGAAATTCAGTTATTCAAATTCAACCAAGCATTTATTAAAAATAACTTCTTTAAGTCCTTCTTCTAAAGTTTTACTTTTTGGTGAATTTGTTTTGTTAGTAGATTACACATTTTAAAAGCTAACACAATAAAAATAATTAATGAAGAGTATGTTTTTGTGGAATTGAATTTTGTGAAGGGTCCTGTTTTATTAAAAGGAGTTTTGTGAAGGTCCTGTTTTATTAAAAGGAATTTTATGAAAGGACCTGTTTTATTACATGGATTTTTGTGAAGGGCCCCTAAATAGGCCCTAAATTTTGTCTGGATAGACTCCTAGTATGTGTATAAGTGAAAACATGATGAGAAAAGGGTGAGGGGGTAAGTTTGATTCTGATAGTTTATTATGTACAGCTGTTATAACTTTTTATATACTGTACAATCAATGGTTTAGGTCATATCAATTCTGACATGATAGACAATATTGGAAGTGACAAAACGTTTATTTGAAGAGAAGCATTATTTTAAAACAAAGGTGTTTCTGGATTTTTTGCCTGGTGTTATTTTACAAATGAACAATTTTTTATCAATGTATTTCAGCCCTTTACTTCTATTGCAATATTTTAAATTATATACAATTTTGAAATTAAAACACAGTTGAAACTTAAATGTAATTAAATAAATATTTCAAATTTCTCAAAAATTGGGAAATATAACGTAAAGCTCAAAAACAGAAATAAAAATAGTATAGTGTTA